>JAQOWZ010000018.1:16809084-18087376 GCA_035578165.1 Stenolophus ochropezus | reverse complement strand
AATCTACTTTAAAGTCGAGAGTGACGCGAGATGAAAAAAATAATAATTTATACAAACGTACATTATTAATTAATACAAAAAAGGTGCAGTATTTCAAAACAAAAACAATAAAAAAAATAAATTATTATTTAGATTTATATTTACGAGCAGAAATAGCTCACTTGAATAGCGCTCTTCGACTCAAGATCTGGTGTTCAAATTTCTGCTTATCCAAATAAAAATACCATTGTATGCGAGTATTTAAAAATCCACTCCAAGCTTCAAATTCCTTGAAAAGGCTGTAGGCTGACATCCTACACCACTAAAATGTAAGTAAAACGTACGAAACAAGAATATATACATAGAAAACGTTTATATTTAACACGAATTTTGATTATATGCAAATAAGTTTTAACAAACAAAGACAAGTCGAACTGAAATCAAGACGAGAAAATGTTTTTTCATTTAATTTTCAGTATTTTTTTTTTAAATATATAGTACCTAACAAAATAATTCTGACCCGCATCGTTGATTGAAAAATATATAGATAGGCAAGCCTGTATGTTTTTGCGGTAACTGTTTTGGAATCAGATTCGATAGAGCCATTTCGTTTATAATTCCATGAACTATTTTGCGGAATTAAACAGACAAAAATATCAGATAAATAAAGATATTTTACATATTTACTGATTTTTTGGTATATATTAAAATGGTTCTTTCAATAATTCATTGGTAAATTTTAAAATAGAACTAATTTGTATTATTAATGATTTGACGTTTGCTCTTTTTTATAATATTTGATAGAAACGCCTGATATTAACCCAAATACAACCAGACACATAGTTATGTAGGTGAAACGAATTTTCTCATAAGCTTGTCTATCTATATATTTTCCAATCAACGTCTGCACTATGTTGAGGCTGAATACTTTTGAGGCATACAAACCTGAGAGAACGATAGTATCTCTGATGATGGAGCCACCGCACCTGTATTCGAGGCCGGTGTTCTCCATGTGGTATATGGCCACGTGCCAAGGGAACCTGCCACGCTCGGCGTCCATGGCGTTCACGGAGAACGGTTGTCCTTCCAGCGACGCTTCTCCGCAAGCTGAAACACGAACACCCAACTTTACTAGTTCGCTATGTATAACTGTAAAGCTAACTTCTGCATACACTGTACAGGGCAATTTAAGCCCTGTCCATTAATTTGATTAGTGCATCTGTTGAGCGTCCTATGTACAGTAAGGTCTTTTACATTTTTACATGTAATAGAACTAGTGCGCACTTCATTTGCGCAGGTTTAATACAAGAAAATAGCGCATCTTCTAACGGGTCAGTTTAGATTTTTTTTTATTTTATTAAGATTGCCTTCAAAAGTGATATTCTATATTATATTTTACTCAAAGATGCCTAGATTTCTCAAAAAAATGTAATTTTCTAAAATAATACGTCACGGAGAACTTATATTTTTACCTTAAATAGTGCGCGCTGGGTTTCCATGGCATTGTTTTTTCAGTTAAAATAACAATAAACACACCATAGACAAGATACAGAAACACACAGAAAAAAATAGACTACGAAGCAGCGCAATAAAGCAAAATAGCAAAAACTCTCTAACGTTTACTTAAAATTCCCGCTCTTTCACCAGTGTGAAGTTAGTTTGGCCCTCTGGTTAGGACCAAACAAAATAAAACGACAGCAGCGCGCTCGTACCTTATATCTCACTTATTTTTCGAAATTTTGAATTCTCTTTTTCACATGCTCTACCTTACCTTGTACGAGGGGGTCGGTGGAGCGACAAGTCAGTAGCGGACGACTCCAGGCGCCCTGGGTACACCGCGCCGTGGTGAGGGCATCGCCGACCGGCATGTAGTGCGGCCGACAGCGGCTCACCGCTATCGTGCCCTCTCGCTGCGTCTCTAGACAGTCTTCGAAGCGGCCTGCGAGCACACAGCGGACCTCCGTGGCTAGCGAGTGGCGGACTGGACAGCGCACTGACAACATAGTGACAAGATGGTATTTGAATACAAATATCCACGGTGTGGTTTGGTACAAATGGGGTACTAACCACTATAGCTTCTCATTATAATAGTAAAAACTAAACATTTGTAATAATATAGTTATTAGCAATGAGATCTTGCACGATTTTTCATTTTTAGCTTTAATCAATAGAATAATGAAAAATATTACACCCGTATTTTTTATTTTCCCCAAATTGACTTTTAATAATGAAAAAACTGCTATTAAAAATGATATTCTTCAAAACGCGACTGAATTACCCCACTCTCCCTTTGTCCAGTGATATCAATTTTCTTACCCAATTTCACTTCTTTTCAAACATCAAATATAATGTTTTAACTTCCAAACAGACAAATTAAATTATCTTCTGCAAATATAGTGGCACACAAAATCCTTACAACGCTTTAAATCACAGACTGTCCATTTTACCAACTTTCAAACGCGCCAAACCACAATATTTGGGATCTGGCATCCACACGTGGTTAACTTCACACTAGAACCTATGGACGTCACAATTTTTGCGACTTTTTTTTAGTACGATACTTTAAAACGATATTATATAACATAAATTGTAAATAAAAAAGAATTACTTCATATAGAGCAAGAAATTAGACGTTGTAAGTTCGATTTAAACAAATACAAGCTTCACTTAATTTTTTTTTCAAGGCCTCATTAAATTCGAAAAATAAATAACATGGAAATTTAGTGTTATTTTTATTGTATAGTTTTTTTTTTATGAAAGCACCTTCTTTACTGCGTGCGATGATGTCACGAATAAAGGGCGCATAGGTGGACACCTTGGTGTAGAGGTTGTAGAAGTCGCCGCATTGGCTGTCGTCGCCTACGATGGCGCTGCCTACGCCGCGCACGTAGTACCTCTTCTTTCCTAACGCCGTCCACTTCAGAGCTAAGCCGTTTCCTTCGAAACCGTCGCATAAACTTGTACCTACTGCAAATTTATAATGTTAATGTTTTTATAAATATAAAATATATAGATGTCGCTTCGAAGGCAGCCGTTTTTACAAGCATTAAATACTAATTTTAAATTTTGGTGGGAATCTGTGCATTTTTACATTATATACTATTACTTTGTTATTAAATGAAATATTATTGTAAATATCATAATAAAAGAAACCATATGTACACAATTCTACCTTTTTAGCTTTAAACGATCTTTTAGGTGTAATTGTTCTAGAAATTTGGTTTGGTATCAGTAAAATTTATACCGTTTATGAGGCCAGCGCAGAATCTCTCTTTGGTAACGATCTGATGAATGTGGACAGGAATGTTTCCTAGGCATTTGTCTCGGTCCACTTGCGGAACGTTGAATGCTATGAGTTCATCACTGTTACTGCCATTTCGTGTTGTGGTTCCCCAGCCTTCCACCTAGTGCCATTGTGATTAAATGTCAATGGTTTCTTCCACCACATTCTACTTTTATCTTTAAAATAATGATATGTTCTGCAACGTAGCTTAATTCATGAGCTTTGCAAAAGACGGGATAATACAATAGAAGGTCTAAATTTTTGGAAAAATAACAGCATTATATTTTTATTTCGTGAATCTCAAAAGGAAAAAATGGAAAGTGAAAAAAAAACTTAATACAATCGCTGAAAAAAAAACAGGCCAGTGTGTAATTGATAAACGAAGAAAAAGAAGAATATATTTCTGAAAATATCAACAAGATTTGGATTTTATAATTTAAGTAAAAATAAGTGTCAGCAAATTAATCTAAAATATGATTTTTTAGATTTTTATCAACAAAGGTGATAGGTCCTTAATAGGCCAGTTCAAATAAATTACTCCCTACTTTTTCCCGCCAAATTACTGCGCAACTAAAATCAAGAATCAATTTATGTTGCGTCTAAAAAGAAGGTTTTTTATTTGCTATTCTTCTAAATCTATCTGTGACGTTTCATATTTGCTTTAAAATCTTAAAATGAAATAATCGAAATATTCATATATAGCCTCAAAATTTCGATCAACTCAGAAATCTTGTGGAGATATTTAATGCAGGTTATAAAATACGAATGAGGGATAATGTGAACATACGAATACTCACTACACCGTATGCGTCAGGACTGTAGTTTAGACGCTCTACCGAACCGTCCCAATCCACACAAACAGGGCGTACCAGTCTAGTCATCTTCAATGGTTGCTTCAAGATCATCACGGCTATGTTACCTTCTATGTCTATGTAATTCGGTGGAATGTGAATTTCCTTTACCTACATTAAAATAAAAGTAACATGCGTAAAAAATATTGCTCGTTATTTGCCAGTTGACCAATTTGTTGCGCCATATACGACACGCGAGTCCTGTGACTGCATGATAATATGACTGCAAATTAAATTTAAATTTTGATATATATTTAAAATTTCCCGGTATTACCAAGTAAACGATCGCAGCGCCGGCGTGTCCTATACCGTCAACATGTTTTAATTATGTTTAGCCTTTTTTTAAAGACTACGGATTCGTGGTACAAGGTACACTTACTGGTTGAGTTTGTGCAAATTGTTCTGTAATATTGTAGTCCCTATAATATTTTCCAGCTGCCACGAAGAAGGTGTTCTCCGGTATACTACGTCTGCTTGCGAAGTAGTGCGCCGCTAAAAACCGTAAAATATGTCGTTAACTGATCGTTAATTGGATAGTTCGATTAAAATGTACATCCTTATAGCTGCGATTTATCTTATTTTGATTTGATCTTTCTGATCTACCTCGGACAGTGGACACTTGGATCAGTACATGTTGTGTGGAGGGGGTTAACTAATTCAGTCAAATAAAATGAAAAATAAGTGCTCTGGATTCAAAATAGTATATTATTATACAAGTTTTATAAGACGGTATATTGTTCAATGAGTTGTTTGGGGTTCGACGAGAGCAGCGTATGTGAATAATTTGCCTATTACATATTACTGTACTTACATGTAATAACAACATTGGGAGCGATGATAGTAACACCATGAGTGTACCGGTATACTCCTTTTGTCAGTCGGTATAATCCTGCCGCCCAAGGAAAGCGCTTCCCTTTTGATTTTTTCAAAGCTTTTCCACACTCTGAAACACAATATACATTCTATTATATCATTATGTAGTATATGAAATCTAGAGACGAAGTATAGTACGTACCTGGTTGACAGTGTAAAGGTGGGCGGTCCCACGAACCACGCACGCATCTAGCGGTGGAAGTTAGCGGCTCCCCAGGTACCGGAACGTAAAAGCGTTGGCAACTGCTTTGGGTCTCGATGCAGCTTCCTCCAACGCTTTTTCGATTGCACACCACCTTCACTGACTCGGACGTCACGCGGGCCGGACATTCTTCTACAATTTTGCATATATAAAGGCAACAGTTTGACGCAGAAGATAGACATGGTGCATGGGACAAGAGAGTACGAAATTTTGGAACTATAGCTATTTCTTATCGACCAATGTATTACTGAAAATGTTTACAGGTTCTTCTAACAAATGATAGTTCAACAAGTATCAGCAAGAGTTTAAAATTTAACAAAATATTGTGTAATGGGCAAGTACGCCCCTGCAAAACAGTTGAGTAAGGGACACTGAAATATAAATAATACTGGAACATGCACTGCCATATGTTCCATGTGTGGTTTCATGTATAGGGCACGAGCGCGCTGCTATCGCTCAATGCATCTCAATGGCCGTGGTACAAAAAAGAGCGGGAATTTTAAATAAACGTCATGAGCAGCAACAAAAGACAGCGAAAGGAATTATGGGTAGATGCGAAAATGTTAGATGCGCACGCGAAAGTTTAGCAAAAGCAAAAGACTTAAAAAAACGACTGTTTACAAATGCTGATAAAACATTCAAAAGTGGACTACTCAGATACATAAACAAACAATGTTGAATTTCTTCAGAAACAAACTTATAGTGTTATAGTTCTATACTAACCTACAACAGAGTCGTTAAACAGACTGAGCCAGGAACCAGCAGAACATATGGATGCTGTGAAGGTGCTGTTAGTAGTGGCGTTATGTTTGTATTCGGTTACGGCGACCGCATCGTAGATCGGCTGTTTGCAGTCCTCAAGTTCGTCATTCTTGTAGCATTGCAATTTTTTCGATTCGGTGCTGGCCGGGAGCGGGGGGCACAGCGCTAAATATAAATCACTATATTTATTCATTGTTATCTCTAACAGTGATTCTGTCGTTGACACAAAATGTCTTGATCTGTATTCAAGAATGAACCAAAAAATGGAAAATCGAAATTAACTAGACCCACAAGATATATTACACTATCCCTAGAACAAGACAAATGGAGAAACCATATTGTATCTAAAAGGCAACAAATAGACATTCTATTAGTTAATAGACAAAAAATCTAAATTATAATAAAAAAAATTAATTTTGTACTTAAAGCAATTTTTATTTGTACATCAAAAAATGAATGTGTTTATTACGTCGTAACTCTACAAGTAAATAACAATTCTACGTTATATAGAATTCATGATTATATGGTACTCAAAATATGACAACAAAACTTATTTTTCGCTATAAATTCGTACCGAGACATTCTGGGATGTCAGACGTCCAGATTCCATGGACGCAGGCAAGAAGCGTGACTTGTGTGTTTAGTACGTAGTTCCCATTACAAGATATGTTCACATGGGCATTATGTGGTACGGGTCCTCCAGGAACGTACTTTTTTCCATTCCTTTCGATCACTTCAAAAGACCCGTTTTGGATTTCTGGTGCTGGACATGAATTGTGCCTACAACATTCTAACTCACTACTGCTCTTTTGTCTTTTCCATAGATTAAAAAACATTCATCAATTTGTGCAGCAAGAATTGTTCTATAAGTAAATCCCTGATTAGTTACTGATAATTCCCTTCCTCCATTTTTTGTTTATTGATAGAATGTTTAAATATTCTTTTATATAGGACACGTCGGCGCTACGATCGTTTTGACTTACTGAGTGGCACCAATGGAGTCATATGTGTTCGTGCAACTTCGTTTCTGCAATCCGCACAGTCTGCTCACGCACAAGTCGGGGGTGTAGCTGAAAACTCAAAAGTATTGTAGTCTATAACTCACATTGGTCATAATCCATGATCCTTCTTCAAAGGGAATAAAATTGTAGTCACCAGAACCAATCTGCACTATAGCAGCAGATAGTAGGATGGTCTCTGTGCACTACAGTTCGTGTCAGATACAAAATGATCTGCGCGAAAGACGCATTTTCGTTAATATTTTAAGCAACTACTAAGTGAAGGAATCCCGTTAAAATTTGTGTTATTAGCGTACTTAATATATAATTTATAAAGGGAAACTATTTAGAAATTTTTATTATTTGAAAGAAGTTATGGTTGGTACTTGTAACAAATTTGAAAATTATGTAGTAAATAATGAACAGTTAATTTTATAGTTATACAAAGTGTTCATTTTAAGTGGTACACTTATTGCTATCTCGAGAATTATAAGAACTATGAAGTCGGTTAAATTAGCAATCAATTTATGTTTTACAAGACTTTCAATTAGCCTAGAATAGTTTTGTGTCAATGTCAGCAGTTTTTTGAACCAGTAATAGTGAATATTTACATAAGCTGATCTTACTCGCAATCGTCCGTATTCCTTCGAAATCGCTCTTTAGAAAGGTTTGCAAAATTGAATCCGGAGCATAACTCATCTGAAAATAATAGTACAGTCTAAATAACAATGAGGTGTTCCACAATGATAGCTTTTAAAGAAATTGTAATTGTAATAGTACTTTTTTGTTCCGTAGCATTATTACCTCTGACCATATACTAGCATTATACAAATGTCCGTTATAAGAGGCTAACCATTGGGATCTCGAGAACCGTACGAGATACGAAGTTGGTTAAATTAGGGCAAAGATGCCGCATTAGTTGACCATTTCTACGATGTATTTGTTTTTCCAAAAAATGCATAAATCACTAAATCCGAGCAATTAACTGATTTTGGCCAATTTACTTTTTTACTTATAAGATTCTTGTTTCAATTCATACAAGTTTCTAGTTTGCACATTCTTCAGACACTTTTGAAAATTAAAATTTGTATAAATTTCTCAAAAACAGATCGTGCTACAAAAATTTTGAGGGCCGCTGTCGATTTATTAAAAAAGTGTCCGTAAGGTAGAATGTGCAGATTAGAAACTTGTATGAATTGAAACAAGAATCTTATAAGTAAAAAAGTAAATTTGCCAAAATAAGTTTTTTGCATTTTTTCGTGAAAACAAATAAATCATTAATGTTTATTTTCCTAAAACGGACACCCCGTATAGTCTATGGTTCAGTGATAGTCATAAAAAAGTGCTATCTCTCTCTATCATTATAATTGCTTTAAATAACAGTTAATATAATAAAATCCAATATAGGTAGTTGATAACAACTCTTAATTTTTTTTACTATATGCTTACATACTACGTTAAAATAAACATTTCATTATATGCTTAGTAAACAATTCAGAAAATAAAAAAATAATGATGTCAACAAGTCCAAAAATATGGAAATCGAATAGACAATGGCACAATATAATGAAATACAATTAAATAATAAGTTCCAGTAACACACAAACTTACAGGAAGTAAAAAATGTGAGTAGTAATATAACGATTCTGTTTAGAATCATTTTTAGAAGAAAAATTGCATTCACTACAAATTACACTAACACATCTCGTTTACTGCTGGTTTCGTAACTGGTTTGACTAGTAATTTTATTCATAATTTGTTTCCGCAATTCTTAAAAAAGTAATTTCAATAAATAATTAATTCTTGAAAAATATAAAACGTGTACATTTTTTTTGTGATAAGAATTATAGGAATCATTCATTTTGCCTATCGGCTAAATTTTATTTTTGTTATGTAAGGTATATGCATGACTCAATTAGGAATTTATTATAATAAAAAAATATATATTTCAAAGTAGATATAAAAACTCCGGCATTTTCGAAAAAAAAACGGATTTTTCCAAACCCGAATAAGCAAATAAAAAATATATGGTCTCATTTAAAATAACAAAGTTGGTCCCCACCATTTGAGAACCAGTGATTGAAAAAATAATTATTGAAATAGTCTCATAAAATAAAAATTGTTTTCTATTTTAACCAACTTCATAGCTTTTATAATTCTTTAGATAGCAATAGTGTTATCGCTTAAAATGAACAGCCTGTATAAACTCACCTCATTTTCACTATTTTTTATTCAAATTAAAATTTTATTTTAAAATTAATAATAATACTTACGTTTTTTGGACTATTGATGTAATTCCAGTTTGTTTGCGTGTTTTTTCCCACGGATGACAAAGAAATAAATAAAATGACATTACTTCACTTTCTTCCTACTTGGTTTTACACCCGCAACACAGTAACTGTTGTTATAGTTTCTTTTTTGAATTTGAACTAATTTTTAATATTCTTGGTTGCTAGCCATATACCTCTTAGTAATAGGTATATGTTGCTAACCCTTATAAAAAATGGCATTTAATACCGACGCTAATTCACAACGGCGACACTTGGCGGCGCTGCGATAGTTGCTTGTCTCGTCTATACCATATACCTTTTAACTACACAAGAGCGACCATCTATTAGTAAACGAAATTAACGGTAGGAGCGCTGTTTTCTGACATTCAATGGCCGCCATACAATAGATAAATAGCAGTTCATTCATTTTTTGTACTTTTGATTTATTCTATTCATTACCTTGTTACTTTGTGGTTCGTAGTTTGTTTATATTATGAGAGTTCTTTCTCTTGAATAATTGTGATGTTAATACTATTATTTCAACTTATTAACTTTTATGTTACCTAGAAAAGTGTAATCATTAGGGTGAAAATGCAGTGCACGAACTCGTTGATTTTCAACTTGTGATTTATGTTTGCTGTTTTGTTTTCCCATTTCGTGGACAGATAGATAACATCTGACTTCAACTATCATTTGTTTTTCAAGTTTGAGAAGTATGCATAGTATATTTTGCGACTTCAAATTTCGGACGCAACATTTCAAATAGTTTTTCTGTCGTGAAAATTTCATTTTAATGACAAATTCTCAAATACGCTTTCCGTTACTGACAAACATGGCGTCTGTACGATGGGTTTAGTAGTACGCCGCTAGAGTGCGAATTTATTCTAAGATTGCACATCCTATAAACAGAGTAATAAAAGAAAACGCAGAGAAGAAAAGAAAGAGCAGACATTGTATAGAATACGTTATTATTAAAAGTGATTACAGCAGAGTTATGTGAGTCAGAGGTTTGTACTTTCAGCGGTGTCTGTGTGGGGCTCTGGCGGCCCGGGCGGTTCAGGTTCGGGTTGTACTTCTCCCGGCGGCTCAGGCTCCACGTCCTCCGGCTGCTCGGGCTCTGCCACCTGCTCGGGTTCCACCTCCGCGTCCACCTCCACCTCTACCTCCTGCTCTTGTCCCTTGGTGAAGTTACGCTTCATGCGCTGCTCGATGGCTGTCAGCTCCTCGTACATGTCTTGTCGTTTCTGGTCGATCATTTCTGCAATACAGATATTCATGTATTCCTACTCTTACAACCTCTCCTATTTAAGACTTTAAACAAATGGTTTTTAACCTTTTTTGTGAACTTGCAACCATTAATGAAATTGAGTTATAACACTTCGTTATTTTTTCAGACGCAGTTTTAAAGCTTCAAGTATAGTATCACTTTTAGTTGATCAATTGTATCCAAAATCTAATCTGCTCTTCTCATTATAACAAAATATTTATATACAAAATGTATATGACACGCCGGCGTTACGAAAACTTGACAACATTGGCAAAAATAGCCGCAGTAGTTAACGATAGTTAAAAGAGACACAAAATAGACACATATTGTTCTTTATGTTAAATAGCTTTCAAGCATGTATTTTTGTTCTGTAACGTTTAGCAGTCGTAGAAAAAGTAAAGTGCGCTACTCATGCAACATCACTTATTTCCCAACTTGTGCGATTCCAGCACTCGACTTTGTCTCATGACGAAACTTTCACATCTCGTAGGAAATAGACGACTTTCTGCACTTGTTGCACAATATACTATTATTTCATACTGTATTATATTTTCATGTTTATCGGACTGATTTCAAGTCCAGAAAATGAGATTTACTGGACTAATCAAGTAAAATAATTGCAGATATAAATTTTATAAGTTTTAACTTATACGTCCTTTAAATTATTTAAAAAATGATGACTTTTTAATATATTGCTATTAAAAGTTTGTATCTTGTCTATGTTTGTAATTGAATGTCATAAGTGACAAGTGACAAATGACAGCGTTTTTCTTTTTAAATTTTCCAATGACAACTACGATTTTTATTTTACTTTTTTAATTTTCCAGGAACAAAATCAAACCTTTTATTGAAATTGAAAAACATGATACAGTATGAAATAAAATGTTACATGTCAGATGTCTGTTAAATTATTTTCACTGAACTCATTTCGAAATTCCGAAACAACTTATTGTACCGTAAAAAACTCATTTACTAGACTTATGGCGTAATAACTACATAGTATTGAGCGGATTCGTAATCTATGGAATTAGTGACCGTAGAAAAAAATATCTAGAGGTGTGATGAGGTTCGGAATGAAATAGTTATTTCCATGGAGTCCTGTAAAGTATAGAGTAGAGTACATACTTTCAATGTTCTGGCGGTTCTGCTCCAGCAGCTGCCTGCTGCCGTCGTCGAGGATCTTGGGCAGGTAGTAGATGTGCGGCTTGGTCTTGGTCTGGATGAAGCAAGCGAGCGGCTTGTGCTTATCCTCCCACGCCGCGTGCTCCTGCATCCGCGACATCTTCAGCTCGATCATCCGGATCTCCGCCTGCTTTCGCTTACGGCTCCAGAAAAGGTCTGCGCGCTCTCGTTTCAGCTCCTCCCGTTCCTTAATCTGCTGCTCTTCTAGCTTCTTCTCCACCTGAGCGCGTTTTTCTTCTTTCGATTTCAGTTTTGTTTCTTCTTGTCTAAAGTGTTAATATATCATATTACTTCAAGTAATTATACACAAAGGCTCTTAAAAACGGGTCAAAAATTTTAAAGTCTCGTACAAGTGTCTTTTACAATGTATTTTAAAGGTCATTCTAAACAAAAAAAGTTATTAAAACTATAGGTCAAATATTCTTCGTTATACTATAAATATTGTAAGAGTTACTATTATTTCGAGAAAAAAAAACATTCAAAGTTTATTGTTTATCTATAATATTAGTAGGCTGCGATTAGTGAAAAAGTAAAAACATTTGAAAATTAATTTTAGTATTAACAGCAAGTTACTGTTATTGTAGCTAAATAATACAAATTTATGGTTTTTTAATTGAAAATTTTATTATAAAACTCTATACAATATTTATATCGTAACGCATTAAAGAAATGCACACGTTATCATTTAAATGGTTGCTCTCGCTCTGAAGACATTTTTATTTTCCAAACAATTGCATCCCCGTGTTTGTTTCAATTTATTAATAGCACTGAAATCGTATTGGTTTTTGGTGTGGATGTATTACACAATATATTGCAGTTTATACTCGCCTAAATTTCTGTAAGGTTCCTAGCAGAGCACCAAACATACGTCGATTCCGGGCTTTGGATTTCTCGTCGGCCCCTTGCGCCGCGAGAACTTCCTGTCGACTGGGCAACTCTTTGGGAGTCACTATAACCTTGCTAATCAGCTGGTTCTTTCCCAGATTCTCGTTCATGTCATCTTCAAAGTGCTTCGGTCTATCCAGCCCCCGATCCAATCGTTTGAACACTGATGAATCAAGGTTTCGTTTCTTCGCAGCCGGCTCATCGTTCTCATATGCTGGTTTGTTGCGATTGTTTTGAAAGTTATTGATGCGATTTCTACCTCTAAGCTCATCTAAATGAGGCCCTGGTCGTTTTTGAATGGATCTCTGATTTTCAGATGGGTCTCTTCCGATTAGCTTTTTAATGTGTTCATCTACATCTTTCAGACTTGTTTTTGCTTGTTCTAATTCTAATTGTAACGTGCCAAATGATTTTAGAACTTCCGCCGCCATTTTATGTGCTTTTCATTTAAATATTTGTAAATATATACGCAAAACACCACAAATGTCATATAAACAGTAAATATATTTATAGGTTATCTTGATCTTCATATGATGTATACTAAGAAGTTAGTTACGCTTCTTAACATACATCAAATCATACCAACATTACTCAAATTCTTCTTCACAAAATAAGTAGAAAAATAGAAATTGTTCTATAAATTGTATTTAAATAAATACAACTGGTTGGATTATAGTGAAAAAAATTATAGCAATCGTTGAATAAATAGGTTTTTTTAACTTCTGGTTCTACCCACAAAATAATGAAAATTATTATTATGTTACGTTAAGAATTTTTAAAAATAGTATTAAAAAAAAAATGAATTAAATCAAAAACAAATATAGTTAAACACAGGAACGTCAACTGAAATCATTAAAACTTTTACTCATTTTTTTTTAAACGAAGAAGATACGAGCAGTTTGATTTTGATTAGATATCTAATAAAGAAACAAGATCAAACTAAAGCTGTCTTCTCCAGTTTGTTCTAAAAAAAAAATGGAGCATAGTAAAATGTTCTTATTAATAAAAAAATAAAATTTCAATATAAATTAAAATTTGTATCCTAGATAAACGTTTTAAACAAAAACATGTTTACTATATAAAATTTGTCTAATATAAGATTACAATTACTTACATTTAAAAGGAAATGAAAGAGGAAGAAAAACAATTTATTATGAATATATTATTTGTTGAACAAACTATAGGGTTATTGAAAATAAAACGGGAAAACAGTTAAAATATCTTTGAAATTTTATTGATCACATCTTGGTTCTCACGCGGGTATAATTTGTTTATACATACTCGATCCGCCAATCTTCAACAAAAACCTAATACACAAGTCTATCAGTGACACCGTCTGCAACGTGTGATGCTGTGAGGCCTAACGCGGGCGGAGTCCCTGTCCCCGTCCTGCCGCCGTGCTTCCGTCTGTCGGGATCCAGGCGCTGACAACACTCATTCCCTCCTTCAACAAACAAATGCTCCCGAATCCAGTTCCGGACAGACGATGTTGTACCCGTACAAAATAATTGTTTTTATAAATAATAATAACGAATACTAGACACACAACGTGTAACTCAAAGTCCATTCTCTGGTTATAAACAGTGTGTGTGTGTGTTTGTATAAAGGACCCATCGGGGTTGGGTCTCGCATGTCGCGCGCGCGTCTACGCTGCTACCAATTTACAGTAAAAAATTGAATAATTTACATGGTTTAAAACAATATAGAAATATATGTAATATATATAATATATATAGTATATGATCATTATATAGGTATGAAACGTGGAATTTTTCACTAAATGCAACAGATGTCACTCACAAACTTCATTCACGATCTTCTCCATGTCGACGTCGTGCAGCTCGGGCTGCAAGCCGGGCGGCGGCTGCAGCTTGAGCAGCTGCTCCTTGAGCTGGTGGTAGTTCTTCTTGAAGGCGTCGAGATTGGAGAGCGTGGTGCGCTTGGAGGAGTTGCGCTGCTTCTTCTCCTGCAGCTGCAGTTCCAGGTCTCGGATCCACGCCTCCACCTGCGCCAGGATCTCGTGACGCTTGAGCCAGAAGTGTGCGTGGATGACGTCGCGGAAGCACGGGCACGGGTTGAGGATCTGCTCCAGCATGGCCCAGCGCACTGTGGCCTGGCAGATGTTGGTGTTGTACTCGCGCGACGACTGCGAGCCTTGCGGCGTGCCACGCGAGCGCTCGTAGCCCGGCTCGTTGAAGTACGGCTCCGGCACCAGGATCAGGCTCTGGATGGACACAAGCACTTGCAGGAAGCTTGACGTGTGCGAGTTCCACTTTTCCTCGGGGCGGCCATGCCACGTGTTGAGCACGGATAAGCACACCTTGCCGTCGTTGTAGAGGTTGGGGTTGAAGCGCACGGTGTGGTGGCCCGTGGTCTCCAGGTTGATGAGCATGGGCGCGTTGGGGTAGTCGGGCGGGAAGTACACGTCCAGCTCGAAGCAGCCGTTGGCGTACGGCGTGTCAGCGGGCCCGGTGATGAGCACCTTCATGATGTCTAGGCGGTCCGTGTCGCAGCGCACGAACACGGACGAGCTGTAGGAGAGCGGCAGCGACGTGGCCAGCGTCACCGCCTCCTGCGCCAGGCGCTTCACGCGCGCTGGCTGGCTCTGGTCCCCGGCTGAGCGCACGTTGCCCTCGAAGTGGTAGCTCACCACAAACTTCGGGCCGTCGGCGGAGTCGCTCAGCATCTCGAATGTGTCGAACTGCAGACGTTTCATTACGTCTAGGTAGCGCTGCTCTAGGCTGAGCTCGGGCGCTGCGGGCTCATGCAGGGGATGCGCGGGGCCCATGGGGTCATGTTCGTCGCCGCCCAGCACGCTCGTGGCCGCCTGTACCAGGGTGGCTGTTTCCTGAATGTCGGGCATTAGCAGCGCCAGGCCCTCGTCCGTCTCCTCGTCCGCCTCGTAGCGGCCCAACTTCAGCTTGCTGCCGGCGGTCTTGTTGAAGCGCAGTCTGCACGTGTAGTTGTCTACGCACGACTTCATCTTGAGCAGCAACGACACGACGGACTGTGGGCGCGAGCTGTCCCCGCTGGGCCGCGGAAGCAGCAGCGCCACAAGCTGCTGGCTGCTGGCCATGGCGCGCAGCACTTGCAGCACGGCGCGATACAGCGGGATGTGCCTGGCCATATCCAGCACTGAGTCGTTGCGCAGGTACGAGCTGAGGGCGGGTAGCAGGCACGATGACGCCAGCTGCTCGTGGAAGGCTTGCGGTAATGCCTGCTCCGACAGCTCGTCGTGCGTGCGCCCGCACGGGTTGATGTAGCTCGCCAATACTTGCAGCAGCACCGTTACGTGTTCCTCCTCGCTGCGTTGTCGCAGCAGCGCCTGCTCCACGTTCCACGATTGCTGCGTGCTGCCCGTGCCGAAGCCAGTTCCTACACAGGCAAATTCACCATTCTCATTCCCTCATCCGGATAGTTATATGCTTTTAATAACCACCATAAATATATAAATAACTCACGGTTTACTACCCATTGCTGGCTGTAACTATTATTAGATTTCATAACAAGTTCCCTAATAAATTCGACAGAATTGACTATAATGCGTTTACAAATTTAAATTTTGCAGTTATATTTTTTGTTACCACCTAGTGTAGCAAATTCGCCCGGCATCAGCAACAAATTTACCTTTGGCCCAGTAGAGCTGACTCTTCTCCTCACTGCGGCCCTCGGACTTGTAGCCATCGTTGTGGGTGTGGTGCGTGAACACGCCGAGGCAGCCGAGCAACAGGTGGGTGACACCGATGCTCACACTGATCTGGCGAAGTAGGCGGCCGTCATCAGTGCCGAGTGGCGTGGCCTCGTATAGTTGCCGCAGCACGTGGAAGGGCAGCGTGGGCAGCGCTTCAGCTGCCGCGGACAGGAAGATGTCGGCGCCGTGGCCGTCGTCCGTCACGCCCAACACAAGGCGCAGCAGGCACAGTGCGCGCCGCCAGTCCTTTAGAAGGATATCGGCGTAGCCGGGTAGGCGCAGGAACAACGAGAACGACGTCAGCGAGTGTGGGGGTACGTTCGGGAATAATGGCGGCGGTTTCGGCGTGGGAAGGTCGTCCAGGTCTTCGTAGATATCGTCCGAACCTTCCACCTACATGCATATTCATTACATCAATCATACATAAATTCTATCCTACCACTATTATTCTATTAAGTATTTATATTTAATTTTTATCATTATGATACGAATCCATAATGGCCTATAGTATACCTTGACCCAGTCGGTGTCGTGGTTGTCGGGAGCGCTGGCCTTGTCGTGGGGCGGCACGGGCGCGCTAGCCGGCCGCACCAGCTCGGGGTACACGGCGGGCAGGTGCTGCGCGAGCAGGGCCAGCCCGCCCATGCTGCTGAACACCTGCAGCGCGTTGCCGATGCCCCGGTGCTGCAGCAGCGCGTCGCTGTCCGCGCGGCTCCCGCGCTCTTCCTTGCAGTGTGTCACGGTGAGTTGGATGTCTCCGGCCTGCTGGTCTTCCAGCATGGCCAGTAGTTGCGCCAGCGTGAGCGCGTGCGGCAGCGGCGTGTCCCCCAGCTGCGGGCAACGCACTTGCCGCCCACCTAGTAGCTCCGAGCTGTCTGTGCCGCTGCTTCCGCTGCCCATACTAACTGTGTAGCGTTTTTTGTTTGGATGCGGCGTCGCCACCGATTGGTTCTTCGCGTCTTTGGCGCGTTTGTCTTTCGCCGTCACAGCCGCTGCCATCGACACATGGTCTGCTTCGATGCCGATCTCCCAAATCTCTTTTGCTGCCTATAAATAAAACAAAATATTCTTACTCGCACCACTTTACTATGTGATATGATATTTTGTCTTTAAACTGATGGTTCTAGTCACAACTTACCTGTATAGCGCTGGCAGCGAGGGCGGCACCCACGAGCTCCTTGGGCTTGGCCTCGGCCTTGAGCGAGGTGGCGAAGGCGACGTGCTGCTCCAGGATGTCGCCGATGCTGGTGTTGGTGTTGAGGTGCAGCAGCAGGCGGTCGTGCGAGCGCTTGTAGCTGGGATGCGCGGCGCTGGGCTGTGGTAGCGGCGACACCTTCTGTACGCTCTCGTCCGCCTTCACGCACACCAGCACCTTCTCGTTCTCCAGCAGCAGCTGCAGCACGAGGCGGCGCAGGAAGCCGCTGATGCCGCTGCTCTGCTGGCTGATCACCTCGCACAGCACCCGCGCCAGGAGCTTCTGGTTCGCCTTGTGGCAAAGGCAGCACTTGGACAAGAAGCGCACGCACACACATTCCAGCCGCGCCTGCGCCTCGTTCTTTACTTTGTTCTCGGGCTTCCTGCACAACACCTGCAGCAGCGGCAGCCAGAACACTGAGCCGTCCGCGCTGCCCAGCCAGTCCTTCATGCTTGGTTCAGCACACACTTCCGCCAGGAAGTGCAGGATGGAGGTGATGTTCTCTAGCCGTGCCATTGGCACCTTGTCCGTTTTCGGCGAACAAAACTCCAGAATCGCTTTAATTAATAATTTGGGCAGGCCTGAGTCCAGCAGCTGCTGAATGGCGGGCGGCGACCGGCTAACCATCGCGATGGTCGTGAGCTGGGATTCGGTTAACATCAACTGCGAGTATTCGACGAGGATGAGCCGGCCGTACCACTCGGACTCGTTCTCGAAGTTCTGTTTGGTGTCATCCGTGAGGCCCTCGGCGTCCTTCCTGTCGTCTGAGATGGAGGCGGTGCGGGAGGTGGAGGTGTTGGGTACGAGCACGGCCATGCGCTGCAGCAGCGAGGGGAAGAAGCTGGGCTGGATGTAGGTGGTGGAACACAGCAACGCGTCCAGCGCGTGCTTGAGCGGCGGTGCGGCCAGCTGCGACCAGCGGAACAGCAGGTCGAGCAGGCTTGGTGGCAGTAGTTCGGCCAGGGGATAGGGTACGCGCTCGGCCTGCGCACACCACAGGATGGACGCAATACAGCTCAGGAAGGCCGGGCTGCAGCTGTCTGATGCTCCGGCGCAGCTGATGGCCGCTGTGGCCGTCCGTTCCAGCCAAGTCAACACTTCGCTCACGCGGTACGGCGTGTTTGCATCCTAAGGACACAATATTAAGCTTTATCTTTATTTTTAAAATTTACTATCATTAAAAGTATAGTAGACGAATCATATTTGAGTGACAAACATCAAATATAAAATGCAGGACAATATACCTGTGTAGTGCAAAGCTGCTGCATGACCTCGCAGAGCGTGTGATGGGGGCTGGTAAGAGTGGGGGCACGGCCCGCGAGCAGTAGTCGTAGGGCGGCCAGCCCGGCGGCGCGCTCGGCCAAGGCCAGCCGGCACAGCACGCGCTGCAACTGCGGCAGATAGAGGGCGGGCACGTGGCTGGGCGCTAGCAGCAGCGCGCAGCACGCCTGCAGCAGCCCCGGCACCGCGGCCAGCGCCCGCAGCACGCCGGCCGGCTCCGCTGGCAGCGTCACGCAGTGGTGCACCAGGCGCAGCCAGCCCAGCGAGTACCTGCTGAAGTGCTCCTCCTCCTCCACGTCGGCACTGCTGCTGGGCTTGCCGAACGCCGACGTGCCCAACAGACGGATCTGGCTCAGGCCAATGTTGCTGGCGTCACGCGGCTTGTACAAGCGCAGCAGCACGTGCGTCACCACCTCGGGCGTAGGCAGGTGAAGGCGGATGAACGTCATGCCCGACGTGGGTAACGGCGGGCATGCAGGCACCAGGTGTTCGGGGCTGCCGTTGGACACCTCCAGAGCCACGGCCGATGGGCACGTGGACAGCGACGACAGGTGTGGCTGCAGCTGCACTTCTCGTAGCAGCACAGCGCTCGGCAACCGGATGCTCAGCTCAGTGTGCGTCTCGTCCGGGTAAAAGTGATAACACCATTGCGGGGTGCGTGCCCGCCTGTGCGATGCAACTGCAGACTGGATCAGGATGTCGGCGGGCTGTGCAGTACCGCTGTGGCATCTGAAAAACATTTAACAACTTCATTTCAACTTCTGTCATTTTATTCGTAATGCTGTGTGTATTACACTGGATTAAATAAATATGTAAGAAAGGTATGTATAACTGACCTGATGCTGCCCATGGGTGCAAAGTTGACGAGCGCCTCGGCGTTTTCAAGGTTGGCTTGTTGCACCTTCTTGGAGAAGCTGGGGGCTGCGTACGACAGCGTGGCGTCGGAGCGCTGCGCGTGCTGCGTGGACAGATGGTGCATCACCAGCGAGATGGTGCCGTGTTGCAGCGCCGTCAGTGAGCGACTCGAGCGCACTAGTGACTCGCCCAGCACGCGTACTCCCTCTACACAACACAACACCGTTACAGGCCTTTCACTCTACACAATGCCTAAAGCAGTGTTCACACATCGACATCGAAAATATATAAACAAATTTATAAAATAGATGAATTATAATATAAATCTTAATATCAATTTTAATGTAAAATATGAAAAATAAACTATTTCAAAATGAGCAGTCAAATGCATGCACCTCGAAAGTTTTCATTAACCTTACCTAAGTGCACAAAACCTTCGACCATATCCTCGTCGCTGAGCACCTTGAGCACGAACCAGACGGTGGGCTCGGACAGCTGGTCGACGGCGCGCAGGAAGGCGACGAGCGGTTGCAAGACGAGCCGGCGGTCTCGCGCCTTGGCCACCAGCACGCTGAGCAGCTGGAACACGGCGTCACCCAGGCTGGCGGGCTCGCCCAGCTCGGCTAGGGGTTGCGCCTGTCCACCCGCTGGTAACGACAACAACATCGCCAACGAGCTGGAGCTAAAAGCCGTCAGGCAGTGCAGGAAGCGCAACACGCTTGCTTGTTGGCGGAGACAGGCGTCTGCCACTGTCAGTGGCGGCGGGTTCGCCGATTTAAATTCATCCGTTTGGCTGTTGGTGTACTGCGGCGATGATGGCTACAAATAAAATATCATTGTAACAAAATAAAATTGGGAATTGTATGTTAAAATAACTAACCTGTACGTTTGTAGGAACAGGGGTTTGGACTAGACGTGTGAGAAGTTTAAGTAGGGCGACGAGTAGCGAGTCCCACGAAGCGGGACGGTCTTGTTTGCTAGAGTCAGAGCCGAGCACGGAGGCGAACAGTCCGCTGAAATTATTGCCTACAGAGCTGTTTCGTTCTCCCAGGTTCACGCATTTGATGCGCTCGATGTTTGACACGTAGCCGCTTACCAGTACACCTGTTATGATGATATAACAGATACGTAATAAATAATGTGAACTGAAATATGTGATGTAATAAAAGTAAATTTACCAGTGCTCTCGAGGATGGGCGCGAGGAGGTTGAGATTAGCGTCGGCATAATCGAGATGCAGCAAGGTATGAAGGAACTTGCACTGCACATCGAGCGGGCCGTGGCGTAGGGCGAGAGCGCCGCTGGGCTGCACGAGCTGCAGCAGCGCGGCGAGCAGCAGCTCCTTGAGGCGCACACCGGCCGCGCTGCCCGCACTCACCACGTCACAGCGCATGAGCAGGCGCAACAGCAGGTCGTGTAACGCGCGGCACACGGACGGGCCCGCTAGGCCTTTGTCGGAGAACACGAGTCCCGAACCAGACAGCAGACGCAGCAGCAGGTTCACGAAATCCTGGTGGTTCACGATCACGCTGGCCATGCCGTTTAGCGCGGCGTCCAGGCTGTTGCTAGTGTTGCTCATGTTACACATGAGCGTGAGCGCCTGCAGTGCTACACACCACGCGCGCAACGTCAGCCCTGCACTGTACGCAAGCGCCGACATCAAGCTGCACACGCTGGCTCCGCTCACCGGGATGGCCGGCACGCCCGACGGGTTGAATACTCCTTTGCTCGATGTCTTGTTCAATGTCAGCCACAACCTACACACACATATAATTCCTGGATAGTATACAACCTCAATTATACTCGAGGCGTATACATTTTCCTTCGCACATGTTATATTGCTCGACGTTGTATCTTTCAAACATTCAATCTTGTACACCTTTTATCGTGCACACTTTTAATCCGCGAAAGAAAGTTATCTTAAACATATTTTATCATCCACACATTTTATCTTCCATTCATTTTATGTTCCACATATTTTACCTTTGCAAACGTGTCATCTTTAAAACATTGCAATTGTACCTTTCATTCATTTTATTGCCCGTGCAATTAATATATTTATAATTGGACAAAATATTCAGTGTTACCTGTTTCTGAAAATAAAATGTGTGAGGAACATTAAAGAGTGGAAGATAAAATGTGTGGATGATAAAATGATTTCGAAGATAAAATATGTGTAAGATAACTTTTTTCGCGGATTAGAAGTGTGCAAGTGTGCAGATGAAAGTTGTGCAAGATTGAATATCTGCAAAGTACAATTGCATAATATAACATGTATGGAAGATAAAATGTATACGCATCCTATATACGCGGTCAAAGAATCACAATATGTATAAATATAATTAGTGAAGCAATGCGTGGATTACCTGACAGTGTTCTCGATATTGCTGGGCTGCATGTGCATGTCCTGAAAGAGCTGGTTGAAGCAGTGGGTGAGCATGTCGGCGTTGGAGGCGGGCGGCTGCTGCGGCGGGTGCACGCGAGCGAGCCGCGCGGGCCAGGGCGGCGGCGCCTGCAGCCCGGGCTCCGCGGGACTAGCAACGCCTCCCGCCGCCCCAGCTGTGAGCCGTCTCAACAGGATTTCAGCTGCCGTGTCCACACCCAACTCGAGACGCGCGTCCATGGCACTCGATACTGTGCCACTAGGACCCGCGCCGCGACCACTTCCTTGGCGTCGCAGTAGCGAACGCCCCCTTTCCAGGATGTCATCGAGGAAGTCGTCCAGCTCCGAGTCATCTGATTCAAACACCGACGGCAATGGGTTGGACTTTGGCTTGTCGGGAATCAGCTGCTCGTCGATTGCGAATGATTCAAACATTTCTGCATCTACAACCAATAAAAACACTTAAGACTGTTGGCAAACGAAATGAACAGCCATTGGCGAGATAAAAAAAGTAGATATGTATCAATCGGAATAATAGTATCAACTTACCGGTTTGTGTTGTAAAGGAGGAGCCAGGTTCATCGTCCGCGTCATCGTCGTCTGGCTGCGTAGCGGTGCTGGTGCTGGAGGCAGTTGGCGTCGCGGTGTTGGAGGAGGGACTGGAAGTGTCCAGCATGTCGAGCAGCAGACAAGCGAGCCCGTGCTGCGCCCAGGGCGTCTCGCTGGCCACGCAGCGCGCCAGCAGCGTGTGCAGCTCGGCAGGGCTGAGCACGGCGGCCAGCGCTAACCTCGACATAACCACCAGGCGTGCCAACACCTTGCACGCCAGCAGGAATAGGTCAGAGCTGCACGAATGATCCATGTGCAGCAGGAAGGCCACGAGACCCTGCGCCACGGCTAGCGCGTGCTGTGGCTCCAGCAGCTGGTGTAGCGGCACACCTGCCACCGCTGGCTCGGCCTGCTCCGTCGCTGGTCGCCCGCTGCTGCGCGCCTTGTTCATCTCTTTCTGCTTGCTGCTGAACTGTTTGATGCGCTTGAACACGTGCTCCTGTTGCTTGAGCGCCGCCTCCAGCTTGCTGGATAGACTGGCGGCCTGGCTAGAAAGTGCGGACAGCGCCTGTGTAGCAAAAACAGTGACCAGTGAGTGCGCTGCTCATACTGCCGGCGCTAGGAACAGAAAGGACTAGTGCAACGGCTGGTTTACCTGTACCTGAGTGGAGGCCTGCACCGCCTTCTTGGTCCAGTCCAGCTGGTCGATCTGCTGCTTGTAATGGATGAAGCGGCGGTGCACCTTGCGGCGGTGCGATCCGGTGCACACGCCCGCGTCCTGCGGCTTGCTGCTCTGGTCGCCCGTCACCCAGCTCCAGCGCTTCACGCAGGCCGCGTCGCCGCGCAACGTGTGGTCTAGCTGCCAGCTGGCGTACAGTAGTACCCAGCCCAACAGCGTAAGGTCCGAATTGACGGCCAGCAGCTCCTGGCCGCCGCAGCCCTGCTGCAGCAGCTCCACGAGGATGCGAAGGTTGGAGTCTAGCACGATGCCGCGTTCCGGACTTTTCTTGCCCAGGTACGTTAGCAGCATGAACACGCGGTCCAGTGGAAAGATCATGGTGTAGTTGCTGGTGTACATACGCAGGATGGTGTCGGAGATAAAGTCGCCCCAGAAGGGCTGGCGGCCGCATGCCCGTACCAGCAGGCCGGCCGTGAGCGACTGGATGCGCGAGGAGTGCGGCACGCAGAAACCGTGAAATAGAGCCTCGCACGTGGCTCGGTCCACTAGGTCGTGCAGTTCATGCGGTAGGCTTAGCACGATGTCAAGCAAGCTCTCGGCGATGACGCGTAGCTTGTCCGTGCAACTGTCCGCCAAATCGCCGTTACTTGGGGGCGTCGCTCCCACGCTGCGTTCGATGCGCTTCATCACGCCTTGCACGATGTTCAATTGCCGCTGGTACATGATGGCTTCACCGTACGCGGCAAACACCTGCACCAAACAAACATACACTTGTATTTAATATTTCAACTCACAAATAATTATAATATAATGATTAATTACGGGAAGTTTTGGTAAAGTTGCTGCTGTTCTATACAAAATATTAAAAAATTACAATGAAATGATGCCATGGGAAGTTACCTTTTGGTTCTCGGGCGTAATGGTGACGGAATCGTGGTTGTTGTTGTAGGTGTGCATGTAGGTGGCCATATGCGAAGCATTGGTGATATCGCCGGCCAGCAGCGGTTGTAGCAGTTCGGTGAGCCGCGAGCATGCCAGGCTGTAGCGGCAGTGCACGTCCTCCAGCAGCGAGCCCAGCAGTGCCGCGCTCGCCTCCAAATCCGGCTTCTCTAGACCCTCTACGCCCTCCGCTTCCTCCGGCAGGATCAGCAAATGGCCGTAGAAGTTGCCGATGGGGATTTTGCACCGCGTTGTCGACATTCCGTAACGCCCGATCGTTGTTATCTGAACACAATACAACCAAATATTTATCACAAACTTTGCTAGTCTACAGAGTATAAAAGCAAACTTAAAACGTTTAAGACTCTCTACGTTGAGCGTGTGTGCAGTGACTGACCTTGATGTAGCGGCAGATGGGAGGCGGTTGGAGGTCGCTGAGCACGAGCGTCTTGGTGCCGATGTCGGTGGCGAGCACGAGACGCACGCCGTCGGCGTCAGGCCCGCGCAGCCACAGGTCCAGTGAAAGAGATACGAGGTCATGGCACGCGGGGATCAGTACGTCGGTGAGCAGCACGGGCGCGCCGAAGTCCAACGTGACGAAGCGGCGCGCGCCCGACTGCATACGCTCCACCACCATCACCTGCTGTGGCGGCGCCACCAGTAGCTGGTGCAGCGAACAGTGTTGCGCCAGTGGTGGGGCCAACATGTCCATGGCGTCTGGCCGCCACGTGCTCGTCTTGGCCGGCGCTGGCTCCGTCGACGCGCACATGTCGTCGTCTATCGACATCTCCAGCACGTCTGCGCAAAAAGTTATTATAGATAATTCACTTCTAACCCAAAACAGGTAATAAGTATTATACTATTGAAAAAGGATACTAGCTAACTTTAAAAATTACAGTTCATTTTCAGTACCTGCCTACGTCATACAAATGGCAATACAATATTTATTTGAATTTCAAATGCTACTTCCAACGAAATAATGCATTAAGCATTAATATTTCATTTTTGTGATAGTCATGAGTGGTTGTTTTACAATCTTTTAAACTATTAAACATATAAAATACTCCATTCTGTCATATTTCAGGGGGTCTAGAGATAGTAAGTAGAGCAAATGGCTTTACCTAGCTTGTTGGTGGTGAGTAAGGGCCATTCCTGCGCGCTGGTTTTCTGCGTGTCGGCGTTGAGCAGCAGCTGCGTGATCTCCTTGGGGTACATTTCCTTGGGCGTGCTTGTGCTCGCCATGTTGAAGTCTAAGTCTGTTAAGACTACGCTGTCTTTGTCTTTGTTCAACATGAACATGTCCTTAGTCATCTTCTGTAACACACACATTTTCACAATCATCGCATACATTTTTTTTTATTATAATGGCTTTTTGAACAATTCGGGATTTAGAACCATCTCTAAAAACCTATACTATCTTTCGAACTAGATGTAAATAAGAAATGTTTGTCCATATCATTTACATCTTCATTTAATAACACTTTTTAACGATAAATTTAAAATATTGGTTTTGTCTGCATTAAGTTGTAGTTCACAGATAAAATGTGTAGATTACTTATGTCTACGCATACAACGTATCGTACATCATGAAGACTACATGAACATATCTGAATACAATGGGTTCTTCCCATATATTAAAATTTGTCATATTTTGAATAGGTCTTCAATAATTTGCTATAAAACAATATTAACAAATAAGTAATTTTATTTCAAAAGTATATAGTTATTCGCAAATAATAATAATAATAATGTGTCCGAGATTTTTATCTCTATTTAACTATAACTTTTGATGGCCTCTATAGAAAAGCACAGATAAGATGAGAGAGAAATTGTGGCGCTCTCGAAAAAAAAAAAATGGAAAGAGCTCATTGCAGTAAAACAGCATGGCAATAGAAGTTGCATAAGATACAGAATGGCTCATTACCTGAACGATTTTACAGGCATCACTTACATCATCATCCTTCTTGGGCTTGACGGTGAACTGTTTGATGTTGGACTGGGGCGCGGGGGCGATGGTGGGAGCTGTAGGCGCGGGCGCCGGCGGCACGGGGTGCACCGTGGCGTCGAAGCGCTCCACGCGCGTCCCGTCGCTCGTGGCCACGCACGAGAAGTGCAGCGGCTCCGTCTCCAGCAGTCCACGCATGTGCTTGCTGGGCAGGTGCCGGCCCTTGCCGCTCCCCGGCGTCTGCGCGTTGCCGCCTCCTGGCGGGACGAATACGTCCTTCGGTTCCAGGGCTTCACTACTACATTCAACAAGTTAAGAAAATAGTGGAGATATTGATGAGATGACGTTACCTGAAAACGTGGGGCGGTTGCTCGGAGACAACGGTGCTGTAGGTGACGGGCTGGGAGGAGGGCTTGACGGGGGGCGGAGGCTCTAGCTCGAATAGCTGGGGCTCGAGTGGGGTGCCCCATAGGCCAAAGCGCGCGCGCAGCAACAGGTGGTAAGGGTTGCAGCGGCGCGCCATCTCTGCGGCCAGGCCGCGCAGCAGCGCCACGCACGCGGCGGCCAGCGCGGCCGTGTGCGGGGAGTCTCGCGCCGCCCGCAGCGCCAGTGCCACCAGCCAGTGCAGCGCCCCCGCCGACCACATGTCGCCCACGCGTGGTATCAGCTGCAGGAGTGCCTGCACGATACGCGCGTCGAAGTCTCGTCCACAGCTTTCGCTTATATTTCGCGCGCCCCTACAACACAAATAATAAACATTTACTTTATTTTTTTGAGGTGTACAATAATTTGTTAGTTTTTCTTGCAATTTTTATGAGGTTCGTGTGATTTGTGTGTGGCACTTACTCGCTGCATATAACCATTAGCTTGACGCATTTGTGCGCGATGCTACGGCCGGAGCGGAGCAGGCAGGCGGTGAAGAGTTCCGGCATGCCCTGCTCGAGCACGTGCAGAGCGTCGGCCTGGTGGGACGGCGCGCGGTTGGCAGCATCACGGGCGGGCGCGAGGCGCACGGCGGCCAGCCACAGAAGCAGGTCGAGCGCGGCGTGCTGGCGTGCGGGACTCGCTGTGCCGGCGGCGGCTCGCACCAACCCCGCTAGGAACACGCTCGACTCCAGCATGGCGGTGCGCTGCGCACGCTCGCCGGCGCTATCTGCCCGCGCGCGGTACATCGTGATGCTCAGCTCATGCAGGCAATCACAGCCCAGGTAGTCGGTTTTGTTGCTCGAGTGCGACCGCTTGAATTCTTTGCGTACCGGCGGTTCTTTCGCCGGATCGCACAGCGCCTGCAACATAATCCAGACATATAATAAATTCCCGATTAAAAAGCAAGCAATCGATCAAACCTTAATGTGTAATAGTAGGGTGCGGGTGTTGGTCTTAAAGAGCTTGGGGCTGGTAAGGGTGACGGTGCCACTGTGCTCGCTGAGGTCGAGGCAGTGCGCAAGGTCGACGGGTCCAGCGAGCAGGTCGGCGTTGTGGGAGCGCAGGTACTCACGCGACGTCACAGGATTCTGTGCGCGCTGCAGGCATTCGAACGCCACGGCCTCGTCCACCTGGAAGTGCACCTCAGCGCGCCGATGGCCGATACCTGACGTGTTTTGGCGTAGCAACGTCACCTCCACGTGTGGCGCGCTCGGCTGCAACCCGTGCAACGAGAAGTGCACGTCCATATGGCCTAATTGTACTGCCCATGGCAGCGTTATCTCGAAGATGTGCTCGTCCCACGTCGTCCTGCAAACAATGCCAAGTAATGATTTAGGTATTACTTTCATTTATTACAACAATGGCACGAGATGATAAACTTCTTATAATCGGTCAACTCGGTCAACCAGAAGAAACAGTTTAATTTTGTCATTTATTAGATTCAGTTGCTTGGAATGATGTGTTGCTTACGTGTCAGTTTGCAATCTCCAAGTCCGTTGGGCAGCGTCGTCGTGGCGCCGTTGCCGCTGTTGTTGCATCTCACTCCAGCAGGGCGGCACAGAAACACAGCACTGTTGCGCAGGCCCCAGTGCCTCGAACTCGGTGAGGCGACGCAGTGCCCTAAGCTCAGCTAAGCTAAGGTCGGCGGCGGCGGCTAGCCCGGGACAGGGCGCCGCGGCGGCCGCCAGCTCGCTCAACGAGCCCGACGGCGACAGCGGCGGAGACGCGCACGGGCTGCTCGGTGGTAGCAGCGGGAAAAAGTACAGCGAGCTGCTTGTTGCTAAGCACAGCCGCTCCAAACCTTTCAAAATAAGTACTTTGTTAACGAAAGAACGCAAATTAAATATTGAAATACGCTGTAACATTATCAACGTAGCTTCCCTTTATTAATTTTATCTCAACAATGTACAACGTATTACATTAAATTGAGTCATGTTAGCAGTCGAAAAAAATACTGTTAAAACAAAATTTCTAAAAAATATATAATTTCCTTTGTAGCGCATAAGAATTAGTAAGACAATCTTAAAATTTTATGTAGACTATTATAACTTACTGTTACAGTAGACAGCCGAGACGAAGTCGTGGCCGTCCAGCTTAGCTATGGAAACGATGCGGAGAGTTTCGATGTCGTATACGCGGGTAGCGCCGTCCGAGCACACCAGCACAGCAAGCGGCGCCTGGTCTTGGTCGGGTGCAGGCACCAGCGAGGCCTCCAGCGGGCGTTCCTCGGGACCCAGGTCGCGCACGCGGCACGGCGTCTCACGCAGCCGCGCCACTGCTCCCCCGTGATCTACCTCATATACTAACAGCACGCCCGTGTCCGGTCCCCGCAGTACCACCAGTACGTGCGAACAACCCCGCGTAGGTAGGATCTCCCACACCTCCAGCTCTGCCTGGTTCTTATATCTGCCACATATACAAATCAATCAATGCTTCACCCAATTCAGAACATTCAATCGAGTAAAACATAATTAAAAATGAATGTTAGTTACTGACCGTTGCGGGAGGGCGATGCACTGGACGGCGTGCGAATAGTTGAGCTTCTTGTTCTTGCTGGACTTGAGGTCGGAGATATGGTCGCTGATGGACTTGTCGCCAGGTTTCTCGGGCTTGGCGAGCGCGTCGCCGTTAAGGAACTGGAAGTTGTGGGCGCCGGCCGCGTCAGGCTCTTCGTCGTCCACTACAAGCACGCGCGTGCCACTCGTGGGCCCCGGCGCTGGCGGCAAGAAGATGTCATCGCTCTCGCCTGGGATCAGGTTCTGGTAGTTGTTGGACTCCGTCTGCTTCAGCATCTTCAGCGCCTGGTACTCGTTGATGAAAGAATTGCTGGCGTCCATAAGATTATAGTCCATGTCATTCATCATGGAGATCACGATGTTGGACATCTTGCTGGTTGCGGGCGGAGGTTTAGCAGGTTCAGGCTCGCGCTCCGCCTCCTTGCTGTACGAGAAATCGTACAGCACCAGGCACAGACAGCTGCTGCTGTCGGGGGCGCTCTGCTCGATGATCATGTCGTTGGGTTTGGGCTCCGGCACTGCGCGACCCTTGATGCTTAGGCCGCACACCACGGCCGGCCGAGCCGCCGCCAGCAACGTCTCTTCGTCTATTTTACTCTCTGATGCTTCCTTCCCACCAGGGATGGTCGCTCGGGTCTGGTTCGACTTTTGCTCTCCAATTACTGATACTGACGTGATGGTCACACTACGACCTGTAGTACAAACTGGATTTATAAATGTTTAGCACAGAAAACATAATATTATTTGGGGTTTTTATAACTATATAAATAAGACACAAAAACAGACTTCGGATATGCATATGACTAATTACATGTTCAGTGGTTTGCAATCTGTTTCATTTTGTTTTTAAAATTAACCTTCTTATCATAAAAATTGGCTAATCAATCAAACTAATCAATTTTACATAATATTTTTTTCCTCAAACACGGCGTCATGCAATACACAAAACATATATTTCCCATCCCTCTGGTAGAATTTATTTGTACTCCAACGAAGTATACCGAATCTCGCCGAATATACACGAACATAGAACAAGACAGTTCCAACAATTCCTAATCTGTGTACATTCATTAATTTCCTATGAATTAAATTGTATGATTAATAAGGTGGGTCTCATATTTTGAGTATTGTTTGCTAATTTAAACAACCGTGTATCTCATATATTTTACGATAATAGCTAATAAAGAGAAAGAATTAGAAAATTCGAGTTCAAAGCATAAAAATAATCAGAATAATTAATAGCAGTATTTCTCAACTGCCGTTCTTACGGATCGATACAGATCCGCAAAAGAATTCTACCGGTCCCTGAGCAAATGGCACTACAAAAAAATTGAGAAAAAAAGAATTTTATCGGTACGCTTAAAACAAAAGGTTGAGAAACATTGTTTTATAGTGCAATATGTTAAAGGTGTTGTACACTAACCGTCCTCAAGATTACTCCACGAATAGTTATGTCCAAACTCCTGCATACAACACTCTAAGATAGGCGAGTCATACTGCGTGACGTAGAAAGAGTGCGTACGCCTTAGTTTCCCACTGACATCATACACAGTAACCAGCCCATCAGCATTGGCGGTGACAACCAGGTGCGACACGCCAGAGTTCCCCACGCGACTCACAGGCACGCCTCTGTACGTGGCGTCCTGCGCCGGCTGCGTGGCGTACGTGACGGACAGGGGCACATTCTGCGTGTACTCGCCGCACACGAACGGACAGCTGGGCGAGTGGCGCTCGTGCTCTGCCCAGGGCTCGTCCGTGCGCTCCCAGCACACCAGGCACACCGTGCACGTGAAGCACATTGCCCGGTCGTCTCCTGAAGAGTTCGGCTGGTGGTAGAAACCTGCTTGCGCCATCTGGTCTGGTAGCGCCCATCTATATAACAATAATAATAAATATTCCTTTTCAAGGCAGTTACATGTGCTTACATACAGAGCTGGACAAATTAACCATTATATTTAATCTCTCCTTCACCTTGTAATGATATTTTACTCACGTGTGATATATAGTGTTTTACTGTACAGTGGCGACTTTTTATATGAAATTAGTTTAAATCTATGAAAATGACGTTTTATGAAAAATAACAGAAATATTTTAGCTTAAAAATATTTAGTCGAATCCCTGTATTTCTGATCACCTGTCCGAAAGTAGTCGAACAAAACACTTTTACACTGATTAGTGCCCTAGGGCCTTATGTCGTGTGGTTGCTAGGTAAATAACAATTGATGACATCTATCTACTGTTTTACTTTTAGAATGTAAATCTCAGTTATAGAGATTAAAATAATAAAAAGAAATTATCATCAAATTTCCTCAATCATTGATAAATAAATTATAATTTTATCACAATTTCCTCAAACACGTTGCTTGTAGATAAATTTTAAGTTTTCCTTAAACTGACATGAGTAAAATACCTTATTCAACATTGCTGTCAAAATTTGGACTAGCATTTTTGTTTAAATGTTATTTAATACCTTATTGGTACAACTGAGTCGGAGGAGTACATGCTCTAGTGTCTATAGTCTATTTTTTATAAGAACCAGTAGATGTCGCTTCGGAACGCCTTTTTTTAATATGAAATTTTAAATGACACTAGTTAATATCTAATAATAAATTTTAAGATACTTTATCTTGACAGTTTGTAATTAGTAGACTAATTTCAGTGTCATTAAGATTTTCATAATGGCATTGAGTGTCATTATGAATTATTTATTTCGTAAGACAAATAAAAATAGAAATTCGATCACAATTTTTATTATCTAACTGTCATGGATAAAATATTAAGGATACACATTTGATACAGCCTCATAATAAAAACTGCGTCATTATAAACACTATATCAAACTTGTATTCTTAATAAACATTATTTAATATCAAAACTCAATCGGAAGTATTTAAAAATATCCAACCGAGCAAAAATGCCTTTCGTGGCGTTACGGTAATGAATACTGACTTGTAGTCCATGTGAGGCCACTTGGAGAAGGTATCCCTACGGCGGGCCTCACTAGCCATGGCGGAGCGATCGAGGGCGGGCAGAGGCTCCGCCAACAGCTCGCTCAGGCGCTCCTGCACGGCGGCGGCCACGGCCAGCTCGGGCACGTGTTGGTTCTTCAGCGTGAACTCCGTCACCGTCATCTCTGCCACACGCTTCAGCTGCTCCAATGGCAGCTCCACACACACCGTGTTCCACTGTGGACACACATTACCTTAATCACCTCCATTCTGCATCAATATATTACAACCTTTTGTTCTACATTGCGATATTATCCGTAGAGATAACTCAATTTCCTTCATAAAGATTTATTTGTAATTCAAGGAAATTTTAAATATTAATATTTTAATTAAATCTATAATATCACGGATAACATAGGTTTCGAAATAGACATTATTGAAACTTCTACAAATCCTGGTACGATAAGAAAAATATTCACATAAACACAAATTATTTATTAAAAATATTTCCTTAAAGAATCATATTTGTCTTTTAAGAAAATTATGGGCTTTCAAATAATAAAAACCTTAGAAATATTACAAAGATAATTGATTACAAAAAGACTTTTCGTCTTGCATCAACAAAGAAACGTCTTCTTTCAAAGAAGAACGTGAAGACCCAACTAAATTTTTCAATAAAACATGTAACTGAATAATTATTATCAAATGGAAAATAGATATTTAATGAAGAATCTAAGTTTAATAATTTATTTAGTAATGCTGAAGAACACTATATGTGAAGAAATTAAAGTAAAAGATTTCATCCTAAAAGTTTTACCATCTTTATGGCCCATCCTGTACATAAAAATTGGAAACGCCAGCGCTGCAATCTAGACACTGTAGAACAGTGAAAAATTAACGGGGATCTTTGAAAGACGTCATTTTTTCGTATGTCCTTATAGTATTTTACTTGTTTTACAAGTGAGTAACGAATATTTTTTTTAACTAAAGTGTATTTTTTTATTTTGCCTCTGTAAGGAAGCTGTTACGGCAGCCAAAACAGTGCGTTCATAGTCAAATACAATTAATTTTGTAAGGTTGGTGCTCTGCTGAAACATGTGAAAAAAAAATCAAGACCACTGATAAAATTTTAATTTCTGTATTATTTCGAGTTTAAGAGTACCTAATAGTAGAAAATAAGAGAGAATTAGAACGACATAAAAAATATAAAATATTGACAAAATAAAGTTAGAGTTGTGTTTAAAATTGATTTTTCAAACGTAAGTCCATTCCACTGCGCATATTACCGTTAATATGTTATTTTACATATTACATCAAATAAAGGAGCGATTATTGTTTTTATTTTAATTTCATAATACAATTATCTAACTATCGTTTATCACTTTATAATTTTTAATTAAAACTACTTTTTTTAAATATTTATGGTAATTTAAAATATAAAAAACTATATTTGAATTTTTGAAAAACATCTTCATATAAATTACTATTTTTGGTTGGCCAAATATTACCATAAACTAATCAAATATTTATATACGTATGAATATTTTTAAATACCAAATATTGCAATATTGCATTATTTTAAATTGCTATCGGAAGATAGGGACACGTACTAATCAATTATTGGTAAAATTATCTATTTATGCATTTTGGAGTATATTATTGTTAGTAAAATGTTGACAAAGGTTTGACGTAACAAATTGTATATTCTTAAAACAATTAGATTTTATAACGAGTATGATTTTATCACGTTTGATAAAGGGAACAAATTTGTACAAACCAAACTAAGCAAATATTCAATAACCACGTTGCGTTAATGTAAAGGGTTATTGAAAAATTTACTGGGGTTTCTGTTCATTTCGTAATATACTAATAATGAAGGAGACTTACTTTTTGTGCTTTGATTCCCTTCTTGGATTGCTTTTGTGCTTCAGCAATTTTATCACAAAGTTCATTTATCACTTCCGACTGTTGGTCTATCACAAATTGACTCATTAATATTAAGTTTTGCTTTAAAAGAATCGCCTGCAACACACAAGTTGAAATATAGCGGTTGAAGGACAGTAGTAGCAGCAGCACTCACTTCAGATAATAAGAGTTCTAGTTTGATGACATCCCGAGGGTTCTGCACGGGCTTCTGCAGGATGGTATCGAGCAGCAGCACGCCGTTGTAGTCGGAGCGGACGCCCAGGCCGTAGCCGTCACAGAACAGAACCCTATCCTGGCCTGTGAGGTACCTGCACGTCAGCTTGGCGCTGTCCTGGGCTGGAGACACGCGTTAGTCTCGCCGCACGCTCGCACCACGTGTTCACTTACCTGACAGCCGGCTGCTTTGCAGCACCACGCCGGAATTCACGTCCAGGACGTGCACGACCTCCTGCTCGCTGCATATCAGGATGACGTTTAGAGACGGGTGGTAGATGATTTGTTTCAAGGTTGTGTCCACGTTTAAGTAACCGTCTTCTTTAAGCAACCAAGGTTCATCTGCCATTTTGTTACACACATTTGTAAGCTGATAGAAACTAGCATTTGTAGACAAGCTGAACGATTCTAGTCGACATCGATGTGCAATGGCAGCGGTCACTTATACACTAGTGGGAAACACAACTCCCTAGCACTCCCTGTTTTACTACGCACTCTTGCCACTACACTCTCGTCTAAATACTCTATCCCATTATCCACTTTACGTAAATAAATCAATCCTATTTGTTTATTATTTTATAATATTTTGCAATATTACTTGACAAAGGCAAACAGCTGATGTCAGCACTAACTCCATCTACTAAATTTTACAAACAACTATTGTTACAGTTTTGTAGCGCGCAATTCAATTTTCATTATGCTTTTTTTTTCTTTTATATTCATTTATACTTTCAAAAATATTTTTTTACCAAAAATGCCATATAACAAACGTCCTTTATTTCTACGTAATAATGAAGTATAATAGATAAGCTTTAATTATTTTATATTTTAATTATTACTACCCAATATAAAATTTAAATGTTAGGGAACAATTTTAAAAAACCATTGTTATAGACATGAGATACGTGATTATAATTAATAACCAATTTATTAATTAATTTTAACATCTACCAAAATTATGCACCAAATACGGAATTTAGTAAGGTATATGAAAAAATTAATTTTATTGTTACAGTTTTGTAACTTATAGAAGAGTCAATATCAATCATTTTTTTTTCAAATATACAGGATAATCACAATTCAGAACTTCTTTGCTAGTCCCGCAAAATTTAAAGAAATAGTTTTTGAAGTCAGGTAGTAATAAAACTCAGTGTATTCTTGCTATAAAAATAATATAATTGTTACAAATAAATAAATAACTTTGTGTACATATCAAAATGGCTTTCACAATATTTTTACGAAATCATTTTCTTTGGATAAAACAAGATAAAATATCACAAATGTGTATCAACAATCATAAAGTGTACAAACGTGTTAAAACATGATTACCTCTATATTATTACAAGTAAACTGACACAAAACTTAGCTTGACAAAATATGATAGAATAACAATAATATTACTACAATTTTCATTTTTCTTAAAAAAATAATAGTAGTAGTAATGAAATATAGATATATAAATAACAGAATAAAAGATTGTTAAAATATTTTATAGGAGTAGTATAAAACTAAAATATTTCTAATTGTTGCACTACATCTTTCTTTATTGGTGTACGAAGATTGTCTGGAAAATTCTTAAAACTTTTTAAATAGTGCGCCAACATTGGAAAATAATTTTCGCAAACTACAATGCAATAACAGGAACTTACAAGATCGCATATTGATACTTAAATAAATGCGTGCAATGCTCACTAAGCATGCGCGCAAATATTTAAAGTTATAAACAGGTCTGACTCGATCGTTATTCGTTAAGCCTCCAATGTTCGATAACAAATTGTCGCTGAGTGATAAGTATCCAGATTTTTCCGCTACTTTCTCTATTATTGTCAAAATTTTCTGTACCCAATCTAGTACAAACTATGGCCCATTGTTGTTGTAGAACGAAATTCATTCCAGTAAGCTGGATTATGCAGCTCATAATAAACTTACTTTAAAACTAAATTTAACATTTCCATTAACATTAAATATATGATCAACTATATAAACCGATGTTGCACATTCTTAGTTAATTCATTAATTACTTAACTTTGTCACATTTCAAACCAAATGTTTTGTAATTCGTATTTAATAAATTCTATTAAATTAAAATTTATATTCGAATACATAAACGTAAATATGAAACGTGAGTCTGTGAAATATGTACAAGGAGACATTTTTTGTTATTCAATATTAATTTTAGTTTTGGTCGCGTAAATAAACCTTCAATAGTGCATGTTGACGCGATATTTAAAAAGTATCGAAATTTTCACTACAACATTCGTATTCAAAACAAAGTGACTATTACTTATTTAACTACTATTTTAGAATATGTTTAAAGTGAACGTTTTTTTGAGCTGTGATTGAAATATAAACAGTTGATCTACATTTCCGGCTGCCCCAATTGTAAATATAAAATTATTAGATATTTATACCTTTAAATTCACAGCGTGATATAGACAAACGGATTTATAATTTCTTGAGTATTTAATTTTAAGGAACTTGCTTTAAAAATTCCAGAATGTGTTGATTAGTTGTTAAAGCAAATCACTTAAGTCTTAGTGACTTCTTAAAAAAACATTCCGTATAAAGGCACTTTCTTTCGACCACGAAAGTTTGGATCGAGCAATTCCAATACCACTCGAAAGAATTTTGCAATCCTTAATAGTTATAATAATTAAATCAATAAGAATATTTGGTGACAATTATAGATATGAAGAAAGTATTATTTGTATCTAAGTAATTTAATAGTTGCGTAATATAATTATCCTAATATAATATCATTTAGATGGTAATAATGTCTTTATTAGTGTCCTTTTTATTATTTGTATCACAGAACAGAAAAATGTTTTACCCAAACAAATCATCAGCTAAAAGAACTGTTTTGAAGCGATTCGTAAACAAGAACTACAATCATGTTGAAGGTGGGGACAAGTGATCAGAAAGCAAAAGAACGTGCACAATCTGATTGCTCGATCCGATTGTTTTGGATCGAAAGAAAGCACCTTGATTATTTATTCCGGAAATTTTGGAACTACAAAAACCTTTCCAATTCTTGATCTACTAAACCCAAATTCGTTTTATAAAATCCATAATATACAAACAAATAATAGGAGAGCTGTGTATTATAGACAATTTAATGGATTATTAGTAAGCAACAGAGTGTGGTTTAGGTTTGCGGAATAGGTTGGGGCTGAGGTTGGGGCGGCGCGTCCTGCACTACCTGCGTGGCGGCGCTGGTGGTGGACTCGCGGCCCAGCGAGCTGCCCGGCGACTCGGCCGCCTCGTTGATAAGGCGCTGGCGCTCGCGGTACATGGACACGCGGATATTCTCCAGCTGGTGGTAACGACACAGCTTCAGAAGTGCAAATACGCACAGCCCTACCCATGTCGCGAACGAGCCCCACGCTCCGAACTGCAATGAATTATAACCAAATATTATTTTAACTACTTTTTTCTATGATTATTGAAGTGCGGCGCGGCGCTGAAAACAAGTGGTTTTGGAATGGTTAGTATTCGATCGTTGGATCGTCTGGCAAGTGGCATTCTGTCTTTTGAGTCGTAGTTTTTCACATAGGCGTACGCAGAACTTTTCTTTTGGAGGTAATAAAATAAATGATTATAATAATTATTATAAAATAAAAGTATTAAATGTAAGTGGAACCATTTCACACTATGATGAATATTACTTGGAGAAATAGTTTACGTATGTAAGGAAAGGGAAAGTATTTTCCAAAGCCAATGGATGCTGTATTTTTGCGTAAACCCAAAAATATTTGAAAATATCGAATTCTTAGCTCGAAAACTTTCAAATTTTACAAAATTTTGTCTGTAAATTTTTTTAAAGAATTAGTTACGTTGATGCCAAATTTACAAACAAAATTTAATTATCTCTTTTCATTTCGGAGATATTTGTTGTCAAAGTTGCACCTCAAAAAAGTGGGTTTTTTGAGTATATTTAAAAAATGAGTAGAGATACAATCTTAACTACTTTACCATTCGATTCTACGGGTAAAATTATGTAAAGAAATGTTTTACCCAAATATACGTTCTTTGGAACGATTAGGTGAAAAATAAAAAAAAACAAAAAACCTAAATTTCAATTTTTGCCAAGAAATTTTTTGTCTACAAAATTTTTTATTTTTTGGACTTAAGTAGATATTGATGCGCTGATTCCAAATTTTCAAACAGAATTTAATTATCACTTCCCTTTCTTGAGATATTTTAGTTCAAAGTTATACCTAAAAAATCAGGTTTTTTAGGTATACCTCTAAAATGGTTTGGTTTACGTCTTCGGCGACATCACCATTCGATTCTACGGGCAAAATTACATAAGTGTACCAAATTTCAGATTTTTATCTCAACACATAGAAGTTCTACAAGGAAAAAACTGAAAATGGCCAAAAATCGAAAAAAATCTAAGGTATACCCCTTGCCATTTTTTCGATTTTCGCCGATTTCGTTTTTCCTTTCTATAAATTGTATTCTATGCATGAAAAATCTAAAAATTGGTATACTTATGTAATTTTGCCCGTAGAATCGATTGGTGAGGTCTTCGAAGTCGTAAACCTAACCATTAAAGGGATATACCTAAAAAACTTGTTTTTTTAGGTATTGCCAAAACTCAACTTTAAACACGAATATTTCGAGAACGGTAGGAGATAATTCAATTCGGTTTGAAAATTAAAAATCAGTGTGTCGATACTGACTTAAGTCTAGAAAATGAAAAGGTTTGGAGAAAAAAAGTTGCTCGGAGAAATTTTGAAATTTAGGTTTTTTCGATTTTCTCATTTTTCACCTAATCGTTCCAAAGAACGTATATGGGGAGAAAACATTTCTTTATATAACTTTTCCCGTAGAATCGACTGGTATAAACGTTGAGATCGTATCTCTATCCGTTTTAGAGGTATAGATAAAAAACCCACTTTTTTGAGGTGCAACTTTGAGAGCAAATATCTCAGGAACGAAAAGAGATAATTAAATTCCGTTTGAAAATTTAAAATCAGCACGTCGAGGTCTATCAATAGGAACTATATCCCAAAATCAAAATTTTGGGTACAAAAATGAGTATTTTTGGGACATTTCTCATTTGTGCCTTGTCCTCGCCCGAAAAATTTACTTATGTGAGTGAGTACTTCATTTTAACATTTATAAACTTTTAATTATTAGTAATATATTAGGGGGTGCCACGGCACCCACCGTGCGCACGCCTATGGTTTTTCACTATCATTCCTCTATTTCTTCTCCTACTGAAACTAAAGCACATTCTAGAGCAGTGTTTCTCAACCTATTTTTAATGCGGACCGGTAAATTATAAAAAAAATATATACATGGATCGATAATGAAATATATCCTTTATATCATCATCATATGAGCTTTTTTAGCGTATTTTATTTTTCATTTTTTTTAATTGTAATATTTGTGTTGGTGAACCGATTTGTTCACGGATCGGTACCGATCCGTAAGCCCAGCTGTTGAGAAACGCTGTTCTAGAGCACAAACCTGGCCTAAAATATGCTCCAGTTCAATAAATTAATAAACAAAGCCAGTGCTCTAATTTTTGTCCTATTGAAACTAAAGTACTTATCTGCTTTAGAATGTGCGTCAGTTCAGTAGGTCAAAAATCAGAGACATTGCTCTAATTCATGTCCTACTGAAACTAAAGCACATTTTAGAGCACTCATCTGCTCTAGAATTGACGTCAGTTCAATAGGTCAAGAATCAGAACCAGTGTTCTAATTCTTGTCCTACTGAAACTATAGCACATTTTAGAGCATTCGTCTGCCCTAGAATTTGCTCCAGATCAATAGGTCAAAAATCAGAGTAAGTGCTCTAATTCTTCTCCTATGGAAACTAAAACACATTCTGGAGCATTATTCTGCCCTAGAATGTGCTTCAGTTCAATAGATCAAGAATCAGAGTAAGTGCTCTACTTCTTGTCCTACTGACCCTAAAGCATATTCTAGAGCATTCATCTGCCCTAGAATGTGCTCGAGTTCAATAGATCAAGAATTAGAGAAATTGCTCTTATTATTGCTCTACTGAAACTAGAGCACATTCCGGAGCAACTGCTCCAGAATGTGTCCTGGCCCACTAGGCCACCACCAGACCGAAGTCCAGTTCAGGGAGCCAAACCCAACCTGTTACCACAGGTTAAGGAGGACCGGACCTCGCCGGAGTCCAGCGGACGCAGGACTCTACTCGTCCTTGCCCGCTCAGAGCTTATATTCCTGCTGGGGGGTGGGGGCCACGGAAAATGTGAGTTTTAATTGGCTGATTTTAAACTGAAATATACAATGATTTTGTGCAAAAATTTGTATTTCTATGAAATTTTTTACAAGAAATTCAAGGGTGAAATCGTTCAGGAGGTATATGACAAGTATTATTGAATATATGCATCAGTGCGTATGTATAATCTACTATTATTTATTGAGTGAAATAAAATATAAATTTCGTTTTATGTACTGCAATTTATAATTCGTGGGTATGTGCATTTATGTGAAACAAAATTTGTACATTAGTCATAAAAACAAATAAAATGTTTGTTAAATCTGGTATGTTGTATGTATTTGCGTTTGGTTTGTTAAATAAACTATTTGTTAATATTCGACTAAAGATTTCTCTCTTTATTTTAGAATATGTAAAAACACATATATTATCTGTCAATACTGCACTTCAAATTTAGTTCTCGGAGTCTATTCTGTGAGTATTACAAGTTTTATTATTACTTTCCTATATGAGTAGGCTGCGACCATTAAATAAATACAAACATTTGACAGTAAATTTCCGCAGTGAGTACTGGTGAGTACATTACCTGAGCTGTGCCGAGTTCTACATGGAAACCGCTGGTGTCGATATTGTCTGCTTTGTCTATTGCTTTCCCTGCCGCTACCTCACATCTATAACATTACAAATTTACATTAGGTTACATTTAAAGCTTTTTCATCATAATTATTGGGAAATGTGTATGCAAAAATATTTAATAATTATTAAAATATAAATAATATTTTTAAAAATCTGACATCACAAATTTTATCACTTTATTTTATTATTTATTGTTGTTAGTAAATTTATATGATATTGTTGCAAAACTTACGAAGGAAATCGGAGAGTCATATTTTGGCACCAAACTGCGAAGCCCAGGGTGATCATAAGAGCAGCGATGATTGTCATCCCACATAAAATTAAACTGGCTACGACATCTATAAACGCCGACAGAAAACTACTGTCCGTGCCTTTGTACATGTAACACGAACATCTGTAATCATTTCCCCCATATTGTTGTCATCCTCAACAAAAGTACATGTTACGGTAAACAATAAAAAGAAACTTTAAATATACGATAAATTTACATTTATCGCTATTTTAACAATTTTTGCATTTGCCTGGCATTTATTTAAAATTTTTCGCAATTTTTATCCATTGTTAAGTTTGCGATTCCATGGTCATGCAAAACGATAGTAGCGCCGGCATGTTCTATACAGGTGTCCCATTTTTTATGTTATAATTGAATAAGAAAACATTTAAAACTTATGTGTAACAATTTAATTTTTACGCGAAAGTATGCCCAATAATGTGCAATCCGTTTTTTGCGTTTGCTCTTTCGTCAATTGACTAAATAGCCGTAAAAAACATAAAACAGGACAACATGTACTCTTTACTTGTTTAGTTTAGTCGATCACAGTATATTAATATATTACCTGTAAATCTGTATACCCGATACAACAAATAAAGCAAGCCCCACAAATATAGTGTAGTTGCAATACGCCTGCGATGCCCAGTTCACATTAAACTGTCCGTTCGTCTCTTCCCAAATCCCAGTAGAAAATAACAAACAATGTCCTCTGCAATGAAACAATTGATAACAAAAACAATTAACAATAAACCTTTAACCTCACTTGAATTCATCTTGATGAAAACTCATTGGCCCCACTATGCAAAGGGACAAGATGCTGGCTATAACGTAACCAGCTATTTGGCACAATAAAAGAATGTTACTTAGAGCCATTGCTATATCTTATTTATTTACAAATATTTTACTTGAGTGACATTTCACTGATTTATGTCTCATAGCATTACCAACTTTAAGCAATTAAAACTATATGCGCCTTGAACTTGACAAAGGTTCGTTCACAACACAATAAAATTTACTTTTAAAAATCATGAATGAAATTGCTATTTTCGTAATGGACACATAGGCGTTACGATCGATTTCATAGTAGATAGAGATGGAACCGTAAACAAATAAAAAACGGGAAACTGTAAATTCATTTAAAATTTAAATTTAGCACATTTTTTAATATTATTTTTATATTAGTATTGCATATTTTCCTCATAATTTGCAAATAATTCGGTGATTAGTAATATATTGTGCAACTAGTGCAGAAAATCATAAAAGGTGGGAAATTGATGATTCTGCCCGAGTGGCACACTATACTGCACATGCGCAGTGTTGGAAAATACTGTGAGAAATGATTTCTCACACTTTAACCCTCGATTGTGAGAAATACGCAACTTTCAAGCTTTATAAAGTATAAGAAAAGTGCCACTTAGTACAGTGATCGTAAAAAAAGTAATTTACTTGTAATAATGATAACATGATAATTCTAAGTAACTAGAATATAAATATTTAAAAAGTCTATTAGCATTGTGTTGTTAACTTGGCCTTATTCTGTCGCTAAACTAATACAATGTTTATTAATTTTACTTTAAAATTATTGAACTTACGAAATATAGAATTAGAAATGAAGTATTTAATTGTTTCTACTGGCATATATATTTATTGATTTATTTATAATGTACATAGTTTTACATCTCTTCTTATAATATAGTTCCTGACGGTATGTCTTGTGCGTTACGGGTAAAGTTGTACAACAACATCGAGTCTTAACAAGAGACATAAATCATTTAATACACACTGAAGGGAATGCTCTATATATGTACGGTGTTGGTGTAGCCAGCCACCAATCAAATCAAAATAATAATAACACAACATTAGAATATGTCGTTCCGCTCAATATAAGTTCAACAAAATAAACACCCTGTTCCAACAGTTTTGCGCAATGCTGTCATTCTCTTCTTTTATGTTTTGTATTTGAAATACTTGATATGAACATACAATTGTTAAACTATTGAAGCTTACGGTTAAATTAGAAAATGACTGCATCACTTTTACGAAGGACGTTAAGAAAGTTCTAGGAATGTTTTTATTTTCACATTCTTACTAAATCTGACCCTGTCTTGTCTCATATAAATTAGGTGAAGATTACTTGAGTAACTTTCCATCAATGAAGTGAATTGATTAAGCAACGGCCATATACGATTGTATGACCAATACCCAATTTGAAACGATCTAAAAATGTTTCTTTCTCAAAATACAGAAAAAAGGATTGAGCTGAAATGTTGCTATATTAATTTTTATCAAATCTGTATTGTAAATACTTTCCTAGAACTTTATAAATGTCCGTTATGGGTAAGTTGATTGTTATGTACGTACAGGAAATGAATGTTATGAGTTTGAGATCGAAGCCTAAACAAAAGGCCCTGAAAGAGCTCAACTTTTATATTTCATGTTGTAATCGGTTGTCAAAAAAGACATCATACAATTTAAGGGTATGTAATACAAGAAGAATAAATCAAGAAGTCTTAATATGCATGAGTCTGCGATCTGTTTACGATCATTTCGGTGTTACAATAAAAAGACGTATTAGAGCATAGACTCCTCAGACCCAGTTGCGCCAACAGAGCTTAAATTTTAAGCAACACTTAAACAAAAAAAATGATAATCGAAATTTTGACAGCAATGTTCAATAGTTCATTCGCCTTTTATTCCGATGTGATATTGTTCATTTAAGGAAAACAAAAATTAATATTGGTACAAACAATCATAATTTATTTTTAATATGCTTCTGTTGGTAAACTTCATCGATTGTATATTTACATCATTACTTACTCTATTTGAGAATTGAATAAACAATTAACAAAATATATAAACGAAATTATTTCGTCTTAAATAATTTATGAAAATGACGTCATTACTTTAGTAACATTTGTAAACGAGTCATTTGGGGCTCATTAAGACTTTTTGATCTATTTTTTATTGTACTATAGGACACGTCAGCGCTGTGATCGAATTTACAAGACTGGGTGCCATAAACTTGACAACGGATAAAGTACCACAAAAATTTGAATATATTTCAGCCAGGTTCAATATGCAACGTAGATAATTAATCCCAGAATTTTGTTAGCGGTGATCGAATTTTGAAGCTTGGACGAATGCGTGGGACTTTATATTAAAATAGATGACGTTGCAAATTGTCACTGAATGGCGTAAATCAATTGTACCGCTTACTTTGTCCACTGTTGTCAAGTAAACTCGATCACAGTGCTGACATATCCCATACCTCCTCAAATTATATGACGCTTTTCTACCCAATATATAAGTCGTCGAAACCAAATGAATTTCCTATTTTCAAAATCTGATTTCAATTGAAAATTGCTTGTTTTCGTGGTTTCGACGTTATCCACAACTTACTAGTCGCAGTTGAGCGCATGTAGGACGCTGGGCGGGATCCGGGCGCGTAGCAGCTCGTAGTCCACGCCGGGAGCCGTGGCCAGCACGCCGTGGTGGTTGGGCCGAGGCGCATCGGCGCTGTAGTTGTAGCACTGGCCGTGTAGAGTGGTGAGCCGCCCGCCTGCAGCGCGGAGCACCGCCTCGGGGCCGCATGTGTCCCACTTCTTGCAGCCCGCGCTCGCGAATACATATGCGTGCGCTCGGCCTTCTAGCAGCAGTAGTACCTGCCATGTTAAGTCATAACATGTATTCAGCAAATAAATCTGAATAATATTGAGAGTTACATCGGCCACAATAGGAGCTTTCACGCAAAACTATTGTAGATGGCAGTATTGTTCCAGTCCCGAAACATTTTAATATTTTGAAGTTAACTGTGTAACACTGTTATGAAAAAAGTTTGGTTTTTTTCTGTTGTGCACATGCGTATTGTGTCATTTCAGACGTGAGATACAATACAATAAATTTTGGAGGGGATAAAAAAAAAGTTTTGGGTCTGGAACACAAACGTCAAAGAAAGCTCCCATTAAAAAAAGAAATGAGATTAGTGATATGATTTAATTACAGTTTCATAATACCATAGCAACATAATTCGTAAGTTCCTGATAACTTGGTTACCATTGTCAACGGGATGTTATAGAAATAACTGTCCTCGAGCAGGGTAATTATGAAAAACATAGAAATTTCATATACCTTTGATCGTCTAGCAACGGTTAAAATTAACTATAAAAAGTTGCAAAATAATAAATCTGTATTGTCAAGTGAACTGTCACATTTTACAAATACTTTAATATTATTTGAAGTTAATTGATGCTGGCAGCGCGAAAAATTTAAGAAGCGACTCGGAATGTAAGTACCTAATACATCTATCATCGTACGATAGCATAACTTCGGTTCCGCAAGCTCCACCTCAGTTCATACCTTCTCGAAAGTTATAAGTTATAATGTATTTAAATTCCTTGTAGTTTAAATAACTATAAAAACGTTCGTGTTCGTTTATTTATTGAGATTTGACATTTATATTGCAGCAAAATCACCAATCTTAAAAAATAAATTATACTAAGCCATAACAGAACTTGAAGCTATAAACGAACTCATCTGGATTATGAAAATTTTGTTATAAATACAAAATAGAAAAAGTAGTGAGACATTTGAAAGTAAGTTTCTCAGACATGAATATTACCTTGTGTCCGGCACCGCCGACCCGCAGCACCTGTGTGGGTTGTAGAGCGTCGATAGCTGCCTGCACGAGGTTATCGGAGTGGCTCCTGGTGGTGGTGACGATGAGACTATCGGATGGAGGCGGAGAGACTTGAAAGCCGCCTACGCCCGCACCCACCAGACCCCACAGCGTGCGCCCTGGCTCCTCGCCGTTGCTGCCCCGGTAGTATGGTTGATGGATTATGCCGCCCACCGCCTTGCCGCCCACGCATACACCGATCAGTACGGTTACGTGTTCCACCAGGCCCTACACATCATCAGCTTTGTTATTGGAGAAAATCAGACATCAACGTGAAGACAACTTGTACAATAAGAGAAAGTGTTTCACGTAATCGTGTTCTTGTAGAGAAAATCATGACTTTTTTTTTAAAAGTATGTCAGTTTTTTTTTTTAAGGGAGCCTTAGCACCATTTTATTCCCTATAAATGCGTTGGTAGGAGATTCACCTTTTCTACTTGTTAATTTACATGAATGCTTGATTCTTCGCCTTTGGTTACTTGGTTAATATAAACAATCATGATGCGTAGATGTTGTGTTAAAAATTGTTATGGTAAAAATACATATAATTTTAAATTTTCCACTGATAAACACAAAGATAAGTAGATAAATGTTTTGGGCAAAGGCATTTAATTTATAAATTTTATAATACAAAAGTAAATAGTGTTACGCAACGAAAAAGAAAAGTTTTATATTATATTGTTTTCAAATGTTTTGCCGCAAAATCTTATTTATACAGCGTAAAATTACTTCTACTTTTTTTCAGGAGTAATATAATAATAACCATTTATTTATTGGAAAAATTTGCGAATAGTTGTTACTTAGTAATAGATAAACGAGTGTCAAAAATACAAACAGCGAAGCTGGAATGATTTAAGATCATTTTTGACACAAGTTGTCGTTACTTCGCAAGAATTATGAGTAAATTCATAACTCGAATTATATTCGCTTGATTATTTCACAATTGACAAGAGTGCAAACATAAAAATTTTGATATCAACAAAATGTAACCATAACTTTGTTAGTATGGTTTTATCAAAGTATTCTCATTGAACAAAAATGACATGCATGGAATAATATAATTTAATTTTCATCCTGTGAGGCGTACTTAAACAACTTGCCCAGTCATGCCATCTACTTTTGGCTTTGCGCTATGGACTCTATTAGTGTATAGCGTCACTATTTCCAGCATACTGTCACTATTTGTCTGTACCTGTGTGTACTCGGAAGTGCCATCAAGGGGATCTACCCAAACCACGACGTCCTGGCTGTTTACATCGGCGAGATCGGGCGGACAAGTGAGCTGGAGCACCGCGGGGTCGCTGTCTGTCACCAGCCAGTCGCTAGGCACCTCGGGGCCCGGACTGCCGCTGCCCTCCTCGCCTATGATCGTCACCCCCGGAAATTTGAGCGACAGCGACGCGATGATGCACCGCTGTGCCGACCGATCTGCTTCTGTCTGTAGGTCGTTCACTCCCTGCAACCAATTCACTCACCATCAATTCCAAAACTGAAAATATTTTAAACAGTACTGACTGAGATTTTCTTGTCGGGGTTCGAACGCACACATAGCTATAAATTTCTAGGAAATATTTTATTTTAGCTTGAATATGCGATATTTTTTTTGGTACAAGTCGTTCAGCTATTGCTACATTTGTTTTTTATGTTAGTAATAAACAAACATCAAGATAATAAAGAAGAATAAATACTTTGATAAAATTGCACAAAAAAATATCAAGTTTGTTGGCTTGAATAAAATTTATAATGTAATCAGAAATATTATTGGAAAAAATTAAACGTTCTTATTTTAAAATAATAAACAATAAAATGCTAAATTAAGTTAATATAATAAGAACAGGTAAAAATAAAACGAAACTATTTGATCAAAATTATAATCTACAAATTTGATAAAATTTAGTGGTATACAGTATTTAAAAATATTTGAAAAAATAACTTTTAAATTTGCGTAATAAATCATTTGTTCAAATAAACTTTTCCTCCTAATTGGACCTGAATTCTATGAAGATGACAATTGACATTAATTTATTGCTATGTATATTATTCCGAATGTTATAATTTTTTTATTATTAAATTAAATGTTAACAAAATATCTTTTGTTTTTTTTTTGTGCATGTAAGATGTAGTTCATTTGTTTTATTGAGGTTACTGTGACATACCTTGTCAACAATGCCGAGATCTCCCCGGCTCATGATGTCGCGAATAATTTTGCCAGCCCTGTTGGCCACCGTGACCGACGAAGCCAGCAGCCGCAGCACCAGGTTCGCCCTGTCTGTCATGATGGCCTTACTGCTCAGTCTGCAACAAACCTAACCTGTTACACTCATTCCAGCACCGCACACATAACGTACCGCTGTTCACTGCGCTCGCAATGAAGATACACACAGTTTTGAATGTTTCATTTACATAATTCGTGTTTGATAAGAAAGTTTTTGTGAGGTTACCTTCGGGAGAGAGCGAGACAGTCAAGGCCGCAGCGCACCAACTTCCTAAACATTGCACCCCTTCCAGTATTACAGTGTAGCGAACTGTCACTCGCTTACATCATACACTGTCAAAATACACCGCACTTTTTACCAATCAAAGAAATCACGAAATACGTTCATAATCTAAAAAACTCAATCAAAATAAATAAGCTTTGGTTGATTTGTTACAGTTTTTGCAGACTCTTTCTTTCTTCAAATCCGGAAATAATTTAAATCGTTTTTATTTACATTTATTATTTTTATAGTAATCTAAACATTATTTCTGAAAAATTAACTGGACGAAATATAACGGAAAGAAAATAACATTTAAAAGGAACAATCAGAGAAAGAATATAATTAAATAGATATTAATTAAGCACGGGTTGAAGTTAGCTTCCTAAAATAAGTAACTTATATTTTTTTTTTGTTGTTTTTACTCGTTATCTACACAATTATTCTGATTTGCGTAAAAATCCTAACTTACACAGTTATAACAGCACCGAAATGGGTTCGGTTACAGTTCAGTCAAAAGCTTATATCTATTGTATTAACAACATATACATTTAAAACAATGCTTTTCTATAAAACCAAACCAAAATTTGTACATTAAAAAAGTAAAATATTTGTAGAAATAATTTTATTTCTTAAAATATTTATATAAAAAAGTATATAAAATATATAGGTGAAAGTGATGTGTCGAGTACAAGAGATTTGCGCGCGCATGTGTGTTGTGAGGTTCACGTGATGTGCATACCCTTGTGGAGCATGCGTTGTAGGGCGACGATGCGGGACTCGAGGGAGGTGAAGTCCAAGTCGGACACGGAGCGCCGCACGGTGGTGGCTGCCGGCGCCGGCGGCCGCTGCGGAGAACCTCGGGAGCTGCCAGAGCTGGAACGCGGAGACCTAAAAACGTACATTGACTATATTGATATTTTATTGAGGGAGGGGGTCTAGTTTCAGCAGATTTAGAATTAGATCAAACACTTCTAAGTGCTCTAATTCTTAACCCAATGAAAGCAAAGCACAATCCAAAGCAGCTAAATCTGCTTCGGAATGTGCTCTAGTTTCAGAAGACCTAGAATTAGAGTACACGATAAAGTGTGCTTCAATTCCTGGCCGGCTGAACTAGATAACCTTCAGGGCACAGTATGTCCTGGAAGGCGATCTAACCAAACTACGAGGCGGGGCAAAGGCCCACTATCGCCCCGCAGAGCAGGACTAAGTGTTAACGTCTCAGGATCCCCGGTATATCCTGAGACGCGCATTATTACCAGTCATCTGAATTCTTATTGGCTGATATTAAATTTGTAGGAATTCACTAGTAATATTTTTAAGAGTGTAACTCACACGCTTTTTAGATTAGTAGTCAGTTACGAAAAAGAGAAAGAGGTGATTCTTTAAAATAATAACAACTCCGAACTTTATTACTGATATAAAAAAGCAGCGCTTTCCTTGAGGGCACGAGTCTCGATGCTCCTATGTAGTTGGCTCCCATGGAAACAGATGACAATAAAAATGCCCTAAAATTTTGTAAACAAATGTCAAACAGTCTAGGGGATTTACCCCCAAACAATTGCCATACGCATGCGCATCTGGTTTTTTAAAAATGTAAAACAAGTTGCATAAAAATAGGTGTAATTTAGGCGCTGCTGTTCTACCTACTTTTTCCCTCCAACTTTTTTTCAAACGTCAAATTTCAAATTTGAATTTCATAATATACCTTCACATTATAACTGCTTTTTTCCTCACACAAATAAAATTTGAGTTTCGTAAAGTAAATAAAAGTGTTAGCGCGGGAAGTCTACTCAAAGTGCGCAAGCGTCCTGTAAATATTGTTTTTTAAACAATGTGTACACCAACGACCACACATTACTCACTGTATATTTGTGATCGTTGGTGTACGCTCAACTTGAAAAAATAAATAGGAGAAACGGTGCTGCCGTCTGGAAAAGTTTTCCGACATGATTTTAACCGCAGCGTACCTGAGCTGGGAACTGGCGGAGCTGGATCGACGGCTAGCGTTGGGCCGAGGCGAGCGAGAAGTGCGTCTGGTGAGCGAACGCGACGTGGGGGCAGCGTCCCAAGCCTCGGAGCGTGCGAGCCTCGGAGACACGCCGCGAGAGTCTCCCTTGGCGCCAGGATCAGAACGCTTGCTGCCTGTCGGTGGCCGCGCCATGCGTTTGCTGTCTGTGTGCAGCTTGTTCTTCAGCTCCTTCTCCGAACTCTTCATCTTATCCAGCTCCTTCGTGAGTGCCACCTTGTCTCGTCGCAGCTTGTCAACTAACTTGTGATGCGATTTGCGCTCCGAAAGCACGCTCTGCTCCAGGTTCTTGATGGCCTTCTGCAGCATTAGGACGTAGTTGTGGTTCTTTGATTTTTTCTCTAGCATGTGTGTCAGTCGTGCTGTCTCGCTCTTCAACTGGACGTTTTCTTCCGTTAAAATGTCTATTCTGCAAACAAATACAAATACCCAATGTTCTATTTCTAATAACTACTAAATACTATGTTAAAAAACAAGTGTTAAGTTTTTAAATATAATAGGGGTTTCCAGTTTTTTTCTTCTTTTTTTGTATATTAATCTGTACATAAAAATATTAGACTTATATTTTTTATTTTCGCCGGAACAAAATTGATGACGCGTATGATATTAATCGACACCGCTAAGATAATAACCAATAGCAAACCAGCGCGAACATGCAGAGATGATGACGCGTTCGAACAGCCAATAGCATTTGCCAGTGTCTAGTACGTCACAAACATGGCTGAAACTGAATTTTACGCACTCAATTTAAATGCATTAAAAATTCATTTTGAAATTAAGATAATAAAAAAAAAGATTATATTCATCTTTATATTACATATACATGATGAATATTGATATCATTAGATCAGTGATTGATACCTAATAAGTATTTTTTAACGACCATAAGCAATGTTATTTTATTTTTAGAGGAAATTAAGAAAGTGTTAGTTTAAATACAAGATTAGTGAGGTTTATATAAATTCAACTTAAATGTTTGTTACTTTTTTTGTAAGGCGACGACGGACTTGTGGTCTCCTCTGTGAGGCTTTCCTCGAAGCTGCTCCCTGAGATCCGCCACTTCGTGCTGAAGTTTGTTGATGTTCTGCTGCAAAATCTTAGGATCTGGCGGTCCACAATATTCCAACGGCAAAGGATAATGTATTCTACAATTAATTACAAAATAAAAGTTGTTTCCATTTTGATACAATAATAAAGGTGTTTCACTATCTTAAGAGCTGTTGCGCAGTTCTCAAATTTGACAAAAGTTATTTACAGACCGTCCTACATACATTGGCTCCTGGCAAATCTATAATTATTGTTTGCGATTTTTACCACGTCCAAAATGGAACGTAGAGATTAATAATGAATTGAGATCAGTTTACCTGTCAAACTCCACAGTGTAGGTCAATATGAGGTAGCGCCGGTTGTTATTGGCTTGTGAATTATGATATACCGAGTAAGGCCCTCGAACTCGGTGGTTGCGTAACGCGTCCAAGTCGTCAAATGTCATCAGATCTAAATAAACCGAATTACTAGTCTGAAAGTAATTTTGTCCTATTAATACTGTAATAGTATGGTAGATAAATTACCTTCAATAGCCCTGATTTTAACATAGCAGTGAACACGTGGAATTGTTTGAAATTTCCAGTTTTTTGAGTGATATTCTCGATATCTAAAAAGTAATACATGAGATACTTTACAAGGATATGTAGTGGAGGAATATTACATGCAGAATCATAACAACATTGCCAATCTTCGCCCGTTTGTTTATCTGTAATAACTAATTCTAGAATTGTGTTTGTAACATGCATTTTGATAAAATATTCGCGATTATTAAAATTGAAAGTAGTAACAAGGTTTGGATCTGACATTTTGTTAACTATTTGACATTTATTGATTTTGATCAGAATGTTGATGGATTAAAAACTCAATTGTTCATTGCGAAGCATCATTTAATTTTACCGCCTGTAGTGGAATATTACGGAATTGTAACTCTGCTCTTTTAATAATAATTGTTCCTTTGAAAATATATTGTTTGCACTGCAATAATGTGCAAATCATTGTCGTATAAATCATTTATGTTGTCTTGTTATTGTATATTCTGTATGAAATGTAGATTATTTGTGTATTTATACGTAGTTTTTTTGAATAATTCATTATTATTTAGTGTGTGTTTTCGCAATATAGTTGGGAACATTGTGTGGACTGAAGTACCAACTACACAGTACAATCTCACGTTCCTCTCGGTAGCCATCTTGTTTGTGGCAAGTGATTTATCTATTTATAACTATTTATTTCGTCTATTTGAATAATTACACAGTAATTAAAACAAGTTTTAATCTTAAAGCTATTAAGTTTTTATAGTATATAGTGATGAAAGTGTTTAGAATCAATTATGACGAACATGTAAAAATTTTGATGGTCTGAAGCTGCCATATTGTAATACTGGAAGACAAGCTTAAACTGAAAAAGTAAATATTCAAATTATTTTGTAGTTTGTAAATAATTTTTTACACGATACAATAATTTTTAGATGAGCGAAGAAACTTTAGTGGAATCTAATGAGATAATAAGTGTCCCAGAGCCTATCATTCAACTAACTGAAAATGGTGCTGAAGGCTTTGAAATCCTGTGCAGGTTATGCGCAAACCGAAGCGATCACTTGATCCCAATCTACAGCGAAGAAGCTGTGTCGAACGACTTGGCGGACAAAATGAATTTATATCTGCCGATTAAAGTGTCGAAGTCAGACGTGTTACCGCTACAGTTGTGTTTCCAATGCGCATCGACGGTATTATCGTGGCACGAGCTGGTGGTGGCGAGCGTCGAAGCCGACCGCCGACTCAAGGAAGTGCAATTGGAACTCGAGAAGCAATTGGCGCAACAGACCGCCGAACCGGGGCCGTCGCATGAACCTGTTGCAGATGCAGAGGATAGGTAAGCACAGTTTTTTAAATAATTTAATGGGAAAATTAGCTTGCAAAATGAAGATTCAATGAAACGTTGCCACCTGCAAAATTTTCGAATGGTTTTCAGAATAGGTCTTCACATTTGAATTTATTTTTTGGATGCTTACGTGATTTTTAGAAATGTTTTAAAAAATTATGCGTAGAAACATTATTAGATAGAATTACTTTTTATAAAGGTGTTTCAAATTATTGCAAAAATAAATAATTGTATATTACATAGAGCTACCATTTTTTATGCCACTGAATCAAGAAACAAAATAGAGTTAAAAGAACTATTACAGAACTTTAGTATTTAATTAAATTATTATAATATTTACTATTTTCTTTTATTTATATTGAAACATCTTGTGTAATTTACTTTTATTTCCTATGGACTGGATTAATTTTTGCAATTTTTTTCGTAACTAAAACTTAATTATAACAAAATTTTTATTCGTTATAAATTTATAAATAATGATTTAAAGTAAGATATAATATTACATTGGTTCATAGTAGATTCAATTTTAAAATTCTAAGAAGGTATTAACAATTTAAAAAACGCAGTTGTAAAAAAAGTATCTTATTCGTAAAGGCTTTTTTTATTCATTTAATCATGTTATTTCCAGTTATATTGACGGTTTGATTGTGGCTAATTGGTTTCTTGGTTCGCTCTGATTATTTTCTTGGTAATCTCATTAAATTCGCAGAAAAATATAGTACCATGTAACCACCGAATTATAACCGATTTAAATAAAAAAATGCCTTGAAGTTAGCGAGTTTTCATATTTTGCAGGTGTGCAACGGTCTTAAAAACTGACCAACCACCAATTTATTCCATAACAATTGACAAAACAACTGAAATTGAAACAACAGAATTAAAAAATCGTAAAACATTCCAATGCGCGCAATGTTTCAAACACTTTTTCCGAAAAAGTTCCCTACAACGGCATTTTCGTATTCACAAAAACGAGCGTCCGTTTATGTGCGAAGTGTGCGGCAAAGGCTTCCGCGAGAGTAGCGCGCTGCTGCGGCACATCCGGCACGTGCATGTCGGCGCGAAGGACTTCCGGTGTGACATCTGCCGCAAGGAGTTCGCGTCGGCGGCGGCGCGGGACGAACACCGGCACGCGCACACCAAGGAGAGTCCCTTCGTGTGCACCAGCTGCGGGAAAGCGTTCGCGCGCCGTGCCAGTCTATACGTGCACCGTAAGCTGCACGGAGACGCGTTCCCCTTCCAGTGCAGTGTCTGCCGGAAGTGCTTCCGCCGACGTCAAGAGCTCACGCATCATCTGTCCACCCATACTGGAGAGAAACGCTTCGCCTGCGATGCTTGCGGCAAGTGCTTCCGTCTCCAGAAGTTCCTAAACTCTCACAAGCTACTCCATTCTGATGCTAAACCCTTCACGTGCCATGTTTGTGGCGTTTCCTATAGACAGGATAGGTATTTGCGGAGACATCGCTTGAAACATCAAAATAATACCAGTACAAAGGCGGCTTCTTAAAAGGATTGCCGGCGACTGAGCGATGGTAACCACAACAATTAACTAAATCAGTATTTTGAAAATAATTCGATCACTTACTTGGATTAAAAAGAGAAAATGATGAAAGGTGTTATACATTTAGATTTTTTTTAACTTCTATTTAGTCATGTTTTTATATAAATAATATCATTGAACAAGAAAGAAACAATATCAAACTTTTCTCATCAGAAATATGTAAATGCCACAAAACCATACATGATACTTCAAAATTGAAAAAAATGCGAGTAAATAAAATATACACTACTGCATATGTATCTGAATGTATTGTTTGCAATCCGTTAGTTTGTATATATAAAATGAGAAAAACATTATTATTTTTAATAAAGAATTACATATTTCCATTTATAAATGTATTACTATATTTCTTCTTTATTTGCGCACCGTTCTGTTTATGAGATATTGAAATATTTTTACTACCTGTCAACATTATTAACATTTTACAATATACAATAACTGAACTAGAATGATTATTTTTTAACTTTTCATTCAAAGTAAAATTCATTTCCATGTTGTAAAAATGTGTGGATATCCAGATTTCCTTGTATATTGTAAAATGTAGTTCTTTAATATTGAATGGTTTAATATTATAATTAATTTAAGGGAAGATTTACTTGACAACTAAATTTGAAGTGTAACTTGTTAACCGCGTTCCGTGCTGTGATGCTCAGAGCAGAATGAATGATGGTGTGTGTTGGTGCTGAAGGCAGTGGTCTCAGATGATGTGTCTGTTTCAGGGAGTGCGTGTCGAGTGACAATCTGAGCCCCTGCCTGGGCGACCCGCTGAAGGCAGAGCCGGAGGCGGAGCCCGAGTCCAACACACACCGCAAGAGGCGGCGCAAGACGCTGCAGTTTCACTCCAGCGACGGCGAATGGATCAAGACCGAGTTTATCCTCGGCGGAGAGGCGTTCGAGCTAGAAGCAGACACGGACGCCGACGCCGATGTTAAACACGACCCGCTACACGTGGCCGACACGCCCGAAGATGACGACTTCGACCCCGACTTTGCCGCGCACTCCTGTTCCCACTGCGGCCAGCTTTTCGCTAAGCCCCTGCTCCTTAAGAAACACCTCAAACTCTGTGATAAGAAAATTAAAAAGAGAGAATACCGATGTGACTATTGCAATTTTGTTACAATTAAAAACAAAGAGGACTTGAAAAAACACATCCACAGCGAACATCCAGAACAGTATGCCACGTTCACAGAGAAGAAGATAAAAAAGAGAAGTAAGATAGACCAAGAAGCGGTGAGTCGCGCCAAAGTAGTGGTAGAATCGAGAACTTACTACCACTGCGACATCTGCGGTAAGAACCTACACTCGCCGTACACGTATATCTGGCACAACCGCATCCACACGGGCGAGCGCCCATTTGTGTGTGACTTATGCGGGAAGCAGTTCCGAGTGTCGCAAGGGCTAGTGCGGCACCTGCGCGAAACACACGCGGGCATCAAGAACTTTCCGTGCGACTTATGCGGCCGCATGTTCGCCACGCGGCGCAACGTAGAAGAACACCGGCGCATTCACACCAACGAGCGGCCGTACATCTGCGACCTATGCGGCAAGAGCTTCAAGCAGAAGGCGTCGCTGTTCGTGCACAACCGCTCGCACACCGACTCGTTCCCTTTCAAGTGTGGCTACTGCAATCAGGGCTTCCGCACGCGGCCGCCACTGCTGGTGCATGAGACGCGCCACACCGGCGAGAAGCCGTACGCCTGCGACGTCTGCGGTCGCTGTTTCCGCATCAAGTATGAGCTCAAACGCCACCGCCTCATCCATTCTGATGAGAAACCTTTCTCCTGTGAAGACTGCGGCGTCAGTTTCCGTCAGAAACGCTATCTGCGTAACCACAATAAGATCAACCATAACCGTCCCACGCCTTGAATAGGCATAATATACTTACACACTACTCCATTTGTGACATCGGTTATAAGCTGCTTTAGACGATTTTTTTATTAAAATTTTTACATTATAAAATTTAAATATTCGCGCGCATGTTTGGTACAGATATGGAGCGAATATTTAAAATTACATAAGTTCGTTGTTTTTGTTATAATACACATGATCCATTTACTGGAATTTCTCGAAAATTGTCATTGAGTTTTCCGCTACTCTGTACCCACTTTGGTACATTCGATCGCAGCTCTGGCGTGTCCTATAAATAATTGAATAACAATTATATGCACAATTTGTAGACCATGCTGCCATCTCTTTTGGGACGATGTGGTATTCTACATTTTTATCTGATAATATTTCCACAACTTTCAATTAATTTGGGCGAGGTTTTTTTTTTTAAAAAAAAAATACGATAACGTACGAAATTATAATTGATGACAATTCGAACTAATGTTAACGCCAACTACTTAAATATGAAATATCTGATTGTTTAGGGTAAGCGGGATTTGCAGGAACCTTTTCAAATATTTTAATGGTAGCACAAGAAAAAAAAAACAAAAATCAAACCATGCAGATATGTCAGCATCCGGTTTTATTGTGTGGTTCTGTTTAATTTCTCGATAAACTTTATTGTGTGGTTCTGTTTAATTTCTCGATAAACTATATTAACTAAAAATAAGTATAATAAAAAAATGAAGATTTTTCTGATGATCCTGTACTTCATTCTTTACTCAATGACAAATCTTATAAACTAATTTTTCTTCGTTCATTTTCAAATTACTGGCAATTTTATTGGTTAGCTAAATGCGGCAATTTCCAATATGTAATTCGAGTTTAAATCCGGTCCAAATTATATCAGTAATAAAATTAATGAAGGCTGTGCTGTAAAATAAATTTATAACAAATCCAAACTCACAGCTCTTAACAGTTAAAAATACTAAAATCCATTTTCTGTTTCTGTTAGCCCTGAGTCAAATTGATTCTAAATCGTACGTGGTATGTCCAGATTATGTGTTATTTTAATTGTATAAAGGTTAGGAATAATAATTGTACAGTAGTGAATGTGATAATTACTGGTCGAAAGAAATAATTTGTAAATATTGAATTGTATAATACGGAATAAATATCTCAATATTATACAACTTTATTTTAATCCTTGCTGGTTTCCTTTTCTCTAGTACTACTAACTGATTCAAAAGTAAATTCATCTGAGTTTGGAATAAATAAAAATATTTATAACTAGGACATTTTTTCCGTTAAAATTTACTTTTAAAGTACATAACTTTGCGATGTGAACATAGCAAAGAGTAACATGAGTTCTCCACTCTTAATAGCTCCGTCTTTATTGGTACTGCGCATGCGCAAGAGACTCAAATCATGAAGATGAGTGTTGTACACTGTTTTTTTTTTAACTTGCACTTAGTCCAATTTATATCCAACAATTAGAAAGTTATTTGTCATTTCAACGAAGACAAACATCCCCATTAGCAGTATATTATAATTTTATTTCAGATTAAAACCAAAAGAAGAAGCAAAACCTGAAGTACAAGAACAAATTTATGATTACTTGGACGTAGAAGTGTCCTGCGAAGAAGAAACAAACGAGGAGAAAGCCGAGGAAACGGAGTCAAAGAAAGGGCGCGTTCGGCGCAAGAAGATGGACATCGTAGCAGGATATTTCTGCGAGGTGTGCTCGCGGGGCTTCACAAGGAAATACGACATGGAAAAGCACCGCGCAAGTCAGCACCAACAAGCGGCACCCAGCGCTGCCGCGGACGAGACACCCTTGGCGCGCCAGGAGTCCGCGCGAAGCAAGGAGAACCGCGAGTTGCTCAATCGTTGTCGCGTGGTGACCGACGACGGCCGGAAACTTTACAAGTGTGAAGCGTGTGGCAAACTCATCAACATGTCCTACAACTTCATCCGCCACCAGTCTGTACACACTGGGTTGCGGCCCTTCTGCTGCCACATCTGCGGAAAGAGCTACCGCACCTCCAGCGTGCTCAATCGACACATCAGTGAGCTGCATAACAAGGTTAGCTACAAGCACTTCCTTATTCTAGCTCTGTTCGATCACATGCACTCCGTACTACTGTACTTTTCTCTTGAAAAAAGTGCAATTTGTGTGCAATGACAAAAAAAAATAGAAGTAGGCACTCTTTTTTGGACTACCTTTCAAGGTGGTGTAGCTAGTGCTACCCTCCACATCTGTCATAGAAAAAAATAATAACTGCAACTGAAGAGACACCTCGGGTGCGCGTAGAAGAACTTAGAAAATCGGTGGGTTCTGTGTATATTGCAATTCACCCATTTAGAACAGGCTGACTTGTCATCTTCCTCAGAATCATGCAGTTTAATGAATATTTAAAGAAAAGTGTAGAGAGTGATGTATATCAGAGTGATTTCAATATCAGAATGAGAAAAAATGAAACTGATGTTATGTAGAACAGAGAGTAGCCTAGTTTTCCTTGTTACTCATATCTACCTTTCATTCTAAGACCAAAATTCGTATTTCGTGCAAGTGTCTCTTCAGTCAAAAACTACTCTAGTTCATGTTAGTTTGAATGTAACCTTAGTATCGTTCACATAAATGTAGCTTTACTTAAAATATATTGTATGAAGGTGAGGAAATTCTCGTGCGAGGTGTGCGACAAAAGATTTCCATCGAAAGCGACGCTGTCCGATCACATGAACATCCATACAAACACTCGGCCGTTCTCTTGTGAGCTGTGTGGCAAGAGTTTCAAGCAGAAGTCATCACTGTACATCCACAAAACCTTTCACTCGTCGGAGAGGCGATTTGCATGCAGTGTGTGCAACCGTCGCTTCAGGCGCGCGCGGGACCTTAAGGTGCACGGCTGGCTGCACACGGGCCAGCGTCCCTACGCTTGTAGTGTCTGCGGTAGTGCCTTCCGCCTGTCACAGGATCTCAAGCGACATGCACGCGTACACGGCAAGCCCGACCGCGACTGCGTGTGTGATGACTGTGGCGCCAGTTTCAAACATCCCCGCTCGCTTAACATGCACCGCAAGCTACACCAACAACCTGCGTAAAATACATCTCTACTCTATCAAACTATAGGGCACGAGCGCGCTGCTGTCGTTCGGGCCCAATGACCTCAGTGGCCATGGTCCAAAAAAGAGAGGGAACTTTAAATAGACGTCATAAACAGAGATAACCATTAATATAATAAGGAAAAAGATGTATTTGTAATTGTTTGGTGTTTTAAAATAGTTATATCATATAAAACTAATATGCTATATACAGAATGTGTTCTCTTTTTTACTGCTATCCCTCTCCATGAAGTCTCGCTATTTTTTCGACTACGACCAGTTTGAAGTTGGTGTGAAGTCGTGCTTGGTCCCAAGTAACTGCAGCGCACTCATCCCCTAGTAGAGAGCGCATTCTGTAAATAGTATGTTAGTTTTCTATAATATAACTATTTTAAAACATCGTACTATTAGAAATATACTGTTTCCCGTATTATATTTATGGTTAAACTCTGTTCATGATGTCTATTTAAAGTTCCCGCTCTTTTCTAGACCATGGCCACTGATTGGGATCGAACGACAGTAGCGCGCTCGTACCCTATAGGACACGCCGGCGCTACGATCAATTTGCATGTTAATAGGACTGGCAGACAACACTGAAAAATGGGAAACTTTCAATAACAGTCTGGTACTTAGATAAGGTATAACAGAGAGATATGGCATTGTTCAAATATATAATAAAAAGATCTAAAGTTTAGAATCGCTTGCAGCCAGCTGATTGGATACAGTGGACCAGTGGAGTAGTGATATGGAAAACTCAACCAAACATAAAATTAGGATGTGACAAAACTTTAAAAAATATGATTGTGAATAAGTGAAATTAACAATAAATTTAAATTATTTGTATATTGATAGTAAGATATACATATTTTTTATGTTATTATAATAAAATGTAATTTTTCAAAGAGAGGAAATTAGCAAATGGATGTAAATGTAAATAAAACAGTGTAACTTGTAACATGATAGAAAAATTGATATTTACTGGTTTTTAAACAAGGTAAGCTTCGTGTGATTATGGCGTATATGTTCAGTGTTATATGTGCTTGATTTAATCAAATGATGCACACGTAATTGTAAGTAATGTCTTAAAATTAAAAATATTAATTGATTCCTATGGTTATTTAGAACAAATTTATTAAAAGAATGTTCCATAAGTTCACAAAATACATTTGACTCTATTGTTCGCATTGTGTTTGCTATTAAAATGTTGATAATATTGTTATTTCCATATATAGTATTACAGTTTTTTAAAATTCTAAATTATTTTATTTTTAAAATGTGTATTTACAGATGAGAAGCAGTAATTAATTTTTTTTTTTTTCTAAATGCCTAGAATATAAATTTCTGAATCACTCTCTGCAAAAATTGTTTGATCAGCAACGGTGACTTCATCAACTTCTTGCGATGTTGTAGGTTGTGGTAAAATATCGGGTAAAATATCTTCTCCACTTACTAATTTGCTTATTAAATAATATTAGAAATAAATAACAATTGAAATTAAATAATAAAATATATACTTACTTTTCCATTGATGATTCTAACGTCAAGCCAGTTTCTGTTAAATTTGGCAACGTGGAAATAACATTAAGTTCAGGAACTGCATCTTTCTTTAACATTCGTATTTTTCCCACCCAGTTTTCATAATCACTTGCCTTAAAATGTTTTGAACATATACGAGCAGTTTTTGCGACAGATTCACTAGTTTTTTGTACGCGTTCTATCCATAATAACCGTCGTTGAGGGTCGGCGGGAAATCTTTGAAAATAAACAAAATCATTTTTCAGTTAAAATTGGAGAATCGTATACTTACGAGTGAAAAGTGTAAATACCTCCTCTTATATCCTTTTCTTTACAAACACAACAACCATTAACCATGATTTGTTCGCTATTTGAACTTAATACGAAGACGCGTTTGTGGAAAAAAAGCCAAATAAAACACGTGCAAAACACTATGACCAATATTTCGTTCGTCTAACTGTAAGTGTGCACTACTTAGCTGGCGGATTGGCCTTACTCATCTGACTGTCAACACTGTTAAGCGATTCTCGACCATATTACATCTTTTGCTTGCGCAGTAATACGTAGTTATAGGAGAGCAGCATGGTCTGTGAGTAGTATATCTCTCTGTTAATACCTTATCAAAGGTTTGCTTAAAATTTGCCACTATTATTTCCACGATTGCCAAGTTTGTCGATTATTTTAAGGCAGAAACGCGCTGCAATCGTGGTCGAGTCGTCTAGCAAAGAGCGGGAGCTTTAAGTAGACGTCATGGAGAGAGGTAGCGGTAAATTTAAGAAGGGGAAAGATGAATCGGCAATAATGTGATATTTCAAATAGTTATTTGATGAATTGCATCGATAACATCGAATATTTTTTTCTGGACCAATAAACATTGTTTTTTTATTTTAAAAGTAAAAGAAGCGAAATAAAAGATCTTTATTTGGACAACATTCGTCTAATTGATAATGTAGATCCTTATAATGGCGATATATCTAAATTTTCATGGAATGTGGAAGATATTTCATCTATTTTACACGATGATATTTATCAATATTTAGTGTTAATTGACAAGTCTACTTAAAGTTCCCACTTTTTTCCCGATGGCTCAACCTCGACCAGTGTGAAATTGGCTTGGCCTGACAACAGCGCGCTCGTACCCTATACAATATGATCGTAGCGCTGGAGTGTCCTATTGTAGGAATTTCAATATCTCGAGTTTTTCGGTGAGCAAACAAGAAAGAGAAATAACAATGGAAAAAGGATAATGCTGTAGAAAATAGACTCAAAATAAATGAGCACTATCAATATATAACAATAAAAATAACAAAATAGAGAAATATCAAACTGCAAAGCACTGAATAATTATAGAATTGAAACGGGTCGATTTATTCAGGACGGTGAGTAACTGACTTGTCTCAAATATTTGTACTACGCAACATCCATGAGATATTGAATCATCTCTATTATCCTTTTTGGCCAAATTTTTACAGAGCAGATTTTTAATGAGGAATAGCAAATCATTTTATTTTTAATTATTTTAATTTTACACGATAAACTATTTACGTACTAGACGGGACTGTATGTGTTATTTTTAAGAATGGTAAAATGTTATTTTTTTATAACATGTTATCACGTTATTATCGTACTGAGAACAATTGAGCTATATCGTTTTGTTAAATAATAATGTAAAATTGAAACTGCACTTAAAGTACACAAAATATTTGCCGTATTTTCTTTATTAGGTGTTCGCCACTTCAATGAATGTTTTGAAGATTGGGACATTATTTGCATTTTGCCCGATATTGAGATAGAATATATAATGATATAATATGTAAAATATAACAAATATAATTTAATAAAACTGTTATTACTTATAATAAATTGAACAATATGTTTTATCCGGACAATAGATATAGGCTCTTATAAGAGTTACAATTTTACTGTAATTAAATATGAAGTTTTGATAAGAATTTTCATTTTGCAAATATTTAAGAATATATCATATTCACATATTTATTTTCAGGTTTTTAGAAGAAACAAACTACTTATGTGAATATTGTTCGTATATGACACATCACTATGAGCTATTCAACAATCATTTGATTTCACAGCACAATAAATATTCACGTTTAAACGAATACAATAAGCAAAATGAAACAAATTGTGTATTTATTATCGAACCATTATTTAATGAACTCATTAAACAGAACACAGAATGTGAAATTTGTTCTAAAAAATTTAAACGAACATCAAATTTAAAAACACATTTAATGTCCCACGTTAAAGATTTTTTTTGTTACATTTGTTGCAAAAGTTTCATAAATAAATTTCAACTAGAACAACATTTATCATTTCACACAGAAGAAGAAATATTTATGAGTAAGAACAATCCAGCTGTAATTCAATGTTCATATTCAAACTGTTCCGAAATATTTCATTCGAAATTGCAGTTGTACCAACACAAACAATCCCATGAAAATACAGTTCAGTATTCGTGCAATAAGTGCAGCAAGAAGTTCAAACAGTTCAAAAATCTGGAAAAGCACTGTTGCCAACACGAAGAGATTAAATGTTCCATTTGCAATAAACAGTTCTCTTCCAAAGTGATCCTAGAGGAACACATGCGGCTGCATTCTGGCGCCAAACCCTACCAGTGTGAAGTGTGCCACAGGAATTTCCGGTTTCGGAGCGGGCTTATCGTCCACAAGAAGTCTCATTCGGATGAACGGAAGTACAAGTGTGGGCAATGCGAGAAAACGTTCACCAGGTAAACTTTAATTAATACTACAATATACAGTAAAGACATTAGTGCCATCTACAGTCCGATTTTTTGCGGATACTATTTTATAGAATAGTTTAGTTGGTTACAGTGATATTTTGTCTGGTGTCATCGAACACTCTATAGGGCACGAGAGCAGCACCGTCGACTTGTGCCCAAGCCTCTCAGCTCATTTCACACCATTCTATGATTTTCTCAGTTCACACTATTCCAGGCGGAAGAGAAGAAGTGGCGGAAATTTAAATGGACGTCATTGGCGGGTTTTGTATTCATTCCATTCTGCGATCTCTATGTGTAGATTATCCATTGTGCTCTTTTAGTGTTTTTCGTGTCAGTATTTGTTGTTGTTGATTTTATTATTATTGTTGAGTTGAGCCAAAGTCGTCGATTTAAATTTCCGCAACTTTTTATCTTCCGCCTGGATTTGTATGAAGTAAGGCAATCATGGAATGATGTGAAATGAGACAATCATAGAATGGTCTGAAGTGAGATAAGATGGACAAGATCGACATTCGAAAACAAATTTTATTAGTAAGTTTTAAATGATTTATTAAACGTAAAATAGTATAACAATGTCAGTGACCATTAAATCTGTATAAATACAACTTGTTTTCGCTGGAAGAGTACATTTTGACTTTTATTTAGATTTCCGCCACTGGAATGCTGTGAAATGAGATGAGAGGCTTGGGCAAAGTCGATGGTGCTGCTCTCGTGCCCTATAGTCTATTTTTTTATAAGAAAGAAGTGTAGTGACGATAGGAACAGTTTGATCTTGATTTTTGACTGAATAGTGAGGTATCAACCAATCAAAAATTATATCAAACTGATTCCATCTTCATTACACTTCGTTCTTATAAAAAATAAACTATAGTGTACAATGAGTGTCGATGTTTGTTGCCTAGATATTTTATATATTCTGATGCACTCATACCATTTCGTGATAATAATATCTCACCAAAAATCGTTTAAGAATTAAACTCACTTTAGCATCAATAAGTATGCAACAATAAGTAATTCTAACACCGAAACAGAAATAATCACATTTTAAGTTTCGTTCGAGACGGTTAATTATGTAGTGAAGTTATTTTCTGCTAGATGTCACCATAACTACAAGCGTTGTAATGACAATTAGCAGGAAGTAGCGTATGCAGAGATGAGATCTCTGGCGAATGTAATTGTTTATTGTTGGGCAGATCAAATTATTTGCGAGAGCATTTGAGGATACACCTGAAGGAGAAGCCATTCACGTGTCAGTTCTGCTACATGCGGTTCACGCAGAAGAACGTCCTGAACACGCACATAGCCAGAAAGCATCGCTCATGCCCCATCTGTCGTCACCCAGTTGGCAACATACTTAAAATACGAATGCATCTGTGGAAAACGCATCGTCAGCACTACCAGCACTACATCTCCACTAAACACTAAATGCGCATGGGCATCCTGAAATTTAATATTAAAATAAATGAAACTAGATTCAAAGGAAGTTTTTTATTGTAATATGAAACAGAATGTTAGTAGAAGCCTTCATCGTCGTCGTCGTGTCGATGTTCCTGACTGGCCACGGCGACGTCGGCCAACATGTGCTTGGGTACCTCGCTTCCGCGCACCACCACGGTGTAGCACACCGCCTCCATCTTGTACAGGCTTTGTTTCAGTGTGTACACCTTGCGGCTCAGCTCCTTGCAGCCCGCAGTTCCCGAAACCACTGCAACATAACGTTCTACAATACCAGCTCATGTCAGAAAATCATTGAGGTACAGGTGTTACTGACCATCCTACATAAATCGACTGCTGTCAAATTTGTAATTTTTATTTGTATATACCGTTCCAGCTTGTCACTACCAGAATAAATGTTTTTATAATTCAAAATTTTCTCCAAATAAGTCAAATATTAAGGGTTGTCCAACAAACAAGCAAAAATAAACAACCGAACAAATTCGAAATAGTCAAATAAGTACATTTTGACCTGTTGTTATCTGAGATGGAATAGGATTCAATTATTTGAGTGGATACAACATTCTGAATCTTACATTTTTTGTTTACTTAAATATAATATTTTCGATAAACTTTTAATATTTTTTTGGTTTCCTCGATACCTTTAGTATACTAATTTTTGTACAGAAGCGATTTGTCGGAATTAAAATTTAGTCACATAGTCCATTGGCAATGGAAGTGATAATATACATACTTAGGAAGGCGGTATAGAGATCCTTGACGAAGGAGGTGATGCGGAAACAGTCCTGGATGTGCGCCGTGGCGAGGTTGTTGATGCAGCGACGCATCAGCTCGCCAGTCAAGTCACCGACGCCCAGCAAAAACTCCAGCGGCGGCAGCGGTGTCCGCAGCTGCGTTTCGCCCTCAGCGTCATACTGCAGCTGGTTCTCTAGCTCACGCCAGTGCGATATACTTCCATCCTAAAACATACAATCCTTATTTCGCAAAATAATCCTATTGCTGTGTTTGTGTTTTTAGGATCGTAGCGCTTTAGCGGTGTTCATGGAACTAAAAATTGCGAAATACTTGATTACCAACATTACAAGAAAATCAGAAGTGGCCAATACCATTTAATTATGTGGTATCATTATAAAAACATAATTTCTTACCTTGATGTAGTGATAAAAAGTATAAGCTTCAATAAATTCTTGCAGTCCGGCTGTATAGGCGCGTAAAAACAAATAACAATCTTGATTTTCCAACTCTTTGGCGATGCTCTTGAAATTTCCAGAGATGAGGTTATTTAGCCTGGTTTCTGCTTCCTCTAGTATCGCGTCTCTCTTATTCTCCCTATAAAATAATGCACTAACACAGATCCAAACCCCTTCAGCCACTAGGTGCGTTCAATGTAAAAAGCAAATCTAACAATTGCTAAGTAAACAGACGAGATTTGTCCCTCAGTTCATTCAACGCTTTGTTACTTTCAAGATCGAGGTTTATCTGCCCTTAAAGTAATACCAAAAATTAGTTAAGCATTACATGAAAATAATTATGTCATCTGCCCTACAATTCGATTTAAAAAAAGTACGATGATGTGTGGAAGAATTGTGTATACAAGATAACATTTTTTTTTATTTTGTGAATGTGTTTGCAGCGCTGTTAGCGTTACTTCGAGAAATATACTATAAATGGTATGAATATTAAGGAAATTTCGTTTCATTTTTCATTGAATATAATAAATTTCCGAGCCGGTCTTTTACCTCTAATTAGTGTTGGTTAAAAGAAAAATACCGCATCGAAATCTGACATACCCATTTTGTTTCTACTTTTTATTCATAGATGACTCTGAAACTCTAGTACAACAAGTGCCGTTTTCTGCCTCATCTCTTTATATTATTATCCTTGATTCTTAATGATGAAAAATTTAATTTTATTGTAAAATGTAAGACTCTCTCAAATGAATGCATAATAGCGGACGGTAATATGTTGAATACATCATATTTATTTGCTAATCTAGCAAGACAAGTTTAAATGCTCGTAAGAAAATCTAAGGTAACAAAAGTTGTTGAACAAAAGCTGTGTCCAGTTTGCTTGTTTTGCTGGATTTATTGAACGCACCTACTCACTTGTCCACGTTATGCAGCAGGAATATGATGCGCTTGCTCTCGATGGTGATATCGCGGCTGAGCTTCACAATGCGTTCATGTCTGTCGTGCTTGGCATCTAACTCGGCTGCGTATGTTCGAAACGCTGCAATCACCGGATTGCTTTCGTCTATATCCTGCAGGGCTTCACGGCTTCGTTCGCCCAATGTGGATTTGTGTTTGTGGCGACCGCCTTTTCCTCCTTTTATTTATTTCATGAATAAACAACTACACTTTAATTAAATAAATAATTTACCTTTGTTAGAGGACATATTGATGTTTTGTTTTGAAGATAGTTTGTAAATATAACCTCAAACTTACATGTCACTTACAACATGTCATATAAGTACAGTTTACACTGGCCAAACATAAGATGCATATGTCACACCAAACGATTACAAAATTCTTGATGAAATACACCAGAGTTTTGGGAAAAAAATATAAACAAAGACTACCCCAGTACAATTATAAGTAGCTTCATCTATTCGTTAAATTATGAATTTTATTTTATCAATCTCGTCATATCATATCACATGCTCAAATTCCTCGGTACATACGTCATCAAAATTTGAACAAGTGAAATTGGCTCTGATTTCTTTTATATTTTTATCAAAATAAATACTAACAATTATTAATAAAACAATATTATATTTATTGATTTACATTATTGCAAAAGACATGATCTTATAAGTTTATACATTTATTATGAATAATATCCTTTAGCGACATCACATTCTTCTGTTTCGGGGTAGACCTGTAAATTTTCTTCATACTTTTTCAGTATCTCAGTCCGAAACTGTTCGGTGTAGAATTGATTATTGCTGATATTAACGCACTGCTGCCTATCCCAACCTTCCAGTTCGGTGTAGACACACGAAGGTCTATTTCCTGACGTGTATTCCTCATCGCACACCCTCTCGATGCCGCGTTTATTAATCCATTCTCCTATTTCCTTTAAACACGGACACTGGAAAGGGTTCCCACCTAGAGAAATGCGTCGCAGGTTCTGTGGGTTGAAGCCGGGTGGGAAAAAGAAATGATTGAGTTTATTATTGTGCAGTAACAAGGTGTCCAGCCACTTGGCTTGGCCTTGAAAAGCAATGAAGATAAATTCAGTCAGTTCATTATTTGACAGATCTAGAAATCCTAATCTATTCTTTGCCAGTGCTGAGTAGTCTATACCGTGCATTTTGTTAAAGCTTAAAGATAAGAATTGCAGATTTTCTAAAGAGACAAATGACCGTTTATCTAAATAATCAATTTTGTTGTGATCTAGCCAAAGCTCACGCAAACTGTTACTCAAACCAAGGGGGGCAGATTCAAAATATTGTAGTTTGTTTCCAGATAAAGATAATTTTACTAAATTCGGCATATTAAAAAATGCAAACTTTTCAATTCTTTCAATTTTATTATTTTCTAAAAACAAATGACTTATGGGTGTGTCGTTAAAAACGCCTGCTTCGATTATTTTTATATTATTTTGATTTATATTTACTCGTGTTAATTGTGGTAAATTATTAAAAATTCCTGAAGAAATCTTTTCTGTAACACCAACTAATGTTAGATTTTTTACAGGTAAATCGTTTTGAATTCCCAATGACAGTTCCGGTATGTATAAATTGTAAATATTAAGCTGTTGAAGTTGTAAGAGGCCATCAAATGCGCCGCTCTCTATACCCGAATTATCAGTATTTGCGGCGTATATGGTGAGGTCCTCCAAATCGGCCGTCGACTTGAAAGTGTCTGATGGCAAGTTTACGGGTCTATTGATATTGAACACTAAACTTCTCCAAGTGTTTTTTCCTTCTAAAGCGATTTCAATCAGCGTTTCACATATGTATCTGCCATTTTCATATTTACAGCCAAATATTAATGGTAACGTTAATAACACATATAATTGTTGATAAAACCTCATAGTTAAACTCTAAAACAAATACAAAATTGATTCGAAACTGTGATTTTCACATGTTAATAACTGATAATTTTTAATTTACTTTAAATGTATATTTCTCAGAAATGTTTGTTTATCGAATAATTAAAATTAAATTATGTACTTACAAGGAATGTAGTGAAAAGAATGGAATAATGTTGAAGCTTGTTCGACGGGTGTAGACCAGTAACTGCTTTGTAGGCTTACTGACTCTTCAATATATTTGCAACAAGTATAAATAAATGTCCCCCTGCCCCTCATGGCAAACTTGTTTGAACAATCTGCAGATATTTCTATAAATATAAATGAGAAGTCAACCCAGACAACCTTGCTGGGTGTTAGGATGGTCGGGTTGAATAATCTAATCATCTTTCTCTGGACTGGTTTTGAAGCAAATGCATGGTTTACAAGTTGAGTAACCTAAACTGTTTTTCTTTCATTATCTTGGCTATTAAATTTTGATATTATTAAGCCAAATTTTGGAATTTGAAGGAAAATAAAATTCTTGGTGTTGATGGCTTTGATGTTGTATTTAATTTGGATGAAATATTAAGAAGACGTTTCGACCTTTGTATTAGGTCATTCTCAGGTCTAAGTTAACATTTAAATGACGAGAATGTACAATTGTTGGTTAGTGATGAATTTTATTATGAACTTAATTTAAATTCTTTTCCAACATGTCGACATGTTAAACTAAAAATAATTAAAACATACTTAAGAATTATGTACGCAGTCCATGACAAATAAAACATACAGATCTCTGGATCTGTTATAAAAATTACGAAAATATTACAGATAAAAAATGGTTTTTCTACATTTTAAGGTTATGTTCGTTGTTGTGATGTACAGATGTACAAAGAATGCACTTGCGCCTAGAGACATTTTTACATTTAAATTTCATCATCTAAATTGAATACTTCGCAAATCAGCTATTTCAATCAAATTTAATTTAGCTGTACATGTTTAGAAAGTTTCAATGTAATTTAAACGCAGTAAATATTTCGATATTTAAAATCTGATCATCATATTCAATGTTGCCAATACTCTGTTAAAAATATTTTTAACAAAAATTGCTTCAAAATAAAGAAATATATTATTATCATATATAAACATGTTGTTAATACTATTTTTTTAATAAAATAATTAAAAATCAATGAATTGTATAAAGTGTAACTGTGAATAAACATATTAATAACGAACTTCAAGTCAAACAGAATGAAGTTTCAATTTTTAGGTTATAATTTCAAAAATGTCATATTGGAAATCATGCCGTAGTCATAAAAGAAGTGTGTATAGGACGTTATGTAGATATTTTAGTGATGTACAAAGCAATAAACAATCTAGTGTTGATGTAGTTTTTACCAGTGGGTGAGGAATACAAATTGATGAAGTCAGCAAGCAAAGTAGTGAGTTTTGGTTTACAGACGCACATTGAGCCTGTCATGCGGGCGTCTAGCACGCTTCGCAGACGGCAGCGCAGTGGTGAGCGTGGGCGACACAGCCGTACTGTCTACGGCGGTGGGCAAGCCGCGGTCTGCGCCCGCCAGCTTCCTGCCTCTCGTCGTAGACTACCGGCAGAAAGCGGCTGCGGCCGGCAGGATCCCCACGAACCACCTGCGCCGCGAAATGGGGCCCACCGATCGCGAGATTCTCACTGCCAGGCTCATAGATCGTAGTCTTAGACCTCTTTTTCCTGCTAACTACAACTTTGACACTCAGGTAATGAAAGATTAAAAGCAGAGTAAATTAGGAAATGAGGATATGTTTGCAAGAAATATCAATATATTCTCAATATACCTACCCATTATTTCAATACAATATCGGAAGTCATAATGGGGACCTATAACATTTTTGTTTTCCTGAAAGAACAGAATGAAATAAGAATAATAAGCGAGATATTAATTTTTAAATTGCAAATTTTGGCCTATGATGTGATATGCTTTCGCCAAAGGTGAACAAACTGCTAATTTACAAGTTATTTGTTATTTATATATTAAAATTTAAATGTATGTGATATGTGTAATAGAAAAATTATTATTAGGCATAAATGAAATTAATTTTTCGTAACAAGAACAAGAACATATCGTAACATTTTGACGCCAGGCTAACGGGTGCCACATACATCTCTACCTTCCTCAATTTTTAAAAAAAATCGGGCCTGGCATTGTTTTCTTGAAATCAGGTAACGAATTAATATTTAAATATTTTTTTTTACTAAAATTTGTTCATTAAAATGATAACATTTCGACAATGATCCAAGACCCTATTTGTTACATTTGAAATATTCAAGAACCTACACTTTTTGTGCGCACGCACTGTTGGCGTACAAGGAACATTAGTAACAAGGACGAAGATACAATATTTTACTGTTTTCACTTATAACGGTATATAGTTTCATAAGTTTATTATACCATTGTAGGTGATATGTAACATCCTAGCCATGGACGGTTCAAACCTGCCCGACATCGCAGCTATCAACGCAGCGTCTACGGCGCTGGCGATGAGCGACCTCCCTTGGCAGGGCCCGGTGGGTGCAGTACGCGTAGCCGTGTGCAGCGGCGAGCTGCTTATAAACCCCACACGGCGCGAGCTACACGCGTCCAGCCTGGACCTCGTGGTCACAGCCACACGTCATAACCTCGTCGTCATGCTGGAGGCTGCGGCAGACAACCTGCTGCAGCAGGATCTACTCAAGGCCATCCGCAAGGGCACCCAGGAGGCGCAACATGTCGTGCAAGCCATCGACTCCCTGCAGAAGAGCGCTGGGAAGCCTAAACGGGTGCTTGAACCGGCGCCGCAATTGCCGGACCAGGTGGGTTTACAAAGGGGTTACATACTTATATGCTTTATATTTAAGTAATTATGCATTTGTTATAATTTTTAGATAGAGCAAGCAGTTTATACGTTATCCGATATGAGAATAAAGGAAATATTCCGCGACTCCACGCACGACAAACTGAGCAGGGACAACGCGGTGAACAGCGTGCGGACAGACGTGGTGGACAAGATTAGAAGCAGTTTTCCTGATGTGGACATCAGTTTAGTTATAGACACATTCAGCAAGCGGTGTAAACAGGTATACTTACATCTAAACTATGGTCATTCCTCGATAATAATTGTAGATAAAATATTAAATCAATCTTAACGAGGTTTCATACGTTTAAAAATTAAATAAACATTTGTAATAAAAACAATAATAAATAATAAAATATTAAAAATTTTAAAATATAAAATGGAAACGTTTTGTAAAATTTGAGTAAGTAAAAATTTCATGTAAAGATATTCCGCGCGCTGGTGTTGGAGGAAGAACGGCGTTGTGATGGGCGCGGACTACGGCAGCTTCGGGACATATCTTGCCAGGTGGACCTGCACCGGCCGCTGCACGGGAGCGCTCTGTTCCAGCGCGGTCAGACCCAGGTGTTCGCCACCGTCACCCTCGATTCTCCCGACAGCGCTCTTAAGCTCGACACCGTCTCCATGCTCACCAGGTATACTCTCCCACTTATATTTGTTCACGATAACATCATTCAAATAGGACACACACTGGCGATAGACTCGTAGCCCACAGAAGAAATGTAGTACAAAGAACAAGATGGAAAGCAGGGCAGTAATTTCCATCCTGTTACACTGTATATTTATTTTCTACATTTATCTTTCTTATTCTTTTTGAATATATGTAAATGTTCGGTGTTTTGCAGCGGAGTGAAAGAAAAGAACTTCTTCCTGCACTACGAATTCCCGCCGTACGCGACGAAGGAGGTAGGGCGCGCGGGCCCTGTGGGGCGACGCGAGCTGGGCCACGGCGCGTTGGCGGAGCGCGGCCTCCTACCCGTGCTGCCCTCTGCACACGACTTCACCACGCGTCTCACGGCCGAGGTGTTGGAGTCCAACGGCTCCAGCTCCATGGCCAGTGTGTGCGCCGGCAGCCTGGCGCTGCTCGACGCCGGCGTGCCTCTCACCGCCCCTGCTGCCGGCGTCGCCGTCGGTCTTATCGCCAACTTCCAAGACTACGATACCAAGCACATGGACGACTATAAGATACTCACTGACATACTTGTAAGTTCTCAGTGATTTTGACAATCCCTGTCAATACAGCTTATGTTAGTAGAAACAGTAACATATTAGATCTTAGCAGTACGATTCAGTTAGCCAGTTCCACAACAGTATCAGTTAATTTCATATCAGTATAAATCAGTCTCTTGCATTAAAAATTAAATGTTTATAAGAAAAAGCAATAGATTAATTCTGTATACAATTATGATGTAAAAACTTTTGTAGTCTAAAAGTATCTTAAAACATGAAGTAATAGATTAAAAAGTAATGATAATATGGTGTAGGGTATAGAAGACTACATGGGTGACATGGATTTCAAACTAGCTGGCACGAAGAAGGGCGTGACGGCTCTTCAGGCGGACATCAAGATCCCCGGATTGCCGTTGAAGGTTGTGATGGAGGCCGTGCAACAGGCCACCGAGGCTAAGAGCTCCATTCTTGACATCATGGCTGACTGTATTCGTCAGCCCAGGTGCGTACAGTCGTGCTGTTAATAACCAGCTGGTCTATCCAACTCTTTAACATCCAGATCAATTTCTTTCATTTTGGTAATAATGCATTTGACGGTTCCTGGCTGTAGATAGAGTTGTGAAGAAAGATGTCGCCTTAAAAAAGACATATCAGCAGTAAAATTAATCGAATGTAGCCATAAACTAATCTAAATAAGCTTTTGAAAATGATCGCGTCTTTGCTTTCAAACATTTTGTCAATCACTGGCACATATTTTAATTAGCGCATGCGCCTAATTGAAACTATCTTTCACGGTTAAACCGTTAAAGTTAAACCATGCATATTTCTGAAAGAAGTTTGGTGTGCAGGAGCACCCGCAAGGAATCGTGGCCCGTGTTAACGAAGCTAGAAGTTGAGGTACACAAGCGTGCTCGCCTTCTTGGCGTAGGCGGCGTGAACCTGCGACGCGTGTTCGCCGAGACAGGCGTGCAACTGGCGGCCGTAGACGACACGACGTGGAGCGTGTTCGCGCCCAGCCAGCAGGCGCTGGACGAGGCACAGGAGCTGCTGCAGCGCTGGCTACTTGAGCAACCCGCGCCGCAGCTTGACTTCGGCGGCATTTATACCGCCAAAGTCGTCGAGGTGCGGGATATTGGCGTCATGGTCACCCTGTACGACGGCATGCCACCTGCGCTCCTGCACAACTCCCAGCTCGACCAGAGGAAGGTACAAAAAAAGGATAAAATTATATTTACTCTTAACTGCAGTTTCAGTTATTAGACCATCATCTGTTTTCTTATTCCTTTTTTATTTCGTAATTTACTATTATTTGTTCATTAGATGTGAGTTTTATATCTAACATCTAATCAACAAATCATATTCTAAAGTTCTCAAAATATCGCTTTTCTTAATTTACTATTAATTATGATTGTTTAGATATGAATTTGTATGTGTGGTAGGTGGCGCACCCGTCGGCGTTGGGTCTCGACGTGGGGTCCGAGATCCAAGTGAAATATTTCGGCCGGGACCCGGTGTCTGGCCTTATGAGACTGTCCCGAAAGGTCCTGCAGCCCGTCACATCGCGTGTCAAAACTTTATAGACCAAATATGTTTTATTTTCTGTACATAATATTCTTATTCAATTTTCTAATAAAATGTTAACCATTTAAGTAAAATTGAATTGATCTTCCTTGATAAATAAATATATGATAACTCAATTTTAAGTGGAAAAATACCAGTAAATAACATTTTTACACAACGTTTTTTTCTATAAATTTGTGTTTTACATATGAGTTTTGGTTTAATAGATAAAAATTTTCGAATATTAATTTACCCAGTGTATATATGTAAGGTGAATAAAATTTACAAAATTAGATTTAAAAGTGTTTTTCTCGAATTGAAAATTATGTTGTGAACGAACCATCTTTTCGTATATTGGCAATTGGTAACAATGAATTTCAACGACCATGTTTTGTAGCTAATCTCATTGCATATGAATGTCCATTAAGCGTCATTTTTGTGACAGTTGACACAATTTTATTAAAAATGAATTAATTTTATAGTTTTGTATAGTTTATTTTACTTATTAACAGGTACGTCGTGTAATGAAGTATAGAGTTATGTGAATATTTGATGCGTGTTTTGGTTCAGGGAGCAAAGAAGGTGCGAGGCCAACATGGCTTTACCGAACAACTACAAACAAATCGCGATGTCGATGCCAGGACCCCAGGCGTCCAACCGTGAGTATACATTCCTTCCTCCGCTCTAGAAAACAAATATGTTCTCTTTCAGAAAGATCAATGTTAGTAAGCATCTTTGATTATCTCTCGTATTTCTTTGCTTATTGCCTCAATAATCAACAACGTTTGTTGTACCAGTAGAGATAATGTTGCAGTAGATTGTAAGACAGTTCAATGAGAATTAATTTCGATGTTTTCGAGCTCTGCATTGCATGGGATTTAAAACCGTATGCTCCATTAATAAACAAGTAGAACATGTGAGGTACAAGCAACAACAAACCGCTGTTTGATTGTTTGTTGTTGGTTGTAGTTGTTGATGTGTCGCGCATGGGATGTTAACGTTTTTCCGGCCGACAGGCTCGTACTGGTCTGGTAGTTCTAGTTTGTCATGCTTGTGTTGTTTGTTGTTCAGATTTCCTCCAGGCAGGTCCGCCCATAACCTTCAACATTCTCAAAGGTAATCTGCTACGAATACAACAACAATACACCTATACTTAGTAGTCGCACACATACAACTAATATTACCTTACCGACTGCAACCAACTCTCACTACCTTTTTATTATCTTCCGCTTCTATCTCGTGTGTTCACTGTTCACATTCCCAAATTCAAAGATGGACTATGTAGTTGTTATGAAAAACAATAATTAACTGTTAACTACCATAAAATAATATTTTCGTAACAGCATTAGTACAGCGGTAATAAAATACTTAATGAAACCCAAATAGTTTTGTTTAAATACTTATATCGAGAAAATTCTAAACTTTTCAAATTCCCTGTTACCAAAGTGAAATTGCAAATTTCATTATTATTATTTTAGCGGGAGTTAATGTGCTAGTAACACCAGATTATTTTTGAGAGTTTGTTGCAGTTATGTTGCTTAAAAGCTTCGATTTGAATTAATTTTCTAGCGAATTGATATTTTAGATTTTTCTTATTAGTAATAATAGAACATTAGATGGTAAGTAAGTCAAGTATAATGTGTTAGTGTCGCATGCATTTCATACATTTGTATTTTTTTATGGATTATATTTGTGTTAACAAGGAATTTGTTTATAGAAAGGTTACGGGCATCTGGAACCTCCAGTTCAGGATCCAATAGCGTAAGTTCATTCTTCTACTAAATAACCAATTCATTTCATTTTCCTGCAGGCAGTTATTTTTAAAAGAACTAAATAATTTTTTCAAGCTTATTGATCAGGGCTAAAATTTAATATTCACCTCGGGAAAATATTTTTTAACAAGTTTATTTTAATTCAGAAAATTAAGGCTACTTCACCTGCGGAGTAAAACTTGAGTAACATTGAATTTGAATATTTTTGTATTTTAAAAGAACTAAAATTATATGTTATGCAATAATATTGTAATTAACTAAAATGTTATAATTTTCTATTCAATCAGTGGCTTCAAAAAATTTAAACTTTACACGTACATGATGAATGAAGGAAGAAAGAAAAAAAATAAGACGTATGATTATTTGTTTTGCTTGTTTACAGAAAGAGACAAGTCCTTTTACCAGTACACCACAAAATCCAGGTTTTCTGCCGCAGAAGCTTGGAAAAAATAGTGGAGTGAGTATTTTTCGCTTATTATATTTCCTTAGAAAATTAATTCATGTCTGTACATAACATGAATGCAAGACATTTTAATTTTCCAGGACATACAATCTAAAGTTTTAAATAATGTACCACTTTTGGTTGACTCAATGTAGTTATAAATAAGACAAGATTGTATACTGTACTTTTCCTAAAACAACAATTCAAATTTTAATAATTTTCTGTTTGATAGAAATTATGTTATCGTATATACACGGACTTCTATCTCACACACAAATGACTGACATAATCGTAAAGATGTTAAAATCAAAAACCCAATAGGTGATTTTTAGGATGATCTCTTACCAAGATCACAAAAGATAAAAAAAATTGTGTTTCTTTCTACTCTGTTTTATCTCTAATCATTGGTGGTTATAAAGACTGTATAATTTGTGTAGAATGATTCGCGCACACCGAAGCCACCGAAACCGCCGGAAAAACCGCTGATGCCATACATGCGATACAGCCGCAAGGTATGGGACGGCGTAAAGGCACAGAACCCAGACCTGAAGCTATGGGAGATCGGCAAGATCATTGGGCAGATGTGGCGCGACTTGCCCGAGGACGACAAACAGGAATACGTGGAGGAGTACGAGCTGGAGAAGCTGGAGTACGAGAAGACCCTGAAGACGTATCACAACTCGCCTGCCTACCTGGCTTACATCGCTGCCAAGAATCGTGGCAAGGCTGGCGAGAGTGACAGTGGCCATGAACGCAGTTCTGGTAGCAGCAAGCAACAGGCTGATAGACGCATTGATATCCAGCCCGCTGAAGATGAGGAAGGTCAGTTTATATTATTATTTCTCAATAGTGACCAGGTTTTAATCGTACATATGAGGTTTGTTGTCCGTGGACTTATCTTCGTTTTCGCGAATATACGATTCAAAGATGCAAGAAATTAAAACATTTTATAGATGTAAAGATAAAAATTTAAATTTTCTGTTATACTATCTTTTACCTTCAGATGTTCACATAAGTACTAGATTTATTTTAATGTCTCATAAAATGTTTGTGCAGTACACATATTAAAGACAAATCAGTTACTGTCCTTCCTACAAACATCGACTACTTTCAAATATGTAATTCTATTTGTGCTATGCTATGTTCCTGAGTATTTTTTTTTTATATTTGTTATTTCTCCGGTTGACTATTTCTGTTGTATTGTTAATTCTTGTTGCGTTTAGAGCTATCTTTTTAGGATTCGCTATTATCTATATCTATGTTCTTTTTTCTATTTCCATCTTCTCTGTTTGCGCACAAAACAAATATTGAAATAACTTTACTCCCAACAATTCCAAATAAATTATTAAACTTTGATTCTTTACTAATACAATTTTTTTTCACAAGTTAAAGTCCAGTAAACATGTTTCTTGGTAAAACCTAGTCAGACCTTCATGTGTTTTTATTGTCATTGTTACACTGAATTAAGTGGTGAGTTTATATTGATTATATATGTGTAGACCAAGACGACGGGTACAGCGTGAAGCACGTGGCGTACAGTCGCTACCTGCGCAACCACCGACTCATTAACGAGATCTTCTCCGACACGGTGGTACCGGACGTGCGTTCCGTGGTAACCACGGGTCGTATGCAGGTGCTTAAGCGTCAGGTACAGTCGCTCACTATGCATCAGAAGAAACTGGAGGCCGAGCTGCAACAGATCGAGGAGAAATTCGATGCCAAGAAGCGCAAATTCGTCGAGAGCAGCGAGCAGTTCCAAGAGGAGCTCAAGAAGGTAAATTCCCAACTTTTATTACCCATTTAATCAAATAAAAATACAATATTACAATAGAACCTCGATATAATGGACTTCGTATATAACAAATTAAATATTCGGTCAAAAGTGAACAATTTTAAAAAGATGTTATTCGGGAATCCCCGAATTGCTTTGCATATGTGCACTGTTGTAGTTTAAACACATTCGGAAAACTTATTTTTTTATAACGGACTTTCGGATTAACGAGGTTCTACTGTATTAAATATCTATAAAATACTATTTTATAGTTTGCACAAAATTATGAATTATTTTTTATTTATAAACCTTATTTTATGTGTTGTTTAATGTTAAATATTTTAAAATATAATAAAGCAATAAATTTTAAATATTTTATAATTTTTTATATTCATTTGTGTAGAATATATATTTCAATGTGAAGTGATTATTTCTTCGGTAGTAGTGTGAAAACTTTTGTTTAAACTTCCCACATTAAACGACGAGCGTGATGTGTGTGTGTGTAGCACTGCAAGCAGGCGGTAGACGACGAAACACTGTCGCGTATGGTGGAACGACAGTACGAGCTTCTTAAGAAGGAACGACTGAAGGCTTTAGAAGAGCAGCAGAAGCGCGCGGAGGAGAGCACCGCCGTGGCCAATGGCACTGCGCCATCCACACCCGACGCGCCATCAGAGACGCCCGCGCAGCCCGCCGCCCAGCCGCAGCCCGACGTGGCCCAACAGCCCAGCAACACCCCCGAGGTATCTGCTAGTGTTACCAACCATATTGGGGGACAAGTAGTAAGAATTTTTGTCCACAGCCAATGGAACAAGAGCCCGTGAAGGCAACAGAAGCAAGTGACAAGCCAGCAGACGGACAACCAGAAGCGAAACACGTGGCAGGACCACAGGCAACCACGGGGACGCCGCAGCCCGCACCGCAGCCCATCAGCAACGGTGACGTGCACCAGGACATGGCGCATAGCATGCACCCGCCGCCACATGGAATGCCGCCGCCGGGCCCAGGGCAGCCCATGCATCACCACATGGGGATACCGCCGGGGCCGCATGCGCATCCGCCGCACCTGGCGCCAGCGCCGCATCTTCCGCCCGGTCCACCAGGCCCACCCGGGCCTCCCGGCCCGCCGCAGCAACCCATGCTGCCGCCGCCTGGACCTGGACAGGTCAGTCTTCCTTTCCTCCACACAGTTTAAATTCAATTAAATTCTAGAATGAACGTTTCATTTTTTTAAATGCCAACTCTAGAAATATTAAAAACGCATATTTAGCAATTATTACTTTTTGTCGTTCGTTATCCATTTAAAAGCAACAGAAATTCACGCGCAGTATGCAAAAGACTGATTTGTAAGTGACAGAATTCAGAACATAATTTAGCAAAGAAAACATACGATGTAAGTCATTGGAAATTGATGCATTCATTTATAAGAAACATAGAGCACAAAACAGATCTGCACAACTTAGAAATTAACCAATGTTAATTTTTTATCATCTTTTCTACGTTCGTGCATATTCGGCGCAATTCGGTATACTTCGTGGTAGTACAAATATATTCTACTAGAGAGATGGGAAAAACTTGTTCTAGTTTATCATTTGTTTATTACATGGATTACGTGACGCCGTGTTTGAGAGACGTAAAATTAATCAATTTTTATGGTCAGAAGAAGGCTGATTCTACAAGCTAAATGAAAAAGCAAACCCTGAACTGCTGAACATGTAATCAGTCATACGTATACCTGAGATCTGTTTTCTGTGTTTTGTATTACATTTATAAAACTCCCAAACAAATATCTATGATTTCTATGCTAAACCAAACCATGTTAAACTATGTTCTGCACCAGTTATAAATAAATCAGTGCAATGGACAGCAATCCCGGTTTATTTTGCTGGCCTTTTTGAACGCGAGTGATTCATATTTGTATGGCAGGTTCCATATCAACAATATCCTCCTAACACGCAGCCTTTGCGGCCTCCACACCCGTACAACTACCAGGGCTATCAGTACGGCGGCTACGGACCCCCACCACCACATCCGTATTACCACCCGCAGTACCCGGCGTATCCTGCTCACGGTCCTCCGCGTCACCCATACCACCACCCTGCCGCCGTGGAGCAGCCGCCGCAGGAGCATCACTACCCCGGGCCGCCGCCCCCGGGGCCCGCCACCGCTGTGCCCGCGCCGCCTCCCGTTGCTCCGCCACCGTCAGGGCCCCTAGACGATAAGGACGACGAGCACAAGGACGGTCTGTACAATACTATTCTCTAAGTTAAATGTTATTTTGTTTTCTTTAAATAAAATTTTCCTGCTAAAATCTATTAAATTGTTCCAACTAACCGCAATCAGTTTGGAAATGTGCAACGCATGCACTTACAGAAGACTTCAAACGCAAACTATTTTTTTCTACAAATTTCTGATCGATTGCAAAACATTTTGACAGTAAAAACAGACAGAGAATCGGAGCCTGTACTATAACTACAAAATTGTATTTAAATTTAAAATGAGTGATTTGGAAGAAGTCAGTATTTTAACGCAATTGGCAGTAATGACGTTAACGGTTTAGAATCAGTCCACAGTTCGTTCCAACAATAATATATTGTGCAAGAAGTGCAGAAAGTCGCTTATTTCCCACGAGGTGTGAAATTTTCGGCACGAGGCGAAGTCGAGTGCTGGAATCACACAAGGTGGGAAATAGGTGATTCTGTACGAGTGGCGTACTATACTTTTTCTACGACCACACTGCTAAACGTTACAGTACAAAATATATGATCAAAATCAAGAACTAATCATAAACTGTGACGAATATCTAGTTATCTAGTTGGAACAAACCAATTATTAGTATATTAAGCATCAAAGTTATGTTCATTTATTTCGCGAGCCTTTACATTTGGTATTTTTTGATACTTCTGCAGAGCTACTAACCTTGAAAAAATGTACTAGCATTCAAATGAACTATAAACGAATTCAGTAGGAAACTGTTCTAGCTTTTAGACGCAAAATAGAATAAAATATATATAAAAATGTGTTTTCTGTTACAGAAAAGCACGATTCCGAGGGTGCAAACGAGAAAAACGAAGCAGAATAAGCGGACACAGTTTATTTACACGATATATACAGTGGTTTAGGTTATGTAGATTTTCCATATTGTATAACGAGTGGCCTGTTGTGCAGCATGCTCCCGTTCACGGCCTCCAAGGCCCTGGTGGCTTGCTCCACACCTACAACATTGCGGCTACACAACTCGGCCCCTATTTCTTAATAAACACTTACTGTTCATTGTGACAAATGCCTGCCCTTTCATTTTGCCCTTCAACAGTCTATATGTTATTCTACTGTTTTCAGTATCGAAACAGTTGAACAGTCTGATCAAATCGGTCTCCGATGTTTGTTTAGCCAAGTTTTTGATGAACAAAATCTAAATGAAAATAATCTGATGTGTAAGCACATTAGCCCCACTATTTATACGGCGAATTTACTATTACATAATTCTTTCATCTTTTTAAAAATATATTTCAAAATGACAAATATTTCCCTTTTTTTATTCATAATTCAGGTTATGAATTTTAAGAAAACCGACACGTTTATCTATTTACAAAAATTGACAAATGTAGTTGTCAAATTTGAAGTAAGTCTTCGTAGTTTTTGTATTGTAAAAAGATGAAAGCAAAATATGTAGAACAGTAAACTAATCGTATAACATTTTAATTCATTACTTTATTAGGAGTTCCCCTTTCATAGTTCTGAAATTTTGGTATTTGTCTTATTTCCTCTTCTGTCAGTTTGTCGAATGGTTCGCTAAGCTCAACTGTTTTACCCGCTACAAAAGATTTCCCATTCATTTGTTCTGTATTGTCATTAATATTTGGTGAGTATATTTGTACTATTTGATTGTTTACGATCGTGTACTGTCTTTGAGATGAACACGTGTATTTTTTTGTTGGTTTTGTAACTATTTTATCTTCGTTTGGTACTTCCGGAAGTTCTTTTACATCCCATTTTGTTTTTAACTGATTGTTAACAGAGTTACTATTTGGTATCAATCCATCCTCTTCGGGTTCAAGGTATTTTATGGCTTTTTTCCTTCGTTTTTTTAAGGAAGGTATTTGTGGATTGTCTAAATGTTGAAATAAATCTCTTTCCAACAAAGATAAAGAATTTATGGGATGATTTTTTTGTGTTAAATCGCTTTTAGATGAAGTGGATGTAGCGAATTTGTATAATTTAGTTTCTAAACTATCTGGTTTTGTACTTAAAGCGATTTCTTGTACATGTCGAGACACAGATGCATTATTTCTGAGAAGAAAAATATTTTTCATTCAAATAAAATTACTATTGCATACATAATATGTATAGATAATATCTTAAGATAACTATTTTTTGAAAAAAATTAAGACCAAATTAAATAAACAAAATCTAAGTAAGAACTAAATTGAGTTCAAAATAGTGTTGAAGAAGTTAAGCACAAATTGAAAGTTTTGCTACATTTTTGCTTTTACATTCGAAAATTTTCAGAACCACTGAAACTTCAGGGATCGAAAATGCATGCGTAAAAAATCACATCAAAACTAAATTTTTATTAATATTTACCTCTCCGAATTATTAGAATCTTCTTTTGATTTTAATTTATTAAAAATGTACTCTAATTTTTGTTGTAAGGTATTCGAACATATATTTTTGTGTTTATTTGTAAAATATTCGTTTCCTTTTTGATAATCTAAATATAGTTTTATTTCCTCTTCCGTTAACTCTGCAGACTTCAAATCTTGTAATATTTGTAAAAATTCCGATTGTTTTTTAAATTCTTGCAAATCACATTTTCCTGATAAATATTCAGTTTCATTTAGAAGTTCTGTGGGAGGTTCAAACTCTTTAACACGAATTAATTCTCTGAAATAATAAAAATTAACTTGTTCGTTTGTATGATATGTAAATATAACCTTACTTTTCTAAAGTTATGTTTTTGTCCAATTGTTTGTCTAATAAGTTCTTTATTAATTTATCTCCCTCTGATATCACAGTTTCAATTGGTCCTTCATACTCAGTATAAATTTTATCTTTTCTTGCTTTCAATGCAGACATTTTTTATAAAACACAATTTATTTTACCAGACATTTGTTAAAATTAGGTTATGTTTATTTAATGTCAGAACCTTTATTTACAAATTTTAATATTATTAAATATTTTATTTAATTAATAGTACAGACTGAAAGTAAATAAGAAATATTAATTTCCTATTAATAATCAAACCAGAGTAGTTTTAAAATATTTGGAGCATTTTGATTTTAAGGGGTATGTTTCACGCGATCGAATTCCCGGGGATTTTCATAACGCTTAGTTAAAAGTACTGTTTTTCCCATCAATTGTTGAATAGTACGATTATAGCAAGAAACGGTGAATTGAGTCCTTTGCATTACTCGCGAGCAAGTCAAGTAAATGCTAGATAAGTTCTTTAATGAAAATAATACTGTTTTCTGACCTGATTGAACGCTATGTTTTTGGGATTTTGTTCTTATGGGATAATATAGTTTCAAATTTATTTTAATAGTTTTTAACAAACTATTAGTAATTTCGATTTATTAGTAACTTAAAAAGTGGATTTTAATGAGAAATTTGCCATTAAAAGTGTATTTCATGTCATTATAAATACAAATAAACTGTAGTTTGAATGTAGATTAACAAAACAAACCCAAAATTCCCTAAAGTAAGGAACGAATCGGCAAAAGCCAACTCACCTTTCCTACGTTTCGTACTTGTCAGTGCAATGTCTTAATATTTACGTTACAGTTTAGTTAGTTTTATTTCAAGTGCAACAAAATCGTTACGATGAAATATCAATACACATCGTTGTTACTCATTGGCCTAGTGTCCCATATACATTGTATTATGTGGAATCTGGAGCCCAACACACAGAAGTGTTTGAAGGAAGAGTTACAGAAAAACGTTCTCATCACTGGAGAATTCGAGGTTTCAGAAGCCCCGGGACAGAAAATAGACTATGTTGTAAGTGAAGCTTGTGTAGTATGGTAAATATATACTTCATTTTTCTACATTGGTGATTAGGTTAGGGACTCGAAAGGCCACATCTTGTCACAGAGAGAAGATATTTCTAAAGGGAAATTCTCTTTTGTAACCGAAAATTACGACACTTTCGAGATTTGTTTCATGTCCAGAGTTCCACCACGTAAGTGAAAAGTACTTCTAAATGAAATGTGTAAATTTTGCCAACATTTGTTTTCATAAAATTTACATCTGCCTGAACGATAGATAAAATAATATTTCGGTTAAATCGTAGTTTCGGACCAGAAGTGAAATTCATAAATTTACAATGAATGATTTTGTTCTATTTTTTTCATAAATTCTCACTATCATTCAGCAGATAATTTATTTCTGGTCCTAAACTAAGATTTTATCAATATTTCTTACACCAAAAATATTTTTTATTTTTAATGATGTTCCATTTTTGGAATAACTTAAAAAAATATTTAAAATTAGTCTGAAAAAATATTTATTTACAAACAAAACATGACTATTTATTTTATGATATTTTAAATTGTATAAAATATACTACCTTTTGTTAGTCATTTGGTCATATTTAAAAATACTTTAAGATTAAAATGTAGAGTACTTTGTGAAGTTTCTCTCTATGAACTGGACATTAAAATTAGACTTTCCTTCCAATATCACGTAGAAGTAAGTACTCACGTAGTGTCTTGTAATATACCTCCTTCCTACCACAGATAGGGAAGTAATTTATTTCTATTGAAATTCTTTTATTGAGATTATAATGGAGCACGTTTTGAAGTCTTTAGAATTCGATTTTAACATCAATGTTTGTACAGGGCGTATGGATTACGGGAGGTACCAAAAATTTTGAATAATTGAATTTTGAAATAAATAAGAACCATAATCAAAATATCAAAAGTTAAAAACACAATTAATAGTAAAAGTTGAGCATAAAGATAATTTAATTAATGGTAAATATGTTTTCCTTTTAGATCAAAGAGGACTCAGTCAAGAAGTATCGCTAGTAACCAAACATGGTATTGAAGCTAAAAGTTATGAAGTGGTAAGTGTTTATCAACTTTTTCTCCGATTTATTAGTTTGTCCAAAATTATTATCAAAAAAGTGGTTTTGAGTATGCATGTCAGATTTTTAGAAAAATCCACCTGCTCAGAGTTCCCAGGATTTGAAATTGTTAAATTTATTACAGTAATAATATTATCGATATTTAATAAAGAAAATTGGCGCACCCATTAATGAGTAATAAGCCAGCATATTATATTTATTAATTATTTTTAAAACAGCATATGTAATTTAAAATATTAAATATGTATGTCTGTTTAGATCGGAGAAGTAGCGAAGCTGAAACCGATTGAAGTAGAGCTGAAGCGGTTAGAAGATCTGTCCGATGCCATCGTCAAGGATTTCTCACTCATGAGAAAACGGGAAGAAGAAATGAGAGATACAAATGGTAAATATAACAAATTTTTAATTCATTTAAAAACATCAAAATCTTATTTGAATTAGATGTTCGAACTTTTTGTTTAATTAAATATTAATCCTAAAATTTCTGAAACTATACATCGCTTTCAAATTAGATGAAGTTAAAACTTAAAATAAAAATAGGAAAATAAATGTAAAGAATTTGTTTTTTTGTACAAATTGTAATATCAGTTTGGTTTTTGTATTCTCGTTTAGAGATGTATGGGGCTCTTGGCCTAATGGCTGTTTGTGTTTGTGTTCCAGAATCTACAAATAGTCGTGTGTTATACTTCAGCGTGTTCTCCATGTGCTGCTTGTTGGGGTTGGCCACGTGGCAGGTGTTGTACCTGCGGCGCTACTTCAAAGCCAAGAAACTCATCGAGTGAACTCACATCAGCTCATCTTTGTCATATTTATATAAGATGTAAATTGTCATTAAACGGAATTTTCATTAAATTTTTTTGTTTAAATATCCGCATTTCATTCCATCCTAAGTAAGCGCTTTATACAAATTTGAGTTCTTTTGCAACTCATTCAAGTGCTGTTATAGCCTAGTACAATTTTTTTTTATAAGATTGGTGATTCTGCTCTAACCTTGTTAAATATAATACAAAAATTACCGAGATTTTTTTGTTGCATTACTTTAAATTTGACCGTAATTGTAGAAGTAACAAACAAAAAAATAATTAAAAAAAATTGAAAGAAGAGTATTTTCAAAAAAGTAGTACCAATTTTCAAAATTTCCTAAATTTTGGAACTATGATATTTTTATTTGCTGCAAAATAGTATAACGAACTCATTTCATAATAATTGATTATTATATTTAAATATGTGAGTCACGTCGCTACCTTTTCACAAAATTTCTATTTTATTAATTTCTATATAGTGTATCTTACTTCAAATGACCAAATTATTTTTAATAAGTAATAAAAATTAATTTACCATTTCAATTTTTACAATGTATTTATCAATGTGTTATCAATATTATGAAATTTTATTCTGTTTTTATATTTTTTTGATAAAATTTGCTGGTTATTTTCAAATTTTCAGTGTTCCCAACTGCAAATAACTAAATTCTCAAGAGATCGCGCCCGTTTTAACCAGTAGGTTAAACGTCAAACTTTTGTCGAACTTGAAAAGTCAAATGCTTTGTGTGCAACAAGATTACACTTTAATTTTTTTGTTTATTAATAAAAGACATTTAATAGTTCAATATGACGGCTTCTGCGACAGCTTCAACTGTCACAGTTGACGAAGATGCTGATGAAGATTGCGGACCACAACTCATCAACAAACTAGAGGTAGATGTAACTTTTCTCTGGTTTCCAAGCTATAGCATTCTTGTATCAGGGCAATGGAATTACGACTGGAGATATTAAGAAGTTGGAAGAGGCAGGTTACCACACTGTGGAGGCTGTCGCTTTCGCTCCCAAGAAACATTTAATCACAATCAAAGGAATTTCAGAAGCCAAAGCTGACAAAATATTGCTAGAGGCTTCTAAACTTGTGCCTATGGGGTTTACTACCGCTACAGAGTTCCATCAAAAGAGATCAGAAATTATACAACTCACAACAGGTTTGTTTCAAACCCTTTGAAATTAAATGAAAATGAATTGTAACCCCAAATTTAATGTAAAAAAAACTGCACTTATATTCAAAAACAGGCTCTAGTCATCCCAATGTTTGTTATTTGTGAGAGCTGTGCTGTACTCTAATTCTTGCCCTAATGTAATTGAATCAAAAACACCATACGTAAAAATCAGACACCGTTACTAATTAAATTAAGCGAAAAGTAGTTCCAATTTAGCATTTAAGTTATGTATTAATTTGTTTTTCGTTCTTTGAGATTTGGCCAAAAAACGGTCCAATTAACTGAATCAACTGTATGCACATTGTTATATAAACTCATTTTTCCAATGTAAAAAATGTTTTAATATTTATTTACCGTAAAAGAATGTAGATTTTTTTATTTTAAAAGTTTAGCTATCTAAATAAAATAACAATGGGGTATGTGACCAAATTTTGATTTTTATATATATGGTACTAGACATAAAAATAAAATACACATTTTTCTAAATTGATTTATTAGAGGTAGTTTACGAGAAAATAATTATTAAAAATTTGGGGAACAGATGCTGAACATCATCGTGTCAAAATCGTGAAAGAGGGGAGATAGACTGGGAGCGTAAGTGACCGTCTACCTGTCTTTTTCCACAATCCAACCATGTTGACGGCAGGCGTCCCTTCTCTGAAACATTAAATTGCTAATAACTATATTATTGCGAACTAATTTTTAGTTTTATTATTATAATGAGAAGCTATAGTGGTTAGTTGTTAAATTTTTATAATTTATATAGTGAAATTCGATTATGGTTACATACCCCATTGCGAGTAGAGACAGAGAAATATGTAAAACGAAAAATATTCTGCAGGTTCGAAAGAACTGGACAGGCTGCTTGGCGGAGGTATTGAGACGGGGTCAATCACGGAAGTATTCGGAGAGTTTCGCACGGGGAAGACGCAGCTCTGTCACACGCTGGCGGTGACATGCCAGCTGGCAATCGAGAGTTGCGGCGGCGAGGGCAAGTGCCTGTACATCGACACTGAGGGCACGTTCCGGCCCGAGCGCCTGCTGGCCGTGGCCGAGCGCTACAAGCTCAACCCCAGCACCGTGCTGGACAACGTCGCCTACGCGCGCGCCTACAACACCGACCATCAGACACAGCTGCTGCTCCAGGCCTCTGCCATGATGGCCGAATCCAGGTTATATAAATTTTTATTATTATTTATCAATAATAGTTATGTATGCTGCAAGGAATGTAGATACTATTTTTCACGTTTGGTAAAAATTCCAGACTGGTTATATCCCACCTTCTAAATATTACAAATTTATTTTTGACTTGTGATTTAAAATTCCCTAAGGAAGGAAATCCGTACTTATACATATTCTGTCGTCAACCATCTTACAAACAAAGTAATAAAAGTTTACTTAAAATATTGGAATTGAAAACTATCAGTTGGAGAGGAAGGTGTATATTTTTATATGTTGAGTTGAGACGTGTTCGTGCAGGTACGCGTTGCTGATAGTAGACAGCGCGACGTCGCTGTACCGCACGGACTACTCGGGGCGCGGGGAACTGTCGGCACGACAGATGCATCTGGCGCGCTTCTTACGCATGCTACTACGCCTGGCCGACGAGTTCGGTGTGGCTGTGCTCATTACCAACCAGGTGGTGGCGCAGGTCGACGGCGCCGCTATGTTCCAGGCCGATCCCAAGAAACCCATCGGTGGAAACATCATGGCGCATGCTTCCACCACCAGGTACACACGAAATGTGTTTTTATAACAGTTGAAATAAGTTTATGTAATTGAAATTTTGAGCGAACCCCCTTTGAGATCTTCTAACTAAATACTTCTTCACACTATAACAGTACTCTAATGAATTATAAACGAACCCGTAACATGATCCAAACGGGTTTGTTTATAGTCCACTCGGGTGTTGTTATAGCATTAAAAAATAGCAAATGTCAAATCATGTTAAAGAAACTAAATTTTGAAACTATGATTTTTAGATAACAAGAACGAAAAGGTGCAAGATTTAAAAAGTAGCATAAATAACTAAAATTTTTATAGCAGAATATTTTTTTGAAGACCTGGGTCACTCCGCTGTGCTTCATGTTCCTATAATATATTTCTTTTTCACAATATAAAATGACAGGTTTGAAAGTAGTTCTTAAAAATTATGTTATTATATAGGTTATATTTGCGGAAAGGACGAGGAGACACGAGGATCTGTAAGATCTACGACTCGCCTTGCCTGCCCGAGTCCGAGGCCATGTTCTCCATCGGTGCTGAAGGCATCGGGGACGCTAAAGAATAATGATTCCTATTATTTTTTTATATTCACTGTGTTTTGTACTAAGAAATCAAATTATTCTAAGTTAATTTTAATAAATAATGTTACAAAAAATGTAAACTTGAGTTCAATTGTTCCCGAAAGTAATTCTTGAAAGTTTTAAAGAATTTTTCTAGTAAATACATTTGTTACATAAAATTATTAAAAATAAAGATTATTATTATTTAGTTTTTTGTATTCAGTCTATTATTAGAACGTAACTTCGGGAATTTTAAGGCTTAAGTTTTATTGAAAAAAAAAATAGTCCAATAGACAGAGAGTCGATGTATGCTGGATGGTTAGTAACTGACTTGTTTCAAATTTGTTTACTGCGCAACAGCTCATATTTTATGCAGCTCATGACATTGAAACATTTGTAGAAGACAAAAGAAATGCGTAATGAACAATAAATTAAACTTATTGGTTATTATAATAGAAGAGAAGGCAATGTACTATAAATTTCAATTTTTAAATCTCCTTTTCTTGGTTTTCTTATGTCAAAGGAAAACAAATAATATAACTTCATATCGATTAGAATTTTAAGTAAAGTAATTATTTCATGTATTTGAAAAAAATATTAAATACAAAGTACACATTTATTTAAATATTTAAAATAATTTATAAATTCCGCTTTATTAAGTGTGGTTAGGTCCAGATTCTAGAAAGAAATAAAAGTCCCTAGAAGAGGAATGTGAAAAATAACTAAATTGTAAACTGTCAGATGTAAATAGCTCATAGTAAATAATGATTCATATGTTGTATTATACGATATTAGTTAAAGAATAGTTAGTAATAACAAGTGTTCTTCATGTAGAAGTCCGTTTACACAGCGAACTTTTGTAAGTAGTGGGTAGAAATGTCACAAAGTGTGGTTAGAGTTTATGGAGGCGAGGGAAGTGAAGTTTATGAAATGAAGATGTTTTGCGTTGGTTTGTAGACAATATGAATGACTTTAAACATTTCCGAGGAAGAGGCAGGGGCCAGTATATGAATAACAGCTTCAGGGGGCAGCCGTTTAACAATATACGCAGAGGCAACCCCAATGCTTTCCCTCCCATGATGCATATGCCTCCTTTCAGGTATTTATCTCAGTATTTCACTACTCCCGTCAAAATCTACTAACATTATTATTATTTAACGTAATTAATAGTGCATGATTCACTAAAGCCTCTGTTTTCCGTAAAATAGATGAGGTTAGGTCAGAAAAACACATCATTGTACAATTTCTCAAGTTTGTGCTTGCTTAGAACGTTGTCTTTTCTTATTCTTTCCTGATGTTTAGTTCTTTTTGTAAATTTCTAAATTATGTTTTTAATAACGTATGCATTTCTTCATGACGAATGTTTTATTTTTAAAGAAAATAGTTTCAGATTGTACTAAAACACATTACTGAACTGTATTACCTGGGATCGTATCAACCTATTTTGTAAAAAGTATTTCATTTGGTGAATTGAAGTTATGTTGCAATTAATGTATAGCTATTTAAATTCGGTTGTTTCCTGTTTTGGAGTTGTAGATAAATTATATGTAAATGGAAACTGTTTTAGGAAATTTTACAGACATTAATATTGTCATTAAACTTTTAACTACAATCAAACATACTACAAATAGTAGGAAGAAAGTATGGACTTGCTATTTCCTTGTCAAATTATTTGCATTTTAGATGTACATAGTACATATTTAAAATCTCTGCAAGAGTTAGGTAACCCCTGTTTATTATGGGTTTAGATTTATTCGGACATTATTTGATTAATTGGTTCGAACCCACATTTTGTGTTAAAGTCATTGAAAAGTATAACAATACAAAAATGTTGGTTACGATAGAGTATATAATAGCTGGACATTTATATGATGACAAGAATCGATGAAAAGAAATTGTCATATTTGAAGCTTGGAAAAGCTGTACATAAATTGATTTTTACCTAATCCACTTACATACTAAATCTAATTTATGATACAATAGTATTATTTTACAAGTCAACGGTGTATTGTCACAGTATAGAAATTAAAAATTAAAATTACTTGTTATGGAATCGTGTTATTTAATCTTTTACCTTGTTTTCAAACAAATGGCTTTCCCACCACATTTAAATTTAATGTATTTTACAAATACTATGCAATATTAATGACAATAGTACTCACCTGGAAAATATTGCAGTCAGGTTCATTATATATAATCAATAGAAGTAATCAGAACTTTGATTGCAAGAAAATATACTTTTGAATAAATAAGTGAGAGAGCTATTGAAACAAATGAAGAATACGAACAAAATAGTGATAATAACTTTCATATTTTCCGTAAAATGAAACAACTCGAATTATCTCATTTATTATAGAAATACAGTAGACAAATTATAATATTCTTGAGAAATAAAGAAAATTGTTCTGACTAATTTTATAATATTTGCTTCATATTCAAACTGAATAAATGTAAATACCAAAATGTTGTAAAATTAATGATAACTGATTTGCAATATATTATAATTTTAAAATGCCATTTTTTGTACTCTGGTTTGATTGAACAAATGCAGTATCAGTATATCAGTATCAAGGACTTTGTAATCATATAAAAAGTATTGAATTTTGATTACAGTTCATGTGCTTATTTTATAGTTATTGAATTTACATATATTTAATAATTTTTACTTAAAAATGTATGTCACATAAATAATGCAAGGTTGTTCCAATAGTTGTTTTAAATTATTGCGTGTATTCATATTTTATGAATAGCGTAATTGATACTGTATGCTTCTTTTATTAAAACTTAATGTGTTATTATCTGTACATGGAAATAAGGCCGGATATTTTGAATTATAAATACTATAAACATGAAAATAATTGGTTTGTGCGACTGTGGTTCTGAAAATGTGAGCTGGAGTACCGCCTGTATGACGTCCGGTAAAAACTTTCTTCGCTGTAAATATATTATAACCGATATCTGCGATGAAATCAGGGGGAGGAGTTCCATAACTTGTAACCACTACAAATAATAATTGCTCTTGTTAAGTATGAATTATAAATGACAAATTACAGGTGTCTTCGTGGCGGGAGTTCAAAATTGAAGTAAATTAAAGACATTTCACCAAAATGCTTTTTCTTCAGGTATTCAAACGTTCCCAAAACAGCGGAGGATTTGTATAGAATTTGATGGCAAAATTGTGTTTTCTATTTCTTTTAAAAATATATTTATGAACGTTTTTAAAATTTTGTTTTGGAGCGATTTTTCGCGAGAAATAGTTATATGTAGTTAACTATGGTTTGATATTTTTGTGACGAAATTGATGAGTAGTTTGCCTAACGTGGTTAACTATAGTAAGCCTAAGCCTAACTATGTAACTATCCCACAGAAGTTGTTATTATACCTGTCTGTGTCTATTTTTGTAAACTAAAAATTTAAAAGAAACGTCATATATAGCTAAATAGTGTTCTGTAGAATGGCTTTATTTCGTATTAATAATTCTTTGACCATTTTTGACATAAATGAAGAAATCAACTAATCCAAAATCTTAAAAAATGTACTGATAATGGCACAAAATTTGTTGCAATTTCGTTTAACATTATGTAAAATAATAAAAAAACTTGTAACTTCCATTTTTGAAGTTACGCACGCTAAAGATAACTACACCAAACCATTTTTTCGTGAGAAGTAGTAACCACTGTTACCATAGTTTGGTAGTAGTAGTTAACTATAGTTTTCGTCGTGAAAAATCTCCATTGACATTGCCTCATATATTAAAATGTGAATTTGTCATTGTAGAGAGCGCTGGGGAAGACCGAAGATATGGCGCGGTCGAGCGATGGCGCCGTACGTGCGGCCGCACTTCCACAAGCCACCAGAGCGCCCGCCGTCACCGCTACCGGGCTCGGAGGAGGCGCGACAACGTGCCATCGCAGAGGCGTCGGCGCGCATCCAGCAACAGCTCAACCTCACGGAGCCGCCGCCCAACCTGCAGCAGCCGCCGCCGGGCCTCAACGTGTCCGAGCAGATCCCCGTGCCCGCCTTCACGTCCTTCACGGACACGCCGTCGCCTGCCGAGCCGCTCGAGACTCACGTTCCGGCTCTACATCCGCCGCCTGCGCGCCGCAAACGGAAACCCCAAGAGGTACGGTACTGGGATTGCGTACTGTATACTGTATTATGGGGAAACACGGCCAACAAATTAATGAATAAATGACCAATGAGTTTTTATTCTTATTTTATATTTTGCGCCTTTAATTATACTGTTTAAAAAATCGCTCTAATATATATTTTTTATATTTTACGTTCATAATGAAGTCATTATGAAACCCAACCGCATATCAAAAAAACTATCATTTCAATACAAAATTTTTTGATAGAGAATTGGTACTGTAATCTATTTTTTATAAGAACGATATACTAGAAAGATAGGTGCAGTTTGACTTTGTCTTTTGATTGGATAATATTGGGATATTATCGGAATTATCCAATCAGAAAAGAAGATCAAACTGCTCCTATCTTCCCAGCATATCGTTATATAATTATATAATTGAGTAAATGTCAATGTAATGGTAACAACTACAATATTAAGCATACCATCAATTCGGTTTAATATGGCAATTTTCTTTAAATATTTTAGTATATAAACGATGCAAGATATAAAAAATAGTAAAAAGTATTGATTTTTTATGTTTTTTTTGCACTTATTTAGACGCGTATGAAAAAAAAAAACATGTTTTATAAAACTCGTTTTTTAATATACTACTTCTAATCACAGCCAAATACGACGTCTTTAATTTTTACTATATATTTTCTCTGATTTCTTCTACTTACTATTAATTAAAATGACACAAAATATTTTTTTTTAAATATGAGCTATAACCAAACCTATTTGAGTACAGTTATAGAGCTATAAAATAAAAAATACCGTTTTCTACGTAACGTACTTTTATTATTAAATGAATAAATCTTTAGTCATTATTTTCTGCTCATTAGTATGAAATAAACAAAAAAGAATTAAATTTGAAATGAAAGAATGAAAGCATTTGGTGATTTAGAGTTGATCAGATGTTCCAGGTGAACACGACGGTGCAGGAACTGCGCAACAAGATTCTGACCCAGTTCAACTCAATGTCGAAGGGGAAGATCCAGAACTTAGTGAACAATCCAGGCTCGTCCAAGTACGACAATTACCTGCAGCACCTGGTGCGAGACATGCGACTGAATCTTAGCCAGGAACTGCGCACCATGTACAACAACCGCGAGGAGGAGACTAGCAGCGACATGATTGACAGGCGAGTCAAATATTGCACGTAGATATACTCGTTTAGGTTTAAGATTGCAGTGATGGAGGTGTTTTATGAGACCAGTTTAAGCAATATTTGAAATTTAAATTTCAGTTTTATTTATTTATGAAATGAATTAAAGTAAATTTTCTAAGCAGATATAAAAAGTGATAACAATTTTACGCAAGTGTGTTATGGCGTTCTTTGTTAATGTTGTTTTTGTGGTTGTAGGTTTAACAGCATCGTCCCTGATTTGGGCGTGGAATTAGTGAACTTGCCAGACACGATGGTTGCCGAGCTCAGCAAGATTCTGCAGTTTGATATGAATCTCGAATCGACGGACGCGTCGTCCACACCACTACTCGAATGGTGAGCCTTTACTTCCACATTCACAGTTCAATTATAATGGTATACGTACCCAAATTATATTTCGTATATATGACAACTTTTAAAATAATATAACTCCTATTAAAAAGATAATAATTTATAAATTATATTGGTGTTACCAAAAGTTTATGCTATATATTATTTTTTTAAGTTTTTCTTATTATCATTCATCGGATTTTGTATACTCTGAACTTATTATTATAGAGGTATTTAATTTCGTTTAGTTCAGATTTCAACATGCAGCATTTAATTAGAGTTGAAACAATAATAATAACAATATAGTGTAGTAAACATTTCTTTAGAATGATTCACAAGTAAATGCGGAATGAAAATTATCATCAGCTGTACAAGCAAATGTTCAATTTTAAATATTACGCTATTATTTATGGTAATATTATTTTTTATTATTAAATCAAAAATATGAAACAATAGTAGGAGATAGTAAGGTATATTTAATTCGTAGCCCGCTACTGGAGACGGAACCGGAACTAGAAACGGATCCAGAACCACTCCCAGAAATAAGCAGCAACTTACTGGACATAACCGACCCGTTCCTCCCGGACATCAACTCTACGCTGGCGCTCCCGCCCATAAATCCCGAAGACTCGTTTCCTGAGACGTTGGTGGAGCCGGAGGATATGTTCAAGCAGGCGGAGAACCTGCTGCTTAACACAGACTTTCTGGACGGCGAAGGCGACGCTCAACTACACTCGCCTGCTTCCACGCTCAGCCTAGACCCCTTCATCAACAGAGAACCACTCTGTAACGAACCACCACCTCTCCTCAGCACTGCCATCGACGTGCTAGAAACTGCCGATATGGACATCGATGACAATATTGATGAAAACTCATTACTATCTGGTCAAAATACAAATGATGAACATGCCATAGTTGAAGATTCTTTATCAAATTTAGATGAAATACCCCTTCCAGATTCAAATTTGGAGCGGACAAGTCACGATGCGAGTCCGTTCTCCAAAAAACTTTTAGAAATGAACATTCCGGAAAGCAGTATCGAGCCAGACAGAGAAAGAATCCTTCCAATATTCCAGCCGCCGTCCAGAAGTAACAGTCCGTTGAAAAACAAACCCGAACCAACGTTAGCCGCCCAGTTCGACTTCAACTGGGTGTTCAAGCAAAAGGGTGAGATTTCCAACGTGACATCGTTCTTAGACGACGTGACGAGCAAGAACGCGTGCGAGGCCGACGAGCCGAAGCCGTCCACGCCCGAGCCTGATCCCAGTACACTGCTGGACCCCGAGGAAGACGAGTCGCCCAAGAAGAGAAGCCTGACCCTGGACGAGCGTATCAAGATGATGATGAAAATGAAGGAAACTAAGGAAGAGCCCAAGAAGCGCGACCGTAGCGCGGAGAAGCGCCTTAAGATGCGCCAGAAAAAAGAACACGATAAAATCAAAATTAAGGTGCACGTCGAGAATTATAAAAATCCTAATAAAATTGGTAAGTTCTCACTTGTTATTACTAGAGTTGCTTGCGTATTTTTAATAAAAACAACTGCATATTTTACGAATTTTTGACATTTGGTGATTTTACATTATTACTTCAAAGACTAGCGGTCATACTTTGTTTAAAAAGAGAATAGGTATAATAAAATTTTATGTTCAGTCTGACATTCTTCACTTTTCACCAAAGAATTTTCCCATTCTTGATAATTTCACATCTTTTTAGTTTGGATTAAATTTCTATAATTTTTCAATAAACGGTCATTACTTGTTTTTGAACGTTTGTGCGAAGTGTTTGTTAAATGAAGTTTTAAAGATGTCGAAAGAACCATCAGTTAGAAATTTTGTAATGAGAAAGTAGATTCGTAGAAAATTGACTCCGTTTGTAAGAAAAGAGTAATTTAAGGATTAAAAATTATTAAAATTAAAAGGTTTTTGTATTTTTGTACATAATGACAGCAAAGTGCATGCTTTTTTTTAGATTTTTAATGCATATTTTCCGAACTCAAGTTATTACGTATTTTATTAAATAGTTGACTATAAATGATGAATCAAGTGATTTGGTAAACTTGCAGTACATTTTTGTCGCTCAAATATTAAACAAATGATAGTTAATCATTTTGGTTTTGTATAATTTTTAATTTGAACGTAGTAATAAAAAAGAAGAGATGGAATTCCAGGTAAACTTTGTACGGTAGTACCGACATTCTTTACCTGGCCGTTTATTCTGAATGGATATGGGTATAACAGTCTCTGGCAAATACAAATCAGCTATATTTTTGTAATCTTCGTACTATAAAAAGTAGTTTACTTGGGTTTCCATTTTAAATAAGAATAACCAATGAGTCTAAATCCGGATGTATGTAACTTGAAATGTTTAGAAATTCCCATATAATAATTACCCCCTCCCCCCTATTTCTCTCATTAAGTCGTTGATTTTCCAAAAACGCTGATATATATGTTCTTTATTTCTATCCGAGATTCTGAATACAAATTTTCAAATCTTTAACTTTCATTAATAAGAAAAATACAGCAAGTAAGAAACGTGTTTGTGTGGATTTTCCCTGGTAAATATTCGGAACACATCAAAGCGTACTGGGTAAACTTACCTAACCCTCTTCGTTCCGAACGGCTACGAGAACACCACTCGCTGATAAATACAAATCATAATTTGAACCTTCATACAATCAGTAGTAGTTTCCTTGCGTTTTTTTTGTAATATCTGCGTGGTTATCTTTTGAAAATGCAGAACATTCAATATAAACTTCAAATTGAAGACGTGAGCGATGTTTATATTTAGACAGTCACATTGAAACTGCCATTAAAACATTAATAAATTAAATGAGAAACGTACTAGAATAAAAGATTACGTATCTAATGTAACGTAATACGTAGTACGCATGCGCTGTAATGTTTAACCATTTTAAACAGCAAGATAGAAAAATTATTGCCTGGGTATTCCCCCTAACAAATATTAAAAATGCAGTAATGTTGACGCAGTAAAAATTCCCTACATTCAGAACGGTTGTTTACCTGGGTTTTGCCTGAACATTACCTGGTAGCGATTCTGAACGTACCCTAGTAGATCTAAAAATAGATAGAAAAAGATAGATGTGGTTGGTGGTTGGTTTCAGAAAAGTAGAATTATGTTGTCAAATGACAATTGATTTAGTTCTAAGTTACTTTTTTTTTAATAAAATATTTGTTTTATATGACTAATATGGAAAATATTTGCGATACTTTTTTAAAGTAATTGCTTGAGATTTTAATGTATAACCTGTGTTTGCAGAAAACAAAGTAGACAACACTGTGATAGATCTAACAGATCTGGAGGAAATCAAACAAGAGAAGCCAGACCCAGACGAAAACGTCGTCCAACAGCCCGCCAAACCAACCGTTCCTGTGAGCAGACCGCCAGCCATAGAAGTCCGCAAAGCAGCCCCGCCAACCAAAGCAGCGCTTAAGGACATCCCGCCACTCAACCTGCAGCTCCCATTGCTGCTGCCGCACTCCGAATCCGGCAAGAAGCCCTACAGTGCCATCCCCGGCGTACGCATCAAACGCAAGGACGGTAAAGCCGAGGCTACAGAATCTCACACACAAAACAACAAACACACCGACGCGCAAACAGATGACCAACCAACAATACTAAGCCGTTTAGAACACCCGAATAAAATCCAACAACAAAACAGACAAGACAACCAACAGAAAGTTCAGGAACAAATCCAAATAAAACAAGAACCAGATGTACAACCTCCACAGCACCAAAACAGACTTGTACAACATAAAACTGAAAAGCAACAACAAGTATTGCACAACCATAGAGTACAAATCATTCTCGAAAAACAACAAACAGATCTACATAAAAACAGAGTTGTACAACAACCCATACATACAGAAAACAGAGCTGTGCAGCAGAAAAATCAACAGCAACAACGACGAATTCCGGAAGTACAAAATATACAAGTAGAGAGTCAAAACAGAGTTGTACAACAAAAAATTCAACAACCAGTTATGGCAGAACAGCGACACAGTGTTGAGAAGCAAAACAACAGAACTATACAACAGAAAATCCAGCAACAAAATCTTGCACAACAACAAGAACTACGACAATGTGATGTGCGCCTTCTACAACAAACACCAAACAAGACTCCTAGTGTGGAAGTCAAAACACAACCACAACAAAGAACAGCTCCAACTAGTTCTCATCACCAACAAAACATAAAAGTTGTACAAATAAATAAACAGAACGAAATAGAATCAGAAATGGACGAAAGGTCAAATGATAGTATAGAGAAAATTAAAGTGAACACACCAGTGAAACCTTCACATCTGCAAAAGGAAAACAGCCAGTCACCAACTCCGAGTATTGCACATAAACATAAAATAATTACAAAATCTATGCAGAAAATTTCTCTAGTCAGACACACGCCAATAGATCGCCAACATGATGCCGTAGACAAACGTCAAATAGTTATGCAAGAAACACCAAATACTCGAAGAGAAAATGTGGAAATACAGTCGAGAGTTGAAGAAACCGAAGCAGTACAGCCGCAAACACAGAGTGAAACCGAAGACAATGAAAGACCCGAGGATGATCTTCAGATTAAATCTGTAAAAGGCAGTGTTGAAAAAGAAGAAATACAGGTACAACACATTGAGAAAGAAATAACTGTCAAAAAAGAAGGCAAAAGAAGGGATGAAGTAAAGAATAAAAATCAAGAAAAGGAAACCATTCTCTTAAAAGAAACAAAAGTAAATGCTAGTCTTGAAAAAGATTTAAAAAAAGAAATACATACATCACATAAACAAATAGATGACAGAGGCGATAAAGAAAAATTTGAAGAAAAGAAACGAGGAAAAAGCTTAGAAAAGGAAGAGAAAAAACGTGTCCGAAGTATCGAAAGAGAAGAAACAAAACTCGACCATGGTCACCACATAGAAGAAAAGAAACGCGATAGAAGCCACGAGAAAGAAGAGAAAAAAACTGATCGAAGTCACGAAAAGGAAAAACGTGATCAAAGTCATGAGAAAGAATACAAAAAACCTGATAAAAGCCTCGAAAAAGTTGATGTAAATCATGGGAAAGAAGAAAAAAATCTTGACCAAAATAATGAGATAGAAGATAGAAATAGTGATTTAAGCCACGAGAAAGAACATAAAAAGCGTGACCAAAGCCTCGAAAAAGAAGTGAAGAAACGTGATCGTAGCCACGAGAAAGAAGACAAAGAACGTGATCGTAGCCATGAGAAAGAAAGTAAGAAACGTGATCTAAGTCACGAAAAAGAACACAAAAGGCGGGACCGAAGTCATGAGAAAGAAGACAAGAAACGTGATCTAAGCCACGAGAAAGAAAATAAGAAACGTGATCTAAGCCACGAGAAAGACGATAAAAGGCGTGGCCAAAGTCTTGAGAAAGAAAACAAAAGGCGTGGCCAAAGTCTCGAGAAAGAAGACAAAAGACGTGATCAAAGTCTCGAGAATGAAGACAAGAAACGTGATCATAGCCACGAAAAAGAAGAGAAGAAACGAGATCGAAGTCACGAAAAGGAAAACAAGAAACGTGACCAAAGTCACGAGAAAGAAGACAAAAAGCATGATCAAACGCATGATAAAGAAGACATAAAACGTGATCGAAGCCATGACAAAGAAGATAGTAAAAAGCGCGAACATAGCAACGAAAAAGAAGAAAAGAAACGTGACCGCAGCAACGAGAAAGAAGCCCGTAAACCGACGGAGCGGCACCGCAGCAAGCCGCGCGAGTCAAGGAAACACGAGTCCAAGTCGCAGTCGCAATCAAGCTCGTCTCGCTCGAGCGGCAGGCGGGAGGTGGTGCGCGGGGATCAGGCCACGCAGGTGCCGGAGGAGGGCGGCGTACCTCCTGAGAACTCCTTCGACGAGGGTACAGCGTTGCGCCGCCTCATGGACATCGACCTGCAGATACAGACGCTCATGCGCGAGAAGTTCCAACTCTACCAGCAACTTCACTCCGCCAACTTCGACTTCGCCAAGTTCGTGCCCAACGAGGTGGTCGATGCCAAAGATAATCAAGTACAAACTGTTTCAATCGTAAGTCTTTCACCTATCATTACCTTTTAGTTAAAATATTTAGTTTTTCATTTATCTTGACTTTTAATTAAACTTGTTACAAAAACATGTATAATTTTTGTTGTTATTTCTCATAATGAAATCATGTTATTTAATTTATTAATCGGTAAAATTGAGTAACAATATTTATGGTTTAGGCTGTGGGACCAGAAGCAATTTTCGGCCAAGAAGCTGGCGTACAAACTGAAGAAATCTCAGAAAAAGTTTCTCCTGTGTCTAAAAAGCGAAAAAAGGTTGTAGAAGAAAAACCTGTCGTAGAAGAAATTAAAGTCAAAACTGTTAAACCAGTGGAAGAGGAGTCGGATCACGAGATTCCAAAACGAATGCGGAAAAGAAGAAAATCCATGGTCAAGTCCCCTCCAGAGATCGACTCTTCGGAGATAGAATCTCCTAGAAAGAGAGCCAAAATTACCAGGAAAACAGAACCAAAGAGAATTACTAGAAACATGAAAGCAAACAGTGTGATCGAATTAGACAAAAGTAGTGATACAGTAGAAGATATTTCAATTCAAATAAATAGTAAAGTAGTTAAAACCCCCTCGCCGAAAACCGTTGAAAGAGAGAATCCCGAAGACAATAACAAAACAGAACCCAAAAGTTCTAAAAAACGCAGAAGAAAGCACAACTTCAACACCTCATTAATCGAAGACTTCCCAGAGGAAGAGAACAAGAAGATATTCATCAAATTTCGCAAACCTAGCAAAAAGAACAAGGCCGCTCCGGTTGAAAACTCTCCAGAAACTAACTTTCAAAATGAAGATCTCACCACAGCGGCAGAAGTGTCCAAAAGGATTGAAGATATCATTAAGAAAAACGAAGAAATTCTAAAGGCCCAAAAAATTAAGAAGAGCGAAGAGAAAAATAAAATTAACGAAGAAATGGTCAAAGAAAATGAAGATCAAACTGCGGAAATTGAGGAAACTACAGAGAAAAGTGAAGACCTATCTAAAAATAATGATGAAATAAATAAATGTGAAGATGTGACCAAAAAACAAACAGATCTAGTCAAGAAAAATGAAGAAACAGCGCAGAAAACAGAAGTAAATTCAAAGAAAAAAGAATCAGTAGTGAAGAAAGTTGACGAAGTAAGAAAAGAAGAATTAACAAAGAAAAGTGAAGATACAACTGTAAAAATCAAAAAAGGAAAAAATATGAAAAATAAATCTGAAGAAATTGAGAAAAACGAAATGAAACAAAGCGAAGTTGAAAAGAAAAATGAAGAAAGAATGATAGTTGATGAAATAAGAAAAGCAGAAGAATTAAAGAAAACTGAAGAACTACAAAAAGCAGAAGAAATCAAGAAAGAAAAAGAATTAAAGAAAGTAGAAGAATTAAAGAAAGCCGAAGAATTGAAGAAAGCGGAAGAATTAAAGAAAGTAGAAGAATTAAAGAAAGCCGAAGAATTAAAGAAAGCCGAAGAATTGAAGAAAGCGGAAGAATTAAAGAAAGCGGCAGAACTAAAGAAAGCGGAAGAAGTAAAGAAAGCAGAAGAATTAAGGAAGGCAGAAGAACGAAGAAAAGCTGAAGAAATAAGAAAATCAGAAGAATTAAAGAAAGCAGAAGAACTAAGAAAAGAAGAATTAAAGAAAGCAGATGAACTAAGAAAAGAAGAATTAAAGAAAGCTGAAGAATTGAGAAAAATTGAAGAAGTAAAGGAAAAGGAAGCCGAAGTACTAAAGAAACATGAAGAAATACAAAACCCTGAGGAAACAGAGGACAAAGTTGTAGAAGTAAAAGACAAAGGAAAAGTCGACAAGAATCCGGAGGAAGTTGTACCGGAACAACCGCCAAAAAGTATTGAAGAAGTAGAAACAAAATCCAAAAAGCGTAAGAGAAGAAAGAAAGAAGAACCATTAGAAGAAAAAATCGAAACAGAGCAGACCAACAACAATCGACAAGAAGAAAAGGAAGAAGATTCCAGGAATGATTTCATGGAATCAGTGTCCAGACCCGAATCCGCAAGCAATAAGTCTTTCAGGTATGTAGACATAGCGCAAACGATTGCCATATTTTGTTTCTATTGACATTTCGGTTCAATCAGAAAACGTTACCAACTTTTTAATATAAAAGAACGTCTGTATATTTTTATTTATTTTAATAGACGTCGTTTTTCTTATGTAATCTTGCGTAGCACAACAATCGTTTTGGAGCAGAAAACGACAACACTGAAAAAATAACGTGAAACTTCAGATATAAATTTAACTTAAAATTTTCATACATGCTTGAAGTCTATTTGAAGTTTCTATTTACCGGTCTTATTACCATCAATTACCATACAAAACAATCGTAGCGCCGGCCGCCGGCGTGTCTTAAGACTATATATGGGACAATATATAGTGTAAGAATTTAAATTTACCACAAATTGTGCAAGATATTGTACATTGTATAGGCTAGTCTAAAACGACTTAGACCGTTTTCGATTGGTATGCACCTGGTATGCACTCAGTGCGCAGTCAAAATTACATGCTCGACACTACTCAATTGTTTTTCAAACATTCTTCTATATTTTCCTCACTACTAGAAGATTTTTCTAAAATGTCAAGAAGAAATATTTTGTTTACTTCCGCCATAGTTGCGTTCGATTTTCTGCTGGATTTTCAAAGACAGTGCAATATTTCTTACAATCAGTGCGCACTACGAGTGGTTTAGTTTCTCAATCGAATACGAACTGATTGGAACTCAAGCTCTGATTTGCCCAATCGAAAACGCTATTATATGGCGGTCGATTTGTATAGAAAAATAAATGAAAGGAAATAAATAATTATGGAAATATAAAGTTGTTTGTACGCAGGTCGCGGTTTAAGCACAAAGACTCTGGTAAGGAAGATTCTGAAGAGAAAAGTCTGCCGAGACGGACACGGAGATCTTTCGTGGAGGACAAGGGTAAGTATTTTATTTTGTAATTGTTGAAACATATTTTTTATATAAAACATGATAGCCAATTGTTTGGTTTCTACCTGTATTTCTCAACCGGTGACCCATGAACTAATGGTGTATCGTAAAAAATGTAGAGGTCTGTGAAAGGCTCACAATTTATTTCACAATTGCCATTTTTAAGATCTTTTCTTTTATAAGCAATACATTTTTATTATATTACAAGAAAATTTACCTGCAATCTTTTTATTGGACCGCGGTACGTTGTCGTTGTCAATTTTACTATATTTCTGTTAAAACTTCATCAGAAACCATGCAAACCTAACTGCGATTGTGTAATTCTTTTTTGAAATGTACATAAACATTGTGTGTTACAGGTGGGGTGTCAACACACGACGAAAACTCATCGCACTCGTCGGAAAATCTGCTGATTCGGCCGCCATCTACATCATCGCTGCGCAAGAAGACTCGTGCGTCGAACGACGAGCGAAGCAGCCGCTCTCGTTCGGTATCCAAGGAGTCGGATCGCAGAGTAGCGCCCGACTCCAGCGACGAGGAGGAGCGCCTAGCCCCTCACAAGCGCCGAACCGCCCTGCGGCCCTGCTTCGTCAAACTGGAACGCATCCACATCGAGGAGGTGTCGCCCGACGTGGAGTACTTCGCCGACAGCGTCGAGGAGAAGGGCATCGAGCAGATTCACCGCATCATCGCCTCGCTGGAGCAGCGGCTAGAGGACATGAAGGACGCCACTCTTCTTCCCACTCACACCAAAGGTTAGACACATTTTATAACATTCTATCCAAATTCGAAATTTTAATCGTTTTATTTTAATTTTTATTTATTTGTATCTAAAATTAATATAATATGTTTTAAATAAAATTTGTTTTAAATTTAATTCTTAACAAAAAATTATAAAAATAATTGAGAATTTGTGGTTTCTAAATTAATTTTTCCCTTCCTGTTCCCTCCTAAGGGCTTTAGTTCGTTAATAAAAGGTTTATTCGAACTAATACACTTGCACACTTAACTGGCATTAGAACTCTGTTATTTTACAATTAAAAATTCTCACAATTGTTAGTTTTCCATTCGGAAATCCATAACTAGATATACATACATATTTTATTTTCTTATTAAAATTCAAAATATCTATTGTAAATTTTACGGGTACGCAATTAATAAAGAAAGAATAGTTCTAAATTCATAATTTTGATTGACATGCGCAGAACATCCATTTAAAATTGAAAGTTTAAACAAATTTAAAACCCACATTTTGGTCTGACTAAGGATTGTTTTTATTTCGCTTCTACGCATGAGGTTCGACATGTTTCAATTTCATAATATCGAGTTCGGTCAGGTGAGTATCATAATTTCATTTGGGGTTTTAAAATTCTTTGAAAATATTCTGCAAAAGAGATTTAGAAACAGTAATATAAATGGGAATATATCTTGCAAATGGTCATCATAAATAAAAATTTGTATTCAAATATTATTTTGTTATAACACAAAATATTTTTAGATATAGCAGAAAATAAAGAAATGAAACAAGTAGAGGACATTGCTCCGATCGAAGAACTCAAGCCTTTGAAAGAGAAGAAACCCGTAGAACCAGAAACGACACCTGTAAACACCAACACCACAGAAGAATCAACAGCGTCGACTAGCACGGAAACGACGACAGCAATAATTAGCACTGAGCAAGCGGAAGAGAACAAGACTGAACCCAAAGAAACAGATGAGACGAAAGAAGTAGCAGAAAAGGAAGACAGCGGTGTTTTCTGTGTAGGGCACCAGAAGTCCATACTCGACATCAAGGTACGTTCCTGTTATTTAATACTTCGATTACACGCATGCGCAAAGAATTCATAGAAGTATGGTTGTAATCAATTTTTTTATATATTTTTTATTAAATTCATATTACGTGAAACAGAAACATTAAGGTTAATCTTATTTTATAACGTAGTAATTTATTCAGTTCAAAATGAATTTGATTGAGATGAATGATAAAAATCAGCATTTTAATTTAATCTGCTTTGTGCTCTAATCCCAGAAAATTTATACTAGATTCAATTTAGAGTTAGTTAACCCCGAATTTAATATCTTTTTATGAATCTGGTTGTCAGTGACCAGTCTTCAACTTTAGATTTTTTTACTTCAAATATAGTACTTCTCTAGCTCTAATAAACAGCACGATATTTTTGCTAGTCTTGCGTTATCTTGGCTGATCGAGACCATTCTTTGAACAATCAATACTTTCACGCTTTATAATGAATGTAAAAATTGTAAATAATGCATAGGGTTGATAATACAATAAAATATCTACTGTCCCTATATTGCGAAAGGTAAACCACACGAATTATTAAGTCAGATCAGAATTCTATTCATACCTGTAAACATTTTAAAAATTTCACGACAATGAATATGAATATATATAGATCCTGGGGGACGAATTCCTAGCGGCGAGCGAAGACGGCGTGATCTACAAGTACTGCGTGCGGACGGGAGAGCTGCAGGACGCGTACACGGGGCATAAGCGTGCGGTGACGTGCATTCACGTGATACCGGGCGTCGCGACGCCGCCTTCCGCGCCGCTGCTGTACTCCGGCTCGCTGGACTGCACGCTGCGCTGCTACAACATCGACACGGCCGAGGTGCTGCACGCCGTGTCCGTCACTCAGGCCATCCAGTGCATGGACGCCGCTTGGGGATATATCTTTCTCGGCACGTATGAGGGATTGCTCTTCATATATAACATGAAGGTTAGTATAAACGTTTCTAGTTTTATAGTAAACCCATATATAGGTTTGGTTGTAGCTCATTCGAGTGCTGTTATAACCTAGTATAATTTAATTTTTATGGTTGATGTAATGTTAAAAAATATCAAATAACAAACCTCGTTAAATAAACGGTTGCAAACCTTTGTTAAGAAATTTATTTTTCTATGAAAACCACTATGAAAACTGGCACTTTTCTCATGTTATATAAAGCTTCAAAATTGCATATTTCCCACAATCGTAAGTGAAAATGTGAGAAATTATTTCTCTATATACTTATCTACGTAAATTTATCTTTGTCATATTATTTTTTATGTTAAACAGATTGTGTGCTTGTATTTCTGATCTGTAATATATAATAGCGTGCTAATAAAAAAAGTATAGTGTGCTACTCGTACAGAATCACCTATTTCCTGCATTGGGTGATTCCAGCACTCGTGTTTGTCTCGTGCCGTAACTTTCACATCTCGTAGGTTATAGGAGATTTTCTGCACGAGTGTCACAATATACTATTTTGTAAAACTTTAACTTACAAGAAGTAATAATAGTAGAATTAGAAATAGACAAAAACAAAGATGTCTTAGATGTTTGTTAGAAAAATAAGGATAAATGTCATACTTTAATATCACTAAAACAAAATTCCGTAAATATTGAAACCACAACATTTTATTTAAAAATGGTATTAAAGGCTAATGGAAAAAATAGAATACAAAAGTTATTTCGTAATAGTCGATTACTTTGGTCAAATGCCTACTCACAAAACAAAGAAAAAAACATTTACGTAGCTCGTCCTCAAAAATGTAGAGCGAGCAAGATTGGTCACGTTAGCAACCTAAATCAAAACAAAATGATACACTTACATAGTACTTGTATTCTATTTCTCATATTTTTAGCAGGAAAAAAAATTTTTTGGTGTTTGTTAAATGAGATAGTGTATATGTATAAAGAAAGTAACTAACGATCTTGATGTACAGAAACGGCTACTGCACGGAGAGAGCCTCTGCGTGGCGAGCGCGACCGTGCTGATGCTGCGCTGCACGACGGAGGGCAGCCGCCAGGTGCTGCTGCTGGCGTCCCGCAAGCGCGAGATCGTGGTGCGCGATGCCTTCTCCGGCCTGCTGCTGCGCACCATGTGCCAGGACTCGCGCCCCACCGTCTACTCGCTGCTGCTGCACCGCTCTCACGTCTATGCTGGTACCAGTGACAAGGGTATCCTCATTGTAGATTTCCATGTAAGTTTGTATTATATAATGTATCGAATTTCGATTGCCACCATTTGCAAATTATGATGTGTATTTGTTTTCAAAACTCGTAGGTCATAAATATTTTTTGTGTTTACAACTGACTGTTGTCAATTTAATAATAAACATAAAAAATATCAGTTTAAATATAAATATTTTACATTAAGTACACAAAAAGTAGTATGTTCTACTAATAATACCTAGTTCAAACGGGGCAACTTGCGCCAAATTTCTTGCCTGAAGAAGAAGTACCGGCAAGTTGCCCAAAGTTAACGGGGCCTATAAAACTGAGAGATGTTGCGGCAAGTTTTAACTAACAACTACTTCTCATCTATTAAAATAACATATGTAAATAATTTCATATTAGTTTTTAAGACTTTAAACTTTCAGTACTTCTTCAGGCAACAAATTTGTGGCAACTTGTCCCATGTGAACTAGGCATAAGAGAAGTGTTTTTCTTATGTTGCAAAACGATCTATTAATGTACATCCAGTGGCGTAGTCAAAACAAAAAAAACAGGGGCAAATTTTTGAGATGACAAAATTACTATTTTTAAAATGCAAGCTATTTTTTTTACTTGCTCCTGAATATTTCTTTGTAATTTTCGTTATTAGAAATGTGACTTTAACTTTTTTATCAACAATGTATAATAAACTTTTCAATATCGCACTTTTTTATAGAAACTTATGTCTCATCAGTAAAGATTAGCAATTTATGAAATAGTAGAATTTAAAGATTTCCAGCCTGTGAAATTTGAGATAGTCATGTGTGCTTGTGTTACAGAACGGTGGGCAGAACGGCGTGTATGTATGCGGCAAGGGCGTGGTGTGCATGGTGCTGTACAAGGCGCTGCTGTTTGCCGGCTGTTACGACGGGTTGATCTACGTGTATAACACACGTACGCAAACCCACGTGCGCACGCTGCCTGGACCTGGGGACGGCATGCTGCTTTCTCTTGCCATCTCCCACGACATGGTCAGTATCACAAATCAATCACTAAATAAATCTTTCGTATTCTTGTACCGAACGAAAAGCGGTAAATGTATAAAATTTTAAAAGCAGAATTTTGTTTTTGAAATGTATTTCTAATTTAACATAAGACAAATTAATGTTTCTTAAAAGTATAATCAAAATTTATATATTATCTTTGTAATTGGTTAGTAGGCAACGACAAAAATTTCTCGCGAACAAAAAACTATTATTTTTTAGGAATTTTCTCATAGGGCACGAGACCACGAGCGCAATGCTGTTGTTTTGCTTTGTTTGGTCCTAAGGAGAGGGCCAAGTCAACTTCACACTGGTTATGATTGAGCCGTCGAGAAAATAGAGGGAATACACGTCAACACCAAATAACGATATTTCACTTCGCTACTTAAACTTCAAATAAATAGACGTGTTTGTCGCGCTCTTTGCTCGACGGATCGAACATGACTATTGTGAAGTTATCATACACCTATTAATTATTATTAGGTTTGTGGAAGTTATTCAACCCCCCCTGGTTAGGACCAAACAAAGCAAAACGAAAGTAGCGTGCTCGTACCCTATAGTGAAAATCTGATTCGTGTTGTAAGTAATTTACTGAATCTCTAAAGCCACCTTGCGTGGCCGTGTCGTACTAGGGATTGAGTAGCGGGGACCATACTAGATTTAAATCATAAGAATTGGTAGTGTATTTGGATGTGGATTGAATGAATGTTTTTTCGTAGATAATAGCTGGCACGAAGAAGGACCACCTACTGAAGATCTGGAAGATTCCGCAAGACATTTTGGATGACATGTAGTGAAGCTTTACTTTACGTTGGACCATTTTACTGTTGTACCATAAGTTTTAACGTGAACATATGTATTATTGTGATTATAATGTACATAAGAATATTTGTTTACTGACGTTTGACTGTTAGCGATGAATGCAATGCGTATGTAGCAAACGATACATAACCTGTACAATTTAGTTCTCGAGCTGTCTACGTTAAATTATTATATTCAAACATATAGTTGTGTACAGTTTATAGAATGTTTTGCACAATCTGGAATAAATTTCTGTTTTAATTTTCTATCCTTGCGACTATGTTTATTATTTCTCTCATTATACACTCCTTTTTCAAAGAGTACTCAAAAGAGAAACGATGGTTCTAACAAATGGGAAATTCAAGTTCAAGAGGAATAAAATTCGCTCTAAAGCCAGTTTGATAAAGGTCAATATTTTACTAAATTCATTACAAGTCTTCTACTGAATTTAGAACGAGATAAAACAGGTGTCAGACGAGTTTAAGTTGTAGGCCGACAATTTACACCGTTAAAATACGAGACTGGATGTTTTTTATATAAATTAAATTAAATTCATAGTCACATAAAATAATTTGTCACATAATAATATTTTTACTAAATAAAGTTAAATAAATTAGCTGATTAAATACCTATTCATACACTTTAACTATAATTGTAATAATTATCTAGTGTTTAGATTAGATAATAAAATGTCAAAAAGTTTTGTGTTCTAGTTCTACGGATATAGTCCTTGAAATGCTTGAAATCATAATGACGTTAATCATAATTGCTATATTTGACCTTAAAATGACAACAAAAGCAAAAATTCTTACATAATAGTCTTTTCAGTTTGCAAATCATGAGTATTGAAGTCAAAATACTCTTCTTCGCCAAAGCACGTGAAATCGTAGGTAAACAAACCGCAGATATTTTAGTTCCTGAGAGGACGTACTACTGCGATTTACTTAACCTAATAGCAGAAAAGTTTTCACTTGAAAACATAAAAAATAACTTAATATTAGCTCACAACGAAGAGTACTGCAGCAGAGAGAACGAGATTTGTTTTCAAACAGGCGACGAAATAGCAGTTATTCCGCCTTTGAGTGGAGGTTAGAATGGACTTCATCAAACTCACATCAGACAAGCTATCAATTGAAGAAGTGAATGACAAAGTGAAAGCTGGAAATTGCGGGGCTATTTCTCTATTTGTAGGTACCACACGAGATAATTTTGAAGATAAAAAAGTTGTTACTTTAGAGTATGAAGCGTATGAGCCTATGGCTAATAAAGCCATGAAAGACATCTGCAATGACATAAGAAATAAGTGGAAAGATGTAGAAAACATTGCTATATATCACAGGTAAGTTATATTTGATATGTATTTCTATTTTTCAACAACAATATTTGTAGATTAGGAACAGTTCCAGTGTCAGAATCAAGTGTAATCATCGCCATTTCTTCTCCGCACAGAGCGACGGCTTTAGAGGCGACTCAGTACTGTATCGAAAAGCTGAAGAAGTCTGTACCCATCTGGAAGAAGGAAGTGTACGCGGATGGCTCAGTCGAGGCTGCCTGGAAAGAGAACTCTGAGTGCCCTTGGTCAAGTAAGCCGCAAACTGCGCTTCTACTCTAACTTTTACAACTAGAAAATATTTTTTACAATTTGCTTTAAAAGATGTTAATATTGTTATGATTAATAAATATTATTATTGTTAAGAATAATATTTATTTCCTATTTACTTCTAAAGTTGTGTACATCATATCTGCTTACTCCAGTGGTAGTCAAACAGTAATTTTTCATGAAATTAGGCAATATATTTTTTTCTCCAAACGTTGTAAAAATGGCATTCGAAGAAGTCGCTATTTCAATTCCGGCGACGGAGAAATTAATACCAGTTTTATGACGTTTGAAGAAAATTTAATTATTTAAAATATTTACGTTCCAAGAAAAGTAGAATGTGTCATTCGGAGTTAAAATGTCTTTTTGTACCTCGCATGCAATGGGGTATGTGACCATAATCGAATTTCAGTATATAAGTTAAAATATAATAACTAATTGCTATAGCTTCTCACCAAAATAATAAAAATTAACCGCGTCATGTCAGTATGATAAGATCGTGAAAAAAGGCAAGTAGTCTTCTATTCTACCACGATAACAGCAAATCCCCAAATCTTTAATAATTATTTTCTCGTAAACTGCAAATAATGAACCGATTAAAAAATACGGGAATTTTATTTTTTTCTGGTATCATATATGTAAAAATCAAAATTTTCGCTCGTCGTGCAAAGTATTACTTATTCTTCTAATAACATAATGTACTATTGTTTTGAATATCTTATATATTTAAAATTTTCATTTATAGTAATTAGTCTTAATAAAAATTAAAATAAGATTATTAGTGACCATTTTAATATAAATTTTTTAAAATAATTACTTTCAATTATGTATTCAAAATTTGTTCATATTCAGTCGCTTATTCACTTGAATTAATAGCAGTGGATGTTCTAGAGAAGGCAGGTGTGATGGTAGTGGTGGAACCAGTCCCTGATCACCTGGTGCAGATCACTTGTAGCAACGAGGAGATGCGACGACGTATAGACGCCTTCATAGCGCGCAAGCGGGAACAAGCCAACCGCGCCAACGCCCACGACTTCTGCGGCTCTGCGGAGGCCGGCTGCGCCCGAGTCGCCTCCTCGCTCAGGCGCCAACACAACTCCACCAGCCATCTCAGAAGTATGATGTTTGTTAGTTTACACAATAGGACACGCCAGCACTGCAACCGATTTCATGAAAACATTGGGAGTACGAAAAGCTGTAAATTTAATCAACATTTTGAAATTGTACGCATCCCCTGACTTGTATTTAAAGTTTTCCACTATTTTCTACTCCAGTCATACTAATTTTGATCGCAGCGCTGGCGTGTCTTATAATACATGACTCAGTATAATGTGGAGCAGAAGATTAAAAACGCTTTAATGAAAAATCAACATTTTATAACAAATTTTCAAACATAAATTTCAATAAAATGTGCTTGAGTAGTTCGTGAAATATTTAACAAATTATTTTATTTTGTTATTATTTCCATTAATTTATATATTCTCGTTACTGAAATGTACATGAATGCTGAGATTGAATTTGAAATATTTAAAATTTCCCTAAATAATGACGTAAATTGATTGATTCGTTGGATGCAGTGCAGCGAATATACAACAGACTGGGTCCGCACGAAGACAAATCCGACTCCCCGTACGTGTCCTCGGTGGTAGAGTCCCGCGTGCAGAACCTGGAGCGAGGGCTCGGCCTCACGGAGAAACCAGTGCCTCGGGACATCTACATGCGCCTGCGTGATATCGAGGACCGCATTCTCTTCCTCGAGACCGTCTCCCCCGAGTATCATCACTTCTGGGTGAGTTATGAGGAAATGTATTCGATCAGTGCACGTTTTTCGTTTTTATTTATTTCTTACCGCCAATATGAGTTTTACCGTACGTAAACTTTCATATTTCTTATATGATACCTTATCAAAAATAATTGACACACATTTTCTTATATCGGTTAAATATTTATAGTTATCAAGAACGAATTAATGAGTTGTCTAACAAAAATACATTTTGTATATTTTTATTGACAGAATAAAGATTTCATGGATTTCCGAAAAGAAACCAAAGAGGAGAAAGTGGAACCGATAAAAAAGAAACGATACGATGTTCATGACGTGGACCAACTTATACAAGAATTAGAAAATGAAGTAGAGGCTAGTGAATGATAATAAGAATATAATTTAATAATACTGCATCATTGTATGATATTTTCAATATTGTTTTAAAATATTTATATATATAATAATATTCTATAAATTGTGATACACATTTTATATAATAAAACATAATTAAATACTTATTTGCATTTTTTTTAATTGTTTATGTATTTACACGACCACTTCTGTAAGTAGAAGACGCCAGCACTGCGATCGAATTAATCACTCATTTCTAACTTAAACAGCAATGGAAAAAGTAGGGTGAAAAATTGTATAAATGTTACATACAATAATATACAATTTAATTTAATTGATAATCTCGAAAATATAATTGGAAAGAAATATTTTAATTTTGTTTGTGACGTACTGTCCTTTAGAGATTAAATAGTATTTGTTTCTGTTGCTATGCAAATTCATTGTTTTGTAAATTGTTGTGAAACAATGGATTTTTAATAATAACTTTATTTAATTTTTCCAGATTTTTTAATAAAGTTTTGGAAGCGCAGACGATGACTTTCTGCGTCATGCTGTCACGCTGTTCATCGGATACTTTCCTTGTTTCCTTATAGCTGTCAGTTGCACTGACTGAATTCAAAGGTCGAAGTTAAATGTTCAGTCCGTGAATTTGTTATTTAATTGTTGTGTTGTATGAGCAGTAAATTGTGAATATGGGTAACAGATCTTCCTTATTGTTGCGTGCTGAAGAGATTCAGCAGATCCAGCAGGAAACTGGCTGTAAGTGAGGTTATAATTACCATAACATTTTGCAATCATTAAATTCATATGACATGCGAATTCCAGTGCTGTAATGATGATATAACAACTTTTTTCTATGTAAATATTTATTTACAATAACATTATTGAAGAATATAGAAAATTGTTTCATTTATTAAAAAAAAATATCAAAAAATTACCGTTTAGTTTATCAGTCTAACTTTTATTAAAATGTGTAAATTTATTGCATAGAATTTTATGTATACTAGTTCACAGAAGGACAATTTTTTACTTTATTTTTTTGCATGGTTTTTAATGTTGCAGACTTTTTTCAAAGTTGTTATACAAAGTATTGGAACTGTAAAGGAATTACAAGTTTTCGTTCTTTTTGTCCTTATGAGTACCTAATTTTGATTACGATAAAACAATACTGATTGCATATTACTGGACCGTATTATCCAGATAAATTTCACGATGTTAATTGCCAATAAATGTATGACCTTATTTTATTTAAAAACTACAGGTTAAAACCAGATTTTTCCCCATTTTAATAAAAGGCTCATACATTGATGTTTATACTTAATAACCCATAGTTATTTATTTTTATATATTATTAAATATGTCTGAACATATGTGAATTGAAGAGACCAATGCTTGCAATATTTCTCTACAATAGGACACCTCAGCTCTGCGATTGTTTTGCATCATAATGGAATCAGCAACTTAACTCTAGTGAAAAAAAGCAAGAAACTTTAGACTTAAGAAAAATGCGTAGTGAAGATTAAAAGTAGCTGAAAATTACGGAAAAATGTGTATTTACTTTGAAAATTTAAAAAGTCGATTGAAATATCCTTATTTGGATAATTTAATTGTAATTTATCGCCTTTTTGCGACGGTTATTTACAGTTTCCCACATTTTTCAAAACGATCTTAGGACTGGCGTGTCCTGTACTGATTACATTGCTGCCAATACCGTAAGCTTGTGATAGAAATAGGTGTTGACTTTTGCAGTTACTCCGAACCAAATCGAGCGTTTGTATTCCCGTTTTACATCTCTGGACCGCTCAGACTGCGGCACTCTGTCACGGGAAGACTTCCTACGCATCCCGGAACTGGCTATCAATCCACTAGGTGAGCGCATTGTGAATGCCTTCTTCCAGGAAGGCCTGGCAGACCACGTGAACTTCCGTCAGTTCATGCGCGTTCTAGCGCATTTCCGCCCCATCCGAAAGAACAAGGACAACAAGCTCAACAGCCGTGAGGAGAAACTCAAGTTCGCTTTTAAGATGTACGACCTGGACAACGACGACCTCATCTCCAGGGAGGAGCTGCTTGCTATCCTGCACATGATGGTTGGTGCTAACATCAGCGAGGAACAGCTGAATAGCATCGCTGAACGCACTATCTCCGAAGCTGACGAGTCCGGTGACCAGATGATCTCGTTTGACGAGTTTTGCAAGGCGCTTCAGCGCACAGATGTCGAACAGAAGATGAGCATTCGCTTCCTAAACTAAAACAACTAATTTAATTCCAACGTAAATTCATTAAAGAGGTTAGTTGCCTCCCATTTTTAGTTCCTTTCACTGTCAAATTTTATTACAAAATTCTACGAATCTAATTCTGGAACTAAACTATTATTAAAAATATTGCTTTTATTTATATTTTGAAAAAATGAAAATACGAAAACTACATTATTATAAAAAACAAAACACATTGGTTCTTTTAACGGTAACTTTCAGTGATATAAAATGTTCAAAATTATTGTTTGACAAACCATGTTTCTGGCAAATTTTTAAAATTTGGCAGGACATAAATTGTCAATAGTATTGGAAAAGTAAATAGGCTTATACTTGCAAATAAATATCGGTTGGAAAAGTAATTTAAATTATAAAATTTCTTTAAAAGAATAATTTAGTGCTTCAAAAATATCAATGTTACTTTTATGTAACTAAGTTACTGAAAGTTTCCTAATTCATAAATAATAAGAATCTTTTTACATCAATACTCCACAGCTTTGTTTTTCATATCAATCCGATATCATTTTTAAATTTATTTTATTTTAGATTTGTTATCGTCATTAACTTGTCAGTATACCAAATAGATTTTAAAGAAAATATGAAATAATTCATGTACTTTTGATAGATTTGATTTTTATTTCCTTAGAGAAGTTAGAAATTGTATAATATAGATATAATTTTACACAATATTACTGTTTGTTTGGAAGTTAAAGAATGGCCTGAAATAATACCAGCATTTAAACTAAAAGTGTGATACATACTGTATTTTAATAATACTTAATATATTTATAGTTGTAACATATACCAAATATATTAAAATATATTATTAATTACGTGTATTTTATGTATTGGATGTCTACTTTCAGAAACTTAATATTGGGTATATAAGATTTCTACTATCTATTGTGTTCATTTTATAGTTTTTTGTTTATAAGTTTTAAACGAGTAAAAATGTGCAACTGAGGCTTATCTTACAATCTTAATCCGGGCTGATAAATATACAACCGTTGCGAATTCTGCACCAATTCTTCTAGATTCGATCCCTGTGAAGAATTCTACGTCGATATTTTTGAAACTATTCATAAATGAATAATTTATTTTCTGTATATCAAGAGATAAAAATGCGCCAAGTGTTGTAGCCACAGTGTGTTGTTATTTCGGAAAATTTAAACAATAATTGCAAATTTGAAAAGCAATAGAAGTGTCAGTGTTTAGTTTAAAGTGTCTTTTGGGCGGTCTTGTTGCCTTTACCCGGTTTTCCAGGATTATTTCAGGCTGGCAAAGACTACAAGAAACGCTATTCTGTACACGAAGTGAAGATATTTATAGCCGTTGCCGTGAAAAATGAAGTGTTTCCGTACTTCTTGTTTGGGAAGGTACGTGAAGTTATTTATGTCGGGGCTTGTTTTATGGCAGGATATTTTATGAATAAAACTCCTATATTTATGTATTGGAGGCACAAGGTCGTGTTGGGTGTTGCTTATTCACCACCCTTAAAAAAGGGTATATTTTCGTGAATTACGCAAGAACGGGGTGTTTCCCCGTACAACGGACTTCGAATTCATGAAGATCACGTTTGACTAGACATGATACCGTCTCTAATTTAAAACTTTTGAAAAACTTGAAAAAATCTTGGACTAGTCCACGGTTTTGAAGTTCCAAAAAACCTTTTTGTCATAGATTTGATTCATATTTGGTATACATATACTAGATACATGTGGCTGACAACTTCTGCAATAAAAACCAACCTGAAGTTAAAAATAAGGGACTTATTTAATAATAAAGATTTAAATCGCTTATTACCTAATAACTATAGGTCTTATGGAAATTTGGACCCCAAATTCGGAATCTACGAGGTCAAATTAGGCTAATAAAACCAAAAAATCACCCCCTTTAATAGAGACACCCTACACATATGCTTGTCCTGTACATCAATGAGTTAAAGTAATGTAATATAGATATTAATTATTAATATTATTATTTTTGTGTATTTAGTGGGTACTACCACCCTGGATGCGACAGCTACAGTTCCAGAAGGGAAGAACTAAAAATTAATGATAAATAATATATATTATTGTATTTGTTTCAATATATTTATATGTATAAATTGTTATATAATAAAGAAACAATTAAATTGAATCATATCTTTAATTTCTGTACCCTTTTAATAATTATATCACCCTTCCGCAGAGCTCCATCCTTTTATAAAAAGGGTAGTTACATAATCAAGACCCTCACAACAAATCTGACCTAGAGGTTCTAATGAGCTTAATAAAATTTATCCGGCCCTTCTAGTAGTTTTCGTAGTTTCATTGGCCCTCCTAGGCCCAATAAATCATTATTTTGTGTTCATTTATATAGCGTATTTGTATAAATATTGATTTTTAATAAATTGTCTTTTAACGATAATTGAATAATGAAAATATGTAATATTATATATTCGCAGTAATATGATGATACTTTTTTATCAAAAGTGAATATAAATAAGACATTTTCATTAAATTTTGTTTTCGGGAAATGTCAATTCTTTTGACAAAACATACTGGTTTCTGAATTATTTCTGCAAATAGAATTATTTAGGTAAGCAAATGATACTATTATTATAATTAATGCTTGTTAAAATATTTTCTAAGTGTTATTTAGAATGTCATGAAATTTTAATCAATTTGCTTTAAATAGAATAATACGAACGTCATAATTTTCTTACCAATTTTTAATGCATTTTTCTCTTATTTTTAAAATTTCTTATTTTGGGAAAGATGTTTTACCTATTAAATGCTGATAGTGCTGTCATCTGTAATTAGGCAGCTATCTGTCTGATGACCGGAAATAATCAACAGGAAGTAATTCATAGGATTTTTTATAATGGTTAAACTGTTAAAAAATATTTGTGCTTAATCGCAGTTAGAGAAAGAATTATCTACCGATTACGTAATTTATTTTAAATCTTTTATGAACTAATAAAAATTACGCACTCCTAACTTCTTTACTCTATTTTTACCCCCCTAATACCCTCCCTCCCTATCCACTTAAGATACAATCCTTTTTTTACTCTCTGTACCCCGAAAGTATTCATTAAAGGGATTCACGAAAGCACATGGGTTTCTGCATTTTATTTAAATTTGTGATTTTATTACATATTTATCTTTATTCTATGTTAACTTTTTTTAAAAGTTTATCCTCTAGTGATTCTTAACCGATATTCCGTAAATCTAGAAAAGATGAGCGGGTATTTTTTAAAATTAATTTTAAAGAATTCGTGGAATACCACAAATTATTAAAGCAAATTATGAGCTAGGCCAACCTACAATTTTCGAGGTTGCTTTCTTGGTACAGAGTACAGAGTACTTGATGCGCAAGTTAATCCGATAACCACCCCACATGGACGCATCCCACCTCACTCCTACTTTTACCCCCTAATACTTTGCACTCACATCTACACTATACTTGACAACAACGGGGTTGAGTAGTTTGTAAAATGATAACACATGTTGCAGGAAGATGGCGCGCGACAGTTTGATTTCGCGCTCGATCCGACAGCCGAACATGCAGGCGGAGAACGTGCTGCAGGTGGTGACGTTGTTCCTGCTGGTGCTGATCTTATGGGCCCTTGGCTGGACCATCTTCGGCTCCAAGCATGCCGACCTCGACTCACCCATGTTCCGCCTCATGTTGCTGTTTATCGGCGGCAAACTGCTGGGCGTGCTGGTCAATATAATCCGCATACCCTCCATGCTCGGTATGCTTTCTTTTGGCATCTTGTTCAAGAATATCGATTTTCTTCATCTTTCGGACACGTACCATTTGTTCGTTGCTTATCTTAGGTACGTACACATATTAAAGTGTTATTCATAATGCCTAGTTCACACGAGGCAAGTTGCCGCAAATTTCTTGCTTGAAGAAGAAGTACGGCAAGGTGAAGGAAAGTTAACGGCGCCTGAAAACAGAGAGATGTTGAGGCAAGTTTTAACTGACAACTAACTATTCATCTATTAAAATAACGTATGTAAATAATTTCATATTTCTTTTTAAGACAACTTTCAGTACTTCATCTTCTTCAGGCAACAAATTCGTAGCAACTTGTCTCGTGTGAACTAGGTTTAATGATTAAACTTAAAATATAACCCATTGACAAAGGCAAACACATTTTTGCTTCCACAACTATCTACTAAAACGTTATGCTGACGATTACGTAAAGGGCAACTGCGCAGTTATGTTTAACTTCTTAGCATTAACAGAAATGGACAAGGAGAACAAAAAGTATTTTTTTAATTCTAACAATGGGGTTTGTGACCATAATCGAATTTGAGTATATAGTCATAAAATATAAAAATTAACCACTATAGTTTCTCATTGTAATAATAAAAATTAAAAATATGTTTGCAATAATATAGTTATTAGCAATTTAATGTTTTGAAAAAGGGATATGTAATGTCAGCATGGTAGGATCGTGGAAAAAGGCAGGATAAATTGTCTCTTGTTGCGACGATTCAACCAAGTTGACGTCACAATATCCCTTTCCCAAATTTTTAATAATTATTTTTTCATAAACTACGAATAATGAAACAATTTTAAAAGAATACGGCTATTTTCTTTTTTGTTAAAATCATTATTTGGTGACATACCCCATTATAAACATAAGTACTATTTTTAGAAATTTCTCATCCATCTTCAAATATATCTATGTACAGGTCTCGCAATATAGCAGCTTGAAAAGCGCAACAGTTAAAAAGAGACAACTGATTAGGAAAGAGATACCCGTAGTCAGTGATTTCTACTTTCCTACAGGGGGCACGAGCGCGCTGCTGTCGTTTGGGCCCAAACACCTCAGTGGCCATGATCCAAAAAAGAGCGGGAACTTTAGTGATTGGACAGCAGCGCGTTCGTACCCTATACGGATAGGGAAGTGGAATTCTATCTGTGTCACAAAGATAGCGAATAACAATAAACAAGGATAGCTTCTCTACCAGTGATACTTCTCATGACCAATCCTTTATAATGTAGCAGTATAGAGCTTTCCTATTCTTATAGAGAGAGTAAAGATCACTGCCTACTGTGGAGTGAGAATATAATCGAAGGACAGTTTCAATAAGTCACTTCCCAATATTTTCCACCAGTTTAATACGTAACCAAACGTCAAGTAACAATCTACATCGCGGAACCTGTCTTACATATTATTTTTGAAAGTGTTGTATGTTGGTTTGCCTGTAGAGATGTTGTGTTGCAGGGAGATAGCGCTGATCAACATCCTGGTGCCGGCTGGTTTGGGTCTCGACCCGAAGGCGTTGCGTCGCTCAGGTATTATGGTGGTCCTGCTGGCTATCGTGCCCCCTCTGGTGGAGGTCTTCGTCATGGGCTTCGTCTCGCACTTCTTGATGGGTCTGCCCTGGCTATGGGGAATACTACTCGGGTAACATAAATTCTCAGTATCATACACGCATGCGCAGTTGTTCCAAAAGTTTGTAGAGTAGAGAAAACATTGCAAAGCATTGCTTACTTCACTTCATACTTCAAATTACTCTAATCAGTCTCACTCTAGTCAATTAAATAAGTTAATTTCTTTACGAGCGATATATATTTATTTAAATAATCTAGTGCGTCCATAATAAACACAAACTCCTGGAGGATGCTTACACACTAGATCAGTTTGTAGTTCATCATTAGAAGCAAATAAATGCGATAGACACCATCTCAAATATTGCTTTTTTTTGTTTATGTTAGTCTTTCCATCTCTAGTTAAAGTACCGGTTACCTTAACCAGAGGTTTATAGAAAAATATCACATCGAAAAAGTAATGTAAGTTATCAAAAATTTATGTTACTTACTATTTCTATGTGATATTTTTCTTTTAACCGACGATTAAGGTAACCGGCACTTTATCCAGAGGTGGAAAATCGGCTCTAAACAGAAAATGTTGAATAATTTTTTTTTTACGTTTACTTTCCATTTTTCGTATTTCCATAACTTTACTATACTTAGGGCCGGTTTTTCCATCTCTGGTTAAAGTGCCGGTTACCTTAACCATCGGTTAATAGAAAAATATCGCATCGAAATAGTAAATAACGTATATTTTTGACAAATTACATCATATTTTCGATGTGATATTTTTCTACTAACCGCCGGTTAAGGTAACCGGCACTTTAACCAGAGGTGGAAAAACCGGCCCTTTACAAGATAAAATTCTTCTATTTCTGTTTTTTTAATTATTTAATTTTCATTGTGTAAGACGAATTACAGCAATTCTACTAGACAAAAAATAACCGTATTTTTTTAAATTGATTTAATATTCGTAATTCAGAGAAAATTAATATTAAAAATAAGGGGAAGAGATATTTTAACGTCAGCATGGTAGAATCGTAAAAAAAGACAGGTAGACTGGAAGCGAAAGAGACAGTCTGTCTACCTTCTTCCACGATCCTACCTTGCTAACTTGACATATCCTGTCTCCAAAACATTTAATTGCTAATAACTACATTATTGCAAGTTAATGTTTACATTTTATTATTATAATAAGAAGCTATAATGATTACTTTCTATATTTTACGACTTATATACTGAAATTCAATTATGATTACATACCCCATTGTAAACGATTAAAATATATGTATGAATATAGATCGCTAATGGGCGCGGTATCTCCAGCCGTGATCATCCCATGCCTGTTCGAGCTGCAGGAACGCGGCTTCGGCGTGGAGCGAGACGTGCACACGCTGGTGATGGCGTCCACCACGCTGGACGACATCACCTGCATCACCTGCTTCACCGTGCTCATCGGCGTCATCTTCTCCAGCGGCACCGACCTGACGCAGACCTTCATGCAGGGACCCATTGCCATCATTGCTGGCGTGACTTATGGCTTCATCTTCGGCCTTGTGGCTCAGATATTGCCCAGTCCCTACGATGTGAGTTTACTTGTCTTTTTCCACGATCTAAGCCTTAAAGCTGCTAGAATGCTAGATAAATAACAGATGAATCGCAGTTAATTTTGGATCAAACTGTTGATTGAAAAATATAGTGATAGGCAAGCTTATGAGAAAATTCCTTTCTTACATAACTGTGTGTCAGGTTGCATTTGGGTTAATATAAGGCGTTTCTGTCAAATATTATAAAAAAGAGCAAACGTCAAATAATTAATAATACAAATTAGTTCTATTTTAAAATATACCAATGAATTATTGAAAGAACTATTTTAATAGATACCAAAAAAATCAATAAATATGTAAAACATCTTTATTTATCTGATATTTTGTCTATTTAATTCCGCAAAGTAGTTCATGGAATTATGAACGAGATGGCTCTGTCGAATATGATAAAAAAAACAGCGGTACGTAAAAACATACAGGCTTGCCAATCTATATATTTTTCAATCAACGATCAAACTCAATATAAACGATCAGCAAAGCCATATGCTGTCAATGCGTTTTGCTATGTTAACAAATCTTACTGGAAGTGGATTATTCGTAATAATATTATTGAAATAATGAGTTGTTCAGTACCCAAGTGTGAAAGCCGTACGATGGATTATGTTTTTATGCGATATTGTCTTGTCGAGTGAAAGCTCCTACACATATAATTTAAACTTTTTATGCTATGAAAAATAAATCATAACAATCAAAATATATTCTTGACTTAAATTTACTTCAATATCAAATTTATTTCAAGGCCAAATGACGTTCAAATTTTTGACAGTAAAGTTAAATCATCATAAGTTATCCGCGAAAAAAATCAAAGTAGCTGACATCTAGTGAGGAAATTTTATACTTCCGTAATCGGGATATCGCATTGTTATTTGTATAGAGAATATAGGCAGTAACGAACATATATAATTTCCGCAGTTTAATTATTATATTACTGTGTATCATTGCACTTTTTCCATATAAAACAATGGTAATGTGAAGTTGTTTATCCTGATTACAGTAAAGACACTCCTCAAATAGGCATTAGAATTTATGGTAGACATCTCCTTATGTCTCACCTGTAATCACATCTTATGCTGTGACCACTGGTCATAGAACCCTAAACTGGTAAACCTAATCCCTTATGTTCCAGGAATTCTCAACAACACTACGAACTCTAATGATCGCACTAGGCAGCCTACTTGTAAACGTAGGCGGGCAGGTAGCCGGCTACGAAGGCGCCGGCTCGTTGGGAATCATCCTCCTGAGCTTCATCGCGTGCTTGGGCTGGCGACGCCTGGGCTGGGGCGACCAGAACCCCGTGCGCTACAACTTCGGCGTGCTGTGGAAGTTCTTCGAGCCCATCATGTACACGCTCATCGGCGTCGAGGTGGACTTCCGCGTGCTGAAGGGCAGCGTGGTGCTGATGGGGACTGTGTGCATGCTTATAGCGTTACTCGCTCGCATGCTCACTTGTTTTCTTATAACTATGCGCACGCAGCTCAACACAAAGGAGACTATATTTGTTGCTATTTGTAATATACCCAAGGCCACTGTGCAGGTATGATGAACTTCGGAAGTTTTTCATTTGGCACTTGCATCTGATCTATCTTACATATTTTTTAATAAAAGCGTGAAAGTGTGATTTCAGCACTTGACTTCGTCTCGTGCCAAAACTTTCACGCCTATTATACTTTTTCTACGACCACACTGCTAAACCTTATGTACCTTCACGCATGCGCAATGTTGGCAAATACTATGAGAAATGATTTCTCACACTTTAACCCATGATTATGGAAAATACATAACTTTGATGCAGTAAGAGAAAAGTGCCACTTTCCATAGTAGTCATAGAAATTAGTATATTGTGCAACAAGTGCAGAAAGTTGCCTATTTCCCACGAGTTGTGAAAGTTTCGGCTCAAGATAAATTCTAAATAGTTATCACGATTGAACTAGATGGCGATAGTGCGGTAACTGCGGATTACATGCACACAGTTTACCAAAACTACAAACGGCATTTTAAGTTTCGGTAAACTTTAACTGGGCACATTTAATTTGCAGTGACCACACTGACGCCATCTAGTTCAAGCATGATTAACTACTTCGAATTTTGTGGATAGAATGCGCCATTTGGTTCATCTGCTTACATATACCTACTAATAAAATAAGATAGTAGGTATATGTCTACTTATGTCTGTCTGTGCTTGGACAGTTTCAGTGCGACACCTGGTACCGAATATGACAACACAAAAAAAAATATCCGAGTCACTCAGTACATCTCAATCGCAAACGTTATAAAATGCTAGGATTCAAATAAGCATTCTACATTGTTCAAGTTGAAATAAGCATTCTATACTTTAAAAATCTCTGGTTCAAATTCAGTAATTTAACATTTAACTATGTCAGTCGGAAATTTAAACCAAACCGTTTTAGAATAAAATCAAACTAGACCTGACAGTTGGTGTAAGTTTGTAACTGTTGTTGTATGTGTGTAGGCAGTGCTGGGCCCCGTAGCGATGGACATAGCCCGCAAGCAGGGCGTGGATGAGTGGACACAGCACGCGTCGGCGCTGCTCATCGTCAGCGTCATGGCCATCGTGATCACGTCGCCCATCGGCGCGCTGGCCATCATGCAGGCCGGGCCGCGCCTGCTGCAGTACACCCCGCCGCAACTACGCAGCGTCTCCACGCACACGCTCGTCGAGAACGACGACATCAACTTCGCTATGTAGCACGTCAACATGTATTTTATCCTGGATCGTTAACCATGGGTATGTAAACATTGCAAATTATAATGTATTGTGAATTTCAATTTCATTTGTGTGTATTCTAAAAAATGTAAGAATATGTTTTTAATTTAAATAAAACAATGAATCGTGAGTATAATTTCGCCTCTACTCGTCCACTCTAATCATTACGATTAAATATAGTTCGTACAGACTTCACTTAATATTAATTGATAAAATATTACGAATGTACAATGAAGTACCTGGGTAATTTGTTCCAAATAAAGAACGTACTCCTCTTGATACAAATATAAGGAATACTGAGAATAAAATGAAAATGCACTATATAGCACAGAATAAGATAGAATTCTTTCGTATTCTGTAGCACTAGGGTTAATTCACGATAAACATTACTGTTGGCGGCGTTAATGCTAATTTTTCGTTTATCAACTAATTCCGTTTCCAAGACAATTCAAACATAACACTTCAAATTTTAAAAGAACTCTTTCAATTTTCACTATGTTTATTATTTTAACATGTCATCAAAAATTTATTTAAATTTTTCTTGTAAATATGAATATTTTATTAAATTTTTAAATAGTTGATTCTAAACTAAATATACATTTTGGTGCATAATAACAATAAGTAACAAAACATAAAATTTATATCATTTTTATTTTACTTACACACACATTACATACGTACATATCTTTAAATTTAAAAATATTGACTTAGAGATTATCCTGAGAAATATTTGTTGTGTTTAACGTTCCTGAAACGATGAAGAGGAAAACGAAAACTTCTCTTTCCTGGATTATTGCCTCCGCCTAAGTAGTCGCCGTCCAAACCAGCATCAGGCAAAAAACCATTAGCACAATCATCTCCACCTAAATTAGCACACCGTTTGCCTGGGTTGTTGCCTCCACCTAGGTAGTCACCATCTAGGCCAGCATCAGGCAGAAAACCGTTAGCGCAATCATCTCCACCTAAGTTCGCGCATCGTTTGCCTGGATTGTTGCCTCCACCTAAGTAATCACCATCTAAGCCAGCGTCAGGCAGAAAACCATTGGCGCAATCATCTCCACCTAGATTAGCACATCGTTTGCCTGGGTTGTTGCCTCCACCTAAGTAGTCACCATCTAAGCCAGCATCAGGCAGAAAACCGTTAGCGCAATCATCCCCACCTAGATTAGCGCATCGTTTGCCTGGACCTGCAGAGTCACCGGGTATACCTGCAACAATAATAAATAAAATAAATATAGAAAATGTAAAAAATGCTGTGCAAATTTAAGGCATATAGTAAACCAGACTACAATTTAAACAAACGTAATAAATATAACTCTGCACACTCTCTATTTACTGTACGCGTTGAGATACCGAAAGCATATAACTGCGTACTAAACAACGATCCGCAAAAAAATCAGACTATAGGTGGCAATAGTGTCTTTACTGTAATTGGGATAACCAACTTCACGTCACCATTGTCTTATATGGAAAAATAATGCAATGATATAATAGTTATTTATGGTACAAGTGTGTTACATTACAGATAAGTCATGTGGAAAAAGTTTAGCTCACGAGGCCGTTAGGCCGAGTGTGATATTTTTTCAAGTGACTTAGGTAATTAATACACGTGTGCCATACAACATTTTATCCAACACATTTTAATCATTGATATAAAATACATATAAGATATTTGACAGATGGAATTTTGAAATGACATTTAGGAACAAAATAGTGTAGAGAAGGTTTTATAACGTAGTTACTATGATACGAACCAAAAAACAGTGAACTAATATATTTATCACACTAGTGACTTATGACCCACTATATTTATCTAAAAACAGCATACTTATATCGTTATAATTACACGGTGTTGGATAAAGTAATATATTGATTACACTGTGGAAACAATATATGTTGTATTTTCTAAGTTTTTCACCTCAAACTCTCAATACAAATAAAGCGACATCCCGATTACAGAAGTATGAAATTTCCTCATCAGATGTCAGCCACTTTAATGTTTTTTCCTGATACACTATCACATAGTTCCAATTCTCAGTTTCAATTTGTAATTTACAATTTAGTTTGAATCATTGTAATATATTCATAATCCAGTATACTGTACAACATAATTCCACTTCATAATTTCTAATTTTACTTTAAAGCTAACTAACACATAATAAAAATGTGCCAGATTTGACGTCTCTTCATTTATTGTTAATTTTAAAATATGAGATATTTGTTATCTGCCATCATATGAATATTTTTTTTTCTTTCTGAGGTTGGCTGTAGTGTTCTATATTATGTAATCAAATAATCAAAATGATGACAACCTAGACTACCTAGATCTGATTAGGGAATAGGAATACCCACGGAATACCACTTATGTTAGATTGGTAAGTATAGGATGAGTAAGTATAATTAAATACTCACTGATATAGTTGAACATACCTTCGCCAGGGAGCCAGCCATTGGCGCAGTCATCCCCGCCGAGGTCAGCGCAGCGCCTGGCGTGCAGAAGACCGAGATGAGGAAACAGCCTGGGTCGAGCCGACACAGAGTATGCCACCACCAGCACTACCAGCAAGTACTTCATGATGTCTGCGAAGTATAAGAAATACAACACATTGAGTAACTTCCACAATATTGAAAAAACTCATTATATGAACGTAAAACGAAAAACCGAAGAGAAAATTCCTCCAAGTAACGGAAATATTAAGGAAGAAGTTCCTGAACAATTCAGTCAATTTATTAAAATGCAATCCACACCAACGTTTCGACTTCAAATAAGTCTTCTTCAAGGTGATTATTGTTAAAATTTAAATTACAGAAATAGTCACAAAATAAAAATCGTTGCAGAAGCTGCTCGTCAAAGGATAACATAAAGTATAACACATCCACATCATTCAACAATATTGAATGATGTAGATGTGTTATACCCTTGACGAGCAGCTTCTTCTACGTTTATGTTACGGTCCAATAGGGATTATTGGAACGTTTATTGTTCGAGAAATAAGTTTTTTATGAGCGTACTAGTAAAGTTAGATTTTATTTTTCTGGTGGATTTATTTGCCGACTAGCTAACAACTACTGTCCCTGGGTCCCTAATTCTCAAACGGAGCATTTAACTCATTATCAATCTCTGTTGAAATATCAAATCGTCAAAAATATCAAAAGTGAAATCTTTCTAAATAAACGAACACACGCGATTATTCAAACTTTATTTTTGTATAATTTTAAATTCATACGTAATAGAAAAGAAAAACGTAGATGTTTGTGGTTTGGCGTTAAGAAAAGTGGAAAGATCAATGGAATTTTAAAACTTCTCATCAATATCACATAAATTTTTAAACAAGCATATTTTTTATTAAAATTGTATAAAGCGCAATAAACAAAAAAAATTTAATGAACTCATTTCATTATAGTCAAAATAAAATAACACTTATGGAACTAGGTCTTTAATATCTAGAATATTCTTACCTTTGGTAGTTGATATAACAATTTGAACACGAACAACAAAACAGTGGACGGTATGTGGAAATATTTTCACCCTTTTATATGAATTTGAAAACAATTAAATAAATTGATAAGGAACTGAAGTGTTAGCATCTGCCATCCAGGTATTCATTTATTGAAAACCAATAGTAGCCGCCACTTATCTATTATTTAATTAGATTATATGTTTTTCTCATTATTCATTAATGAATATTTTATTTGTTTAATTTCATAAAGAGTTCTTACATTATTACAAATTCAATATTGAACATAATCAAAAAAGAAATTGTTATTTTTAAATATTACTACTTTATTATTGTGGACAGTGGAAAAATAATAAGAATTTTTAATTATGTGAAGAATACAGAAATAGCGCTAAAGTAAATTAGAAGTTTCTAATAGAACCTTTAAATAAAAAAATATATTTTGTTTTATAGAATTTGGGTAATAAATAGTCTTTACATTGTGTATATATGATTCTGTATCACACAAACACATAGATCATAAATCAAAAAAAAATTATAATTAATTTTTTTTTAAGAATTGTGACACATGTTAATTCATTAACATTTTGATTTGATTTTTAAGATCTCTAAATTTCTCTTACTAAGGTGGTGAAAGGTAATAATGCATTATATAAGTAAAAAACATTTATTTTATAACAAGTCTTATGAAATTACAAATATATTTGAAGATATGTGTATTGTTGTATTGAGCTTCATATTTATTTCAAATATACCTGGAACAAAAAAAACATATTAATATGTAACTACATGCAATATTCTGTAATTACTAGAGATATATTTGTTATCCTGCTATTGCTATACTACGTAATCATTAATTTCCATGTTATTAAAGCATTTATACTGTTACTATGAGATTTGTTTCCAAAAAATAATTGAAAGGTACATTATTAAAATTGGAAAAAAAAATTAATCGCAGATTCATCTATTTTATCATGGTTAAATGAAAATTTCAAATAATATTTGTTATAGGCATAATTAATTTTAATTATATATACTGTTTTTGGTAGAAAAAGGTATTTAGAAGAAATGATCAGAAAAAAATTGTTAAATAAATGGTTCTCAAGAAGTAACTACGATATATTTTTCTAAATGGTAACTTTTAATTTTTTTTCCTCGCATTAAATAGAAGTTTTTTTTCTTATTTCAACCATATAGAGAAAATATACCCGAATATAACATTCCAATAAATTGTAATAATAGCTATTCTTTAGTTAAATTTCTCAAAAATTTATTGTGATTCTTTTACAATGTTCGCAAAACAATTGTACATATTTAAAGCTAAAACTTTTTGTGTTTCATTTTATTATATTATTCAAAGATTTCTTGTAATATTTTATTCTATAACAGTATTCTATAATTTAATTAAGACGTGATTTGAATCTCTGGAGATATGTTGTGCCCATATATATGGCCGAATGCCACTATTATTGCGCCAAACAATTAGTTATATACCTAGTAAAATGTCAATAAAGCTATTTAGTAAATATATTGGTGAACATTACATGTTTGTGAGATGATGGTATTGTACAAGTTTTGCATAAAGATGTAGGGAAAATCTAAATAACAAACGGATCTGAAGTACGCATGGAGAAACTTAATTTGGATGAGTAAATAAAAAAATCCAATGACGCAAGAAGGCTGGCGACAAATTATGCAAATATTGTGTCATATTTTTCTATTTATATTTTGACTTATATTTATGAAAAATAGAAAATCAAAATTAATCAACAAAAATCAAATCACATTGTCATAATCATTAGGAATGTAATTTACCCACCAGTTATAATGTTATAATAAATAATAATGAACTAGTAAGAAAAGTAAATAAAGATTGTGGTGAGAAAAAAAACATATATGAAAAAATTGCTGAGGAAGCAAAAAAAAAAAATATTAATTAAATATATTAACTTCTTCGTCTTAACTCAAAATTTGTTTCATAATAAACTGTGACTTATTATAATGAATGAAAAAATATTAAATGAATTACTCTTCACCGCCTAATTGTTCGACATCATTTCATTTGTACGGTTCATTTTGATCACAGATTCAAATACGATCTCCCAAATAAGAGATTTTAGAACAATATCGATATTGGTTTATAGCATGAACGAATGCGCAACTTCTACATGCGTCACATTGTTACGTGTCAAATCGATCGCAGCACTGGCGTGTCCAATACCAATGTACACTATATTTCCCGTTGTTGATACTGACATCATCAATTTCGGTTGCAACTATTATTAAACTTTTAATCAATGTCGAAAATAATGAAATAGAAAGAGTAGTGTAAAGGCGGTAACGGATATTTTCAAATATGTTTTAAAAATTGTATGTTTCATCCATTATTATACAGGATGATCAAACGCAAGTTAAAATTGATCATGGCGTTTATTGTTATTTATTGTTCTGTCATGGTGCTATAAATGCTTCAAATATCGATTACTTTCTTTAGTTATTTATTTCAAATAGTTTTGTATGCAGTTCAGTTATTGATTTAAATAAATAAATTATATTTTTGAATATAATAAAATTACTGATATAAAAATTCGCAAGCCAATGAATTTAAAAATCAAATTTGTTTTCCTAGAAGTTTAGTTTTGATATCATTAAAGAAAATTGGTTTTGACATTTATTTATTTACTTCGGAAATCACACTATTTTACCCGACAAGATGATATCATCAACCCCTTTTCCCCAAAGAGTTGAATGAGACGGTTACGATTGATAACATGAGTATCAACTCCGGGAAATAGATTGTAAATATAAATTTAGATTATACCTGTCGCAGTTGAGGATGCTTCCTTTACCACCCGCCATAGTTGTAGCCCTTGCTGACACCAATGCCACCATTGACGTTGAAGGAGAGTCCAGCCTGTACATTGCCATAACCGCCATAACCACCATAACCACCATAGCCACCATAGCCTCCGTAACCGCCATAGCCGCCGTGGCCTCCATGGTAATCAGAGTAGCCGCCTGGGTAGTAGTCATAGTCGTAGTATACGGGGCGACGGTAGTGGTAGTGGTGGTGGTGCACGGGGTAGTCATAGCCGTAGCCGCCGCCGTAGCCACCGCCGTAGCCGTAGCCACCGCCGTAACCGCCTCCGTAGTAGCCGCCTGCTAGGGCGCCGCCCAACAGCAAGCCTTTGCCTGCCACCGCCCTGAAAGAATACAACCCTATTTAGACTGAATTTATTATGCGAATCATATTTTCTATTCTGAACCTCGCTAACCGTGGTTTTATTTTTCAGCAACAAGTTACAATTTCGAATATGGGTCGTGAAAAGTATACATAATTTTTAATTTTTAAAAATACTTAACAGGAGAGAAATAAATTACTAAGAAAAGATTTATCGTGACGTCATTACCCGAACGATAGCTTAGAGAACGATAACTAGTGTTTTGTGTGAGACAGAAACTAGGTAGCAGTAGTGGTGGTAACATTTCAGTGCATTTAGACTTCGCGGTTCATTCGGGCAACTACGTCACAGGCCAGTCTCAAAGGCACTCTCCCTTAATTAACTTTTGAATTTCTGTTGTAAATAATTAACATTTTATAATAATTTTTATATCATTACACTCTAACTGAGATTTTAATTTGCAATATAAATTTCATTAAAATATGTCCTATTTGAAAACTCCATCGATGCGGGGTTAGAGATGTATGTCAAATTAATAAGTATTCTTTCAAACTAGCTATTCTAATATAACCGTTAAAACTAATTTGAATGTATTTATACGTCATATATAAACAGAAAATGACAATGTTTAGGAGCTGATTTCTCACCGATTAAAGTTACCTAAACTTCGATTAATAGAAAAATATCGCATCGAAAAACTGACATAAATTGTCAAAAATATAGTTGGTTATTTACTATTTCGATGCGATATTTTTCTCATGTACCTATTACTAATAGGTATATGATTTTTCTATTAACCGGTATTTTAACCAGAGGTGAAAAAACCGGCCCTTAACAAATAATCCAAATTCACAGTTTCTATGTCACCTGATTAAAGCTAAATCGATCATTTATTCGCATAGGACAAACCGGCACTATGATTATAGCATTGTAATAAGATCGCGAACTTGAAAGTAGTGGAAAAAATAGTGCAAAACTTTAAATATATGTCACGAAGACTTGAAAATTGTCAAAATGTTGAATTTTTACGCATTTAAAGCAAAATGATCGTAGCCCCGGCGTGTCCTGTAATAGAAAAAAAACTATTCGAATTTGCTCTTATTGATATTTAATTTATATTAAACATTAATTATTGTAAAAATAATAAAAACAAGAATTCAAAAATGGTGAAATTTTTTGCCAATTTTTTTCTTTTGGAAGCATATTCATTTATTTTTTTAAAGGTTAGATATATGTAAATTTTACTATATTTACTGCTTCAATGTTAGCATCACCATTTCCTGCGTCCATCTCAATACTTGCTCAATAAGCCATATTTTATTCAAACTATCTTCCTTCATACAAATAAGTAGAGTACGCCCCGTACGTGGTGTGAACTTACCCTAAACCAATGCCTAGGGCAGCTTTCTTGGCCAACAATCCAAGTCCAAGTCCCCTCTTGTCTCTGAGCTGAGCTTGAACAGCAGTCTGGCCCTCTATCGGTGCCTGTTGTTGTGCTGCCTCAGACTGCCCAGCATCCTGGCAAGCTACCACGCTCACGAGCAACGCTACGCACAAGACAACCCTCATTCTGCTGATTATAGACACTAATTCACCTTTGGCGACGCGCTGGCTTATATACACACGACCCAGAGCTTAGGGAATCCCACGGTCATCGTCTTCAATATTTGAAGGTTACGGCGGAGTGACATATGTGGATCCGTTTGAGAATGAACCAGTATCTATGTGCTCGTGCTGTACTAGCTTCAAAACGAAACATGTCACGTGTTTTGTTAGCGAGTTAGAAACAATCAACAAACTGACTAATATCTCTTCTCGTGCAAGTTACCAAGATCATTCCAAAGACTTCTAAATCGTGAACATCAGATTGTATAATGAAGGGTAGTTTACATAGGAGTAAAAGTGTAGTACCACTGGATTTCAATATTTCTTTTTACATGATCGACTATCATTGTTGAACTGTATTAATATTTTCCTATAAACGAGCATAAAGTACATATTTTATGCCCTTTTTGAGTTTGTAAAGATTTACTTTTCACACACTAGTTACTAGGCAACATAAATACATTTATCAATGGTTTAATGTACTTTTGAAATTAATTTTTATTAATATTTGAGTTGTAGGAAAAACGTTGTATGCGATACGTGTGTAACGTAGTATTTTTTATCTCGTGCTATAATTTCCGTATTCAGCAACGCCTTATGCATTAAATAGCACTCAACTAAAAAACACTTACTTTACACACTAGTTACATAAATAACTATTTCAACCCTGATATAAGGAGAGGATCTGTTCTATCAAAAGTGACTGTTACAACGCTCACAAATTACAGAAAACAGCATCATTTATCAGAACTTTTACGTAAGCACCACAAGACAAAGTAATGAATTTAATACAAAGATAAAAAAAAACAATTTGTTTACTTTTTGAATAATAAAGTTTTAAAAATGACGTATTTTTATGTAAATAACTTCTTTTTCCCCAAACCTGAAAGAAGTGACATCTTTTGTGACTTCATTCATAAGGTATAAATTTAATTTTAAGTAGCTATTTTTATTCCTGTGGCGTACAAATTAATTTTCTTAAAAATCTTTGATACAAAAACCTTAAAATCAAATTTTTAAATTTGGAAAAATTGATTGATATAGATTTAGGACCCGCAAAATTTGTGACCTCTTTTTAAGACCTGTAGGTGGAATATGTTAGTCACATATGAATTATAATCTTTACAATGATCTTACAACACTAGTAGTTTATGTCATTGGTCTTTACATTTCTCTTATTATATCTCAGCACTCATTGATTTATGTATAGCTATAGACATAAAAAAAATATTTCAAACAGTCGTTAAATTAAATAAAAAAATTTGAATGATTTGTTCTGAATACAATTAATTTTTAACGATTTTGTTGTTTTTTGTTAAGGTCAAAGAGTAAAACGAGTTTGGGAGACGATTCCAGGTTTTGGTGAAGAAAGCGTCGACCTTGCCCTGCTCTTGTGGCAAGGTGTTGATATTGAAACTCCAGACGTCACATCATCTTTGTCTGTTTCGCAACACGACTTGTGTATAGTTTTCGTCATCGCAAAGTTCATTTCTTTGACTTTTAATTAACAACTACTCAAATATTCTTAACCATACAGACAAATAAACACATTTTTCACTTCATAAAAATCGAGTTATAGTATATACATGGTCTTCATAGTTCACACTCATACACATAAGATCTAATTGCTTTTACGAGTATTTTAAAACACTGAAAAAATAATATAAATATGTACATAATTAATATTTTTATTTATATTTTATTCTATGAATATCTGTTATAATTCTATAAAATTTTCCTTTCATTGATGAGAATTTCAAAAAGCCGGATTCAGACATTGTTTAAAAACTTGTTTGGTTAAAAATATGTAAATGACAAAACCATATCTCGATGACATTCTTTCGTCGATAGACCAGATGTTTCCGACTGTCAGGTGTTTCACTTACATCATTTTAAATTTATGAAATAAAAGACAATCGGAAAGGCACGTAGGCACTTGTTTCACATGTTCAAATGTCACGGGCAGACATAATCTAAATAATTTTCTATTTCATAATATAACCACACCCAATAAAGATAGAGGACTTAATTCATAAAATTTCATTCTCATATTTAATAAAGTATTAAGTAGCAAGAATATTTTGTTTATGTACCTTAGTGGTAATGTATAACGTGTTCTATCCTTTCGTATTTTTCCCGGAGTTAGCGGACGTCACATGCTGGATACTATTTGAATAATGAAGCTTACAGAACTGATATTAAAGCTTTAAGAGGTTTTATATAGTGAAGTACCAACTCGAAAAAAATCTAAATAAAATCTTGTTAACATGAAACTGTTGATTCAAACAAGTGAGCAAGCGAGCTGCTTTAAAAAAAGCATGCCACAAGACGCTTTGTGAAACAATGATACCTGAAAATAATGAAAAATAAAAAAAAGTATTTCATAAAGACAAAAAAATAGCGATAGATAGTGTTTTTCTGAGTACTTTTTATTATTAAAAATATTATTTCTTTAAATAAAATTTCTAATTTTACTGCATTACAATGCGTTAAATGATGTGTGATTATTTTATTTACACTTCAGGAGACTATTTGCCGCATGAAAACCCTGAATTCATTTGGGTGGAAAATATTCTATTCTGCTGATGGAAACCTCTAAGATTACAAATACATTCTATATTTAAAAATAATATTTATTACTTCTTACAATAAACATAAAATGAATGAAAATGAGTGTACTGTACAGAGGATTTAGCGCGAAGAATTCTCGTTGACGGTCCGCGTGACGGCAGACATGCCATTCACGAACTTGGTGCGGAACAACACGTTGGCGTTGTTGAACATACCATCCTTCAGCGACACGATGACGAACTGCAATAAGAGGAAACAAACTCAGATATTTTTAACACATTTAAATACCCGGATTGGCTACAAAGTTTTAGAATGTCATTTGAATACGAAGAGAATAGGGTACTTACTGGATACAATCTTTAATTTTCTGATTTTTATTATTATTAGTGATTCAGTATCAGCCATTATTATGTACAGATTAAAATATCAAAAATGAAAAATTTGGGATATCTTATAAACTTAGTTGCAATAGGGTACTCCAACTCAATAAAATAAAATATATTAGTTGAAAACACAGTAAGAATAAGCATAACAATGAATATTAATAAAGAAATAAAATTATATATTTAAAATAATTCCGAAATAAGATGGTTTTTTGTTATAGCGTGAAGTCACATATATAAAATTTCATCAATAATTTGATTGGTGACTGAAAAAGGCTATCACTTTTGAAGTGTTGTCAGTTGTTTTTGTATGTTATTTATTAATTTTTATTATTTCTTTTACATTTATGGTAGTATTATTCATGAAGTAAGTTCATAAATTATCTGTTTATGTGTAATGTGTTAAAAGTTTGCATTACTATTCTCAGTTTTTATTTGAATATAAATTTCATTTTTAAACATAAAAAATGTAAATACACGTGTAATTATGAAGAATGTAGAGGTACACAGAATATTAAATTATTTTTTAAGAGTATAGCTTAGAAATATAAATTCAAAAACATTTTGGTCCACGATGAAAATTTTCATAATAATATATTTATTTGGCGTCACATTGATTATTTAAAATTTTGGAGGTTTATAATTTGCTTATTAATATAAAATTTTTCATTAGATTTTCACCGATTTTTTTATTTATACTTTTAAATGAAATAAAAAAATATATATAGTGTATAGTGGAATCCGTATTTCATAAGTTGCCATAGTACGTTCAAGAAATGTTACCTGTGATTGCTTGAAGTGCTTCTTGAGCATCTTGCCGATGTTCTGCGTGTGGGAGAGGTCAAGGGCCGCGTCCACCTCGTCCAGGATGTAGATGGGTGCGGGTTTAAACAGCAGCATAGCTAAGATGAGCGACAGCGCGATCAGAGACTTCTGTCCACCGCTCAACTCGCTCAAATTCTCTTTCCAGATGCCGCCGATGCCCACCTTAATCTAAATACAATACATAGGGAAGATAGCAGCGTGGTCATCATTTCTTTGTTGCTATTAGGTTTTAGGTTTATTATATTTTTGTATTTTATAGTAAAGTTTTTTCTCTATACTCTAATTCACGCTAAACCTAATTTTTTACACAATCTTGAAATATAATTTTTCTATAATATAAAACATTGTACTTTTTTTGTTAATGAAAAACTCAACAGTACATATGTTTACAACTGAATTTAATGTAAAGCTAACTACACCAAATTGTTGTTCCTTCATGTAGAATGGTAAAAATTGTGTAATTAGTAACTCCACCAAAATTTATGACTCCTGACTTAGTCCCTATATCAGTCTTCGTTATCATGTTAACATGAACTTAGTGTAACTTATTAATGAAGCTTGAAATTTACAATACAATATATTGGAATCTATGTTTTTCATATTATATTCAAAATGACATTATTTAAAAGATATTGTGTATGTGTACAATAAAAAATAATATTAAATTTTAGCTCTAAAAGAGATTGGTTCAGATCTCATTGTTTGAGAATCACTGATCTGCTAGCGTTGCTATTCCAGACTCATAAAACTTAAAGTCAGAGGAATTTTTAGCCAGCGTTTTTGCTAATCTTCTTTTTATAATATTACAAAACAGAAAACAGAAATGAAATTATTGTTGTATTTTCATAATTTCCGGTACGATTTTTTTGATAACAAAGTTATAAGAAAAATAAAGAATATTATTAATTACCTCGAGACCATCAAGAATAGATTTATTTTCTGGTGGGTTGAGTTTTGCATTGGTTCCTGGTAGTAGCGTAGAGAAAATTGACCCGAAATCTTTACTGATTTGGTCCACAGCGGTTTTCAAAAACGATATTTTCTTCTGGTCCATTTCTTCAATGAAGTTCAGTAGCTTCTTTCTGTCTATTTCTATTATTTTCTTCTTTTTCATCAAGTTTGCGTACTACAATATAAAAAATAAAGTTTTTACATATTATATTATGAAAACTTTAGCTACAAGCAGTGGCGGCTGACATTTAAATTTGGGAGTACTGTGGGCTAAAATTGTAACAAAATAAAATTGTTTTAAATTTTTTCATAAAGCTTGCTACATCTGAAATAAAGTTTTTCTCAATCGTGAATGAAATAATAAATAAATATTTCAATAATAACAGTTAATTTATATGCAATGGTTTTATTAATCATTCAGTACCTGTTTCTCCTCCTGCTCAAACATGGACTGTGCCTTGGCGTTGATATTCCGTGACAGTTTGTTGCGGTGCTCTTGTGACTTTGCAATTCTCTTCCCCAGTTCGTAAGCTTCTCCATCTGTCAACTTCTCTGCGTCTTTCAATCGTGTATCATCGTCCTTTATCTTCTTCTTTAATTCTTTTTCCTACCACACAAATATATAATGTTTTTGAGCTAAAAGATTTCCAAGATTACTTACCTTTTCTTTGAAGGATTTGCACTTGCTTTCCAACTCGTTGAGCTGGTGCGTCTTCTTCTTGATTTCTAACTCGAGTTCAGAGTTCTGTGCGAGTAGGTCGTTTTTCTCTTTGAGCTTCTTTTGGATTTCTTTATTTTTGGATGCTACTATGCTTTTCTTTTCTTTGTACTCTGCTTGGATCTTCGTTACCACTTCCTGTTAATAAATTTTAACTATTTTATGCCCGGTCTTATAAAAGGCAGTTAACTTGGCAAATAAATTAATTAACTATTTTATTTCTCTACTAAAAAATATATGTTAAAATTCAAATTTCAACTTCAAATATCGGAATCATGATATACTACTGGCTGCTTACAAGGTAGGATTGAAACGAATAAAATTTGTTCTATTGCTTATGATGGGGTTTTTCATAATTTTTTGATTTTTTTTTATATTAATCTTCAAATAAAAATATTAGACACGTATTTATTACTCATTATTTATCATGACGTCATTACCCGAACCCCCGAACGATTGTTTAGAAAAAGATAACTAGTGTTTTGTGTGAGACGAAACTAGGCAGAAATAGAAGGGGTAACATTTCAGTGAAGTGATTTCATGGTCGGGTTATTACGTCACAAGCAGGCAAAAGTGCATGACCCCTTTATTAATTTGCGTATTTCTCTTATTATTTTAAGACTTTATAATAATTTTTACATCACTACACTCTATTTAACTCAGATTTTAATTTGCAACATAAATATCTTTAAAATACTCCATTAAATCGATGGTTACTAATTTAAAATGCATAAAAGAGCAATTTCGCTTTTACAACGGATATATATATAAAAAAAATGAATTCTTGAAATCATTTGCAGTCGGTTTTAAAAGGAAAATACTGAAACGAACCAGGTCATGTTATGTAGTATGCATACATACATCAAATATTATATTGAAATCATTAAAATGGTGCGGGCAATGATCGTATTTGTGTAAATACCTTGGCCTCCTTGGCAGCTTCTTCCGCCTCCCGCAGTTTGTCGGCTAGTGTAGCCAGGTTGGCCTCGCTCTGCGCGATCTGCTCGTGGCCGTTGCGGATGGCATTGTGCAGCTCCTGCACCTCGAGCCGAAGCGTCTCGAAGTACTGCTCCTTGTCGCGCCAGCCTGCCTGGCTGGCGTCCAGCCGCTTCTTCGCAGCCTTCATCTCCGCCTCCGCTGCGCGGATCTTCTGGTCGCGCGTTGCCGCTGAGCTCTTGATCTCCGACTCTAGTTTCTTCGCTAGCGCCGAACATATGCGCTCTTTCTCTTTGTTCTGCTTTGTACTTTCTGTTAGCTCCGCTGGAAATCATTCGTGTTTCGTTAGCTATTTTCAGTCGTACTACTTGGGATATAGAACTCGACAGCGATACGTTTTGTATAGTAATGGGACCAGAAACTTAATACTGGTTAAGAAGAATTATTGTTTCGCGACAATTATTTGTTACTATATAAAATAGATTAAATATTTTGTATCGCGAAAAAGTACACCTTACCAAAAAATAAGTAATCCGTATTTTTTATACTGTCCAGTAACTAAACATTGTTTTACTATCCTTTATAAGAACGGGAATTATTTAATTTGTGGGTACATGACGTTTTACAGGTTTTTGAAAATTAACAGATGAGTGGAGAAAAATATTTCTTTAACTGACATCATGAGCAATGTTGATTTCTTTTTACGACCACTATAAAGAGTTGTTCTTTTTTCTTACTATATGAAATGTATTTCATACAATCGGTGGTTAACTGTGATAAATCATTTCTCACAGTATTTTCCAATACTTCTCATGTGCAGTGTGAGAAATATCACGCCATATTTTTCTTTCTGTTAAAAAACTTCCGTGTTTGTATTTCTGTTTCATAAAAAGTGTAGAATCAACTATCCTCCATCTTGTGTGATCCAGCATTCTGCTTCGTCTCGTGCCGAAATTTTCACACTAGTGGAAAAGAGGCGACTTTCTGCACTTGTTGCATATTATACTATTTATTAAGATAAGTGACTTATTCCTATACTCAAAACCATGTATAAATTATTATCAGTTGCCTATAATTTTAAACCAATATAAAGAGTTATCTCTAATTTTTGATAACAGTTAGAACCCGTAACTACTTATAACAAAGAAAAACTCCATATTTATAAATATTATCATTAGTTTCTTTAAAATCTTTCGTCAGCACAGTGCTCATTATTAAGATCTATATTTATAAACATAAACAATACAATATATACGTAAACTTGTACTTACCGATGGTCTTCTTTAGGTTGTCGATCTCCTCCTGAGCCTGATAGTGAGTAGTCTGTTGCATGCGGCTCTGCAGCACATTGTACTCGTGCATCATGAGATCCCACTTGTGCTTCACCTCGGTGTACTTTTCACGAACACGCTCCAAATTGGCAATCTGGGCGTCCATCTTGGTCAGCTGCTGCTGCAGAGCGGCGCGCTGCGAAGACTTGGCCTGGTACTCGTCCATCTGCAGCAGGAACGAGGCTTGTTGGTTGCGAGCGCCACCAGAGAGCGTGCCCGCCGGGTCCACCACGTCTCCGTCTAGTGTCACGCAGCGTCGGAGGATCCGCGGGTCGAACGCTACGCGCTTCGCAGTCGTGATGTCCGAGCAGATGAGAACCGACCCGAAGATGTACTCCATGGCTGGTTTCAGCTCGTTGTTGTACTCTTCAACAGAATGGTGGCTTGTTATACCATAATGAGGAAATTCACGCATAATATATGGCAGTATCTATATTCAAATGGGAAAGCAATGCATTTCAACTATTTTTATGCTGGTTTTGTCCAACTACGATCTTTTGAAATAAAAAAAGTAATTCATATATCACTATTATTTTTTATAAGAACATAGTAGATGTCGCTTCGGAGGCAGCCATTTTTACCAACGTTAAATATGAGTTAATTAATTGGCACATTAATTAATAAATACAAAACTTAATAAATTGTAACTGTAAGATGTCATATTAGTCGGCAATAGAGCATTTGTGAAACTTAATTTTCACATTTTATAAGACAAATATATGTACATACGAGTATATTCTAAATCTATGATTGTGTAAACTTACCGATGAGAGAGAGCGCAGAAAAGACGTTTTCTGCCCCGACAAGTGACTGGGCGTACTTGACGGTGGCGCTGGGCACAGGGCTGCCCTTGATTTTGTTGAGGGGGATGATTGTGACTCTATGCTGCAGATTGCCGTGTTGCAGCAACTTCTTGCCCGTTTGTTCCGTGTCGGTTATTAAATTAAACATCTGCAACATGCATACGTGCAAAGTTTCTGCTTGCAAAATCTCTATCCTGCGATCATTATTTTGTCTTAGTTTCTGTACCATTATTTTTGGAATAATAATTGTACACGATAAAATCATTTTAAAGAAGAATAATAATAACGAGCAAAAAAGTGTTTATTCGGTTATTTCCTCGAAAATACTCGGAACGTAGTGAATGTTTACGCGGTAAGAATTCCCTTGATTCATTACGGTATTTTGTTTGGCTGTTATTGACCGGTCATGCCATCTACTTTTACCTCTTTTATCCAACAACACGCATGCTAATCAGATGTTTTCTATCTTCTACTAAGTTATGAGACCTTTAGTTTGTGATGAAAGAGTACTTACCCTGCCGCCGGCGGCAGTCTCCAGGGCCTGGGCGCAGCGCTTGTCGTTGAGAGTGAAAAGGCGGCACACGAGCCCCTTGACGGCGCGGCGGTTGAAGTTGGGCTCTGGGTCTGTGTAGCGTAAGTCCAGCTGCGGGTGGTGCGCCTCGAACCGATCCACCCAGTCGCGCAACGCACGTTCCTGCTGCACTAGTTCTCGTCGCGACACTTGCAGCTCCGTCACGGCTGCCGGGTCGTGCTTCAGTTGCTCCATGTTTTGCTGTAATATATTCATACAACGGATCATAATAAATATTTCACAATCATTTCTTTTTTATATATTTCTGTATAGTCCGCCATTTTTAGACATAATCATTATAATTTTTATCTTATTTCATTACCATTTTTAATGTTCAAAAACAACAATCCAGGTTTTTTTTATATCAAACTTTATGACACGTGGAATTGAAAATGCAAAATACAATACCACAGTGCTAAATTACATGACTGACTTACCGTCATTTTTAGGGGAAAATATCTTTTTCTACGACCACTGTGGAAAGTGATACTTTTCTCACAATATTGAAAACCTTGAAAGTTGCGTATCTCCCAAAATAGTGCGTTACAATGTGAGAAATTATTTTTCACAGTAGTATTTGTATATTGGTTTTTATCAAATAGCTTTCCTGCATGTATTTTTTTTCTGTAACGTTTAAAAGTGTGGTCTTAGAAAAAGTATATTGTGCAACAAGTGCAAAATCACATATTTCCCACCTTTTGTGATTCCAACACTCGACTTCATTTCGTATCGTAACTTTCACACCTTGTGGGAAATAGGTGACTTTCTGCACTTGTTGCACAACATATTATTTATCGCATGGGATTTATGGATTGCTGTACTTTATATATATCTAGGACCTTTCCAAATTATACAGAATGTTTCTCAAAACGATGCAAGATGTCGCTAATTGTGTTAATTGCAACATTTACATGTTTGAACATAATACGAGTAGAAGAGATTATAACAAATTAGTTTTACCGTGAGACCCTTGAGCGCCTTATCCATATTGTCCATGGTGATCTTGTCCTTCTTGAAGTCATAGGAGGAGTTGCTAAGCTCCCTTTGCTTAGCGCGCAACTGCTGCTCGCTGTGCTGCAGCTGCATGGCTGCCTGCTTGCACACCGTGCTCGCCTCTGCCGCGTCCGCTTTCGCCTCTACGCATCACACACACATTACCCTCACTTACACGACAATTCTTCTTTTTTTAACAAGTCGCCATATTATTGGCGCGAAATCTCATTGATAATTATAAAAAAATAACTAACAACTAATAAAATAAACGAGTATTGACACGTCAGAGCTGCGATCGAATTGAAACGAAATGGTGAAGAAAATAGTGGTAAAATTAAAACAACGCTGGCGTGTCCTATATCTAATTGTTGTACATATGAGTATACTGACTGATAAGTTGCTCCTGGAGGGTGGCGGCCTTGCCATCGTCTCCGATCTCCATGCCGGCCTGCAGCGCCTCGTAGCGCCGCTGCGCGAGCGCGAAGGCGTCCTGGTGCTGCTGTTGCTCGGTCTGCAACGTCTTGAACGCATCTGCTTGGCTGTCGGTTTCGGCCTGCTTGGTGCGCTGTGCTGCCTCATCGTCTGCCAGCGCTGTTCGCCACTGCTTCAGCTTCTTCTCCTCCGTTGTGATGGCTTGGCGCGACGAGCGCTCGCACGCCTCCGCCTTCGCCAACAAGCGCTCCTTCTCTTTCACACTGGATTCCAGTGTTTGCAGCTCTTGATTTAGGTTCTACAACATTGAATTGCTATGAAAGTGAGATACAGATGTAACCTTGAAAAAATATTCATTAATTATTGGTTTTTTGACATAATAAAAATTAAATGAACATATACAAGTGTTCTTTTTGTGGCGTATACATTTTATCCTCCACACATGTTACATTGCTTGACATTGTATCTTGCACACTATCAATCTTGCATACCTTTTATCGTGCACACTTTTAATCTGCGAGAAAAGTTATCTTACACACATTTTATCTTCCAAATCATTTTATCATCCACCTATTTTATTTTCCACTCATTTTATGTTCCACACATTTTATCTTCAGAAAGATTTAATACTATAATAAATATTTTATCTAATTATAAATATGTTAATTACAACGGCAATAAAACGAATGGCAGGTAGAATTACAATGTTTTACAGATCAAACGTTGGCAAAGATAAAATGTGTGGAAAATAAAATGAATGGAAGATAAAATGTGTGGATGATAAAATGTGTGGATGATAAAATGTGCGCAAGATAAAATGTGTGTAAGATAACTTTTCTTTGCGGATTATAAATGTGCACGATAAGAAATGTGCAAAATTAAATGTTTGAAAGATACAATGTCGAGCAATATGAGGTGGAGGATAAAGTGTATACGCTTCTTCTTTTTAAGTGGTACACTATTGCTATCTCTAAAACTACAAGGAAGGTGATTTAAAATTTTATTGTTATTATTAATTCATCTTGTACTGAATTCTATTGAATGAAGTAATAAAAATCTATGTTTTTGCGTGACTGACCTCATCCCTCTGCTGGTGCTCCTGCACGTGCTGTTCGATGTCTTTTACGCTCTGCTGGTTGCTGGCGATGGTGTCACGCACTCGCTGAAGTTCGACCTGCTGCGTTTCTAGTTGCTGTAGCGACCCAAGCATGTCGCGCCGCGACGCCGCCAGCTGCCACGCTGCGAACATCGTCGTGAGGTTCTCCAGCTCGCGCTCGATGCGCTGGAACTCCAGGTACATTTTGCGCTCTTCGCGTAACTTGTTCAGCTTCGGAATCAGCTCTTCGTTGCACAACTACAAAACAATGTAACATTAATATTAGTGGTTTGTTTTATAAATTAATAACATTTTCGATGTTTTTAAGATAGAGCAAAACAGAATACACATTATACAAGATAAACTTACATTATTGATCTCATTGAGCTTGGCGTCTTTCTTCTCGATGCTTTTCTCAGCATTGAGCTTTTTATTTTCATACATTTTCGTGCCAGCTGCTTCTTCTACCATCGATAATATCTACAAAAATATTCAACAATTAAGAATGATATACATGTAACGTACTATTTTTGTAAAATACATTGGTTGGCATTACAAGTCTTTGAAAGTATCATTTTTAAATTAATGAAACCGTTATAATTTTACTTTACTTGGCCATTTGTATATGAAAAATATAGTTATACGTCATATATAAACAGAAAATGACAAAAGTTTAACAGCCGATTTTTCACCACTGGTTAAAATACCGTATTTATTTATTATACATATGTAGTAAAAAGTTACAATACTTGTTTTATTTTAGGACAGTCTTGCATTTATACCAATCACATATGTCTCTATATTACGCTATTCTGTATTCTTAAACCAAAAAGAGTACATATAGTACAGAACGTTATTTAGTAGGATGTAGTTACCTCGGGAGGCTTCATGTTAAGTACTTTGGTGATACGGCCCTGCATGATAAGAAAGTGCGGGTTGTTGACATTGAGTTGCACGGAACAGAACAGGTCTTGTACGCGCTTGTTCTGCACGTTTACGCCATTGATTACGTATTTGTTCTTGCCGCCCATTACTACTTGTCGCGTCACCACGATCTCATTGTAGTCCTCGAAGCCGGCCGGCGCCGACTCCTTATCACGGTTGTCGAACGTGATGGACACCGTCGCCTTCGTAATGCCTGCCTGTCCTGACTTGTACACCAAGTCTTGCAGACTTGTAACGCGCACCTGAAACAAATACTCTACATCAGTGACATATTTACTATGAAAAAAATAAATAAATAACTATCACAAGGAATTACATTTTATAACGCCGGAACGATAATAAAATAACTGTTGAAATACTCCGTAATGCCAATGTATCTTTTCTTATTTTAAATTTACAATGTTTGCATCTCCGTGATGAGTATATAAAGTTTCACGCTATATTTTGTCCATCATTATCAAGTTACCGATCTCATTTCGATGTAAGAGGATCGCAGCGCTGGCGTGTGCTACTAAGTTTTACATATTTTTTAGTTGCAAATCACTTTAAATAAGAAAGAATTAGATTATAAGACAAATGCAAATCAATAAAAACATAAATAATAACTGTTACAGTTAATATCGCTTTTGCTATTTGTCTATTTTTTTTATAAGAACTTGGGATAAGAACCAAGTATGGAGAAAATGGCAGGAGTTTGACGTTGTTTTTTGATTGTATAATAATATTATCTACTCAAGAAACAAGGTCAAACTACTCCTATCTTTTTCATAGTTCGTTATAAAATATAAACTTTATTAATATATATTCAACCTCAACACTCTAAATGGGTAGAAGAGGAAACGATTATATATATTAATATATATTCATGTTTGATAACATGTATATTAGAACATAATGAACTACCAACTCTGCTACCAACTACCAATTTGTTAAATAAATATTGAAGATGGTAAATGTATCAAAAACAAATCATACCTAGTTGTTTCATGTTGCAAACAGAACAAATACATTTGCAATATAAGCAGTCCAATGAATTATAACAAAAGGACCCATTCCAAAAAGTAGTGTTAGGAACTTACGACACTCTAATTATTATAAAGATACAAATAAAGTTTACTTCAGACAATTATCCTGTACTTACATTACTTAATTGTGAGATTCCAAGTACAAAACATATCGAGTCAAGAATGTTTGACTTGCCAGTGCCATTCAGTCCCGTAATGGCATTGAATTCTGGATCGAATCCATCGATGACTGTGCGTTGTCCATATGATTTAAAACCTTCTAAAACTATCGACTTTATATGCATTTTGTACAATATATAAAAACATGAATTGTGAGTAGAAGTAACTGACAAGCACACAACGGCCAACAATTTTGAATTGTGTTGTTCTACGAAGTGAGCTGAAAAATGCTGCCAACTTACGAAATATTTCACAAAAATTTGTCAATATTACGGTAATTTAACTTCATCTTTAAATAGTTATATTGTTTACACTTATTAATTTAATTTTTATACTGCTAACTTATTATATTATATTTATTTGACTATTATATTTCGTTTTTAATTATTTTAAAACTATGTTGTGAACATACCATACTTGTCAAAAAAATATGGTTATTTTACAACAAATACTAACATTCAATAATATATTTTATTATCAATAGCATGTATATATCAAATAATACTATATTTAATATATATTTTATTAAATATTAGAATTTTTAGTAATTTGGAAACGTCAAGTTTCAGTGTTGCCAATATTAGAAAATCTCATATAATGAACCAACTAGTCATTTACACGTGAGTTTGTTTGAGTGTTTAAAATAAAACTTTATTATGAGTTGTGAAGAAGTAGTAAAGAAACCAATTTTCCGGCCTCTGAGTGCCGATGATCCCGATCCAGAAGCTACAGAAGTTGAGTCCCTTTGCATGAACTGTCACGCCAATGTGAGTTTAATAACCTCAAAATGTTTTTCTATCTACTCTTCAGATGTTTTGTATATATTGCAAATTTAGACTTAGAATTTGACTTTATAAAAGAAACTAATATAATTTACACATTTTTTATTTTTCTCTACGTAAGAGTAAAAAAATCGTGTATTTTTCAACGAAAACATTTTTTAGCTTCAAGAAAAGTATTACTGACGATTTTTTTTTAAAAATTGGTTGTTAGAAATGTAGTTACCATGCACACACAAATCTCCATATCCACATTCATCCCTTCTGCCTAGACATCAAAATGAAACTTAGAAATACAGATTTTAAGGATCTTCAAATTCGCGATATCTATCTTTGCCTAAGAAAAAAAAGGCACAAAATCTAATAGCAATTAATGTTACCAACTGCATATAATAGAGTAAAATTAACACTTTGTAAATAATTTTATAGATTGTAAATTCAAAAAATTACATAAGAACTATAAAATGTTTGATAAAATAAAATACTGAAAGTATTTACCATAAAATTTTCATAGTTATCATTGTGTAACTTTATTTTCTTTTTCGTTCTTAATGGTTCCATAAAAGATCTAGTGAAAACGCGGTCTTGTATAAAGCGAAATATGTTCTAAAGTTGTACGACGCTTTCTGACGTCATCTCTACTGCATCTCTACTCCATCAGTTATATTTCATTAGAGCTATCATTTGTATTTGCATGATGAATCTGTTATAATAAAAAAATCACGATTTCTACAGAAATATTTTAAATTTCTATTAGGGTTTATTTTTTGAGCCTCAGCACATTTTTTTCTATTTCAGGGTGTTACTCGACTTTTGCTAACCAAAATTCCGTTCTACAAAGAAGTGGTTCTATTCTCGTTCTCTTGTGAAGAGTGCGGGTACCAGAACAATGAGATACAGTCGGGGGGACCTATTGCAGACAAGGGCATCCGGCATGTCTTGAATGTAACTACCGTTGCCGATCTCAACAGGAAGGTTGTGAAGAGCGATTACACGAGTGTGCGAATAGTCGAGCTGGATTTCGAAATTCCCGCTCAGAGCCAGAAAGGCGGTGAGATATATTTAATAAAAGACGGATTTCATTTGCCACTTGGATCAGATCTAACTTATATTTTTATATCCACATCATTTATTTCCCATTCCATTTGATTGGATCAATTTACCCCCTTCACACAACATATAATATACTAATTCATCGAGGTAAATCAAAAAGATTTTAGTGATCTGCTCCGATTGACAAAAGGAATATATGAAATTTCATTAAAATCCGTTGAACGGATCGAGAGACATCACTTTAAAGATTATTAAAAGTATTGTAGACCTAAATTCGTGACCTTGCTTTATAATCTCGAAATGTTTAAATCGATGTTATTATTATATTTATACCGTTAAGAAAAAATCCCCAGTAGATTTCTCTAATTTAATTAGTAAGTCTGACAAACACATTGGATAGTTTAAAAGTGTTATCTTCATATTTAGTATTGTATTTCAGAAGTGACAACAGTGGAAGGAATTTTAGACCGAAGTATACGCGGTTTAGAACAAGATCAAATCTTAAGACGCATTCAGCATCCGGAAGCAGCTCAGCAAATTGATGAATTTATAAAGAAATTGCAAAACTTAAAGGAAGGAAACTCGCCATTTCAACTTGTAAGTTTATATTTTACAAGGAAAAAATAATAACTTTGGATTGATGGTGTGTTTTTGTGTCGTGTAGATTTTAGAAGATATTTCAGGTAATAGCTATATAGAAAATCCAAGCGCACCTCTCAAGGATACGAACTGCACATGTGAACATTTCTCTAGAAACTCTGAGCAGAATCACATACTTGGTATCTACACACGACAAGAGGTAAACCAATAATATTTATGTACAGATCTACGGACACTAATAATCAAATACGGTTATATCAAAGCGGTTCGAAATCCACTATAAGATTTACCTTCTATTTCATTTGTATTTACAAAATATTAGTATTACCATTTCAAAAAGAACTACACAATCTAGCAAATAACTAACTTCGCATGTGTATTCAAAAAGGGTAACAACATTCTCAGAATTCTTATATTGATAATGAAAGACATGTGTATTTCTCTTGAAAGGTTGGAGTAAATGATGGTATTTTACATCCCATAAATGAAGAAGACTTCACGTTAGAGCAACTGGAGAAAGATGAAGTTCTCCAGTTCCCGACCAACTGTCCAAACTGCCAAAGTCCGTGTCAGACCAATATGAAACTTACCAGTATCCTTTTTTAAACTTATCTAGGAATAAATAAAAAAATACCTCGTAAAAAATATTATGAAACAAATACTTGCATATTTTGTTTAAAACTATGAAAAATTCGCAAAAAAAAAAACTAAAAACGTGTAAATTTTTAATGAGGATTTATATTTAGCGTTTTGGGATGTTTGTATTTTTCTTGAACGGATGTGTAGACATTCCGCATTTTAAGGAAGTGGTGATAATGGCGACAACGTGTGATACATGTGGCCATCGGACCAATGAAGTGAAATCTGGAGGCGGTATCGAGGAACAAGGCGTCCGCATAGAGGTCGCTGTCCGTGGCCCCCGTGACTTCTCAAGGGACATACTTAAGGTACACATTATGTAGTATATTTCAGAGAATAATATTTCTATATAACTTATACAGTTGTCCAATTTTCAATAGTCAATGGGATTTTCTAAGAGGACGTACTTTAAAGAAATTTGTATAGCAAATTCAAATTTGAGTTAAATTGAATGAAATATTGTAAAAATTATTATAAAATGTTAAATATTTACAAGAGAAATTCGAAAATTAAAAAAGGGAGCGTACCTCTATAACTGCCTGTGACGTAGTAACCCGAACGAACCACGGAGTCTAACTTCACTGAAATACTACCTCTACTTCTGACTAGCCCCTGACTCACACAAAACACTAGTAATATTTCTGTAAGCTATCGTTCGGGTAATGTCGTCATGATAATTCTTTATTATTTGTTTCTCGTGAAATAGATTAATATATAAAAAATATATGGAAAACCCCATTCGTATCCCGGAAACTGTGTGCTACGAGATCGATTAACTGGGACATAAGTCGGATTGTTTTTTAAAATCTCGGTATATTGTAGCGGAACTGTATTTATGATTAATTAATTGTTAATTTGAACATGTAAAAAGAAACCAAATGATGTAAAAATTCGTCTAAAGCCACTTTAAAACGCGCTATAATAATTAAGAATTGATAAAATATTGTACCTGAGAAAGTACCTGTTATCTTTTCAAGTCGGAAACGTGTTGGATGAGCATCCCAGAGCTGGAGCTGGAACTGGGCCCTAGTACTTTGGGCGGCCGCTTTAGCACGGTGGAGGGTGTCTTGATGGCAGCACGAGACCAACTTGCTAGCCAGAGCACCGCCTTCACCGACACTCTGGGTTCGGACGCCGCTGATCGGCTTGAGCGCTTCCTACAACGCCTCAACGATGTACTGGAAGCCCGAACGCCTGTCACACTGGTGCTGGATGATCCAGCTGGGAACAGCTACGTGCAGGTAATTCTTAACTAGGTATAGAACACGCCGGCACTGTGATAGATTTAAAATGAAATTGTATAGGCAACCTTGGTATGATAGCGGAAAACTTGTGTTTAAATACTTCGTGATATTAGTGTTTATTGGTCCACTTTATTTCAATTCGATCGTAGCGCTGGAGTGTCCTATATAACTGTTCACGTCAAGAACCAAAATACAACTGCTTCAATAATTTAACTTTTTTTTCTTTAAATGTCAATGCTCATGTAATTAAAATTTAAACTAAAATTAATTGAGTAAAGAATAAAAATATTATACTTATATAATCAATTAATTAACTATGTACATTTCTAAATAATTATAATAATAGTCTTATGTGTTTACAGAACTTAGAGGACGGAGACGAGTTAGACGATGGTTTGAAGATCTCGCGGTATACTCGAACCTTCGAGCAGAACGAGGAACTAGGTCTCAACGACATCAAAACAGAAAATTATTGACTTGTTATACATTGTTGCCCTTTTATATTAAAATAAATTTAAATTTTACTTTATTTATTATAGTCTCAATATTCTTCAACCAAATATCGTTTATTATAGTGCTGGAAAACAAGAAAAGTGTTACAGAAAGAATATATTCGATAATTTTTTAAAAGCTTAATCACTAAAAATATAATATAAATTAATTGATATTTATTCAGAAGTATCGTTATCGACTGTATTTCTATACTGTGGGTTTACAGTTATTTAATTTCTCTTTTACGCATGTGTAGAATGAGAGGTATGAATCATTTATATAATGTAGATGATCTGTGATATATGTAGGTAGATAATAAGATAAAGAATACACTCCAGATAAAAAATAGATTATTTTTTTAATAAATGATATAAATTAAGGTTATATTACAATGAAGTACACTTTTCTATCTTGTGGTATGGAACATCTGAACCTGAAATAAACCAAATTTTATTATTTTATGACAAATAAGTGTAATTAAAAAAAATTAGATGTTATTATACTTCGTTTTTAAACTATAGACAGCACTAGACGAAGTCACATTTACACCGCTAGATGTTACCAAAAAAATCACTAGATTTATTTGGCGGGAGAAATGAAGTGTCAAAATTAAAGTCACGTCAGAATTTATATTTTTCAGGCTATATTTTCATCATCCAAAACTATGATAGATAAACTACTTACACAGCGTTAGTGAAATACTAATAGTTCTGAAAAAAACTGGTTTTATTCGTGAAATATCACAAAAAGAGCAATAAAACGAAAAACACGTGCAAATTCAACAATTGATTTGACAACTTCCGAGAGTTTGACGTTTCAATTACGTTTGAGAAGGTTAACCTGAAAGTTCGTCTGGTTAAATGCGGCTTCAAGAAATGGCGCAGCAGCCAATCACAGGCTTTGATTTTGTCACTAGGATTCCTAGTTACTGTCTATAGTTTAAAAACAGAGTATAGTTAAGTAGCAGTAGATTGTTACCTATGAAACTTAAGATGGTTGGTAAGAAAATGAGGCCGTGTAGAGCGCCTATAATAACAATCCCCAGGTACATTCGGAAGTAGAAGATCTGGAAAATCTGGGACTGAGCGAATGCCAGGACCGTAATACCGCAGAATTTGGTCAGGGTGATACCCGACAGCACCTTAAACATTCATCAAATATTACATTATCAAGATTGAGGAACCAAAATACGGGTGACATCTGGTGGTAAATATAAATACGTGTAGTAGGGATAACATTGTAGTCGGGCTGGAATAAAGTACAAAATCATGTGACTTACCGAACTGCCCATATTACTGAGTGCATCTCTAGCCTTCTCCACAGATCCAGTTTTCTCAGACACGGCAAACGCATGAACTATGTGGCTGCAGAACTCCACCGAAATACCGATCGTCTGGAATAAACATTACATATAATCTACAATCTTTTATGCATCAATATTCCACGCAACAAGGTTGTTTTATATTTTTTCTATTTTATTTCTATTTTTTCGTGACTACTAATTTAATTAATGTCAAAAAGATGAAATATTAAACCTTGCTAAATAAACAACTAAGACCTAGTATCACGAATTTTATTTTTGTTAATTTTAAAATTAAAAGTCGTATTAGTAAGATAATGAAACTAATAAAGTTGGAAATAGATAAGAAACTTAGTAATATCGTACTACTGACAAAAAATTCCCAAATATCAAAACGACTAGTTTTTTATTAAAAAAGTACATAAAAAGCACAAACTAGAAAATATGGGAATTATTTTTAATTTATTTCCAAAAGGCCAATAAACAAAACAGCATGCAAGAAATTATTTTTTTTTCCGTTTTACTTTTTTGCATAAAGATTATACGCGAATTTTATTCAGAAAAATTTAAATTGATTTGGAATACAAAATGATGAAAATGATTGGTGATCTACAGTTAACGAAGTTTTACAAAAAGAAATTTTATACTATTCATAATGAAGTCAGTATTTTTATATGAATTATCTGAACTTCTAATAATGGTTGAGTCTATTACTGAGGAGTATCAATCCAGTAAATATACCGTTATTCGGTAATAATAATGTTATTATATACTTGTAAACTGTAGTGGTGGTTTATCACAGAATTCTGAGATGCTATGAAATCTGGACGTGACAGGTTTGATGTTATGTGAATTAGTGTTATATTTACCATGACGAGATTAACGAGTGAAACGGCATTGAGTGTGATGTTCCAGATATACATAAGACCAGCCAGGTTCACCAAGATGAGGAACACGTTGAGTAAAATGACGGCCGAAGAAAAAAAGTCCAAACCCGTAAGCAGCAAACTGATAAGGAACACTGTCAACAGCGACAGCCCCAGATTCAGGAAGGTGTCGTACCAGATGGTGAGGTATTGTTCGAAAAATACGTAGAACACACTATCCAACAAACAAACAAATATTACATTTGTTACTTTGTATCAGTATTATTTTATTTTATATAATGTATTTTTGTTCTGTAGAAAAAGTATAGTGTGTTACTTGTGCAGATCACCTATTTCCTATCTTGTGTGACTCCAGCACTCGACTTCCTCTCATGCCGAAACTTTTACGGCTCGTGGGAAATAGACAACTTTCTGCACTTGTTGCATAATATATATCTATATCCAGGCATAAAGTATATACTTTACGCATTCTTTAAAGTACGTAAAGAGTCATTTTTCATGTACTAATGTTTGAAAAATATTTTTAATTTTTATTTATGGTAAAGTGAGTTATTTGAATTTAGAAAACTATTGTGATAACAAGATGGTGGCGTGTCGGTTTTGTAATGGTTTAGTACCTGTATGGGAAGACTTCGACCTCTAGAAGATCGGTGAGATTCTGGGCTATGTTTCGTGCACTGCGTAGCGCCTCATAGAAGTCCTTAGATGTCTTGAGAATTGTGTGATACGACATGGTGTTCGAATTAACTATATAGGCGTTGCCTTCTTCGTCCAACTCGTAGTTCACTGACTGCAACACAAAAAAAATCCGTCACCTCTATTTATAATTTTTTTAAAGATATATACAGACAAAAGTAAACTAACATTAACCCCACAAGTAGACATATGTATATAGAATGCTTTACGTAATTCACTTAAATGACACTAAGATTATGTTGCACCAAAATTTTAATACAGCTGCAACTGATAATATTTTTAAATAATATTGTAATTAAAGTGCAATGCGTATAATATTTATTTAGAGAGTTCAGTATTTTCAAAGCTAATTATATAAAAAAAACATAGTTAACCCCTGAATCCTTTCGTTAGTTCGCCTGTATATATTATGCGTATGGCGATTATTTTTTAATAACACTATCTTCAAATATGATTTCGTCGCTGAACTTAGCTCTTCTATATTAAGGTAATTAAAACTCCTTAAAAAAGTTGGATTCGAAGAAAGTTTTAACCTGATTCACATCTAATTATTACTAATTCTTTGATTTTGTCTTAATTCCTAAAAAACGGTAATTCGTCCCTCCCTAGAAAAGTTTCTGGATAAGCCACTGATTATTTGAAAGTTTTTCATTGTAAATTAGACTACTAATTAAAAAAAATGGAATCAGTAATATCTAGCGCATGCGCAAAAAAATTAGTATATATCTGTTCTAAATGGGAATGAACTTGTTAGTTTAATGTGTTTTAGTCCAGAAATATATAAGTACCGCACTGTAAGCTGCATGTCCGGCCTTAGCGCACTTGTCGCTGGGATTGTCCTGCAGAAAGTAGGGCAGGAAACGACGGAACTTCTCAGGCGTGGGCAAATCACCCGGCTGCGTCGCGTTCTCATCTTCGAAGCATTTCTCGCAGCCACCTGCATCACACACAAACATTCGATGTTAGAAATTGAATTGGAATTGCCAAGTGTCAGTACCGTATATACAAACATTATCATCCTTATTATTCATTACGGAATACGAATATAAACCCGATGTTAGAAATTGAGTTGGAATAGTCAAGTGTCAGCATATACCTATTAGCAATAATTCATTACTTTCTTCAAATTTCTACATTTATTTATTATATTTTAAATATTAAATGTGCCATTGACACCCTATCTTCTTGCGTGTTGAGCATGCGCATCAAGTGCACTGTAACAGCTGTGTGCGATGCAAGATATATCTCTATTACGCTTTGTTGAACGTATGGATCGCGGAGGATCAGCGGTATATTACTAATAGGTATATGAGTGTCAGTACCGTATGTGTGTGGGCAGAAACTGTGGTTCCCCGGGAACATCTGGCAACACGCTGTTCCACTCGTCCAGTCGATGAAGTCGTCTAGCCATGAGTTGGCTGGTTTTGCCAGGTACGTCCTGAAACATATCACAATAGGACTTCCATGTTTCAAACAATCAATATGATATATGTAACTTTTTAACACAGGAGGAATTTCATTATCTGCATAGCCACATTTTTTTAAAGCTTAATATTAATATATTAATATTTTTTGCGTTCAGAAGCATAAACTTTTAATATTTTTTTCAGAGCTAATGCAAGTAGGTGTAAAGATTAATTTAATAAAAATATCCGGAAATCATGCCACTGTCCTATTAAGTAAAAGGCATGATTGTATGATTGCACCTACTGTTCTGAATATTTGGAGTGTATGTAAAGCTGAGTGGATAAGGAACGGTCGTTGCAGCCCTGACCGCCACACAACAGACGCTGCACCTCCGGGTCCTCGTAGTTCAGGGCCCCGCGCACCACCCAGTACACCGGGGGGCCCATCGACAGCAGATCCTTCATGTACTGCACAAACACCATCAATTACCAAATGGTAGTTTTCAACGACAAAATATAACACCCTGTATATACCTGGAAGTAGGTGAGTACATGGCTGTCGGCAGGCATGGAGAGCTCCTGGTCCAGACCGGGTTCCACGCTGGGCACCATTGCCACGCTCACGCAAAACCACAGAAGGAATATGACCACTATGCCTATGCGCACCCAGTAACTACAAACATAACATACTAATACAGAATACACCAGCGCTGCGATCGAATTTACCATTAAAACGGTTATCATCAACATAACAACAGTCAACATTTAAATAGATCTCTTATAGTGCAGGGAGTTATAATACATTATCGGATTTGTCCAAAAATTTGTAAGTGGAGACACGTAAACAATATGTGCATTAGAACCGATATTAAAACACAGATCGAGATCTGTATATAGGTGATGGCAAACGAAGTTGTGCTATCATCAAACGTAGTTAGTAAATCATATTTTATCGGATAAAATCATAATACAAAATAATGTTTTGACATCAGAAAAAACTTGAATGTTATATTTTGCTTCTTCACATGCCCCAATAACATGTGCAATAATTTCGTTACATTCTTTCGGTAGCGCTATATAATTTTCAATATTTGTACGCACATTGTTTTCGAACGATAGTGAAAAAAAAACTGAGTGCATGTAATTTGCAGTTACCACACTAACACCATCTAGTTCAATCGTGATAACTACTTTGAATTTTGTGGACGGAATGCGCCGTTTGGCTGTTCATCTGTTTGTGTTTGTCTGTGGTACACCGTACCAAATAACTAAGAGTCGTCCGTTGTGGAACAGTAAATATTATTCATATTTATAATGGGTATATGTCCATAATCGTTCAGTAATACAACATTAGTTTGCAAGAATATAGTTATTAGCATGGTACTGTTCTGAAGAAGGGATATGTAACGTGATCGTATAAAAAGGTAGGTACCATAGAGGTAAAATACTATAGAGGGCGCATATGACATAATTAGCATTAGAAAAATCGCGACGGAAGTCGGCCATATTTTATCCCCTATTTTACGCGTCCTGATTGGTTTATTTGAATTTATTTAAATTGATTAATTTCTGTATTCCACGTAGTGAAATTTTATTTATTATTGCTTCAAGTAAAAATTTACTAGTGATGAACATTAAGTGCGACCAGTATAATAATTTTAACTTTGATTTTCATATTTTAATATATCTCGTAATGATAAAAAAATACTAAATACGCTACTGGTAAGCGTAAACATCATCAGCCGCCATTTTAGGTTTCTTACTTTTGGTCGCGATTTTTTTTAGACATATACTCCCTTTGTAGTATATTACCTCTAAGGCAGGTACACTGCCTCTTTCGCTCCCATTCTATTTCTTTTCTTTCACTATTCTATCACGCTTTAATAACTATTTTGTCCTAAACTAGTACCATATATGTAACAATCCAAATTTGGTCACATATGCCATTCCACTATTCGAACACTTACTTCATGATAAGGGGAGTGACTTTATCGGCCCAGAACTTGTGCAGAGGACCACGTCCGTCAGTCTCCAGCTGCTCTGGGGCCACGTGGCTGGAAGTACAGCAGAACAGTAGGTCCAAGCGGTTTTCCTACAGTAGAAGCAGCAGTCAGAACAGTTAGTTAGTAGCAGAAGACGGAGGAGGTAATACTGACCGTGTAGCGCTTGTCATCCAGGGCCAGTAGCGCGACGAAAGCGGTGATCTGCAGCAAGAAGTTAACGAACACTGCAAACGCAGCGTACATCGCAAATGTGTTCACGGCTGGCATGTCTGAAATGGCGCCTGCAAGAACAAAACACTGTAGGCTTGTTCCTATACAGTATAATCTGTCCGGAACAGTCCGGAATTTGGGTAAATTGAAAATAAGTGTTCTCGAACGTGTTACGAATAATTTCTGACTAATTTTCTCATTGGAGCTACTTGCAGTATTCAATTAACGTTATATAAAAATAAAACATATTAAACTGTAACTTTTTTGATCATTAATGTTTTAATGAAATAATATTTTACCTATAGCAAAGCAGCCGCATTCTGACATGCTGCTGAGTAGAATTGAGGGCCCAACTTTGGCTAAAGTTACTCCTATCTGTTCCTCACGACTTAACGCTTTGTCCCTAAACAAAATTCAAACATTCAGCAGTCATTCAAAATCATAAATTACTAGTAAATTTATATTTATAATTACAAGTAGACAAAAAAGGTGATTAGGCCTAAACGACAGAAATGTTCTCGTGCCCTATTGACACATTTCTATTAATATTGGGCGGGAGACTACTTCTAGTTAATTTAAATTCAATAATAATATAATAACCTGGGATTCCGCTGATGTGTTTGTACCATTATAAAGATGTTGTCCACACCTACAGCGAGTACCAGGAAAGGGATAACCTCTATGGTGAGCAGTGTGGTGGGAACCCCGATGTAGCCAAAAAGTCCTAAGCTGCACAGCACTGAACACAGAACCACTATGATGCCGCCAACGGCTAGAACGATCTTACTATCTACCTATAATCAAATCTTACACTTAATTCAAGGTAAAATAAAACTTTAACATTCCATACATTCAATTTTCTAATATTATAGTTTGTACTATGCAATTAAGGTAAAATACAAAAAATAATTTAAGTACACCACCCTCAATTTTACTCTGTTGCACATCTTTAATCTTTAAGGTAATGTATGAGAGAATATAAATAAGGCCGGCACTATATGATCGTTTTTCATGGTAATAGTTACCAAGCAAAACGATGGCAGCGCCGTCTTGTTCTATACATACCAGTACAGTTCTGAAAGAGCGGAAATGTCCAAGTGCAATGGCAATGTAGATGAACATAACAGCGTAGGAGATAAGCACGGTGTATATCTCCGCCTGCGACACCCGCTCCAGCTCGTCCTGGATGCTGCGCTCGCTGGAGAAGGCTATCGACATGAACTCTGGCGGCTGCCACTCCTTCAGCAGCGCAATGAACCTGCAGCAGACATTCTAGCTAACTCAATATACAAGCAATAATACGGAAGATTGTTAACTGTTCAAACTAGTCTGTCAAATGACACCCAAATTTGTAAAAAATGAAATAACTTTAAATAGATGTCAAATTAATTTTGCATTATTTTTAAGTTAACATTTTGGTAATTTTCGCATCTCTGTGATATCTATATAAAATTTCCCGCTATTTTTCCACTGTTGTTAATTGGGCGGTCATTACCAAACTAAACGATAGAAGTGCCGATGTGGCTTGTTTGCGATCGTTGCATTGTAAGAAATTTGTAGCAACTTTCTCCGTGTGAACTAGTCATGACATATGACGAAATCGATTCTACGATTCCATTGAAAATGTGCTAATAATAGTAATGTGTGATGTACTCTGATATAGGCTTGCTATAGCCTCTGCAAGTGATGTATGCGTGGTGTGGTGTATTTGTTTGTGTTGGGAGTAGAATGTAGCTGTCTGTAATTTAAAAACGGAGTATAGTACATTGTCAGTGCACTCTCTAGACCTGTCGTCAAGAGACAGGTAACCAAAGTCACACGTCAGTTGTGCAGGAAGCCTATACAACGGAGAAGTGTAGTTGAATTAATTTTCATTAATTCAGTTTGAATCACAGTGCGACGTGTTGAAATGGAAAGTGTACCTCAAGCACAGGGGAAACCGAAGGATTCGGAGAAAAACCCCTGCTAGCGGACGGATGAAGCACATGGGAACCGAATTGGCGACCCCAGAGGTGCTGGTCGAGCAGCAATCTTTACGTAATCGTTAACAGGCAGACATTTTGTATAAGTAAAGTAAGTTGCTTATTCGAGGTGACTATACCTGCGTTCCCATTCGAGTGCGTCTGTCAGATCCTCCTCCTGCACTTGGTTGTTGACTAAGAAGGTGAGTACAAGGGCAGTTGCCTGATGGAACTCATCGTCGAAGCCGCCTAGGGCGATGGCCGGCTCCACTGGGCCTCCATACGGGGCCAGGCATTCGGGGTTGTACGGAGTCCTGCACAATTTACACCAGTTATCACAAAATTATTATTATCGATGCCTTTATTTGTAATTGGGGACAAAATTTCTTATAATGACTAAAAATAAAACATAAAATTACAAGAAAATACAAACATTTTAGAATGCTCTAATTCTTAATGCTCTAATTCTTGCCTACTGGAACCAGAGCATTCAAGGCTTTATTACTGATGTAAAAATATACTGTAGTCGGCGCCCATGAATATATGACCATTTTAGAAAATTTAGTTTCACTTATAAATTCTGTAATATTGAGTTTCATATATGAGTGTATAAGGTATATTCATGATAAATTCTCTAAGGAATACACACTAAAGCTATGACTATTGATTCAAGGGCTACCCTGTGTGTAATATAAGTATTGCAAGGCGATTATACTGACTGAATGCACATGTACATCTTGTCGAGTACACGTTGGAAGGTCTCCTCGTCATCTTCGCGTAACAGCGAGCGGTTGATGTAGCCCATTACACTCTGCACAGTGCAGTGCTCCACAGTCTTCTCTCCGGTGAAGGCGTTTACCATGGGGGAGAAGCAGATTCGGTCCAGGGTACGGGAATCGTTTCTTCCTATCTGCACATAAGCCCATATTAGTGACCAAATACACAATTTTGTCCTGCCACCCTTGCACCCCCCAAATCCCATCACTGAAAGCAGTCCATTCGGTGTAAAGGCCTCATAATTTATGTGCAGAATAAAAAAATGATTTATTCATTAATATACTTACATTTTCAATTTGCTCCTGAAGATCCAGAACTGTTAATAAAAATTCTCTGTTGAACACAGGGCCCAGTAGAATTTCATCTGATTTGTTGTTTTGTCTCTAGAATCAAAATTATCTATTAAATTATTTTAATAAATATAATACTACAGATTTGACAAAGTTGATGTACGCAAGACGCCTCAAATTTGTGCATTATGCAACAAACCATTACATAATGAAACAACTTTTGCGTTCCTGAATAATTCTGTTTAATTTGTTGTATGATTTTCTTCCAGTGTCCAAGCTATACTTACATAAGCGACTTGGGGCAGGCCGTTAGCCACGAGAAAGATTTGTTCAGTGCGGTAGAAGGGGCTGAAGACATTGTCGAAGTAGTCCTTCTCCTGTCGGCTCTGACTGCTGGGGCTGGCCCACAGCTCCACGGGGTCTGTGGTGATCTGCAGGAACACGGCGCCGTAGCCCAGACCTAGGATCGCCCACGACGTTAGCATCAGCACCAGGTAGCTGTTCTTCGCCATTGCTGTACATACATTACGATTTTTTCATCCTAATTCGTAGATAATTGAATAACGAATTGCAATGGGGTTTTCCAATAGGACATATTTTAAAGAAATTTTTATTATAAATTAAAATTTTAAGTAAGTAGAATGTAAAAATTATTATAAAATGTTAAATATTAACGAGAAATTTGAAATTAAAAAAGATGGCGTGCCTCTGAACCACAGAATCTAACTTCACTAAAATGCTACCACCTCTACTTCTGCTTAGTTTCTATCTCACACAAAACACTAGTTCTCTTTCTGTAAGCTATAGATCGAGTAATTTATATGAAGATTAATATAAAAAAAATCAAAACTGATGGAAAACTCCTTCACAAATAATATTAGGCATGTCCTATAAAATGCATAACACACCAATCAATGACGATAAAAAATCATCGATGTAAAAACGTTCACGGATTCGTTCTGTTGGTATATGTTTCATTGATGGTCATTGATGATATTTTATGTTAACAATTAATGTGTCATGGGCATAAGGAAGGTATTGTTATCACAAAGAGTTTGACATTCATTAATTTACCGGCTGAATGTATATGTATGTCTCACCTGTGCCCCAGTATTGGAAGAAACTTTCTATGTTGTCTGTAATTTGATGTCCGAATCGTTCCTTACCCACCAAGTTTTCAAACTGCTCGAAGGAATCTGCAATATTATATACAATATAAATTAGTTATTTTATCATTCATTTTTGTAAATTTTTAGTGGCTGATAGTAGGTACAATTAGTCACGGATTATCTTTAAATTACGCAACGCTTCAAGAGGGGTGGGTTCGGAGTAGAGTTACGAAGGGGTTATGAGGAACTTAATTACGTAATGATACTGCATTACGTAATACTTAGGGGTAGAGGGTTCATGTTTTCGTTACATGCATATTCCAATATAATGCGTGCGTTACGTAACGATAAATTATTACGTTACCAAATATTTAGGGGTAGAGGGTTCATGTTTTCGTTACATGCGTATTCCATTGTGCGTTACGTAATTTAAGGACGGCCCTACCTGACTGGTCTTGTTTCCGGCGACGGTGTCGTATAAAGGCCATGGCGAGCACAAAGCCGGTGCCGAACAGAAAGAGCACCAAGGCGCAGATGAAGGACACGCCCATCAACCCAGCTATTTCGAAGGGAGGGTCGTCGGCGACCGGCGCCGATCCTACGGGGCAGCTCGCCGAGCAGTCCATGCAGCTGCAAGCCGGCCTCGATTCCTACACACACATGAGTAATTTATCACCAATTACATTAATAAAGAAAGATTACAGAAAATAGAAACAATGGTATAGATAACTTATTTCGTACTATTTCTTGTTTTTAATACGAGAAGCAAATGCGAAAGTCTGATTTATACTATAGATAGTTATTTAAAGAAATTCAAATTCGAAGTAGAGGAGAATAAGGCACTATCGCAATGCTATTGTTTGGTCCAGAAAAGAGCAGAATTTCAAATAGATGCCATGAATAGAGATAACGATAAATTTAATACGGGAAAAGATGTATCGGCAATAGTATGATGTTCTAAAATAGTTATATCATAGAAAACTAATATACTATCTACAGAATGCGCTTTCTATTAGGGGACAAGTGCGCTGCAGTCGCTTGGGCTCAAACAAGACTTCACACCACCTTCACACTGGTCGTTGTTGAAAAAAGAGCGGGAACTTTAAGTAAACGTCATGGAGACAGACAGCAGTAAAAAAAAGAACACATTCTATAGATAGTATATTAGTTATCTATGATATAACTATTTAAAAACGCCATACTATTGTCAATATATATCTCCCCTTATTAAATTTATCGCTATTCCTGTCCATTATGTCTATTTAAAGTTCCCACTCTTTTCTGGACCACGGCCACTAAGATAAACGACAGCAGTGCGCTCATGGTCTATAACTTACATTATACGACATATTGCAGTGCAAGCCATATATCTCGGCCGCGACCACATGCTCAGGCACAGGCTGCGGGTCTGTGACAGGCTGGCCGTCGTCGTCCAGGGCGATGTAGTTGATCTGGTAGGGCACGCCGGGAGGACCGCCATCCTTGGTACCCATGTAGGTGAACCATCGCTGCGCGGTGCACTGGCTGGCTGGCACTCCGCACGACACGTCCATTGTAAGCATGCCTGTCTGCGGCATCACCACTTCTCGGCATGACTCGTAAGTTGCGTTCATGTAGGTTGATGAGAGGTATAGGTTGATGGCTGTCGCGTAGGAATCCTCCCCGGCTACACAGTCAAAATAAATTGCTATACTGTACATTAAAAATGGTTACAAGCATAAATCCAAATTTTCAGACGACGACATATGAAAGTAGCCATATTTACACTGTAATTAACACCAGAAAATGTAACATAGCACACGGCGTGTGTTATAATAACACACTAGTGTGTTATATAACCGGATATGACGATTAGTGGTCAATAGATGGAACTTTGATGATGAAATGTAACAAAATTAATGAAAATTTGCTTAAAACTACGATTTTAAAATTGGTAGTGAATTAATAACAAAAATAAAGAGTCAAAATGTACTGATAGTTTTATTAATTGTTCAAATAATACGTACTAGACTTCCAAATCAGTTTCCGGTTAACTAGTGATACTTAACCTCAAACCCAAACGTCAATGCTTTCGTGAGTTGTGTTTGACATTGACACTTTTGTATAAACCAACGACTAAATATAACTAGACAAAACATTCCCTATCCTTCCGTATTGAATGTTTTGTTTTCGGTAAGCCAGAAAGAGAAACCTAGAGATATATATAAAATGAAAGTATTGTTCGAGCATTGCTCGCTAGAGGCGTCACTGTAGGTGTCATTATTTTTTGTTATTTATCATTATTTAGGTTTATGTTTTGTCAATGACGCGTTAAATTTGATTATATTTGAAACACATAAATTTAAAACTTCCAATTCTAATGTTAAACATAAAAGCACGGGCGCCTCTAGTGAGCAATGCTCGAACAATACTTTCATTTTATATCTATCTCTAGGTTTCTTTTTCTGGCTTACCGAAAACATAACAAACCAAGAGAAGTTTTGTCTAGTTATATTTTGTCGTTGGTATAAACCCTGTTTTTATTATAATATTTTGTGGTCGTCTGAAAAATAGTGTACATAACTCGTTTGAAAGTGTATAGCAACGCTCGTGTATTAAATCACTCGGCGCTACACGCCTCGTTCTTCAATCTCTACACACGCTTGCTATTTACCACTTTCCACGCTTGTTATGTAAATAACTATAGTTTTGGCCGAAGTGGTGATGACTGACCTTCGACCTTGTCGACGACGGTGAGGAAGTCGTACTTGTCGGGGCTGCAGGTGAGCATGCAGATGTGCTGCACGAAGTTCTCGAAGCACGTGGAGCAGCGCTTGAACACGCCCTCGCCACTCTGCAGGCTGCTCTCCATCGTGTTCACCTGGTCGCTGTCGCAGCACAGTATCGGCCACTCGCCATCGGCAGACACGTCTAAAAACAATACAAACATTTCGGTACATTTCAAAATAATAATAATAATAATAATATATTGAGAAAACATTTTAAATTTCGGTATATTTATGGAAATTTTGTTAGATTTGAATATTTTACTCAAATGAAGTCAGTATAAGCATTAGTAAATAAATTTTTAGAACATTAAAGCTAATAAGTAGTAAACAATTCACAATAATTTATTTGTTATCAACATTATCATAGATGAACATAAACACATTATAAATATACTTTTGTAATTATTTATTTTAATTTTTAAGCACTATGTCTATGGACTAAAAGGAACAAATATAGTAATACTGGAACGTGTATTGCCATAATGTTCCCTATATATGTATGAAAAGCGGGCCGAGAGAGTCAATTCCTACAAGGTATATCCATCATTGTCTAACACATGTTCGCATGCGTATTTTTAAAGCAAGTGACATGGAGTACATTCTGATGCACAATCGAAGAAACTGTGTCTTTGACAGCTCTTAATAAGAAGGTGATATGTAAAACAAAAAAATAAACATTTATCTTTTTTCATGCCTTTTTCAGTGGCATTATTTTTTTAATCCCATTCCAATTTTACTTTTCCTGTAAATAAAGAACCGGTAGCAACTCATTGGAGAGAAAAGTTCCCTGCAAAAGTTCATTTGTAAAATACTCATACGTTTCTAGTGATCATTTCTGCACAATACAATTTTCTACTGTCTTCATAGGGTTGAAATTTTATGACATTAGAAACTTTTGATCACCCTGTACGGCAAGGACAAAAACACCTGCTAGACGCTGTCTCTCTCGCGCTAGTGCACGTTATTTCAGTGTTTTCAAGGCAAACCAAGGAAATTTCAAGATAAACACAACAAAACAAAAGCATGCCAGCTAAAAGCCGCGACAACTCGACTTGACAGGAAAAATTGTAATTGCCAAAATCGAAAAAAAAGGGTTACAGGTTAGATTTTGTTGTTTTTTGTATAACCCTATCAAATATCATTTGTATTTTGCAACTTACTCGCTTGTTGTAGAAGCAGCGGACATCTCTTCTGGAGTATTTTAAGGGCTGCGGCGTCATCCATCGCCTGGGCCGGGTCATCGACGATGCAGCTCTGCATCAGCCCGTTGTCGTCCTCGTGGCACTCGCCGTATATCACGCAGCTCTTCTCCTGCGCCAGGCTCGCACGGACCACCATCAGCACCACCAGAACCACACATCCTGCACAACACACATTGCTGCTCAACCACAGAATAGTTATATCGTTGATTGAAAAATATATAGGTAGGCAAGCCTGTATGTTTTTGCGTACCGCTGTTTTGGAATCAAATTCGACAGAGCCATCTCGTTCATGATTCCATGAACTACTTTGCGGAATTAAACAGACAAAAATATCAGATAAATAAAGAGGTTTTACATATTTACTGAATTTTTGGTATCTATTAAAATGGTTCTTTCAATAATTCATTGGTTTATTTTAAAATAGAATTTATTTATATTATTAATTATTTGACGTTTACTCTTTTTTTATAATATTTGACAGAAACGCCTGATATTAACCCAAATGCAACCAGACATACAGTTATGTAGGTGAAACGAATTTTTTCATAAGCTTACCTATCTATATATTTTTCAATCAACGGTTATATACAAAAGCGACAGTAAGACAGACAAACGAGAATTAGAGAAAAATAAGGAATGCCAACAAATTTAAGGGGCTCATCGCAGGGACCCGAATCGTAACGAAACCGTAACCGAAAACCGCACAGATATTTGATTTTTTTTTGACACCGTAACTGAAACCGAAACCAATATTTTCTTTTTTCAAATATGAAAACCAAAAACCGATACGCAAAATAGATTTATTCTGTAACCGAAAATGTAATCGAACCGAAAAAATGTCGGTTCTAGAACGAGTATAAATAAAAATGTACTAATCGGAAAATATTAACTATAAATTTCACTTATTTTTATAAAATTCTAGTGTAATTAATGTACCTAATAATAATTAACTAGTTATATTTTAAAGCGCAATTTTAATTTTTAGATCACAACTTAAAATTAATGTAAGAGTAATTTCAAATAATTAACAGATAAACTGTTAAATATTTATTAATTTTTGTCTCAATTCTATGGCTACCACTATTTTTGGGGTGATTTACATCATTTTCATTCCTAATTTCTGAGCTTACAACGCACGAAAAATTAATTTGGTTATTGATTCAGATGCAAAGTTTTATGATCTATAACTGATATTTGAAGCTTTTTTACATTAAATAATTAAGGAAGCAGGAAATTACGAAAGTATGATTTTACATGTTAAATGCCTATGTTCGGGTGTTCGAGTCAACATCATGTATATACTTCTGCTTCCGTAATTACTTTTAATGAAATAACAGTTGTAGAGCATAAAATTCTGCATCTGAATCAATAGACAAAATTAATTTTAAATGCCTTGTGAGCTCAAAAATTAAATATGAAAATGACACAAATGACCCCTAAAATAGCAGTAGCCAAGGAATTGAGACAAAAATAACAAATATATAACGATTTATCTCGTCACATTAAAAAAAACTATCTGATGCATAGCAAAGAATTTTGTTGATGCCGTTTTAAATATTATTTCATTATATTTTTAAAATGTTTTGAAAAATCACAATACAAATTGCACATTTCACAAACAAATGAAAATAATAAACCGTTACAAAAAGAACATAAAAATCACTGTTCACCTATTATGTTCATTTTAATTCACTGATATCACAGATTGTAGTTCGAACATATCACATTATTGACTAACTCCTACAATGAATTATATATATTATAATAGTCTGAAGAGGTCGTTATCAATGCTATCAGTAGACAATCTGATAGGTGACGAAATGTAACATTCACAATCACAACTATACACCTGTAAATATAGATTTCTTTGGTATTTATTTTCGAGCTTGTATCATATAGTTCCACAATAACAATGAATTCACGGTATCATCGGCAACGATCATAAAAGCAGAAAATTATAAAAAAAACAAGATTTTAAACTATGACCAGAAAGATGCGAGAACTACTTAGTTTTTTTTTTTAAATCAATTTCAAAAAGAATAAACTGGCAAATAACTTGTTATTATAAACATATCTCAGCTGTTTTCTGATTTTAAGGATTATTACTAATTTATTTGTTTTTACACTACTAGTCTAGACATCCACTATTATTAACCTTTATTTGACATGAGAAATTGTTTTTTATTACCTCTTACTAGTTAAACATGGTCACCTTGACTTAGGACAATAATAAATTATTATAAACCATTGTCGATAATGAAAAGTGCCACTTTTTAAAGAAACTCAAGTCTCAAAATCCATATACTGTTTGAATGATTTAACTCAAGAAAAGTGTAAAGTATGGATTCATAATTTCAATATGCCGTCTAAATTAAATATGTAAGTTAAATAAAACCAAATTAAAAATCAAAAGTGAGGTCAAAATGAAACGTCAAATATAAAAACAAGGACATCCTACTTTATTTTTGTTAATATTAATAACCATGTTAATGTCTATGTCAAAATGTTTGTTATTGTCAATATATATTTTTTTAGTAGGATTATGATTGAAATGCTAGTAGTGAAAAAATAATTTATATACCATATAGTCTTATTCTATAGTTACATTATTTTTATATATAAATATTTTCTTTTATTAAGCTTATAACAACAATAATGTTAATCATTGGCAAAATATTAGGTGTTTGAAAACTGAAAATGTTTGAAATATATCTACTCTATGTCCTCGTTCCATACTACTGTTATTATTCGGAAATTTTTTAATCATTTTAATAAAAATATAGGAAATTTTAACACTGATGATACGAAATTAATAATTTAATATTACATATTTGTAATTATTTAATATTTTGATTTACTTATAGGCAGGGCATGTAACCGAAAAAAATACTGGTTAACGGTTAACCCTTATAGAGAACGTTATAATAATAACGGTTTTAGTTCGAAAACCGGTTTTTGAAATTTGGAAACCGGTTTAAACCGGTTAATATATCGGTTAAAAAAATAATTAAAATTAATTAAAACAAATTAACTATAAAAATTTGATTAAAAAAAATTACAAAATAATTAATTAAAAAAATTCGAAAAAAAAAATCATCTGAAAAAAATATAACAAATAAAAAAAACAATTTAATTAATGAATATTCACAAAAATTCCCATAATATCTTTAGAAAAACGCACGTCATTTTTCAATTTTAAACTTGCCTGTGTTGACAAAGGCCGTATTTATTTGGGACATTTTAAGTAACCTTAACGGCCAAAGAGACTACCTACATTTATGACTCTCCAATAAAATGGAAATTGTAAAAACTGTCATGACTCATGTTCAAATACAAGTAGAAAACACAGATATAAAAAAATATTAAAATTTTTCTTGCTAAATGAAAAATAAAGGTTAATGTTCGCTAAAACCGGTTTATTTTTTTTGGTTAACGGTTACCGGTATTTTCGGCCTAAAAAATATCGGTTAAAATTACGGTTAAAGTTCGCAATTTTCGTTAAAAATATCGGTTACCGGTTTTTATTAACCGGTTTTTTTAACCGGTTACATGCCCTGTTTCTGAGTAAGAAAACCGAATAAACATAACTAATTTAAAAGGATATTAAAATTTTATAACTCATTTGTAAATATTTATGAATATTTTCATATTTTAAATGCACATTGACAGATAAATGTGCCCAACTTCATTCAACAAAGTTACCATATTTCACGTTTATATCCCTAGATTACAATCTACCCAAATTTGGGTGTGTATACAAAAAAATTCCATGATACGAATGAGATAAAATGCAAAACTATTTGAATAGACATTTTTGTAATATTAAAGCTAGATTTACACTATAACATACAAAATAGTTTAATATGAACCAATAATGAACCTTAAAAAATACAACTTTTAGGTTTTTAACGAAAAATTTTGTTTCTACACCCAAAAATACCCATTTTTGGGTCAAAAATTTTGGTTTTTGAAAATAGTCTAAATTGATAGTCCACAATGCGCTGATTCCAAATTTTCGAACCGAATTTAATTATCTCTTTCCATTCCTGAGATATTTGGCCTCAAAGTTGCACCTCAAAAAAGTGTGTTTCTTGACCATATCTCTAAAGTGGTTAGAGATACAATCTCAACGATTATACCAGTCGATTCTACGCGCAAATTTACATAAAGAAATGTTTTCTCCGCATATACGTTCTTTGGACCGATTTGATGAAAAATGAGAAAAACGAAAAAAACAGGAATTTCAGTTTTTCGCTCGAGAACTTTTTGTCTACAAATCTTTTCATTTTCTGGACTTAAGTAAATACAGATGCGCTGATTCCTAATTTTCAAACCGAATTCAATTATCTCTTACCGTTCTCGAGATATTTGCATTCAAAGTTACACCTGAAAAAATCAGTTTTTCAGGAATAGTCCTGAAATGGGTAGAGATACGACCTCAGCGACCTCACCAATCGATTCTACAGGCAAAATTAGATTTTTGTACCAATTTTCAGATTTATATTCCAATGGATACAATTTTTATAGCGAAAAAACGAAAATGGCCAAAAATCGAAAAAAATCGCAAGGGGTTTATCAGGCGATTTTTCGATTTTTGCGATTTTCGTTTTTTTGCTTTAAAAATTGTATCCGCTGGAATAAATATCTAAAAATTGGTATACTTATATAATTTTTCCCGCAGAATCGATTGGTGAGGTCGCCGAGGTCGTATCTCGACCCATTTCAGGATTATTCCTGAAAAACGATTTTTTTCAGGTCTGACTTTGAACGCAAATATCTCGAGAACGGTAAGAGATAATTGAAATCGGTTTGAAAATTTGAAATCAGCGCATCTGTATTTACTTAAGTCCAGAAAATGAAAAGATTTGTAGACAAAAAGTTCTCGAGCGAAAAACTGAAATTCCTGTTTTTTTCGTTTTTCTCATTTTTCACAAAATCGTTCCAAAGAACGTATATGCGGAGAAAACATTTCTTTATGTAACTTTGCGCGTAGAATCGACTGGTGTAATCGTTTAGACTGTATCTCCTACCATTTTAGAGATATGGTCAAAAAACACACTTTTTTGAGGTGCAACTTTGAGGCCAAATATCTCAGGAACGAGAAGGGATAATTGAATTCGGTTTGAAAATTTGAAATCAGCGAAGGGAGATCTATCTGTTTGGTTTTTCCAAAAAAATCAAAATTTTGACCCAAAAATGGGTATATTTGGGTTATTTCACACCCTAAAAAGCACGTCACTTTTCAATTTTAAACTTGCCTGTGTTGACAAAGGCCGTATTTATTTGGGACATTTTAAGTAACCTTAACGGCCAAAGAGACTACCTACATTTATGACTCTCCAATAAAATGGAAATTGTAAAAACTGTCATGACTCATGTTCAAATACAAGTAGAAAACACAGATATAAAAAAATATTAAAATTTTTCTTGCTAAATGAAAAATAAAGGTTAATGTTCGCTAAAACCGGTTTATTTTTTTTTGGTTAACGGTTACCGGTATTTTCGGCCTAAAAAATATCGGTTAAAATTACGGTTAAAGTTTTCGATAAAAATATCGGTTACCGGTTTTTATTAACCGGTTTTTTTAACCGGTTACATGCCCTGCTTATAGGTGAAAAACACCTGTTTTAGAATCTAAAATTTTTATTTGATAGCATTAAGAGGGTATAGGTATGAAGAATTTAAATCGAACTTTATAGACAGGCGATCTTTGTAGCTGAGATTAATTGTCACCTGTGTCAGCCACCTGGGACACCCGCTGATAATCTTATCTCATCTGATTGAATGCCATTGCCTGTCTTATCATACCAGGTGTACATAACGTCAACATCTATACTTCACGCACCAAAAAAAAATTGCCTAATTTATAGCAATGTATGTATTATCAATATTTATTTGTGATTAAGCAGATTTTTATCATTTTAATAAACCGTTATACAGAAATTTACAGAAAGGTAACGGCCTGTTATCTGAATGAGACTGTAAATTTCAGGTAACGGTAGAGCATTGTATAATGTTTTATGGGCATTTGCATCGCAATATATTTATGTTTAATAAAATTCATTGCATTTGTGCAACGTCAATGTCAATGTCAAAGGATGTCAGACGTTCAAATAAGATATGTTATCATGGTATATCCATGTCAACAGCCCGTTATAATTTTTACACGGTCTAGCCCGTAAAACGTCTTGTAACCCCTAGAAACAGAGCTAAATAAACAGTTCTTTACTGTTCAAATGCCCATACATAAGTTTACCATATTTCAAATGTCAAATAATCTTTGTGCTTCCGTTATAACGTATAAACGCAGTGATTTTCGTTTTATTAAATGACGGAATGTAATTATACACGTGGACCATAAAATAGAATCCAGTTTGCAAGTATTTTCAAGGTTTCTCATACTTGATACAAAAAATTCATTATAAAAAGAACAAAATATCTTATCAGGGGAGTTTTTTTGCGATGACCCGTACTTAAGATTTTCAAGTGTTCTCCTATTGTTCCGTTTTTTGTTTGCAGAAAAAAGATTTGTGATTAAATTTAATATTTTAATTAATACTAATTAGTCAAAGGTATGATTTTATCAACTTTTACTATGCGTCAAATTTTATTCAAATATATGTATACACTGTGTGCAACGAAATGCAGAACATTGGACTTGTAACATGTGTTTTCAAAAAATTTCCTGATACTCTCTCTCCTGATAGTTTCAGAGCAACGACCATCTATAAAGAGCAAAACTACAGGACTACAATGTTGTTCAAATTTAAATTCTACATCATATAGTGTCATAATTGATGCAACAGGACATCTGCAGTACGATATAAGGGGGCGTATACATTTTATCCTGCACACATGTTATATTGCTCGACTTTGTATCTTTCAAACATTTAATCTTGCACACCTTTCATCCTCCACACTTTTAATCCACGAAGAAAAGTTATGTTACACACATTTTATATTGCGCACATTTTATCATTCACACATTTTATCTTTCATTCATTTTATTTTCCACACATTTTATCTTCGCCAACGTTTGATCTTTAAAACATTATAATTGTACCTTCCATTTATTTTATTGCCCATGCAATTAACATACTTATAATTAGATGAAATATCCAGTATTAACTTTTTCTGAAGATAAAATGTGTAAAAGATAAAATGTGTGAATGATAAAATGATTTGGAAAATAAAATGTGTGTAAGATAACTTTTTTCGTGGATTAAAAGCAGGGCATGTAACCGGTTAAAAAAACCGGTTAATATAAACCGGTAACCGATATTTTGAACGAAAATTGCGAACTTTAACCGTAATTTTAACCGATAATTTTAAGACCGAAAATACCGGTAACCGTTAACCAACAAAAAAGTAAACAGGTTAAAAACCTTTATCTACAACTATTGAAATATCTGTACATTATACGTGTGATACTACATATAATATACTACTCATATTACACAAGTGTAATATGAAATGTCATGATACACGCTACACTTTTCTGTAATAAATAGGGCATATAATTTAACACATAATATTTTATTAAACTGTTAATTTATTAATAACACATTTTTTATTATAAATATCAATATATATGCTTATAAAAGTATAATAAATACAATTTGAAAAGTTATTTTGACATTTAAGGCTACTGTGGCGCCATCTGTTGAGCTATATATGAACTACTCACACCTAACTGAATATTTAACAAATGATATCAGATTTTTTATATGCCTGATAGTTGTAGATAAAGTATAGTATTTGACTCGCATAATATGGCTACATTACACGCGGATGATTAAAAATACTCGCTACCGCTCGTATTTTTAATTACATCCTCGTGTAATATAGCCTACATATTATGCTTGTTAAATAATATACTATTATTTTAATATCATTTAACGCGAACATTTTAATTTTTTTATATCTGTGTTATTTATCTATTTGTATTTGAATATAAGTCATGACAGTTTTTACAATTTATAATTTATTGGGGTGTCATAAAAGTAGGTAGTCCCTTTGTCACTATTAGTCAAGTTTAAAATTGTTAAGTGACCTGGGTTTTTCTGATGGTATTACGGGAATTTTTGTGAATATTCGTTAAATAAATTGCATTGTTTTATTCGTTATTTTTTCAGATGGTAATTTTTACAATTTTTTTTAAATTATTATTTATTATATTTTTTGTAATTATTTTTTATTATATTTTTGTTTTTTTTTAATTAATTTTTTTACCGATATATTAACCGATTTAAACCGGTTTCCAATTTATAAAAACCGGTTTTCGAACTAAAACCGTTATTATTATTACGTTTTCTGTACGGGTTAACCGTTAACAACTATTTTTTACAGTTACATGCCCTGGTTAATACATAGTCCCGGGGAATAAAATCGAAGAACTATGTACGTGCCTATCACATACTATGGGTCACCCTGTATTTAAATAGTTTCTGTACTGTGGTATTTGGAAAAAAAATAATAAAAATTACATTGGAATTATTATGAAACATATAAATATTTAACAATGTTTTCAACCTGCATTGAAAAAAAAGTAATTTACTTTAAAAATATTATTTTCATTAAAAAAATTTTCTCTGATCGTAAGAAAATGATAACTTTCTGATTTGATTTATTCTGAAAAATTCGTCATAAAACATGTTACAGTTACCATGATTACAAAGTAAAATCGTTGTGAAAAACAATTTCTCATGTCTAATAAGGATAAATAACAATTAATGATTAGGCAATTAGTGGAAATATAAATTATAAATTTATGAAAAAGCACTTACGATTTTCGAGGTTCTGATCCATCCAGTTTTCTAGAAATGTTTTCAATCATAGTTCTTTCGCGGTTTAAATATTTCTTCTTTCTGCATTTCTGTCATTATAGCATACCTGAAACTATCAGTCTATAAAAATATAATGTTTTAAATATAACTTTTGGATAGGTTATATTTTAATATCTACTACTATACATTTTTAAATAACACATAAGAATTAAGAATTGAAAATTATATTATAATTTCTTTAAGCTCCAGCAAAATAAAAAATATTTTATATTTTTCTAAACTACTCATTAATAAAAAAAAACTATTAGTTATTTTTATAATTATTAAAATATATGAACTTATTTTACAATATTTGCTGCACTATTATTTATTAAAAAATATTTTGCACTCACCAACATAAATTGCTGCTTCTATAAGAAATTATACCATTTGAAATAGGTTCTGCTTCATTTCTATCTATTATTCCCTAAAAATATCTGAAGAAAGAAATTTATAAAAACTGCTTCATCTGTAAATTATATCAATATAATATTAAAGTGGAGATGTTGGTCCCATCCTCTATTATTTTACATTTGATGTTTAGAGGATGGTTAAGCCCTACCACCACGACAAGGTCTCTCCACGACGGCAAGGGGGGAAGGGATGGTTTTGGGTTTAAGGAAAGGAGGAAGACTTAAAACTATTGCGACTTAAATCTAACCGCGACTTAAAAGTTATTCGGCGCGACTTAAACTAATGCAGTGTACTTCCAGCGAAAAGGGTCAGGGGCATTGGCATGAAAACCAAGAAAGAAGTAGAAAATGAAAATATAATATTAATTATTATAGTCTATGTACAAACTCACTCCACAATTAGACATTTCAACACGCTAGCGGTCAGACACCCTTCCGGCCCTCCAGTACTAACGCCCAAAATGGTAAAAGGGCAGCAAGATGCACCAAGCACATCCGTAACTCTAACTTATAGACACGCTAATACGAGGGCGGTATCACAACCCTTCCGTGCAACCCATACCAACGACCAGAATGCTGTAAGCAGAGAAAGGAGTGCCTCGACTTATAATATACTACGGGGTATTGCATATTCAAAATTCAAATATTATAATTGGAGGACTTTAAAATCAAAAATTATTTTTTTTGGGAAAAATTAATGGTTGAAATTAGTAATAGGAGTAAATTAAAAAATTAAATCTAGCAATATTTGTACAAAAATGGCATAGTAAAAGTTGTGTAATATTTACATTTATAGTGAATTAAATAATGTTCTCATAAATAAACAAAAGCAAAACAATTAATAAAACAAGGCACACTATAAACCTAAAATAAGTTATACCTAAAAGCTCGTCTTTACTGAAAACTTCCCGGGTAGTTTTGCAGTAAGGATTTGCTTCCATTCATACTTCATACCTTATATCTACACATCACATCTCAGTCCTAACCATCACACTATATATACATTTTCATACATTGTATTTAATCATCACACCTTATATTTAATCATCACACAATATATTCAATCATCACACCATATATTCAATTATCACACCATATACAAATCATCACACGTTAAATTTTACCATCACACCTTAAATTTAATCATCACACCTTAAATTTAATCATCACACCTTATATTTAATCATCACACCTTATATGTAATTATCACACCTTATATGTAATTATCACACCTTATATGTAATTATCACACCTTATATTAATCATCACACCTTATATTAATCATCACACCTTAAATTTAATTATCACACCTTAAATTTAATCATCACACCTTAAATTTAATCATCACACCTTAAACTTAATCATCACACCTTAATTTTAATCATCACACCTTATATTTATCCATCACACCTTATATGTAATCATCACACCTTATATTAATCATCATACCTTATATTTAATCATCATTCCTTAAATTTTAATCAGCACACCTTAAATTTAATCAACACACCTTAAATTTAATCAGCACACCTTAAATTTAATAGCACACCTTATATTAATCATTACACTTTATATTTCATCATCACACCTTATATGTATTCATCACACCTTATATTTAATCATCATACCGTTCCTTACATCTAAGCATCACACTTTATATCTAAGAAGCACACTTTATATCTAAGAAGCACACTTTATATCTAATCATCACACCTTATATCTAAGCATCACATTTTAAATTTAACCATCATACCTTGCATTCAACATACCTTATATTTAATCAGCACACCTTATATCTAACCATCATACCTTATATTTAAACATCACACCTAACCATCATACTTCACATGTTCACTCCACACTTTATACCTAGATCTCATTTCATACCTAATGTGCCAAGTCTTATTAATTTGTTTAGGAATAAATTTAATGCAATATATTTGAATGATACGGTATCAGTTAAAGTTAAGATTAAACAATGTCAACAATGTATCACGGAAATAATTTAAATTAAAAATGAGCTTATGGGAATTAAATTTAATGAAGTCGTAAAATATTCAGGGAGGATATTATTCTTAAATATCAAAATTGAACTTACTATTTCAGTGGTGAGAAAAAAAACTGAGAAGTACCTGCTTCCCCCCTTACGTCTATATCTTATATCTATATCTTATATCTAGAAAGTAGCTGGAACCTGAAACAATAAAAAATATGAATTAGTTTATTTATAACAAAATTTGTTTTTAATAATTATAAAAAAAATATTTGTACTGCACACTAGTTTCAATAATAATATAGTAGTAAATCACAATAAATTATTAAAATTCAAATTAAAAAATAAAATTATAAATTGTGCTCACCTGATGACTGCTGAAAAGACACTGAAGATTTCTGTGTCGTTAATTATCATTTTAATAAATGAATAAAGGTAGGGGGATTACGAAATAGCTAACAGTTATTCAACGTTATATTAAAATTATTATATTAAATTAATAGTAGGGTATTAACTAACACTATCAAGTATAAAATATAATTTAAATAAAAAATAAATATGTATATGTAAATAGAATTGTAGTGTTACCGACGTCTAGGACGTACGAAATTGGCACACCCAACAATGGGTAAGAAGACATAAGTGAAATATATGTTTCGAATTAATTTAATTATAATTGTTACATATTTCTTTTGTTCTGCCATATAGTAAAAAAATATACAGTGTGTTTGAAAATGTGGAAAGGCCCTTTTATTTTATTATAACAGATGTACACTCAAACCAACTAGTCCCCGTACACCATAATAAAGGAAAAAAGTTTTCTATTATTTTAAAGTTTTTTATTGAATATTTATATACACGAAATAAATTTTATCTTATAACATACTATATTAATAAATAAAATAATGTAATGAATTTTTTTGAATTTTGTTTAAAATTTGTGAACTTTTACCGTAATTTTAACCGATATTTCTAAGGCCGAAAATACCGGTAACCTTTCATCTTAAAAAATAAACTGGTTTTAGCGAACATTAACCTTCATTTTAATAATATTATTTAGTGCGAAAAAAATTGAATTTTTCATATCTGTTATATTTGTATTTGAATAAGACTATATGAGTCATGACAATTTCGATTTTATTGGAGAGTCACAAAAATAGGTAGTCCCTTTGTAAGCTTTAGGCATCAAGTTTAAAATTGAAAAAATTACTTACATTTCTCTGAATGTGTTATCGGAATTTTTGTGAATTTCTAGTTTGATTTTGCATGCAGCATGAAACATAATCGCTTTTACTTTGTTCCTAATATTATTATTTTTTTAATTAAGTTTTCTATTTTTTTTTATTAACCGATTTATTAACCGGTTTAAACCGGTTTTCAATTTTTAAAAACCGGTTTTCGAACTAAAACCGTTATTTTTATAATGTTCTCAATATGGGTTAACCGTTAACCAGTATTTTTTTCGGTTACATGCCCTGATTAAAAGTGTGGAGGATAAAAGGTGTGCAATATTGACAGTGTGCAAGGTACCATGTCAACCAATATAACATGTATGGAGGATAAAATGTATACGCCCCGATATAAGATATGAAATGTAACATTTTCGTTCAAAATTAGACAGCCATGGAAATAAAAGAAAATATCTATGTGAAAGTTTAGTAAAGTATCACAGATTATAATTCTTATTGTCCGTGCTTTAATATTATTTTCATACGACCACTGTTAAAAATAGTCTTTTTAACGGTTGCTTAGCAAGTTAAAAATAACAGTTTATAACACAGTAAATACTTTTAACACGTTGTCATTGACAACGAATTAAAAGTAAAAAACAAATTTACTTTTAACAGCACTTATGTTCAGTTGTTCATAACAAATACATCATGACCTGTCATAAATGTCATTCTATTTTTTTTATTTACTAATATATAACTAGGGTCGTAGGAAAAATAGTGTATGATATTTGTGTTAAAAGTGATTTTATTTCGTTCGTGGGGTTTGTTAAACTCGGCTTCGCCTCGTTTCAAACTTCCCCACTCACTCATAAAATGTCACTTTTAACACTTATATCATAAATAACTATTAAGTTGAATTTAAATAATTTTTCTTAAATAATATATATATATAATAATATACCAATATTACAAAAATAAAATTTTCTATAGTCATGAACTGTCACAAGTCACAACTGTCACTTAGATATTTTCTTTTATTTCCATGATTCTGATTTTCAAAGAAAATATTACATTTTATTTTTATTAAATCTCGTAATTCAAACGTGCTGTTGCATCAACTATGATTTTTTCTGGTGTGAAAATTATTTTTGAACATTTTGTACACTTGTAGTTTTGTTTTAAATATATCTGGAAAGAGAGAGTATCCGCAATTTTTTGAAATCCCATGTTAAAGTCCTATGCTCCGCGTTTCGTTGTACACACTGTATAGATACTCTGATTTTTCTGTAAAATCTAGTACTTACTGTTTAATATTTTCTTTTGAACCCTTTTTCTGCTCGAACCATTTAATTTCTCTCAAAATAATGCATGACCAGTGTAACATATATGTAGTGAGTGTTGCATAGACCATGGCGTAAACAGTTTCTCAATAGGTATAAATAAGTATATAATTGTTTGAAATTAAATTTAAAATATAATTATTACCTTGAATTTTATTGAATTTCAACTTAAATTATACTCTATTAAAAGATATTTTACATATAACGTATCAATCATTTTGAATGTCAAGTCTAGCTACATACTTTGAATCCTTTAAAAGATTTTCTTTTATATCGGTTTTAAATCGCGTATGTCCTCATTACTAATAGTGAAATGTAGCATAGCAATGTTGCATCCAACGAGATTTTTCTGGGAGGGAGGGGGTTGTTTAACATGTTTAACATAATTAAAATTTGTAAGCATAATGAAAAATGAGAAAACGACTGTGTCTCATTTATATGATAAATGAATTCAGAAATATCTTACAAACTAGTTACAAAGTTACACATTGCTATAATATCATCTTCAAATATTTTAATTACCTATGGATTATAGTCTAAATTTTAATTTGATTCTACATTAAATATTTATTGTTAAAATCAAATTTTGACGACTTTGTTTAAAGTTGATTTGTTTTTATTATTCCATATTAATTTTAAGTTTTTTTCCGTCTTGAAGAAGGATCCCACCAAACAAACAGTAAATACCGCGTCTACTCGATTATCTGAAGTTCGAGGAGTGATAATTTCGGTAAGAACAGTAAACAGTATCCTGGATGTTAAACGAAGCTAGATGTCGAACCAGAACACTCGCTGCAGGGCCAATATTGCTTGCAGCTCATCGAATAGCACGCCTTCATTTTACCCAAAATTCTGCTAGTCTGAATTTTTATCGGACCTTCAGCTTCAACGAATACCTGTCACCCGCATTAGTCCATTATATTGAGATTTTACTGTATTTCTTATACACACTAGCCTAGTGCTGCCATCTACAGAAAGTAAGTGACTGTGTAGGGTGACAGTGTCTGTTGTGCGAAGGAGGAAGGAGTTTTTAGGCGGATGATATGGTAATAATAAGCAGGTCGGCGGCACAAAGGCAGCGACAAAGCCGCCGCGAGCCTGGCATTTCTAATTTCCACATGAAACACAAGACGCGACAGCCAGTGACAAACGACCGGCCCGCCCTCTACCGCGCCGCGCCGCCACTACTGCACATGCAGCAATGGAGACATCCCACTGCCTCTCTTCTCTTCCGTCTGCAGAACACCGATCACTATTGTTTCATTCATGCAATTCTTATTTGTTTATCAAGGTTTGAAACTAGTCTTTACAGACCGATGCTATAGATTTGAGATTAAAAATCGAGCGAAGCGAAGTCTGCTGTTTCGTTTACAAATATTGCTAATCATGGGTGGCGTCTACATGGGAGCATCGGGCTCTTGCTCTAAGGAAAGTTTTCCATGGAGCAATGCCCCCAAGGAGACATTTCCCATAGCGTTTTTTTTTTACATCAGCTCTGAATTGTTATTATTTTAAATATTTATTGTATTGTTAGTAACCGACTATTACCCTAAAATGGGTGTGAATTACACTCTTAAAAATATTACCCGTCAATTCCTCGCATCAAAGTACCTATCTATATAAATTTTCATTTAAAAATTCCCACTAGTACAGATACAATTACCGGTAATAATGCGTGTCTCAGGATATACCGGGGATCCTGAGATGCTAGCATTCTGCGGGTCGACGGGGGGTAGTGGGCATCTGATACACTGAAGTCGATTTAGTTCAGTCTGCCTGCAAGGAAATTTTGAAAAATCAGCTCTCATGTTGCCAATTAATTTGCCTCAGTGATTACTTTCATAAAAGGGGTATCTGTAGCGTACTGTACGCTATAGTATACATTTTATGAGACCGAACTATGGAAAAAATAGGAGCATTTTGATCTTGTTAGAATACCCCAATATAATCCAATCAAAATTCAAGATCAAACTGTAACTATTTTCTCCACACATCGTTTTTATAAAAAATAGAGTATAGTGTCATAGAACGTCTTGAAAGGAAAGACCAATTAATTAAAAAGTTTATTGTTAAAATGAATATTTTTGCTAAGTAACATAATGCATGTTTTGGTTTATTCTCATTCCATTCCTTATTCTGTTCTATTCCATTCTATTCTATACAATGTATAAATCAAGCTTCACAATTATATTTTAACAGTCAAATAAAAATATTTAAATCGAACTAAATTTTAAACTATGTATATTCGGAAACATTTAGCAATAATATATACTCAGCTATTTAAGCAATAATCTATGCATGTGGTTAAACCCTATCAAAAATGACATAATGTAATGTGTTCCTGTATCTCCCAAGCGGAGCATAGGGCAACCGAACTCACCGAGCCGCAGTTCTAACTGCCGTACTGTCGGTTGTTTCATTTGCCAGTGCTACTTCTATTTAAGATGTATAGATGGCAAGTCTATAGCATCCGAGTGTGATACACAAGTAGCTGTGTTTTTTATTTTACGACAAATCACACGTTGTCGGTCGCTGGGACTTGAACTGAGGATCTCAGGTTCGTATGACGTCACAGCGAGCTAAAGATGTGCGCTAGCTCGCTCAGCCATCCAGCCGACAATCAAAAATGACGATTGATTATATTTCTAAAACTATTATTTACATTTGTAGTCATCGTAGAAAAACTATAGTTTTAGAATTGGAATCTAACTGAATAGAATACCTTCGCTTGCTGTCAAAACGTCAGACTGAAGTACATCACGAGCCAATTTGAATTTTTGAGGAGTTTATAATAATTTATGTTTCCCTTATATGTCTCAAAACGAAGATGATAATATGAAAAAATACACAAATACGAACTTCTATTTTTGAAAAACATTTAAAGAAATAGAGGATATACAGGGTAGTGGCCTAAGGTATGTGTGCGTGTAAGGAAAGTGTTGGTTGAGTTACATTTCGTGTGACACCGTGCGAGTTACACAGCTCGTGTGATATGAGCTCCAAGTGGTGTGTAACGTGTAACGTGCAGCACATGTCACAGTGACGTGTGACTGACGGCCTGACTTATCCGACAGTAAATCACACCATCTACGTCTGTCCTCCCTAAACCTGCCATTCTTATTTATATCTTCCTCACAAATTTGGCACAATAGGGCTTTTACTTTTTTATTGATATGTATTAAGAAAAAATCTGATGTGGACACCACATGACTTCCTTTTACGCTGAAATATATATTTTTTGCTGCACTTCATTTAAATTTATTGTACTTCAAAGTGAGATCATTCTATGGCTAATCATTTTTTAACTTCTATTCGCTTCATATCTTCGAATTTCTCTTCGAAATGGATCAACTTTTGAAAATTTTAATAACACGTTAATCATTATTCCTTAACTCATTATACACAAAATTATTTTAATTGCTTAAACATTTGCAAAGAAAGATATATTCTTTTCATTTATTTCCTACATATTCTGACATTTATTAAAGAAAATTTATTATCATATTTATTATTCCCACAAGTATTAAAAGCCAACTAAATTATTATTTTTGTTAAGTTTCTGCCAAAAGTAAACTGCCCTTTATAAAGGCCAATTGGAACCAAAAATAGAGGTGTATAACTAGATGTTATGGTAATACATAAATAAAATTTCAACGTTCTACTGCTATCCGTTTTTGAGTTATGCCGATTACAATAAAAAAGAGAGATACACAACTAGATGTTATAGCAGTCCTATATAAAAAATTTCAATCAATTTCATCATTTTTGAGTTATGCTAGATACGTACCTACGTACAAACGTCACGCCGAAACTAGTCAAAATTGATTCAGGGATGGTCGAAATAGATATTTCCGTTGAAACCTGAAAACCAGAATTTTTCCTTTACTTTGTACACGCAAATAAAAAGGGTCTATAACTTAGAGGGCATATTTACAGCGTGTGCAACGAAACGCGGAACATGGGATTTCAAAAAATTGCGGATCCTCTCTCCTGATAAATTTAGATAAAAACTACAACAATACAAAGTGGTTCAAAATTAAATTCTACTTCCGATAAGGGATAAGATAATAATTGATACAACATCACGTGTGCAGTACGAGATTTATTAAATATACAATGTAACATTCTCTTCAAGTTAAGAGTGGAAGCCCACCCCTGATCATAAGTAGTAGTATCGGTATTACGGCAGTGTGTGTGTGTCAGGTGTGACATGACACGTGACACGGCCCCGGTGATCAGACGCTGCGACGCCGACGCCACGCGCCGCTTCACCGCGACGCTCCACTGCCCGCACGTGGCCGGCGCACAGGTCCGGACTCTGCCGATTCCGTCCCGGTAAGTCACTGCAGTTTTAATGCCAAATTAGTTCATGAAATGTTCAACAAAGGCGTGGAATTCCATAAGGGTGCAAGTGGTAATAGATATTATAGGTAATTATGAGATTTTGTACTAGTTTAGATATATGTATTTGGATACAGTTCTTTGTCACATAAAGAAAACATTGCACTAATACATTATTCAATTTTACCACAATTTTACATTTCAAATTCAAAAGGAGATATGTTACACGCAAACAGAGATGGGTTTTCAGCAATTTTGTTGGAGTGGTAATAGGTAATGGAGTCTCTATCATGGGCGCCAACTACATGGGGTCAGCGGGGCTCATGCCCCCAAGAAAAAAATTCGTAGGGGCAATGTCTCAGGGAGACAATTTTCTTAGTGCAGCATCAGTAATAATTGAATGAATTATTATTATTTTAAAGAATTATTGTACCTCCTTCCATTTTTAGTAACTGACTATTACCCTAAAATGGGTGTGAATTACAATTACACCCTTTAAAATATTACCAGTAAATTCTTCGCATCAAAATACCTCTATATACAAATTTTCAAAAAAAAATCCTACTAGTACAGCCACAATTACAGATTGAATATCAGCTAATTGGAATCTGTATGACAGGTACTAATATGTGTTTCAGAATATTCCGGGGATCCGGAGGCGCTAATAGAAAGTCCCGTTCTGCGGGGCGCCGGGAAGGCAGCAGGCATCTGGGCCTCTTTCCCGCCTGGTGGTCTGACTAGATCGCCTTCCAGGGTATATGATGTCCTGGAGGTGATCTAGTTCAGCTGGTCGGAATTTGGAGTAATTCTAATTCTTGGCTTGCTGAAACCAGAGCACATTCTGGAGCAGATTTAGCTGCTCTGGAAGCAACAACAACAATCCTCTTGACTCCGGCACTTATATACTGTTCAGTGTTCACCGATTTATGTTTTGAGGTTAGTTATATATTCCTTAAAATATTTTATAAAATTTGTTTCCACAGTAAAATTTCTTTTCCATTTTTCATTTTTAGTTGCAAACACATAAAATCAGAGTAATATATTTAATTTGAACTCCATCCAAAAGATGTGGCACAGATGTTGACTACCTTTCGCTTTCCAGAGTTGGTACATTGTAGTAGATGTGTGCGTGTGTGTGTTCCGGCCCTGGCAGCGCAAGTGGAGAATAAGAGAAGTCGTGGAGATCAAAGCAGCAGAGTCGAGGAGTAATAGCGACACATGTCGGTGTCTGCGGCTCGGGAGATGTCTTCAGTGCACTTTCATCTCTTGCTCTTGTTGCTTGGCCGAGGACCATTGTCTGCGAGCCAACTCACCTCATTCCTCCAATCGGGGCTTCCATTCCTACATTCACTAATGTTATTGAGGTAGTATTCTTCGCATTAAAGAGTTACTGGCAAAAAGACTTACCTCCCAACGTGAGAAATTGGTGTATTAAATTAAATTAAAAAAGGATGCGTTTTTTTAAAGTTTAATTTTTTTTACTTCTCGCTACTCAATAAGAGTGATATTGGAATCATGCTAAAAATCGAATAGTGAGTTTTCAATGAATAAGCTCGTTTTGAAGTCCCTAGAACACGATTTAAATATTTTTACGATGTCTGCCCGTGTGTGTTGAAACGATTATACAAAAACTAATAAATAAAAATTAATGTAATTTTGGATATAACATTTTGAAATCCTAGATTATATCTGATTACATGTTGGTGTTAATCATGTCTGTCAAGTTGGGGTGCCCACCATAAAAAAAAAACAATATACCATCAGTTAGTGCTAGGTTTGTGCTGGTTTGTTCCAGAATATGGAAGTTTGTTCTATTTAAATAACAGAAATATCGACAATTTCAGTTGGCACCCCAACTTGACACTATCAAATTTATAAATAATGGAGAAAATTAAAAATTACCGTACCATCAGTTAGTACTAGGTTTGTGCTGGTTTGTTCCAGAATATGGAAGTTTGTTCTATTTAAAAACAGAAATATTAACAATTTCAGTTGGCACCCCAACAGATACAGATACAATCTCAACTATTTTACCATTCGATTCTACGGGAAATGTTACATAAAGAAATATTTTCTTCGCATATACATTCTTTGGAACGATTAGGTGAAAAATGAGAAAAACGGAAAAACCTAAATTTCAATTTTTCGGCTCAAAATTTTTTGTCTCCATTTTTTTTTATTTTCTGGCCTTAAGTAGATATCGATACGCTAATTCCAATTTTTCAAACAGAATTCAATTATCTCTTCCCGTTCTCGAGATATTTAAATTCAAAATTATACCTAAAAAATTAGGTTTTTTAGGTATATCACTTAAATGGTTAGGTTTACGACTTTGGTGATCTCATCATTCGATTCTACGGGAAAAATTACATAAGTGTACCTATTTTCAGATTTTTATCTCAACAGATAGAAGTTCTACAAGGATAAAACTGAAAATGGCCAAAAATCGAAAAAAATCTAAGGTATACTCTGTTCAAAGATATTTCGTTATAGCTTTAACTTACTAAGCCTGTGGTTAACCGTACGCAGCAAGACATTCTACCTGTTGGCGCTCAGAGTAGGATTGCAAAATATTTAAATTCGGAAATCTCTAATCTCTATGCGCATTACGTATTTCACATTTACTTGAAATAATACTGAATTCGCAAAATTAAATTAAGTCTTTGACTATTACTAGAAATATAAGATGAGAACAATCGTTCTTAACCGGTATTAATATATATTAGGGAAAATAAGATACCAAAGGCATACCTAATGAGAAGGTATATAAATGAGTTTTCAAAAATTGTTATACAATGATATTTTTATGTAACATTTTTTTTGCTTCATTATCATTAATAATATTTGTACAAAATTCTCTGTTTCATTATTAAAATTGAATTAAAATGGAAAATATTGAATACATACCTGTCCTTGTACCCCTGTAAATCAAGCTTAAATCCCTAACAACAGTCCCGCTGAGAGAGCCATAACGAAATATCTCTGAACAAGGTATATACCCTTTGCCATTTTCTCGATTTTCGCTGATTTCGTTTCTCCTTTCTACAAATTGTATCCTTTGCAAAAAAAATAAAAATTGGTATACTTATGTAATTTTGCCTGTAGAATCGATTGGTGAGGTGACCGAAGTCGTAAATCCTAACCCTTAAAGGGGTATACCTAAAAAACCTGTTTTTTAGGTATTGCCAAAACTAAACTTTAAACACGAATATCTCGAGAACGGTAAGAGATAATTCAATTCGGTTTGAAAATTTGAAATCAGCGTATTAATATTTATTTAAGTATAGAACATGAAACATTTTTGAGGAAAATAGTTTCTCGGAGAAATTTTGAAATTTGGGTTTTTTCGATTTTCTTATTTTTCACCTAATCGTTCCAAAGATCGTATATGCGGAGAAAACATATCTTTATGTAACTTTTTCCGTAGAATCGATTGGTATAATCGTTGAGATTGTATTTCTACCAATTTTAAAGATATAGCCAAAAAACATACTTTTTGAGGTGCAACTTTAATAGCAAATATCTTAGGAACGAAAAGAGATAATTAAATTGCGTTTCCAAATTTGAAATCAGCGTGTTGAGATCTATCAATGTACACTTTTTCCAAAAATCAAAATTTTGGGTTCAAAAATGAGTATTTGTGGGATATTTCGCGTTTGTCAACACAATTTTTGCTTTAATTCTTTGAATAATGAGAGAATAATAAATATTTGTTTGCCTTGTCGTTGCTCGAAAAATTTATGTATGCAATTAAGTACTTCATTTTAACATTTATAAACTTTTAATTATTAGTAATATAATAGGAGGTGCCATAGCACCCATGGCACCCCCCGTACGCACGCGTATGGTGTAGGCTTGTTAGAAAATTTTTTAACCCAAAAAGCAAATGTCAAATTCGTTCCTTATGTCCCTATACCAATCAAATATCAAGTCATAACCATGGATAAGATAAATCCGATGTTTTACGTCAAAAAATACGCACGGTATTTTACACCAACGTAATTGGGTTGTTTTCTATCCTAAAGGCATTGTTAAAAACCATGGGCGCAGTAAGAATTTTTTTTCCACGAGGGGCAAAAGTAATTACATTAATTAATTTTCTGATGATTTTATTTGTTTTTAATAACCATAAATATGTACAGCCATAATCTCTTTCTGGTGTATGCATACTTCTTCATAGTTTCTATTTTACAGCAGTTCTCAATGTCGCCAATTCAACGAAATATCAATTTAGACCATCCCTAAATCCATTTTGACTAGTTTCAAGATAGATAGATACGATACGATATAAGGAAATAGCAAAAAATGTCACATATACCCTGGATAGGTATACGACGAAAATAAAAGTGTAATCACTCTTGCAACAGAAATGGATGATATGAAGATCAATCAGGGAAACCAAGTTTAGTTTGTTTCATAGCGTGCATTTGTATAATGAAAGTAGAATGTATCCAATTAGGCTGCTTGCTGCAAGCTGAAAGAATGAGGTACGGGTTGGTCTGCTTGGAGAATGAAAACCACATGTGGACGACGAGCTGCTAATAGCGTCGGATGACACACGGCGACATCAAAGCCTCTTCCCCATACTAAATTACTCGTGTGGATCGGCCTCTCCGAACTAACCTCAAAGCAGCTAATAAAACAACTAAATCGCTATATGAAGACACTTCATATGCACTCTATATATATACCCATTCTTACTATAATAATATGACTATCGTTAGTTTATAAAACCGCCTTCATATTTTACCGTATTTCTTCAGGATACGCCAGCGCTGCGATTGAATGGAGTATGTGACCATAATCGAATTTTAGTATATGTCATAAAATATAAAAGGTAACCACTATAGCTTCTTATTATAGTAATATGTAGACTCACATCATCAGAAATCAAAACCGGAGAAACGTTAGAACATTTAACATATAAATGGAAATGTAATATTAATGTTAAAATAAATGATGTATTAAGAATTAAATATTTGTTTGTTTTTGAAGTTATTTTTCAAAATATAAATTGAACTATATTCCTATGATAAATTAATTGACAGTATAAATGGTTGCCTATAACATGTAATGCTTGGTTGCCTATATAACAATTAGCTGGGGGAGCAAACACCGAGTGGCGCTGAAAGTAGTCCCAAATTATATCATTGCAGTTCGGAACTGTTCCAGAATTGGTAGTTCGGCGCATATCATCTAAGAAATAGAATACTGAATAGTTCTCACTTAGACAGAATCGAACGCTCACTTTGGTTTAAATTTGGCGGTATCTTTGTCACGCGCGTGCATTTATTTAGAATAAACTTTTTTTTCATATATTTATAACAGTTCAAAATACACAATATTATACATGGTAGAGTTCTATGTAATAATTATCAAATAAATAACAAAATTTGAAATACTTGTTCTCTAGCAAGAACAAAAACCGTTTATTTTCTCGTAAACTACGAATAATGAATCGATTAAAAAAACGAGAGTACACATATTAACAGATATGTTTCTCTCCGCAAATGTAATTATTGTTAGCCCATAGAAAAAAAGAGTTTAAGTCAGTATAATCTTCCCCAATAATTTTCTCTTGATTGTCTGAAATTGAGTGGTGGAGGTCAACTGCCTCCTCCCATCAAATCCCGCCACGTCAGGTATACCAACAAGTTACTACATATAATTAGGGGCTACTTACCAACTTGGTTTTTCATACCTCATTGTTATTTCTGTAAATGAAAAAGGAAAGGATTTATAAAATGAAAAGTAATAATTAAGTAAAGAAATATATTTAAAATGTAATTGTACATTATAATACTCTACGACGATATATAAATAACTATAATGTGCTGTACTATTCATTACAGTTGGGTTGACTGAGTGAAATAACACAGGACAGAAAACGAAAACCATTGGATATTACATTAAATTTCCAAATATTAATTTCTAATCTAACTTTTTTACTTTTTGTGTTGGCAACTCGATTCTTTCACGCGCATGTACAAAATGGCGTGTAAATATTTTGTACACAGATCTTTATATATAATATATAGAGATCAGTTATTTTGTAGTATTAGAAATTGATGATAAAACGAGATTTTGTGATTTCATTTTCTGTTCCAGTATTTTACTCAGTGATTGTGTCTTTTGTGGGCTCTGAAGGCAAGAGTAAGTACATCAGCTATTCTTATGGAGAATATCACAAGTCCTCAAGCGAATATACATTAGTACGATCTGAATATGTGCTACATAAACAACTAAACAATAAATTAAACAACTTATAACTAAACTCAATTATATATACATCTTCATGAACAGAACCTTAAAATGATACAACAGTGAAGTCGTTCCACTATAACATTGAATTCGCGTCATCAAACAAATAGGCTAATGTCAATCATTTCATTGCATATGCGTAGAATAATTCTATAAAACAGTTGTTACACTGAAGACATGAATTCATTGTTTGTGGAAAGACTATTAACACGTTTAATAATACAAATGACAATTAAAATAATGTGATGTGATGAAATTTGTCCAAGTTTGAAATGTGATGACGGTCACATTCACGAATTACACTAAAATTCTCTCAAATTCAGTTTTAAATTACAACTTAAAATGTGTGTAATAGTTTTGAGAGAAACTGAATTTGAAATAGTCGTGCAAAATTAGTTCTGTTACTTTAAGTTGTGACACCAATCGAAAAGTATCGTAAAACTTATTGCGAAATATAAATCGAAGTGTCTGGAGACTTTATTTCACAATGAATATCTTCCAAGTTAAAATTGCAAATAAATTTAAGATTTTAATTTTATGGACATGACATATAAATGGCTGATACTTTGAACTGATATCATTGCAATCTTTGTAAAAATATCAAAATTACAATAGTGGCATACAATGAAAATATCAGCAATCAAATACAGGTGTTTATATATTTCAATTTCAAGGTTAACATATGATTTAAATTTTCAAATTAAATTTGCTCGGTTATAAAACGTTCAAAATAAAATGTAATTACTGAATTAGATACAGAATTTAATTCTTTATAGTTGAATCATTTTTATCTAAAATTAATAGGCCACTTTTGCACAAAGAAAAACGATTTTCCCATGTTAATCGCCTATATGGTCCGGTTTTCTTGTTACACCCGGTTACAGACAAACACAAACAGATGAACGAGATGAACAGCCAAACGGTGAATTTCACGTATCTATAGATTTTTCAATCAACCCCAGCACCTTGTATCCCGCAGTTGGAATCTTGGCGCTAGGTCAATAAAGACATTTTTCTCATCCTCGGTGTTTAATATACTACATATTACGGTACAGGGGTTCTTAATGGGTTCATGATGATCTCTAGATTTTCCAGGACACAAATTATACAGCTTGTTATAAACCTTTAAAATTTGATCGATAAATATAAAAACACCTGTATAAGTTACGGGATTTTCACGTTATACAGCATCAAACAGACAAATAACAATAATTGGGAAGATATTTTTAGGATAATACATACACAATGGCCCGTATTACGAGCTCACTTTTATAATAAAATCGCGATTTTAACGCTCACTTTTACATCAAAATCTTTTGTAAAAACGAACGTTAAAATCGCGATTTTATTATAAAAGCGAACTAGCTCACTTTTATAATAATATCGTGATTTTAACTTTTAATTTTACATAAGATTATGATTTTATTATAAAAGTGAGCTCGTAATACGAGCTAATATTGAAAGAAGCTTTCAGAACTCATTATTAATAAATAGACAATATTTGGGTTTTAGTTCTGTAAAAATTTATTATTTATTTATTTATCTTTTTGGATGTCATTGATTTGTGTTCACAGATACTTAACCGGTGCATTCACAAGTCACAACTCACAACAGTCTATCCCCACCTATCCGCTCCGATCACGCATGGTGGTTGAGTCCAGGTTGGACCGGCAGCGAGCCCTGCAGGTACATGTAGTAGTTGTAGTTGTGCTGCGGGGCGGGCGCCGGGGCTGTCGGGGCTGCGGGGCCCAGCTCGGGCAGCGGCGGCCCTGGGGCCAGCAGGTCCTGCACCGAGTGGCTGCTGGGCCAACCCATAGGTGCCGTCGCCCGAGGAGGTGTCTTCTGGTAGTAGGGGAATGGCGGGTATAGGGGTGGTGCTGGGTGGACTAGTGTACCTGGAATGTAAAGTTGAGGTTGTAGGATGTGAATGAAAGAGTCTGTCTAAGATGTTTAAGTGGTGTACTAATAATTGTATGTTTAGAGAGAGTCGAAAAATTTGATAGGGTTTTACCATATTTGTATAAATAATTGATTACATATTTTATAATACGCCCATGGGTACTAAATGCCCAGCAGTATGGAATCCAGTGGAGTGGCCGAAGGTAAAATCTAACTCCCCCCTTTGAAATTAAATGCATACACTTCCAATATTTTCAGCGAATAAGTAACAGTCTATTAATATTTTATTGGTTACTACAAGAATAAAATTAAATAACATCTAGCCCCCTATCATTTGCGCAATTTCAAAACTGAAATTTGGTAGTTGACGGCAGGCGGTCCTTCGGCTATAGTTTTAAGATCACATCATTCAAAAGATAGCGCGTCGGATCAGACACCGCTTGAGATTGGGAACTCCTCCCAATTTACAAGGGGTGTGACTCTGTAGCGTGCCGACAAACCATAGTTTATAATAAAATTGTCCAGAAAAAGGTAGAAACACAAGAGAGGGTATTTTGTCTAGTCAGATGAATTTTCCTTCTCATGTTTAATGTAGAGAGAGTATTTTCGCCATTTTTAAAAAAGTACGTTTTTATAGAATCAATTAAGGTGCATCCACATAAAAAAAATAGTGGCTTAGGGAGAATTAATGGTTGTGGTATCATTTGCGTTCAGAATAAAAATATATTGTATGGTATTACGTAGGGATATTTTATTCAAACGTATGAAATGCTATAGATTAGATGGTCCAACTAAACTTAATAAATAATAATTAAAAAAAAAAACATATTTTTATCCCTTAACCTCATTTCTTGTAGTGAATTAACAAAGCCGCTCTGTAAAAATTTTCTTTCACACCCCATACCTATCATCTTTTCTTGTTTATTGTCTGTTTTGATTTATATATTGCACTTACAGTTTCTATCAATGACAATGGCAGACTGTTACTCGTGAAATAATTAGTAGCAAAGCAGCGGTAGTAGTTTGAACCTAGTTAACTTGTACCTTACCACCGCGTCACCGATACCGCTACTACGCTACTAATTTCTCCAATTTTTTTATATAAATGCTTCCTATCATTAGCATATTGTCAAACTTTTACTTCTAGCGCTACCGTTCCTAAGTCTGCCCTTGCCATTATTTTTTTGTGTTGCCTTTTATTATCAACCGAGATAATTTTCTGTCAACACAGGAAATGATAAACCTTGTATAGATACTAACCTATTTTATTCCTTAGTATCCTGGATATACTGGACACACTGGGCACGTTATACTTATCACACACGCCATCACTGAGCAACCTATCCCGGATCTCCCAGGCGAAGATCCCAGGATCTTTATGCTTGAGCTGCTTGATGTAGGAGACGACACGCGGGGTGGTGACTCTGGGCTTGGAGCCGCCGATGGCCCCGGGGAGGATGCTGCCTGTCTCGTGCCAGCGCGCCAGGATCTTGGACACGCAGCCGTGGCTCACGCGCAGCTGCCGCGAGATGTCGCACGGCCGGATGCCCAGCTGGGCGAGCTCCACGATGCGCAGGCGGACGCTGTTGGGGAGAGGTCGGCCGTTCACGAATACGCCGCCGAGTTGGTTGATTTCGCCGTATTGCTGGACTTGGTTCTCTGGAACAAACAATGCAATATACTAAGGATTGTATGTGATACTGAGGATGTATTGATAATTGGGAACAACCCTCGAAAATTGTAGGTTGACCTATCATGAAATTAGCTACAATAACTCGTGGCACATCGGACGGTGAGGTATAGGGCTGTGCGATCAAAGCAATTTGTAATCGATGATCGATTCAATTTGATCAAATCCATGCTTATTTTAATTGATTTAATCGATCTCAACCACAGACACTAGTAAAACTGCAATCCATAGTTAAAAAAAATACGAGAAATATGAAATGAAAGTTCAAAACATTCTACTCAGGCCCAAATGCAGGGTAGGCATATTAATACGTTGACCGTGTCCTGCTCAATCAAGATCGATCTGATCATTTAAGACCAATTTGATCAGTTAGAATCGTTCTTTCATAAATTGAAAGAAAAATGTAGAAATGTTGTACAATAAAATTAAATGCTCCACTTTCCTACATTGCAAGCATAAAGAAAAAGCAGTTTAGTGAGCCTTTTTCCCAGAAGAATGAAATTAAATAAATTATTGTTTTCTGATATTGGATTGAATGTATACTGATATAAATAAAATATCAGAAGATTGGTATCAATACTAAAGTACCGGTATCAGATACGAGTATTGTATCAGTGGATTATGGATCCCAGTTATGTATAAATACGTAAGTTCATTTAGAGGGTTAGCATCCCTAAATAATTTGTGGATCTCTTCATTGTCACGGGTATAAGCTATAGAACCATATCCAAGCTTAAAATACCAATACTTATTTACCGAATGTCACATATTACAAGCGAAGTATTGTAATTATACAGATTATGTTTACGAATTAAGATCATATGTAAGTAACAAATGTGAGAGAACAGATTTGAAAGAATCTATATCACTCCTATCTCAGAGTGTTATAAATAGGGAAGAAGAAAGATCGTAGGTCCTAGGGGCATATAATGAAGATGGTATAATTTTAGCTGGACATGCAGGAAGCGTGCTGTGCACGTGTCCGGGGCCACTAATTGTCCCGTGCGGCATTCCGCGCATTCCGGCCACAACCCCAGCTTAACCCCGGGTGAGCTATGCGCTCCTCGGCCCAGAGGTTGGCTTCGGGATCAACAACGAGCGCATTGCTAGCATGCCGCTACACCCTTATCCGGAGACAACGGTAAATCTCTATGTGAGAATGAAATGACCGATGACGACGCTGTGGTATATTTGGAAAGAAAATATGATGTGTAAAATAATAATAAGCCAAATATGAAATATGCAAGACTAAAATTAAAGTAAATATTACGGCTGGTAAAGGTATTTCAATAGCTTTGTTCGAGCAATTCGAAATTGTCACGGATTGCCAGGAGTATGTATACAAATAAAGCAGCCAATAATCACAGCAGCAGACAGCAACTCTTCAAACTCGCTGGAAAAATAATCATTTATGCTGCTAGATACATATTAAACGTCATCTGTTAGTCTGCAAACGAACTGTCTTTTTCTTCTCTAGGAAATGAGTGAGATTTTGTAGGTCTGGACCGGCAAATGTATACTTTCTTGCGCATGCACAAGCCAGAAAATCTTATTTTCAGTATGTGTACGATAAAAAATATTTTATTTTATACGTACCTATGAATCGTTATAAGAGTAAATCTTTTTAGGATCCATAGTGTTACCGTTTATATCTAGACTCTTGTCTTGTCTTGTTTAGATTAATTTTGCCATTCTTGTCTTGAAATTTCTTATTTTAGATCAAGACAAGACAATTCCATACAATATTCAAGACTCTAGGATCTAGATTGCATAATTAAAATATTTAACTTTTCGAATTATAAATATATCATGCGAAGCTCGTTCCATCCGAGCTGAAACACTGATTATAAAATAGGAAAAGAACTCTGCAAAGAATTATATATCCTTGTTTAAAGCGTGTGCGCAGGTTAATGTACGGTCCTGAAACGATCTAAAGTCTTGATATTTAGGCAACACTTTTTAATCTAAATATAGACTTAGTCAAATCTTGTCTTGTTTAGACGACAACATTAAGGATCCACTATTTTCTATAGCTTCTGAGATATTAAAATACCCCTAATATAGGAGTATAACTTAAATTAAATTAAGTCAAGTGATAATCAATGCTAGTTAACAATCACTACCAACAATTAATTTTAATATAAAAGCCCATTTTTACGACGATGCTTTGTCTCGGTCGGTGTCACATAAATTCGGTTACCCTATTTATGAGTCTGCTATTTAAATCATTCTAACATTCATTCATAGCAGAGGCCGGTGCAGTATCGGTAGCCGCGCATGTAACCCGAGCAGTGTGACCAACCCGACAGACGCAACAACCCTGCCGAACCAATCCCCGCGTAATGCAATCAACACGTCGGCCTGGGAACCAGCCTGCCAACTCGCCGGCTTCCTTCATCTCTGCTTTATAGTCTCGCAAGGCTCATTATTCAAGGGTTTGTTTCACCTTCCATTTGGTTTTTTGTTTTCAAACTTTGTAAAAAGTAATAGGGTTCGTAGTGGATATATTATAGACGGGTATAGTCGCCCTCGTCTCAAATAAGTATACATTTTGGGTTATATAAAATGTGATCAGTTTTAATGAGGTTGCATGTACTGCGTTTATAGTTTATACTTGTACTAGAAAAGGAAACCTGACGGTATGCCAAATTGATTTTAATTTGGAAAAGATTTTTTCCGTCCTCTTTTGGTACCAAATGAAAAGTTCCAATGGCAAAAATCTTTTAAAAAAATCAGAAAATTTTTTGCACTTTGATATATTTGTTCGGTCATATTAGATTCGCCATTTTGAATTTTATAATTTTGAAAAAAAAAAAATATATTTTATTCGAGTTAAAAAAAGTCCAACTTTTCTCTACTATAGAGGTGAGACGGACCAAGGCTATGAGGAGATGAACTGGTTAACAGACTGTTGTCATTTGTCATATGAGGTACACTCTTCGTGGAAACAGCGACCACAAATTACATATCTTCAGCTTCTTCATTATCATCACCCTATGATTAAACATTTAACAACAGTTCTTCAGAACTCATGAAAAAACAACTACATCGTCTACGTTTCTCTTTGCGCATGATTTTTACTGTTTACAGGTTGATTTGGTCTTTTTAAACAATAAAAATCCTCTGGTCGATCTGTCCTGAGCAGTAAGTGGTCCATCTGCTTCCACAGCAGAAATTAAATGGAACACTAAATTATTTATGGCTGTGTTCAAATAGAACCACATTTTACGTTAAGAACAGTAGTAATTAACTAATTATAGCAAAATTTTAAGTAAATATTGGATTATTTAGTTTTGACTGCATTAATTTTCAAGCAGCTACTTATACTGTATCTAATTAACAAAATTAACATTCTCTATGAGAGATATCACTCTACTGTACTTTTAAGACCAAAAATCCATCTCTCGTATCGGTCCATATTTCCCCCTCTTATCTTTATTATCTTTACATTTATCTATTTCATTTACGCTCTCCAACAGACCAAAGTCCAGTAACAGAACAGGGAACGTACAGTTTACAGTTCTATTTATTGGTGTAGGTTGTCCACCTACAGCAAGAGACCTGTAGCAGTACCTTAATTTACGGGTTGCCAAAATTTGCCACGTCGATTAGCTTTTGTTATTTACTAAAAGTTAACAGAAATAAGTCGTGATTGGTATCAAATGAAAGCACTCGACAAGAGTTGGTTTTTTTTTAACAATTAGCCATAAATATTTCACTGACGCCGGAAGCCTAGGGAACGATTTAGCTAGTGTTTTACTAAAGGTACATTAAATGACTTTACCCCTACGTCTATATGAAAACTTGTATGCAGCAGCCTTTAACCATGTCTGTGTGTGCGTACAATGTATGCCTATGCAGCAATACGGCGCCGTACGGCGTGAACAAGAGCTATAACGCGCCAGCTTATAAACTTCTAATTAAATTTGTATTTTACGAGACATTGTTCCCCAACGCAATTCGTCACGGCTTGCCGTTGTTACCAAACATCATCACCGTTAACTGCGGCATAACAAATACTGTTTATTGCTTTCAAATCACATTTCTCACTAAATCTACATAATACAATATTTCAATCACTTTGTAATCAACTACGAGAGAAAATCACAGCGACGTGTATCATTATGCAAATGCAACTAAAACGTACATTGCACACAATTTAAACAAAAACAAAATACCCCCCTGTTCTGTAACTGAGTGGTTAACTTTTAACCATTTGCTAAATATTTTCTTCAATGAAAATAGATAGCACTGGAGAAAATGTCAAAACATTGCTTGTAATGTTCGTTTTTATTTTAGCAACTGGTTAAAAATTAACCACAGAGTTACAGAATAGGCCCTAAGTCAGTTATAAAGGACACGCCAGGGCTACGATCGAAGCAGTTAAACTTTTTTATTTAAACTGTTTATTCACCAGGAAAACTAATATTTATACAAGCTAGTAACCTGTAATAGTATTATACAGTATTAGCGGAATAAAAAGATTTCTACTGATGGCGATAGTAGAAAATGACGGGCGAGCCGTAAATTTTACGAGGCGTGTACATTTTATCCTCCACACATGTTATATTGCTCGACTTTGTATCTTTCTGACACTCAATTTTGCACACCTTTTATCGTGCACACTTTTAATCCGCGGAAAAAATATCTTACACACATTTTAACTTGCACACATTTTATCATCCACACATTTTATCTTCCATTCATTTTATGTTCCATACATTTTACGTTTCATTTTTAAAACAATGTAATTATACCATTCATTCATTTATTTCCCATGCAATTAACATACTTAAAATTAGATAAAATATTCAGTGTTAAATGTTTCGGTAGATAAAATGTGTAAAAGATAAGATGTGTGGAACATAAAATGAGTGAAAGATAAAATGTGTGGATGATAAAATGATTTGGAAGATAAAATGTGTGTAAGATAACTTTTTTCGCGGATTAAAAGTGTGCACGATAAAAGATGTGCAAGATACAATGTCGAGCAATATAACATGTGTAAAGGATAAAATGTATACGCCTCCATTTTACAATAGTTTATTTCTGATTCACTAAATAAAATTATAATTAAAACCAAATCTTATCAGTTGCTAAAGTTGTGTCAAAAATTGAATTAAATGATAACAAAACACAACTTTTAAATGTAAACAATGGAACTACTAACTCGTAAAATTCTTTCGGGTTACAAGTTAGCTGTCAATTTTACAGGTTAGTAGTTTGTAAAGGTTAATCTTTCAAGACTAATAAACAGTTCAAATAAATAACCATTTACAAATGAGTAACACATAAAAATATTAAAATCGGATTAAAGAATCATTTTGATATGTGATTCCTATAGATATATCCTTTACCTAAATGGGAATAGATAAAAATATTCTTAATTGTAAAATTCAAAAAATAAAATAGTACGAAGTAATCAGATTTTTAAATATCTATATTTGTTTTCAAAATGACAAAAATTTCCGTTAAAGTTCAAATTCTTTTATGTGTATATCCGACGGGTTGACAAACGACAGTCTACCCACGTCCCAAAACAAACGACGCTAGAAAAAACAAGACACAAAGAGCAGGAGAAGTAAATGAAGCGAAGCGGGTGATAGGCTGGATAGATGTGTGGATTTGACGTATTTATGGAATGCGCTATTTGTCGCTCATACTAATTTGAACATCCATTCAGCTCATCTCGCGACGGCTTGGCAAAGCCATCATATCATAAACCTCGCACTTAACTTAATATATTGTACAATACGCACACACCATTTATACATCACTTTATTTATTGTTTCTAATTATTTTTTGCTCTATATTTTAATTATTAATTTTGTTACAAAAAGGTTTTATTACCGTCATAAATTATAAACGACTAAATATAAATGTACTTTAAACTTAAATATAATATATGTTTTTGATTATAAGTCAGTATTCAGTGCATGTCATCTTTGTAGGAAAACAAGTGTTTTGTACTTACATTATGTACTCTACTTACACTAATAATTATTTTAACCCTCTTTCGCATTAAATCTGATAATATTTTACAATTTTTTTAATGTCATCCATACGAAATCATAGAACTGAATTAATCATATTTTCTTTGGTACAACAGTTTGCTTTCTTTAGTTTTTTTTAATTATGTCCTGGAAATTCTTCTGATTTGAATCACATTTTAATTTTTTTACCTAACTCACTCCTGTTTGTTACTTTAGAAAATCGTCACTCGTCCTGCGGACTCGTTTGATTTTCGTTGCAATAATCAATCGTGACCATAACGATAAAAATTTAAAGTAAAATTTTAGTTACTGGTAGTATTACATATGATAGTAACATGAATATTTATGTGTTTCTTAATATTCACAAAAATAAAGTAGGCTTTTTATATAACTCATTTATTTAAATTAAAAAGCAAATTTAAATTGTGCATCCATAGTTTAAATTTTTCTTGACTCAAATAAAACTAGATTTGGAGGCTTTGAGTTGTTGAGTTTCTTTAAAAATTCATAGTTTGCATTAATGACTATGGTTACCAAATAAAGCGATGGTGATAAACAATTTCTCATGTCAAACTAAGATAAATAATGGTAGCTATCTAGGCTAGTAGCGAAAAAAATATGTTTTTTATTTGTTAAATATTAATTGTTTTACCTAAAAAAATCAAATCAATACAAAATAAATTGAATTGAATTGCCAATATATACGTTTACAAAAATCACAACTAATAATTGAAAAACAATCATAATAATTTTACGACCCGTCAATTTTTTTTTAATTGAGAAGGTTGGGTGTTTAATTATGCTGCTAAGTGTATTATCAGACAGAATTTTGTTCATCTGTCTCCATCATAACAAAATTATGCTAGAAAACAGATTTTCACATTGAGAAATAAGCAAGTTGTGTTGATATATTTGTATAATATGTTGCATTTAGTGAGATATAAAGCTAATAGTTTGAATGATATGCGTGCTGACATCTAGTGTCACTTACTACAAACAAACACGTTCGGATGTATTTCCAGTGACATATTTTTATGTGAATTTATCTGTGCCGCCGACGGATAGAGGAATGCTTGTGACAGCGTTGGTTATGTTGCTTGTGTTGTGCGCTACTGCTGCTGCTGCTGCTGTGTTAATTTGTTCCCGACATGCGGCAGCCTAACAAATGACTGTCAGACACACAGCCACGCTTGATTTCATCGCGTACCAATACCGACCACAACGGCGCTTCTCAATAAATTAGGCAGTCCAGAACAAATGAAATTGGCAGAGGGCAGCTGTCAAAATATTATTTCAAATTTATTAAAAGTTTACTGGTAATACAATAAAATAATTTTATACATCTGTATTGATATTTCGCATTGTAGGGATATTGTTTAAATTATATTTTCACTCAAACTGTTTAAAGTTTGTCAAATATATCTAATAGTGAGGTCAGACTTCACTATTATATATATTTGACAAAGTTTTTGACAGTTTGAGTGAATATATAATTTAAACAATATCTTTACAATGCAAAATATCGATACACATGAAAAGAATTATTTTATTCTATTACCAGTAAATTTTTAATAAACTTGAAATAATATTTTGACAGCTGCCCTCTGCAAATTTCATTTGTTCTGGACTGCCTAATAACAACTCAAAACAAAAATTTTGTTAGGTTAGTGACAGCTTTTTGTCAAAGCGGTTACCTTTAAAATGTGTTGCTATGGATACAATCATAATATTTATTGTGAAAATTAAAATAGAAAGAAGAAAGTAAATTATTAAAGACACAATGGAGTATGGAAGAAGAGAGGACTGTGAGATGTAAATAATGCAATTATTTTATATAATAATTTTGTATTTTCCTTCTACCAAATATATCACAGGCAAGGATCGAATCCTTAGAAGAAGCGTAGGACCGGATGACCCAATATTCAAAAGAAAAAAAAAGAGGTGAAAGAAGAAAGCCTAGGTCACGGAAGTTATTGAATGGATACAAATGGTTCTATGGTAACTATTATATTTAGGAAATAAGGACGTCATAAAGTAATCAAATTATAGGACGTTCCGTAAATCAACCAAAAAAATCAGGATCTTGATTCAGGTGAACACTGGGGTCCTGAAAATTTTTACCTATTCCGGGACACTTTTACTTTGAATCATGACATTTTAAACTTGACAACCTAACAAAAATATGCATGAATAAAATAGACGATAACTTTGAATATGACGAGAAAATTGAACAATTTATTACAATTTAAAGAATTAATGTTTTCATTAACCCTAAATGTAATACTGTTCTTTTAATATTAGATGACTGTAGGAGATTATCTTAAATTTCTTGCTATTAAAGACAGAAAACTTGTTATACTATTGTGTCTTAAAAAAAAAAATTCAGGATACTTGAATAAACGACTCAAAATAAGAATTAATCTTGTTGCACTTCAAACAATTCATGATTTTTTAAATGTTTCTTAAATTACACTATTCAATATCATACTACATGTACTAATTTTTTTTTTGAAAAAATCAATTTTGCTCTAATTTTTTTTCAAATTACCCTTACATAGGAAATGAAGTGAGTTGTGGCAGTGTAGAAGCACTGGTGTGTTTATTTATAAGTTGTGTGTGTCGTGGGGCCACGGCAAATTAGAGCGCGAACATCAGAGCCCAGACACAGAGACACAGGTTCATGACGCGTGGAGAATTGTCTGTATTTATTATCCTGCACCTGTCCCTGTCCAACCCCGCTCATCCAAACACTACTCATCTCATTCAAACTAATTCATATGTCCACGAACCATTGTCAATACATGGTAGCACGTAGATTTTCAAAATACTGCCATTTGAGACAAAACCAGAGATATATATCTCTGGACAAAACATTATTGTTTTACATTATTAGGAAGGTAATAGCTATTTATGTAACCTATTAGAAAATGCCTATTTTTGTGCAAAATCACACAAGTTACACAAAATTGCCTTTTCTTACGTGTTTCATATAAGATTTTTTCGAATTTTGATACAATTATTTATTTTTTTTCTTCTAATTTTGTATTTTGATATATAAACTGTCACTTTTTAAAATTGACTAACGTTTGGAAGCGGTACACTTTTCAAGTTAAATATTTCTCTTTTCATCACTCAGTGATGAAAATTCTTTATTTCCTAACTTATTATGAAAAGTTTTTTCTCACACTATATAAAGCGGTAAAGTTGCGTATTTCCCACAATCGTGGGTAAAAGTGTGAGAAATTATTTCTCACAGTATTTGCCAACAGAGTGCATGTGCAGTGTGGGAAATATCATTTCTCACAGTAATTGCCAGCACTGCGCATGTGTGAGGTTACGTGCGCCATATTGGTTTTTATATCAAATAGCATCCGTGCATATATTTTTATTCTGTAAAGTTTAGCAGTGTTGTAGAAAAAATATAGTGTGTCACTCGCGTAGAATCACCGATTTCCCACCTTGTGGCATGAGACGAAGAGTGTACCACGTATGACAAATGACAAATGGTCTGTTAACCAGTTCATCTTCTCATATCCTTGAACCATTTCACCAATATAGTAGAGGAGAGACATATAAACTACAGTTTAAGAATTATTAAACACTTATTTCCAATTACCGATAACGCATATCAAATTATTATTGTGAATAGAATTTTACGACTATTTTACTATGGGAACCGAAAAATATTTATCGAATACACTTTGTAGTATACGGGTATAAATGTAAAACGCCTTCACGTATTATTATAAACTTGACACAAATTTTCACGTATCAATATGGTTTATGAATCACATTACATGAAACAAATACACAGCCTTGGGTCTTGACAAAATTTGGATTAAGTAAGAGGTTCGAGTATGAAAAAAGTTTGGGAAGCAATGCGTTAGTCTTACAACTCTAGCATCAGAGATATTGAGAAAATTATTCATGTTATTCAAGTATTTACCCTAGTGTGTTGTGTGTTTTATCTTTTCATGTGACCCACTGAACGACTCAATCTTCAGTCCCAATTTATTTTGGAGCAAGGTCACGCACATCATTTACCATTATCTCAACAAACTGTCACTTGGTTGCTGCTGAATTTACAGGTCTAGAAGATGTCAATGACATGAACTCTGAAGAAGAATTAGGGAATATCACACACCAAACATTCTTATAGAATAAAATTGGAATTAAATTGATGTTTATCAATTCAAAGTGGACTTAGCATAAGATGTATAGTTCCAACAGAAATATGGTGAATTGCAGTGCCGGATTCAGGCGGGAAGCAGACAGTTACTAAAGAAACATAAATTCATTAACGAAATCACAGTACAAATGTAAAAAGTATATAATTGCACTCCTCAACGGAATCTAGCGATTCGATAGCACACCGGCAGCTCAGTAATCTAGTTTACAGGAGCGAAATAATAAATGACAAAACTATGAGTTGTGAATAGTTTATACACGAGTTGTGTAGGTAGATGACAATACAGAAAATTAACTGTGTGGAAAGTTTTGCCATCCTACGGAGAACTGCAAAACTATAATTTTTATTATACCAGTACATCAAGAGGAGGGATTAACACATTCGAGGTCAAATGTTATGCTAACGAAATATATGGGGCGTATAACATACTGTCTATATTTATACTGTGCTGAAATCTGATATAAGTCTTAGAATATAGAATCTACTATACAGGGAGTACTAACCAACTTCTTTAGTAAGGGAAATGAAGCCATTGGTTTTCACGCGGCTCCTACTGAAATGGCAGACAATTTCGCGACAGTATAGTAAATTTGATAATTGATAACAAATCTTTTTCTTTATATTACATGAATAATCTATTTTTAAAACTACAAATATAATGACATTTTGTGCGGCTTTGGATTGTAAAAACCGAACATCGCATTATATATGTCGCGAAATTCTCTGCCATTTCTGCAGGAGCCGCTTGGAAACCATTTTCATTCCTCTTATCCAAATACCATATAATTTTTACATAGAGAAACCTTGAAAAATAAGTGTAAAATTATATTTAATATCTGTGTTGGTTTAATTACTGAAATATTTATTTTTGCGACTATTTTAATATAATGTCATTCGGTAAAAATAGACAAACCAAAAGTCATAAGAGAAAAAACATCATGTCATTTTTTTCTCACTTTTTTTTTTAGAAACATACAAATAACCGTTGATTAAGAATCACAAACATACACCCTTGTTTAACAAAGTAGACAATTAATATTAATTTGAGAAAATAAAAACCGCATGTTGGATGATGGAGTAGAGCAAGGTCCCGAGATGACAGCCCGAGTTTAGTTGAACCGGATAGCGCGCAGACTTCCCAGAACGCCAACTAATTCTTTCCACTCACGTGCGGAACCAGGACTGAGTTTTTGCCAGAAACGCTATTGCTATTAACTTCTTACAATTAATTGTTTTGTACCACTAATCACTACTAGGTTAACAAAGGGGATTATTGTGAATTCGCAATAATTAATGTTAACGTGTTTCAATAGAGTGGATACTTATAATTTTGTCATCGCACGTTTCAGATAACTCCGCCTACTAAAGTATATAATTAAAAGATCAAGAACCATTAGATCAATCAATATCTTAATGGCGTTGGTATACCGTCCCCTTCACTGTACTATTTACGACCACTGAATATACTTCTGGATAGAGCATATCAATATGAAAAAGTGAAGCCTGCAGCGGCCATTTTCCTGAGGTCTGAATCTAATCCAATTGGCGCGAAATATAAATCAAGTCATTAGTATTTATAACGAAATATGAAAAATCTTTTTAAATTTGAGTTGTTTTAGTTTAAGGGCTGTTCCTATCAATTTTTGACCTATCCTAAATCAGTTCTCTGACAGTCAAAACAGTCTGAGGATCGGAGCATGTACTGTTACTCAGAACTTCTGACAATTTTGTTTAATTTTCCTCAAAATTGTATTTATGTTTAAAAATGAAGTATTTATAAAGGAGTCAGTGAGTTTTTTAATTATCTACCATATTTATAGATTTAAGTAAAAATACCCTTACACAATTGACAGTAATGATATTGACAGTTCAGAATCAATCCGCAATTCGTTCCAACAAATACATGGTCCGAACTATCCACACTCCACAGTTCGCGCATGCGCAAACCACTGTACATGAACTGTTACATGAAATAATCACAAACTGTCAGCAATATCTGGTTGGAAGAAATCTAATATTAGCTCTTTAAATATCTAAAAGATCTATAAATTGGATGACAATATATTTACATGTTTAAACTACAAAGGTTAACTTATTATTCATTTAAATGGCGCGCCAAATTAGATATATATTGTCTGTCTACAAACGATTAGGTTCGACATCTACTATCTTCTTAAAATGAGAGTATAGTTTTTTTTAATCCCAATTACAAAGTGGATGTAAATATACAGTAACATCCATGGCCGAGCGGAAATCGAACCTGGGACTTCAAGTATGCCATGATTGTAACCTTTTTAATAATAATTAATATTAGACATTTGTAATTCACAATGTTCTCCTCTTTAACACGTTTTAAAAGTGCACCAGATGTCAGTTGTCTGTTCTGAAACAAATGCAGTGTTTTGACGGTGCTGACACCTATTATCAGTGAATTTTCCGAACGATATGGTGCGATTTGGAGGCCGGGTTAGTATATTTAGTGTGCGCAGAGACACATGCGGTTCATTAGGTGCGCGGTTGTCGGGAGAAGAATTGATTAGTGCGGTGGCCGTATATCACACTTCAAAGTGCCGCGCGTCACCACGTGGCCCGACGCGTTATTAACACTGACACACTGTCTCAAAACACACATCACTATTTGTAAAACATACACTTTATACCTCACAACACTAGCGCGAACAAGTAAAACATTCAATTTACAACTTGTACAAGCTGTTCTCAAACTCATCTGTTTTGCAAATACTTTTTTGCACTTCCGGGGGTAAAAGTCTACTTTACTCTTCATTTACGAAGACTGAAGTAGCATTTTTAATCTCTCAGGGGTAAATCCCTCATTTTTTGTATTTACTTTATTTCCTATATGTAAATTTACAACTTGTACAATCTGTTCTCAAAGTCATTTGTTTTGCAAGTACTTTTTTGCACTTCCGGGAGTAAAAGCCTACTTTACTCTTCATTTTAGAAGACTGAAGTAGCATTTTCAATCTCTAAGGGGTAAATCCCTCATTTTTTGTATTTACTTTGTTTCCTATATGTAAATATTTTACCTCTGACTGTTTATATTTCACAATTATATTTATTAATTCTAAATTATTGCTACACAATTTAGAGCATTTTAAAGTTTGTTGTATCTCATATTTTTTTTTAAGATGATGCGCCACTGTCGAAGGGAAATGACGAAACGCTATCTGCCATATGGAAAACCTATCCCGGTCGCAAGTTTATTTCGTAAACTCTCCTTCTTGAGATTTTGTATTCAAAATATAGAACAGACAATATGTGAATTATTTTAAATTTGTTTACTGCGCAGCAGTTCATGAGATATTGATTAAAAAAATCGAAACAAAAGAGTTATTACCGTGTTTATGCATTTATTATAGGTATCATTAATGTTTTTATTAAAATTTTTATTCATAATTATTATTTTTTACATTGCTACATACATCAGTTTAATTTTTTTAACCCAGAGAGTTTGAATATAATAAGAAGGGCCTGATTTTAGCGGTCAAATATGGTCAATTTAATCATTATCAATATGAAGAAATTGAAAATGCTACACAAATACCTATAGCGGATTAAAAATCCAAAGGTAAGAGAGCTCTACAGGAATTATATTACAAATCTCATATTATTAACCTCGTTTCAAGTTTTCTACAACACAATTTTACGTTGTTAAGAAATTTTAATAACATATTTATTTTAGGTAAAATTGTTTTTCCTTTATCCAGTACGATAAAAGAAAATATACAGTAATGTTGTGAAACATGGTTGTACCCATTTATTATGTTTAAACACTTGCATTGTAAGTGAAGTGCATTTAGCAGGAACAATGTGGTTGTCGCATCGTTTAGAGCGCATTAGCAGCGGAGTGAATCTAGGCGCGAATCGCATGCAACGCGCAGCCATTGTGCTTCTTTACCGTAACTGCATCTGCAACAAAATGGTTGCCCAACCGACTACTTGTTCTCTACGGGTTATATCAGCAATCCAATAACTAACGGTACTCAATGTTTTAGCGCTGCATCCATATCTTTCCAATTAAAAATTAAAATCTTTTTAAAAAAGTTTTAGGTTTTCACTGTAAAATTTTTCATATACAGCTGAAATAAAAAATACCTATCTGTGGGTCCCAAGTTATTGGTTTTGAGGTTTTGACAATAGTCTATATTTATAGAGGTCGATACACTGATTTCAATGTTACAAACAAAATTTAATTATTTCTTCGCGTTCCTGAGATTTTTGCTATCAAAGTTGCACCTCAAATTGGTATTATACACTGAGGAACTAAAGAGCATGATTTAATCCTGAGAGTATCACGAGTATCCACGAGGCCTAGCCGAGGAAAATAATTACTTGACGGATTAAAGGCAATTTAATCCTGTGGTATAAATCTTATTTTTGCACTTCCGCATATATATTTAAAAAAAATAATTATTTGATTATATTCATATAACTGTCATGACAGCTTTGAAACACATTTTTTTCGTAAAAAAAACACAATTTTAGTTTTTCGCTCTAATTTTTTTTCTCCAAAATGTTTTATTTTCTGGACTAGGTAAATATGGACGAGCAGATTTCAAATTTTCAAACCGAATTCAATTATCTATTACCGTTCTCGAGAATGACATAAAAAGAAGTTTTTCCAAGTATAACTCTCTAATTGGTCAAGATACGACTTGGGCGTCTCAATTCTACGGGCAAAATTACATAAATTTGTTATTTGATGTTTGTATGTTCAGCGGAAGGATTGTTCTTGTTGTGTGGTAGAGAGAGATTAGTAAGTATTTAAAGGTCGGCTGCGACTGGGCAGCGTGCCCAGAGCGTCCAGAGCCAACTCCGCCGCTGTCATTACTCATCAGCGCGTCCCCTAACACGTCGTGTACACGTCTCACTAATTACATACATCATCATCACGTATCCTACATTCATACACTCATACCGCTAGCATATTGATAGCTGGCAAAGCTTCTGTTCTTCCATTTCACTGCATAAATAATAGTATATTAAGTTTTAAAAACAATAAAGACACAGGGCCGTCGCAAAGGGTCGGCCAGGGGGGGGCACTAGCCCACCCTGAAAGTAGCTGTGCCCACCCAGGTGCCTACCCAACTGACAATTACAAATTTTTGAATTAAATGAAAAGGGAAAATCTGACTGATCTGAAATATCAAAAGACAGTAATTATCTGTAATGAATCAAACATAGAAATTGCAATGGAAGTAATGTATAGGTATACATATTTACCATTTCTAGCGTTATAACTGAAAAAACTGAAACTATAATAATATTACAAAACTGATTCATTTATGGTTCTGTTTTAGGTAAGAAATAACAGTGAAAATAATTCGTAAGGAACCGTTATTTATCAATAATTGTAGTATTAGAAATTGCCTTTTAATTTTAATAGCAATAAATAAAATTACTAAATAATTTCTTTGCATTTCTACTAAATATGAATTTACTTATTGTTTTGTTAGAAGTAGCAACCAGTCATAATCATGGTAACAGACAAAAATTAGGCATTTTGGTAATTTTTAATGCTGCAATTTTTTTATTAGGTTGTATAAAAATTGATTTTATTAAAAAATTATATCAAAATATTCATAGTTTGTCGTACTACACACAAGAAATTGTAACAAATATTAAATCAACTGAACATTTAACCTATAAATTAAATTGCCAGTGTGTTGTTTTTGTTCTGTTTATTTTATGTATCTTATTAAATTTTTGTTTTATGCTTCAATATGAACAACGAACAAGGAAACTATTTAATATTTTATTCATAAAAATACAAGTTATGGTTTCGCGTACGACCACTAGATGGATGCACTGACAAATAAATAACGCCAAGAGCAAAGAGTTACCGATCTGACAAGTCCATCAGTGTTCATTTACGTTTTGTTAATTAACTATGGATTGTGTAATATATAAAGATAGAAGAAGTTTGCTATATAAATATAAGCAATTTGTAAAATTGCATTAGTAATGTTTTGTGTGTGAACGAGTACGAATCTTTTAAACATTTAAATAGTGTTAGTTGATGACTGTACCAGAGCTGTACGGTAAAATTGGGTAAGTTTCCATATATTTTATTAGTCATTTATTTAGCTTACGCATTATATGTATAGTTACATATAATATAAATAATATTATTGACATTGTTACATTACTCTGAATGCAAAATTATGTAATAGAAATGCAACGACAACGTTCGTTATCGGATGATTTATAAAAAGTCTATACTCGAGAAGAAACATATTAGTGTGATGAGTTTGTGCATTTACTTTACTTGTATCTTTTTAGTTTTTTTTTTTTGATTTCTCAAATATAATATGTCAAACACTAATACTTGTGAGAGCAGATATCAGGGTTGAAAAATTTATGATCTTTTATGTTTTTTTTTTTTGCAATAATGAGATAGATAATTCTTAACAGAAATCATTTTAAAGTGTTATAGAAGTAAACTTGCAATAAACTCCACCATGAGGGATTGTCATATCGTGTACGAATTATTACATGTTTAATAAAATTAAATCTGGAAAAATTCAGTGTTCAAGCAGTGGTTGTACTCCGTATAATGATTATTTGATTAATTTGATATTGTTTATAAAAAATAGAATGGCGGGCAAAATGTACCATTTTATAAGAGTTGATTTAAAAAAAACACGATTTAAATCTTGCAAACCGTGGTGAAAAATTCATATTAAATAACGACCAAAAATTAAAGTTCAACTATACAGGGTGTTGTACAACAAAAAAAAAGCAGATTCTATAAGACGTAATCACAGAATAGGTTTATTCAGAAGCGACAGTAAGACAGAGAAACGAAAATTACAGAGAGATGAGGAAAGTGAACAAATTTAAAGGGCTTATTGTTTAAAATCAGAAAGTTTCCTCACATCTTAGTGAGAGATAGGGGAAGGGAACAAATTTAAAGGTCTACCTACACAATGCTTCAAGGTCATAGAACTGAATAGGGGAACATGAAAAGTACACGGAGTTTCGCTTCTGTATGTAACTATTCTGTGATGTAATAATGACGAATGACAAAGAATTTTATTAAAAATTTTAGTGCCACTGGTTTGATAGGTGTTTTCTGTTCTTAATATTTCATTTAGACATTAACAATGGAAGAAATTATCTAATTGGATAAATCTGTAATATTTTAAAAATAAATTTCCAATTATTTTGTTTTGTCATATTATAAACTAATAATAGAATCAAGTTGCACAACAATGTTGACAGGGCAATTAATTCTGCGAATTTTAATAAAATTCCTTTTCTTTTATTAATCGTTCGTTACCATACCTATGATATGTATGTCATCCCTCAAGTTGAGAAACACCTTATGTATATAAGCCATTTGAGAAGCACTGAAGTATTGTTCTTAATTTGAAAACAGTAGCAATCCTTCATTAACATAAAAATAACTGTTGCGGGCACATTGTTGGTATTTATACTCCGTGCGTCAGACTGGCCAGCGGGACAGTCGGGCACGAACCATTGCACGTGATGAATGGCGAGACCATCACACCTGATCTGCTCCCAATTGGCCAGCCAACACACACACCGCACACTCTACCCATATCATTACTCATCATTATTGCCTGACATGTCCACGGTTATTAATATGGCTCGACCTCCTGTCTGCCGAGTCGAATAAGTTGGAAAAATATATTATTCACTGTATCTTCTCAACTTTTATGTACAGTAGCATCATTCGCTGCCTTCTACGATATTTGGAATTGAATATTTGAGTTTCTTTAAAAAGAGACTGTTTTCATTCAAGCGGGATCCATATCATTAATTTATGTTCTATGCTGTATTTTGAAATTCAGAAATAGTATACTATGCAACAAGTGTAGAAAGTCGCCTATTTGCCACGAGGTATGAAAGTCTCCACACGACACAAAGTCGAGTTTTGGAATCACATACTCTGGGGAATAGGTGATACTTTTCTCATACTATATAAAGCTCGAAAGTTGCGTATTTCCCACAATCGTCGGTTAAAGTATTATAAATAAATAAATAAGTGAAGGTACTCTTTATCAGGTTACCTGAGCCATATTGTTTTTTATGTCAAATAGCTTTCGTGCATATATTTTTGTTCTATAACGTTTAGCAGTGTGGTCGTACAGAATTACCTATATTTTCCACCTTGTGTGACTTTCACACCTCTTAGGAAACTGGGAAATAGGCAGCTTTCTACGAGAAATCATTTTTCACGGTAATTGCCAATACTTCGCCATATTGTTTCTTATGTCAAATAGCTTTCATACATGTGTTTTTGTTCTGTGACGATTAAAAATATGGTCGTAGAAAAAGTGCGGAAAATCGCGTATTTCCCACGAGGTACGAAAGGTATGCACAATATAGAATTATTTGTCATTTGCTTGATGTATTAATTTTTTATTATTATTATGCGGCCCATAGTGCACACCAACAAAACTTTCGACAAACAAGAGGAAATTTTATAGCGCAAATTTTTATTGATGTGGATCCGGCTTAAAACTCAAAAGTCTAGATAAAAAATCTTATATATATATATATCAACTCTCTAGATTGTTTCAAGAATCTACATTAATCTGTGCGTGCGCTTTAGATAAGGACATATAATACTTCTGTAGCGTTAATTTTCTATTTTACAATCACTGTCTCTACTCGGATGGAACAAGCTTCGCATGATATATTTATATTTCGACAATTTTATTAATCTGGAACCTTGAAAATTATCTAAAATTTACTCGTCTTGATCTAGACAAGACAAGACAAAAGTCTAGAAAGTGTAGATCTCGCAACACTATAAGAATGAAATAAGAATATACCGTCCCATAATGATACATTTTCTTCAGTACAATCGTCGGTTCTTTATCTCCTGATAAGAATCCTATTGAGAATTTGTGGACCATTATCAAAAAGACAAGAAAACAATATGCCAACAAAATATTAAAATTCCAATTTTAATAATTTTTGTTTGATAAGTAAATTTAATAAAACCAAGTAAAATTGCACCCATTGATAATTTTGCATTTGAAATATATTTATTGTATGCCTAACATAATGAAATTGGATTATTGTTGTATAGAAAGAACACACCTACTCACATTCACATACATATGACAAGTAGGAAATTTATTGAACTGCATCGATCCAAAGCGCATTGCGATAACCATTATATAGGATTTGTTTTATTAAGTGCGCTTTGTACTGCGATAACACCAGATGTTACGGTCACTACTTCGTTCAGTCTTTCTATACAGAGTGTATCTAAACTTCTGTAATAAAATTTAAGGGTATATAGTACAGGATCACCGGTCAAATTTTTTGTTAACCATAGTAAAATAAAATTGTGATTTAAATAAAAAAAATCCGATTAAAATAAAAGAAAATGATTTTTTTTGTATTTTTTTAATTGGATTTTTATGCAACCCTGGTCACATTATTTAAGAAAAATGCATAATAAATTGCTTAACTCAATATTTTCGTTTGTTTAGTTAATTATATAATGTCAAATTTTGTGACGAATTTTGTTTAATTCGCGAAGAGTGAATATTACTTGGAAAAATAATTTATGTATGTAGTAACAACACAATAAATTTCCAAAGCCGCAGATGCTGTATTTTTGCATAAACCCGAAAATATTTGAAAATATCGAATTGAAGAATTAGATACGCTGATACCAAATTTACAAACAGAATTTAATTATCTCTTTTCGTTTCGGAGATAATTGCTTCCAAAGTTGAACCTCAAAAAAATTGTATTATTTGAGAATATATAAAAAATGAGTAGAGATACAATCTCAACTACTCTACCATTCGATTTCACGAGAAAATTTATATTAAGAAATGTTTCGCCCACATATACGTTCTTTAGAACGATTATGTGAAAAATAATAAAAACGAAAAAACCTAAATTTCAATTTTTCGCCTCGAAACTTTTTATCTCCAAAATTTTTCATTTTATGGACTTAAGTAGATATCGATGCGCTGATTTCAAATTTTCAAACAGAATTCAATTATCTCTTTCCTTTCTAGAGATATTTGAGTTCAAAGTTATACCTAAAAAAATCAGGTTTTTTAGGTATACCTCTTAAATGGTTAGGTTTAAGGTTTCGGCGACCTCACCATTTGATTCTACGGGCAAAATTACATAAGTGTACCAATTTTCAGATTTTTATCTCAACAGATAGAATTTCTAGCAGGAAAAAACTGAAAATGGCCAAAAATCGAAAAAAATCTAAGGTATACCCCTTGCCATTTTTTCAGATTTTGCCATTTTCTTTTTTCCGTTCTACAAATTGTATCCTTTGTAATAAAAATCTAAAAATCGGTATACTTATGTAATTTTGCCCGTAGAATCGATTGGTAAGGTCGCCCAAGTCGTAAACCTAACGCTTAAAGTGGTATACCTAAAAAAACTATTTTTTAGGTTTTGCCAAAATTCCACTTTGAATACGAATACCTCGAGTAAGGTAAGAGATAATTAAATTCTGTTTCAAAATTTGAAATCAGCGCGTCGAGATCTATTAAAGTAAACTATTTCTCAAAATCAAATTTTTGGGCACAAAAATGAGTATTTTTGGGATATTTTGCGTTTATCAACACAATTTTTGATTTAATTATTTTTGTATGTCTGCACAATTTTGATATAGGGTTATATATAGGTTTTGAAAATAAATAAAAGTTAGTTAATAAAGCGACAAAATAAAATCGAAAAGGCGTAATAGGATTGCAGGTTGAAAAGTTCCTCGGAGAAATTTTAAAAATTAGTTTTTTTCGATTTTCTTATTTTTCACCTAATGGTTCCACAGAATTTCTTTCATTTTAATTTCTTTACAAAAGATATATTTTTTTCATTTTGAAAGTGAGATATAAAATTAATAATTGTTATATAATAGCGACCTTACTGACAATCAATTTTAAATGTCTTTACAATTTAGTTAAATAAATGTTTAATATTCAAACCATACATTTTTTCCTTTTAATAAAACAGTTTAAAATACGAAACAAGATCTAAAAATAAATTCTAAAAAAGGGCGTCATTTTATAAGTTTTGGTAGGGCGCCACATGCCCTACTGCCGGTCCTGGTGAAGAATATTATGATTTGATCATTTGTTTCTATCATAGCTATGCGATGTGAATTTATTATGCATTTTTGATACCCTCTGCGAGCATAAACAGTCATAATGCCCTTGGTACATAAATAACTTTTTAATAATAATTCTAATCCACAATAAACAAATGAAGTCATCGTAAGTGGCTTATCATTTGGAATATGGCAAATCTGCAGATAAACAAAAATGAAATGATGTAAATATAAATAAGAATATCGGAATGTGAATGGTGTGTGAGTGCATTGCATCACTCGGTGCTGTGGGTGAGCGGGTCACAGCACGGGTCAGAGGCTATCTGCGGCCAGCAGATAGCGCGCTATTATACGGTTTAGAGACGGGTCGCCTCGCTCCAGCTCAACCATAAAACACCACTTTCCCTGTTCCAAGTCAAAATCAATCCAAGCATATACAGCAAAACATTCAAAACTTCTGTAATGAAACACCACCTTACTATTTATTCTTCACTTTTCAAATATTATTTTCGACGTAATTAGAACTATTATTAAATAATCACAAAGGTCTTTAAAATAACAAGAATAAACTGTCACTTTCAATTGATCAGTTTTTGTCATCTTCTGCATATACATCAAAACATGCAAAGCTTATATATAATCAAACACCACATTGCTGTTCATTTTTCATTCTTCACTCTTCATATATTATTTGGAACGTAATTAGTTTTATTACAAAATAATAGCAAAAGACTTTAAAATAATAAGAATAAACTGTCACTTTCCATTGATAATTTTTGTCATTTTTGTAATCAACCCGTGCCATTATACATAGAAGCTTAAATATAATAAAAGAAGGTATATTTTGGAGTTGCATTTATTTAATAAAATCCACTAACACATCAACGTTTCGATTGTAAATTAGTCTTCATCAGGGTGATAAATAGTATTAAAATAGGATCATGCAAATTATTTTACAGAAATTGTTGGTGGTTGGTTGACTGTTAAGTAACATGTACGTGTATTTGTTTTATCTATGTTTGACGAAAGATTTCTGTAAAATTTTACTTTACATTTCGCTGACATGCACTGACCGACACTGACTGACTTATTCTCTGCACACTCTGACCGATACAAACTTCCTTGAACCGCCCGTCGCAACCCTTATATGCATGTCATCAATTAATCTCTAGAACATTCCAGAGTCTTCCGACTCTATAAAATTATCTAATAGGTACCTATATATGAACAAAATCATACCATTGGCTGTCTAAACTCGGATTATAATTCACAATCATTTATTTATTATTTTACTACAATGCTGATTATTTATGCATATCTTTCCATTTAAGGAACACAGTAATTATTTAAAACATATTTACCTATATATTTTTATATGCAAATGAAATTTTTAGCGTACTCCACTGTTTGAAAACCGAATTGTCTGAAGATCTATGTCACAGAATTGTTAAATATATTACGGTTTAACAAAAACAATTAAAACTTTCTGAAACTACATCTCGCTTTTAAATTAGTTTCATATAAAAAAATAGTGGAGGATCTCATTAAGATAATAGGAAATTTCTTTAAAAATTGGTAGTTCTTTTCAGTAGACATCTAAGAGTATATAAAATTTAACTAAATACATCTGTGACTGACCCTGTAGACTGCAGGCAATCCTTACTACAAAAACCGCATCGCTTAGTGAGTCAGATCAATTTACTTCCGTATTTCTACGTATTCTTCTAATACACACACCGCGTATGACCTGCATTATGTTTCCACGGGACATTCTAGTACTATGCAAAACTATCTGGCAAAGGTGAGACTGTATAACCTCAACATGTACATGTGTACAAGTATGCGAAGCCGAGGGCGGAGCAGAATCCAGTGTGACTTGGAATGATTTACGAGGAGTGAAACCCGAGAGGCCCGGGTTCGGGCCCCGCGCTTCAAACGCGCCGCCATGCCACATGTGCCTAATATCCCTACTTACACGCCGCTCCTAGGCTGCGAGCAGCGTCGGACAAACAGCCACTGACACTTGATACCACGCTAATCAATTCCAACTCTACTCAAATATATGTTCTCTATTGTATATTACCACACCAGGTGCTGTAAATGATTAAAGCTTAAGAAAATTTAGTGAGTTGGTATCCTTCAATGAGGGAATTAGAGAAAACAATACAATAGTTTTGCTTGGAAGCTCCCTTTGTCAGAATCTTGTGTCCTTAAATACTGACGTTAAAAGGTTAGATCGAGAATCAAAATAGATGACCAGAGCTTGATTAATGAAATACAACGTATTAGTTCATCATTAGTTTTGATTAGCAAATTGGGAAATTAATCACTTATAGTTAATCCATACCTTAATTCTGTATGATAAGAACTATCAAAGTTTTAAGAAAGTTATTCGTTTTCAAGTTAAAAAAATGCATGTTAGATATATAGTAGTTTTCTTCAAGTTTGGCTGAAACAAGGAAGACATAGGTGTTGCATTTTTATTTTATAAAAAATGTTGTCTAAAGTTACGCAAATAATATATTACTGAATGTGGTCCTCCACAATAGTAGCAAATTAGGAAATTGATCACTTATAGTCAAGCCAGAGCTTCATGCTGTATGATAGAAACTATCAAAGTTTAAAAATAATTATTCGTTTTTAAGTTATTCGAGTTTTTAGTTCCCTTAACATCTACGTCACAATATTACATCTAGCCAATTCCAAATTCCTACTACTTCCAACCCTACTGTCAATGTCAGATATCATATTTAACAATTAATCTATAGCTGGTATTTAAATACAAAATAGCATATTTCAGAGCTAATCAAAGATCAGGAAAATTTGTGAAAAAATACTCACGTTGTGGAAATGAAAGATATGTTCAATGATAATAGGCAAAAAAATCATAATATCTTAATCATTTATAAATTATTTTATTAAAATGCTTACTATTTATGCATATTTCCAAGTAAGGAACACAATAGTTATATTTAAAACATATTTATATGCTTATATAACAGTTGAAATAGATCAATTTATATAATTGAAATTGTTAACGAACCCCACTGTTTGAGAACCGAATTACCTTAACATCTACTTCAGAGAACACTTAATAAAATGTTACGGCTTAACAATTAAGAATTAAGATTTTCTGAAACTACACCTCGCTTTCAAATTAAACGTATAATAAAAAAAAAATAAAGAAAAAATATTGGGGGACCCCATTACGTAGACTTTCATGATGAATTGAATTTATTCATGGATCAGAGTTGATCAGTGATTCAAACCTTGATTAAGGATTGGTAATTCGGCCTTATAAGTATAACTACTTTTTGCAAAATAAAAAGATATGTGCAATATTTTAATTTCAAAATTAATATATTAAAAAATCAAAACATGAAAAAAACCCATTGTGCAATAGAAGTAAAAGAAAAGGGAATGTGTAAAGTTAGTGGGAGGTATAGTACAAGACAAGATATTTGGTTAATCCCTTAAGCTTGGTAATGGATGCGGCTAACCCTCACAACGGGTGATGAGTCGAAAATATGTAGGGGCGGTATTAATAAAAATTTCATATTCTTATAACTGTGATGAGGATCAAAAATGGAAAGAAAATTAACCATTCCCCATTAGGCTGGATTAGTTTTTACATAAATAAAATAAAAATTTGTTTGTTTTAGTACGTATAAACCACACATTTTTACCTGTATTATATATACCTATTTAAAAATTTGAAATCAGTCCCTGCATTTCTGTACCATAAATTTGGGGATAATCCCATGTTTACGGTATGCTAGTAGGGGGTGATGTAATCCAATTCTCAATTATGTTGTCCAGCACTATAATGGTGTTGTGAAGAGCAGGTATATATTAGTAAGTGAAGCATATGGCATAATTTGTAGTTGGAAGGCGCTAGCAGTAGCTGCGGCGGGCCTAAACCAATAATCTGTTAAAAAGAATAATATTTGCACGGAGTAAATTTGTTCACTAAATGGCTCCGCAGCGCCAAGGTGTTCGTGGCCGTGTCGCCAGACGCTACATAACCTCCAACATTATTCTTACAGAGCGGCACAACCGTAATCCTTCATATCAGGTATTGCACCATACTATTCCCATACTAACTTGTAATAATGCACGTCAAATTTGAAAACTACATTTGAAAATGCGTCGTTTCATTGATATTATACAGTGTGGAAATGAACTTAATGTCATTAATTTAAGGGTGAGTAGTATGACATTTCCATTTCCATTTCCACCCTGTATAATACAATCAATATAATTATATTAGATTCGATACTGTAAGAACTGTAACCATAGAACTAGTAAAACTGTAAATAAAACACGATTCTGTAGGGACTCAAATCTCTGAAATCTTTACAGATCTGTTAATAATTGCTTTAACATTACAGTGACAGATATCACCTCGTAAAATTTACAGGTTATCAATAATTATGTTTTTAATTATTGTTACAATGAATAACAACGATATTTTACGTTTTATATATAAGAAGCAGGTTAGAACGTAACAATTGTAATAAAATATTTACTTAAAAAAATAGCGTTTTTCTTCTTTGAAATAAATTATATGAGAACACAGCGAAAATTAAGAGATAACCAAAATTGTTATAAAATTCCTGATTAAAAATTCATAAGTACTTTTTAGCTTAATAAATTTTTGGTACAGAATCTAATTCAAACTCTACGAGTGTATTCAGATTCTATTTCATTTATAGGTAAATTTATGAATAGGAGAATATAAGAATAGTTTTTTTTGTATTAATAGCGCCTTATGTCCCTCGGTTGTTTCACACCTCGGGACGCAACTTGGAACTAGGTTAATAATGATAATCTCAATCTTGGAGTAAAATATACTATTAAAGTTTAGTTTCCCTGGAGAATAAACAGTTCAGATAAACGATGGTTTACAAAGTGAGTAAGAAAAGCTTCAAAATTGTAAATTTTAATAATTAATAAAGTTATAAGTTGATAAATGTAATATCCTGTTCCTTGTGTAAATATTTTTGGAGTGATAACGATAGTTCCTACGAATAGACAAACTGCGTCGCTTGTAATTATGCGCAATTAACACTGATAAGTTTTTATAAACATTTGTACAAATATAAACATTATTCAGCAACTGATATTGTCTTTTTGTAGAAATTGTTACACGCTATTAATCATTCATGAAATATTTAAATAAAAAAAGTCATACTGTATGGTCCAGATTAAAGATCTATCCAACCAAGGATACTATTAAAAGAATATGAAATTTTCGAATTATAATTATTATGATGCGTAGTAAGTAAATTTAGGGCCGGTTTTTCAATCTCTGGTAAAAGTGCCGGTAACCTTAACCATCGGTTAACAGAAAAATATCGCATCGAAATACGGATGTAAGTTGTCAAAAATACACATTATTTACTATTTCGATGCGATATTTTTCTGTTAACCGATGGTTAAGGTAACCGGCACTTTAACTAGAAATTGAAAAACCGGCCCTTAGCCTAGTATCTTACAACCAATAGTCGCTAAGTTGACGGAGGTAGGTGGGTAAGTTGACGATATATACAAGCAATTAAAAACAGATTTCTAAAATTAAACATTATATTTATTAATTAATAATTGCAGCGATACAAATATTATTTCTTAAATTTAGCTTCTTTCGAAGATATGTGTATTCAGCACGTGCCCAAAGTTTACAAGCAAAACATTGAAATAAAAATCCTTGCCTATATCCCCACATATAATTTTGTCCTGGTCTTCATCTTCTAAATCCATGACATCTTCGGTACCAACATAACGGCATTTCCGGGGAACTGGTTGAAACGCTTTGTATTTTTATTTGTTTTCGTCAAATCAGTTTTCTTTCTTTCAAATTCTTTTGCCTTTTTCGTACCCTTCTAATTTTTTTCTGCTGTAAACCCATCATGTTATTTATTTATCAAGTTTCAGATGAGATGACGAATTCGTCATCTTATCCTCCTCAGTCATTCATTAACTTGGTTACAAATGAAATTTCAAATATTTTAATGATTATTTTAGTTCGAATAATAATATTATGAAAACATAATTTCAGTAGATTACGCATAAACAACAATTTTTGTACAATCAAGAAATTAAATTTCAATCTTACTCAAAAAATTATAATCACTATATTTTGAACACTAGATATTCTATCATGTAGTAAGTTTTTGGTTAATTTCCATGTACAATGGTAGTACAGTTTGTGATTAAATTTTGTTGGTCTCTGACAGCTTATTGGTAAGGCTCACATTTTCTTGTGATACATGCTGCTCCAGCTATGAAAATTACTTAATTTTAAACAATTCGTCAACTTAACTACTTCGTCATCTTATGTCCCTTTCCTCTACCCCTCTGTAATCTGTAATACATTAATGATGTAGCGAATTAAAGTCTTATCTATACCAAGTATACAACAAAGATACAAGATAAAAGTTTAACAATTCTTGAAGTAGAAATTGATGACGTGAGATCAACTAATACAGTCAACTTACCTACTTCGTCATCTTATGTCCCTTTATTCCCATACCCCTCTGTAACACGTACGCTAATGAGTAATGATATATAGCGATTAAAAGTTTTCTCATCTATGCCATGCGTATATAACAAAGATGCAAGATAAAAGTTTAATAATTCATTCAGTAGAAATTGATGACGTGAGGATCAACTAATAGAAACCATATGTCAAAAAGAGTATGTTTACGTACATGATTTGCTATATATGATAGTAATGAGAAGAGTAATTTAGGCATAGTGATGAAAACTACATAATTTTAAACAATTCGACAACTTACCTATTTCGTCATCTTATGTTCTTTCTCCTACCCCATTGTAACACGTACGCTGATGATATACCGAATAAAAGTCTCATCTATGCCATCCGTGTACAGTAAATATGCAAGATAAAAATTTAATCATTCTTGCAGTTGAAATTGATGACGTGAAACCATACGTCAAAATGAGTGTGTTTACCTGCATGATTTGCTATATATGGCGGTAATGAGGAGAGTAATTTAGGCAGTGATGGGAATGTTTGTAGGAGAGTGTGCTGGTGTTTGAGGCACTTAGCGATGTAAACGTGTCGGGAATGAAAACACAAACACGGCCGGCCTGTTGACTCAACACCAGCAGCACACACCTCCAAACACAGCACATCGCATTCGCGATTAAAAGCATTCCCACACAAGATCACAATACTTGCTGTAAAACAATTTTTTTTTCGCAGATTATACTATAAATTATCATATTTATTATAGGTACTGTGTAATAAATTCAAGGGTACATATAGTATTGCTCATTTGATCAAGAAAAATTATAGCTAATGATATAATATTAAATTATTATAAATTGTCATACATACATAATTAAGCTTTTTCGAAAAAACACTTCAGATCCTAATGAAAATACCACTTCCGCTTGTACGATAAGCACCAAAATCTAATCAGGTCTAATAATCTAGGGTGTCAGAATGTTATATCCAAAATGTCAACTTTTTTAATATACTAGTATTTGAGTAATCGTTATACCATCCATCCATCCATCCGTTTATCCACACACACGGACAGACATCATTATAAAAATATTAAAGTCGTGTTGTAGGGACTTCAAAACGTGCTTATACATTGAAAACTCACTATCCGATTTTTATCATAATAGCAATACCTCTTACTGAGAGGAGAGGTAAAAAGGAATTTTGTTGTAAATAATCAAATTAACATTATTTTGTAAAGAATTATCACTGGTTGTCACATTGTTATACGAAAAAAGATAACGAAATATGAGTAATTAATTACAATTAAATTAAATAAATCTTAAAAGCAAACTATCACTTCAGTGGCCCAAAACTGTTTTGTGCTATATTGTATACTGATTCATTTTTCAATTTACAAACTTCAACAAAATTATTTTTAAGTTCTAACTGTCTAATATTAGGAAGTATTCCCTTCGCCATAATTCCACGCTGGACAAATATCATATAATATAAATTTCACTCGGCATAATGCCGTGTCGCATATAATCGTACAAATGTTGTCCCCACCAATCCAGTACCACGTCGTATAACGGGGTGAGAATTCAAGCGTATTGAAATGTTTTGGGAGTATCTATAGTAATATAGTGCCCTATAATACTTTAAATACTCACGCACCAATAACCATACTCCTACAGAAAACAGTATATGATGCAGTAAAGGTCTCACAAATAAATATTACTCTGTCAAGTCAACTACGCTACGAATAACTTTAAATAAAAAACTTAAAACTTAACATAAGTACTCTTGGAATGCGCTACGAATCAAATGAACAGAGTGTGAGATTTGAGGTTCAAATCCCAGTTCTGTTAATCTTTAATGATACATAGATTATTTTACTTGTATTTTCTTTTGTTTTAATTTCTATCTTCAATACGTTAAATTGTGAGTAGGTGCACAATGTGTACAAGTATGAAGAGTCCATGAATTGAGTTGTATGAGTATATGGGAAGTCGTTTATCCAGTGATTAGAAATAATATCCTCGATGTAATTACGAGACCATAATGCCTTGTTTAGTGTATAACGAAAGCCTAATGAGCGCAACCGATCACAGAATTACTATCGGAGAAATAATTAAAGTAGTCAGTTCACTTTGAATGTGAATATATTCTATTAAAATCCGTATATAAAATTGCGGTAAAATATATGTATATAAAAGATAAGGATTTTTTAAACCATTTAAAAAATAATAGTAAAAATGTATAAAAAAAAGGCAGTATTTTTTTGTACGAATTCAAATATGAGAAAGTTTAACATTGTAGGTATTACTTATGTACATGTACAATTATTTTCAGGTTTTAGAATATTATAAATACAACTTCTTAGAAAAGGAATGTATCTTGCGTCTCCTATTGCACCTTTTGTAAACTTTAAAAGATTACAAAACAATATGTGAAAATGGCCGGTATAACACAAGGTAATTAAGTTAATCTTTTATCGAATCGTAGCTAATAGCATAACATTCCAAGAAATATTACTAGGCCGGTAAATTAGTTAATTGGGTTATTAGAAGTCGTTATTCATTTATTAAATTTTATCACTACCTACGTACAATACTATACAATACAATACACCGTCTGATGTAGACGGTATATTACCTTTCCTTTCATTTCATGCTTAAAAATTATTATTTTTTTGTTTTTCATATTATTTTGCATACTGTGTTTGTTTCTAAGTTATATTACTTGTTGCTACGTCTAAAAAATTGAAAATATTAAGTAAGTATATTCGTATTTAGTACAAATGCACATCAGAAATGGTTTGGTATTTCCGAAGTAAATAAATGTCAATACTGACAATATTATATACAAATACAAAAATCTGATGTCGACAGAACATAACCTCTCGCCTGACCTCTTTACACTTTTTATTAATATTTGTAATTTATACATATGAGTATCCCTACGTTGATTTATTTATTTCTGTAGGTAAACAGATTAACCGCAATTGTATCAAATTTACCGAATTATAATTACTTATAGTAATTTGAATTAAAAATTTTAGCTAATGACAATATTAAATTATTATTTACAAAAATTTTCATATATTCAAAATTAATTAAGATATTTCAGAAAAACATTCAGATCTTCTTGAAAACACCACTTCTTATTGCACGATTAACACCAAAATCTAATTAGATCTAATCTAGGGTGTCAAAATGTTATATCCAAAATTTCAACGTTTTTTATTCACTGGTATTTGAGTAATCGTTACGACAACATCCATCCATCCATCCATCTACGATCTACAGACGGACAGACATCATCATGAAAACGTACTTATCCATTGGAAACTCACTATCCGATTTTTAGCATGATTTCAATACCTGTTTCACTGAGTAGCGGGAGGTAAAAATGGATGAAACAAACAAAAAGAGTTGTAGAATAAACTAACGAAACTACCAACACACAATGAATTTTTTAAATATTTGAAAATATCCGTTACTGGGGTTACATTATACTGTTTCCATTTAATTTTTATTGTTAGTTAGACGCAGATAGCATATGTACCCCTTTGTAACACGTACGATAATGAGATAGCGAATAAAAGTGTTATCTATGCCATGCGTATATAACAAAGATACAAGATAAAAATTTAATAATTATTGCAGCAGAAATTGATGACGTAAGGATCAATTGCGGGAAATAAGAGTGTACATACGTATTTCATTATTTTGTAAAAATCTCATTTTTTACTACTGTCAAAAAATGTTGACATTTATGCATTAATTTTTATATGTAAAATATGTCATTTTTTATGTGTTATGGGAAATATAGTGTATGTATTCTATGTAATCTGTAAATCTACTGTGAACAGAATGCACTTAATATCTAGTTAGTATATTTAGGAATGAAATTGAGGATAATATATTGTAGATATGTATATGATGTGGTAGCATTGGCACGTAATTTAAAGCTATATTACTTTATGCATGCAGCTCGTTATAAAATGAAAAATACGTGAAAATTTGGAAGCGCATCAAATGTCATTATAAGTAAACGTCGGCTCGAGTGCGTCACTGCGAATTACATGTAAAATTAAACAGTTTTGCAACGGAACGAGCGTTCAGCCAAATTCCACTTTTCATCTTCACAGATAACTATATCGATTACAACTATCATTGCACTCTTCTTACAAGTACATTACATGTGATCCAACGTTAGTTGTAAGCTGTAATAATATCTACATCTCGCGCTTCCAAATATTCAATTCAGTATATTCAATTCAGTAGAAAATAGTTATTTGTTTATTAAGGGACTAAAGTATAATTTTTTATTACGGATATGGAATTTATTGTACGAGGCGATAGCCGAGGAGAATAAACCATGTGAGTAATAATACTTTAGTCCTTCAGATATACATTATACATTTTCCGAAATCGTTAAATTATTAATTAAAATCATAAATAAATAGCATTGTGTCTGCAAAACATCCTTTAGCTTTTGAGACGAAGGTGGCTGTGATAACAAACTTATTGTCAGAGTGTCAAATATTTCTTTATAATTTTCATTTATGTTTACACCTGCTTAGACGTCGTCTGCATTAAATCAGATAAATTATTATTAAAGGTCAATAATAAATAAATTCACCAATAATATTATAGAATGTTATGTGTGTTATTTTAAGTAGTGCTAAAATAAACTGCAAAAATATAATACTATAAAAATATATGTTAATTCAGTTTGACAAATGAGTCCGTAAAGTTAAATTTTGACATAAGATTCTGTAAAGTTTTACTTTAGCTACTACTTTGGCTAACTTCGAGGAGCGATATCGTGTACTTTAGTATCGATTTAGAAAAAAAGTATTAATTTCTTCTCACGTAGTGTAGTATATGTCCTATTAAAATATTTTTTCTGAAACTATTAGAGGTTTCATAATACCTCATCAGTTTCTGACTCTTCTGCAAATAACTCCAATCTGTAAAATAACTATTTTTTTTTTAAAATAATGAAAATATTAAGGGATTTCGCTAATTTAATTCTTTTTCTTCGCTCGTTTCTGAGTTGTTTCCAAAATATGTTTTTCTATGTCCATTTGGTTGTACGTACTTACATATGTATAGTCAAGCTAATATGATAATATGCATAATAAATAATAACAGAGTTCACAGTTAAGCAATGACCCCTAATTTTTAGTTCTAGTCGATTTATCCACGGAAAGGTATATAATGTGCATTTACATCATAACCTGTGTATATTGTGAATCAATTTGTTGTATTTTAATCTGAATATATATCTGAGAAGTTTCCTAAATAAGTGGGTAAAAAAATATATGTGTATCAAGCGGACTTTTAATCTGCTTGATACACATTTGATGCTATTTCCAAGGTTACCATTAATCATTCGACCTAAAAAGTTGCATTTTTACATTTTTAGTCATAATGAAACAAATAACTTTTTTTGTCAAGTGGTTTTACGGGTGTCGGTTAGAACTTTTACTCAAGACATAATTAAGTTGATGTGTGGATAAAATTTGGTTACATAGTCCATTCAAATGGCTATGCTGCATTTTGTATCAATCTTGCTCTGATGTTGCAATTGCATGGTATATGTATACCGTTTGTATATACCTATAGTGTTGATATTTGGAGGTCGGCGTGAAGGTGTGACGATGCGCGGTTCGCGTGCAAGGGTTAAGAGCCGCAGGACGCGTTATTAGGTGAGAATGTTGACAGGTGTCCACACCAGACAGATGCACTTCGTTATTGTCATTATCTACCCACGCTATACTGTAGTCTGGATACTTGATACCATAACTATATTTTATATTCTTGTATCAAACACATCGTTTTATTGACTGAAACCCATAGTAATTCCTCCCTTTAAATCAACGTCCATTTAAGAAATCTCTCATTCCATAAATTATATATATTTATGGTCTGAAGAAAAAGTATTGTATGTATTTCGGGAATAAAATTCAATTGGAAATTCACTAGGTACAGAGATATAAACCTTAGTTTGTTTCCTTAATACATAAAGAGCTATTATATTATAAATAAAGTTTACGAATAGTTGTTGTTTATTGTATAGTATACAGAAAATGAGTAACAAAAATGACAAATAAATGATTTAAGAATTATTTTTATCCTGTGTTGTCGTTACTTCACAGGAATTATGAGTAAATTTTAACGATTCATTTTATTGTTCGAATTATATTTACTTATAGGTACTTGATTATTATTACGATAACAATTCAACCATTAAATATTTCAATATTAACAAATGTAAAGTGTGTGGAATAATCCCATAATAGTATATTATATACCAAGAGTAAAAAGACTATCATTATGGACCTAGCACCAAATTGTGTCCCGAGGTGCAAAGCAACCAAAGGACATAAGGCACTAGTAGGTAAATAACGGTCTTTTCAACCTTGGTATATTGTATATTATTTTTTTCACTATCATTTCAATCCCAATCCTATTAAAAAAAAACTATATTGACAATAACAAACATTTTGACATGAACATTAACTTGTTTCTTAACATTCACAAAAATAAAGTAGGCTGTCTTTGTTTTTTTATTTGACGTTTCAGTTTATCAACCTCACTTTTGATTTTAATTTGGTTTTATTTGATTTACTTATTAGACGGCATATTTAAATTGTGAATCCAAACATTACCTACACTTTTCTAGAGTTAAATGATTCAAACAATATTTGGATTTGGAGACTTGAGTTTCTTTAAAAAGTGACCATTTTCATTATCGACCATGATTAATAAAAATTTATTATTGACATAGGTGATTATGGTTACCATATGTAAGCGGTAGTGAAAAGCAATTTCAAATAAAGGTTAATAATAATGGGTGTTTAGGCTAGTATCTAAAGAAAAAAAGTATGAATTTAGGCTATGTAATATCAATAACGAGAAATTAGTTATAAGTGATTATAAAAAGCACAAATAATGAAATATTAAATATTTTTATTGTAATGTAAAAATTAGGCTCCTATAATTGTGAAAGATAAGGTGTTGGACAAATCACCCTTTTCTAGTACGATTTTTGATAGCCTTCAATTTATATTTTAATTTTCATTGTTTATTCATATTATTAATTAAAACTAGTGAACCAAAAAGTAACTTACCGGTATCCATGTTGAAATCTGCACCCCACAAACTCACTAAACCACTAAGTCAACCACCAATCACCGAACAAACATAATCCACCGCACCAAAACCACTATCCAAATCCCTAATACCCGTTACTATCCAAACCTAGCCGTTACTATCCAAACCGATCCGAGTCCACATTAGTCCAAATCTAGAGTGCCGTGCCGGTCGTTGCCTAGCTACCGGTCTTTACTCGCCCCGCCTATTACTCAGCTGGGGATACAGCGTTACGTCATTGGCTGCGCGGTTATGTAGTCACGCCTTCCGAGATAAAATGGTTGATCGGTCACCAATAGCAAGCGAGGAGAGACGGGGTGTGGTCTATTGTGTGATTGGTTGAGAAGAAATAAAGAGAAATGGTTGGGAGAAGGTAAACAAAGAAATTAACGAATAGAAAAGGTTTGTGAAAAAGCAGATAAAACAGGTATTATTCGTACTAAAAATCGCATGGCGAGAAAATGCACAGGTCACTAAATATGGCAAATTTATTTTTTGACTTATAACTTTCTTATTTCAATTCAAGTTTTAAATTTTCGTATTCGACATACACTTTTTAACGAGGAATTGAAAGCGATCCTCAAAATTTTTGTAGCTCGAAAAATTCATTCTTTCAATTTTCATATGAGGCTCAAAGTTGTCTTCAGTGCTGTTAAATAGAGTTTTTTTCTCTTTCTAACGATATAAAACACATATACATTAAAATGAAAATAAACTAAGAAATTAGAGAATTATTGATTTGATTCAATTTCGGTCAAGTATGCTTTGGAAACAAAATCGAAAATCTTTTGTTTCACACAAAATTTTGACTAATCAATTCAATTACTTTGGAGTTTAATATGCTTGCACATCGAAAAATAGATTACTTTAGAAACAAATCTTTAACTTTATCTAAAATATATATTTGTCATGAAATCATATCTGGCGTACCTAGAAATGGGTACTAAGACTGATTTATTAATTAATTTAATATTTAATTATAAATTAAGTTAAATGAGCGGTGTGATTAAATTGATATTGGCATTCAAATAAAGAGTGTGTTAATCTGAAATTGAAATGATTTTCATTAAAATCAAAGTTAAAGTACCATATATATAATTTCATGCCATGGTCACAGTCGATTTCAAACTTTAATTTACGAGCAGAAATATTTTATACAAATAATTACTTATATATTTTATTCACTTTGATCTTATGATATCTAAATTAATATACCGTTTGGACAAGCAGAAGACGTGCTTTTATTTTCTTGAAGTTTCTAAAACTCTATACGTACATTGCCCGAAGTATTTGCTCAGAAAATGCCCCTTATTATAATATGTATTTTATTGATATTGAATTTTATATATATTTTTTGTAATTATTTTTTATGGTTAATTGTATAAAGGTTTATTTTCATTTTTTTGTATGTGCTGTTACGAGAAGTTAAACGAGCACTTCTAAAAATCAATTTTGTACAGTACGATTAAATAGAAAACCTGTATTTTATTGTCATAAGAATGAAAATGGGGTGGTAAAACTAACATCTAATTGTTAAAGAAACACTAACTATACTTATAATATTTAATATAAAGATATTTGATCGTGAACTTTAAAATTTATAGTAGTTAGGTACTAGGTATAGGTATAATAAACAAAAAAATACATGTTCAAATAATAGTAAATTATTTAGTTTGCATATATTATAAAAAATACTTTTCAATTAATTATTCAGGCATCCTCTTCCGTGTCCATATTTATTTTTTATTTTTTTCATTAAATAATACAATCCATTCTAATTCTTAACCTTAAAAATATAACTATGCATTAGGATGTTTTTAAGTTGCACACTATTGCTATTCATAAGAGCTACAAAATCGGTTAAATTAGTGGTTCTCAAATTGTGCGGACCAAATTTTGTTATTTTTAATGAAACCGTATACCTACTTAATTTTTATTTGGTTAGTATTCGATAGAGAATTTTATTCTGAATTTAGTGATATATTATTTGTATACCCTTAGACAACATTATTTAAAAAAAATGCATATTACATGTACGAGTACAGTAGTTTTCTTCAAACTTGGCTAAAACAAAGATACCATGGGCGTTGCATTTTTCTTTTAAAAAAATGCTGTCTAATATACGCAAATAATATATCACTGAATGTGATCCTCCACCATAGTAGCAAATTAGGAAATTGATCACTTAATAGGAACTATCAAAATTTAATTAAGCTATTCGTTTTTAAGTTATTCGAGTTTTACCTACTGTCAGTGTCAGATGTCATATTTGACTAATTAGCTAATTTAAACTACTATAATATTCGTAATCATTTATAAATTATTTTTATTATAATGCATCTTATTTATGCATATTTCATATTTTCAAGTAAGGAACATATTTAACAGTTGAAATATAACAAATTACGGAAATTTTTAACGAACCCCACTGCTTGAGAACCAAATTACCTTTAAAAATATTATGGCTCATCAAATAACAATTAAGCCTTTGTGAAATTACAACTCTCTTTCAAATTAGATAAAGTTTAATATAAAAAATAAAAAAACAATAGTGAAGGACAACATTCTGAATAAATCTGACGTATAAGCAAATAAAAAATAAATTGTTTCATTTAAAACGGAAATAATATTGTAAAAGAAATGTTTGTTAATTTTAGCGACTTTGACTCTTATAGTTCTCGAGATAGCGATAATGTACCACTTCAAATGAACACCTGACACCTGTATTTGTAATCAAAAACATCTGGAACACAAAAATTAAATATATTCCATAAATATCCAACAATATCCAAAATCTCAAAAAACCTAGGAGGCTTGGAAATATTATATAAAATTAAAATGCCGGTTTGTCTCTGGATAAAAATCCTTTTGTTACTATAGCACAGAATAAGTTTATACAGAAGCGACAGAGAAACGAAAATTAGAGAGAGATGGAGAAAAGCAACAAATTTAAAGTGCTCATTGTTTAAAATCGAAAAGTTTCGTCACATCTTAGGGAAGAGATAGGGGAAGTCAACAAATTTAAAGGTTTACACAATGCTCCAAGGTCATAGAACTGAACAGTGTAACATGAAGGGTACCGACACGGTAAAAAATTAACGGAGTGTCGATTCTGTATGTAAATATTCTGTGTCCTGACCACAAAGCTTCCCACCCGTCCATAAATGGTTGTAATACACTTAAAATGAAATCCTATATTTGTAAACAAAAATATTTGAAACACAAAAATAAAATATAATCCCCAAAAATCCAACAATATCCAAATATTATATAAAATTAAAATCCCGATTATTCTTTTGATAAAAATCTTTTGTATGATTGACCTGTAAAAGCAAGAAAATGTAAGTAGCAGAAGGAATGTTGTGTATAATTGTGTGGGCCTGGACACGGGCGAGATAAATGCTCGTAATGAAGTGGCTAAGCGTTTATGATGCGCGTGTGTCTGTGATAAAAACCGCAGCTTCTCCCGCGTAATGTGCCGTGCAGGCTCCGCTCTGGCTACGCGCCAGCCTTTGTTCTCCGAATGCTTGGGTGGTACGAGCCACATACCTTACAGTAAATATCAAACCTATAACAACTAATCAATTCAACAACAGTTGGGCAGGCAACATGTGTTTGTTGTATATTCTTAATTTCTGTATATGTTTAGTTATAATTGCATGTTAGGCTAAGATAATGTTTATTTCTAAATTGTATTTATTTGTACCAGTTGTGTATATTTTGATAATGCTGTACATTTTTAAGTATTCTTCCATACCTAACTCTCTATACATTCCTTTCTATTATTCCATATCCTAACTTTCTAAATTTCAAGGTCTAAGTTCCAACCCTTATCTGCAGGTCATTGCAACCCCTTCCCGTCTCTCTTCCCCGATTTTTGGTATATAACCTCCTATCCAAGTAAACTCTTCCTCATTCATTGCTCATTCATTTCCGATTCTGCAACTGGTCCGTATCTTCCACAAAAGAATCAACAAAGATATTTTCGTTATTAAATAAATTAGTTAGACAAAATTCTAAACTTTGTTTTATTGCTGCTAACCTGAGCAGTATACAACAAAAAATTGGTGTCAGAAGTGAGATTTTGCTGACGTTTTATTTCTCGAAAACGACGATTTTAATCGTTAATTCGGCAAACGAACCACGTGTTCCACGAGGCGAGTTCTGATCCACTCCAGCATCTACCAAGACGCATACATAGGAGACCGGCATCATACCGAATTGTACAGCGAGTCCTGATCCACTCCAGCATCTACCAAGACGCATACATAGGAGAACGGCATCATACCGACTTGTACAGTGAGTAACTTAAGTATTTTTGTAGATTCTTGTTTTCTATGTTACTTAATGCTAATTTAGAGATTGCATAATTCCTTAAGCATTCAAGTCCTTATTTCCATTTATCTAACCTTATATTAAAATATTGTAAATATTAATCAATATAAAATTTCTATTCTATTGAAAAAAAAAAAAATAATAATAATAATTATATATACGGATATATTTACTCGTATATACTACATACATGTAATCTAATATCTGAAAAAAAGAATCCTAATATTTATTGAGAATTTTTAATCAAATTTAAATTAAAATTTTCATTAATCATGTCAAGTTCTAATTCAACTTTAAGTTTAGATGATTTAATTCAATTAATGCCAGAAGAAGTATTTGACTCATACCCATTAAATCAATTTGAAAGATTTAGATTTATAAATCAAGTAAATGAAGCTTTTCAAAAAGCAGATTTAAAGCATCATCGGATTTTACTATTATATTTAAGACAAAAATTCACTTGGCAAGTACAGAATGTACTAGATGTTTATTGTAAATTCAATTCCTGGAATGAAATATTAGATGTATTACTTCAAAGATATACATTTTCAATTCCTGATATGGATCACAAAACCAAATTAGAAATTGAAAAATTTTATAGAAACAGAAACGAACAAAATTCTAAAAATGCGCCACCTTCTCAAAACTTATCTGGAAATATTCCAGTTCAAAATATATCACCACAAAATAACACTTCTCAAAATTATCAGAATAGAACACTTCAAAATTTACCATCTCCTCAAAACACAACAAGAAATGTAGCACATCAAAATGTGCTATCAGAAAATAAAACGTCTCAGTTTGTAGGCCCACCACAGTATCAGAATATGCCACCTCAAAATATACCCCCTTCTCAAAATACATCAAAAAATTATCATAATCTATCTTCTCAAAATGTTCCAATTCAAAACATGCCACCTCAAAATTTATTTCCTTTGCAAAATACATCTCGAAATATTGCGATTCAAAATGCATCACAACAAAACTATATTTCTAATCCTACAGCAGCAAAAAATTATAAAAATTTGTCTTCTCGAAATGTTCCTACACAAAATAGTCCGAATACACTATCACAAAATACAAATTTAAATTCAGAAAAACAATATGCAAATAATTTATCACCCCATAATTCGTCTTTGACTACTCAAAAACCTAAACAAATTCAAATTGTACCATCTCAAAATTTACCAAATTCGCAAAATGGACAAAGTCGAAATGTTCCTACACAAAATAGTCCGAATACACTATCGCAAAATACAAATTTAAATTCAGAAAAACAATATGTAAATAATTTACCACCCTATAATTCGTCTTTGACTTCTCAAAAACCTACACAAGTTCAAATTGTACCACCTCAAAATTTACAAAATCCCGAAACTGTTTCAACACAAAATTATAAAAATTTATTGTTCACTGATACCCAAAGTTTGATTCCTCAACAAACTACACAAGCTCAAATTATACCACTTCAAACTACACAAAACCCTAAAAATATTTCAACACAAAATTATAAAAATTTATTGTTCACTGATACCCAAAGTTTGATTCCTCAACAAACTACACAAGCTCAAATTATACCACCTCAAACTACACAAAACCCTAAAAATATTTCAACGCAAAATCATAAAAATTTATTGATCACTGATACTCAAAATTTGACCAATCAAAATAAGCCACAAAACACTAAAATACAAAATAATAGACCACAGGTCAAGCAAAAAGAAAATGTTACAAATTACATTGAAACTATAAATGAAAACAGGCCGCAAACAAATGTGAATAAAAGCCAAAAACAAAATAGTTCTATAAATCGTTGTTCTGTAAAATTGTCAAAATATTCTAATTCTAAATATTGTCATGTATTGAATAATTCTTTATCAAAAAGTACAAAAGAAATACATGTAACAAATACTAATTCTAATGTTTTTACTGATTCAATCGTGGTAAGTGATAATGAATTAAATTCTGATAATACACCTAAACTTGACACTCATGAATTATTATTTAAAAATTCAAAAAGTATTGATGATTGCGAACCTCCAAAAAAAGTAAATAAATTGGAACATGATACAATAACAATTTCAACTGAAATAGTAAAAAAAGAACGAACTAAAAATAACCTCTGTCGATAACTTTAATTACAAAAATTTCCAAACAAAAATTAATTATTTAAATACTAACAAAGAAATCGAATTCAACAATATTTCTACTATCGTTACACATTTGTTTCGATATGCAAGTAGTTCCTTCATTCAAGCTATAAACCCTTATCTTCTCTCAGCCCAATCCAAATCATGTTATACCCTTATGCAAGATCTTATTAGTTGCAAGGAAAATAGAGAACAGGTATTCATCTGCAAAAACGAAAGTACCACTATGAAGATACATCAGCCCAGTTCAACTTCATCCTGCTATACTAAATCACCATCATCGAACAGCCGACTCCATCCACCGCTCAACCGGTCATCACCGACGTACCATCCACCGTGGACCAGTCACTACGATATTTGTGTGTCCCCATTAATTACAAGTGTGTTAGTGTTGTTCATAAAGATATTTAAAAACCTGTGTGATTAAAAAAAAAATATCTGAAGTGTTGTCCTCAGAAACTTTTAATTGAAACCCGATTTATAATTTTAAAGAAACTGTAATACACCCTAATTATTAATGTCATTTATAATATTTAATAAAATAATTATTTCTTGTTTCTATGTAAATCGGTTAAACTTTCCCCACCGAATTCCATTTTAAGGAGAGAGATGTTGTATATTCTTAATTTCTGTATATGTTTAGTTATAATTGCATGTTAGGCTAAGATAATGTTTATTTCTAAATTGTATTTATTTGTACCAGTTGTGTATATTTTGATAATGCTGTACATTTTTAAGTATTCTTCCATACCTAACTCTCTATACATTCCTTTCTATTATTCCATATCCTAACTTTCTAAATTTCAAGGTCTAAGTTCCAACCCTTATCTGCAGGTCATTGCAACCCCTTCCCGTCTCTCTTCCCCGATTTTTGGTATATAACCTCCTATCCAAGTAAACTCTTCCTCATTCATTGCTCATTCATTTCCGATTCTGCAACTGGTCCGTATCATCCACAAAAGAATCCACAAAAATATTTTCGTTATTAAATAAATTAGTTAGACAAAATTCTAAACTTTGTTTTATTGCTGCTAACCTGAGCAGTATACAACATGTTCAATTCGTCATAAAACATTGGCAACAAAATGGTATGACAGAAGATGATTGCTGCCTAGTACCACAAACCTAAAGTATATGTTAGTACCTATGTTTGACTATAATATAATTCTACCACAGAATAGGATTATACCTACAGAAGCGACAGTAAGACAGAAAAACGAAAATTAGAGAGAAATGGGGAAAGGCAACAAATTTAAAGGGCTAATTGTTTAAAATCGGAAAGTTTTGTCACATCTTAGGGAGAGATAGGGGAAGGCAACAAATTTAAACGTCTACACAATGCTCCAAGGTCATAGAACTGAATAGGGTAAAATGAAAGTAAACGATACGGAGTGTCGTTTTTTAAAAAAACTAATCTGTGATTCTACTTCGCAAATCACTAAAGAGTAAAGATGAAATATTAATCTACACTCTATATCTCTAATCTCAATCTCAACGATTATACCAGTTGATTCTAAAGACAGAAGTTACATAAAGAAATAATTTTTCTGCCTATACGTTTTTTTAAACGATTCGCTAAAAATTGAGAAAAAGAAAAAACCGAAATTTCAGTTTTATCGCTTGGGAACTTTTTATTTTCCTCTTTTTTATTTTCTGGCCTTAGTAAATATTGGTGCGCTGATTCTAAATTTCTGAACAAAATTTAACTATCTCTTACCGTTCTCGAGATATTTAGGTTATTTACGTTACACCCAAAAAAGAGGTTTTTCTAGTTTTTTTAGTGGGCTCTCCTTTAATGGTTTGAAATACGATTTTGGCGAAAAAACAGGATTCGTTAAAAATCGAGAAAAATGTAAGGAATTTTCGATTTTGGCTATTTTCAGTTTTTCCCTCCTAAAAATTGAATTCGTTGGAACAAAAATCTGAAAATTGACACTTATGTATTTACCCCATAGAATTGAATGATGGGCTAAGTTTAAAGAAAACCTTATTTTTTATTTTTGTACTCTATTAAAGGCTGATCCTCTGTAATGTATATTATATATACATACATCATTAAAATGCAAAGAAGACGTTTGGCAAAGCAAGACCTTGTTCCTATTAGAAGTATCATGCCAACAGATGATAAACCCTTATACCCTAACTTACTTATTATTCTTATTGTGTAATAGTATTGATGGGTGATTGTGTGTAAAGTAATTAAGCTGTGTGTGAATGAGGGTAATGAAAGAGGCCGGAGGTGTTGACAAATGTTTATGTTCCTCGCTGCATAATGCAGCGTGATTTTAGTCCGCGTCGCGTGCACAGCGTGAAATTACCTACATGCTGCTGTGTTGTTGCACAAGCTACCCGCCTATAAATACACGAGCACTACACGCACATTACTCACTTCACGTCGCACAAACACCATTCTACCACTCTCTACTCTTTAATACACAATTAGGATAACACAACTCAACAGTCGCCACCAAAAAACTGATCACTATTATGCTATTCTATAAAAACAGCACTAAATTAAAAAAATTCAAATAAAAATGTTACTTGTACAATTCACAGCAATTTTTTTTTCAAATACAATTGATATTGTTTCAATAGGATACATTGGGTCTAATCCTTAGGTCAATAAGACGGTTGCCTCAATTGTTATTAGATCAAAATTACATCCTGTTAAAACTAGTTACCATAGTGTTTATACCTACAAGAAGGATGCTCACTGCTCATTCCCTGAATTACTCTAATTGTTACCCTAAGATAATTACGTTAAAATCACCCCCGTGATCCGTGAAATCAGTCATCGTAATATTTACTTCCTGCGAGAGGGGTGTTCTTATTCTTACCCTAGGTAATACAATTAGAACCAAGTTACTCTCTGGTAAAACTAGTCGTCTTATTGTTTACTATAACCTAAGAGAGAGGTGCTCACCCACTATGAAATACTCTAATTTTTGCCCTAATGTAATTATATCAAATCATCCCCGTTAAAATTAGTCATCGTACTAATACTTTTCTGCAGAAATTAGATCTAAATGTCGCGTATGATCGCTATAGTTTAATTTTTAATTTTTGAAAAATATACAATAAATTATTTGCATACAACGTGATGGCATTTCGGTTTTTTGTGACTACAATTGTATTTATTTTGATATCAAGTTTTTTTAACAGCTCTATTGCGCTGTAATACTAACTTAAATTTCATATAATCATTTTGATCATTGCGATAAGAACTCTTAGTGGTTAATGATTCTTCTCCACAATTTCTTTCTTTAAACTCAACTAAACTCATTCGCATGTTATGCTCTACATACAAACGAAGAAGAAGTACTACTTATCGCGTTATTTTACCCAATTACTTATGAACAGTTACTTGGTAATGTAGTGTATTAAGGGCACTGTGCGGTGGTGATGAGGTGTGATTGTCTACAGCTGCCCAGGTGGGGCGGAGGTGATGATGGATCAACTGGTTCCAGCGGTTCCACAGCGCTTGCTGTGCAGCCGACCACGCCGATACGCACGTTTGGTTGCCACTGAAGCAGCGGCACAGTGTACACTCCACGCACTGCAAACTCGAACACTTGCTGCCAGGTTTTGCAGTATTTAAAAGCTTTTGGTACCAAAATATGTAAAAAATGGAAACCATGAGCAAATCAAAGTATATACTAATTTATTTATAACTATTTACTAACATTTTTATTTCTAACTAAAAATAAAGAAAATAAATTTATTAATAAGAACGTTAATAGAAAGTTTATATCAAGGCCATTAGATTTTTTTGCGAAAGGAGAAGTAGGTACTAAAAATTTAAACATTATAAACACAAATATGATATCATTTACAAACGTTATTTTAATAAAAGAGAAATTAGTTGTGTCAAAATTTTGCCGCAACATCTCTCGGTTTTATATAAGCCATTAACTTTTTCGATAGTTTTCAATACTTCTTCTTTGGCAAGAATTTTTTGGAAACTTTACCCGTGTACACTAGACATTAGAAAACTCCTTTCATCTACTTATTAGTGCGCCGTTCAAAAAAAATGAATGTGATTTAAAGCTTATTTAAATCACTGATTTAAACCAACTGTGTATTAACTAATATTCATTTATTTTCACACGAGAATATTTATTTGTACGTTATTAATTTTCACTAGATATCAATATTTATTTCCACAAAATATTTATTTTTAGTTTACATACCGCCGTTCGGACAGTCTGTCTCGACCTGACTCACTTCACCCTATTCTACACGACTAACTCTACTGACTTTGACTTCACACACTCTACACTCTTTTTCACTCTCAACTGACTGCCCACTTCCAGGTTGCGACACTTTATACCTGTGAGTAATTATTGTCGAACCTTCTAGAGTCTTCCGGACCCTATAAAATTCCCGAATAGCGACGTCGCTCTTATTTCTCTTAACCTATGTAGCGAGACTGCCTGATCAGACAGGTCTTGATGAATCATCGGCAGTAAGTCATGCTCGTTACAATAGTTTAAATTTTGAATTTACATACATATATGTTTATTTTGAAAATATAAGTTAATTAGCTACGTGAAAGATAGTTATTTGGTTTGTTGAAAATGTATAAATTCTTTATTTGTGATTCATCTGTTTTTGCGCGACAAATATTAGTATTTCTCCATATGAACAGAAATTATTTGGAAGGAATAACATTACCGTAGTAACCACTGCAAAGCTTAGTTACATATATGCATATGCTGGTTTAAGAAATGAATGTTTAATATTTGAATATTTATAAATTGCAAAAAGTAGTTAGAAGTAGGATATGTGTTTTGGTTGCATGTGTCAGAATTAAACGTAAACGAAGTGAATCGGGAAAGAAATGAAGCTCGGAGATGTCGCGGACTTCAAGCCTGCCGCCCAGCTTCCTAATTAAATCTACATCAATTATATTGCGTAACCAAACACAAAACATGTGTGCAACTCTCATATACATTCAGAATTCAGATTAACTATGAATTCATGGCTACTCGAGGACCGAGGAGACGTCATTATAATTAAATTTTGTCGTACACCACGTCGTATAGGATCGCTAATTTGCATTTTCATTAAACTTCTGATTTAAAGGAAAACACCACTAACTTTTTTATTTTAAATAGAATAGATGTATTCTTTTACAACTAAATAAATCTCTTTTACTTCCCATATATCAAGTTTTTGATGAAGCATTTTTCCAGATTTCTATACCCAATACATCTTTCCACCAGATACCTTATTAACATTTTTATCGACATAGAATTATTAAAATTGTAATTAGGTATAGTTTATCTCACGACTTCTCCTAGGAAAATTTGGAGACGTAAACATTTTATCCTCTACACATGTTATATTGCTCGACATTGTATCTTGCACACCTTTTATCGTGCACACTTTTAATCAGCGAAAAAAGTTATCTTATAAAGTGGATTCATGAAGTCAAAACGTATACCTATTTCCGTTGAAATCTGAAATATTTCGCGTTTACAATACTTCCTTTACTTCGTACAAGGAAAAAAAAAGCATAAAAGACGCAACTTAGAAAAAATAGCATAATGAATTTATGTCATAATCTCATAAAAGACCACTATTCGTAGGAAGGGCTGACAATTAGGAAAGTCATTGTTGTGGAGTTATACCGGGTTGGAACATGAGTTGTCGACGTGGCAGAGATAAAGGAAATGGCTGGATGTTTAGTACAGAAATAAAATGATGAGCGGCGAGCCCGAGACGAGCAGTCTAGCTCATTAGCAGATGAAATGGTGCGCGGCGCGCGAGGCTTTGCCGCGCCGACATGCCACAACTCGGCTCTGTACTCCAAACTCTCTCAACACCAACATTGCTACTTCAGCTACTGGAAAAACTATCCCACCGCTGCCACCAAATGTAACTGAATGATTTCTAAAATTAATTTTAATGTTATGTTTATTAAATGTAATGCAAATTCTAAGGGCCGTTTCTTCCATCTCTGGCTAAAGTACCGATTACATTAACCATTGGTTAATAGAAAAATATCGCATCGAAAAACTAATGTAAGTTGTCAAAAATACACGTTATTTACAATTTCGATGCGATATTTTTCTGTTAAACGACGGTTATGGTAACCGACACTTTAACAAGAGGTGGAAAAACCGGCCCTTAATATTCAAATCGCGACTCAATATCTTTAACCGTCCAGGAGTTGTGGCACAAAAACTAAAAAATGAGCCAATGGCAAAACAAGATTTTTTTCGCATTTTTTTATCTTTTTCTTTATGTAAGCAATAATGGATGCTTTCCATTTAGCGACGCAAGTCAACAGAAGTTTACTTGTGTGGACTCATGTGCTTTCCATTTGTTAATTGAAGTATTGTTATAATCAATTATTTATTTAATATATTTTTTTATTAAATTCGTATACATGGAACAGACACGTTAACAATTAATCTTTTTTATTTTATAATGTAGTAATTAAATATTTGTATTTATTTATTTAAGTTCAAAATGATTTGATTTTTACAATAGACCACGTTAGTGAGGTTAAGATTTACATTTGGCGCGAAACCCTAATTCAAATCTGAGTGTATGCATTTCTTATGGGAGTACATTTTCAATTCACGATATTAAAGCATTTTGACGATTCTTAATTATAAGATAGGGTTTTTTTATATCCTAAAACATTACTCTTTGGTTTCCATACAGAAAAAGTACAAATAAAAGAATAAATTAAGAAAAATTTGATTTTAAAGAAAGTAGTAACGCAGATAGTAACATATGTCGTTACTTGGTGCAGCAGGTTAAAAACGCCGCCTGAAAGTGACAGATTCAACTGAATACTAAGACAGCTACGACATACGTTTTCAGGAATTTGTACCTACTGTTTAAATTGAAGTTTATTAAATAATATTATGTTTTTTGGGTGTGTATATTACATCAGAAGATAGATAAAACATTAGAGATTAATATTTATAAGGTTTAATAGTTAAGATTTGCATTTTATAATACTTTCTAGCAGTTTAAAGATAGCACATTTTTATTCCCATAAGAATAACATGGGCGAATAAATTGGCAGAGGCGAGTTAGGGTTTCAGTTTGAATTTGGCGCCACAAAATGACCGTTACACTAATGCAGTCTATTAAGATCGAGATGAACGTTAAAAATCTAAAAAAATATTCTCAATGAATTTTTGCGCATGCATGTAATCAGTGTTCGAGGTTGTCAAATATCACTACAAATCTTCCTAATTGTCGATAATCCTCTACAAATATTGCTAATTTCACCAAACTAGTGGAGTTATCTATGGAACTACAAGTCAAAAAGTTAAAAATGAGCAGGATCGGCAACAATTAGTGAAATTCTGTTTGCAAATTTAGAGTCCATTTGGGTTCATTGTGAAATTATCCGTAGAATCGACTAAAAACGCAACTATGTATACCCATTTTTGGGTTATGGGCAAATTTATCGTGCCACGGCTTCCAACTTTGAAGTCAAGTATCTCAAAAACGAAACGCGTTATTTAAATTCGGTTTGAAAATTTGGAATCTGCGCGTTACTCTACCCAAACTAGTGTAAAAATCCATTTTTAGGTATTGACCTTATTTGGGAGTAGTGCACATTTTTTTTATCAAAAATCTGTACTAGACCTTAATTTAAATAAATGTCTTTCTTAAAGTGTTAAACAAATTTATTTAAATAATCTTTTACGAAAATAAGAAAATTTGAGTATTTAATGAGTGAACTGATTGTGAGTAATTTGCTGTTTTCTCTAAAATCTGTTCAGTGCTGTCATCTATTGGAGGTGCATTTAACTGATTACTTTCATACTGCGACGCTAGAGATATTTTTAACGCTACTGTAGCAGATAGACATGCCCAAAGTAGTAAATCGAATTGTACTCTAGTTAAAAAGAACGATATTGCAAAATTAATTAGTCTTTGATGAAATAATGAAAAACATAATTTATTAACATCAACAATGATTCATACATAAAATAAATCTCAATACTTAATCGTGTAGAAATGTATGTACAATGAGGTTTGGCTACTAAGTACTAGACGGCTATGGGCCTCCGGTATACATCATGCTCGATGTAGTGTAACGCATTGGTGAGGATTCCATCTTGGCGCTCCATCTCACGAAAGAGGAACTCCGTCTCCAGCAGGTGCACGGCCTGTAGGACTAAGCCGAGGCGCTGTTGGGGCTCCGGTTCTACTTCTCGGTGCCTATAAACCAAACTTTACCATAACAATGTTATATTATTTATTTAATGGCTCCATACACAGTATAAGAAATACAATTGCTAGTGATATTATATATATTATTATCAAATGACGCTGTGATATCATACTGATATTTTTGTAGGAACAGCTGATTAACGGTCAAAATTTGTTGGCGCTCTTTTTGTACTACGCATGCGTCGTAAAGTTCCAAATGAATCAATATTAATTTATTTAATATAGCAAGGAGGTTAGTCTTTTCATTACGAATATGGAGATTGTTTGCCGAGACAAAAAAATAAACATGAATGAGTAATGAAAATGAATCCCTTTGACGATATTAGTATTTTTTTTTATTTTGAATTTTGAATAAGTATGTATTTATACAAAACCTATTTTTATATTGCTCAGAAATTAAGAGATTAAAAATTATTAAATGTTTTTATAGTAAGTTTTGCTTATTTAATATAAATACTATTTAATAAATAATAATCTTATTTTAGATTGAAATATAAAATATACTTGTCAAATTGATTGGGCAACATTGCATTTTATCATTTATTTAAGCAGGGAAAAATAGTATATTCCAAAAAGAACCGTGGTGCGGTTATTGTTTACCATGGTTGCAATTTGTCCGATATGACGATTGAGAAGCGAAACGCTTCTCAAAAGCTGTCAAACGATTAAAAGCGTGACTCTTGATTGTGTATTAGATTTTATTATTGTTATTAGTAGATTATGGAAGAGTATTTTTTTAATTTTATGCTAACTGACAGTATTTCAGAGGAATATAATAGAGAATTTATTAGACAATATAATTAATAATAGCGTATACTTGAATAGTATTTTTAAATAATGAATCGTACAGAATTACTCTTAACGGCTATTCTCACAAATAATGAAATAATTAAAAAACGGCTTTGCGAGTCAAAACTTAAAAACCAGATCGTTACCGTCAGTCTATCTTGTTTAGTTTGATCACTAAAAAGTAAATAAGACCTTCAGGAACTGTATTCCGATAATATACCTGGTTATTGAAAAAGTAACCGCGATTAATCTGGTTCAATTTCGAAATATATCATGCATCAATTTTGCCTGCCGATTTTACGGCAGCGATGTGACAGATTACGGAACTATTTCACAAAAAAATATTGCAAAGTATACATTTACCCGAACAAAAATTCATTTTTACTCTCTTTGTATAATCCATCTTTCGCGTTTATTCCTCCAGATTAAAAAACATAACTTCGCGTTTATTATTACCTATGCGGAGTGATGTTAGTGGGATGTGAGTGATCCAAGGGCAGGAGCGGGGGTGTGGCGGGCGGCAGGGGCTCCGGCTCGGACTTGGCGCGCTGGAGGAGTGCCCCCAGCCGCCCGCGCCGCTGCTCCCCCAGCTCCAGCACCGTGCGGTGCATCTCCCGCAGCTGCGCGTCCTGCATCTCCACGCGGAAGTACAGCTCTTGCAGTTGCTGCAACAGGCTGTTTAACTCGTCCTTTCGTGCTGCTTCTTTCGCTGCTTCTTTGTTTGCTGACCTGCGATACAATACATTTAGTGTCAACTGTGGTTGTGAGCTTTTCAATAACGGGTTTTAATTTTGATGACGGTTTTCGAAAAGTGTGTTTACTGTAAATTATGGAAATCGTGCAAAGGTAGCGGTTCCGTGTATTTTAAACCAGAACAAGCAATTTAAATTGACACACATAGTCACAGACCGACGAATTGATATCCACAAATATTACTTTAATAAAAAATTCGTCTTTACTATAATTTATTCTAAATCATTTCAAAGTATAATAAAATGTTTGAAAATAAATATTCATAATTTTTCGTTTAAAGTAATTGAGCTAAATTGTACCTATACAAAATACGAGTGATCTACACAATCACAGACATCATCGTGAAATGACAAAATCTAATTGTAGGGACCTGGAGACATGCTTATTCATCAAACTCAATATACATACTATATTTAACATGACCTTTAAACTTGCTTTACCTTTGTGGCGTGAGGTAAAAATTTAAAATAAAACAACACAAAACATTGCACACTGATGCAATTTTGTTTATTTATATTGCAATTGTAGTAAAATAAAAATAAATTTCATCTTTATTAAGTAGGTATTTAACTGTACAATAATTTTCTAAATTTTATTTATTTTGCATACATTTTTAAAATGCACGTTAGTTAATCAACGATATCATTTCATTGTTATTGATTCAAATAAATGTAAATTTACTGAGTATGTAAACATAATTTCAATTTTTATAATCAGACATTAATATAACTATCCTACTTTTAAAAATTAATTTTACAAAAGTAAGCAGGGAAACAAGTCATAACTGTATACCATGTAATTTGACAAGTCAGTATGGTAATTAATATTTACCGTACAGAATTGTCAAAATAACATGTGACAATTGTCATATATCATCATATCATACCAGGATCAGGAAAACGTTATTCAGAAGAGCATTTTATAAAATAATATTTATCAATAACGGGAAACCGGTAAACTATTGAACAAACCACAGATGTTATGAATCATACCAGGCCTTAGATGTATTAAAATCCTTGCTTTCCGAGCTTGGAATTCTATTATAATCTGCGACGGTTATGATACGTATAACTACCCTAGGTACGTTAATAGCTAAAAATGACTAGTTCTGGCAATATAAAACATAATCTAATTACTTGCACGTAGCAAATTATTCATATATTCTGTAAATTACATATAACAGTTTAAATCCAACTTCTTATTTGAAATCTAATGTATATCAACAATTTAATAACGTCTAACTTAATTTAAAGTTGCGGAGATAAATATTAAAGAATTGGTGAATGTTTTCTGTGTAAATGCATACTGAAATACCTGTTATATTCGGCTATAAGAAGTCCAGCAGCAATAGTAAACACAATCCCTTCCCCGAGAAGATTAGCCCCAAGTTCAATGGCCATTTGCTCGCTGAGAACAGGAATATTGACGGGCTTGCCGAGATTGAGCACCCACATCTTAAGTTTGATCTCGCACCAGTTGTAAACTGCAACACAGGGCATTGAGAACCCCAGGAAGGAAGTGGTAAGCGTACTCACATTGCGCCGGAGGCATACACACATACGTGCGGAAGAACGGACTGGACTTGGCGCGGTCCTTGGCGAAGTTGGCGATGGGCTTGCTGATCTGCTTGATGAGGATGCTGCCCAACTTCACCAACGGAAACGGCGCTGGCATGATGCTTAAGAGAGGGACAGTTACGACGAATTTGACATTGAAACGGTGCGAATAGGTTATGAGTACGGTATTGACAGCCAGACGTCGCTGGACATCTGGTGGAGGACTTATGTAACTAGGATGACAGGACCGTATTGTGCCCAAAAACGCTTTGGAAATTTTACTCCAAAACTTTTTTACTTCCCGGTAGATAAGCCAGTTATTGTTTTCGTTAAATTTTTCGATGGTAAGCTTGTGGTACAATTTTTTTATCAACTCAAATATACAAATGAGGTATTTATATTCATACCAATGGCACTTCGAAAATTTAATATGTTCACGAATTAAGGTCTTTACAAACGTTTTGTCTAGCCATATCCGTTTTTTTTCTATCTTACAATGATATATGTAAATGAATGTGATCATTTTTTGTCCACAATTCTTTAAATCCAATACTTGTGTGTTCTACGTAAATGCACTGGTGTAATGTGGGTTGACTATTTACATTTAACCACGACAGAGGGGAGTAAAAGCGCTTTTTGCAACACCCTTCTGTAGTCTATTTTTGTAAAAACATAGATGACGGCGTTTCCAAGATCGCCGTTTGTAGAAGCGATTTTTTAAGTTTTGATGGAAATCTGTACGTTCTTCTTCTATTATTTCGTTACTGGGAATTGCATAAAATATTCATCACATTAATAGGCAAGAAAATAAATTAATCATGTTTGTTGTGTAGATTTAAAACAAACCAAACAACAGTATTAAACCAAAATTTGTGTTGACAAATGCGAAATATCCCAAAAATATTCATTTTTGTGCCCAAATTTTTGATTTTGGAAAACAGTGTATATTGATAGATCTCGACTCGCTAATTTAAAATTTTCAAACGGAATTTAGTTATCACTTTTCGTTCTTGAGATATTTGCTGTCAAAGTTGCATCTCAAAAAAGTGTGTTTTTTGGCTATATCTCTAAAATGGGTAAAGATATAATTTCAACGATTATACCAGTCGATTCTACGGGCAAAGTTACATAAAGAAATGTTTTCTCCGCATATACCTTCTTTGGAACGATTTGGTGAAAAATGAGAAAATCGAAAAAACCTAAGTTTAAAAATTTCTCCGAGGAACTTTTCTTCTTCAAAACTTTTCATTTTCTACATTTAAGTAAATATCGATGCACTGATTTCAAATTTTCAAACAGAATTCAATTATCTCTCACCGTTTTCGAGATATTCGTATTCAAAGTTGAGTTTTGGCCATACCTAAAAAAATAGGTTTTTTAGGTATATACCTTTAAGGGTTAGGTTTACGACTTTGGCGACCTTGCCAATCGATTCTACGGGCAAAATTACATAAGTGAACCAATTTTTAGATTTTTATTCCAAAGGATACAATTTGTACGAAGGAAAAACGAAAATGGCCAAAATCGAAAAAAATGCCTGATGAACCCCTTACGATTTTTTCGATTTTTGGCCATTTTCAGTTTTTTCCTTCTAGAAATTCTATCTGTTGAGATAAAAATCTGAAAATTGGTACACTTATGTAATTTTGCCCGTAGAATCGAATGGTGAGGTCGCCGAAACCGTAAACCTAACCAATTAAGGTGTATACCTAAATAACCTGATTTTTTAGGTATAACTTTGAACTCAAATATCTGGAGAACGGGAAGAGATAATTGAATTCGGTTTGAAAATTTGAAATCAGCGCGTCGATATCTACTTAAGTTCAAAAAATAAATAATTTTGGAGACAAAAAGTTTCGAGGAGAAAAATTGAAATTTAGGTTTTTTCGTTTTTCTCATTTTTCACCGAATCATTCCAAAGAAGGTATATGCGGAGAAAACATTTCTTTATGTAACTTTGCCCGTAGAATGGACTGGTATAATCGTTGAGATTGTATCTCTGTCCGTTTTTGAAATATACCAAAAAAACACACTTTTTTGAAATGCAACTTTGAGAACGAAAATCTCAGGAGTGGAAAGAGATAAATAAATTCCGTTTGAAAATTTAATATCAGCGCATCGACGTCTATAAACATGGACTATTTTCAAAAATTAAAATTTTGGACCCAAAAATGGGTATTTTTTGAGTATTTCGGCTGTAAATGAAAATTTTTATAGCAAAATACTAAAAATTGTAACTTTTCATGTTTAATTATGATTGGAAATAACTTAGAGATGTAAAAAGATTTTAATTTTTAATTGGAAATGAAGATACGAGTATTTATTTTTTTATTGAACCATCAGTTAAATAGACATTGATAATGTACCGTAAACCTAATATTAAATCAAAAAGTGATACATTTCATAAAACTTTGTGGTCTTCTTATGGTAAAGAAATGAACATAACATAATATATTGTAAAATGGAGTGGTAAAACCATGGTAGAACTTTTATTGTAATAAATACTTGTTCAAAGAGAGAGTAAAGGGTTACAGTTAGTATAATCTTCCCCAATAAAATGTTGTACGTCATTCGTCCATTAAATGATTTTCATGGTACTCGTTTCGAAATTCTTGTCTTGGCTCCTTCGTTGCCTCGTCCAGAAACATCTTCTTCGTACCGTAAAAACTCATTTACAGAACTTATAACGTAAATTACTTTTACATCGCTATGATGATGCGAGTTCAGTTCTCCAAACAGCGACCTAACTTATTACCACAGCCACAGCTATATATTGCTGACTGCGAGTAAATCCAAAGATCGACAAAAATCTGAAAATTATCAATGTTGCCTCATAAGACTCCAATCCGCGAAGAATATTTCCAATATGAACTTGTGGTTGGAAATCTGGACACACCTCAAGTTTCATCGTACATCGTACAGAATCAGATAGATGTGACATAAACTTAAGGTCAAAGATTGACAAAATTCTGAAGATTGCTAGTGTTGCCCCATAAGACTAATCCACTGAACATTTCCAATACTCACTTGCGTTTGGAAATCACGTTGAGCAGGCGCAGTAGCTTGGAGTTATCGCACCACGCTGTGCACACTCAGTCGATGGCGAGCCGCGATGGCGCGTACACCCTCCCATCACTAACCCCGCGCGCGATGAGGCTGGGACGGAGACCGGCGGCGCGCCCGTTCCTGGTGCTGCCGCTGCTGGGCGGCGTGGAGCGGCCGCGCACCGCCACGCTGGCGCGGCCCGCGCTCCTGGACGCCGCGCTGCGCCACGCGCTCGACATGTCGCTGCTGCGCGCCGAGGCGCTCCCAGGCGCGCTCGCCAAGGCCAAGCGCGAGCTCTCCGACTCCGACACGCCGACCGGCTCCAAGCTCTCCAAGCTGCATCATAGTGATGCTAATAATAACGCCACCACTCCTACTCCAAGTAAGACAATAAAGACATGCACTGCACTAGGTACCTGTGGCTTGAATATGTTACTCCAAGTAAGAGCACTGCACTAGGTATAGTATAAGCACAGAATAGTTACACACAGAAGCGACACTCCGTGTCGGTACCTTTCATGTTCCCCTATCCATTTCTATGACCTTGAAGCATTGTGTAAACCTTTAAATTTGTGTTCTTCCCCTATCTCTCTCTAAGATGTGAGGGAACTTTCCGATTTTAAAAAAATGAGCCCTTTAAATTTGTACACATTTCCCATCTTTCTCTAATTCTCGTTTCTCTGTCTTACTGTTGCTTCTGTATAAACCTATTCTATGGTAGAGGCATAGATTTGTCCACAATGTACTAGCTACTTTCAGAGTATTATGGAAAAATCATTATACACATTTTTTGCTGCACTTTATTTAAACTTATTTCAATTGAAAGTGAAATATGATACTTCAATCAGTCCCGCATAAAATTTCAACGCCGACAGGCTCCAAGCTCTCCAAGCTGCTCATAGTGATGCTAATAATAACGCCACTACCACTACTCCAAGTAAGACAATTAAAGACATGCACTGCACTAGGTAGCTATGGCTTGGATGTGGCCGAGATGTCATGCACTAGCTAGTCCAAGCTGCACCACAACGACGCTAATAATATCTCCACTACCCCAAGTAAGAGCACTGCACTAGGTAGCTATGGCTTTGGACATGTCCGCGATGTTATGCACTAGCTAGTTCCAGTGTTTTATGGAAAAATCTATTGTAGACACCACATGACTATCTTGTGCTCCTATTAAATTACACACATACTTTTGCTGCACTTCATTTAAACTTATTTCATTTGAAACTGAGACACGATCTTTCAAAATTTCAAATACGGCTAATGGTTTTTGAACCAGTAAATTGCCTTTTTGACACTGCCAATTGCAATAAACAAGTGAGATGCACAACCAGAGCTGGGATAAGTACTATGAAAAAGTATTGCAGTATTCTAACTATTTTTGCTAGGCAACATTTATCAATTGTTTAATTTACTTTTTAAATTAATTTTTATTAATATTTCGGTTGTAGGAAAAATGTTATTTGTAACATGTATGTAACATAGTGTTTTTTATCTCGTGCTATAATTAAACTTACTTTACACCCTATTTTCATAAATAACTATTTAGTGTAAATATAACCCAGCTCTGTGCATAACTAGATGTTATAACATTCTTGAGTTATGCGAAATATATATGTAGTTATATAGACGTCAGACCAAAATTAGTCAAATAGATTCAGGAATTGTCAAAATGGATATTTCCATTAAAATCTGAAAGCACAAAATTTTCACTATTACAATATTTCCTTTACCTCGTATTAGAAAATAAAAAGTGCTATTTGTATGGCCAGCAGAATGAGAAAAAAATTAGAACATGTACACTTTTCTTTGTGATGGTATAAAGTTAAACTTGGTATTACACTATTTAAAAAAATGATACCTTATTTGAAAGTAGGGTATTATATTGACATTTACCAGACTAAAATGACGACAACTTAGGTATGAGCCGGTCTTTCCATCTTCGGAAAAAGTCTCCGATAGCTAACATACAGAGAACATCTATCAAAAAAATATATGACTTTTAATTAACACAAAAAAAAGTCAAATGTACATAAATTAATTGCGGTGATATATTTTTAGTCAATTATTGCAAAAAAGAACATCTTTTATGGCTAAAGCACACAAAAACTTTCTACTAATTTCTTCCAAAGAAGCAGAAGTACTGAAAAAGTTCCGGAAAGTTAACGGCCTTTCGATTGTTTCGCACTAGCTGCTAAAATAACGCTTGTAAATATATCATATTATTTGTTTCTTTGCTATTTAAATTTTCAGTACTTTTTTTCTTTGAAGCGAAATTCGTGCAAAGTTTCTTCATGTGTACCAGGCATTACTATTTTTAATTTAAATTAGTATATCTTATCTATATGTTTTTTATTCTCTTGCGCTTGTGGTACAAATTTAAACACCAATCTCCAAAATCATTCAAACAAAAAATATTAAGCACTTATTGAAAAAAAAAATTTGACAGACATTCAATCAAATCAGATACTGTATTTCATGCTTCTGTTAAATAACTTCCCTAGCTCATAAAAACTATTCGATATCCTTATTCGATCTAAGCAAGAGTTACTTTAACTGAAAACTGAAATAATATGAGATGGATGACATCCTCAATGTTTAATTAGGAAGTTGATTAATTGCAAGTTCAAGCCAATGCTGTTCAGATGGCAGCAGGTTTGTGCTGCTCATTTGCTCCACACCAGAAAGTTTCATTTCTCGTTACGTATATGTTTGTCTTTTGTAATAGAACCTATAAAGAAGTCTGACATTTGATGTGACATATAAATATGTTGAATAGTCTTGTCTGGTAGTTTTGTGATCGGTGTGAAGATACATTTAAAAACCACTTATTTTTTTTTGAAATGGAAATTGTGGCCGCTACCTAGGTAAGGCATAGGATTCGTCTTAAAATTTGCATATTTTGATTAATAAGCACCTTTCATAGTCTCTACAATGCAAGTTTAACATCTTTATTGTGATGCTTGATATTAAGTATAATATTATTAAAATTGCAAACATTTGGTACATTCGGAAGAATTGATTAGATTTTGATTGTCAGTTGGAAGAGATACTTTATACTTCATTTCAAATTCTAAACTATATTTCATGGAAAAATACCTCTAAATACTTTTTTTTTCGTAAATTTCTATGGTTAAACATAAAAGAAATTTTGTATTTTTCGTTGAATCTGCGTTATTACTTTTTTTATATACTTCCATTGTGTTAAAAGATTACATTTTGCGAATCATATTGGTAATGTAATTTTAATATAATATTCAAAATTTGAAGTAAGCCTTTTCAAAGATTAGAATAATAAAGTAAAATGTTATTTTCATTGTAAACTGGAAAAAAGTAAAAGAAATATATAATGACGGTGTAAATTAAGCGTCTAATAGCTAGAGGTAATATATTGAATATAATCAGATTTTTTTTATTTCCCTAGTAGCTTATTGTATTTTAATGACGTAGATAGGAGATACGTCATGGAGAATATAATACCCTCATGAGCGTTTAAGGGTTGCCATGGTAATATTGACAACAAACTGATATTGACATTGTAGAAAAGAAACAGTCGTTTTTTTATATTACTTCGCAAGTTTTATTGAAAATTTCTTATCTATAGCTTATTCCGCTTAATTGGGATACATTAGGATTAATCCATTTTGGTCCATTTAATAATTTGATCAAAATAACTTCGTTAAAACAGTCATTGTAATGTTAACTGTCTTTATTAGGGGTATTCACCTTAGATCATATATCACTAGATACAGGCGGACTTGCCTACATATTGTACGTGTTAAATTTTTGGTCATACATAGAAGGGTGGATATACTATTTCCATCTCTTTTTCTAGGCGGGAATATTGAATTAAACGTCAAATTTAGAACCAAGCATGATATATTTGACATTGTACGCAATTGTCAAATGTCAAAAGGCTTTGAACATACTTTGAAAGATTTATGAACTATTTAATCAGTTAGGTGTATACTATAGAGCTTCAGTGTGTGCTTTTGTGAAGAAATCTTTCGAAAAGCAAAAAAACGTATTAATACTATGTAGTATATTATACACCAAAGTTGAAAAAACATTACGGACAAAGCGCCAGGATTGTAACCCAAGGGGCGAAGCAACCAAGGGATATACGACGCTGGTCAATAAAGGTCTTTTTAACTGTGGTATATACAGTGTGTGCAGCGAAACGCGGAACATAGGACTTTAATATGGGATTTCAAAAAATTGCGAGTACTCTCTCTCCTGATAGATTTAGTGCAAAATTACAACAGTACAAACTTGTTCAAAATAAAATTTTACATGAAATAAGATCATAATTAATACAACACACGTCTACAGCACGAGATTTATTAAATACCTATAAAATTTAACATTTTCGGTCGAAATCAGACAGCCATGAAAATAAAAAAAATATCTGTCAGTTGTGACATTTGATGACATGGCTTTATTTAGTTTTCTAGTATATATTTTCATAATATTGGTATACTATTAAAAAATGATCTAAATTCAGCTAAAATAATATTTAAAAAACAGCCAATAAGAATTTTAATCAGTGATACTTGACTGAACTGTCACATAGTTTTATTCTTTTATTTCCATGGCTCTCTGATTTCTAACGAAAGTGTTACATTTATATTTATAATAACTCGTATTGCAGGTGTGCTGTTGTATCAATTACGATCATATCTGGTATAGAATTTAATTTTAAATAACTCTGTACTGTCGTAGTTTTGCTCAAAAACTATCAGGACAGAGAGTCAGCAATTTTATGAAATCTCATTTAAAGTACTTTTGTGTTTCGTTGCACACCTATTATAATTTTTTTACTACTAGCGTTTATTAAATTCAAGCTGTACTTAAAAATGTTTTATTGCTTATCTGATGTAAAATTTAATTTTGAACAACTTTGTACTGTTGTAGTTTTCCTTAAATCTATCAGGATTTCGTTGCGCACCCTATATATTATTAATTTTACTACTAGCATTTGTTATATCCAAGTTCTACTTAAAAATGTTTTATTGAAAATAATAATTTGTTGAGTTTAATAGGTCAAATAATATTTGGATTTGAAGGCTTGAGGTTCTTTAAAATTGACAATTTATATTGTTAATCTAGGTCAATAATGATTATTATAGACCTAGGTTACCAGGTTACCAAGTAAACTAATGAAAAACAATTTTTCATGTCAAATAATGGTAAAAAATAGTAGGTTATTTTATTTAAAGTTAGATTAACCTAGTATTGTACTTGCAGGGCCCCGTGTTCGTGCCCGTCCCATCACAACATCAACCCTGCCGGCGCCGTGCACCACGTGCGGGCGAGCCGACGCGCCGGAGCGCTTCCACAGCCACCCGGCCACGCCGGCAGCGCGCGCGCGTCCCGTACCGCCGCCCGCCAAGACCGGCGTGCAGAAGCCCGTCGCCATCCGCTACAAGCCGCCAGCCGCCAACATGCGCCCGCACACGCTGCTCTGCTATGTCTGCGGCCGCGAGTTCGGCACCCGCAGTCTGCCGCTACATGAACCCAAGTGTCTGCAGGTTAGTGGTTAGGCCTACTAACATGCACCATGTTACTAACATGTCACGCAACGTGTTATGTCATTTGTTGTACCATATACTTAGTAACTAATAGGTATATGTGTTATACTATACAAACAAAACGGTGGTGGCTCACCTGGTTTGCACGCTCTGACTTGTATTGTGTGGAGTATGAGATTTAGGGTTCAAATCTCACTTACGTCATTCTTTCACCAAAGAAAATATTGTTAGTTACACATTATTAAATTGCGAGTACCGTATGTATGTCGCCTTGCTGTATCAATGCTATTACGTCATTGTTTTCTGAAACGATAAACAACAATGACGCAATTGATAAAGCGAGGCGACTATACTTGAGATTTTGTTACATCTATCCGCGAAAAATTAAGATCCAGTTATATCTAATCGCCAAAAAAATCTGACTGTAGGTGGCACTAGTGTCTACTGTAATCTGGATAACCCACTTCCATCACCATTGTCTTATATGGAATAGTAATGCAATGATATACAGTAACATAATGATTACACTTAGGAAACAATATCTGTTCGATTTACTAAGTTTTCCATCTCAAACGTCCGTTACCGCTTATATTATCAATACAAATAACAAAGCGGTTGCCGATTATGAAAGTATAAAATTCCCTCACCAGATGTCAGCCATTTTGATTTTTTTTTACGAATACATTATGTATTATTTTACTAGAGCCATCTGTTACTGATAAAACGAAAAATGCAGAAGGTGAATTTAAGCCCGAGTCAAACTTCTAGTGGTAGCGTTGATTGAAAAATATTTCCCAATCACACTGTGTGTAAAATGTTCGGAAGCCACAGTTTATTTATTATGAATTGCCTTAAAAACAATGCATCAAGTCACATTTTAAAAGCAGAAATAAAAAAATATAAAAAAATTTAAGTATTGTCATCCACTATTTCTATGTCTCTCTAATCTGCTGTGATGATAGTGACGTCTAACGTAATAATATTTTTAATTTTTTGACTTTTACACTTTTTTATTATACTGTAATAACATTTTATAAATGCCATATGATCAGTGTCTTCTTTAAGAACAATCATTAGACAAGGTTAATAAATTCGCACGAATATTTTATCTTACAGTAACGATTTGCTATATTGAATATCATAAAATATAATAACTAAACATTCTGCACCTTTTGACGCTGCCATTGAACTTAACAAACTGACATCACCGTAACATTGAAGATAATTAGCAATAGGTTCACATGAATAAACAAACCGTTTGTCACTGTTATTTTTACATGTGATTCACTGGAATAGGAGAATAGTTTTCTATTTTAGTAAAAATTGAAAGGAATGATTAAACTGCGTCGTAGCAGCTGTACATATTGATCGCTGTTTGTTAAACATATGACGGTCACATTATAAAGCAATTTTAAATAGATAGAATCAATCAATAAGTTGTTTCACTACCACTTGGCACTACATTTTTACAAGGAACAAAGTGGTATTATGGATCTACAATAAGAGGGAATGTTCAACATAATATCTCGTGAAATTTCAAGGAAGAATTAACATGCAACTTGCTATACCAAAAAAACCTAATGTGTACAACATATTATTTATTTCTTTAATTTTTTCTATTGTACAAAAAAAATCATAAAATCTAGTCACAACTCATGAGTGTATAAAAAAAAATTTAAATAAGAAAACAAGGCATTCATTATCAATACTATACAGGCAGAAGAAATCCATCTGTTTGTAGACAATATTTACTTATAGTTATAACCTACAACCTCTTCAAGTAACCTACAGCTCGGATAAAGCCGAATTTTTATTTGTTTTTCTATGACCACTAATGTAAATAAGCATTATTGTAAAACTTATAGGTTATCTAAGTGTCACTTATCGAAATTATGTTAGCATTGTAAATAAGTCATAATAATTATAAGTAATTTAAAACATTACGACTAATGAAGAAATAAACAAGAAATGTTCTACTTAGTTAGTGTTATTTTATTGGCATGTAAATAGTTTCAATTTATTATAGTTGTTTTTATGTTTAGGGGCTTGTTTCACAAAACTACAAGTCTTGTAATACAAGTGTATCACTAAGTAACGCTTATCAAATTATAAATTCTATTGGCACATATTGAAAATTTGACAAGCGTTGCCAAGTGATACACTTGTATTACAAGACTTGTAGTTTTGTGAAACAGGCCCCTGTAGTTGGCGCTATTTACTAGTGATATGTCAATTTTTTCTGTTCTTTGTGTGACTCGAGTTGTAAAGCAATTACACACTTTGTGATATTACAAACTTGTGTAACTTTTCCACTTTGTACGTAATATGCATCTTACATCTCTATACTATTAAAGATTGGCGACGACGGGATTTGAACCCCAAATCTCATATTTAATTTAAATCGGATGTGCTAAGCAAGAAAGCAAGTGAGCCATTTTTTTTAAAAATAAAATAAACGAGTCATGTAATAAACTTTTTCTACAACTGTAAATTAATCCAGCAGGAAAGTAGAATAATTGCATAATAAAGTACGAATTTCATAACAGTAATTTTATGAGCAGGGAATTTGGGACACAACCCGCAGACTTACTCAATGTACATCTGTACAATGTCATTAGCTTGCGCAGTTTTAACGATAAAAATAAATTTCATAATTTTTTAACAATTTTATAATATAGGGCAATCGGTAAAAAAGTTATGAAAATAGTTACAGAAAGTGAAATGTCTGGGCAAACTTTAAATGGCTAATAATAAACTGATAAGAAGTTAACAACTTTTCATAGCTATAACATATAATTACGATTTTATCTGAGAAATGAAACCAATTCGGTGGTGGAGAATTCAATTGCGTGGAGTGAACGTTTATTTTTTTCCATTTACAATGAACCGGTATAACATTCCCATATGAATATTGAATTAGAAGTAAATTTAGCATAAAAGATCCGTACGTGGGTTCCAAGGACAACAACGCGTGACGTAGTGTAGACAGAGGCGACGTCAACGTGGTCGTAACGTCACCACTTCATAATCGATCCCACACCTCGTGCATCGTACCATGTGGAAAATTCCTTAATAAGATGATGACACATTACCTTCTATTCATTTATTTCTAGGCCTATATACAGGTGTTCCACTATTCAACAGTTATAGCTTACCGGCAATGGTAACTTAGTTGGTTAATGCGCTTTGATTCGCTGAGGGGAATGTGAAATTTGGGGTTCAAATCCCAGTGACGATAAATTGTAACCAAGAATAAATGCCGCTGTGTGTTCGGAACCCACTATAAGTAAAAAGTCCCCTGTCCTTTTACTGAACTTCGGTCTGTTGGACTGTGTAATAGTATATTATACGCCAAGGTTGAGAAGATAATCATTATTGACCCAGCGCCAGGATTGTAACACGAGGGCGAAGCCCGAGTGATACAAGGCGCCTGGTCAATAATGATCTTCTCAACTGTGGTTTATATACTATTTTTTTCACTACTAGCTACGAACCCTTCAACAAGCCCCATACCTCAGTTAATGATGCCAGAAATTTAAAATGCGACAATAAATATAGGAAACACTCAAACCTCATTGAATACGGGTTCTGCAGCAATAAATTTGACTTGTCACAATTGCACTATCAATTTCAACTATAAATAACAAATAAATGTTACCCGTTTTGTGTTTTTACATAGAAATGTAATTATAACCCTAAAAAAAATGTACAAAGTAAGATAATTAAAATGATATAACAATTAACACTTACCTTTTCAAATATTGCAATAAATAAATAAATACATAAATTAACATTTTGCATTGTGAATATAATGTGAACGCATGAAAAATTTGACAAGAAATAAGATCACAGAATAAGATAGTTAATTTTTAATCTGAAATTTAACTATTGCCAACTTGAAATTAGGCGGCAAATTTAAATATAATATTTTCCTTGCGTTCAGTGAGTTAAATAAATTCAGAAGCGTGAATTTCTTTAAAAAGTGACAGTTCGCATAATTGACCATGGTTAATAATAATCCATTATTGACCGTTGTTAAGCGTTGCTAAGGAAGCGGTAGAGAAAAACAATTTCACAACTCAGTAACAGGTTAATAATGATATCTTCGTAGGCTAGCAGTGAAAAAAATAAATTAAATAAAGAGTATATTTCTTAGGGAATTTTAAGTCGAAAATACCTTATGTATATCATATGTGCGAAACTGAATATTACAGGACTAATGGGCATTATTAAATTTAATGAGCAAATCACGATTGCACTTTATTTTATTTAACTCAAATTAATAACAGAAGTAGTAGTATAATGTATTTCAAGATAACTGCAAAGCACCTGTTTTGATTTTCACACCGGGTAGCTTCTTAAACGGATTATATGTGTAACAGAACAGGGTTGTAACAAAATATACGATAGTATATTGTACAACAAGTGCAGAAAGTCGCCTATTTCCCACAAAGTGTGAAAGTGGAATCACACAAGTTGGGAAATAGGTGATTCTGCACACTATATTTTTTTCTACGACCACACTGTTAAACGTTACAAAACAAAAATACATGCACGAAATCTAGTTGACATAAAAACAATATAACGCAAGTAACCTCATAAAGAGTATCTTTACACATGCGCAGTGTTGGCAACGATATTTCCTACACTGCACATGCGCAGAGTTGGCAAAGAAAATGATTTTTCATACTTTATTTTCAAGCTTTATATATTGTGAGAAAAGTGCCACTTTCCATAGTGGTCATAGTCAAAATATTTTTAGAAAGTACCACTTAATCGTTTTCACAAATTTTGATATTCGTCCCCTAAGTCTAATTGCACAACCTAACATATTCTAACCTAAAAGTATTGTGCAATTATACTTTTTATTTTTAACCATCACTGCCTCGATCTGTGCCATAAAAGATAAATTTTTACGAGTATGTAACTATTCTTTAAAAGTAAATTTTTATAATTTTTAAGCTTCTTCACGGTGTCCAGTTGGTCAAGTCCGTGTTGCATACGTTGGGATTTAGGGCAGTAACGTGTATGTGTTGTTACAGAAATGGGAGCGGGAGAATGCAGCGCTGCCGCGGTCCTTGCAGCGCCCGCTACCCGTGAAACCCGACCACGCTCTCTCGCCCGAACAGTGGAACCAGCGCGCCTGGGAAGCCTCACAGGTAATTACTCCAGAAACATCTTTTTTTAATGCTTGTTTCTTAGTTTTAAGTCAAGACTTCCTTACTGTGGGGATATCATGCAAGTATAAAAAAGAGTATGAAATTAAAAGTATTGTGATGAACAAGGAAGCAGGTTAAGAGATAAGGCAATTGGCAGAAGTCCAAAGCGAGGCAAATTGGCTAGAAACTCGGTTATCAGAGAGATAGTGCGCACTGACCTACTGGAGTAATCAGCGCCCCAAACCACCCTGTCCGCCTTCTAACCAGTGACCCTTAAATGTTCAGTGAGCTTGTTTATAGTAAGTCTCACAAAAACTCAAGAGATATCGTCATAAAACTCACGAGATGTCACCCACTTTGATTTTTTTCGCGGTTTATATTATTAAAATTCCAATTTTATTTTAGTACACGTTAGCTATTTTACTTCATTTTTTTATTAGGAAATAGTCAAACTCAGTACAGTACAGAAATAAATTTAGGTTTCTTTGTGAACTTAAGTCAGCGCAATTTAAGCATTTTATGACGTATATTCTCATAAGACAAACTGTGGGTATGTTCCTTATTGTAATCTGTGAAGTGATCTGAACAATTTGATCACGTGACTATTTTGTCTGCAGGTATAGATCTGTAGAATGAGTAAAAGATTTTAGAGCAGCTTTACATCATCTGCGTTGTTGTTATTTCATGCAAGAAAAGAATTACTACCCTCCGTCACATATAAGGGAGGTATTGCAATGATTGTAGTCGTGTAGATTTTGGCATTTCGCGATTTGAACGGATGTGCACTAATTTACGTCTTTACAATATGTTTTGACTATTTTTAGCGTGATACCTGTCGTTCTGGATGTATGTATTCACGTGTACAGTAAATTCGGTTGAACAAATTTGAATAATACATTCATATTTTAGTTCTGGCTAATAATAGCAAGAGCAAAAATTTGCAAAAAAATAAGAATGATAAGAATAAAATACTAATTTTTATCGAAAGTTGATCAACTCGTGCTATTTCTACCACGAGCTTAAATATGAATGTTTTATTAATATTTATTCAGCCCAATTTGCTTTACACATGAAAACTTGCATCCAGAATGACAGGAGTCAAATATTTAAAAAAATAATAAATATATAAAAAAATATAGCGTATACATTCGCTGTCACTTCTGTGATGGTCATAGCTGCTTTATTTTTATTACACTTCGAGACCGTAGCATGTTACCTCCTGCTGAGCTACAGAAAGGGAGGCATGGCCACTGTGATTGATAGAGTACAATGATTTTTCAGGATTTTAACATAAATTTCTTCGTAGAATAAATTGCAGGCAATACATTTGAATATATAATTACAGGAAAGAATGTTTTGAGCACAGCGGGAATAATTCGCAAAAAGAAATTGCAGTGGTTTCGTGCAGAGGTCAACAAAGCTTTCATAGGTCAATAGGTCGAGTCGCTGGGCATGCACAACCAGCAGCCACAAAAATGTTCTATCACGATGAAATATGTTTACAACAAACTACTACAGTGACACCTGGCAGAAATTTTATAAACTTCCCGAATAGGGAAAACTGAACAACTAGTACCAAGCAAAGGTTATTTGGACTATTTTCTTCAGGAATACAAAGTGATTAATTTACTTTCTTACCTAATAATATGTTGAATATTTCATCCAATATTATTGTATTTCACCAATAACAAAATAATAGAATACACCTAGTTTTATAATGTACAGATTCACACTAAAATTTAAAATTATTCAATGCTTGTAAAAACCGCTACTTGCGATCTTGTGAAGCGACATCTACTACATTCTTATAAAAAAATGGACTATAGTCAGTTTAAAAGTCTACATTGCTTATATAAAAATAGGATTTTAATAAAATTTGGTTAAATTGTATAAAAATGTATAAAATCAGTACATTATGTACGCTATGTAAAAAATCAGTACAAAAAGTGTTTCAAATTGTTTATCACTGCAAGGGTCTGAAAATCAGTACTGTACAGACAAAATAAGTTCGAATGGGCACTCTATATTAATGCTACCTGAAAGCCGTTAATCTTCGAAAGAAATTCAAATTTCCTACGGAATATATTTGTGTATGTATACAGCGCTTATATTCTGAAATCTGTTAGCCACCAGAATAAAGAGGAGTATAATAAAGGTGGAGCTGGTGAGACCTTGAACTTTATTGTCATTATAGCGTAGTTAAGGACAGTGCATGCGCTGGACAACTACCAACATTATTACACCAATTATTGTCATTATACACGCAAATATAAAATTGATAAAAATATTCCATATACTTCCACAAATATGTACATAAGTAATTTCCTAACGTAAAATTATGTAGAGTGTAATTTTAAAATACTATACGACAATAATTATCTAGAGAATATTAATATACGATTTATGAGACGTAAATCTATAGTGCATTTAGTCAGCGAGATTCTAAGGGAAATGAAAATTAAATTTTGTTTTTTATCTGGGTCAGTTGTAAAAAAACGAATTAATTTCATGAAAAAATTCCACTAAATTGAACAATCGAATTCCCTGGTGTATGGCATGTTTACCCCATCAGATAAAATCAAAACAAAAGTAGTGAAATATCCAGTGTGCCATGCCGCACGACATTCAAAAAATAATCGATACGCTAAGCAGATGAGACAACATAGGCTTTTGACTTACAGATCATACCGGTCGCAAATCTTTGTATAATTATAATAGATATATAATTAGTAGCGACGCTATTTTTTTTCAAGTTACTTGGTGTACAGAAGAGGAACGGGGAGGGACGTAGTCTTAGGCAGGGAATTTGAATTACATCTTATACGAACAAAAATATTTTTAATCTACGATTTTTTTTCTATAAAAAATTTGAAAGGTACAAAAAAGAAAATTCACTTCTCACAAATGAAACTAGTTTTGTAATAGAGTACTACATAATAAATAATAATTAATATTCCCTGCCATCTAGTGGCAATTTTATTAAATTATTCACTATACTCAATTTTAGAAATAAAAGTTTTGGTGTAGCAGGTTTTGATGCATTCCATGTTGTTTTGAAATGCAAAAAGAAAATTCACTTCTCACAAATGAAACTAGTTTTGTAATAGAGTACTACATAATAAATAATAATTAATATTCCCTGCCATCTAGTGGCAATTTTATTAAATATATTCACTATACTCAATTTTAGAAATAAAAGTTTTGGTGCAGCAGGTTTTGATGCATTCCATGTTGTTTGAAATGTTTAAAGATGTTTATCTACTTTAAAAGGGAGAATATATTCTATAGCGCAAAATACGTTTAGGATGTAAATTTTAATGGGGCTATGAATATTTAGCTGCTTACGTAAATCAAACTAGTTAAAAAATAGAGGACCGCTGTGACCTTCAACTTGATATTGAAGTCTGTTACGTAATCCATTGGCATTTTTACCTTACGTAATTATTAATTCATCCTGATTGTTATCTTTAATTACTATTTATTTTTTGGTAGAAAGATGATATCAACCGATGTTTAAAATTCATTTAAAACTCGATATTCAATTTTTAATACCAAGATGGCGGAAAGTAACTATCATATTTAAATTTTATTGTAAAACAAATGAAACTATGTGTCACTTGGATGCCATAACCTGTAAGTTGACGTATGACATTTCACAATTCTTAACACTTCTTGATGTTGACAGGCATCGTTAGCGCCATGTGACAACTGCGGCCGCACATTTCTTCCCGACCGCCTCGTGGTGCACCTCCGCAGCTGCAAGCCCGACCAGCACCATCGGCCGCCGCCCAACAACCCCAGCCCTGCCCAGCAGCACCGGCCACCGCCCAGCAATCCCAGCCCTGCCCAGCAGCACCGGCCACTGCCCAGCAACCCCAGCCCGGGACAGCAGCACCGGCCGCCGACCAACAATCCCAGCCCCGGACCGCAGCACCGGCCAACCCCCAACAATTCCATTCCGGTGAGTTGCAACTACAAGCGTCTTGTAAAATAGAGGGATGTAAAGGTTTATGCGATGATTACCTTGATTATTCAGATGATTTATGCACACAACTAAAGGACGCGAGAAGGATAAACAAATAATTTACTTAAAAATATTGTTTTATTTTTAAACTTCGTTTGCAGCTCTACGTAAGTGTAATTCATAGTGCATAGATAGCGTTGCATGTTTTTTATGCGTTGTGTACTAGGTACTACCACTGAAATATAACAATAAAACTGAAATGAGCACTAGCGGAGCTAATGCAATCCGAGGGAGAAAGCAATTAAAGGGTGCTTGTGTCCTTGTCGTACAGTCCATTTAAAAAGTTTTTAATGTCGAAGCATTGCAACAATGGTAGTCGACCACGGTGGTTAAAGGAATGATATGAAACTTTTGCATCAGAATGTACGCCATGTGACTTGTGTTAGACAATGATGGAAATCCCCAAAACTCACTGTCTCTCTCGGCTCGATTTTTACACCGAGGGAACATATGGCAGTGTACGTTCCAGTATTACTATATTTTACTGGGTCTATCCGTTACCCACTATTAAAACATGAACTAGAAATGGGGCTTTATATAGGTGGAATTAAAAGTTGGCACATTGTTTTATTCGGAAGTTATTAAAGATACAAAAACATACGAAATAACAAATAATACTGGTTATTATTATTATTATTGTATAAGCCGACGTGCGACTGTTTGGTACAAACGATAAAACGCGAAGTCTACAAAATATAGTAAATCTTAGAGGAATGAGCAGAAGTTACCCTCTTCCCTTTTTATTACATTTTGAAAGAACTAATCAATTTTGATTATTGTTACTCAAACACCTTTTGATTTCGGAAATAGATCAATGGTCGCTTAAAATTGGTCAACCATGTTTCTATCTGCGAAATAAACTATTATAATTGAAATTTCAAATTAAACAAAAAATACAAAAATAAAAAAAGGAAACTATAAACGAACATAATATTTAATAAATGTATAATTGCTTGTTTCAATTAGTTTAACAATGCATCTAGGACCTCGGGATACCATAAGAAGGATCTTATTGAGTTCATCCAATATTATGTAGAGCGATGACATAAACGTGACCTTAATATTATACTACTGGGGAACACCTTTATAACATTGTAATATATGTAAACGCGTATCTAAGTAAGATAGATTGCTTCTAACTGTTAGAATAAGATTTTGGGAATATTCTTTCATCAGTGTGTACATGTAATTTCGCGCATTTATTGTCCGTCTTTGATGCAGCGACGTTTTTAATAAATGTCGGGTTGTTAAACTAAATCTATAATTTCAAAACCTTCCTTATCCTACCAAACGCTACAAACATGAATGACACTTGTCGGCGAACAAGTTTCCTTATAGAGAAGTACAAAACAAACGTGCGCTTCCCACGATAACTGTAGCAGACCATAAGCACACTACGGAAGACAGCCAGCTGTTAGTTGTTCTGTGATTCATAGTATTGTGTAGATTCTTTTATGGATACAGGTGTTTTATATCAACAAAAAAGGAAATTTAACCTAGTTTTAATTCTGTAAGTTTATTGTTAACACCAGGGACCCGAACCGTAACCGAACACCGCACCGATATTTGACTTTTTATCAAACCGTAACCGAAAACCGTAACCTATATTTTATTTCTTCAAATATGGAAACTGAAAACCGATACAAAAAATAAATTTATTCTGTAACCGAAAACGTAAGCGAACCGAAAAATATCGGTACAAAAACCAGTATAAATATAAATATTAGACAACTGAAAATATGAACCATAAATTTTACTTATTTTTATAAAACTTTAACTTAGTTATATTTTAAACCGCAATTTTCATTTTTAGATCACAACTTAAAATTAAAATGACTATACTTTTTACTTAATACAACTCATAATTTTAACCGAAACCGAAACGAACCGAAACCGTGACGAAACCAAAATTTATTGGTTTATTTTAACCGAAACGAAAACCAATATAACATTTTCAAAAAAACCGTTACCGATAACCGAAACCGAATTTTTATTAATGTAAGAACCGTTAACCATAACCGAACCTCAAAATTTTTCGGTTTGGGTCCCTGGCTAACACCGTTGTGGGAATCCAGTGGAGCCAAGGATGTGTCTGACTGTATGTATGTGGTATGTTGCAGCGAGGCGGCGTGAACCAAGGAGGTATGGGGGAACCGGCCGGCACGATGGAGTGCTATATCTGCGGACGGCGGTTTGGCTCACGCTCCATCGCCATCCATGAGCCGCAGTGCCTGCGCAAGTGGCGCGTGCAGAATGACAAGCTACCGCCTGCGCAGCGACGCCCTGAACCTGTAAAGGGGTCGGACTCCGCCGATACCAACACAGGTAAATTACGGTACATAACATAAAAGTGGGGTTTTCAAAGCGCGACACGTCGAGGTCGTCAGGTTTTTCGAATTAGTCAGAAAAACTTAGATTTAATGTTATATTTACTTCACTTACTAAACAACAATGCGGAATAAATCCGAAAAAACTGAATTTTTGCAAAGACCTTTCTTTGGACATTCTAAAGACGGCTTAAAAATACGGCAATGAGGCATGCTTGGCACTGACAGTGACCGGTGCTGAAGGCAATAATGTTGTTGTCGGCTGCAGAATCTCCTTCTGTAAATCCCATCCCTATTCTTCAGGTTGTAAATCCGTTTTCAACCAGGTCTGTACCTGAAAGTAGACTCGATAGAAATGCTGCAATTGTGGAAGAGCTGATAATTTCACCGATCTTTTGAATTTTAGTTATTTGATAAAGTTAGTGTACCTGAAATTTTTCGAAGAATGTATTTCATCAGTGTAATTCCATTATTTAAAACAGAACCATCAACAGATGCGCGCTTCCTTTACTCCGCGCTATTTCTCGAAAACAATTAATCATACGAAAGAAACGTATATAGCCAAACGTGTAGAGAATTCTATACTCTACAAGATTTGTAATAATCTCCAATAATTTGCGATGCACAGGAAGCGATATATTTGCAAAAAAAAGATTTTGTAACCTTTGACCTTCGATATCTTGATTTACAATTGCGATCTCATTGCCGAATTTTCAGCCTTCTTTAGAATGTTAAAACAAAGATCTGTGCAAAAATTAAGTTTATTCAGATTCATTCCGAAAAATTGTTCTTATTTCACAGGATTGCCCTCCTGTATGTAATGTTTACATGGAGATTTGACCATGATGTTGTTTGCAGCGCCTCCAACAACAGTGACAGCAGCGCCACCTCGACCAACCGCGGCTCGGACCAGCAGCGCGGCGCGTAAACCAACGTTACCGTGCTACATCTGCGGACGCGAGTTCGGTTCCACGTCGCTGTATATCCACGAGCCGCAGTGCCTGCGCAAATGGCGCGTCGAGAACGACAAGCTGCCTCCTGCACAACGCCGCCCCGAACCCAGACGACCCGACATCAAGTTTACCCGTGAGTACCATTCTCTTCTTATACTAGTTAGTTTTAAAGTTTCAGTCTGATTTGTTTCCACCAAAATACAATGCTTAATGTTTTTAACTGCATAAGTACAGGATGCGCAAACCGCCGTAGTTTTGACGAGTAGCGACATCTACAATGTTGAGGCTTAAAACTTTTCAGACAACCCGCGTAAATTAAAGTAAACAACAAAATAATATTTTTTTACGATCACTAAAAAAGATCGTAACAAATTGAATAGAAAATGATATATTCTTAAATAGCACATCTATTTATGATTCAACTAAATGTGTTGCATACGAACTTATAAGTTTCTTTTTATTTATAATAATTTATGTTACTTCTAATAATTTGGGAAATAATAAATACCTTAAGTCACTCTTAAAACGTAAGGGGATAATAAGGAAGGAGACAATACTTGACATTCGGCATTTCTATTTCAAATGAGCAAGGAACTTAAATAAAAGTCATAAGGAAACTCTTAATTACAGTCGTTCACATGCTAATCTTAATTTTTCTAAACATTTTCGTTCGTAAAATAATTTATAACTGATTTTTAACTCTATAATTATACTCCATATCAATGTAGGTTAAGGTAAAACATATTTATCTTTGTGATGTTGAAACAATTTTATATTCAAATGGTGATAAGATGTATAAAGCATTTAGATATAAACATTTATAATATATCAATTGTTGGTAATTAATTAAATTATGGTTCCTAATTCATAAGGCATAAGATATTTTTATATAATTACGAATTGATTCGATATTAACTATAGTTAATATCAAATATGTTTTTAAATAGTCAATAATATTACCGTTGCATCTTTCCTCTTCTTTTATTTACGCTATTCTTACTGAAAATTTACTGTAATAAATTGCTGGCACCAATCGTTCGAAGCGCTGGCGTGGCCTGTAAATAGAAAAAAAAACATCTGCCACTTGTAGTGAATTTTAGCATTCTCTTCCGCTTTCCATTGTCAGTATTAAAACAAGTGCTAACCTAACCCAATTCAACATACAACTCATAGCAACGGGCAACAAACGCGCATCAGCCGGCCAGGAAACCGTCCCCAATGAGCCGGAGCCGGAAGTGTGTCAGCGCGTTGTAGTGCAGGACGCCGACGCCATGCGGTTTCAGGACGTCCATGTAGAACCCGACGCAGTTGGCAGCGGCTACACCATTAGAATTGTGCTAGACTGGGAGCAAGAATCCTGTTGCTGCTGCTCACCCACGCAGTGCTCTAACTTGGCCGAAAACTACCAGGAAGGCTGGCTGAAAGTTTACAACGTCAAAAATCCGAAGGTATAGCTGGAGTCGCTGTGGACAGAGTTCAGCGGGTTTATATTATCTCAAGTATCGCAAATATTTGTTTCATTTTTATGAGATTATCATCAATATCTGTGATACAACATTTCTAGTTGTAATCTGAAGTACAAGTTTTACTTGCATTTCAGTGATGTATGTTACTAACTTACAACCTTTGCATTCTAGACAAACAGCAAAGAGCTGTCATAAAAATTTAAAAGATGTAATATGACTCGTTTTATATTTTTTTTAAATACTCATTCTTTTTTTTCGAACACTGTTTTTTATATTTTTCTTCAATTTTTAAATAAATATATGAGAAAAACCGGGTAATTAAAAAACTACTTGTGTTTAATACATTTGATTTTAAATTCTAAAAACTATATATTTGTCTTTCGGATAAACATAAAGATGGTGTCCTTTACTTTATCTGCTGAACTCCAAGTAAAATGAGATATATCATTATAATAAATTTATTGAAACATCTAATTTTTAAAAAGGATGAAAAACAATTAAAGCGAAAAGAAATTTTTCATGAAGACGAAGAGAATTCGAAACAAGAGGAAAATACTAATCACGAGGTAGAACAAGTGGAACCAAAACTAACACCTGAAAAGAATGGGCGTTCAATGCAGCCAAATGAACGAAAATTAAAATCTAATAAAAACAAAAAAAATTTAAGTTCAATACAATCAACTAATGAAACTAATCAAATATATAATAAAAATGAAAAACAATCAAATTTAATACATCCTAGTCAAACTGTTATACAACCAGAACTAATGCAGCCAAATGAACGAAAATTAAAATCTAATAAAAACAAAACAAATTTAAGTTCAATACAATCAACTAATGAAACTAATCAAATATATAATAAAAATGAAAAACAATCACATTTAATACATCCTACTCAAACTGTTATACAACCAGAACCAATGCAGTCAAATGAACGAAAATTAAAATCTATTATAAGCAAAAAAAAATTAAGTTCAATACAATCAACTAATGAAACTAATCAAATATATAATAAAAATGAAAAACAATCACATTTAATACATCCTACTCAAACTGTTATACAACCAGAACCAATGCAGTCAAATGAACGAAAATTAAAATCTATTATAAGCAAAAAAAATTTAAGTTCAATACAATCAACTAATGAAACTAATCAAATATATAATAAAAATGAAAAACAATCAAATTTAATACATCCTACTCAAACTGTTATACAACCAGAACCAACCAGAAACATTTCGAACACGTGGCAAAAAGAAGAACTACTAGCAATATGTCAGCAAACATGCCAAGAACTTTTTGACAAGCATTTAAAAACAGATGAAAATAAAACCGAAGACTGGCGTGAATTGTGTCGCAATACATGCAAAGAATATTTTGATACCATTGAAAAAAACTGGATTAAAAAATGTGAACAACAGTGCAAAATGCTAATAAACATTCAACACGAAATGTTGTTAGCAACAGACAACTTACTTGAAAAATGTCGCCAGTATTGTGAAGAGTACATCGCAAAAAACAATAATGTTTTACCGGAAGACATGGTGGAAAAGTGTTTAAAAATATGTAATTATGAAATCAGTGATAAAATAGGCCAAACTTCCATACAAAGCAAAAACAATAAAATTTTACCGGAAGACATGGTGGAAAAGTGTTTACAAATATGTAATTATGAAATCAGTGACAAAATAGGCCAAACTTCTGTACAAAGCAAAACCAATAAAATTTTACCGGAAGACATGGTGGAAAAGTGTTTAAAAATATGTAATTATGAAATCAGTGATAAAATAGGCCAGACTTCCGTACAAAGCAAAAACAATAAAATTTTACCGGAAGATATGGTGGAAAAGTGTTTAAAAATATGTAATTATGAAATCAGTGATAAAATAGGCCAGACTTCCGTACAAAGCAAAAACAATAAAATTTTACCGGAAGACATGGTGGAAAAGTGTTTAAAAATACATAATTATGAAATCAGTGATAAAATAGGCCAAACTTCCGTACAAAGCGAAAACAAAAGTGAATCGGAGTGTGTGAGCGAGTGCATTCAAATGTTGTCGAACTTAGACGAGGCAGTACTGGTCGAAACGTGCAGTAAGAATGATTGTGCAGCTCGGAAACTCAAGGTAATTTTAGTAACAAATGTTTTTGTGTTTATGGTAAGTCTACTATGCGTTAAATTTTGCAGACAAACATTCAACCAGTATTGCCTCGACATACTCCAGATGATCAGGTAAAAAGACATAAATATTGAAATCTCCATGACCAAAAGAAGGATACAAACGTATCGGACTTTCGTCGATGTAAAAAGACACTGACCAATAAAAAGAGAAAAGGAGCGACATGTGTTCGATTTAACGTAGAAAACTATTCTTTTTTAAATTGTAAAGTAGGTATATACATTTTTATGAGACATTATTGTGAATAATTTTTTAAATTCCTGAAAAAAAAAATTGGAAACCAAATCTACTAAAATATTTCACATATATCAAGTTTACACTATAACTTAATACATAGATATCCAAATGAATATTTAAGTACCAGGTATTAATAAACGAATTTATTGTCCCTGTAGAAAAAAAAATTATGGAACCAGCGCTCAGAACCTTCAAATAAACTCACTCAAATAACAAGAACATTTACAAGGCATATTTCGACTGTTCATTAGTAAACAAACTCATAACCTAACAATCAATAAGTTGTCAAATCCAAATGTCAAATTCAAAGCGTAAATAGAAGAAACACAAAATGAAAATTTACATGTAACCTACCATCAATGAACCAACTTAAATAATACCCTAAACTGGAAATCCTTATATTTTGATCAGAAATATTATCTAACAATCGAAATTGCAAGTACTAACAATCATAAATAATAAATGACATGCAAAAGAAAGAAAAATATTGTGGTAATATTCAGAATGATAATCAAATAAATGATAAAATTGACCAAAATAAACAAAAAAGTAGTGATAATCAACGAAGTAAATATCTTCCACAAGAAGTTCAAAAATTTATATTAAAAGAAAAATATAAAAAAATCAAGGATTTTGGAAAAAAGTGCATACATATAAAAACAAATCCGTTAAAAATTAATCTTGATAAAATTAAGCTACAAATAATACCAGTAGTACCAACTGACAGCGATTATCACAGCCTAAAAGGAACTAGTTCAAAACCAAAAGAACAAGACTTATTACTGAATTCAACATCAGACAGTTTTTGCAAACCAAGAAAACAAGATATATTAAATAATTCTACATCAGATATTAATTTCTATATTCCTAACAATAGTAATAAACAACAAAAATGTTTTAAAAATGACAATAAAGATATAATCTCAGAAAAATTGAACAAGCTGAAGTTTGAAACTACATTTCTAGTTCAACAAGTGAGTGTAAAACCACCAAATCTCAATACAAGTAATAAGAAATGTTCTGACGGTCAAGGCGTTTGCAGTGCTGACGAAATTAAACCTGTGAATATAAATGGCGGACACCTCGCAGAAGAGTATAGAGATACATTGGACATTTATGGCAAGACTGAACATACTAATGAACAAACAGAAATAGAACGTAATGCAATTTACAGAGAAGATAATAATAACGAAAATAGTATTAGCGACAATAGAAGCACATTGACAAGTTACGACAGGACTATACAAGATAGAGATCAAGTAGATAACGAAAAGAGAAACGTATTAAATGATAGCAGAGTAACATTAACAGCTAGTAATCACCGTGTAACGTTTGATAATATTTTTGATCCAACTGTTATAAATACCGAACAATCAACAGGTTTACAAGATCCTAAAAGCAGAAAAAAATCAGAAAGAAAATCTGCCAAAGCAAGTTTTCTCAAACAATTTGCCATACACAAACCTTCAGCAAATAATGAGAAAAAAGAGAGTTTAAACCATCGATTATTAAGTTCAAAAAATTCATTAGAACTGCTACAAAATAGAAGAAGTTCAATAGAAACCTCCAAAACTCGAGCAAATGTAGGATCTGTAAGGGAAGCTTTTGATGTAGAACAATTTAAAGATGACTATAAAAATAAAACTAAAATAGAAAACAGCAAAATATTAAGTTTGGATGGAACAGAAAATTTATTAAATAATTATAATTACGAGAATGAAGAGACTATATATGTAGTTGATACAAATCCTAAAAACTCTAACAAGAGTAGTGATCAGAATTTAGAAATATACAAAGAACAAGATGAGAAAAATATATTAAATGAGAATAAGCCAGCCATATCATCCCTTCAAAACTTTGTCTCCAATGATAGTATACATAGTGATACTTTCAACCGAAATTCAGTGGATAAAATTGACGATGTAACAAGCACTGCTACCAGCTTACCGGCACAAAATAGTTCAAAGCAATTAGCATCTTGCAACAATATAATAGCAAACCTCGCCAAACTACTATGTGAATGTCCGTCGGAGGAAACTGACTCTAAGAATCAAACACCAACTGTGAGTGTGACCTCCAGTATAGCCACCCCGCAAATTAATAAAACACAACCCAACTTTTTACAGAGGTCAGTACTAGAAACTACTCACCTAGAACAACCTCAACCTGAGTTTCGTAGTTATTCTAAAGAAGCACCAATTGGTAATGTGGCAGGCAGTATTATCAACACACGTATCAGTAAAATACCCACCAAATCTTCTTCACCGAGATCAGGAGTGAGAAATAATCTAGAACAGAATGAACCTGATCTTCGAAGTTATTCTGAACGAAAATCTTCTCTTAAATTCAAAGAATCACCAATAATTAATCTTTCAGACAATAGTGCAAACCAACAAATTAGTAGAATACCAACCAAATCCTCTCCATTGAAGTCAGTATTGGAAAATAAAGTAGAACAAAATGAACCTAACATTCGTAGGTCTTCTGAACAAAAATCCTCTCTTAAAAGTAGAGAATCATTAAGGAAGAGTGTGCTAGACAGTGGTATCAACTCACAAATTAATAAAATACCAACTAAATCCTCTCCGTTGAAATCTGTACGAGAAAATAATCTGGGACAAAATGAATCTGATGTTCGTAGTTATCCTGAGCGAAAATCCTCTCTTAAAAACAGAGAAATATTAATTGACGATGTGCCATACAGTGATATGAACCCTCAAATTAATAAAATACCAAAAAAATCCTCTCCGTTGAAATCAATACGAGAAAATAATCTGAGACAAAATGAATCTGACGTTCAAAATTACCCTGATCGAAAATCCTCTCTTAAAAACAGAGAAATACTAATTGATGATGTGCCATACAGTGATATGCCCCCACAAATTAATAATATACCAACCAAATCATCTCCATTGAAGTCATTACGGGAAAATAATCTGGAACAAAATGAACCTGACCCTCGAAGTTATTCTATCAGAAAATCTTCTCTTAAAAATAGGGATACACTAACACCTCAAATGCCAGAGAGTAGTTACTCGGAGCGAAAATCTCTCAAGATTAGGGAAACATTAATTGGTATTACAGACAGTGTTACTAACCCACAAGTTAGTAACATACCTACCAAATCTTTGCAGGGGTCAATACAAGAAAATAGTATCCCAGAACAAGCAGAACATACAAGGCAAAGTTATCCTGAACAAAAATTGTCTCTTCGAACCAGTACACCAGTGATTGATTTAACAGACAGTGTAGCCAACCAAAAATTAAGTAAAATACCAACAAAATCATCTTCATTGAAGTCAACCCCTTGCAACATAATATCAGATCTCTCTAAAATGTTATGTAAATGTTCGTCTGAGGAAATAGACTCCAAGAATCAAATATCAACGCCGGAGACTTCAAAAAACAAAGAAACTACTACTGTCGATGTAACAAAAAGTATTGCCAACCCACAAATTAGTAAAACACCAACCAACTGTATACAGACATCAGTACAGGGATGTAGTTTCTTAGAACAAACCGAGCCCAAAAAAATTTGTGGTTATTCTGAACGAAAATCTTCTCTTAAAAACAAAGACATGTTAATTGATGATGTGACAGACCATATCACCAATCCTCAAATAATCGAAACATCACCCAAGTGTTCTGTGAAGTACATAATAGAGTGTCACAAGCTCCCACAACAAAATGATGAAATGGTTTCGAAAAAGGAAATGATTGTAGAGGATATAGATAGAACAATTATTATTTCACAGAGTTCATTAATTAAAAGTAGCATATCACAACAAACAGAACCAGTGGATTCTCCTGAACGAAAATCATATGTTAAAAACAACGAAACACCGTTTATTGAAATGGCAGACAGTGGTGCCAACGAAAAATTCAATAAAGCACCAGCCTTATCTTCTTCACAAAACTCACCATATGAGCGAAATTCGTATCTTACAGACCAAGGTATGAAGATTGCTGATATGACGAACAGTGTTGACAATAAATATGGTAAAAATCCACAAACGTCAGTATTTGGAAGTAGAGCACCAGAGGAAACAATGGTTGGTAGTAATACCGAACGAAGATCTTCCCTAAGAAGCAAAGTAACACCAGTTGAAATGACATTCAGAAATAGCGTCCCAGAACAAACTGAAGCCTTTCCTGATAATTTTGAGGAAAATATACCATGTCACAAAGTCCCAGAATTAAAAGAGTCAGTAAATTGTTTCTGTCCAACCTCTGAAATTATTTCTGAAACGGAAAGAACAATTATTGTAGAGAGAAAAAAAGATTACGCTGCACCACCTGATCAAGTTCAATATTTTTCACAGCGTTCATCAAATAGTAATAATTTGACAAAACAAATAAACCAGGACAATATAAGAATTTCTAGAGAAATTCCTTCAATCAAAAATCAATATAATAAAAGAATATCGAGTGTTGATAAAGCAAACAATGTCGAAACATCAGATAAATATTCCCTACAACGTTCAACACTTAATAATAATGTTTTAGAACAAGAGACTAATTTTGGAAGACATTCTTCAATTCAAACTTCCTTTGAGCAACGTTCAACAATAAGAAACAATAACAGAGTTTTATCAACTGTGCAATCTGAAGTTACTGACAATTTTGAACAAAATTCCATTGGTTGGTACAACAAAAAAACGTCTGTTACTGATTTACAACTCCAATCCCAAAATGTAACCAAACCTTCACAGCAATCAACTACAGAACATGTAAAATGTAAACGTTCAGAGGAAATCGCATCTGAGAAGGAAAAGTTTACTGCAAATGAAATAGGAAATGTAGATAATAATAAATATTCTACACAGAGGTCAGTAGGAAATAGTATATCAGAACAAACTGGACCTTATTTTAGTTATCCTGAACGTAATTCATCCATTAGAAACAAAGGAATACCAGATGATGTAACAGGCAGTGATGCCAACACACAATTCAATAAAACACCAACTGAATCTTTAACAAAGCATTCAATATACAGAAAAAGTTTTACGGAACAAACTGAACCTGAATCGTCTCTTAAAAACAAAGGCAGTAATTCTTCTCAAATCAATAAAATACCATCCAGATCTTTTTCATTAGCATCAGAACGGAGAAATAGTAACCTCGATCAAAATAAGCCTGAGATGCGTAATTCTTCTGTACGAAGATACTCTTTAAACGAAGAAAAACCAATTATTAATGTGACAGGTAGTGTTGCCAAAACACAAACGACCAGAGTACCAGCCAAATGTTCTAAACAGTACATAATACCATGTAACAAGGTCCCAGAAATAAGTGAATCAGTAATTTGTGTATGTTCGTCAGAAGAAATTAAGAAGGAAATGACAAATCAAATGGAACAGTCTTCTCAAATATCAGAATTTCAACATGAAACAAAGAATTTCGGAGATATTGAACAAAAATCATTTCTTAAAAATAAAGAAACATCATGTGTTAATGTAGAAGGCAGGGCAGCGAACCCCCAAACTAGTAAGACATTAGTTAAATCTTCTTTACAATGTTCAGAACTTAGCAGTGAAAAAATTCAATTAACCGAATTAATGGAGTGTAAATGTTCATCACATCTTTCCAACAAAAAATCTTCTACGAAGAATCCAGGACAAACTGATTTTTCTTCGCAAGTCAAAACATCTGCATATCATTCATCAATTAACAGTGGAACAAAAATTACCAAACAACAATATTCATGTCAAACAAATCCACCGGAACAGGAAAGTTTAACTAAAAGCACAACAGGAAGTACTGAGTATGGTCCAAGTACTAAGCAAGACAAACCATATCAAGAACAATCTGCATTTGATTATAATTTAGTAGAACAAGGAAATACTAGTACTCCTCGATGTAGTCTTACCATTAAATGTCAACCTAACAAGACTGAGCATGTCAGAAGAAGTTGCCACATGAAATCTTCTTCAATAAAGACTAAGGAAAGTTTTCCTGAAATATCAAACCAAGAATATCTGATAGCAGATAAAACAAATAATGCTGCAAATGTTCAAGATTCATCTCTCCAGAAAGAATCAAGTAATGGACGAAATCCTTCAATAAATAATAAATTTGATGAATCAATTACAGGTGAAACAAACAATGAAATACCTACACCAAATAAGTTTTCTCGATCTTCAACACCACTTAACTATGGCAAAGAAAAATCCTTTAATAATAGTTTCACGGAAGATACAAAATTATGTAATGTACAAAATTCTTCATTGAAAAAGAATCAGTCAATTATAGAAGAAGCAAACAATATCAATAATGTCGAATTATTTCTTTCATGGCTTAAAAACAAAGTAACAGAATTAACTGATCTTATGGCCTGCGAATGTAAGGCTGACGAACAAGCAAGTTACGATCTTTTAACAAATATAAGAGATACATATAGTCAACTATTTTCTTCGCTTAGAACCAAAGTAATAGAATTAACGAAACTGATAGATTGTGAATGTTCACGTGATCAAATGATCAACGAAAAACAAACTAATGAAAATACAGACAGCAATAATAGTAAAATAACAAAAGACATATGTTCTGTACAGAAAACAACACCATCAAACAATCAAATAAGTCAAGAAATTAAACAAACAGACAATGAAGGTCCTCAAGAAGAAATTTTCGAAGACATGTCAGTTGAAAAGACAGATAACATTAATATTGAAATTATGGAAGACAAGTATTCTGCACAGAAAACAACATCACCAAATAATAGCTTTAGTAAACAGAATAAAATAATAGACAATGAACCTCCTGAAGACGAATTTTTCAATGAGGTATCAATTGAAAAGACAGATAACATTAATAATCAAATTATAGAAGACAATTGTTGTGCACAGAAAACAACATCACCAAATAATAGATTAAGTAAACAGGATAAAATAATAGACAATGAAAGTCCTGAAGACAAATTTTTTAATGAGGTATCAATTGAAAAAACAGATAACATCAATAATCAAATTTTAGAAGACAAGTTTTCTGCACAGAAAACAACATCACCTAATAATAGATTTAGTAAGCAGAATGAAATAATAGACAATGAACGTCCTGAAGACGAATTTTTCAATGAGGTATCAATTGAAAAGATAGACAACATTAATAATCAAACTGTAGAAGACAATTATTCTATACAGAAAACAACATCACCAAACAAAAGAATTAGTCAACAAACAAAACAAATAGATAATGAACGCCCAAAGGACGAAATTATCAGAATATCAATTGAGACGACAGACAATATTAATTATCAAATAACAACAGGAGACAAATATTCTCTACAAAAAACAACATCACCGAATAAAAGAATTAGTCAAGGAACAAAACAAATATACAATGAACGTCTAGAAGACGAAATTGTTAAAATGTCACCTACTGAAAATAAAAAAAACATTAATAATGAAATATCAACAGAAGACAACTTTTTTTTACCTAACGAATCAGTAAATAACACATCTGCTCAATTGTCTAAACAGGTAAATAATAAACAGTCGAAAAACAAAACTTGTAGTAACAATGAATTCAATTCTAACAATGATCCTTCTTGCGACAAATATTCTTTATGGTATACCTCCCTTAAAAGTAAAATATCAGAATTAGAAAAACTCAGAGAATGTGAATGTTCAGCTGACAGAATTGTTCCAAAAAAAGAAACCCCAAAAGGCGATATAAATATCGACGATCACAAAACAACGCAAAACAAAGATAATTTGGCAACACAAAAACCGGAAAATTTTCAAGAAAATCTTCCAACAAAAAAGCAATCTTTTCAAAGTCATTCTTCATATAGTAATAGTTCAGAAAATGCTAAATTATTACCGCATTACAAAGAACGGATTCCTTCATTTAGACAATTCTCTAAAGAGGAAATAGAACTGGACGTGAAATCATATCCACAGCAGCCAAAACCATGCAGTTCTACTATTCGTAAACAGAATTCTTCTTTCGAACGTGAGTCGAACAAAAGAACCTCATTTACTGATGAAACAAAAGAGGAAATAGAAATACAAGTGAAAACATATCCACAGCAGTCAAAATCATACAATTCTAATATTCGTAAACAGAATTCTTCTTTCGAACGTGAGTCGAACAAAAGAACCTCATTTACTGATGAAACAAAAGAGGAAATAGAAATAGAAGTGAAATCATATCCACAGCAGCGAAAATCATACAATTCTACTATTAATAAACAAAATACTTCTTTCGAAAGTGAGTCGAACAAAAGAACCTCGTTTACTGTTGAAGCAAATGATATAAAATGCAAAAATTCTGTGCGACATTCAGAAATTATTGCCAAATTAAAAGAATTAGTGGAATTCCTAGAGTCTGAATGCTCAGCAGACAAAATTGTCGTAACCAAAAAATTGTCGTCCGCTCAAAAATCATTTCTTAAAAATGGAATCGCGCAATTAAATAAATTGTTGGATTGTAAGTGTTGTTCAGATCTTTCCAATAAAAATCTCTCCAGAAAGAAAACAGAACATACTGACTTTTCTTCACAAGTCAGAACATCTGCACATCCTTCAACAGTTGACAATGGAACAAAAATCGCCAAACAACAAAATTCATATCAAACAAATACACCGGAACAAGAAACTTTAATTAAAAACACAACAGGAAGTACTGATTATGGACCAAGTACTATGCAAGACAAACCATATCAAAAACAATCTGCATTTGATTATAATTTAATAGAACAAGGAAATACTAGTACTCCTCGAGGTAGTCTTACCATTAAATGTCAACCTAACAAGATTGAGCATGTCAGAACAAGTAGCCACACGAAATCTTCTTCAATAAAGACTAAGGAAAGTTTTCCTGAAATATCAAACCAAGAATATCTGATAGCAGATGAAACAAATAATGCTGCAAATATTCAAGATTCATCTCTCCAGAAAGAATCAAGTAATGGACGAAATCCTTCAATAAATAATAAACCTGTTGAGACAAGTAATCAAATAAAGTCTCTTCCAGAAGACACTGAGGAAAGTATTTCTGTATTATCTAACCAAGAATATTTGTCTGTTTACGAAACAAATAATACTGAAAATCCAAAATCAAACAATGAATCAAACTCTATAATTAAAAATCAATTTGAGGAATCGTTTACTGAAACAAACAATGAAATGTCTAAACCGAATAAATTTTCTACAATACCGCGTAGGAATACCACTGAAAAATATTTTTACGATTATCCTAGCCAAAATCCTGAACAAAAAATGTTTACTAATTTGTCAGACGGTAATAACAATTTAAAATCTTTTAATAATGTAAAGGCTCAACCATTAACAGAACCAAATAATATTAATAATCGTCCAACTCAGTTGATTAACTCGTCAAAGTGCAAATGTTCAACAGAAAAAATCAAAAAACTATTGTCTCATTATTTTCCTGAAGAAAATTCTGTGAATAAAAGTGTGTCCAAAAAAGAAATACCGAATGTCGTTGAGAAAAATAGTATATCCAGTAATGAGACGTACCAAGACGCTATAGATTTTATGCAGGAAACACAAGTTGAAGAAACCATTCCTCCAAAAAATCTGGAGAAGTGCAAAACATCTCTAGATGCCGGAGTACAGGTAAAATTAAGAACCCAAACACAAGAAAAAGGTACTTACATTGGCGAACCAAACCAACAAGATAAACTTAAAGATATTGAAGAAAAAACCTTATTTACTAGAATTTGTAACACTAAAGAACCATGCACCTTGTACAGCTTTATTAACAATCAATATTTAACAAATGAACAACAAAATATTGTTGATCAAGATATTTGTATTTCGAAAGAAACTTGTACCTACTTGAATACTAAAGAGATTAAGGCAAGAAGTCCTAATCCTTTTCTAGTTGAAAATGATGAAATATTAGATGACGAACAACAAACAACAGATATTGGACAAGAAACGCCTAAAGATATAAGTAAAAAAGATTCAATATCTTCAAATACAACTTCAAAGGTCCAACAACAACATCTTGATTCTTACAAAGAATCTAATGAGCAAATTTGTACTGATAATAGCGATCAAACAAATTCGTATAATCAACAAGATACTTGTTACCAGGATAGTAAACAGGTTAAAACAAATTTTTTGACTGAAGATGATCAAATGTTAGATGATGGAAAACAAACAACAGATATGAGTAAAAAAGATCTACAAGATATTTGTAATTGCAAATACGGAGTAAATACACAGAATAGGATAGAGGATGGAGACCAAACAATCCCGTATGATCAACAAAATATTTGTTATTCAAAAGAGACTTGTAAATACGATATTTGTAGAATGGGTAAAAATTATAATCAATCCGAACAATCGAGTTGTAATAACGAAAAACCAAAAAGAAGATTATTATCCTCTTTAAGATCGCTGAATTGGAATAATGGTAACCGAACAAAATCATTATCCAGACAAAAAGAACCCGGTGTGAACGCAAATAATACTCAACAATCTGAAGTGAGAGGCTCATCTACTTTAAGATCGCAGAATAGGACAAACAACCAAACAAAACTAGTAAACAAAGAAGAATCCAGTACAAATTTGAATGATGCAGGCAAACATTTTGTAGTGAAAGGACCCTCCTCGTCGAAATCCGTCGCCACAGAAGCGTGCGCGTGTATGACAAACCAAGCAGCAAACACAGACCAGGAGCCCGAGCCGAGCATCCAGCGAAAGGACACCATCCGAGTGCGCGTGCGATGGGAGGACGGGGCGTGTCACTGCTGCCCCCACAGCATTATGAAAATGTTGAAGAATTCTTTCTTATGAACACCTACTGTCAACTATGTCATGTAATAAAGTGTCCAGGATTTATCTACTGTTATTGCCGTTTTATTTTTAGTGTCATTCACGAACGCCGACTTTAAATAAATTCTTTGAGCCAAAATTTCTTATAATGACAAAAATCAAAACAATTTCAAGAAAAAGGATATATTAGAAAGGGATGAAGGGAAACTAAAAATCTTTAATTAAGTGGTAGGTATCCCTGAATAAACTAACACAATTCATAGCTTTAGATTTTGCTTTGGTTTCAGTAAGTCAAGAATCAGAACTTTCTGAAGTACTTACTCTATTTTTTAGTCGACTAAAACCAGAGTACAATCCAGAATGTGCTCTGTTTTCAGCAGACCAAGAATTATAGCAAGTATTTTAGAATGCCCTAATTCTATACCCATTGGAACCAGAGCACAATCCAGTGCAGCGAAATCTGCTCCAGAATTTGCTCCGGTTTTAACAGAGCAAGAATTAGAGCAAAATTTTTAGAATTCCTTATTTATTGACCCACTGAAACCAGAGGACAATCCAGAGCAGTCAAATCTGCTCCAAAGTATACTGGACCTAGACTTAGAATTAGAGCAAACATTTTGGTATACTCTAATTCCTGACCCACTGAAACCAGAGCATTCTAAATACTTGTTCTACTTTTTGGCTCACTGAACCAAGGGCACAATTCAGAGCTTTTTTGCTCCAGAATGTACTCTGGTTTCAGCAGACCTAGAATTAGATCAAACACTTCTGAGTGCTCTAATCCCTGACCCACTAGAACCAAAATGATAAGAGGTATAACAATTCCTTAAAATAATAATAATTCAGGGCTTAATTTACTGATGTGAAAAAATGCTGCGCTAAAGAAATGTTTCCTTGGAGGCATGAGCTTCGATGCCCCCATGTAGTCGGCGCTCACGACTTCATTCCTAGGTGTATTGACAAACTGTTTCCCGCAAAATATGGACTCTGTGGTGCTCTATCAAAACCAGTTAGAGTTCCCATGAGATGACGTTTGGTAAACGTCTTGTACGAAGTGAATATATCATTACCGAATTACCGATAACTGCAATTAAAGAGTGAATCAATTTTATTTCAAAAGAAAATATTAGACATTTTTTCCTCTCATGTTGGTGAGGCATGTCTAGGAATCCAATGTTAAATAAAATGTAACATTGATAAGTTTATCACAAGAATTAAGATTTATTATATACCGTCGTATTTCTATGTAGGTAACAAATAAAAATAACTTTGTAATATTTATATAAAGGAATAATAAATAGTAGAACGAATCTATTGAGCATTGCGTGCCACCGAACAAAACCCTCTGATGTTATCGGCCTAGAACAATAACTCCGAGTTCGAGACATTCTGCTTTCAGTCAATCGACACAATAAATATACCCACATACAATACTTTGCATTATTAATCCTACGTACTGTACCTCCAAAAATATTCGTTTGAATATATACACTTTAAATACACGTTAAAATTCAAATTTAGCGTAATTTTTAACCTAAGATTTTGACAATTTTCGCATCTCGTTATCTGTTTAAAGTTTCCCGCTATTTTTTTCATTGTTGCCAAATTGACTTTTCCAATACCATGTACTTTGACACAAATTATTATAATCGTGAATTACGCTAACAGCGCTTAGATTCTTCAGTAACCACTTATATTTTTTTTTAGATTAAAAACATATTTGTAGCCAGATTCCCAAAACAGGCTTAGCTCTTAAACCGGTTGCATATTTAAAACAGTTTAAGAGCTAATCCTGTTTTGTAAATCTGGCTGTTGAAGATTAGGACCTTGAAGTGATTCTTGTTTAAAAGTGCTTGTTACAATAATTAATTGTAAAATATTCAAGTACATCAAATCACAAACTATCTTCTACCTAAAGAACGAATTCCAAAGACCTACTAAATATGCTAATGTGACATGCTATTCGTTTATTCATGCACAGTTGCCTCTTACAAGAACACTGAACAGTGGTTCATATTATGGATTTGTTCTTTTAAAGGTAACATGCTGTATAGTTTTCCATTTATTTTAAATATGAAAAGAATGGCACACATTTTCAACAAAGAAACTGCGGGTTGCAGGTTTATTCGTGTAGCACACTGCATGTGTCATGTTCTATATTAAATATGTGGTCAAGGGTAAATAAAAACATCACAGAAAGCGTACATATAAAATCAATATGCATTATAATTATAAAACGCTTCTATTTATTGCATTGGCATGATTATTAATCATTGCTTTTAAAAAAATTGAAAGTTTTAAATTCGTGCGGTGATTAAATACTTTTTCGAAAGGCAACCTTGAAGGAGTTCAGAGTGTTTGGATATTTATTATTGATTAAATATGTTTCTTTTAAAGAGAAGATGAAACATAAAGCATAATGTGTACTTTATGTAAAGATTAAACAATAAAAAACATTTGCAGACACACCAACTAGTAATTAAGGAGAAAAAATTCTGTTTCTTCAGTAAATTCATGCAAACTTTTTCCGTCCAATAGGGGCCATAAAAATAAATTCACGAGAACATGAAACATGCTGAACGATCACGGAAAAATTTGCACTTTGGACTTTAAAGCTTTGACAAGGGTGGGGGAACAGGGTTTTATTTACTAGGTTTACATGTAGCTTTTAAAACGGTTTTAAGTGGAGTTACCCTGGAGTCACTAGGAAAGTTAACAATTTCTAACATTCTACCAAGTTCTGACTATTATTTATGAAGTTATTAAAATGTATAAGATGTGTGGTATTAATGCTTTTTATGTTTTAAAGAATATTTTTATTGAAAATATTTGTAAAGCTTGTTAAATTTGGAAGGAATTTGATGATCGACTGTTATGGGATGGAATTTGAAGAATAATCAGACAGGCAGTCATTTGATACAGTTTATTTCTCAGTGAAATCGAAACATCGGCTTAGAAATAAACTGTATCAACTGACTGCCTGTATGATTATTCTCCATATTCCTTCTTAAATTTGATTATGTAAAAATCCATAGATGCTTGACGAATGATATGATGCATAAAATCAGTAAGTACATGCACTTAGCCCAATTTGATTAAAAACACAGGTTTTCAAACGTAACCACTTATTTATTTGAATGTTCAAAGTTGAAAACTGCATGTGAACTAAATATGAGGGTGAGGTTAGGAAACAACAGGGAGCAACGAGGTGAACGCTCTCTTATCGCTAATTCCAGTCATAAAATAATTTTGAAGTAGTCTTGTGGCCTATTGATTACGCGCTATCTTGGGAGGAATCAGTGGGCAGCAAGTTGCTACTAGCATAAACATAATCAATACATTTACATAACTCTCAATCACTGTCTTATTGTTGTCATCTAACGTCTGGGAACACCGGAAACCTGGTATCAGATAGTGTCTTACATCACAACTACAATACAAGTAGTATGTACTACAACTATTTATAGGTGATTCATTTTCATTCCATTTAATTTGAATTTTTTGTACCATCGGGCACCGCATTTGCTGAAACAGTATGGTACTCTTACCCAATAATCCACACCCAAACCACAGAATAGGTTTATAAAGAAGCGACAGTCAGACAGAGAAACGAAAATTAGAGAGAGACGGAGACTGTGCACAAATTTAAAGGGCTCATTGTTTTAAATCGGAAAGTTCTCACATCTGAGAGAGAGATAGGGAAAGAGCACAAATTTAAAGGTCTACATAATGCTTCAAGGTCATAGAACTGGTTATAGGGGAACAAGAAAGGTACCAACACGGAGTGTCGCTTCTGTATGTAACTATTCTATGGCCAAACCACAGAATAGGTTTATACAGAAGCGACAGTAAGACAGAGAAACGAAAATTAGAGATAGATGGGGAAAGCCAACAAATTTGAAGGGCTCATTGTTTAAAATCGGAAAGTTTCGTCACATCTTAGGGCGAGATAGGGGAAGACAACAAATTTAAAGGTCTACAGTACACAATGCTCCAAAGTCATAGAACTGAATAGGGTAACATGAAAGGTACCGACACGGAGTGTCGCTTCTGTATGTAACTATTCTGTGCTCAAACCATATTTTGATCAAGCAGCCAGCTGTAAAGTAAAACCACCAAGCTTGCATAGAGAGCGACCCAAACCATTCTTTGATCTGTCCGTATGTATGGAATGTATTCACGCATCCTGGCGCGGTCAGTGCCCTGCTAGACAGCCCGCCATGCTTTCGTGCAAGTCTGGTGCTCTGAGCAAATTGCACCAAATTAGCGCCATTTATAATTCAATACTCCACTCCAACTCTTCAGTCTTCCTGGCCTTCTCATACCGGAACTCACATTCATTTCCGCCTCTGCTTCACCCATCACCTTACCTCTAAAAAATATTCACATATAAATTATAAATATACAGGAAGTACGGACATACAGAACGATGTATCTACATAAAAGTTTTTCATGACTTATTTTTATGTCTTCATTATTGATGGATAAAAACGTGATATACACGTGTATGTCTTTCCATATAATTCAATGGTGAAATTTACTTAAACATGACCTACAAATGCAATTTCGAAAAGAAAAAAAAATGGCGTGGATGGGATCTTATTGAATTGTTGAAATCTCGCATAAATTAAATACATTAGCGTAACATTTTAATAGAAAATCAATTCCTATGATTGATAAACGTGCGGGAACAATAATGAATGTAGTTTGTTTGTATTTCGGAGTTATAATTCATTTGAAGGTTAAACATCAGCCCTGGAAGTGATTAGGGATGATTGTGCCACGTGTCTTATGATTTACCAACCTAAAAATACCCGTATTGATTTATAAACAAAACGTCCTGACTATGACCCACGGACCATTTATATGATGTGCCCGTTTTCATTTGTCTCAACTATTAGTAGATTGGCTTTTACTAGAGTTGACAGCAATTGATTATTAATGCCTAGTTCACAATGGTGCAAGTTGCCACAAATTTCTTGCTTGAAGCAGAAGTACTGAAAGTTTAAAGGCTAAACAAATATGAAATGATTTACAATAGTTATTTGTATATTGTTGAAATTTGACTGCAGAAAAATATTTCACTTAGATAAAGGAGAATTTATTGGTTATAACCAAGGACTGTTAGGAAATGACTATAACTAAAAACCAGAAACGATTACTTAAATAATGCCTTTATATGAACAGCACGTAAAATTTGTTGGATAAGATTTTTTAAAATCAAATATGTATACTTTAAATGTATTTTATTGAAATTTATATATACAATTAAGAATATTAGTCGCTTTCATAAGATAAAGGCTCTTCCGTTTTCAAAATTCCATTCTCCCATAAATCACTAGCGAGCTGCACCTTGGCAATGTCGTCCTCGATGGGTAGGTCCTCTACACTGACGTACTCGGGGTAACGATTGATTAGGTAATCCACTGCAGGTGCCAAGTCTTCGTCTATCTCCAGAAACTGCGCGTCTTCTTCGAGGTACTGCTTGGAGTTACTCACCGAGTGGTAGATGCGGATGTTGTCTTCTTCACGCAGCATTCTGCAATACAGATTAATTTTAAAGGTTTATATATCACGATTAAGGCCGAGCGAAGTTAAGTCTATTAATTTATATAATAAAAGGTAAAGTTTCTGTGACGAATTTAAATTTATATTATGATGAGGAAATATTAAAAAAAGATCTTCTAAAACAGATGAAATACAATACGCTGTAGCGAGTTTACAGATGTTCTTAAATTGTAATTTTTATTATTATTTGTATAACACAACAATAAGAACAAGAGTGAAATATAACGTTGCATAATCTACGATTCTAATACTTTTCAAAAACGTGTCAAAATTGACAAATGCTCTACAACACTGTATTGAATTGTCCTTGTTGTCCTGGAATGGTATGTTAGCATCCTATAATCTTTTTTATGATCTTAAAAAAATATCCCTAATTTCTGATCTGATCTAATAAAATAAATTTCAACACAAAAATTGATCTCTGATCTGATTTACAATATTTAAGACGTGGAGATCCTGATCTAGATCAATTTTCGAATGATCTGTCACATTATATTATACGTTTTAATAGCAAAGTTATAGAACATAAGCGCGCTGCTGTCGTTTTGCACTGAATTACAACTTCGTGGTCGGACACGCCAGCGCTGCGACCGACAATCTAACATCAATGAAAATAGCGGGAAACTAGTCGAACTGGAAAGCATTATTATTATGGATTGTAATAATCGGGTATTGAGTCAAAAAAGCCGACATTTCAGTATCACTTATGTCTTCTTCAGTGCTAGTAAATATGATATGTAGTAATTTTAGAAAAATATGAAAAAACCCGATTATAACAGCACATAACATCTTATACAGTCGGACATTCATTTTCATTATTATTATTCTATGCATACCTTATGCAGTGATATCTGACAAGCTTGACCCTAGAAGCGAGACACATCTCAGCTTGGTTCTTCACTTCCCCATTTCTGATTCTTTCGCCATCACCGACCACGGTAGTGCGGCGCTCATGTGGACGGAGCGCTGGAGGTAACGCAGCATGCACAAAGCGTTTGCCCAACTGGTCCACAGCAGCGTCTACGGGTGCGTAGATCGCCAGGCGGCTCATCAGCGTCCCCAATCGTGCCAGGAATTCCTCGCGCTCTGGAGACTCCTGGTCGCTGTGCACCAGGCCCAGGTGGGAGAGATAGTGCAGGGGAAGGCCTTCGCGAAACGAGACGTCTTCTTCTATCGCGCATTTTAGAGCTGCTGGTAATAGCTGTAATGTTAATAGTGTTTGTTTTAATTACTGAAAAGGAAATGTCAGCGCTGCGAACCGAACGAATATATTCGGAAAATTTAGGCGTATTCCATTTGCCACTTGGATCTGATCTAACTTACACTTTTGAATCCGGATCACTTATTTTTCATTTCATTTGACCGGATCACTTTACCCCTTCTACTGTTTTTACTGATCCCAAGTAATGCATTCGCAGAGGTAGATCAGAAGGTTCAGTTCAGGTTGTCACGTGATTTTGCGTACTTTTGAATAATTGAAAAAGAAAATTGAGAAATTGCAAATTTATAATGCGGAAACAATCAAAATCTAGGCAAAATCGGGTATAATTGACCTCATATAAAAATGATAGTAATAAAATTAAAATTACAACTCATCCAAAAGCATAAAATCAGTTGTAATTTAATTTAAGAAAAAAATAATAAAAGTAAAATTACAACCCCTTCACGGATTAAAGTGATCCAAAGGCATTCTATTTGCACCGAAAAGTGAACTGATCCAACTAATCTATCTGAACTGATCCAACTTAACCGACTTGCAAAAGGAATACTACTTTTGTTAGTGAAAATCTACTGCTTGTTATCGTACCGTTTCTATGAGATCAGCCCATGAATTCTTCTGGTAAACAGACAAAGTAATGTGCAAGGAATGTTTGTTTCCTAAAGCGACACCCTGGTGTATGATCCCACGTGGGAAATACATCATGTCTCCGGCTTTCAACAACACTTCTTGTATCGGAGGTCCCAAATCTGCGTCTGTGAAATTTCCGCTTGAATATCGTGGAAGTACTTCGGACTCTGATCTAAAAATAAAAAGTGATTTTAACCAAAAATAATACTGGTATACAAAGTCCTGATTTGGAAATTTACCTAGGAGCATACAGTCTCCACAACTTTTCGCCTTCCAGCTGAATGACAAAGGCTTCGATGTCATCGTAATGTGGAGCAAAGCCTTGGGAATCAGCTGGAGTCAGGTATATATTTGCTCCAACGAAGCAACCGAAATATTCTTGCAATGATGCATTCAACGCATGAACCTACAACACATTACGTGTATATTAGAAATAAAATTGCGACGAAGAGATTCATTGTCCTTACCTTAGGAAAGAAAGTTTGGGGGTTTAGCATTCGTACGCTGCAACCATTAGAGTAAAAGTCCCAGACTAAAGGGGCCGTGGCTCTACCGCTGGGGTTGTGCGTTTGCCGTACCCCTGTCTGCGCATCGTACGAAGTGATGTCTATGTTTTTAGTAAAATATACACATTTCTTTCGTAACACGGCGTCAATATCTGTACAAGACAAAATATGCGAGTAGTATGTGGGTGTTTTTCTTTGAATTATAATTGGTTTCTTTTCCCAGTTATCCCTAAAAATAATATATATGTATGTATACTGTACATGAAATAAAAGTTCAGTTGTGTGTTTTTTTTTAATGCCAGAATACTGGCTGCCAATGGTACGAAGAATTTTAATTATTAGAACTTCAATATGAATTCCGTAAACCAAGAAAGCGAATAAATAAAATATTGTTTTCATGAGCTTCGCATTAATAGAAAAAAAATTATGAAGTAATTAATTAAATCCGTATTGTGTATACTTACTTGAAAAACTGTTCGACTGGTAACGGATTTATTATCCAACTAAATAATTGCTCTCCACTTTTTCGACTATCTGCGTTATCAACATGAAAATAACCGGATGTAGACTTCTGTCGCTTTGGTTTCTTGTCGTGTTTCATCAATTTTAATGTAGCCCGTTTTTCTTTTTTTCCTTTTAAAGGTTTTTTATTTTGTTCCTTTATTACGGGTTTATTTTTTTGAATTTCATTATTAGAATTTGCTACTGTATCAATGTTGTTTTCTACGGCTGTAGAAATACTTGTTTTATTACTCTTTTCAACTGTTTTATGATTTTTATTCTCTTTTTGAAGGTTTTCATTATTACCATTTGCTATTGTTTCAATATTGTTTTCTAAGGTTGTAGAAATACTTGTCTTGTTATCCTTTTTAACAGTTTTATGATTTTTATTCTCTTTTTGAACATTTTCATTATTAGCATTTGCTATTGTTTCAATATTGTTTTCTAAGGCTGTAGAAATACTTGCCTTATTATTCTTTTTAACAGTTTTATGATTTTTATTCTCTTTTTGAACATTTTCATTATTAGCATTTGCTATTGTTTCAATATTGTTTTCTAAGGCTGTAGAAATACTTGCCTTATTATTCTTTTTAACAGTTTTATGATTTTTATTCTCTTTTTGAACATTTTCATTATTAGCATTTGCTACTGTTTCAATATTATTTTCTAGGGCTATAGAAATACTTGTTTTATTACTCTTTGTAACAATTTTATGATTTTTATTCTCTTTTTGAATGTTTTCGCGTTTGTTCTGTTTTTTACTTTCATGTTGTTTTCCCACATTTTCTTTAACACGTTTCTCCGTTTCAACTTTTTTCTTCTTGTTATATTTATTATTGTTGCCTTTTTTTCGTTTATTATTTGTATTTGTGTTACTTTCCGTGTTATATTGCTTGTAAAAAGCAAAAGCCGATATTGGTTCTGAATCTATCATGTTTTTAACCCAACTGTCACTTTGCACGTGTTTGTACTAGTTTTAAGGTTAGATTTGTAGGGTACTGCGCAAAATCGAATACATTCCAGTGGCAGCGCTTAGGATTAACTACATTCCACGCGACCGAATTCACGTAGTGCAATATTAAAGTACTTTTTCCTCAATGCGGAATCAATGCCAACAATGTTTGTCGATATTTAAATTTTAATTTGATCGTAAAAAATGAAAAATAAAATTTGGTGCTCTTATATAACACATACTGGAAATTTTACTATTTCATTTCTGGGAATTTGGTCTTCTGGGAATATTTTGTGTAGCCCCTAGTATATCAAATACATTCGACGCCTATGTATGCACAGTTTGCATATTTCTTACAATATTGATTAAATCAATTCAATATCTTTGTTTTTTATATGTTTTATTTATATACACGCAACAAAACTGTTTATTTCTATTTTTTTCTAAAATTTAATGAGAGCGCAGCGATAGTTTTAGATGGCAGTTAAAAATAGCGCTAAATTTAAAGTTTGAAACTTATATCAGCACAAATTCTATTTTAAACTAGATTCGTGTTTCAAAGCACTTTTGAATATAAAACAAAATGAATGAGAAGAATTTTATTATTTTAGTATAATCGTTAATTGAGAATAGTACATTATGCACCGTAGGAGGAAAAGTCGATTTTGCTCTCGCAAAAGCGTTCCTCCTGAGGGCATTACGATAGTTTTTGTAACGAGTGCAAAGAAAAACGGCATAGAAAAATGCCTGTTTGAGAGAGCTAAACGCTTTTTTTGCAAAGTGTCTCTAGAAAGTAAAATATTTGAAGGAAGCAAAAACACGTTTTCCTCCTAAAAAAGCACAAAAAATGTATTAAAGTGTGAGAAATGATTTCTCACAGTATTTGACAACATTGCGCATGTGCAGTGTGAGATAATTTCTAAAATTGCGACTGCTCATAGGTTCTCTTTCTTGTTTAAATAGCTTTCGTACATGTATTTCTCACCTTATGAGATTTCACACTTTCATATCTTGTGGGAAATAGGCGATTTGTTGCACAGTATACAGTTTCAATCAATGATATTATATACAGTTGCAGTTTACCATTTAATATTCCATTAGATTAGAATACTTTCAGATATTGCTTGATACTTGGTTAGGTGCTGCAGAGCATGTTATGTAATGTCGGTGATGGTGTGTTGTAGCTGGCGGCGAGGTGGACGTGGAGGCGACGGAGGAGGCGCTGTGGCAGAGCCACCTGAGCCAGCTGGTGGCGTGTCGCGGCTGCGGCCGCACCTTCAACCCCGACCGCGTGGCTGTGCACGAGCGCAGCTGCAAGGGCCAATAGCACCCGCAGATCTCTCTAAAACGCCAAGGCTACTTCCTGCAACTTGTCATCAACAAACACGACACTTGACCTACAGTGTTATTGTTTTACTCTCACTACCAGACTACAACCGTTTCTTCACTTGCAGTTATAGCTGTTTTTTGGCGACAAATCGTTTTCGTATCTGACGTCATCGTTTTGTGTCTCGCCAAAATGCAAAGTTTCAAAACTGTTTCAAATGGAAGTATTATTAAAAATTACCGTAGAGCAAATTAATTTATTTCATTTAAAAAAATATAATAATGGCGTAGAGAACAATTTTATAATATTACTAAATTCCATCGTAAAAAGAACATTAAAATGGAGGATTTTTTTCAAGAAAAAAATAAATTATCAATTTCTATTTGTACTTTTGTCATTTTAAATAAAACAGATAAATTACAAAGTTCTTTCTACTTTGTTTTGATATTTAATTAACTATACTCACACTACTTCGAAATTGTTTTGAACTATTGCTGCTGGCTGATTTGAAACTATTTCTAAACGGTCTTAGTGTGACGTCATTATTTGCACTATTTTTTAAAAAAATACGAACTAGCAAGAACCAGTGTGTTATTAAAAATGGCTTATAATTCGGGGAAACCCACAGCGCTGCGATCGAATTTATCAGACAGGGCACCTGATTTTTTTTATTACACATGCTTCCCAAACTCTACCTGTGATTAATTAGTTTTACTGTTTTTTTACACAAACGTAAAACATGTTAAAATATTATAAATATTAACCTTGTTTACTTATATTTTTACTAACCACAACGAGATTTTAACGAATGTCTACCTTCTTACTTTATGGTCTGCCAGTGATTTTATTAATATTGTTAAACGTTTTGAATATTTTTGGAGTAATATCTGCAGACCCGTCAGTCTGGATGTATGTGTGCCTTTGTAAAGCAAATTCAAGTGAACGGATTTTGTTAAAATTCCATGTTTTAACTTTTGACATTAATAGAACAAACTGGTAAAAAGTTTTATGTTTTTTTGTCAATATTTTGTAACATAAATTTCAAAGAAATAATTCATAGCGATTTAAATTCGATCGCATCCTTACCGTATTCAATAATATACGTATAAAAGTAGTTTTATACGTATATTTATCTCGACGTTTCTTGGAGGAGTGAAGAAATTGCTAAAAGCACTATATTTATCACAAATTACAGATTGGAAAACCAGTAATGGTAACAAGCCGTGATGGTGCATTAATTTAACGTCTATGTGTTGTGTACTGTTTGAATTTTATAAATTAGACGATATTTTTATACGAAGTGAAGATATCAGTATCATGCGAGTTCCTATTGTTAAGTACTTGGTAGATGTGTAGTTGCTAAGGCACTAATCTCTAGACAAATTGTGACAAGTTGCATGAAGTAGCCTCAATTATTCCGTCCACACAGATGTTACAGACACGATGTATTTTTATTGATTTGCTTTTTACTAACATTCATTAATAAAACACTAAATAAATGTAAAATATAATACCTTCTAACATATTTATAATAAGGCAAATTTATTTATTTGTAAGATAAATACTGTGATTTAAATGTATAATTAATAGCGGTTTTTCCATTCATTGTTATTATTATTATATATTAAACATAAAAATATAGTCGATCTACGAAAAGAATAAATTGCTCTGCAAAAATATGATAATTTGAAATCATTTAATTTTTTAGGAGTTATAATTTATTTTTAATTCAGATCATAACAATGTGGTAGGTATTTATAGAAAACGAAATTTAATGGTTTATTAGTTTTACAAATTATATTATATAGAATATGATAACAAAAAAGCTCAGATATCGTGGAACGACTATACTAATTTTATGTCAGGTGTACGAGGAGTTGTTGTTTTAATTTGTTTTTTAAATAATTTTCTACTTTAATACGTATCTTTTTTGATATATTTCGTTATTGTAATATTTTGCATCATAGTAACCCAGAAAAAATTGAATTTTATCATTAACATTTAAAATATTTTTTAAACGATGGTTTCGTATTATTTTTAATTAAATTTATATTAAATGATTTTAAATAATTGAAACAAATGTAATTGGTTGGTATCTATGTTCATTAATGACTGATTATTGATAATTTACTTTACTTTTGGTAAATATTTCTTATAATTACCAAACTAACAAAAAGAATCAATCATTTACAATCACGCGACATAAATTAGAAGTAAATTATGCATTCTTAATAAATACGATAAACTTTGATTACTTCTGTAACCAAAGCGGCATCGTACAAATTTTTATCATTGAGTTTGCATCTGGTTATAATTTTATTTCACTCATATTTTAATAAATATTTTAAATAATGTATGCTAACAATATATTTCATATTAATGTGAAATATAAATATTCATTAAAAGAAAATAATAAATATTAAAACGCGCTTATTCGTCAAAAATTGGAAATTGTGATTTTTACTATAATCTCGAAACCTCCCATATCTAAAAGTAGATTGGGAATGTGGGATTATTTTTTATCTGATCTAACCAAAACTAAAGTGATTTATAGAATTTAATTAGAATTCGTGTCTGTAATATTACGAAATGTTGACCAATGAAGCCATGCTGTATTTTAATGTGTACTTGTAGATTATTTTGTTTTTACCAGGGCGATCAACACTATTTTTGAAAGCGGCAAATTTAATATTTTTATTGCACATTTGTATATATGTATGAAATATTGAATCTTGCACTTAAAATATATGAATAATAATATTGTATTTTATAAAAAGCACACTAACAATTTATAGAACACGTCAGCACTACGATCGAACTTAAACGAATGCGTTTATCTTCATATTAGATTGGGAATTTTTAATAAACTTTAGTCGACGTAATGTGAAAAGCGTTTCAGTAACTCCAAATTTATTTTAAACGCTTTATACACTGTACTTGACTGATGTCTATTTAAATTTTCTCGCTAATATTATCCCATTTGTTTAAATCCGATCGCAGCGCTGGCGTGTCTTATAACAACTTAAACTTAAATACTAAACGCTGATAATTAAACCTATATTTTAAATGTAAATATTATAAAGCATTGTTTGAATAACAATTGAAATAAATAATTTTGTAATGAATGCTATGTGTATTTATTGTGGAGAGTGTGTTTGTTGCAGCTTCTGGCGGCGTAGACTTCATAGGCACTTTCAACCGAATCTGGGAGAATCACCTAGCGGAGCTGAAGCCATGTCGGATCTGTGGGCGAAAGTTCTTCCCAGATCGGATAGAGAAACATGAACAGGCCTGCAATAACCTGCCCATTAGGCTCAAACACAAAAAAATATAGATAGCCAAAGCTTTTGTACTTAGTGCTTAAATAAACGTTCCTGTTATGACAGTTTCTTTCTATAGACTAGTTCGAAGTTTAGATAAAAAAAAAAAAGATAATTACAATAAATATTTATAACTATTCTTTATACAGCTTGTTTGATTTTTGATATTCTTTACGTTATGATATTAATCATATTACCAAACTTTAAAAATAAATTGTATTAAGATCCAACAATATTTTGACTGAGCTATAATCGAAACCCATTTAGTACTGTTATACGCCTAAAATTTTTTCTGTCTATTTAAAAATGAAGTATATTTTCCAGAGAAAGAAAAAAAATGTGATTTTATTATGTACAAATATTTTTAATTTTCTTGTATCGAACTTGTTATACCTGAATTTTAATAAATATTTGTTTATAATTTTTATTTCATAAAAACATAAGAATATTAAAATTATTTTTATAGAAAAGATGACAATCTGGTAATTCTGTTAAGAATTTTGGACATCATTTAAATATTCCATTACAGGACACAAAACAGTAAGTATTAATAAATATACCATAATAAATTAACAATCTATTACGCCTGTTTTGTAAAGAAATTTATTTTTATGAAGAATAATTAATTATCATTTTATCTTATATTATCAGTTACATATAACTAAAAATAAATTTATAATAAGTGACACAACCAGTATTGGGTAATAAGATGTAATGATACATTCGTGTTTTTTGAAAGAAAATTTGTATTTTTTTAATTAAATTAAACGTTATTTCATAAACGTCTTGTTTGTAATAATTTCTTTAAAATATAAACGATAGGTAAAGAGACGCGAGTGATAAATTTATATTTATTTTATTTATATTACAAATATTTAAAGAGTCAGTTTGGTATACCTAACAATGAGTAATATTTTCTTTTTTAAATTGCTTTATTCTCAATTTTTTCATTATTATAATTTTAAATTTGTTATGAATATGTTAACTAACTGAACAAAGTTCAACATATGTTTTTTAAATTGGACTTATATTTGTGAAATAGGTTTATATTTTGAAAATTGTATCTAATTTTGTTTGTTGGCACATTATAATAATGCGTATTGATGCAGTGCATATAATATTATGCAATATTACTTATTTTTATTGTCCTTGGTCGACAAATCAATGCAGTCCAAAATGTTTATTTTGCCGCTTGAAATCATGTGATTCGGACTATCATGTGCAGATAAAAGCCGGCCTGTGATTGGCGGAGCGAACAATAGCATATCAGTAGGTGGTGCCATCTGCGCACTCGACAGCTCCTGGAAACTAGAGAGACTTTTCTCTTCCTTTCGTAGGGAGTACGCCATTGTTGGCGTATCGTGATTTGACTTTGCTGTAGAAATCTACAAACATCCAAAATGGTAAGCTACATCATATATTCTAACACGTCTCATATTATTCACAATTATTTGTTTTATGCATTCATCTATGTATTTTACACATTTGAGTCTTAGATTTCGAATTATGGATTCGTGAAGTTAGGATTGCACAACAAGATGAAACGTTGTTATGTTGCTTCTTACTTTAATTATTGTGGCTGTTTTAGTGAATAGTGATAAATTCAGTGTGTGATACAGTGAATTCAGTGTTAATTATTTCCAAATTTGAGTGTCAAAATGTGTTGTCGTACACGTTGACAGCTCCAGTTTTCACACGAGGTGTTCTCTATCACCATTTTTTGAATTAGTGTATTAAACAAACTTCAAATACAGCTGCAAAATGTTGAATATATATTTAGAGTGTATGATTTTATATTCTAACCTAGAAATTGTTGAACATATGTTGGTGTTTTGTGCAGGTCAATTTCACCGTAGACGAGATCCGGACGATGATGGACAAGAAGCGGAACATCCGCAACATGTCTGTGATCGCTCACGTCGATCACGGAAAGTCCACTCTCACCGACTCCCTGGTGTCAAAGGCCGGCATCATCGCCGGCGCCAAGGCAGGAGAGACCCGCTTCACCGACACGAGGAAAGATGAACAGGAACGTTGCATTACCATCAAATCTACGTAAGTACTTCTATTTTATCTACCTGCACATATGCTGGAAATTCCAAGAGGTTTTCATTTACAATTACCTTCCGTTACTTAGATAACTAAAATATGGATATCGAAATTTTGATGATTAAGCACGTTTCAAAGTCCCTACAATCTAATTTGATAATAGCAAATAAAACACATTTTCCCTTAACTTTAACTATCATGGCTTCAAATAAATATTATTTTAAGCGGAATTTATTATATTTTTAAACATATCGTTTAGACAGATGTTCATGTTTTGCTAAAATTAATGATGTATACATTTTATATTGCATAAAAAACATGAAATTAAATGTGTTGTATCGAAATATAATGTGTCATCAATTTTTTTAAATTATAGCTATTCATGCAATCATGTGTGAAGTTCATGTTTTCAAAAAATAAAAACAACAATTTTTTTGACTTTGTAACAAGTGATTCTGTAACAATTATTTATGTTGACTATCTGAATGTGATAACAATGGGGTCATTTAAAAAAATGATCGTTTTTATGCAAACATTAAATTTTCGATAGTAAACTATATGATTCCACGTTGCACAATTCTTAGCAACCATGCTTTCAAAAGCCGATCGCTTTATCGAGATCTTTAGCATGATACACATAAATGGACTAAGTTGTTCAGCAAATAATATTTTTGTTATTCGGGAGAGTTGCTTAGATTTTAGATACAACTGCTCAAGATTTACAAAAAAAATTAGTGTTTTTAATGATATTTTGCAAGAACTTTCTAATTATTTGCAAAAAAATGACCCTGTTAAACTTACTTTCTGTGTACCAATTTGAAAAGTTTGTCAACTTGTTTAATTATTAAAAGCTTTAGCTTCAGCTGAATTTTCTTGCTTAATGTCTACATTTATACAGACTAATGGTTTGGACAGACATCGTGTATAAAATTGTCAAAATGTGTTGATTTTTTTAACTTTGTAATTAAATGTTAAATATGTTTTTGTGGAATACTGACAAATTTTTGTTATTTTTACGTGATGATTGTTCTTCTTAACCTGAATGTTGGTGAAGAATCCAAGAACGGCCATCTGAATTTTAACCTTACACTAATAGCTTTACGTTGTATTGTATGAGTGTGTAACATGTAAAATTTGTGTGCAGTGCCATCTCTATGTTCTTCGAGCTCGAAGACAAAGACTTGGTGTTCATCACAAATCCCGACCAGCGTGAAAAGAGCGAGAAGGGTTTCCTTATCAACCTGATCGACTCTCCCGGACACGTCGACTTCTCCTCTGAAGTCACCGCCGCCCTCCGTGTCACTGACGGTGCCCTCGTCGTCGTGGACTGCGTTTCCGGTAAGTGTCCTGCTTTAATTTAATTAGTACCTTCCTGTACAGTAGTGCCACTCTGCAGCGTGCGTGGGGGCCCTTTGGGGCGTCGGCGCGCGCCTGGACAGCGTTGGCGGTGCGAGGGAAGGAGAGCGAGTTTCAGGGGCGTCTAAACGCTGCCACAGGACCTCTATCCTTATGTCCGGTTGTGATACGCTACGACGTCCCTGATACACTCCTTTCTTTTTTCATTTCATAAAAAAAATACAGATTTTAATAAAATATATGTTTTTTTGCTCTGAAAATGAATAGACTGTCAAGCAGTTTTCATTTTTGTCTAATTTTGAAGTAGTTGTAATAGGATAGATAGAATTTTTTTAAAAGATAATGATGCTTGATAAAAAAAGATTAGAAGTATATATAATTCTATATAATCTGAGCCGGAATTTGTACAGTGATTTAAGGATCAATAAAAAATGTAAATTTAAAATATAAATACTTACAAATTTAAATTAAATGTTATTAGAATATGTCGATTGGCTTTTGTTTTTTGTAAAAACTTCTCAGGAATATGTTGTATGCGATACATAAAAGCTCACGACAAATGCTGACGTATATAAGAACTTAAAATTTGATAGGTCAATCGCCTTTTGTTTTTTTATTAAGATATGAAAGACCTCGACAAATGTTGGTTTGCACATAAACTTAAAATTTAATTGGTTCATTGGCTTTTGTTTTTTATTAATAGTTGTTAGAAATATGTAGTGTTTGATGTCATACGAAAGCTCTGGGTATGAGCTGGTGCAAAAATGTGTTATAAAAATCATGTTTTTGTATAATTGAATAAACAAATATACTTATCAGGAGGCCTAGATAATGCTCATCGTAGTTGATGTTTTGCATGTTGTAAACTATTTCGTTGGAAGGATTAAGTCATTTAATTTCAGTTTGACGAATTAAAATAACAATAATCAAGTGTATGATTTACTGCGATGATATTAATGATGTGTTTGTTTGTTTGTTTGTTAGGTGTGTGCGTACAGACCGAGACCGTACTGCGTCAGGCTATTGCCGAACGTATTAAGCCCATTCTGTTCATGAACAAGATGGACCGTGCGCTGCTGGAATTGCAGCTGGATGCTGAGGAACTGTACCAGACCTTCCAGCGTATCGTGGAAAACGTCAACGTTATCATCGCCACTTACTCCGATGACAGCGGACCCATGGGTGAAGTCAGAGTAAGTAAAAACTAAATGTTAAAAAAATATATTCACTTCATACTAGCGTACCTTTCATTTTCTTAAATCATTACAATTCAATTTTATGTTCAAAAAGGTTTAATTTAAATTGTTTTATACATGTATTTGTTTTTTAACATTCGTTATTTTGACTCTTACAGTTTTCAAAATTCCAATGGTGGCAATAGATAATTGGGCACACTGAATATTAATTCAATGATGCCTAAAGAGGATTGTCACTAATTTTATTTTTAAAACCAATTGTAAGTATCCAAAAACAGATAAAATTCCGAGTTAACTAATTCCATATTTAATAATACTACTATTTTTTTCCTGATCAACTTTTACACCTTGAAACAAAGCGAAATAAAGTATGAGTTCTGGCATTCGAAGCCAAAGTTTGAAATAAGTTTATTATGATGACAACACAGACCTGTTCTGACTATCGTTGAAGACAGTATTTCCATCTGATTACCCTTGATAACTAACAGCAGAGAAAGATGTAGGGTTAATATTGGTAGTTTATATGATTGTTTCTGTCGTAGGTTGACCCGTCCAAAGGCTCAGTAGGTTTCGGCTCTGGCCTCCACGGCTGGGCGTTCACGCTCAAGCAGTTCGCTGAAATGTACGCCGAGAAGTTCAAGATCGACGTTGTGAAGCTAATGAACCGCCTGTGGGGTGAGAACTTCTTCAACGCCAAGACCAAGAAGTGGGCCAAGCAAAAGGAACCCGACAACAAGAGATCCTTCTGCATGTACATCCTTGACCCTATCTACAAGATCTTCGACAGCATCATGAACTACAGGTCAGTTAGCAAATATATCTATTTTGCATCAAAATTTAGCTTCAAACATTAAAGTATTTATCACTTGAATAAAACAGAAAATCGGTGTTATTATATAATTAGCATTATTAGATTTAATCATACACGCAAGTAAACTGTATTTTTAATGACTTTGTTATTCCGAACTTTATTTATTCATTCGGTATTATACATTTCAACCAGATTCATAATTCAGACTAGATTAAATTTTTAAAGTTAAATTCAGCGTAATTCTTTGAACTTTATATTATTTACAATTTTTATTACTTTAATTCTTACCACCACAAATAATTTACTTATATAATGCCATAAATTAGTCAGCAGTAAATCCGTGGTGTATTTAGGAAAAAGGAGGCAGAGCAATTTCCATTATATCGATTTTAAAACTTGTTTGTTTATTAAAAGCTTTAGCTTCAGCTGAATTTGCTTGATTAAGGTGTACATACGTACAGACTAATCGGCTGGACAGACATCTTGTTAAAAATAGTCAAAATATGACGATTTTTTTTCTTTTTGTAATTAAATGTTAAATATGATTTTGTTTAATTTCTTTACATGATGATTGTTCTTCTAAACCTGAATGTTTTATGAAGAATCCAAGAACGGCCATCTGAGTTTTAAATTCACACTAATTGTTTTGTACTGAATTAACTTAAGTAATGGCATAAATTAACAAAAAATCCGTGGTATGTTTAGGAAAGAGGAGGCAGAGCAGCTGCTCTCCAAACTGGGCATTGCCCTGAAACACGAGGACAAAGACAAGGACGGCAAGGCATTGCTGAAGGTGGTGATGCGCACCTGGCTGCCGGCCGGCGAGGCTCTGCTTCAGATGATTGCCATCCACTTGCCCTCTCCCGTCGTCGCCCAGAAGTACAGGATGGAGATGTTGTACGAGGGACCACATGACGACGAAGCCGCCATCGGCGTTAAGGTAACCACCACACCTACACTACATACCACTTTTCAATCAATTCGTTTCATTTCACATAAATAAAGTCGATATAATATTTGGGAGATCTTTTAAATTAGTAGGCGTAATAAATGTTTTATTTTTCAAAATTAAGAAGAAATAAACAGTTCATTGTTGAACGAGTGATTGGAACTGTATGTGTTTAAAATGAAACATTTTCACATGATGAAACCGATGACGAGACTGAGCAGCAGGTCTCAACTGTGCCCGCCCTTCAGGTTGGAGTTTTTCCTTCCTGGATACGGTGTGTACAGCCGCCTGTTGCGGAGATTATATTGGCATCTGACTTTCCCTTGTCTCCACGACTACTTGCTTTGTTGTTTTACCCGTGAGGCTGATCCTTAACATTGCTTATAGAACTGCGACCCCAACGGCCCCCTTATGATGTACATATCCAAGATGGTACCCACCTCCGACAAGGGTCGTTTCTACGCGTTCGGTCGTGTGTTCTCCGGTAAGGTCGCCACCGGCATGAAGGCCCGTATCATGGGACCCAACTTCGTGCCCGGCAAGAAGGAAGATCTGTACGAGAAGGCCATCCAGAGAACCATCCTCATGATGGGTCGTTACGTCGAGGCCATCGAAGACGTGCCATCCGGTGAGTCACACATCTTATTTGTTACCTATAGCATTGTTTGGTTTTGGAGTCGTGTTTAACGAGCGATATTGCAGGTAACATCTGTGGTTTGGTCGGTGTGGATCAGTTCTTGGTAAAGACCGGCACGATCACAACCTTCAAGGACGCACACAACATGCGCGTGATGAAGTTCAGCGTGTCCCCTGTCGTGCGTGTGGCTGTAGAGCCAAAGAACCCAGCCGATCTGCCCAAGCTGGTAGAAGGTCTGAAGCGTCTGGCCAAGTCAGATCCTATGGTGCAGTGTATCATTGAAGAGTCCGGCGAGCACATCATCGCCGGCGCAGGCGAACTCCACTTGGAGATCTGTCTGAAGGACTTGGAAGAGGACCACGCGTGCATTCCCATCAAGAAGAGCGACCCCGTGGTGTCGTACCGTGAGACTGTGAGCGAGGAGTCGGACCAGATGTGTCTGTCCAAATCCCCCAACAAGCACAACCGTCTGTTCATGAAGGCGCAACCCATGCCCGATGGTTTGGCTGAGGACATCGACAACGGCGACGTTAACCCACGTGATGACTTCAAGGTGCGCGCCCGTTACCTCAGCGAGAAATACGACTACGATGTGACTGAGGCTAGAAAGATCTGGTGCTTCGGCCCTGACGGCACTGGACCCAACATCCTCGTCGACTGCACCAAGGGAGTACAGTACCTCAATGAAATCAAGGACAGCGTCGTCGCCGGCTTCCAATGGGCTGCCAAAGAGGTAATATACATCCTCCATCTATCATTCGCGAATTTTAACTTTTCTTACAAATTTATCTTTTAAAAACTTATTCGCCAGATCTTATAAAATATATGTGTACCTTCCTGCACAGTAGTGCCACTCTGCAGCGTGCGTGGGGGCCCTTCGGGGCGTCGGCGCGCGCCTGGACAGCGCTGGCGGTGCGAGGGAAGGAGAGCGAGTCTCAGGGGCGTCTAAACGCTGCCACAGGACCTCTATCCTTATGTCCGGTTGTGATACGCTACGGCGTCCCTGATACACTCCTTTTAAAAATAATTTATTTTAGTTTATAAATGATGGTTGTGAGTTATATGTGACTGTTTTTGTGTGGTAGGGAGTGTTGTCCGAAGAGAACTTGCGTGGTGTCCGTTTCAACATCTACGACGTGACGCTTCACGCTGATGCCATCCACAGAGGAGGTGGCCAGATCATTCCTACCACCAGGCGTTGCCTGTACGCTTGTCTGCTGACCGCTTCCCCACGCCTCATGGAGCCCGTATACCAGTGCGAGATCCAAGTAAGTGGAACACATCAACACACACCCTTACTGGGTGTTTTTTTTACAAAAGAAAATATTCTATGTATTAATGTTCGAGTAATTAATTGAGTAAAATCATTTAGCCACCTAATTAATGCCTGTATTCAAAGTAAATGTTTACTCAAGTTAATTTCGGCTACTTTGCCAAACCTTACTCCGGTCGTACTCATTTTTGAATATTTGTAAATTTGACAATCTTTTAGGAATAATCGCTCTTTCATCATTATCATTTATGACTTCTTCTACAATATCAACAAAAAAATTTAAATTGAATAACGCGTAAAGTTATTACTTGCGCAAAAAGTAGCGACTATGAAACAATTTTTCGTATTTAAGGCGTACTCAAATATGAGTCAAGGCGAAATACCGACTATGAATACAGGCATAAGAGGGTCCAGATTGTTTGGTAGATTTCAAATATCGAAAGTATATCCTGTGACATTTGAGTGGCGTTGACGCTAAGTGCGGCGTTCACTAGAAAACGCAGGGAGAGCAAGTGTTAGCCTCCGTGCTGTACTGCACTACACCATTGCATTTGCAGCCCCGTGGCTTTCAAACACTACCTTAAACTACACATATATTACTGATACTTTCGTTGTAGAAATCTACAAAGCACGCAGATTTTACACAATAACAATTTTGCATAAAATAATTTATATTCGTACCTGCAAAGATATTTGTACGAAAACATGTACAATGAATGAATTAAATAACGCATCTTATGTTATAGTGTCCGGAAGTAGCCGTGGGCGGTATCTACGGAGTACTGAACAGACGGCGTGGCCACGTCTTCGAGGAACTGCAAGTTGCAGGCACCCCCATGTTCGTGGTGAAGGCATACCTGCCCGTCAACGAGTCCTTCGGCTTCACCGCCGATCTGCGTTCCAACACCGGAGGCCAGGCGTTCCCGCAGTGCGTGTTCGACCACTGGCAGATCCTGCCCGGTGACCCGCTCGAACAGGGCACCAGACCCTTCAATGTTGTACAGGTAAGCGTCTACTTCCTCACCACTCCACTAGGGCCAGCATTAAATGGCATTGGTAACGACTCAAAGTGCCAGTGCTTACACTGTTGGCAAAGCAAACAGCTCTCAAGTTTGGGGTTCTAGATTATATCCTGTCTAGTACCTTGAATAAGGGAACTAACATTCTTTTTTTACTAATGACTAGCAAAGAAACTAAATACATGGAATTATTTTGACTGAATGGGGATATAATTTTGGGAAAAATAAAAAATAAATTGGTGGACAAACATTCAATAATAATTAACAAATTTAAGAGAATTGGCAATTGGCGCTTGTTGGAATGTTTTAGAAATTAAAAAATAAACACAATATGCTTGATAAATAATGTGAAGCTTAAATATATCTTTAAAAAACAGACAATAATAATGACAAATAAAGTAGTTTCAATTACTCAGCATGTAAACCATGTCAAAGGTCAAAACAACTGGTAACAATCAGTTGTTTGACCTAAATTTATAAAGTCCGTAGTTCAATTAAATGATCGACTATGATTAAGAAAACATTTTGATCTAATCAAGAAATTTTAATAACAAAATTAGTTCTTTTAGTTTCATGAAAATAAATAGTTTTTCTTTGCATCTTTGTTTTTAATGGGGCAGTTCGAGCGGATGTAAATGATTTTGTTTCGTTGCAGGATACCCGTAAGAGGAAAGGGCTGAAGGAAGGCCTGCCCGACTTGTCACAGTACCTCGACAAGTTGTAAGCGCCCAGCGCCATGTATAAAATAAATAAAATGCTGCTAAAAAAATACAAAATAAACCTCATTGAAAGAAAGCCAGTCTGTTTGAGTTACTCGCGGCTCGTACATTCGCGTTTTATTTCTCTTACGAGTATATTGACCTGTCTTATATGTTTACTATGAGTTTTTTAAGGTAATTGTTATGTTGGTAAGACTATATTTAATAAAAATGGAATTATTTTTACTTCGAAATTTGTTTTACTTCATTTTATAACATGTAGATAGAAACTACTACAACTCAATCAAAAATTAATTGCACATGAAGGACCAATGTTCAATAAAACATAAAGAACTCATTTATTAATTGTAAATTATTTTGTTGGAAGGAATAAAATAAATTTTCTTTTCACAAAATAAAATGACAATTATGGAACTTGTTCTTTTATACTACTACGTTTGTGCTTCATACGAAGGATTTCAGTTAAGTTTTCAGTGATGAGTACTTAGACCCTATCCGATAATAAAATATTTCAGTTACAAATATCATTTTAGCAGACTGGTTTTGGGACTGATTTTTTGTAGAGAAATTTCTTTTAAACTACAACTCATCGGTACTGCAACGAGATGTTTCTATTCAACCATCACCACATGAAAGGCAGTCACCAGATCAAGAAGTCGCATCCGAGTTTCTGAACCACCGCCGACATAGCAAAAGGTTTGTATATTTAAAATATTTTATTAAACTTCAAAATTAATGCATGCATTATTTTAAATGATGACACTCCGCAGACCAGATTTACTGTGATGGTTTCTAAGCTCAACAGGCCTGATGGTTGATTCAAAATTATATTTAATATTTTTGTTTAATACAATAAGTAATATTCTTCGTATTTTGTTGCAGATTACACAACACACAAATCATAACAACTCAACTCTCATCTTTCAATTGTAAGTAATAATTAGTTTTGTTGTGCATGATAAATAATAATTTTAAGAGAAAATTTATGCAATCTTAAAAAGAAATATATCAAATTAATTTTCACTCATAGTATTCATATTCAAATAAAAAATATTGTTATTCTAATGTAAATTATTTACTATTTATTAACTTATTTAAATAAAAAAAATGTAAATAATTTATACGACATTAAAAATAAATGCGTTGTAACCATAAAATTTGTAAACAAATTAATATTGTTTTACAATAAATTTCTTCGGATATTTTCCAAAACGTCTGTTTCGAAATATAATCCATAATTTACACATGATGACAATTTTAAGCCATATTTTTCTATGATGGATTCTTAAGCTCAACAGGCCTGACAATTTAAATTTTCTATAATTTAAGAAATATTTAATTATTCAAGAAGTAATTTTATATTTTTTTACAGATTATGATGACAGCTGAGTATACCGATGTCTGCACGCAAGAGAACAATAACGAATTAAAAAGTAAGTACTTAATTTATTAAAAATAACCGTGGCTTTAGAGACGATTTTTTAAAATCATTTTCGTCAGTTTTATTACCATTCAAATAAATTTACATATTCTGAAGATTAATGACTAGTGGAAACAAAATTTGCAACAATATGATGATAATCACAGACCTGTACAGAATTACTATGATTCGAAAAACATAATTACTGATTTAATCTTTTATTAAATATATAATTCCTAAATATATTTTAAATTTTTAATAGTTGTATTTATTGTTTCAGATTGTTCAGTGCCCTTCTAGAGAAAATGCAGAAATGCCTTGTTTTGGGTAAGTAAATTGAATATGTTCATTTCAGAGTCTGGTGAAATTGGTTGATTTAAAATATAAAAATGGTTTTAATAATGTAATAAGGCAATAAAAATAATTAAAATAAAAGTACATTTTATTTCACATAAAAATACATGAATGATCCATTTGATAAAACTAAGTTAAAATATAATACACGGTTAGTTGTAGCTAGTGTGATACACAAGGGGCAGACACGGTAAGTGATTAGTTCTGATTTAAAGCTTTTTTATACAAGCCGGCCAACGTCCTCGCTGCCAGCAATATCATCTCTCGTCGGGACACGCCCGTCAGCGCTTGGTGCCACTGGGAATGGTCCACCTGCAACATCAAATGTTTACTTGAAATGAAAAGAATCAATCCAGTTTTCAGATACATTAATAGTGTAATAAGTATAGTAAACTTTACTTTACTAAATATAAGTAAAGGGTTTATAAAGTAATCACATACTGTAGTTTCCACGACTGCAAATTAATGAATTCAGTTATGAATTAAATTGTTATTTAGCACCATACAAACATTTTACCCTGCACACATGTTTGACATTGTATCTTTTAACATTAAATTTTGCACACTCCATAAAGACACATTTTATCTTCGCAAACGTTTCATCTTTAAAACATTGTAATTGTACCTTTCATTCATTGTATTGCCCACGCAATTAAAATATTTATAATTAGATAAAATATTTAGTATTAAATTTTTCTGAAGATAAAATCTGTAAAAGATAAAATGTGTGGAACATAAAACGAGTGAAAGATTAAATGTGCGGATGGTAATAGTTATTTATGATTAAGTGTTAAAAGTGACATTTTATGAGTGAGTGGGGAAGTTTGAAACGAGGCGAAGCCGAGTGTAACAAACCCCACGAACGAAATAAAATCACTTTTAACACATATATCATACACTATTTTTCCTACGACCCTAGTTATGTATTAGTAAATAAAAACTAAGCATTATAGAATGACATTTTTGACAGGTAACTAGATTTAGTTCCTTTTTAACACAAGTGTTAAAAGTAAATTTGTTTTTACTTTTAACACGTTGTCAATGACAACGATTTAAATGTATTCACTGTGTTATAAACTGTTATTTTTAACTTGCTAAGCAACCGTTAAAAAGACTACTTTTAACAGTGGTCGTAGGAAAAAACTTTTTTCGCTGATTAAAAGTGTGCACGATAAAAGATGTGTAAGATTGGATATGGGCAAGATACAATGACTAGCAATATATCATGCGTGGAGGATAAAATGTATACGCTTCATATAAACTGGTATTTAAGCAACAAAAAAAAATAGTTTATTTTTTGCATGCAGACCTGTAAGTTGTTGGCCATGAGGCTACCAATAGTGATAGAAAACCCAGAATCACGCAGCGGATAGTCCTGCGGTGTATCTTCCTGCGCCAATTGTACCACGGCGCTAGGCACCGGGACGGCTTGCGTCAGTGTCTGTAGCGAGATCTGCCGTTCGGGGTCTGTTAGCATCAACACGCCCATGTCGTACCACCTACAACCATATTCAATCTCTAGTATCGGTACAATCAAAGAAAGTGCAGTACAAAACCATACTCAATCTAATATCCGCACAATCAAAAGAAGTGTGATACTTACTTATCCTGGACGTTGAGGAGGAAGTTCTCGACGGCTACAACTGGCACGGGCCGCACATGAGGCTTGGCGTAGGCGGCGGCCACGCGTTCCTCGGCCGCGCGTAGTCCTGCAGCGAATCCTACAGGCTGCGCAGCGATGCTATTACTCTGCACTTGAATACCTCTGTAATCACCATAGTTTCATCAGCGTACATAATATGTATGTATATATGTGAGTTTGGACAAGTTTATATCCATTGAGTCTTTGCGAAAATTTCAACTTTTTTTTTAGGCGTATACCCTCCACACATGTTATATTGCTCGACATTGTATCTTTCAAACATTCAATCTTGGACACATTTTATCATGAACGCTTTTAATCCGTGAAAAAATATATCATACACACATTTTATCATCTACAAATTTTATCTTCGCCAACGTTTCATCTTTAAAACATTGAAATTGTATCTTTCATTTCATTTTATTGCCTAAGATTGAATGTGTGCAAGGTACAGTGTCGAGCAATATAACTGAGGAAAAAATGTATACGCCTCTTTTTTTTTTAAATGGATATTTGCGTGGTTTCCATGCATTAAGGGACGGGAATAAACTTGTCAAACTCGTACATCAATTTGAAACTTACGTGACAGTGGCTTTACCGAACACTGACTGGAAGGCTTCTCGAACTGGACTGATTTTAATTTCTTTATCCGAGGCGACAAGGATGTCCAAATCACCACCCGAGTCTATACAAAAGTAATAATAATCTTTCCACAAAATTATATTACATTTCTACTCTTTCCAACTATGTAATCTAATTTCTAATTATACTATGACATTTAATTCAGCTGTCCTGGGGGCCTGCGTCAAACTGACAGCAACAATGGATAAACATTTTGAAACTTTGAAAACCCCCATAGCAACTGTTTTCAATATATTAAGTCAGGTGGTTGCTCACGCTTTACATGCCTATAGGACACACCAGCGCTACGATCTGTACTTACATATAAACTCGCGCATCTGGGGATCAAGTGTGGTGATCATAGAATCGACAGAATGCTTGGCGCGCTCGGCAACTCGAGACAACAGTCCGCCCGACGCCACGGCGTCCTTCATCCAGCCTAGCAATCCGCCCCCCGGCTCGGCAGCTACGGGGCCCACTCCCGCCCCCACAGTCTCGCCACCCTCGTCCGACACAGCCATGCATGCCACGCCCTTGCTCGGCGGTATGGCCGGGCTGCAACATCACACAACTTCCATTATCTATATATCTTTAAAAATAGTACATTACTTTACTAGTGCAAGAAGCCCATACTTCTCCTAAGAGTTAAGTACGATATTTATTCTTATGAGTACAGCAGCTGTGCTGAATTCAATACTAACCTCCAGTATTTTAAATGTGCATTTAACGAACAAAAGCCTGTAGAAATACAATATTATCAAGGAAATATGCTTTTTTCATTAAATACGCATTTAAAATTAAATGTCTGTAGATAAAAATTTCGATACGCTTTTTTTCATAAAATACGCAATTAAAAGTAAATTTCTGTTGATAATACTGGAGGTACAAATTAATTAATTAATTGATGTGAATTAACTAGTTTTCATTTGAATAAAAACAGATTCAAAATGTATTCATAAAAAATATTATTTTTAAACTATTCCAATTTGTATATTTTATAAAGCTTTTATAGCCCCTTAGTAAATTCAAATTTTGAATAGCTTCAAAATAAAAAAAAAATCAATGAATGTTAACTTAACAAATAGTGGGAGAAACCCGAAATTCTCCCACAGTTGGAGAAACACGCATTTCTCAAACTCAAAACAGTGGGAGAAAGGACTTTTACTGTACGTGCAAGAATAAATCTGTAGATCTGTAGAATATTAACCTGAATGAGGTGGGGTAGAAGGGCTCGGGGGCGGGGGACACGAGGCTGGTGGAGGCGGACAGCGAGAGCGGCGACGGCGACGCCAAGAAACTGGGCAGCTCGGCGGGCGGCGCCACGCTGGACAGCAAGTTCCCAGCGCCGGGACTCGCCAACAGCGACGCTGACGACGACATGCTGCTCAGCGACTCTGCAACAAATTCACTTTCTTATCCCATTCCATGTGATAAATTATTATCAAAATTAAACAAGATAAGAAATGCACAATTTTCTCGTATTTCTAAATTCTTATTAGTATTTTTGTAACAAGTTTGATAATAAATCTTACTTAATTGGTAGTAAATTGTTCGGAAATCAATGTTAAATTGAAAAATAAAAATATATACTGGTTTCCATGATGCTAAATAATATCCTATTCACAACTTAATAAGTCTTAGCTTCGCCATTAAATACGACATTAATGCATATAATAATAATGAAAGCATGCATATAATAATAATGAAAGCAGTTAAATATATTTTTTAATAACTCATTTTTTGGTATTTTTCTCTTTCAGTATAACTTTCATTTTCCTTTTTCGATAACTACAGACAACCCTATGTATTAAGAGTAGAATTATTGTTACTAAATTTAGAAAAGCACTAATAGAGTTTCTTCAAAAACTTACTTTTTCAATTAAATTTTTACATTTACTACAGCCATTTAATTTGTGACATGACATTTACATATATATTGATGACAATACTTTAGTTAAAAATTTAAAACGGTAAATTTTAATGTTTATAAATCTAGAGAATGGAAAGTTATGAGTTGGCCACATCAGATTATTTTAGTTATTTTGATATTTACCATAGAAACAATTTTATTTAATACTAAATTTTTATTATTTTGTTCAATGTAACAGTAACATTATTTATTCGTAAAAAAAGTGTTATGGTTTACCATGACTTTGCCAATATAGAGGTAAACAATAATAATTAGAGTAAACACTTAATTCAACAGCGACAAATAAAAATTAAAAGTATGACGCGGAATTTAGTGTAAGGAATATGATTAATTATAATTTGTAGTTAAATTATAACAATATTGTTAAAAAAAGACAATCATCTGTGCGCCTACCAGTTTTGTCTCCTAACGTTGACAACTCATCAAGTTTTTTATCCACGATTTCGAAACCCTGTTCTCCATTGGAATCGTCTTGTAACATGGCACTCGATTCTTATTAACAGATGTTATTATATTTAATGTAATTCACATTCACACAACAAAACTTATTTCCGTATTTGCGTACGCGGATCTGTCAAATAACAATAATATGGTGTAGTTACTTTTCATTCTACATGGACATTTTCATTTAAGAAAAGTCACTAAGTTGTTTGACACAAATTTTCTTATAAATTTTTAATGTATTGTTATTGTTTGAATAAATTTTAATATTAACACTTAAAAATGTAAACATTTTGAGTAAATTTAAATGTCGCGGCTTGTATGTAAATTTAACAAATCACATCCTGTGCGTTTTTTTATTTTCTTAATGTGTATAAAATAAAAATTAATTATTAAATTAAATTATTAATAAATAATAGAAAACATTTATTGTTAAATGTTTAATAATATATATAAATATGTAATGTGTAAATGTTTTAGGAAATAAATTTTAGTGTATAAGATGAGTAAAACAAACGTAGATTAGTGTTCTTGGGTAGAGTAGCCGGCTGTGGTTGTCATTTCTGGCATTTCGTCTCTGCCAAATCAAAAATATGGCTGATAAAATGGATCCTCCCCCTTTATTCGAAAACGTTAACATCACCAAATCCGAGGACAATGAAAGTGAACTGTTTGAGTCAGCCATGCAGGTAAATATACTACTCTTTGTACCGTAGTTGATTACATTGTTTAACCTGCAATTATCAGAAAACGATAACCTAAAGTGATTAATTTATCATATTAGAGGCGTATTGTGCGTGAAGCTGGTATGTGGTTTTGTGTTTGAAGGACGTGCCAGTGTCTGCATCGTTGGAAGACAATAATTCCGATCTCTTCAACGGAGACTTCTCTACGTTGAAAATCACCGACACTAAAGGCGAGATGGAAAATGTACCCATTAACACCAATTCGGTCCACACACCAACCATGGAAGAGGTAAGGAAAATGTCTTAATTATTCCTTTCTTATCATTTGTATAACTAAGAAAATTGTGCATTGTTAATATATACGAGTTTAATCTTGTGCTTTGATTTTGTGTCAAATGCGATAGTAATTTGTTCCGCATTGATAAAATTTTCCCAATAGTAAAACGCGCATCAATAAAATAAAATATATTACCTATTATTTTATTACGTACACTATTTAAGGTACTACAATTGCAGAACGGATATGTTATTCGATAAAAATAACTACTTTATTTTCATTTACTAAAAAGTTATTAATTGCATATTTATATTTAACTGTAACTTTTTCAATTTTTTTTTTATTATTTATTTTCTCGGTCTCTCAAACAAAATATAAAATTAGTTCTTTGTACAATTTTTCTACTATGTGCCTTTTATTTCCTTTTTATATAAAAATTATGGATTCAAAATTTCGGAAATTTTGTGTTAGTTGCTGATACTAATGTGTCGTTTGAAAATTGATTGTTGTTTGAACTCTAACCTTATTTTTTTAACACCAATTTTTTTATAATACCTATCTCTATTTCTAATTTAACTACTCTGGCTTCACAAATGACATTATTTAGAATTTTGATAAGTGCTACGAACTGAAAAAAAATATTGTACCGCTTTGTAACATGCAAAATAGAATAAAAATATTAACAATCATATGCTTTTGTTTATTTAGACAAATTTAAATGTCGAAAAAGAAAAAAGAAGGTAATGTTACTTAATAGTTTTATTGTGCTCCGTAGTGGTGCTACTGTAAAATGAGTAAAAAGTACGTCACAAATGATTCGTTTATCGATTAATAACTTCTTATTGAAATATTGTTTTGGAAATTACATTTTTCTGAAATTAATAAGTATTTTACGATTTTAATATAAATTTTATGAATTTGAATGACGCTTTATGATATTATTAACTTATTCCGTTGTTGTATGCGCTGTTATAAATAACTTGCATGTTATGATTATGAATAACATAAAATTCAGAATATTATCAGTTATGTAAAGCGTAAAGGTAATGTGACCATGACTAATATTGTCACTTGTAATTGGTTTACATTACATTATTTTAATCTTATTTGTTGTTTTCAACACAAAAATATGACTTATATAAATTAAATAATAATGCAGTTGAGAACGTCAAAGATAACTTTATTTCCATATACAGGATGTTCCATAACTTACGATAAAAAAATAAAGGTGTATACTGTACGACATGCTGTTTATAAAGAGATTATAAAGAAAGAAAATCGCAAAAGTATTACATCGTATTTACTTGAAGCAAACATTTTTTTGCCACTGGTTAGTACTTATTTTTAATAATGTTTTTCAAATCTTCTACAATTAAAGTAATTGTTTACATTATATCTAATACTAATAAATATCTAATATTGTGTAATTAATAGCTACTCCAGTGGTCCAAAAAATGTCTACATCAAGTAAACTACCCTTAACTTAACGAATTTTTTAAAAAATATCTTTGTTTCATGATCAATACGTCGTACAGTACATGCCCTTTTATTTTTTATCCTAAGTTGTGGAACACCCTGTATAATATAAATTATTACTCTTAAAAAAGGCATCATGAAAATGATAAAACGTAAAGAGTAACAAACAGTGGTGGCATGAAAATAAGACACATTTATAAATCCATGTCTCCGCGTGATTTAAACCCGTAACACTTGGGTTGTGAAGCCTGAATGCCACTGCTTAATAGTATCATAGTATAGTCATTTATATATTATTTACGCAAACCAAATTATTTAAATTTGAGAATTACTGGAATGTACTGATTGGTATCAAAAATTAAAAATAAAAAACTGTCAGGTTTTAGTTTTAAAAATCGTTATTTTACTGTATTATACATTTCTTGGTGCAGAGATAAGCTTAAATGTAAAACGTATTTCAGGTAGAAGCATCGGGAGGAGACCAATTCGTGGACATCACCATCACCGAGTGCCAGAAGATGGGAGACGGCATGGGCGCGTACGTTGCGTACCGAGTAGCGACGCGCACGAACATGCCGCTGTTCAAGGCGCGCACGTTCAGCGTGATGCGCCGCTTCTCCGACTTCCTGGGCCTGCACGACAAGCTGACGGAGAAGTACCTGCGCAACGGCCGCATCATCCCGCCTGCGCCCGAGAAGAGCGTGATCGGCATGACTAAGATCAAGATGTCGCAACAGCCAGACTCCGGCGCCGGTGGTGGCGACTTCGTAGAGAAGCGACGCGCTTCGCTTGAACGCTACTTGCGACGCACCGCTGCCCATCCTGTGCTCTCTGTTGATCCCGATTTCCGCGAGTTTCTCGAGGCCGGTCAGTATCTATTTCTCTATACCAGTGTTTCAACTTATTTCTTCCACGACACCACGATATATCAAAAATATTTAAGAAAAATAATGTATAAATTTTACATTATATTACCTACCTCTATATTGGGAAGGGGGTCATTTTAAAAATCGTTTATTGAGTTTTTGATGAGTAAATTCAAGGTCTTTAAAATTCGAAAATAACATTTTTACGATAATATCTGTGGGTGTGCAACTACTCATATATATACGATTACTCAGTTTTTATCAGGCCGAAAAAATTAGAAATTTAAATGTAGATCAAATTAAAAAATCTTATGTGGCCAGCACATAACCTCTCGCCTGTCCTTTACACTTTTTATTAATATTTATATTTTATATGTGTGAGTACCCGTGCGATAAAATATTTTTTTAAAATAGTTAGTACTTAGAGTATTAGTACAATTCCTTTTAAAGCATTCGATAATTATTTTTATAATATTTTCACTGGCAAATATAAAACATTTATTTCCATAGGTAACAAATTTACGAAATCATTAATTAAATGGGGCTAGGTAGAAACAAATTTGAACTATAAAATTTTAGTTAATGACAATATTAAATTATTATTTACAAAAATTCTTATATATTCATAATTAATTAAGATCTTTAAAAAACCTTCAGATCTTTATGAAACACAACTTCCGGTATTTAAAATCTAATAACATAGAAACTTACTCCATGTAACAACTTGGAAAACTGATTATCAGAGGCGTGTTTTGGGATCGGTGTCAATGTAAAATATATACCTTAATGTTGATATAAAGACCCCGATATTGTCCCTCCAATAAAATTTCTGTGATACCTCTACTGCTAATTATTGACAAAAACATAGAAACAATATTTTAGGAGTGAGGGGGAGGGGCTAATTAATATTTTCTGCCTAGGGACAAATTGAAGCCAAATCCGAGTCTGCGTGTATGTAAATTTTTAATTAAATGACAAGTGTATGCTTACAGATATCGAGTTGCCAAAGGCGACGAATACATCAGCATTGAGTGGAGCTGGCGTTATGCGACTATTCAACAAAGTCGGAGAAACCGTTAACAAAATCACTTACAAAATGGATGAGACTGATCCTGTAAGTATTTCATATTTCATTTTTGAATTGGTTATATTGCATATATGTTTAAAATAAAGGGTCTGGCATGTATTTAAAGTTGGTATGGTATGAAATTATTTACTTGATGTACTGTTTCGTGGTAGTGGTTCGAGGAGAAGATCCAACACATCGAATCGCTAGACGGTCACCTGCGCAAGCTGCACGCATCGTTAGAAGCACTAGTCCTAAACCGACGCGAGCTAGCAAACCTTACAGCGGGCGTGTCCAAGTCTGCTGCGTTACTAAGCTCGTGCGAGGACCATAACTCGCTGTCGCGCGTCCTGTCGCAGCTGGCCGACACGGAGGAGAAGGTAGAGAACCTACATGTAGATCAGGCCAACACCGACTTGTTCGTACTGAGCGAGATGCTCAAGGACTACATCGGGCTGCTGGGCGCCGTGAAGGACGCGTTCCATGAACGCACTAAGGTGTTCCAGCACTGGCAACACTCGCAGCAGATGCTCACCAAGAAACGCGAGAGTAAGGCTAAGCTTGAGCTCAACGGCCGCACTGACAAGCTTGATCAGGCCAGCGTTGAAGTTATTGAGGTAAGTCTCAGACTATAAACGAACGCCGAATATATGTCATTTCTGTTTAATTGGGTCAGCGGGTAATTAAAGCCAAAACCCAAAGAATGAAAAACAAAGAAATAAACTTAAACGTAATTTAAACGCTTAAGCGGAACCTTAATAATGACTGGTTTTTACGAAAAGGGTTATTATAATCTAATTATATAAAGGCAAGAATTAGATCACCCTTCACTGGTGTCGGAGGGTGATTTTGCCAATTAGGCCGCGAATTAGAATACTTCATATCGAGTCAGGTAGTAAATTTTACGGGAACTGATTTTTACGGTGGGTGATTTTGAACTAATTAGGCTAAGAATTAGAACACTTCACAGTGAGTGAACACCCTTCTCTCAGGTAGTAAATATTACGGTAACTGATTTTTATGGAGGGTAAATTTGTCAAATTAGAGCAAGAATTAGAGCACTTAACAGTGAGTTCACACCCTTCTGCAGGTAGTAAATATTTCGGTGATTGGTTTTTACGGAGGGTGATTTTTCAAATTAGGGCAAGAATTAGAGCACGTCACAGTGAGTGAACACCCGTCATTCGGTAAACATTACGGTGACCTTTTTTTGGGAGTATGAATTTGAACTAAGAACGGCAAGATTTAGAACACTTCACAGAGTGAGTACTCTTCTTTCGCTCAATGATTGAAATGTACATGTTTTAATTTATAACATTTCTACACGTACTGATCCTGGATGCTCACGTAACTAAATGATATGTTTATGTTAGTGGGAAGCAAAAGTGGAGCGAGGTCAAGAGAACTTTGAGAAGATATCAAAGATGATAAAGTTGGAGATGGAGCGGTTCGAGGAGTGCCGCATCCAGGACTTCAAGGAAACCTTCATCCGGTACCTGGAGAACCACATGGAGCACCAGGCGCAGGTATTTACACTCTCACTTACTACATTTTTTCCAATTATTTCTTAGTTCTCTTCAGCGCTCGTGGGGAGAATATTTTCCTATACAATATTTATAAATTCAATAAGGAGACATGCTTTCTTAGATAAAAATTTAGAACATCTTTGAAAGATAATCAATCATGTATAACTATATATTGCTGTTTCTGTACAAAGTAATAATTTGTTGTTCCAGCTGGTGAAAATCTGGGAAGCATTCCTTCCGGAGGCCAAATCAATCGTATGATCTGAAGTTTCCAAGTAAGCACCCTTTTGTCTTGGTGAATTGGAGCTCAACAATAAGTAGCTAGTGTGAGGAGACCCTCCTTTCTTCATTTACCGGACATGCCGGTAAATTTACAAAGGGAAACGGAACATCCCGTCAGAACAGACACTTTTTTCGCGGGAGTTCAAATCTAAAGCGTGTTCCAAACGTGTCATCCGCATTTATTTAGCTAGCTTTTTTAATTCAACTAGAGTCATATCATGGAATGTAGCCAAACGAGGAAGTCAAGGGTTGTCCATGTTTTCCCAGTCAAAAAACGTAACTCTACAATAAAACTTCACTAAAAACAGTGATTTACAGGTTTTTAAACAATGCAATAGCTAGCGACCTGATTTCAGGGAGAAAGAAAAGAAATTTTAAGATTAGCCTGCTTTTTTTTTAAGGCAGGGAGAGTTAGAATCTGTTCAGAACGTGATCACATGACAAACGTGTAAAACAGAGCTGCCAATTTTTTTCCCATGACCCATAAATATCTCATTTAACTTAAAAGATCACTAGCTACTGTGTTTTTAAAAAACCAAAGTAGGTTTTTCTAGGTTGGGCAAATAAATGTGTGACAATTCTAATTTACAATAAAGTGTTGACTCTTCGAGCATTTGTTGTTATTAAAGTTGCATTTGTGTCATTATTTTTGCATTTTATAAAGTTAATGCAATTTTAATAATGACAGTAAATTATATATACAAACACAGATTGACATGCAAAATATATATTTTTTTATTTCCTGTATTGAAGAATTTATAGAGTTTATGTTATATATTTATAGGTTAGTTTTAGACAAAACTGTATTTTCCATTTCAGTCTGTGTTAAATATGTGGAACAAATGATGTGTGCAGACATCCACTACTGGACCGGAAAGCTACCTAAGTTAAATATACAAGTACAACAAATTTACATAATAAAAAAAAATACATTTTTATTTGTAAATAAGTCACCAAGCATGCTTTATATTTTTATAAACGGAAGGAATTTCTTTGGAGCAGTTATATCGAAGTATTTTATCTCTCAATATTTATATCATTCATACTTGTTCACTCATAACACAACAAACGTTTGTGTTTAAACGATTTACATCAACTTAAATGTGACCTAAAGTAAAACATTGCCTAGAAGAAACAAAAATTTTAAGTAAACGATCTCGAAAATTAGGATATGTTCCTAAATTTTATAGGAAAATACGAAGTAGTAAAAGTTTACTTAAAACGTTGATTCTCTAAAGACATAATTAAAAAAAATATGAAAAACAGGGGCTTGCTCAGAGTAAAGGGAATTTAATAAAAAAATTATAAAATTTAACAACGTAAGGAATCAATAATTACAGATTTTGTACAGAAATTTGTCCAAATAGACAAGTACTTTTTATTTAATAAAATTTTAATACGTATGATCAGAATTTAAAATACTTGCTATTATGGCCAAATTGAGAAGACCATTACGTTAGTATTTGAATTTAATTTCTGAATTGTACAAATGAAAAAACAATTTTCAAAATTTCGAAGTGTAAATTCTTTGGGCCCGAACACGTCAATCAAATGCGCGTGCGTACTAATTCGCGAACTATCCTAAACTAGTCTTTCTTTTTATTTTTTTGAAGGCCGGTTTTTTCATCTCTGGTTAAAGTCAGTTACCGTAACCATCGGTTAATAGAAAAATATAGCATCGAAAGACTGATGTAAGTTATCAAAAATATACGTTATTTACTATTTCGATGCGATATTTTTCTATTAATCGATGGTTAAAAAAACTGACACTTTAACCAGAGGTCGAAAAACCAGCCTTAAAGAAGACAAAATTGATTGGTTGGTTTAAAAAAAAACAACTTGTAAGTTGTCATTTGTTATTTCTAAGTCTCCATTGAGGGTGTGTGGAATGGTGGACTTGTGGCTTTTCGGTCCATGGATCGCATTATCCCCAACCTGTAGGTATCATGTAACGTACTAATTAGTGTAAACTTTGAATATTGTGATATTTTATCATGGGCTATTTTGATAATGAGTTCACGAGCGTGGATTAGTTTCTGTGTCGCTGACCGCGTGTTGTCGTCGTGTTGTATACTGTAGCGGTAGACTCGGTTTGGGTGTGGTGTGTGATGGCTGTCCAACTTACACTACACATATTGTTTACCTATATATTTCATACTATATTGTATATATTAGAATTTAAACCAGATGTAAATTTATGGATTTATTATATATATCATATTATAAATATAATATCAATTCATTTGCACTTTGTTTATTTTTATGAGATTTTTAATATTTCAAGCCAATTTGCATTATTATTAAAATAAATATTTCAATAAATATCGCAATGTTTTATTTTTATTCATCATCGTCCTAAAGTGAAATGGAAGCATCATTCATTTCATGGGTATCTTCTATTTCGTAATATTTAAAGGATTTCTTACAGGGTATACAATAATATATAATACAAGGATATTACAATTTAGTGTAGTTCCTTTTATAGTCAAAAATTGCTATAAAGAAAGTTAAAAAAATGTGGATAATTTACTCAAGATCTGAAAATTTAGTTCCACTCAATTTAAATATTTTTTATTTTAAAAGAATTAAAATATTGTTAAGCAATATTAAGTACAGTCTAACGTCTAACTACTAACTTAAAATCTGAAATAGTAAAAAACATATTAAGCTCTCCTAACGAACCAGTATCTATTAAATTAAATTCTTCGAATTTTAGAACTTCTTTTTGATACTATATGTGTATATATACTTTAAAAAACTGTAAGTTTTTTGTAGGTATGTATGCAACAGAATCAATTTTAGTGGTGGTTATTTTCGGATTATTCTAACAGGTAACAGGTTGTTTGTTTGAGAACCGCAGCGAATTGGAGAAGAAACATTGCCAACTGAATAACAATGTCAAATCTTGTAGGTTAGATTTTAGATTTGTAAACTACATTTTCGCTGTATTTTTTATTTTGAAATTGTGCATTATTTTGGCCATCATGGTGATAACGTGTATTGTACGTGGTTGTTCAATGTCCTATGGTATGCGAGAAAGGCCTAAAATGCACAGGTTACAAAGAATTTTCATTACGTTTGATATTTGAAGTTTTTAATTAAATTTGATTGTTTACAGGTTTCCGAAGAATACTGCACTTTGTAAGTTATGGTTAGAAGGTATAAAGAAGGAAAATACAGAACCCAAAACTCATTGGAGAATTTGTAATCGGCATTTTTCATCAGATGATTATGTTGATGGCAAATTGAAATCTGAAGCAATTCCCACCCTTTCGCCCACTTCAAAGGTGAGATTTGCATACAGATATGATTTTACTATATTTAAAATAATCTTGAGTAATCAGAGATTAGAATATTTATTGTTTACAATTTTAAAACAAATACAAACAAAAACATTTTGAAATACTATTTTTTTTTAATTTTGGTTTTAGACAAAATAATTTCAAATGTTTCTTCAAATAAGTTGCAATTATATTAATTTTATTGAATCATAAGTTAAGCATATTAATGTTTATTGCTAATGCTAATCAACTCACTAGATTTCGTTCAATCTGGTTTAATCATTTAGTCAGTCAATATATTATTTGTGTGACTGTTTTACAAGTAATAATTTTGACTGTTGCAATGTGTGATTTTTATTTAAATTTCAGATTAAAATAGTAGAATGTGATTGTACTGCTGAAGAATATGCCACTCTTTCGTCCGAGGACGAAGTTCAATGTTTGAGTAGAACAGAACTCCAGTCTAGCAACCCTGAAGACAAGGTAATCAACAACTTCCTATTACAAAGATATGAGGGGTCTAAGGATCAATATAGTTTTAATTATATTGTTAAAATAACTTTGGTAAATAATAATTTGATTTTTATTATTTTTCTCATCGTTTTGGCGGATGCAGTTGTTAAAAAACATATCAGTTAATGTTTTTATAAAAATTGACAAATTTAATAATATCAAAAAATATTTTTTAAATGAATTAATTGTCTTTTAGACAATTTCTGAAACAATAATTATTGGAACGACAACAACACAAGGTACCCAGACTTCTTCCTCTATAGTTATACCAAGTGCAGATACATCAAAGAACATACAATTAAAAAAGAAAGTGAAAACTCTGCAGCGCTATATTCAGCAGCAGCAAAAGAAACTGGAGAGTGTGAAGGTACTCCTGGGGCATTTACGGGCAAAGGGAACGAATTCAAGAAATCGTTTAGAATTGCAAGGACACTTCTCTGAATTTATGCAGAAACTACTTGTGGAAAAGGAATTTTCTGGGATAAGAAAAAATACTAGACCTAAGAGGTAAGTAATTAAGACAGAAAGTGAAATAATTTTTATAATTTTTAAGAATATAGTTAAAGTTTTATATTGTGTCAAACATTAATGTATATTTTAATAATAAAATTGTTATTTCTGAAACGAAACAGAACTGAGTATTTATTCCAGATTTAATTTAATCGTGAATTCATTTTCGGATAGAATACAGTACGCATCGGCGCTACAATCGTTTTATATGGGACTAACAACTATTTCTTCTACTGTTGTCAAAATAAAACGAATGTGAATTGATATTTTTCAACAATTAACGTAATCATAATCATACAAGTCGAGTATAATATGAATAATAAATCAAAAATAGCTGTTTTAATTAGTACTTAAAAATTTTCACAATTCACAAAAACATAAAGTCGAAAATTACTAAGTAATAACTTAAACTAATTTATCTAATTTATTATTAAACTTTGACCATAATAATTGGATCCTCCATATTCTGTAATTCAGTGGATAATTTTTAACTAGTTGCTAAATGTTTTCTCCAATGAAAATAGATAATACTGGAAAAAATAAACATCGCTTGTTATGTTTGTTTTTATTTTTAAAAACTTTAGCAACCACTAAATTACAGTACTTTATGAACTACAGTGGGAAATAAAATTTTATTTTCTGCCAGTTTGATAAATTATTTTTTTTAATACAAGAAATTTTAGAACTGGGTTCTCAGTATTAATTATATCATGATATAAAGTCTCATTTAATCAATATATACATATTTTAGTTCTGCTATCTGTTGAACGTAGCTTCCTCTGGATAAGAACATTTAAAATGTTTTCCTTGTTACATTTTATTATCTTATACTAATAACTGAATTTTAATTGCAGATATTACCCACATCTGCCGTGGTAAGGCAGAACCACATCTGCCGTGGTTATTAGGCAGAACCCTGACCTCTGTGAGGTCACCCCCTTAGAAGACAAACGTCTTCACTTGATATTTCTGTGTGGGAAGCTTTACAACGGGCGTCGCTACGGTCCTGTGCTGGCGACTTCAGGTTCGGCCGCACTGCATTTCTTTCCCATATTACTATCCATAGCGCCAGGCAACCGTAACGGCGCACGGGGTATGAATAGGCTCCCACCAGGGTTACACATTTACACACACAGCTTTTGTATTTAAATTTTTTTACTTTTGGTTAATAAATTGTTAATTTGCAGTGCATAATTAAAAATATATAGTTCTTTTATTACCTATTCCCATATTAATCCAGTAATAACGAAAAATGTACTGTTTCACAAACAAAAATTATAGGGTGCAATATAAAGGGCAGTAAGCAATAATTTAATTGATTATTGTCAATTAGATCGAAAAGTATTGAGTTTTGATGGAGAAGAAAATTCGCAGCAGTTGATTTTTCAGCCTGGAACTGAACTCAGAATTCGGAGGCTCGCTAGACACGTTCCCCAGGTATTATTTTGTCGTTTTTGAATGATGAGATGTCCAGCCGTGAGAATAGTAAAAATAATTGATGGTGTAGCAATAAATAAGAATTTGTAACTACTGAAACATTGAACATATGAATTTTATTTAAAACTGTTTTATTGACTTTTTAATATGAATTACATATTAAACAAGCATTCTCACTTAGGAAAATAATAGAATCAAGAAATGTTGATATATAAATATTAAAATTACAAGAGATTTCATTAGTAAATAAATAAAGTAATTGTGTAGTCAAATAAAGCGTGTGTCGATTTGAAATCTAAGTTTAGATCTAACAATGCATCACTTACATCTTGTATAAATATTTAACAACACTTATGTACTCGGTATATCGTAATAAAATATAATATATAGTCACATTCAGTACTTCAACGGTTCATCATCCTTACAAGTCCTAATCAACGCAAACAGACCAATCACAACTCACACAAAATTGTACAACGCATCCGTCTTTATATTAAGACAATGGGGTCATTCCTTATTTTTACATTTTATAAATTCTTCAAAAGTGTAGTTTTAAATCTAATAAAAACTAGATCTGCTAAATAGAAATGAGAATGTCAATCATTCCTTGGCCACTATTTTGCATTACTATTTTGAAAGCGAAGTCTCTTGCAATTAATGATCAATATTTATTATTGCCGAAATATTCACTAGCTATTTAACATTGAACTTCGGTGAAAATAGTTGAACACATAACTAGTCAACTAAAATTATATTATACTTTAAACGCCACCAAGTTATGAAATTATATAAAGCTTAAAATACATTTACTAAAGAAAAGCGAAAAAGTTTATTTACTGTATTCTAACATTCTAATAGCTTATATTTATTGTTTAAAATTAAAGAGGGTGAATGAGGCAAGCACAAATGCGTCTTTCGCGCATTCTCATTTCTATTTAGCACGACCTATGTTAGTATTTTGTTGTCTAATTTATTCAAATAAATAAGTTTGCGTCTAGTAAGTTTACACACTTTTTATGAATCTTAAAATAAACAGTCCAACAAAATATAATATTTGCATTTGACTTAGTTATGTAATGCGAAGATACCACAAAACTTTTTGAAAAACATATGAGGAGATTTTTTGACACTTTCACCCGATTTGTAAAACTAAAGCTGTTAGTGAAATCCACTGGAAAAATCCTAATAATTAAAGAGTTAAACAATTATGAGAATACAAATATTCTTTAGAGGTTTTTTTGAACCTACAATTGGCGAATTAGTACGCATAAGCATTAGAATGAAAGTGTCCGAACCCTGTGATGTTTTTTTGAGTCTAAGACTTGTTATTCGTACAATCTAAAACTAGAAATTCAAATATTAACGGAACAGTTCTTCCAGTTCTGACCACGAACAAACAATTTCAAACTCTGATCTTGCATATAATTTAATTTTCTTCACATGTTAGGAAGTATAAGATTCACTTTTTTTTTGTACATGTCACAATTTAATTGAGCTTAGTCCCCATCATCTTCTATGGTTTAAAAAAAAGAGATTTACAATTGTTTGTTGGAAACAAGACAACTGAATAGTTAGTGTTATTGACTTATGTTAACGATGGATGCGTTTTACAATGTTTTGACCAAATAGAAACGTGCAGTACCAACCATTGCATGCCCACGCACTCTAGAGTCTATGTACACAACCAAGGGTGAGTGTGTGGGTGTGTGTGCGCCACTACGTGAGCTTGCTGTAGCTGGGCGGGGAGAACTTCTTGCGCAGGAACTTGAGGATGTAGAGCGGCAGGCACGACACCAGCGTGATCACCAGCACCTTCCACAAGAAGTCCGTCGTCTGGATGAACTCATAGTCTGCAACACCACATACAAATCAGCCCAATTCTTTTGCTCTCTTAGTTACAAAAAAATCTGATATGGACAACACATGATTCATTTATGGTCTATTAAATTTAAAAACTTAATATTATAACAAATCCACACACAAAATTAAAAAAAAAAAAAACATTCGAGCAAAGTGCCCTTTTGACACTGCCAATTGCAATAAGAAATAGAAAAGTACAAGAGTTCCACATATAAAATTTCAACATTCTATGGCAAAACGTTTTTGAGTTATGTGAAAAATTTAAAAACCCTTTTGAGAAAAGTGCTCTTTTGGCACTGCTGATTGCAATAAAAAATGGAGGTGCCCAACTAGATATTATAGCAGTCCCATATATAAAATTTCAACATTCTACAGCTAATCAGTTTTGAGTTATGCGACATACATATGTACGTACAAACGCAACGGCCAAAACTAATCGAAATGGATCTCAAAAGTGAAATTTATTTTAGTTTGTACAAGGAAGTAAAAAAGCAGAGATTAGTACTCAGCACAATATAACTATATTTATCTATACGGTGGCTGCAGTTTGTTAACTTATTATCTAAATATCTTAGCCACGTGCAAAGTAAATTTAACGACGGGAGTATAAAAATGATTGTGATATTTACCGAAGTAGTCGGGAAAGACGATGAGGGAGAGTATGTAGAGGCCAAGAGAGAGCAGCTCAGCGAGCACCATAATATAGTGCCAGGTGCGGATGTTGAGTGCGACCATGATGAGCTCAGTGAGTACGAGCGACGAGAACGAGATGGCCACGATGTGGATGAACTCGTCCTCGAACAGTAGCAGCGCGCCGTACATAATGACGCCGCCCTGGTATATAGAGATGAGTACCCACATGAAGAACGTCTTGTACGACAAGCTCCGACCCTTGGCCAGCTCCTTGTACAGCTCGGGGTACGTGAGCGCAATGTCAGCGCTCACGTCCTGGTCCAGCACCAGGCTGAACACGGGGAACATGGTGTAGAGCGTGGCGTAGCCCACCATGAGGAAGCCCTGGTACAGCGCCACGGACGACAGGTAGAACACGCTGGAGAACACGGCCTGCATGGTGGAGATGATGAGGCCGCGGTGCACCACGAACTGTGACAGCGACGCCGAGCGCTTGTACGAGCGTCGCCCGTGCACCAGCAGCAGCCGCGCCAGGTGCGAGAACTGCGGGATGCTGAAGTCGCCCGCCAGCGACGCCTGCTTGCCCTCCCGACCCTCGATGCCGATACCAGCGTCGGCCTGCTGTATCATGCTCACATCGTTGCCGCCGTCACCGACAGCTGCGGTGCGCTTGCCGGTGTGCTTCTGGATGAGTTGCACAACCTGAGCTTTCTGCGTGGGTGAGCAGCGGCAGCAGACCACAGCGGGGGCGGCCGTGGCTAGCTCGAGGAACTCGGGCTGGTAGTAGGCCAGACACACCTCCAAACTGTCGCCTGACACGACGAGCGCGCACCCGTGCTTCTTACGAAACGCGTTTAGCTCAAGATGCGCGTCTGTACGCGACGCCACGTCCCGCAACACATACAACTCTTGGCCGCGCGCGATCAGCCGAGAACTCTTGGCAATGCAGGTAGCCGTCTCCAGCTTGTCTCCCGTCAGCATCCACACCTTGATGCCTGCGTTGCGCAGCAGTTCCAGTGTGGGCCGCACGTTATCCTGCAGCCGATCCTCTACGCCCGTCACACACAGCAACTCCATTTCTCGTTCCAGCGATTCCACTACTTGGGCCACGCGTGCTACTCGCTCTGTTACGGATAGGCGCGCCGCGTTGTATCGCACCTCGAAGTCTAAGTAATGCTCTTCCGACAGCAGCTTCCGTGCTACCACCAGCGTGCGCAATCCATCCCGCGCCATGTTTCCGCACTCCTCTTCCAGCCAGTCTGTGTATTGCACAATGCCCGACATCACTACGTCTGCCCCCTTCAAGTAAAAGCAGATTTCACCGCTTTGCAGGTCCTGCCAACACAGATACATACATTTAATTTTAATGAATTATTCTTTTTTATTTTTTGTAGTGTCAGTACCTTGACGATGATGCCCATCCGTTTGGTCTCACTGGTAAAAGGAAAAACCTGCAGGATAGAGTAGTTGTAAAGACGGCCGTCAGGTGCGCGCAACTGCATTGAAGTAAGGTCTCGCCGCGCTAGCGTAAGTCCCACGTGCTGCGTCCACTGCACCAGCGCCACTTCATCGGGGCTGCTGGCTTGGTACGACACACTATCAGCCGGTTCTTCACTTGGCTCACCACTCTCTGCCTCGTTCTTCTCGTAGATGGGCGTCACGTTGTGGCACAGCGCCAGCGCCTGCACGGCGTCCTTGATACGCGACGTCTCCGAGCGACGCACTTTTCCTGTCGTCGCTGCTCCTGCTCCTCCGGTGCCCTCGCTGGATGACTTGTATGCTGAGTTCAGTACCGAACTCACCTACAACATTATCAAATTAGGACATGTCAGCGCTGAATTAAATGAGAGCCTTAGTGAAATTTTGTTCCGGTCAGAAATAACAATGTTCAATGACAGAAATAACACTTCTTGAATGCTTGATTCTTGGTCCTTGATGCTTATGTTAAATATAAACAGTCAGGATGTTGTGTTAAAAAGTGTGGCGGTAAAAATAAACATCGTTTTAAACATAAAGATACGTGGATAAATTATTTTAGCAGAAATAATATTTGTTTAAAAAAGTAAGTAATTTTGATTTTTTTTCAAATGCCAGTAGTCTACATTCATAATATCACAAATAAGAATTGATTAGGAATACTATATTCTTCAAAAATATTGTTTTTCGTCCTGTAGGCTTTGTACTCCTCTTTGTAAGTTTATTGTTTTCATTTTTCTTTTTCATACACCATTATAATTACTAAGTAGTGCTACGCACCAGAAAGAAAATTAACAGTCTTATATATTATTATTTTCAAATGTTTTGCCTTAAAACCTTAAATACACGGCGTAAAATTATTTGTACTTTTTCTGTTTTTAATATAATTTTTATCGTATGAAGCGCACTTAAGCAAATCGTTCGGTCATTGAGCTTTCCGCTAAGACTACCATTGTTACGCTGATGGAGAAAATAATGTTGATATTGAAACAATAACTTACATCATCGAAAGAATCCTGTGTGTAGGACACCGTACCAAGATGCAGTCGCTTAAGCACCATAGAGTTCTGCGTGAGCGTGCCGGTCTTGTCAGACAGCAGGTATGAGATGCGGCCCAGCTCTTCGGGGATGGTGGTACAGCGCACTTGCGTACCAGCCATGGCGGGGTCGCGGCCGATGGACCACGAGTAGAACGCCTTGCCCATGTCCAGGTTGACGCGCAGCGAGATGGGGATGATGTAGGAGAACAGCAGCACGAAGCGGAACATGTAGCGGTACCACGGGCCCTGGAAACCCTTCAGAGCCATCATCACGAACGCCAGGCCCAGCACTGCGCCGAAGAGGACTTTGGTCAACGTGTTCAGCTCCATGTCCAGTAAGCCCACTTTCGACCGTGGTGTTGAGTTGTTCATTACGCTACGTGTCTCTTGACCTACACACATTTTTACAATATCAAGCTGAGTGACTTGATTTACTTATAATTTATCAAATGTGTCTTAATTTTTTTTCTTATACTTGTTATGTAGTTTTTTTTCTTATAGTTATTAGTATAAAAACTCACCTGTATAAATGACAACCCCTAAAGCTTGTCCGGATGCGATCACACAATTTGTCCATAGAGTATTTTCTAAGTCTAAACTTTCTTCTGTGTCGTGCTGAAATTAATAAACAATACTTTACTACAATAGTTACAAAATTTTGCTAGAAATAGTAAATGAAGAGTCAAGTAAATTATCGCTAATATGCCAATATTCAAATCTTCTTCTTCAAATTTTGTTATAATTTAGAATAATTTCTAAATAGTCTTCCAATATCCTCTTAGTCAAAATTATTTGAGTAATTTATATTTGATTTGATACAAAACACAGTCATAAAAAAATTGTTGCTTTTTATTAGTGTCTAACCGAAGCTTCGGTTTCGGCAAAAAATGCTGAAGAGGAGCCGAATATTCGGTTACGGTTTCAGTTTCGACTGAAAATCGTGTTTCGGTTGGACACTACTTTTTATACTATTGAATGAACAAAAAATTTAATAAATACAAAAGGAATTCGTCATATACGCTTTATGGAGAAAATATGTGTTTACCCTGGTGAAGGTGCCGATGAAGGAGTGTATATCTCTTTGAGGCTTCTCGGCATAGACGACACCTTCGCACTGAGACACCTCTTCGTCGGTAGCCATCTTCTGCGTGTGTGGCACAGCGAGACGCAGCTTCCAGTCTGTTTCTCCATCCAGTTGGTCGGTACGCACGAACACGGCGCCGGAACGCTCGGAGGTGCGCAACAACACCAGGTCTGCGGGCACGCGCTCGTCTTTCCCCACCTGCACCAGGTCGCCCACTCGCAGCGCACTGGCTGCCACCAGCTCCGTGCCTCCGCTCGCCACCAGGCGGCGGTAACGCTGGTTGTTTACCTCCTGGTCCAAGTGATAGCGACGCAGGTCGTCCACTGCTTCCCGACATATCGTCACGAACAACACGAAGCACTAAAACAATATCCTCATATTAATATTATTTAATTTTGAAATTATAAGTTTAGAACTGAAATTAAAAAAAAAAGATATACAAAAGATGTGCGAAAGTGGATTGAAGAAAATATTGAAGAAGTGAAAGAATTTAGATACTTAGGATATACATTCCACAAAAACAACCAAGTAATAAAGCACTTGGAGCATCAAAAAAATAAGGCAACAGCCTCTATGAAATTAATATGTTTGGGTGAAAGAAAATTTCAAAGAATTCTTAAAGTAAGATAGATAATATTCGAAGCCATAGTTACTAAATATATTACTATGCGATGCAAAAATATATGGATGGACAGAATATAAACAAATTGAACAGACACTAAAATATACAGAATAGACATAAAAAAGAGCAGTAAAATACGAAGAACGAGTAAGAAATACGCAAAACTCAATTCGTTAAGAATATTGGCGATAAAAAGAGGCGGAGAACAACAAATTAACAAAATGAGAACAAACAAGAAGTTTACTACGAAAGAAATGGGTATTCTTCTAGAGTACATACTGCGAATTGCATCAAAGAGATTGGGACATATTCTAATTATAACAATAGATACAAATAGATACAAACATCAGTACCTACTGGACGAATAGAATAGTATGTAGTGAAACAAGTGCAGAAAGTTGCCTATTTCCCACTAGGTGTGAAAGTTTCGGCATGAGACGAAATCGAGTGCTGGAATCTCACAAGGGTGATAGGTGATTCTGTCGGAGTGGCACACTATACTTTTTCTATTTGACACAAAAAACAATATGGCGCATATAATCATACAAAGAGTACCTTCACGCATGCGCAGTGTTGTAATTACTACGTGAGAAATGATAATTCCTATACTGCACATGCGCTGTGTTAGCAAATACTCTGGGAAATTATTTCTCACACTTTAACCCACGATTGTGGGAAATACGCTTTAGCTTTATATAGTGTGAGAAAAGTGCCACTTTCCATAGTGGTCGTAAAGAAAAGATGATTTTCAGATATAATGAAGAGAGAAACAAGTACTGGCTATCAAGTGACGAGAAAAGCTGTAGACTTTGCTAAAGTGCAGGGAAGTTCGAAGAGAAAAAAAAGAAGATGAAGTTCTATTAGACGATTTGGCTTGCGGATATGACTGGATAAAAGAAGTTATTAAGAAGATGAACGTTAATGTATGATTATAAATGTACTAGATTCTGAACCTATTTGCAAGAATAAATAAGTAATAATAAATAGAAATCAAGTAAATTCAATTACAGTGATGAGGTTTCCTTTATTACTTATATTGTTACTTATTATAAACAATATATAACAAAATGTAAAAATTATGGGAAAACTCTCTTGCATGCACTTATTATAGTGTAGTATACTGACCAGAGGCCCCCAGTAGGTGTAGAGATAGCCGATACGAATGTCGGGAATGAACTGGCTGGTAGCCATGACGAGGAAGTAGAGGTTGAGGAAGAACTTGAACTGCTGGAAGAGCACGAGCGGCAGGAACGTGAGCACGTTGTACTTGCGGTTGCGGATGGCATTGTTGGGGAACTGGCCGGGACATGGCCGGCCCAGCGTGATGCTTCGCGGCCGCAGTTCCCGCGGTCCACAGCACCGCCTCCATGCGCCGCACCAGCAGCTGCGAAAAACACCTCTACATCAACATCATTCCACGAGAAGCTATGCACAAGGAAAGAATGTACAGCGGCAGATCAATCAATCCCTTAGGTGGCTTTATTGGTCCAATATTTATATTTACATGTTCAAATTTTATAATTGTTTACGAGATAAGATAAGGGGCAGTAAATGATTTTTGATCTAATCATTTGAACAAATAAAATTTGAGAATCTACAGTAAAATTAATGTAATCTTCAATGGTCTAAGTTAAAGTAAATTTTTTACTTATTAACAAAAGATAAAATTAAGGAAGATAAATTTAACTTCATTTTATTAAATGTTTACAACGAAATAATTTAAAATGTAGTTTGGTTTGCTCATCATTATAATCGAAAAAGTCTTTATGAACAAATGGCAACCAGATGACCAAGGTCATAAATTTATTGTTATATGTGGTGTAGTTATAAATAACTAATAACTATATAAAATTTTTAGGTTAGAATAATAACAAAATAGGAGTATACAAAGAATGACAATTTAACTTTTAATAATGTCAGTACTTTATCTTGTTCTATAAATACGGATACATTTCAAATTACAGTCGTATTATGAATTTTGGCTGACTTTGGAATTTGATTAATTCAATAAATTTATTATCTAGTGTCTATGAATATTGTTTTTAAAACCACCTGTATCATACCATATTTTTTAAATATAAATACAGCAATAATTTTATAGATTTTTAATATTTAATTCATATCTTCATTTATAAACCAGAGGATAGAATTCGTGAATAATTTATGTTAAGACAGATACAAGGACATTTAAATCTACAAGAACCATTCAATTCTCAACCTATTACTTTAAAAATATAACAAAAGAATATTACACAAGAATAACTGTTTTATCAAAACAATAGGAAATAAAGAAGAGATTAGGTCTACGAGGAAATTTAATCAATTTGTTGTTTACTTATTAAACATTCAGACAGATGAAGAACAAATATAAACAAGTCAATATTAGGTCAGAGGTCGAACGTTATGAATTTGCAGCCGGTAGACAGAGAAAAATCTCACCTAAACCAAGAGTTGTCATTCCGAGGTTTAGTGATCAAAGGAATGTCTTCTTTGGATGTTTGAGGTCTGTTTAAACTATTCTGCGAGTCAACACTTTCCATATTCACCACATCACTCGCAAGAACGCAATCACAAAGCTTTACAAACGCGAGAAAATGTTTCGCACAAATATTTATGACACTTGTGTATGAGCTGTCACAATTCGTCATGAAGTTATGTACAGGTTATGTGCACTCACCTACATAAAAATGTAACTAGCTTTCGGCGTTTCCGTGGGGCCCTGACTCTGGCGTCGCCGTCCATGGCCCCAGCATGCTGCGAGGCGCCCCCAAGCAGGAAGTCGGTCTCTTCGTCGAGCTCAAAGTCTTGCAAAGGATAATCCATTAGAGGAAAAATGTCATCTTACGATGATTTTTTTACTGCAGTTGTTACAACATTATTACATTTTTTACAAAGACTGTGTGAGTTAGAAAAGTGAAAATACATTAAAATCTGGTTAGTTAGAAACGTAAAACGGTCACAACCTCTATATTTGTGTACAAATGACAGCAAGTTCGCACAACACTAGACCTGGGAGTTTTGTATTTATGTCTACTCACCAGTGCGGCTATCTTCACATCACTGCACTCTACATGGTGGGATTTTCGAAAACTGCCTATTCACATACTTAAACCTTCACCTTTCACCACGTTTTAACAAATCTTGGAAACTTATGCACCTCAACAGTCCCAACTATAAAGAGATTTTCTCACGAAAGAAAAAAATATCGTTATTTGCTCTAAAAATAAACAAATCAATAATTCACCTTCGCAAAAATGAGAGCTACCCGATCATAGTACAAAAAATGTTTAATGTAAACGTACATGGCGCTCAAAATATTGACAATTCTAAATTATATTCTTCAAAAAATTTAAAATACCAGCAGTGCAAACGCAACTTATAAGTAAACTTGACTGAATATTAAATGATTCGATTATTTTGCTAATCTATATTTTGGCCACGATACGACCACGTGCTCAGGTAAGAAATGAACACGGATTGGCTAAATAAAACAGTAAACTCCACCTCCTCCCTTAAAATCCAAACATAAATTTGATTTTCATTTCTTTCTTTTGATGTTTCTGCATCAATAATTTTACCTCCCGGCAGCTAAGACAGGTACGGCGGTCGTACTAAAAATAGCAAATCGAGATTTGATGAATAAAAACGTTTCTAAAACCCGACAAACCGATTTCAATATTTTAAAGATATTTAGGTATCGTATTCTTAAAAAAAGCTGTGGCAAGACCGTTACGAACAAACAATATACGATTCAAACTGTTTTTCTAAATATTCGCAAAAAACATAAAAATGAGAATAGTTAATGACACTTCCCGTTTACCTATTTTTAGGTAGAATCTGTTCAGTCGAATTCGCTCAATACGTGCCTACATACGTCTGGATGAACGGATCGACAGACATTCTTTCTTTTGTTGCAGATGGTATAAAATAAACGTACTATTATAGTTATAATTTTATTTTGTATGATTTTTGGGGCAAATAAAGGAATATTTATTGCAGGAGATATGATAATGGTCTTGATGCGAATGACATAATGAAAAATGATTTTGCAGTTAGAAAGATTGAAGACAATTTACTTTTACATGTATATTTGTGCATTAAGTAAATTATAAAATAAAATGTACAGTTAAGTAGTGACTGAAAAACCGGAAAAGATTGAGCACTGTTAACACTGACGCGGCCGTTACAACAGGCCCCGAGTCCACTGATCGTCAAATCAACACAGTATTGCAAATGCAAGTTGAGATATCGATAAAAAACACTTGATACATGTTACGGCAAAATGGAAAAGCACTAACTACTCACTACGACTAACTCAACGTCTTTGCGCTGTGCGCGTTATGGGTTCACTTCACTTCCGCTCCACAATGTCCAGTTCCGCAGCTTACATCACACAATGGAAACAACGCTGTACTTCGGCCACGATCTAACCTACACTCCCACATCTCATTTTCACTCATGCGCATCCTTTGAATTGCACTAAAAATGTTATCTGGTAGCTCTCAAAACGTATATGTTATATATTTCAGGAAAGAATACAGAAAGGATGCATTTTCCATCCTTCGTGAATCCTGTTCCTCCATTTCAACCATTACGGTTGTAAGTTGTTTTTAACATGTTTTTGTTTACGGAAATTTTACAACCATATGTTATTTTTTGTGGTCGTTTCTTTTTAAATAATACAAAGAAAAACTATTTTAAAACTAGGTCCCAGTAAAAACGTCATAAATATTGAAATATAAGGAACCTATTTTTAAATATATACATTCGTTGTAAAAGAATATATTTTTCTAGTTTTATTTTTCAAATATTAACTGAATTATAATAAGTGTCTCAACTGATAAATAAATTTTTAATTTTTATATTTTTTTTTTGTATATATTTTCTAAAAATATATAAATTTATCGTTATTATTTGATATAGAATAACAAAATGAGATCATTATTTCATATTTGCTACGAAAAGTCCCACTCAAATTTATACGATAAATATTTTTCTAAAACTTTGAGTGTCACAAGCAGATGACAATATTTTTTTATATAATCTATACGTTCTAAGAATATTAAATGCCAGACACCATTTCTGCGCTTATAAAATGTGATTAAGTATTGTTATTTTGAATAAATACCTAAACACTGTTGTATTACATAAATTTAACAATAATGATGAAAATATTTAATTGTGACATTTTACAATAATTGCTAATAATCATTCGTATATTTACACTGTCAAATAATGTTGAAGAATAATACATTATTAATTATTTAATTTATTAGTGTCACTATTGCAATGTTTGCATCATTATTGTACTTACTGATGGCAGTGGTGTGAATGTAGCATTAGGTTTATAATTACAATGCGTCTCTGTTGCCCATATAAACATAACAATTGTGGCTACATACTACGCAACTCTTTTCACAGCGTATTTTTGGTTAATTACTCGTTCACACCCAAATACGGGCGAAATATAAATTATTAAATAAAATCCTATTTTCTTTTTACTTAAAAATTAACATAATATGAAAAGTTAATAAATTTTAATAGATACGTGAGATATTTACAAGTTCCTTTCATAGAACGAACCCTAAATTTTGGCCGACTGTCGGTTGTGAACAAGTGAACATCGTTGCCGAAGTACAGTAACCGTGTAAAGTTTTTACATTTACCATGGTTACTACACAAATAACCCTACATAATTTTTATTAGGCCAAATATCAAAAATTTCTCTAATTTGTGTAAAAACCATGTTACAAAATTGGTTTCTACAAAACTTAAATAATCTTTAAATGTACAACTAAAGACAGGATTGCAGATATATTCACACTTTAAAGTGTTACGTCTCTGCTTTAAAAACACTTATTTACATCGGAATTTTCGTAAAATGCACTTTCATTTCATTTTCAAATTTATAAAGAAATTAAAATAATAATCATCACGTTTAGTTTTTTCTTTTTATCTACATATTTGATAGTCAAAATACCTGGGCACGTGACAGCCAATCAGAGTTTGGTTCCTGACTATTACATTGAATGCGGGAACTTTAAATTAGGTTTGTATGTATCTTTTTACATATCACACATTAAAATTATTACTTTTACAATGAGCCACTTAAAACGTACAGCTGTAAAATGTAAACTACTTTCAAGTTTACGCGTTTAATCTAAGAGTTTGATTCAAACCAAATGAAAATTCATGTTACAATAAGTTGTTTTTTATAAACATGTCAATAATTTTACTTGCGACGTAAATTCATATACTTATATTGGTATATTAATAGATAAATTATGGAATACACAACTTCAAATGTGTAATTTTGAAATAAAGTAATAATGGATATTTAATGATTATTATTTTATGAATTTGAATGAATTAATTAAACTTAATTTTAAATATAATCAGGCATCCTTACGAAAATTCCGCCCCTAGTTTTCACTTAAATGAATCATATTACAAGTCCAATTTGGAGTTAAATGCGTCTAGATATTGTACCGTCATATAAAAATGTAAATTTATTTACATATTGGAAAGGATTGATTTTGTACTGCATATATGACTTAGAATTCATTCCTAACACAAATATAAAATCTAACAATTTTTAAAAAATAAATATATTTCATATAATTTATTCCCCAATAATTTTGGTTGTAAAGTAAAAAAAAAACAAAGGTTGTTCCCTTAAAATCATAGAATTGTCTTTACATGATCAAAAATTTGTTGTTTAAATTATTTGTTAAACAGCGAATATTCAAGTATTTTGTATATTTTTCTGTACAGATATATATATATATTTTTCTGTACAGGTATATACGAGTTGTATCAAAATTGTATTTTTTATTATTGCAAATACAAATTGAAAAAAATATATCTTACAACAAAAATTTAATTGAACTGATACAATCTCGTATATTTCTGTTTTAATGCATGTTCTACATAAACGTGTAAAATTATATGCTGGTTATTTTTTGTTTTTAAATTTGACAATTTGGAAATTATAAATAAAATTTATTGGCAAGTTAATAAATAAAATTGTCATGTTTTTATTAGTTTTTAGTTATGTAGTAAAAACTTGTAAAACACAAATACACTAAATAACGTTGGAATTGTTAAATATAAATAATAGAATAATTTACTTTAAAATAAATCATGCAATTTGTCTATTAATGTATTTTATTCACTGTTGCCAAGTTTGGTAAATTCGAGCGCAAGTAAAAAACACTTTAAATGAATAACACAAAAAATAAGTTTACGCTTATTATTTTGACGCTTCGTTAGCAGTAATTTGGTAGACGTTTAAGTAGAACATAACGGGAATGAGCAGTTTGAGACGTGTCTATATGCAGTAGTAAATCGTTGGGGATGAGGTGCTTACGATCACGTCTTCCAGTTGTGGCGCGAGGGCTGCGCGGAGGCGGACGGGGGCTGCGGGGGCGGCTGCTGCGGCGGGATCATGTCGAGCAGGTACTGGCGCTGCAGCTCCGCGGCGCGCTGCAGCTCCGCCAGGCTGGGCGCGCCCTTCCCGCCCGCCGCCTGCGCTTGCGCCTGCGCCATGGCCAGCTGGTACGGGTAGAACAGCGGCGAGAACGGCAGCATGTGCGGCGGTGTTCCGGCTGACAACCCTACGCCAATAGTCACAGTACAAATTAATGCAAAGTTGTTCAGAGTAAATCAATTTAGATAAAATTCACAGCTCTTAAAATAGTCATAGCCATAGTTTCTCGACATAAATATAAATATTTGTTAGTATTCATATCTATTATCTTTGTTTCTTGCTATAGTCACTGTGCACAAACGCTAAGTTTGCGTATTTCACATACTCAACATAGTTTCTGATGTAGTTCAGTTGAAAAGTAGTAGTTCATTCGGTATTGAGCAAACGAAGCCCGTACAATCGATGTTTGAACACTGAGCACAGTGAGGTTCCGAAAATATGCATGCGAATAATCTTAATAATAATATAATACTTATGTTTAATTCGCTGTTTATCATTTCTGTCTTTTAAAAAAATGGAATTTATAAAACTAACTAATGTGCATATTTTAAAACTTACATGAAAAACAAACAATACGTTAGCAACCTTTTTTTCACAGCTGCTATTTATTCAGTGCAGTAAACAAGTTAAATGATAGTGAATAATAACCTTTATAAGCATACGATCTTTGCGCGATCCGTAGTTTTTAATGCCGAACGTACCCATAATAAAAAATTGCATGCCAGTGAACATAAATATCAAACTTTTTTCCTAGAAATATAATTTTGATAACATTAAAGATAATTGGAGGTCACATGACTACCACTTGCTAGAGATCATCCTGTATTTATTCACATCTTACTGTGGTTTAAATGGGAACAAACATGCACTGTCACTTATGCTTATATTAAGACTTGAGAATGATATTTTTTCTGACTATGTCGGAAATAACAGTTCAAAACAAAGACCAAAAACAGAGTTTATGTTAAGGGTGTGAATTCGGTTTTATAGTTCATGAAGCATAGTGTATTACCTCTGAGCAGCTGCTGATGCAGGGCCTGCATGGCGGCGGCCGACGCCACGGCAGAGGCGGAGGCGGCGGGCGGCACGCTGGGGGCGGCGGCTGCGGCGCTGTACTTATCCTGTGACGCGCGTGGCGGGGGCGGCGTGGGCTGCGCTGGAGGCGGCGCGGGCGGCGTCGCCGCATGCCTCGGCGCCCCTGAGCCAGGCGTCGGCGTGCCCGACTTGGGCGCTTCCGGCGACAGCGACGTGCACGTCACCTGGAACACGCCGTTCTACAACACACAACAACACATCAGTACCCATACACTCTACCCAACACATTCATCAAAATAAAACAACGTTTGGTTGGAATAGTTTATTATTAAATCTAATATATACATGCAAAGGAACTGGAAGGATGGTGTCAGACAAGGCATTCCATGCTCTAAACAAGGACAAACGTTTGGGATTAGTGTGGACAAAAAGGTAGTATGAGTTGGTTACCTGCGCCAGTCGTTGTTCAATCTCCTGTTCCTGTTGCAGCGCTTTTACGAATGCCGTTTTCAGTCGGTTCGTGTGCTCAGCCTTCAGAGCCTTCTTCACGTTGCTGGTTACGCACTGCTCACAAATCACGCGCACCTCCTTGCCTATTACACACAATAAAACATTCAGGTTGTGCTCAAAACTATTTTTTCAAAATGTATATAAATAAAAGCCGAACAAGTTAGCAGTAAAAACTACTTAAAACTGTCAAAATAAACATTTTTCCCGCTATCAATTAGATTCAATTCGGTCGCAGCGCTGGCGTGTCCTATTAAAATTGATCATGCGCAGCTATATGAACTGTCGACTTGTAAAGACAATCGTGAATTGTCTAGGTAGTTAGCCTACAGCTTTTACAAGTACAATTTATAGTGGGTTATGAAACACTCACACAGAGATTTTTGGTTAATAGTTAGTGCCACTGGGATTTGAACCCTAGACCATCACACATTCCACTCTGCTCGTATCAGTCATTGCTGCCCATCATAGTTCTTCATATAGTCGTCTCAAATAAGCAACGATATTACTTCATGTTAAATCAACGATTTTAATGAGGTTTCATGTACTGTGTTTATGGTTTTTAATTATGCAAAGTTTCTACCTGTTATAGATTACGTTAGGGAATTCACTGTACAAAAATGGAACGTTTTGCGGTATACATTTTAAACAAAGTATATGAAACGTCTTTAAAATGATGACGCAACACAGTTGCTTATTCCAGGCGACGATAATAAGTTATAGTTTTTGAAAAAGATATTTGAAAATGGCGTATGCGAAGTTTACAACCTTTTGTGGAAGGTTGGATAGCTTAGTGATCAGGCGTCATAAATTATTTCAAATTGAAAGCATCCCTTGAAGAGAATGAAATGGGCTGTATGAAACAAATTCTTACCGGATTTATTTTGTATAAATTTTGTTTCTTATAGGATCTAAAGATCTTATAGGAAATTGCTAATAACTGTTACTACAAGTTTCATAAAACATTTTAAGTGACAATCGGCTTATGTTATAATAATTTTCAAATATCTCTTACAAGAACTAGAACTGAAATTGGAGTAAGGTGACATTTAGAATGGGTGACTTTGGAGTTACGTTACATGCTCACCGTTGTTGTTGTGCGTGGGGAAGGTGGCGTTCTGCCGGTGCTTGCCCTGCTTCTCCCAGCGCCACACGGGCGTGAAGTCGGCGCGACACTGCTGGCACGCGTGCGGCGTGCTGGGCTGCGTCGTCTTGGGCTCCTTAGTGAGGAAGTCCACCACGTGCTCCAGCCCCACCAGGTAGATGAACTCCGTGTTCGACGGGTTCGGGATGAAGTGCATCTCAGGCGGCGGCGGCTTTGGTGGCGGGATCTATCACACCACACACACTTACACACACCCGCGCGCAGACAAACGCAACTTCAACTCTCACACTGGCTGCTCAAAACCTCTACCAACAGCTATACACATCTCTAAATCCATTCACGGCATCAATTCAATACATATTATCAAAAATGTTTGGTAAACGAATTACATACAAAACTTTTTCTAAGACTGCAGAAATAAATTTTATAGGTAACGTATCAGATAGAAGGGGTTGAAACAGCATTGCAAATTGTGAAACAAATTTCAATCGAAGGGCCGATTTTTTTTACTTCTTGTTAAAGTGTCGATCACTTTAACCATCGTTTAATAGATCTGTGTTCATTTAAAATATATAAATATGATGCCCACTTGTTAGAAATTTCTATTTTCTATTTTTTTTTTAATATATATCGAACGGTTTTTGAGATATGTAAAACTGTTTATACTGAACGCAAGCACAAAAATAACTATTATAAAATTTCTAAATAACAAACACACATCTTTCATCTTCAAACAATGGGTTATATTTACAATAAAAACTAAATTAGTAACCGAATTGAAAGTCTACCATTTTCAGCAGCCAATGAAGGGTTACTTGGAATAAATCAATTAAGTAATAAATATAAAGCAGAGAATTGAATGAAAGTAGATGGTAATATCTTAAAATAAAGTATAATATATTGCATGAACAGGTACCGTGAGATAAGGTGGTTGTGTTGAGGCAGGCTAGCAAAAAAGGAAAATTCATCTTAAACGTCTCATCATCCAACTCAGATCATGTAATGCAAACATCCAAGTTATTTCACAGTTAAAGTGTAACTCTACAAACCTAATTTATCTACATTCACCGAATCTGGCGAGCCGTCAAGAAGCACACTAAATATATATCATTTATGTCACTGCCTCGTTTACAAAATTCAATAAAAATACTATTTGAAATTTATATATTCCTATTTGAAACTTATTGAAAACAAGCTAGTCAATATTATTTTGTAATTTTATTAAAAAATATATTAATATTTTTTTTCAGAGAAAAATTAAATACAGGGATTTAATTAGAGTGAAGGACAAAAAAATATATTTTAAACTGCATGTGGATTTGATCGAATCTAGTTATGAACGAGGCATTAACTTTGGTAGTTGATTTGTATGAAGTCTCTCCGGTTCGCCAAGTTCTGTGAGCGTAGCCGCAAGATGTCACGGACCGTATTGCACTAACCTGTAGTAATGTCTTTTCCAGTTGCTTCCGAAGCGCCAGCTTGGCGGCTGCCTGTCTCTGCGCAGGCGTCTGGTTGTCATCTCTACTCCTCTCCTGCAACATAACATCTTTGTACTTTCTACTCCTTACTAGTTTCACACATTCAACACGTAACCCCCAATCACAACAACTATTCACATAATTTTGCAGCAGTTATTCTATCTTTTTATTTTAATATTTTGTAGTATTTACAATTAGATCAAGATGGATGCATTCTGTTTTCATAACAAAATTTTGAATTATTATTATTTGAAGTATCATTACTACTCATCAATAATATTAATATGTAGTTAAAAAACAAACAAAATGGTCCCACTTAGCTTGTGCTTTACTATTGCCAACAAGGAGATTTTTCGATGATATAGCTGAGAAACGCCAGTACTGCAATCTGCGTTACTAATACTAATTCGTTACAATTCGATCGTAGCGCTGGCGTATCCAATACGGCAGTGAATGTCACGCGGTTTTCGTGCTACACTCCGCAAAAACATAAAACAAATGTGCAGTATTCCCGATTAAACATGTACATTTAGAACTGAAGAAGCGACAGACGACACGGTTGGGGGTGTTTAGAGAGAGTGGGAGAGATACCTGGTCAGTGGCCGTCAAGGGCGCGGCCGGGGGCAAGCCCTTCACGTCCACGCCACCGGAGCCCTGCATGCAGCAGACAGACAGACACAATGCACAAGTTACTCTTCATTGTACATGTCTACCCAGCACCCCGTCCGATATTACCACTTACACAGCACATTATATTCTCTTCAAATACGATTTTTATTGTAATACTCGTAAATAATCGTGATGTTAATATGTAGTATAATACCGCTTTAACAGCAACAGTAAGAAGACCAATAATGACAAGCTGTAATAGACAAATTAGGTGATTGTCTGTTTACTACAAGACACGCCAGCGCTGCAATGGAATTTGGTCTACAGTATTCTGTTTGTTACTTTTTTTTCAATTTAATATGCTGCATTTTTAATATCGGACGAGCCTCTTATATGCCTACGTGATGTGTAATAAATAGGTAACAAAAAACGAGCCAAAATGCTAGTGGTTGGAAATGTTTGCTAAGCTTTCGTGAAAAATGGTTTGTGAAACTGTACTTATTACCATGAGAAGCAGATTATGATTTTTCAAACTAATATTGTTAAAAATTACTACAGTATTTAGAATATAATCTAAACATACTCTCAATAATAAAGTTTTTTTTAACTTTATTTGTACTTCTAAATAGGATACCTCATCTCAATGGGGAAGTTTAGTGATTTTTTATTTTTTTTTATGATTATCTTCAAAAGTGATATTCTATATTATATTTCATTCAAAAATGACATCATAGGAGTTTACGAAGAACATACAGTCTACCGTAAAAAGCGCGCGCTGTGTTCCCAAGGCAATAAGGAGTTTTAATCAATCTACGACCTACGTTTAAAAATCAGGTCTCACCACCCGTTCTACGCAAGCGCGTAACTCACTTGTGACGTCAAAAAAGTTCGATGATAAATTAATTATAAATTAATGGGGACATAATTTTAAGTTATATTTCACAATTATTAAGATATTTAAGATTTAAAAATATTTCCTATGTAATTTCAATCATGCTAAACTTCCCCATTACTGAATGTACGAGATTATATCTCATTATAGCTGATGCCAAACAGAAATGGAGCTACACAGAAATATATTTTAAATTTGAATATTAAATGAAAATTATTTGTTTCACTGAGATCACCCAAAGATATAGCACTTTTACTTGTATTTGGCACGAGCTATACACTCCACTGTTCTCTATGTGCGGGTGTGGTGTGTTTACCTTGTCCCTGGGTTGTGGCGGCGCGGGCGTGATGGTGACGGCGGGCGACAGGTCCTTGGCGGCTGCGGGGAAGGCGGCGAGCGCTGACAGGGGTCGGTTGAGCGAGTTGCGCTGCGGCGGCTGCGGAACGGACAGGCTGCTTGCTCCACTGCCCGAGCCCGAGCGAGACGTGATGGACACGTGCGGTAGCGATGCTGCGTGCACGCCTGACCCTCGACCGCTCACCGTCTAAACACATATACATTGATAATATCTGTGCAGTTTTACAACTACATCTAAAAGGTGTTACACGTACGTATATATTCACAACTTAAAGTTTTTTATATTTTATTCGAAAACTTGTTGCATGTACCGCTGACTAATAAAATGCGCATGCGTATTGAATTGAGCAAGGAGAAAAATCCTCAAGATTATGAATTTTATCTTGATGTTTGAAAAGTGTGTATAACGACAATTAACTACGTATTATGTCAAATAGCTTTCCTACATGTATAGTGTGCCACTCGTGCAGAATCACCTATTTTCCACCTTGTGGTTTGTTTTGCACTTGTTGCACAATATACTATTTTGTCCATTTTCGATATTGTTTCTATGGAACAGATATTATTCAGATTTAAAAACAGCAGACGTACCTACATGCAAATACGTCCATACATGTAACCCCTTCATTTTAACTCGTAGCTGTAGTCGTATTCCATTTGCCAATTTTTCAGTCCATTTGACTGGATCAGTTTAATCCCTTCTACACAACACCTACTGATTTAAGTGCTCAACTCGCTGAGGTAGATCAGAAAGATCTAACCAATCCGAAATGTACTGAATTTAGAAATTTAATTGATCCGACTGGGAAAAGTAATACCACTAATGTTTCGAGAAATAATCATGCGTCAACTGAAGAGATAATTGACAAAAACGATGCATTGTGCATATATTACAATTCACCCATTTAGAACAGGCAGACTTGTCATCTTTCTCAGATTCATCCACTTTAGTGAATATTTTTAAAAAAGAGCAGAGAGTGATGTATATCAGAACGAAGTCAATATCAGAATGAGCAAAATTGATACTAATGTTATGTGTCATTCTAAGACCAAAATTGGTTCTACGCGCAGATGTCTCTTCATTAGAAAACTACTCTAGATAATTCGATCTAACTAGTTACTTTACAATGTCACTACTTCGTAATCTACCATATGAACTATACAGGTACAAGTGAACAACAACTGTATATTGGTTAGGTATTGGTTAGGTGGAAGATCAGCCTTGGCTGAACCTCGCTATTGAGATTACCTCAATAAAGTAATATTATTTTATACATACCCGGTTATGTGTGACGGGCGGCGTGGCGGTGTTGAGCTTGCCGGTCCGAGGTGGAGGCGGCGCGGCCTTGGCTGGCAGCTTGACGGTGGTGGGCGTGATGCTGAGCCCGGACGGTAGGCCGGCGGGCGGTAACGCGGGGGCCACGTTCACGTTCTCCTTCAGCTGCTGCGACTGCCGGAGCTTCTTCAGCAGCACCAGCTTCATCTCCTCCGCGCGCAGCTCTTCGCGCAACCTTCGGAGTCCGCGTTCGCGCTGCCATACCTACAAACATATTACATTCACTCAAAAGAACTTTTTTATTTTCTTAAACTTAAGGCAGTAATTGTCCAATATGAAAATAAGAACGATAGTAATATTTAGAATATACACATTTACTTCAATGTAGAACACGCCAGTGCTGCGATCGACTTGGCAATAGAAATTAACAGGATGCAGAAAATAGCGGGAAAATTTTAATTTGTATTATTTGATGCACTATGTGCAATTCACATTGAATAATTATAATTACAGAGTTATAAATATATATGTTATTTGCATCGATTAATTGCAATTTGTCGTGTTATGAATTTACCGCTATTCTTAACCTAACATACTAAAAATATTCGATCTTCCTGACATGTATTTAATTTGCCCGCTATTTCTTGCATCAGTAATAAGTTGTCGTATCAGTTGCAGCGCTATTGCGTCCTTTAGGGCAATCACCTCAGTGACCATGGTCCAGAACAGAGCGGGATCTTTAAATAGACGTTATGAATAGGGATAGCGATAAATTTAATGAGAAAATATATATTGACAATAGTAAGGTGTTTTAAAATAGTTATATAATAGAAAACTAATATACTATCTATAGAATGCGTTCTTTTTTACTTGCTATCCTTCTCCTTGACGTTTACTTAAAGTTCCCGCTCTTTTCTCGACAACGACCAGTGTGAAGCTGGTGTGAACTTGTGCTTGGGCCCAAGCAACTGCAGCTCACTTGTCGACTTGTCCCATACTAGAAAGCGCATTCTGTAGATAGTATATTAGTTTTCTATGATATAATTATTTTAAAACACCATACTATTGCCAATACATTTTTTCCCTTATTAAATTTATCGCTAGACCACAGCCACTGAGGTGATTGGGCCCAAGCTACAGCAGTGCGTTCGTGCCCGATAAGAAAATATATTTGCGCTGCAACAAGGAGTTTTAACAGCAGGTGAAATTGAGAAGTGAACACTACCTGTTCAATAACAAGTTTTACTTGCATTTTGGTGGTGTATGGGACCTACAACCTATAGCCAAAGTGGTATTTTTATTTGATTAATAGTTGACAAAGCTGGGAATCGAACCCCAGATCTCACTCCGCTGAGTTCGAGTCGAAGCGCACTAACCAAATCCGCCTCCGCTTCCCGTATTGTCATATTTAAACTACTTGTTGGAATGGAAAGGGTTGTGTATGTGTACCTCTTGGGGGGAGAGTTCCTTGATGGGGAGTAGGGGCGGCATGTCTGGCTCGCTGTCGCTGCCGCTGTCACTGGGCTGCGCCGTTCCGTTGGCGCGCGGCCGGCCCGTGCCGTTCACCGCGGTGTCAGGGCTCTCTGCGTAGCTTCGCGGCTCCGTCCTAGGCCGCAACACTCTCCTGACACCACCACCTGCTCCTCCTCCACGTCGTGTACTACATAAATATCAAACATCACATCATTACCATATACTGTGTGTCCCAAAAAGCTGTTGTCATAGGCATTTAGCATGGGAAAACAGTTTTTAATACATAAAAACTGTCCGGCTAATAACTAAGTCACCGTATTGCCCAGGACAATACTTAATGTATTCCTACATGTTAGCTAATACAGATTACTTCATTTTAATAGCACAATTCAATGAAATTTACTAAAAAGTATTAATTTTTTCACGTGATGCTTTTGTTATGCAAAATTACAGCTGTCGAAACTGCTCAAGTCGATTTCGATTCTAGAAGTATATTTTTATGTTTTCTGTTTTAATCCGTAGGCCCTTATTCTAACCCCTTTACCACGAATTGACAGAAATGTCACTTTGCCTATTAGCAATAAAAACGTCACGCAAAAAAGTGATTCTTTTATACAAATTTAATGAATTATGTTATTAGAAAGAAGTAATTTGTATTAAATAAGATGTAGAAATACATGTAGTATTGTCCTGTACAATATGGTGACTTAGTAGTTAATCGGACAGTTTTTATTTACCAAAAAATGTTTTCCCATGTTATATGCCTATGACAACACTTTTCTGGGACACACGGCATACATGTTATACAATATTACAAATATATCCGTCGTCATGCACTCAAATTATCTATTAACATACTAGAACAGCTTTATTATAAACTCAAAATTAAAAAATGTATTCTTTTTTACTAACTGGTACGTGAAAACAAAATACTCTAATAGTTTATGTATTCTGTAGGAAATGGACATTGCAGAAACGAGACGTAAGCGAGGCCAGCAACAAAATTTTCCTACGTGGTAAATATATTATTTTTTGTAGATCAGTTTATATTGAATAATTTTGAAATAAAAATATTTCAACGACAACGAAGCCGGCAACCAACTTCACATACAAATAAAACAAGTAACAGAATCGATCATTGACTTCAACCATATTATTGTATTTTTAACTTTATGTAGCTTTAAAATGTGTAAACATGTAATGTTTCAGTAAAAATACGAAAGTTATGATCACTTGCGAATAATGTGAAAAATAAATATTATTCTTAGAAAAACAATTTAGTGGTTCTAGTAAAGTACCATTTTCACTCGAATAATTCTAATCAAAATCCAATCAACTTCCCGGGATAACAAAACGTGTAAATAAAAATAACTATATTTTTCAATTTGATAGAAAAAGTTACAATACAGAATATTGGTTATCCACGACGTTCTTTTTCTTAAAAATCACCTTTAACTGTTTTTTATATGCAACATAATAAGCAAGATACAAAACATTTTTAAAATGAACAAAAACGAGTTTCAGCCTTTATTCCAAACAAAATAAGATCTAAAATTTATACTGGCACTATTAAATTTAGTCCAGAAAAATGGACCAAAATATTGAGGATTCAGGTTTATCCATCGTTACAGTCAAAATACTCATAAATAATAAAAAAATCTTGTATGTAACGGTATCTTTAGATTTATACAAACAAGTATTTTCATACATTTTTCAACTTGATATTATCCAATAAAGTCTCAGGACTTTACATATTCAATATAATTTCAACGTTTGATGTTTAAACGATTTTATCAAAAAAAGCAACTTGGAACATGTTCTACATTTAAAGAATGTTTGCTGATTACTGCAAATTTTAGTTACTTCTAGGGAATATATTATTATACGTTACATGTATGGTATTTTTTAAAGTTTGTATAAGCGTTTTAACAAATATTTGTTTTTACTATGTTATGAGTAAACAGATATGAATAGGATTAAAAATATAAAAGAATAAATGTTTAGATAAAACTATACCAACAAAATTTTTTGCTCTACACCACGTATTCTTTTTAACAAATATAAAAATAAAAAAAAATATTTAAGAAATATTATTTTTTACGTATTTATAAAATCTGAAATATTAACGAAACAAAATGTTTATTTAATATGTAATTTTATCTTTCACTTCCGGGATTCGAACCCATGATCTTTTACTTACAATACGAGGGAACATGTTCATTATCGACGTGAATAAGATATTAATAAGTACCGTACACTATCTATGACACGTGTAATAACTATTTTTATTTTTACAGTTTTTTGTACAGTTATCGCAAAGCACAATTAAAAAAATTATTCAACAAACATGTTTGAAAATTACATATGGTTCAGTTCGAACTTTTAAATTAACAATAATAAATATTTGCGATATTAGTATTACAAGTATTAATTTATTTACAAGAAAAATTTAATAAACTTTTACTATATTAGTTTTCTTCTACTTATTACTACTTTTAAATTTTAAAATGTTTTGTTTGTATTCCTTTATTTGTTTAACATTTAATATTTTTTGATTATGATACTTTAGAAGAGCTACCAACCTTAAGAAAATAAATTGTAATAGGCAACACTCGAATCAGTTATAAACGAATCCGTTTGGATGCTTTTGTAATTCTATAACAGACGCAAAATAGACAAAAAAATCTTATACAGTTCTATTAGAGTAAGTATAACTTTTGTACATATAAAGTCGGCATTTTTTTAAAATTTTGTTATGAACTATTACTTTTTATTTTGAAAATGTAAAAACATTATTTTTATTTTGTAATAAAATACATTAAAGTAATCTACAATATAAATTTCAAGACCTAATATATGATATATGTGCAAGAATTATTGAATGGTATTTTATAATTGATTACACAAACATCAGCATTATATGTAAATACATAATATCATCTTACCGTGTAAATTAAATGAAAACAAATAAACACTATTAAATATCAAGAATAAAATGACAGTAGGTTAGACAAAACACTGTCTCACATTTCCAAACAAATGACAAGCGTGAAATACCCTACCCTAGTTATAACTTTCCGTTGGTACTACCTGTCACTGCCTAACAAAGTGATAGGTTATTGGTCCATTCCAAAAACCGCTTGAATGACATTAATTTAAACTTGAAGCATTAATATTATACAATATACACGTTATTTTTGATTATATATCTATTCAAATGACAAAAATTTGACGTTTATCAATCAAATTCAATTGTATACGCGTAAACAGTTCGTAAAAAAATAAACTTCATAAATATTTATCTATTAAACCCAATTATATTTACAAACTATTTATCTGAAAAACTACATAGGTTTTATATTTAATACCAGAATTTTTTAAAACACTTTATTTAAAGATATTTCTTTTAACAAAAACAATTTTGAGTTTGAAATAAAGTACCACTTCCGGTTAAACAAAATCTAATCAGCTCTTCTCAGGATAACAAAATTTGTAAATATTTTTTTTTAGAATTTTCCGTCTAATAGTAATTGTAAACACACATATAGTAAAAATGTTAAAATTAGATAGCAGAGCTCACAATAAGTTATTCATTGTCTTCCTATTACAATATTTATTTTTCATGTTAGTGATAGAAATTTAATAATGAAATGTTAAAATAGGAGAGTAAAATCTTTGAATCGCATTATTTTTTTAACTTTGAAATGAAATGGTTTTGAATTACAAATAAATTGAACACCTATGTATAAAGTATTAAAAGTAGTAGATGTAAATTTTTTGATGTTGCGAAAGGTACAAAGTGTATTTATTTTTTATCAAGCCATTAACCTTGTCAAATGTAATTTATACTGATGAATATACGTTTCGAAATTATTTAACCACTTATTCCAATTTGACAGGGTTGTGTGAAGAGGGCGCCAAAATTATTACTACTTTAATAAAGTTAGTTTGAAAGTTTGTTAAGTATGCAAAATAAAATTTTTATTTACGAAAAAAAAATTATAAATGAAGACTGCGCCGGGTGCAGATATTGTTCGCACGGCCCTGATGTTTGGATTTGTAGGTTACGAGCATGACAGTTGGGGTAAAATAATGAAGGTGTGTTTACCTGATACTCAAATCAACGACGGACTCATCCACTTCCATCTTTTCCATGACACGGAGACGCAGCGGCTAGTTCACCAGCCCTGCGACCTCTTCCTAAAACCAAACATTCTTGTGAAATGAGGTTAGCTTCTTCGCAAACATCGCTACGAGTCGCCACAACTTCATATTTCAATCATAAACAATGCTAATGCAAAACAAAATAAAAACAAACAATGTTTATTATAATCATTAATTTCTTTTTCGCTTTAAAAACTGTACAAAAAAATTGACATTTTATGTTAGGCTATAGAAATAAAACAATGATTTATCCCGCGTAAGTATTTCCAATAAAATGAAACAGTGGCTAATTGAACACCGGTAAATGCTCAACGTGCTTCCATTCTATACCAGCATCCCAAGAGTGAATGGCCGCTAACTATACTTCCACTATTAAAAAAAACTAGATTTTAGAGGAAATGAGATCGCGAAACTAAGTGCACGAGTGAAAAGTACGCGAAGAGACGATTAAAACGACACCCAACACGACATATTCGTGACGTAATCCCCACATACCTAGGGTCAATTAGTGTACCGAAATTTGTAATCTAAACCTCGCGTTGACAATCGATTATCTTGAACACACACACTTTTCTCACTAAAAAGTCCTCGGATGGTTCGCAACGGCGACACTAGACCTCACTAGCACTGGCCACATTGTTTATATCGGTGTTTACTCATCATTTTTCGGTAAACTGAACGATATTTAACCGCAAAAACACAGAAAAATAAACCGGGAGACTGACTTCACTCCAGGCCAAATTAACAGACGACTGATTCAATTCAATATGGCGTGGCCTTGTGTTGCGTCTACACAACACTGCTGTTATACAGGAAATACGTACCGTATCATTGTTCTCTCTCATGTGTGTGGAATTCGCCACAGTTGCGCCAAGTTCCGACGCACTTTCTCACCTTGCTCTTCTTTTCAACCACTGTGCGCGCGCATCACATACACGCACGTACGTTCATTTATTTGGATCACAAGTGCATCACCTGCCTAGCGCTGTCCTCTTCTACTACACACGCGTCAAAATAACTGTTCTAACCATGTTTTGTGTAGAATTTGTTCATTTCGCAGGGAAATTCATTGGCTTACTCGAGTTTACGTTAGTTTTACGCTCGGTTTGTGAAGTTGCTGTCTGCCGTTGTGCTCTAGATTTGTGGATACATGTGACGGGTTATCAATACTCTTATCGCTCACACACGCATAAAAACTATACCTGGTCTACTTGAAACTGCTACATTTTTAACTAACTTCAATGTAATTTGATTGGTTCGGGGTAAACAAATGATACGCACGGACTACGTGCCAAATTTAAAAACAAAAGGTAAACGCATCAAACGTCCTATAATTTTCACTCAAATATTTAATGACTAAGCTTGTATTTAAAGCATAACTATTTATAACGCAGTATTTATAAACAAAACTTAAAATATTAAAGTATTTCATTGTTTACAAACATTTTTAACGACATACGACAAACATGGTTAATATGCAATTTTAATTTGTAATCAATATGAACGTATGTAGTGCTCATTGCAGAAATGCAAACCAATTAAAAATCGATATTATCGGGCCATATAATTGAAACAAGAATATAAATAATAAAATAAATCACACATTGGTAATTGAAATACATTATTTATTTGATACATACAAGAATTTTTAATGAACAATAGTTCAAAATGAATTTACATAAAATTAACAAAAATATAATATTGCAGTTCTGTAACATTTAAATACTTTTTATAAACAATCACAAAATACACAACACAAATAATCACATCGAAAAGTATTCAAGAAAATAAACAGATCATTATATATAAATATTCATACACCACACCAATTAATACAAAGCAATTTTACCCAAAATGCATTTCTCCTCGATAAATGCATCTTTCAAGTTTTTGTGCGTTGCAAAATCAATAAAATTAAATAATTTTGATGATTAAAGTAGATAGACTGGTACAAATCAGTCGCCGACATGTGTCACGCTCGTCGTCTCCTTCTAACACATGAGTATATAGGAAGCTGTTGCTGTTTAGAAATTAGAAACAAAACAGGAACAGCTGAAATGGAAATGGCGGCAATTCGTACAAATTTAAATTGTTGGGATGCGGCATATACTATATAAGGACAGTAACAGGACATGCAATGTAAAAAACACACTTACTTCTCGCTTTTTGTTTATGAAAAATAGAGAATTTGCTTTTGTTTATTATAAAACAACAAAAAAAAGTAAAAATATTCAAGAATTCGTTGACTGCGACAATATTTTGACAAATTACGAATTTTCAAAGTTTGATCAGCTTTATGATTTATTCCGTGTAGGAAATTCCTGTAAGAAAGGTGATTTTTTAGAGTGTTCATAAAAGGTTCTTTACCTCCCCACACCTATGGAAGGAGGTATTGAGATCGTACTAAGAATAGCATATTATCGAGTAAGTACTTTTGAAAAACGTACAATATGATTTTGAAATTTTTATTTTCATCCATTATAACGACGAGTGATCCAAAAAATATTTCTGATTATTTAATAATAATACCGTATTTTTTACATATATATTTTTATATAGAATGGTGCACTGGAAGACGCACTATGGAGATTTCAATTATAATTTGAAAATATTTTTAATAAAGAAAAAATTTGCAACTATTAATATTATTATTTATTGAATAAAACATCTTTTTAGTTATAGATTTGTACAGTCTACTAAGCAGAACTATAACTAAAAAGTTGTTTTATTCAATTATAATGAGTTCTGAAAAATAAAATATTTTATTAATTATTATTTATATTTTATATTGTTTCAGTTCCAAATAAATTAACTAATCATTATTTTTATGAAAAAATATTACTATTCAAATGCAAATTCTCTATTTTCTCTACAATATTATTAGTTCTTATAAATAATGTTTTCTAAAATAAATTATGAATTTTTATCGATAAAAACAGGTCAATCCAATCTGTTCTCAAGTAATTTAATAACCGATTAAAACGGTCAATACCACAAGCTTCTTTCAAAAACGTCTTTTTGCAGAAAACTACCATTTGACGTTAATATTAAACTTGTATTATTACTTTACAACAGACAAAAATAGTGACTGTAATTGATTGAGATGTTTGGTACGCAATGGCAACATATTGTTTTATTTGACAGTTTTTGATATTCAACAGCGGCACTAAACCTAATGAAATAAATTGTATTAAGTTATTAATGCATTGTTTTTGAAATAGCTTTATTAAACATACTTCAATCATTTACAGTCACGTTTTATTTAAAAACACCAAATTTAATTTTCATAACGGTGCAATATATGTAGTTAAATAATAAATCACGGGACATACAATATACTATAATTCTATTTATTAAAAAAAAAATAATGTGGATAAAAATTCATAGTTTGTATAATATTAAAATAGACATGTATATATTTAAAATAATATTTGTTTTCTATACGTTTAAAATGCAATAAATATATTTCAATTCTTAGGGACGAAAAGGTTATTTTATTCAAATATATCTCTTTCAAATATTAATAAATATATATTTCCCTTTTTAATTTCATAGTAGACTCCAATAAAGCTCTAGTGTCCCAAAAGTTCTCGGACTTTCAATTATTTATAATATAAATTGTGACGATTTATTAGAACGTATTTTCTAGACCTTATGAATTGACGGCTAGTATATACCATAGGGCCATTTTTGTGGATATAACTAATTTATTTAGTCCGAGTACTTTTGGAACATTCACATAAACGTGTCTGACCCTTGGAGAAGTGTAAATATTGTTCCAAGGTATATTTAAGTAATTTAAGCCAATTACACAATTATATATATTCTTATTTACAAAATATAAATAAACGAATATATCGTCGTGTTTTCACTAACATTTCTAGATTCATATATTACAATTTAAACGTATATATGACTCTAATATACTTTAATAATCTCATATTTCATAAATAAATCACTACCGATACATTCAAACAAATTTATATATTTCTATATTTGGCTAGAAATAAAATCTATAGTTGTTCAACATTATTATATGAATTTACTGGAGAACTATATAAAACAATAACATTTTAATCATTGCTTTCTATGCTTATGTACATATATGCGCACATTGTAAATGGCGGTTAGCACACAACGGTCTCTGATACATTTTGACTCCAAATAAAATTTAGATGAAAATCTCACTTCTTCTATTATATTTTCCTTGCGCATTTTAGTCGTTAACAGTCTCTGTAATCTTTAGCTACACTTGAACTGCTTTTTCATTGTACATTGCGCATGGTGTTGGTTCTTTACTTAACTTGTTTTCTAAATAATCTCTTTTCATTTTAGCGTCTAGATTTGAAAATTTTCTGGATATTTTTACTTGCTAATAATGTCAGCCAACAGCCTATAATATGTTCCGAATCATTCAGAAACAGCATAACATTATTTGGTTAATAGTTGGTGACACTGGCAATCGAATCTCAAATCTTTATTTTTTTTATCAAATTTACCACTGTTTAATGAGCGAACAATTGAAAGTGCCAATTGCAGTTGTTATGTAGATGTCATATTCAGTTTTTTTATGTCAAAAATCCTTGTACACTTTGAAATACATTCCTCATTCGTAGTGAAAAAAATTCGTCAGAATTTTACATAGAATAGTATTCTATTTATCAGCCGCCATATAAAATGCGTGTGTAAATTTATGATAAAAAATTATTGTTTTATATAGACTCCAAATCTGCCAAATAGTAATTATAGCTAGTGATGTGCCATCTAGTAGCCATGGGAAATAAATGTTATGGCTGTATAGTTTGGACTAAAAAAATCTGACTTTTTTCAACAATACACAACCTCAAATTATTTTACTGTGATGAATGGGTCTAGGGTATTCAAATTAAAATCATATTCGTTATTTTGTTTTGTTCTTAACAAATTTCACGTACACAGCCTCAAATATGAGAATATCTGTTCGAATCCCAATAAGAAAGAACCATTCTGAATATGTAATTTTTGTTGACAAGTGCAGAACTGTAGTTTTACTACTTCGAATTTGTGGTTCGAACAAAGCCAACAAAATACATACATACACAAGCAAAAACAATGGATGTGATATCAAGTTAAAAAGTCAGATTAATTCTGTAGATGGACACCAACTAGCGCTGTTCGTTTAAAACATGATCGCGTTGTAACTGATGAGTTAGCAGTTTTGATTAGATGTCTGTGTTTCCCTCTCGCTATGTCTAGAGAATGTCTATAAGTTATCATCGTTAGCGTTTGTAACATATGTACGCTTTAAATATCACAGGTAGCGGTTATAGTATATAAGTTGTGTGCTCCTCTAACGCTCTGCTCTCTCCAAAACTACACAAACTATCACAATGTTTCCATTCCTAACACTACGGCCATTTGTACCAGACAAGAAAATTGTAAAAAATTCTTCACATTTTGATGTTACAAATTTTTTTATACAACCGTAGTATAAAACAAGCTTGAGCTATTAGTTCGGCCTGACCTTTTCTTTTGTTCTTGTGCTTAAAGTTTTAAATATTTTTAAGTATAATCATACATATTAATTATTGTTAGATACTTTTTAAGTATAATAATATGCATCTTGTCTATAAAATCTAAAATAATCATTACGTTTTTTAATCATGATAACATTCCTAAAATGTATAAACTTCTCTCTTATTTAAAATTTTCGTCTCATTTGCCTAATAATTTTTAATTATTTTATTAATGGCTATAATATATTCATAAAATGAAATATTGAAATTCTCTATATTTTCTCGCTATTTTGGTGTTTCGTATGCTTCTTCCGTCGACATGTTGAGTTTTTTTTTTACTTCTAGCAACAAAAATGTTTAAATTCGGCATATGATGACCCCACTGTTACCTATCTACTAATAAATTGATTTTATTTGCCTTTATATTTTCCTATTTATGTGTAGAATTTGGGAGCAGAACGTGGGCACACTGCATAGCAGACATTCAATATAACATGTTCTCTTCATTCCGATTTTAACACTCAAAAGTCACCAAAAATACACTGAACGTGAACGAAATCGACTAGGGTCTCGCTTCTAGTTACATTAGGTCTAAATGCTTAGGTCACTCGATCAGGTACGATGTTGGTGGTAGGGGTGCACTTCCCTCTTCACTAACATCTTCCACAACAACTCTTCTCATTAGCCAACATTTATTTATTTCTTTTGAAAACATTTTTTAGTAATAAATGATAATGAATAATATATATTGTAACGCAATCTTTGCGCATAAATTCGTGAAATTCATCAGTTTTGTGTAGTCAGTTCTGGGGTCTATTTAATGCTTTCCACTAGAAGACGAGTGCGCTGTAGTCTCTTGGACCCAAACACGACTTCACACCGAATTCATACTAGTCGTAGACGAGAAAAAAGCGTGAACTTTAAGTAAACATCATGGAGAGGGATAGTAGTAAAAAAGAGACCGCATTCTGTAAATAGTATATTAGTTTTCTATGATTTAATTATATTAAAACACAAAATTATTGCCAATAAATATTTTCTCTTTTTAAATTTATCGTTGTCCCTGTCCATGACGTCTATTTAAAGTTCCCACTCTTGCCCTGTAGGACACGACTGCGCTACGATAGTTAGGACCCGCAAATTTGACAACACTGGAAAAAATAACGGAGAACTTTAAATACCCGTTTAATATAAATATTATATTTTAATTTAAATTTTTTGACAATTTTGTATCTCCCTGACATCTCTATAAAGTTACCTGCTTTCTTTCCACTGTTGTCAAATTGCAGTTCCATTTCTACTGATATCACCCTATAGGTAGAGATAATTTTTGAACTGCAGAGCTATCTATCCGGAGGATATAGAAGTTTAACAAACAATTTGTGACTACACCAAATTGATGAGTTCCAAGAATTTTAAAAACATTGCCAAGTTTATTAGAATTAGAACAGTTATTAATACTATAAAATCAGTAATTTTATTTAAAAATAAAATATATATTTGTTTTTATAAAACAACAACTATCACTGGGTTGAGCAGAGATGACACTCTTTCGAAAATCTAATTTTGCTTAAACAAGACTTTCAAATTCGATTTTCAGCGATCATTATATTTTATAATGAAATCACTTTTAATTGATTGTTTTTGTTTGTTGTGAAGATGTTGGTGAATATGAGCACAGCCCGCTATGTCGCCTACGACTCATCTTCACGTGATTGTTATTTACAGCTAGTGCAGACTGACTCATTTCGTTCTTTCGTCAGTTAACATGTATGTACAATATGTACATCAACAATGGTGTTCCCTTCTTCGTCTTGTTTCGTCTCATCAACCATTCCCACAAATCTTTATTCACTAAATATTTTACTTTTTCCTGACACGCTGATTTACTGTCTTTTTATTGTTGACGTATATTTACTATTATTATATTGTCTCATGATAACTGCACATGTATATTTCTTCCTCATACCATATTTTATTTATTCCATATTTTTCCCTTATTCACGTATTCTTAACATCAGCAAATAAAGATTTTGAAATGGTTGATGATCCTAATAGATATTGTTATTAAAAAGTGGTTGAAAAATAAATAATTTTTCATTATAGTTCATTCGATGCGGCTTAATGTATGTATAAATTGATGAACCACACCGTTTCATCTACTACCCCTTTGGTCTGATTAAATGAACCATAGTCCAATTACGATAATGTATTGGTCATTTACATAACGTCATTAGCGGTACACTGGTGTAAAATAGAAAATTGTGTGTACCTAAATTATTCAAAAACAATAATAGCAGTAAATATATATTCTGTAAAATTAAGTATTAAATCTTTTCTATGGCATTCGGCCCGATACGTATTGTAAAGTATTTATGATAAAATGATTGTTTAAATAATTATTAATCGAGACCTCTTAACAGCGTAATTTATGTATGCGCAAAATTTACATACAAAATGGAGCTCAATAGAGTTACAAATTATAAGTTATAAAACTAAATAGGCACCATTAATAAAAATTAAATTCAACAATATTTCTACTACACAAAAAAATTAATAGAAATTTTGAAACCAATGATAGGGCACGAGTGCGTTACTGTCGTTTTGCTTTCTTTGATCCTATCCAGAGGGCTGAATTACTTCACACTGGTCGTGGTCGAACCATCGAGAAAAAAGCGGGAATTTTAAGTACACGTCATGGAAAGTGGTAGCTGTAAATATAAGACGGGGAAAGATGTACCGGCAATAGTATGATGTTTCAAAATAGTTATGGGGTGAACATTGAATCGTTAATATCCAATATTTTTTTCTGGAGCTATAAATATGCCTGTTTATTTTGAAAGTTTAATTAGCAAAGTAAAAGATCGTTATGTGGTCAAAATTCGTCTAATTGATAATGTAAATCCTTACAATTGCGATTTATCTACTTTTTCACAGCAAATGGCAGATTTTCCATCAATTTTATACGGTGATATTTATCAATTTAACTCCCTAACGTCTAATTAAAGTTCCCGCTCTTTTTTTCGGCGGTTCGAGCACTACCAGTGTGAAGTTGGCTTGACCCTCTGGTTGGAACCAAACAAAGCAAAACAGTATACATTATTTCCGCTTTTTTGTTCTATATCGCGCATGCGTAAATTACGCTCAAGGTCGCGATTTTTTTTTGTTGCTGATTAAGGGGAAGTTGTAAGTGACATTAGTTATTTATCTTCAACCACTGGCTTATTTATAACTAAAAAAGAAAAATTTTGCACGTGCTTTATTATACGGAATGTATACAAAAACCACGAAAACGTCACAAATACAAAAGTAAAATTTCAACTACAATTTAGAGAAAGGAAAGCTATTTAACAAACACTTCATATAAAACGGTACTCGGGTCTGATGGCCTCTAAGTATAGGAACTTATTCGAAGGGACGATAAAATATAGATAACCTTACAGCGCCAGCCAAACGGGAAACAAACATGTGTCGGCTGGCGGAGCGCCCTCTGTACAACATCTGCAACTCGCAACATCTGTCCAACGCGGAAAATACAAAAATTAAAATCCACGAAATCATAATAAAATGAAAAAAAAAATACATATTACGTATAAAAAATATTTTTGAGATCGTAAAATTTTGTTGCCAATAATAATTAGCAATTGTTTTTTTTAATTTTTAAAAATAAAAGAAATTAGTAAAAAAAATTGTAATATAACAATTGCCAATTTTTAAAACTCTATTATCCGAATAATAGATAGACACCATTTGGTTTTATTTTTGCAACATATTTGAATTTTAAAAAATTAAATATTTATTTCAAGTTTGAAGGAACAAGGTATAAAACAATGAGAGTTCATTGCGAGTTTTGTGTTGCACAGAGAGCAAATTAAGTGAATTAGAGATCATATAATTCACATGTCATTTGAAGACATTCACTATAATAAGTTAACTTATCCACACATACGTTGTTGGTGATAAAAATCTTATATACACAGATACTGTCGCATGGAGTCGCTTTGTGCACCGTGTGGACTATCACAGATGTTTCTCTTTATTAACTATTACTATACACAATAATAAATAGGTTCACTTTTGTTCTCGTTAGGCATACGTATAGCGTATTCATTTCATTATTACACACAATCACGTACTTTTAAACGATTTTGAGAAGTACGCCACGACGATTTCAAATATAAACTCAGAATTCATCTAGTGACAGCTTAAGTGTTTCGTGTTTCATCTGCAGATGACAATGTCAATTTTTAATCTAGCTAATATATTATTCATAAGTCTTAAAAAATAGAACAAAAATATGATCTAAACATTAAAATTAAAAAGTATTCAGACTTCACATATAAGGTGGCGTTAAGTTTTTGTTTTATGTAATTATATTTATATCTACTTTTTATAACTATGAATGAGCTCTTTATTTTAATAAATAAAATGGCTGCAATTATGCAAACTTCATGATACATAGCGCCTCTAGTAGACATTTCACGAAACACTATCAACCTTGTAAAATATATGGAAAAAAAACTCAAGTTTATATTTCAAATCGTGAAATCAAAACGGGCAAAATATACATAAAATAACTTTAAAGATATGTAAAGGCATACAACTTAACAAAATCATATTTTGCCATAATAATATATATAAAAAATAAATTGTTATTCTTCTTTAAAATACTTGTATACGCAAAAACATATACTCATAAAATACACAATGATGACGTAACTCTCAATATGTTTTAAAGTTCCGTACCTAGTTAGGACTATCTGCAAAATACACTAAACCACAAATCTGAAACATATTACTCATAAATGTAAAAAAAATAATAATTCTGAATATTGAAATAAAATAATTTCTGCTCGATGTAATACAATCCAATATGGCATCATACTTCATTGACAGTTTTAACGAACAAATTAATATATTACTTGTTTTTAAATATGTTGAAACTTTACTAATAAAATATACATGTAGAAGACTAAGTTTGTCGTAGCCATATTGGTTGGTAGATGTTTCAGATTTGTACGTCTTGTGCGGTTGCGGCACTAGGTGCATATCGATGGCACTGTGCGCGGTTTGGCGACGTGTACTTATCTCTAGCGCAGGTCTGCGAGCACGATGGGCAGCAGGTACTCGTCCGAGTCGCCCGCTGTGGGGTTCGAGATGACCGGGTGCAGCTCGCTGGACTGCAGCGGCGCCCATGGTCTGCCCAGCACCTTGCTGATCTCCTGCACACACAACATAACTGTTAAATAATACGGTCCCGTATACAATAGATTCATGAATATTTATCTTTGAATTTGTAAAATAAAGATTCGTTTTTAAATAAAACTAACTTCTGGACTTCCATTATCTTTATTCTTACACACACACATACGATTTCACAACGTTTCGGTAGCAGATCTTGAGTTACCGAAACGTTTATGAAATCGTGTGTATGTAAGAATAAAGATAATGGAAGTCCAGAAGTTAGTTTCATTAAAAAAAAGACTCACGAATAGTGATGGGCGAAACTATTACTTTTGAATCCTAAAGCGATAAAGTAATTGTTACTTTCTTATCTGTGATTTTAAAGCGTTGGTAAAATCGGAAATTGTAATTACTAATCGATAGTGTTACTTCGTGAAAACTTTACCGTAGCCATATAGCTATTATTATAATAGGTATATGACCGTAGCAAATGGTGAATATAACCACAAATCACAGATTTATAAAATATTTGGTAGTAATCACGACCTGTGATTCAATATCAGTGACTAAATCACAATTCGTGAAATATCGCTCATCACAACTCACGCACTATCCTTTTTTTTATAAGACAAGGTTTGTTCCAACTGAACTTAGAATCAGTTTGAAACTGTACGACGCATGCGCAGTATGAAAAAAGCGTTCCAATAAACTTTAAACCTAAACCCTGACTGTTAATCGGATGTTCAAATTTCTGACTGATTTCAAACTAGGGGGGTCTATTCTGATTTTGATGGCGAATCGCTATGGTAGCCAATCGCTATATCTCAGTATCGTCATCTAGTGCATTTTATGAGTACTTATATGTGTGTCAGGTATGACAGATATATGAAGACGTAACGAAGTTGCTATCTCAATCTCGCTATTTTGATTCAAGTCGCTATTTTTGAAGTCTTGTCTGACATCACGAATAAAATAGTCAAATCTAATGCGTTAATGACAAAATCGTAAATAATTACAAATACCGAAAAATAATGACAACTACACTGATATCTCTAGCGAGCAATGCTACAATACTATCACGATATAGCTATCTCTATTTTCTCTTTCTGGCTTACCGAAAACAAAACATTCAATACGAATGATAGGAAATGTTTTGTCTAGTTATATTTTGTCGTTGGAATAGACCCCCTGTTCTCTACCGGTCAAAACAGTCAGAGGATCGGATGTATGCCGATTAATAAAACCAATGTTCAAATTATTGAATTAAATAAGATGTGATCTGAATCCCCATTAGTAAATATTATAGTGACAGGAGAAAGATTCATGAACTACACGGGAATTTGTAGCTCAGTTGGTAGAGCATCTTACTAGAAATGGGAAGGCCTTGGGTTCAAATCCCAGTAAAGTCCATGAATTTTTCAAAAAATTTATTCTAAATATTATAGAATTTATCAAATCTGACCTCCTTGGAATCGGTGAGGCCGCGGTAGACCTCATGCGAGTAGATAACATCATCATCAGCGACCTCTAGACGCCGGAGTTTGTTCTCGCAGAGTCGGGCAACGCCCACCAGATCCTCCTCGAAGTACTTGTAGCCGAGCAGCACAATCTCCTCGAGGCGCGGACACAGCCAGGCGGCCATGACGAGCGGGTCCGGGTGGTTGCCGTCGCCGTTGCCCATGCTGCGGATCAGCGCCCACGTGCTCTCCTGCGACTGGGAGTCCACCCACATCAGGGACCGGAACTGCCGCGAATACCACGACGAGATCAAGTTGAACACTCGCAGGTTCAGCTGCAACCAATACAGAGAAACACTCAGTACAAATAAAACTTGTTCACGCCTAAGACATCATGTTAACGAGATACAATAGTACATTGTGTTATTAAGAGTAAAAGTGATACTTTGTGTGGCGAGCATGGAAGTTTGCACGACGAGCGAAGCGAGTCGGACAGTTGCATGCGAGGCACACAACACTTTTACTCTGAATAACACATGCTATTTTTTCTTCAAACTTAGAAATTTAAAAAAATTAACTACTATTTGACGTTTAATATGTAGGTCACCTATCAGTTATTCATAATTTTTAGTAACTTTATTCTTAGGTTATCTAGTGTCTATAGTGACATTTAGGGCGATATTACAGATTTCTATTGTACAAATTACTTCTTATTGGCTGATTCTACATACGGCGGCGAAGAAATTTGTACGGCGGCTAGAATAAAAAATTATATTACGGAGGCATAGAAATTAAACTTCAACCTTGTCAATCACGTCACAGAAGATGTCACTTTTATGACGTTTGAAGAAAAAATATATTGTTATAATGGCAAATTCACAATAGGGCAGGGTTTCTCAATGTGGGCTGTACCGCCCACTAGTGAGCGATTTTCGATTTTTGGGGGGCTTATTTATCCACTTATAACAATTTTCTGTTAGTTTAAAAAATATATTATTCGGTGTATTTAATTAAAAACATCATCATATTTGCATTACTAATGTTATAGTGCAATTTTTTAAATAAACCACCTTTCTACAAATTTGTACGTTGCAAGTTGAAATAGTAATGTTCATTCGATAAATTTCTGTATATATTTAGTTTTTTAGATTTGAAAGAAAATCATCGAAAATATCCGACTTTGCCAAAATACAGGCATCCTGGTTGATGGGTGGTAGGAAAATTGTGTATCTTTCAAATTTAAAACAGTGGGCGATAAGCCAAAAAAAAGGTTGAGAAACCCTGCAATAGGGTACACAACATGCCAGCGCTGTGATCGAATTGATACCGTCATTTTAAATTTATAAACAGGAAAGATACATCGGCAATGTTACAGGATATTTAAACATTTAATTTATTTGCATTGTATAGTTCTTTGAAAAATTATCGCTATAAAATTATAATAAAATTAGAATTTCGAGAATTGAACACCTAATCTAATGCACTAAATTATGTTAGGTTGTTAGGTCAAGTTCATACCAAACTATAAAACTAATATAAAAAAAAAAAAAAAACACACACACACCAGCTGTTAGCTACACCACCACGCTGATGAGCTCCAATAAAAGCGAGTCCGTGGTTACCGACACCGATTGAATAGCTGGCTTGTATTGTTATTTGCTCTTTTTTGTAAAATAAAAGGAACCTAAAGGCCCAATTATTATATGTCATAGAAGAAATGGTTTATTTATTCAACAAAACAAAAATAACATTATGAAAACGAATATAAATACATTTCTTACAATACTTTTACACTAAGCGAATAGAATGCACAAAACAAAAATTATATATAAATTTGTAAAACAAAACACTTTATATAAAGCAAAACAAACAATCAAAAAGGCATATCGGTTGCAGACAATTAAAGAAACATTGGTTTATAGTGTTATATAGTTCGAAATAAAGACAAAAAAAACATAACTATGGACGGAATTTTACGCATGCGTACAATTTGAACTACATATCACCGCCATTTTGCAACTGATGTCAAATTATTATTTTTTATTTGCTTTTCTCTTCTCAGATACACATATGCAAGACAAATGCTGCTTAATTTTATAGGCTTCTACTGAGGGAAACATGGCACTGGTATGGGCTACAATGGCCTGCACTTTATCCGGATCTAGTATCGGAGTACGTTCTTTATTTCTTCGCTTCCCAGAAATGTTAGACCTAGCCAACTCCTCGGGAGTGAACATCATAGCCGCTAGTTTTGCCACTGCTCTCGTATATGACGGCCATGTTTGATTTTTTATTTCTGCCGGAATTGTTTCTAAAATATTTCTTTCTTCTGTTTGTACCATTTGTTTGTTTTCGGTTTTAATCTTGGGAATAGTTGGTTCTTGATACAAATTCCCAGATCCATCAAATGCTGTTACTTGTAATTTTTCTGCTGTACGTAAGAAGTCAGCGAGTTGATCGTGGTCAACAGTCACTTCACCATTATACATAAAATCTAGTAACAACTGAACATGGGTGGCTTCTACGCCTACTAACGCAATAACTGGATGTGGACAATCCGTTGATTTTAGTATATTTTTAAAATATGGGCTATGTGCCGCCAATATTAATTTGTGAGCTCCAAATTTGAGGTTACCGCAATGTAATGTTACGTCTTTGAAGTGACTATCATTTCGTAGCTCGGAGAAAATATTCGATGGAGCTTTATCCCACATAAGTTGGACCTTTAGACTCATGACGAATACCTACTAACGAAAATCTTAGATTTGCATTGAACCACTGATCTTAAACTTTAAGTTACGATTATTTTCGCAGCTAAATTATCACTGTCAATTAATCATATAACCTTAAATTTGCAAGATAATTACATTTACTGTATTTGGTAGTACAGTACAAAATTTTTGCATAATTTTAAATAAATTTATTAAACTTTATATGCAATTCTTGCACAAAATTGGTGTACAAAAAACGTATATTAATTATTCGTTCAGAAAATATTTTCTTAAGAGATATATGGTGTTTACGAATATGTAAATAACCAATACCCTACACTGTACAACTACGTTTGTTCTTGACTGGCGAAGACATCACATCACAGGCCAAAACTTTTACTTTAAATATTAATACCTCGCTTATCACGAAAGATTTTTCAGTCGTGTTTTCACTAATATTCTTATTTCATTCATACTTGTAAATTGTTGCATGGATCTAATGTCTAAATCGTAGTTTTGGAATTATCTATTAAATTTCATCTATCGCACATAACTCATAAATCAAGTCAAGTCAAAGTAGAAAAAAGACCGAACTAAAAAATAATTCGAACCGTTTAAATAATAATGTGTGCTGTTATTAAGTTTGTTCCAGCTGAGAAAAGAACGATAATAACAAATGTTGGCGCATTCGGGGTAAACAAATGGAGTTTCTACAATTCCAACCGTTCCAACTAAGAAACACAATTTGTATACCAACTAAACAGCGAACCGTATGTATGTATGTAAGAACTGGTAATCTGCCAATGATAAATATCATACACAACAAAGCATTTGTTTTACAAATTCATTTAAAAAAAAGTAAAATGAGTGATATTGAAGATGGTAGTGACTTTTTAACCAATGGTGAATCAATTGAAGATGACCGAATTGCTTTATGAACCGTGAGTTCAAAATTTAAATTATTTAATTAAATAAACATAGTTTTTAATATTTTACTCTAGAATAGGATTTTCAACTCTCTAATTAGAGAAGAAACAGTACAGCAGTACCGTAAATTTCCCATCAGTTCAAAATGCTTTTCAAAAGTATTTTTTTTCTTCAAACGTCATAAAAGTGGCAATTTATGGTGCAATTCTAAGCAGTTTTACCAAAAAATCGTAAAATCGTAAAACTGTAGTGTACGAGACAATCGTAACAAGTCATATTACAGATTTACGATAAATGCAATTCTATACAAGGAACTGTACCGAATAACGTTACGGTTAAAGCTTTACGAGTGACGTCATTATATTCCGATCGGTATCTAACTTCATTGCTGTCAAAAAATTGGATCTGTCAAATTTTTTGGATTTGTCAAATTTTTTTTTGTGCGTTATACATATTAAATACAATTACAAGGTAAGTTTTCACTTCTAATTTAAAGTGAAATTGTTATGAATGTATATTGAACTATTTTTAAAATAGGATTTTTATCTATTATATGTTTACTTTTTTACTTACATTAAACATAAAAAAATATTTGTAGCGCGCTTTTCAAGATGGATTGTGAAGCCCAAAAAAAGTATAAAAACATAAACATAAAACATAAATTTCTACGTTTAATACTTTAATATGCAAGGGAATTCGCGAATTTGATGGATGGTAAAATAGTTCAATACTTCTAATAAAATTCATAGCCCATTGCTGATCCAATCTGTACATTTGTTTAAAATGTGCAACGGGAATATCAAATGGATTTCCCAAATCTCGTATATGTCTGCGCAGTATACGCAAGTAGTTTCTGAAATAAGGTTATGTTTTAAATAGATATATGCAATAACACAATTTTTTAAATTACCTGTTATGTTCTTCTTCAATTAGTAGCGCAATATGTAAATCGTTCACATTTCGATTCATTTTGTTGACTAAAAGTTCACTACTTATAAATATAAGATACAAATCGTATTGCTACTGTCAGTCACAATGTGATCGTAAGGTTTTCGAGAAATCGTAAGATATTTTCGAGTGATCGGAAATAGTCAAATTGCATAGAATTGCTCTTGTCTCGTATCTCACTACGAGTCTTACGAGAACAACTTACGAGAGCTTACGATACTGCTTAGAATTGCACCATTAATTTCTATCATTTCTACGTCGCCGGAATATAGGTAAAATAAATAAGTATTCATAGGAACTATCAACAACTGACAAATTTAAATTGAAAACCTACAAATTGAATGTCAAGTAGTAAATTATTTTTTAAAATATCTACGTTTTTAAGAAAACATAGAATGTGTCCTTTAGAGTAAAATAGTCCTTATGTGCCTCGCATGTAATTGTCCGACTCGCTTCAATTGTCGTGCAAACTTCCACGCTCGCCGTACAAAGTATCACTTTTAAGCTTAACAACACAATATACTATTTCACATAATAATGAGCTTCGCAATAATGACAGCTGGTGCTAAGTAAAATTAAACTGCGCAGACTCCAGACTATCACGGTCAGTTTCGTACCGTTCTAGGAACAAATCTTAGTTCTGAAACCATACACAACTTGCACATGCACACTAAGTAGTTAAAAAAATAATTCCGAAATGTTACTTAAGACCGTTTTAGACTAGCTTATAAATGGGACAATAAATAATACAACAAATGGTACAATCTCTTGTATCAAAAATTGTTAGATTTTGACGAAGTTTTGTTTGATACTAATGCAATATATTGGCTCTGATTCTGTTCGCTTTTCTTGAATATGTCAATGTGACAAGCAAAATTAACCATAAATTCTTTTACATTTAAAGTTTGTAATACTTACAGCTTTACCAGTAGTAAAACTAAGTTTTCGATAACTACACTATATACTATAAAAACAAATAAACGTTAGAAACGTGTGATATTACAAAATTCATATATGCGCATGCTCACAGCCAAATTAGTTGACAGATTGTATGAAAAATAGAACGTGTTTTGTTTTTTCAACATATTTACGATCGTATACAATATTCCAATCAATTTTCTGTTTTCTACTAGCCAATTTAAATTGTACCAAAAATGGTGCAAGATCTTGTACATTTTGTAGATTAGTCTAAAACGGCCTTTAGAACGGTTCAACATGACGAGTTGAAATAAAACCAATAAATAATAATAGATAATAAAAGATGGTCTTTTTTGGAGTTGCAGTCATTTAATAAATTCCATTAATACAGTTGATTGATAACTGTTAAGTAACATGAACATGTGTTTGATCTGGTTTTAATAATTTACATGATTTACTTGATAATCTTTTAATAACATTTATGTGAGTCTGTTACCTGATTTGAATGTATGTATGTATATTTGATTGTATGTTTTGTATGTTATCAGCACCCTGATGAAGACTGATTTACAGTCGAAACTTAAAAATAGGTGTATTAATGGAATTTATTAAATGACTGCAACTCCAAAAAAGACCTTCTTTTATTAACATCCAGTCAATAAAACCAATAATAATGTGTATGTACTTACGTCCTCGCAGAACAAGACCTTAAGGTGGGTGAGTGGCATAGCAGGCCGCAGGATAGCATCGTGTAGAGCCTGCACAGCCTCATACGCGTGTATGAGTGTAAGACGCAACTGACAGCGCGGCCGCTCGGCCACGAATCTCTCCCACGCAGCCGCGCTCGTGCCGGGGTGCTCGGACCACAGCCCGTGCACGTGCACCACGAGGCGCTCCAGCCGCACGGGCAGCAGCGCCAGCAGCGCGTCCGTCATGTAGTCGTAGTCCACGCTGAGCACGCGCAGGTTCTCGAAGGGCCGGAACATGTGCGGCGTGCAGTCCGGGATGAGGTAGGCGCCCGGGTCGTCCTTCATGGACGCCAGGCCTAGCACGCGCACTCCGGCTGCGCCCTCTCGCGCTGCTGTCAGCAGTTGTGGTACGTACGCGCACATCTCTTCGCAGCAGCCCAGGCTCAGCTCTTCCAGTCGGCCGGACATCGCAAGCAGGGGAGCCACTATGCATCTGCCAACAATCAGTTTATCAGAAACTTTACAAGTTCAGGAACATACTTTGTCTACATGATGCACTTTTTTTTACTAAAGCCACTTTTCTTTTACAAACGAGTGTAGTACCGGGCAACACTGTGCTACCTACCCGCGTTTCTTTTTGTTGGGGTAAATCGGACCTTATCTATTCTTTTTCTATTCCTTCACCCCGCGAAGCAGAGTTAACTGATCGCTGATTATGTGTAAGAATGTATCATATGTGTGTTTTTGTTTTCAAAATTAATGTGGAAATCGAAATATATGATCAGTGCTACCCACCCTCATAAAAGGAAAGTGCCTTGAAAGATCAACTCCGAGTAACTCGTATCTACCCTAAACCACAGACTGTGTCTGTGCCTAAAGATAGCTTCAGCTGTCTTTGTAAATGGAAATAATTTATCTTTTATTACCTAATATCTTTGCCCTCATCGTCAAAATAGGAGGCATATACAATTTACTACTTGGATCAGATCTAACTTACATTTTTTAATCCGGTGCACTTATTTTCACTAGATTAATTCATCTCCTCCACATAACATGTATTGACTCAAGTGATCCACTCGCCGAAGTAGATCAGAAAGATCAAATCCAACTGTTCGAACTGAACTGATTTTAGTTACCGATCTGATCCAATTAGCAAAAGGAATACCACTAATAAACGTATTCCATTTGTATTCACATGTTCAGCGATTCATTCAGCAATGTTCTTATCACAAAAATTGAGTGATTTTCTATTAAACTATAAATTTTACGTCCCTCTAGTAGAATTTATTTGTACTATCACGAAGTATACCGAATCGTGCCGAATAAGCACGAACATAGAAAATATACATTGGCCAATTCTTAAACTGTATATTTATTATAATTGGATACATCTATGACCTAAAAAGTTTGTTTTTGAACTAAATTATGTTCTGTGTATTATGTCACTTATAAATCAGCTCGTAAATCAGCCTCTATTCTGAAACACGAATTGAATATGACTTACCTTTCAAGGAAGAGATGATTCTTTGGCGGCAGCAGCATATGACAATGACTTGGATGCAGCTGCAGTGTCCTTAGATTCCTATTCTTGGCAAGACGCTGCAGTAGGGCGGCGAGCTCATACACGCAGGAGTCAGCAAGCGCGTGGAAGCGCACATCAGCGTGGCGCACCAGGTGTGCGGCTGCGGCGGCCAGGTAGGCACTGCGCGGCAGCGAATAGCGTGTGACGGGGAAGGTGACGTGTTGCCAGAAGCTGGGATGGTAGAGTGCAGCTCGCCAGAGCCGGCATGTGGCCGACGCAGACAAGCGGTCCCGCGCGTTCAACAGCCGGAATATCCGGTGGAGTGGTACGTCTGGCAGCGCCGCCCAACCGGCCACGGCCGAACCTCGCCCTGCCGACCAGCCGCCCAGGCAGCCGCAGTTGTCGTTGCCCATCTCTAACAACAAACACAATGCATTAACTCTCTGCGTCTTAAAAACGTAGTGTTGAGTAAAATAGTAAAATTTTAACCAATAACAACGGAAAATACAAGCCAAGTTTACAACAGCGTTTTATTCTGCTGTTTAACTTATCGTTGTAAACATCAACGATAACCTAAACAATAGGTTTTATTTTTATTTTCTTTATAATTATGCTTTATCAGTTCAGATAGATTAGTTGGATAAGTTCACTTTTCGGTGCAAATGGAATGCCTTTGGATCACTTTAATCCGTGAAGCGGTTGTAGTTTTACTTTTATTATTATTTACTTTAAATTAAATTACAACTGATTTTATGCCTTTGGGTGACTTTAGCCCGTGTAGCGGTTGTAATTTTAATTTTATTATTATTATTTTATATAAGTTCAATTACACCCGATTTTCCGTTGTTTGTCATCTCGGATGGTAATTCTAAAACTTAAGTTTTGATTGTTTCAGCATTTTAAATTTGCAATTTCTCCATTTTCTTTTTCAATTATTCAAAAGTACAGCAAAATCACGTGACAACCTTAGCTGAACCTTCTGATCTACCTCTGCGAGTGGATTACTTGGGATCAGTAAATATAGTAGAGGGGATAAACTGATCCGGTCAAATGGAATAAAAAATAAGTAATCCGGATTCAAAAGTGTAAGTTAGATCAGATCCAAGTGGCAAATGACATACGCCCAGTAACAGCTGCGTCCGCAACGACATCTACTTCATTCATATAAAAAATAGACTAGCCAGTAGGACATCTGGTGGTTATATTTAAAAACAAGGTTGTAGGGAAAACACTAGCTGTTAATAGCAATTAATATACCTAGGATAGTTATATGAGTATCATAACGGTCGCAGATGTCAATTGATTTCCGAGCTCAAGGATTGTAAGACATCTAAGGCCAGTATGATTCATAATATCCGTAGTTTGTTCAAGAGTTTACAGGTTTCACCTTATTTTTAATATTATTTTATAAAATTCTCTTGTGAGTAACGTTTTCGTAATCAAGTCTGTATCGGTTGATAAGATAAATTTGTCCCACGTTATTTTTTGTCACCTACAAAAACAGTAAAAACTGTACAATAGTTTATTTGTTATTTGCTTGTAAATAAAATAAAATTAAAACCAAATTCGGACAGTTACTAATGTTAAGTCAAAAATTTGTAGAGATAAGACACAGTTTTCAACAATGAAACAATGCAACCTCCAGTACAACAATATTACAAATAGGTAAAAAAAATTAGTACCAAATCTCCTCTGGATTTTTTTCCAAGCTGTTAGGCGTGAAGGGAGCGTAATGTTGAATCACATTACGTAAAAATAAAAGATACACGTTAAAATAAAATTGACCTAATTTTTTTTTATTTAAATGAAATTTCATAACGTAATACATTTTTTCAAAACTCTAATTTTTATAAACACAAACGTTACTATTAAAAAATACTTGGAACACTGAATTCCTCCCTTAATTTAATTTTCGGGTTTTTTGAGGTAAATCTACAATAAATACACCTGAAATATTTAAATATTTTAAGCAATATTTGCAAAAGAAATCTAACGGTAATTTTTTTTCAACTACCTTAAAATGTTTTTTAATACTATTTTTTGTTTTAAAAATCGATTATTTTGTTATGAAAATAAAATTGAAACTGTTTCTAAGTCAACACTTTTACTTACATGTCTTAAAAATACTTTGAATGTTGTTACTGTATCCAGAGTTGAGGAAATCGTAAACTAAAGGAATTAAAATTTATTTTCTTTCGCAGCATCTGCAACTGCAACATGTGATGCTGTATTTTTAAAGACAAACAAATATTTAAGCAGTTTATTATGTTTTATCTGACAAAGCAATGAAATATGTGAACAAAACAAAAGTCAAGATTAACTACATGATATCATTTCGCCTTGCAAAATAATTGTTTGTCAAACAAAGTTTAACTTTTATTTCTACAATATAACTTAGTATTACGTTTTACTACTACTGTATTTTAATGACATAAATACCAAGCACGTTATGGTGTATATCATTTCCGCACGGTGAAAAAGTTGCTATGGTAATATTGACAACAAACAAATATTAACATTGGGACGAAGAAATCGAATTTACAAAATTCCTCCTAATTTTTGTAAAAAATCTCTTCTATTAAGAAATTCTTTTAAGAAAAAGTGACAATTTAAAACTCCCGCTTCACATTGTACCCCCCACATGCCAAGCAGCTTGGTTATCCTGTAACTGGAGTCGCCACTGATTATACTCTTTCTACAGGGAAATACCTACAAGAGTGAAAATTTACTAAATACACGAAATTCTGATAATTGTACAAACAATAATGAATAAGTTTCATAATTAATTTTAAATAGGCAATGCTTAAGATATAATATTTTCCCTAATGTACTGAGTTTAGTACTGCCATCTATTGTAAATGACTAATCCGGATAGGAAACGCCAGGGCTGGGATCGAATTCAAGCCACAAACTTGACAACAATGGAGAAAGTAGCGGGAATATTTGAATACACGTCAAATAGTAAAAATTTACAATTCGTTACACTCTATTCTATCAGGATTGTCTGAGAAATATTTGGTGTTACGTACAGATCACATGAATTTGAATACTGAAACATGAGGTTTATTATTTTTATTACATAATTCGATGAATATTTGTGAAGTTAGTTGCAAGTTTTTTTCAGATCTTAAAAATATACATCTTTCGTAAATAATTTTCCTGTAAATTGATAAACATAGTATGCATATTGTAGCTAAAGCATAGTTATTAAATTTTATAATTTTTTTGCTTTTAAAGTCATAATTATGTAGTATAAATCCAGGGAATTACTATAAAAAAAATAAAATAATATAAAATTATTAACTCTTATACCCTTTACGGGTGTCGAATGATAAATAAAATAATTTGTTTCTTATTTGTATCAAATTTCGATATTATTAATAAAAAACTTTCTATATATCGAGATATAATATTAATTTAAAATTAAAATATATTATTTTTTTGTTTCATGAAAAACAGTTTGACTACCTCTGGTTGAGTAGATATGACGACACAGCTGATCGCATTTAAAAAAAACAATACAAGTAAATTAAGATAACTTTTATTTTTCTTTAGTCTTTTTGTCATGTATTATTAATAATATATAATAAAGATATAATCAAAATATTGCAATTTTTACTGAGTTTAGTAAATTCAAACGAAGTGCAAAAAGTTGAATAAACAAGTCAATACTCGATGTATAGACTACACTGATTACTATAATATCCTGAAAAATATTTCCATTCAATCTATAAATAGATTAGCAGATTATTTAAACAAATATTTTAATTATTATATTGTGAAAGCCAATAATCGACGTAATAATAATGGCTTCAATAATAACAAATTTAAGTTGGAGAAAAAAGTAAAAAATATCTCCATTGCATTACCTTGTTGATTTTTTAAAAATATTGCAATACAAAATAGAATGTCTAAAACATATTGAATGTTCGGTCGTAACAATGGTTGTAATAATGACAAAACAAGGTGAAAGACTGTGTTGCTACTTTCAAGGAAAATGCGAGAAAGTTGTTAAAATGCGAAATGTGCAATACCTGAATCCTCGTCGATCCACGAGCGCTCGTAGCAAGCTAATAATTTCGGTAGCATACTGCGAACTCACGCACTGTGTTTATCCGAAGCACTTGGCACTCTTGCACAGATTGCGACAAAACTAATCAAACGCAATAATTTAAAATCTTGGAGAAACCATTGTTATTTTTCCAGACAAGTGACAGCCCGTATCAAGGTCAACATATTCAAACAAACGTCACTTTGACAAGCCCATTACGACCGACTTTTCAACTTTAAATACTACTGGTGTTATTATTAAATGCACTGCAGGCCAGAATAAACGTAACAGTCGTACTTACTTGTTACATATATTGCGTCTTTTCAAATACCAGCTTGAATGAATTTGACGTTTTTGTTCCCAAATGCTAAACTAAAAATCCCCACCTACACGAGAGACGCGAAGCTAGCTGCATGCACAAATCAAAACACATGAGGCGGCGCCAACACAACTTTCAAACATGACGTGTATTTAAATACCCGCATACATTGCATTCCAATTAATTAAACGTCCCAAAAACCTATTTCTCCCGTTTCCAAAATTTTCGAATATGCAATATAATAAAGCTACTTCCTAGTAATACTCAAGAACTTGAATTCTGAATTGAAAAATATGATGTGTGCTTTATTAGTTGCTCATATTATTCTATAATGTTAGTTCTTTAGATATTTCTTATCTATTCCAATTTTTCATCTTTTTAAACGTACCACTTCAAAAGTTGCAATCATACTTATTAATTTTTAAAAACTTATAGATAATTCATTTTCGTCAATTAATTACATAACTAGGTTAATTAAATTGAAGTAAATAATTTCTAGAGTATGAAATTTCTACTAATCAGACTTACAAATATTTTTTTGCAATTATTTAATTTATATCACATTTTCAATTGTATTGAGCATGAAATTAATACACAAATCACCGTTACCTTTCATTTAGTTTATTGCAACAACATTCCTAGGGGATATAGAACTTTCAATACCCTAGGGGACATGTTCCGTATTTTACTTAAGTTTTGTTGTCCAACAACCCAAATCTTTTTAATTATGAAAAATTGAAAATTAATATCACTTTAGTTCTGTAGTTCATACCAAATAGAAACGCGAAAAACACATTTGCATTTATATCTCTTGGTTTAGTTAATATTGGGTAGGAAATGAAACACGGATATATTAAAAAGAGTGTTATTTATAATGATAATAGTATGTGTTAGGTATGGTATAAATTTAATAAAGCTACAGTAGAGGGTCGGGTTAGTTCTTGGAATAACGTTTCCAGAACTTTTTGACGTCGTCGTGGCCAGCTTTGGTGACCACCATGGTGCGGCTTTTGTCGCTGCTCCAAATCAACGCGCCAATTGACTGCGCGTACTCGCTTAACGCTGAGAAGTCCGCCTAAAACACACACCAACAGATATCAACATTCATTCGTCATATTCTTAACAACAAAGCTGGAAAAAACATATTAGATCATCCAATGAGTTTGGAATTGTATGACGCATGCGCAGTAAGAAAAGAGAATTCCAATAAACTGAGGATCAGTACTTGAAGTAGTATTTTTTCTTCTATATTTATGGTTGTTTTTATTTTTTAACGATCGTGCATGCGTATTCAACAATTCATGAACCAATCAAAAACCAAAAGAAATAGTTTCTTGAAACAAACCTATAGAAATTCATTGAAAGACAATTTCGTACTATACTTAGGACGCCGAACAGATGCACAAGAAACTCCTCCCATTAACGAGCGCTAAATTTGAATAGAACATTACAATTGGTAATCCGTTTTTACACAGCTGCACAAATACGAGTACTGTTTGCATTCTTATCTCTATCAATTTCTTTTTTAGGTTTTATATGATTATTTTATTTGAAATTAATACTTTGAAAAGTATTTATTAAAATACTTGAAATATTAACTTCATTTCAAATGGAAACAGAATTGTTTCACATTTCTTAATTCGTAACGTGTAAAGCTGACTTTTGCGTGCCCTGCTCATTAATTTAAATAGTGCACCTGTTCGGCGTCCCAAGTATAGCATTGTATGAAGTTAATTTCTTCGGCATTATTGTTATCGGCCTTAAACTTATGCTAAGTAATGTAGCGACTTGAAACTACGATAATGGATGAAATCATGCAACACTATTAAAAAAGTTTATATAAAAGCGCTATGTCTATATAAGACGAACTTTTTATCATATCCTCGCATATGCGATGTGAGATACAGACCTGTGATAGGAACTGACTGTAGAGCACGCCGTCGGTGAAGACGAAGCGGTTGCGCTCGTTCTCCCAGAGGCGTATCTGGTCCACGACGGTGGGAGGCAGTGCGTGTTGCGGGTCCGTGGAGTCGCTGGCCAGCATGTGCGCATGCGCGTGTTGCCGCAGGTAGCCGATAATTTGCTCTGCCGTAATACCACCTCGCAGCGCCTGTCGCACCGAGTCTCGCGTCAGGATGCCCACCACTAGGTTCGGGAACCTAAACACCATTACGTAAAAAGTTTGGTAAACTTTCTTTTAGTCACGGTTTGAGGCGGTGGTTCTTAAAGTGGGTGCTGCGGCACTTTGGGATGCCGTGAAATTTAGCATCGTAGGTATTTTAACAATCTAAGCATTTGAAACTTCTTCTTCAGACTGATGTCAAATGATTATGAATTAAAAGTAGAACTACCTACTCACTTTTTTAAACAGAAAACAAACTTTAATTTTGTGAATTGTTGAAAAATGTATTTGAAGAACTGAATAAAGTAAACTCCAGCTTCCAGCATGAAAAAAATATGAGAAGAAAATTTCTTAAAATCGTCCAATAAAATTAGAACAAACAAAAAACAAAAAATTGAGGCAAGTTGGAAATGTTTACAAGCTTACCTAAAACCCTTGTTAACACTAAGAATACAGATTTGCTACTATTTTCTAGATATATCTATTGATAGTTTTGACTGGATACGTTACGAATAAAATATATTGAATTTTCATTAGTATCTTTTTAAATATTTATTCAGAATAAATATCGCAATATAATAGTTACAGCACTTCGAATTTTAATTCATTTTTCTACCTCTTGTGTGAATGTGAACTAAGATTTTTTATGTTTGTTATCAAAACTAAAAAAAAGAACGATTGAAGTCGATAAAATGTCCAAAATAGGGTACCCAAATTTTATATTATCTATTTAGGGTGTCTTCACGTCATAAAGTTTTGAGAATCACTGGTTTAGAGTGTAGTGAGTATCCACGTACCTGTAGAGCAGCTCGGTGAAGAGACCAAGCAAAGCGACCTGCAGGTTGGAGTCGGTGTAGGCGTACACGCGATAGTTAGTCTCCACAACAATGTAACCCTTGGGCGCGGCCTCGGCTTCGGCGGCGTCGCGCTGCTGCGGCTGCGTGCTGGCGATATTAAGCGCCAAGCGCGTTGGGTAAAAGCGTCCTGCCTTGCGTTTTCTCTGGTACACAAGACCAAACTCACGCAGGTGCTGCAGGAATACTAGCAGACCGGACGTCATGCCCTCGGTGCTGTAGTCCTTGCCGAGCGTGGAGAAGCTCAGCTGGAACAAGAAGCTAAGGCAGTCGGCCAGATCAAGCCCGCGTTGCGCCACGGTATCCAGGTACTGTAGCAGGAAGTGCCACACCTGGTGCTGCGTGTCGAGTAAGAGGAACTGGAAGCCTTGACGCGTGATGACGGGGCTGCCGTCCGCTTCATCGCGGCGCATGAGCCCCGCGTGCAGCAGGATACGCACAGCGTCTGCCGAAATGCCCTCCTGTTGACCACTGCCTACCATGTAGTGCAGCACGCATTCCCATCGCTCTGCGCTGTACGAGTCTAGGAACGATACGTCCCGTGCCTTGCTGTCGGTCTCCAGCTGGCTTGACATGCTCCATGGCTTGCCTCTGTAAACACTAACTTATAGGCGCTCCAAAAGAACAGAAAACGGTGTATTACCCGCCGAGTAAAGCGACCTTCAGGTTTCGTTTGAATGTGGCGGAGAGGATCCAGCCCAACAAACCGCCGGGGATGGCAGCTTCCTGCCACACGCATAACTCGCTCAGTACGCTACTCACGTATACGTGCTCCCTGAAATACACATACTACTGTTTTTCGGTTCATAGTCAGTAAAGAACTATAAACTCAAAATTATTGGACACTAGACTAAAAATTAAAAAAAACACTATACATTTCTACTATTAATAATGTGTTTTTTTAAATATTTTAGCCTGCCTATATTCTTGAATTTAAATTGCACATATCGAAACTCTGATTTCAAAATTTCAAACAGAATTAAATTATATCATTTCGTTTTCAAGATATCTGCTTTCAAAATTATACCTAAAAGTTTAGGTTTTTTAGATGTATCTCTTAAATTGTTAGGTAGAAAACTTCAATGATGTCACTAATTGGTTCTACAAAAAAATTTTTTTATAGGTATACCAATTTTCAGATTTTTATTTCATTAAATAGGAATAACCGACCGATTTAACTTTCGAAATTTTTCGTTTTCATTCAATAAAAATCTGAAAAATTGTATATTTAACGTAACTTTTTCCACAGAATCAATTATGTAATCACCTACGTCGTAAACCAATTTTTTAGATTCAGCAAATATTACGAGAAAAGAAAAGAAATAATTATCCTGTTTAATAAAATTTGAAGTCAAGTCAAAGAAAGGGAAAAGTTTTGGAGAAGAAAAGTTCCTCAAAAAATATAGAATTTTTTTTTGTTTTCTTATTTTTCACAAATCTTTCCAAAAAACATATACATAGAGAAAGTATTTCTTTATATATTGTTCTCACAAAATCGAATGATAAATGCTTTCAGATTATAAGTAGTAATGAAAATTAAAATCTAGATTTTTAATACGCATATTACAAAATTAAAAGTCGATAAATTTACATCGAAATCCGATAAATTGTGAAAAATTCGCACTATTCACTGGAACTAGAATCTAGAGCATGTATATTAAGAAGCCAATGGAAGATGTGATTTTTCCACAATATATCCTCTTCATATCTTACTTGGAGAAGGCTTGCGCGCCCCACGAGGCCACGACCGCCTGCGGCACTGGCTGCTCCACGAACAGAATACGAATAACATACTGCCGGGCCAATTCTGGTAACTCCCTACAAACACACACTGTTTTACTCAATTTATTTTACCCTCCAATTAATTACAAACAAATATTTTATCATATCCCAACAAAAGAAAACTCAACGGACCTGTACACAGCCAGGCAGATAGCCGGGTGGTTGTACAACCGGTCCAGAAGTTCCGGAGGTTGGGTCTTCAAGTAATCATGGAGATTCTTACACTCTAGATTCGCAGGTTGCAATAAAATAGACTTCGATGATCCCTTAGCATTATCTGCCATTTAAATTTATTCCTAATATACGTACACACAACATTTATTAATAATGAAAGTAAGGTTAACTTCACATAAGTAGCTTAAAAATACTTTAGTTAAAGAAATAAACACTTTATATATTTAAAAAAATACATTTTATAGTAATTTTTACTAAATGTACGCAATACTAGTTTAAATACGTTTTTATTTATAAATGTTTACGTTTAATAAAGTTATTTTTGGTGCCGATTTGATTCGGCGACCCTTCACAATTGACTATCAATGTTGCCATTGTCTTGCAAATAAATTCCCTATATTTTGAATAATACGTTTATTCAAAATGGCAGAAATTGTTTGATTTTATAAAAAAAAAATTAAAAATATATCTTTTTGTAATATTATTTTAATAAAACAGACAAATAATCAGTTTACAAAATAATGATTTTATTTTAGGGAGTTTTGTTATCTTACAATTGGCGACATTGCTATGCGTTTTATTTTTAAACGTCAAAATATTACCGTGACAACAAAAACAAACATTAGCAAAGTGAAATAATTGTATGTGTATTAGAAACTTGTTTGGTATACAAAATATTATAAATGTAAGAATGCAGCGGTACTTTCCAAACACATTGCCAGATTATAAAGCTGGTGAAATTGATTTGCAAGATAAGGAATTGGTGGAGCGAGTGCAAGTCATATGTGGAAGAATCAGCCGGCATTTCCCCGCAAATATAAAAAATGCCGAAGATGGACTGTATTTGGGAACAGCAGGTGTTGCTTACATGTATTACCACTTGAGTAAAGTGCCTGCATTCCGCAAACAACAGAAGTTGTTTCATAAAAGCGCTATTGGCAAGTATCTAGCTGACAATGCAATGATATCCACTTGTAACGACATTGAAACACTAATCGTTGTATCCAAAACGATACTCTAATGAATCACAAAAGACATAATTTTCATTTTATTTAGGGTTTACAAACTAATTTATTAAAAAGGAACTATGAGATCACAGATATACACTTCAAATGTGTTTTTTTGAAACTTTCTAGTTTAGGTAATAAAATAACCACAGCGACATACGAACGTTCAGTAAGAAAAAATATTCAAAAATTACAAATGTTGACACAAAGTAATTCATAATCATTTCAAATGATTCATTTTTCATGATTTATTCACATGTATCATGTTTTAATGATCTTGTTGAGACTGATCATGTACGGTTTCGTTTCACAAATGGCATTGAATAAATTTAATTCGTACTGCAAGTACGTACACAGAAATCACTTGAACTGCTTAATATATTACTTAATAACATTTGAGAAAAATATATTAGTTAACAACAGTCGGACATTTATGAAAACAGACAGGTTTGTTCTCACACTTCATTTTACATTCTTTTATTAACAATGATCATTAAAGTAGAACTCATTTTCGCTTTTTATAAAAGTGTGAAATGATCATAAATTCTAATGAATGAAGTGTTCTGACGTTCATTTTTAAAGAATCATTGAAAATGATTCATAAATACTTATGAGAACCTCCCTTAAAGTTTGTTCGTAAACATACCCCTTCCCAAGCGTTCAACTGCTGTTTCCATCTTTACACACTACTGGCGACGTTACCTCGAACTGTCATCCATTTTTTTTTCAATCAAATTTTAAAAACAAATAAATTATAATTCATACATCCACTTTAACAAAAATGTACTATAAGAAAAAAAAAAAATAGAAATAAATTCCATCGAAAATAGAGTATGAAAAGAAATGATGGAACTCATATTTATAACTCTTCTAATTGGATGTGTTTTCTAACGTTCATTGTAACAGTCGTCCCTCAAATCCTTATATAACCCCAGCCTTAATATTCAATATACGTAATCCATATGGGACGTTCATTTATAAATGTTCCGGAAAAATAGAACTAACAGTAGTTAGAATGGCAGCATTGACTTTTGATTATGAAGAATATGACTCATTGCAGAGTACATAAAGCCGGCCCTAGAGCTAGCCGCAGCGACAGAGGACAAGCCGAAGCATCACCCGTCATTCTTGCTGGGCAGCGGAGGCGTGTGGTGCGTGGCGGCAGCACTGTTCCACGCGGCAGGAGACGCGGCGCAGGCGCAGCGCTACGCGGACAAGTACGCGCAGGTGGCCAACGTGTGCAAGGGGCCCTTTCTGCAGTGTGGCGACGATGAGTTGTTCGTGGGCCGTGCAGGTTATCTGTGCGGTGCGTTGTGGCTGGCTCGTGAGACTGGCGCCACCTTGCCATTGCACGACCTATATGATATCTGCTCTGCTATTGTCGCGTCCGGTCGACGCTACTCGACGCATAATCGATCCATCGCGCCGCTCATGTACGCCTATTACCAGGTATACTTGCATTGTACAACTATTCTTATAGTTCTTATGTTGGAATAGTATATGGTGCAACAAGTGCATAAAGTTGTCTATTTCCCACGAGGTGTGAAAGTTTCGGTACAAGACAAAGTTCGAGTGCTGGGATCACACAAGTTGAGAAATAGGTAATTCTGCACTAGTGGCACATTTTACTTTTTCTACGACCACACTGCTAAACGTTACAGAACAAAAATACATGCATGAAAGCTATTTGACATCAATATGGCGCAGGTAACCGCACAAAGAGTACCTTCATACAAGCGCTGTGATAAGAAATGATATATCCTACACTGCACATGCGCAGTGTTGGCAAATACTGTGATAAATGATTTCTCACACTTTATTTCACGATTGTGGGAAATACACAACTATCAAACTTTATGTACTGTGAAAAAAGTGCCACTTTCTATAGTAGTCGTAGAAAATAGCATATTGTGTAATAAGTACGAAAAGTCGCCTATTTCCCACGTAGTGTGAACGACCATACTTTTTAATATGCTTAAATTAATAATTCATAACAAAATTTTTGTATTAATAAAGCAAAATTATTTCCATGAGTACAAATACTCGTTAACAACAATACGGCGTTGTAGATATTAATGCAGTAATTACTGTAAGAAATTATATTTCTCACACTATACATACGCAGTGTTAGCAAATACTGTGAGAAATGATTTCTCATACTTTAACCCATGATCATGAAGCTTTATGTAGTATGAAAGAAAAAAAGTTTCCATGATAGTCGTACAAAATAGTATATTGTGCAACAAGTGCAGAAACTCGTTTATTTCTCAAGAGGTGTGGAAATCACACAAGATGGTAAATAAGTGATTCTGTACGAGTGGTACATTATACTTTTTCTACGACCACACTACTAAATGTTATAAAACAAAAATACTGGTACGAAAGCTATTTGACATAAAGAACAATATAGCGTAAGTAAACTTACATAGAATAACGTCACGCATGCGCAGTATTGGCAAAAAGAAATTATTTTTCACACTTTAACCTACGATTGTGGGAAATACGCTATTCTGAAGCATGATATAGTATGAAAAAGTACAAGAAAAAGTATGATTTCCTTTAGTGACACATGTGTGTTGCAGACGGAATACCTAGGCGCAGGCCACGGTCTATGCAGCATCCTGCAGATGGTGATGCAAGTCCCAGGCTATCTGGACGCGCACGCAGACGTAGCACGTGACGTTCGGGACAGCGTAGACGCGCTGCTGGAGCTACAGGGCGAGGATGGAAACTTCCCGTGCGCTACGGATGAGCTGAACCTGGCACAGTCGCGGGATCAGCTCGTACACTGGTGTCATGGCGCGCCCGGCGTGGTGTACATGCTGGCGCGGGCCTACGTGCTGTGGGGCGAGCCGCGGTATCTGCTTGCTTGTCGTCGAGCGGCTGATCTTGTCTGGCGGCGAGGATTGTTACGCAAAGGGCCTGGTATCTGTCATGGAGTTTCCGGCAATGGATATGTATTTCTCCTACTTTACAGGTACATACATACAGTACTAATAGTTTTAGTTTCGTTTTACTCCCAAAGCCCTCTGCTGCTACTGTGTAGTTATGTTGAGTTTACTTGTGTAAAGTCAAACCAGTAGATTCAAAAAATGTCAAAATGACGTAAAACTGATCCAGGACAGTTCGTTTTCACGCGCTTTCCTCAACAAGTGCGTGTAGAACCGAACAACACTGTGCTATCTACCTCCGTTCCTTTTAGTTGGCGTAGATCGCTCTTTAGCTACTTAACTCGATCTTATCGAGCCTTTGCAAAATACAATTAATTTGAAATAGGCTTGTTTAAACATCCTGCTTGTATAAAAAAATGTTGTATCTTAATTTTAATTGCGAATAGATTATAATAAAATAAAAGTTCCATTTTTAACATTTTAAAATAATTATCAATTAAAAATTCGCTATGTTCAAAACGAGCGATATTTTGATGACGTAACTCATACGACTAACACATGCGTACAACAGTCGTAAACAAGTAGATGTGAAAGAACGTATGTCTTTATATAAGCATCATTCGAAGGTATACCCTAATAATTAATGTTAAAAATAAGAAAATACAACAAAGCACTAAATAAATAGGATTATTAAATTCCGAACTAGACCTGTTTCACTCGTTCCAGATTTCTCTTTCTTAGCAGTGAGCGTGACGTCACCAAATACTTTTGTATTCGTATATGGACGTACTAATCACTCAAACCACTCAAATTATTCCACTGATATCAGTAACGAATTATACATGTATAAGGTGACGCCAGCGCTGCGATCGAACAAACTTTACAACAGAAAAGATTCTATCAAATTTATGCGTGGATTTTTTTTTTTTTTTATTGTAAAAGAAAATAAAAGAGGCAACATATAAACATAAAATGGAAATTCTAAAACTCATCCTTTAATATAATTTATAATATAGTAAAAGCATCTGAAGATGTGTGTTATGTGTAGGCTGACGCAAGAACCCCTATACTTACACCGAGCGAAAGCCTTCGCGCAGTTTATGCAACTGGAGGAATTCCGCACGCAAGCGCGCACGCCCGACAACCCCTACAGCTTGTACGAGGGCATCGCCGGCACCGCCTGCTTTCTCGCTGATCTCACGCAGCCCGATCACGCTATCTTTCCCTTCAACAATGTCTTTTAACTCTTCTCTCAATAAATATTTATTCTAAACTCAACTATGTTTTTATTAATTTTATCCCTTCATACTACATCCCTGTGCCATATTTTTTTCCATGCAATCAAATTTAAAAAAATAGATGTGACCAATACATAACATCCTAACCACCCTACATGCATGTAATTTTTTTATTTGTTTTTATAATTTATTATTATTTTCAGTATCATTCGTATCATTCAACTGTTTACTGTTTGTTTTGCCTGTTGACAAGTGTCAGTGTATTAAAGTATTGTTGTGTGTGATGAAGTGATTCTTTCGAGATGAACATTCTACATTTGTTGGGAGTGAAGAATTGGCTTTTCCCAATTATATTTTTCGAACATTTAGACCGTGGTGAAAAAGTGAAGAATCTGATACGAGAATGTATATTCTATCTCATATGCCTGTTCGCTATTACAGTTTGTATGTTTTTTGAATATAATAGATTGTTTTTGTGTACTTCTTCATTTTAATATATCATTAAATTATGTTCACGTTAAGATAATAGCGAAGACTAGTTAAGACTGTGTGATTGCACAGATTTCAAATTTAAAATTTAAAGATATAACTTTATTGAATGAAATGACGCGCCCATCTATATTTTGTGTAAGTGCAAAGAGCTAGATTCGAGACGACATCTACTATCTTCTTAACGTGAACGGAGTATAATATGTAGTACTATTAGTATTTCTGTTATAACACGAGAGTGTTTATTTTCCGCCCCTATAAAAATGAGCATTAGGACTATTATTCAATTATCCTTTTTTCATTTGACTAATTAATCAGAATCTTTGGATCATGTACAATTTTGCCCGATAAACGAATATTTATTTTTTAAATATGTACCGTACCTTTCCAGCAACTTTAGCACACACAGCTTCATACCAATGGTACAGTCTGATTGAAGATCAGCTAATTCAAGAGAAAGTGACGTTCACGCAAAATACAGACACTATAAAGAAACACATTTCAAAAGTGGCCAACATCGAGCAGATGTGGGAGGTACATAATACATAAACAAGTTTATTAAAATATTTTTTGGTATGTTGTACTAACAACTATATTTTTTAGGCTATTACACACATATTAAGCGATAGCTACCTATGGGAACATTGGTATAAGTGGCCACCATATCAAGATAAATCTAAATACATCCATTCGTTTCTATTAGGACCTCCGAGATTACGACAAGTAAATTCTTAAGCCTCTCATACAAATCGCAGAACTCTGTGTTGAAATTATATGACACACCAGCGCGCAGCGCTGTGATCGAATGGGGAGGTTTAGCGATTTTTTTACTTACGACTAAAATATATTTCGCATATAATTTCAACCACGCTAAACTTCCCCATTTAGTAGGGACAATAGAGAAAGTAGCGGGAAATTTGATAACATAATTTTGTCCACTTTAAACATCATATTCCCTTTCAAACAAAGTGTTTGGAACTGTTGCGGATTTTAATTCTGTTTTTCGAATCTGGAATTTGTACGACAGGCTTAAATAACATACACTTGTAAATAATGGAAGAATTATAATAAATGAGGTTTCCATAGGTTCGGGTGAGGAACGACAGCTGCACTATATACAAGCATTTCAACAAATACTTCGACTACTGTTACGATTATTACAACTACATGAGTAAAGACAAGGGGTCGTTCGGTACAAACCACACACCTACATCTGCGTAAGATATTAATACCGTTTTCGATTGGGATGCACCGAGTGCACTCGAATTTTTTTTTTGTGACCTCATATTTGGCACTAGTGTCGCACTCAATCTGATACCATCATAGCCATCTTTGCAAGAATTAGGTTATCAATTAGAAGTTGGTTTATTAAGGTTCGTATCACAAAAAAAATGTTTCTTTCCAAAATCATTTTCATACATAGTTAGTTATTCAGTGCAAGCCTGCCTTAACAGCCCCATTTTTTATAAACTCAATATTAAAAACGAAATTTAGCTTATAATAATAATTTCTTTTCAATTAACTTGTTTGTTACTTCAGCGATAATTTTTTTTTTCACTACTAGCCTTGGCTCCCACTATTATAAACCTTTATTTGACACGAGAAATTGTTTTTCATTACCACCGTTACTTCGTAACCATGGTCACCTAGGTCAATAATAAATTATTATTAACCATGGTCAGTAATGAAAACTGACACTTTTTTAATTTAAATTTAAATATTCCGTCTAAATTTCATAAGTAAATCAAATAAAACCAAATTAAAATTCAAAAGTGAGTTTGACAAACTGAAACGTTAAACAAAGACAGCCTACTTTATTTTTGTGAATATTAAGAAACAAGTTAATGTTCATGGCAAAATGTTTGTTATTGTCAATTTAATTTTATTTAGTAGGATTGGGATTGAAATGCTAGTATTGAAAAAGTAATATACACTACTTGAAAATAAAGATTCAAGTAATGTATGCAAGGTAATCATTTCTCGTCTATAGGGCATGAGCGCGCTGTTGTTTTGCTTTGTTTGATCCCAACCAAAGGATCAAGTCAACTTCACACTGGTCGTGATCGAGCCGTCGAAAAAAGAACGGAAACTTTAAGTAGACATCGTGAAGAGTGATAGCGTTCAGTTTAAGAAACTGGAAATCCCAATCAAAAACGACAATTGCCCGCAGTGTGACCTGACTGCACTCAGTGCATCCCAAGCGAAAACGCTTTAATAAAACAAAGAGTCAAATATGAATATGAATATTCATAGAACCTTTTTGATTGTTGATGTTCTTCTTTCGGTGTGTTGTTGTCAAGATGTTTGTTTGTTGCAGCTGGACATATAACTATCCGATCGAGATGGGCGGCATGAGCTACACGGGCCGGGTGACGACGTACGACGCAGGTGGCTACTACGTGGACTTAAGCTATAGCCGCAGCGAGTCGATGGAGCTGTTGTCCTATCTGAAGAACAATCTGTGGGTGGATCGAAGTACGGCTGCCGTGTTTCTCGACTTAAATATCTACAACCACAACATCAACGCCTTCATCTGTCTTAAAATCGTGTTCGAGCTGCCGCCTACCGGCGGCGTCGTGTACTCATGCAAGGTGCGCAACAACAAGTTGTTGCTCTATAAGTTCAAGTACGACTACTTCGTGTTCGCTTGTGATTTCCTCTTTATGCTCTACAATACCTACTACATTCTCAACATAACCTACGGCTGTGAACGACAAGGTGCCAACTTTATGCAAGACAAATGGAATATATTAGAATTGGTACTCATATTGGTAAGTACAATTAACTAACACTGGTGTTAGTAATTTAAAATAGTGAAATTCAAATAATATATAATCATTTGGGTAAAAATGAATCAGCAAAAGAAATCGTGTATATTGTATATAAAGTTCATAATCGTTATTGAGATATGAACGATTTTTGAGCAGCTTTATATCATTTTAATTCTTCTGGACAGTTGTCGATGCTTCATGCAAGAAAATAATAATTAATAATAGATAAACATAAATACATAATTACTATTCGGGAGATTATAATTAAATCACAATTATATAGATGTACATTTTCAATTACTCGAATTTTGTCCAAATAATGATTATTAAATATTCAATATTAACTATGCAATATTCATCAAATAACTATTTTGAAACACCGTATCATTGCTAATTCATCTTTGTCCTTAAATTTACCGCTATTCATCTCTACGACGTTTACTTAAAGTTCCCGCTCTTTTCTGGACCACGATTAGTGTTAAGTTTTGCCGGTTTCATTTCAATGCGAAACGATAGCAGCGCTCCCACAATCGAAAATATGTATGCGCATGCGTCAACAAACAACAACAAACAATGGTTTGAGATTAAAGCTTTGCGACTTATTTTGTCAGATTTAATGAACGGAATTCAGCGCCCAGATCGCTCTGAGCATAAAATCGAACCTTATCAAGATGCGCAAAAAATAATTGACCTCACTATTAAAATGTGTGTTGTTGCAGCTGGGATTTGCTTTGAAATTCGCGCGAGGAATCATCAACTTCATATCCCAAAGGCAGTTCAACAAGTTCAAGGAGTCGGACGGTGACTTTATCAACTTTGAAATCCTAGGCTATCTGAATCAGCACTACGCCAACATGGCTGGCCTGTTCTTCTTCCTTAGCAGTGTTAAGCTTTTCAAGTACATCGGTTTTGGTGGCGTACTCGGCCAACTCAACGCTTCCATACAAAAAGTACAAACAATACTTAAGAACACCATACATCAACTTTTAAGTTTTCGGAAACTTTTCAGTACTTCTTTTTTGAAAAGAAATTTGTGGAACGTTTTTCCATGAACACTAGAGTCTTTTATTTATACGAACGAAGTTTGAAGATTTTTTATCAATCTAGAAACAAGATCACATTGTTCCTGATTTCCATTCTTCTTTCTTATAAAAATCAGACTGTAGATTGACAAGGTTTGCCAATATAAAAATAAAAACATATTGCCAACTTAACAAAAAAAAAACAATTTACAGTGTTATAAGTTCAAAACTTTTGTAAGTTTTCCAAACGATAATAGTATATTATTTAACAAGCATAATATGTAGGCTATATTACACGAGGATGTAATTAAAAATACTCGTTACCGCTCGTATTTTTAATCATCCGCGTGTAATGTAGCCATATTATGCGAGTCAAATACTATACTTTATCTACAACTATCAGGCATATAAAAAATTTGATATTATTAGTTAAATATTCAGTTAGGTGTGAGCAGTTCATATATAGCTTAACAGATGGCGCCACAGTAGCACTTAAATGTCAAAATAACTATTCAAATTTTATTTATTATACTTTTATAATCATTTATATTGATATTTATGATAAAAAATATATTATTAATAAATTAACAGTTTATTAAAATGTTATATGTTACATTACATGCTCTATTTATTACAGAAAAGTGTAGCGTGTAATATAACTTTTCATATTACACTTGTGTAATATGAGTAGTATATTAAATGTAGTATCACACGTATAATGTACCCATATTTCAATAGTTGTAGATAAAAATGTTTTATGTTGTAGGCACTGACCCCCATAATTGGTTTCTTCGTAACGTTTGTAATATTCTTCTTTGCTTATGCCGTATTGGGATATCTTCTATTCGGAGGATATGTAATGAGTATACTTGTGTATACTTACTCATCTCGATATGAGGAATTCTTTTATTTCAGGTTGAAGATTTTTCGACGCCAGGTTCAGCCATGTTCACACTCTTTTGTTCGGTGCAAGAGGTATTCGACTACAAGCAGCTTCTTTACGACAACTACGGGAGGTTTTATCTCATCAGCTATGTCATCATTTTAGGGTTCATATTATTGGTAATATTCAATATATTAAAAAAATAAATTATGTAAGTAGTGTTATTGTAGAATATGTTCCTGGCAATAATCGGCAGCTCGTATTGGACGGTCCGGAACGAAATCCTTGCCGAGGAGCCGGTGTCCCAGTGGCTGAATGTGCTAAAGCGTGGTGCCTACCGCATTTCCAGACGCTGTCCCAGTAGAATTAAAAAAATTTTCAGATATAAACGTTCTACGGAGGAATACATCTACATCAAAACCATTCTTAGACTGTAAGAATACAGTTTTGAAAATGTATAGACCTCACTGGTATTTAAACCCAGGACCCTCTAATATTTAAGGCGTTTTCCTTTTACAAGAGAGTGTAGCACTGTGCTACCTACTGGCGTTCCTTTTAATTGGAGTAAATCGCCCCTTTAGCTACTCACTTTTTTCTTCTTAAAATTAAGTTATGTGCGCAGAACAAAATTATTTTGATCTTTTAATTTGTCTGAGGGTAGTTACAGATCAGTTCAGTTAAGTGCTGCCAACCATATTTTTAAATATAAAGAAAAGTGCATTTTCAATGGTATTTCTTTTGTCAGTCGGATCAGATCAGATCATAAATCACTAGTATCAGTTCAGTTCGGATCAATTGGATTTGACTTCTGATCTACCTCGACGAATGGATTATTTAAATCAGTTCATGTTGTGTAAAAAAAATAAGTAATAATTTAAATTAGATCTGATCCAAATAGCAAATGGAATAGTACTCTACTAAGTGAGCCATGTGTGTCAATAAAAAAATTAGTAAAGTAGGTACTATTAACCAGGACTACCAATTACTCAGAAATGCGAACCCATTGTACTTGCTACAATTAATTAAATCTTAATAATTTAATTTTGTGCAGGGCAAAATATGACAAGAAAGAAATAAATTTATTCTTTATAAGATACAAAGTAGAAAAAGATATTACCCTCGAAGCAGCTAGAGACTTCATTAAAGAAATTCATGAAAACGGATACGAAATAGAACGTACGAGTATAATATAAATTATAATACAATAGATTACTTTTGCAGTAAAAACGTTTTATTTATATTTACAGACGCAGCAAAGTACATTAAAAAGCGACAAGATTTTGAACAGTTTGTTACTCCTCAACAGTTTTTAAAGTAAATACATTGCTATAGTTCTTCCACGATAACAGTTAATTCGTTTTATTTACGAGACGCCACAAATTCTTAAAAAAACGATTGACTAATTTGAATTGATTAAGTTTTAAGTAGATTGATGACATGAATTAACTTGTATCGTGGTTAAATCATATCAATCAGTAAGATAATAATAGAATATTTTTAGTCAAAATATTCAAATAGAGGCATTGCAAAAAAGTTTAAAACAACTGGATTACGCACTCACACTTTTTGCTCATAACAAAAAAAAACTCATTGCCACGAAGCACGAAGAGTGATAATCAAATGGATAATCTAGTAAGCAGTAATTGGAAGATCGCCATGTTTGAATGTTACTGAAAGTCAAAAAATGACAAATGTTTGTTAAAAGTTTGTTACGAATAAAAAATTTAAACAATTACTACGTTTGTTTCTAATCTAAAAATGGATTTGATTGTTTATTGAAACGTCACATGTCAAGTTTGTAAGTCCCATGTATTTCTAGCATCATGGGTTTCATTAAAAGTATAATATAACAAGTATGTTTTGTACTAAATAATTTATTTTTTTCCTGTACAGAAATATGGTGTCCAACCTATGCAGCAAAGAACAGAGAACAGCTATTCGAATATACGCTGAAGAATATGTTAGTATACATCGTATTTCTGATCATCGCTTCTGGAAGTAAGTGTTTAAAAACACTCTAGCGCTGTAAACGAGAGACAAAGTTTTTCGTTATTTTTTACTTCAGTGTAAAAGTGCCAGTATCAATTAATTTAAATTCGATCGCAGCGCTGACGTGTCCTATAGTTCCATATGTAAATGAAAAATTCATTAACTGTACATACTTAACGAAAGTATATAAATGATTAATTTTAATTTTGATTATAAATGAATTTACTTTAATAGTAATTTTGGGTATGGTACCTACCCTGCGATATACATATACGGAAATAATGAAGAAACAATTCATAAGAGAAAAATTTACTGTAAGTGAAGATGAAGATAGTGTTAGCATTGATTTTTACGGCATTAAAAGTGCAGAAGATTTATGGGTGGTAAGTATATGTACAATAAATGGTATCGAATAGAAATGAGAGTGCATGAAAGACGCGATTGCCTATGCTAGCTAATGATATAGCAGGGTTACAGTTAATCATTTCATCTTCAAATATGTGTACTGAAACTCGTGAATAAATTTCGTTTGGTGACTTATTATTGAGAGATGGTTGTGTTTTTAATTCATGAGAAATGATTAATACTCTCATTTTTATTTGACATGATCCATGCTATTTTAGTGTAATGTGTTGTTTCAAAATCATTGTTTTTAGTATTTGGAGAAAATAATTTGTGTGTACTTGTATAATGATTACTGGTACAGCTGGCAAGATCAGATAGCAGAAACTTCTCCAGATGATAAGAAGGTTTTGTATGAGAATAAGATACTTGGAGTACCTCGACTTAGACAAGTAATTATTATTTTCATTATATTTAGCGATATTTTAAATTCTCTAAAAATGTCTAAAGGTATATTAAACATAGGAATGAGATCTTGCACGATTTTTAATTTTTAGCTTTAATCAAGAATAGAATAATGAAAAATATATCAAATGGGTGTTTTTATTTTTCCCCAAATTAACTTTTAATTCCCACTTCCTCCCTTGTCCAGTGACGTATCAAGGTTCTTACCCATCTTCACTTCGTTTCAAACATCAAATATAATGTTTTAATTTCCAAACTGACAAATTGAATATTCTTCTGCAAATATAGTGGCACACAAAAGCCTTACAATGCTTTAAATCATTGATTGTCCACTTTACCAACTTTCAAACGCGCCAAACCACAATATTTGGGGGCATCCACGTGTGGATAACTTCACACGAGTAATATGATACTTTAAAACGAAATTATATAACATAAAATGTAAATAAAAAAGAATTACATTATATAGAGCAACAAATTATACTTTGTAAGTTCAGTTTTAACAAGAAAAGTTCATTTAATATTTTTGGCAAGACCTCATTTGTGTTGCAGAAATAAAAAAAAAATGTAAAGAATTCATTTCATAATAGTCCAGTATTTTGTTAAGGGTTGTGCCACTTCGTTGTGCGTCATGTTCTATATTCATTTATTATTGTTAAATAAAATAACCATTTTTGTTGGTGTAAATAAAATTCATTTGAACGTATGAATAGAAGTATTGTAGAAAAAATTAAACGTATGTACTACAACAAAATCAATAGCATACATATAATTCATAATATTTTTAGTTGAGAGTTAAGAATGACTCGTGCCTTATCCACGACCAGTTCCAAAAAACATTTGCAAGCTGTTACGGCTTCTTTAATGACAATAATGAAGACAAATCAAGTTTCGGTTTACGGAGACCAACGGCGTATGTATATCTTTCTACTTCTATTGTTAAAATGGCTCTAAATAACATTTTATTCACTAATCCCAATTCTGCACAATCTGGTATGAACTTGTGTGCAAAATAAGGGCTCTACCTGTAATGATGGTGGATTATTTGTTTGTGACACTTGTGTAGATGGAATTTCAATAAGGCGAAGAGCTTCTTCAAGTATACTGGACGTGCAGGGTCGTACCATACGGGCGGCTACTACCACGACTTGGGCACCACGCGCAACGAGACCGAGACCATCATCGCCGAACTCAAGAACAACCTATGGATCCAGCGTAACACCCGCGCTGTCTTCCTCGATTTCACTATGTACAACGGAAACCTCAACCTCTTCTGCATCGTCAAGTATGTATAGTGGGCGACACAAGAGTTCACTCATTGTATAGTACTCTCTGGTAATTAGATCAAAATCACCCTTATTAAAAACCAGTCACCGTATGTAGTATGTTTTATTACTTGCGTTGTGAGAGGGTTACTCACTCATTGTAAAGTATTTTAATTCATGCCCTAAAGTAATTAGGTAAAAATTTAGTCACCATAACGTTTACTACTTCAAAGACGAGAGTACAATCACTGTGACGTACTCTAATTCTTACCCTAAAGCAATTGTACTTCCATCAAAATCACAATTCAACATTCATCTGGCGCACACATAATTCTGTTGTTAATAATAGTAGAGATTCCTAAAAAAAAACATTTTCTGGAGTGGATATGCTTGCGGCTTGTGTTGCAGGCTGGTGTTTGAGTTCCCGCCAACAGGTGGCATCATGACCGCGTGTGACTTCTACCCGGCCGATTTGCTGCGCTATGTGTCTGGTTCTGACTTTTTCATTCTTGCACTCGAAATCATCGCCCTATTCTTCATCCTCTACTACACCATCACCGAAATCTGCACCATGAAGTACCTCGGCTTATACTACTTCCGATACTGCTGGAATTACGTCGAGATTTTCATACTTTTGGTATGCTACAACATTATAAAGAACATCGCATACTGTTCCGAACCGACCGGCGACGCGCCGATCGGCAGAATTTAATACTATCGCAAACTAGTCGGTAGTAATCGTCAGAAAAGGATAGCAGACGGGTGACAAGATGAAGAAACAATAATTACGACTCTAGTTTGCAAAAAAGCTGAAATAAAAAATGGAAAAAGAAGAGAAAAAAAAAAGCTCAATACAAATGAAAGTAGACTGATTACCTATTTAAACAAATGATTTTCATGTTTTCTAATAGCTCGCGTAAAAAATATATTGTCGAACCGATCGAGCGGCTCAGCCCAGAAAAATATTCTTTGTGGAGAATATCGAAGCCTTCCGTTTACATCGCCGACTAGTATGCGCATCTCCATAAGAAACTATGGAAACTCATTTTAAACTATTCTGCCGATCTGCGTGCTGCTGGTCGGTTCCGAACAGTGTACGACATCCTTAATCCTATACATACTTGATATGACAACAGAGGGGGCGAATAAAGTAATCGTACTGATTGGAGAAGGGATTGGCGCGGCAAATATGAAATCTTACTGGAATTTAATTATTCTATTTCAAATAACAACAATTGTAAGTCGAAAATATTGGATTCATAATCTCAGAATTACAGGATTTATAGACGATATTAATTTTATAGAGCAGGCCGATTATATTATTATTGGTATTTTAGTTTTAAAATTAGCTAAAAAATACACATTATGGTTATTGAATCAGAGGACAGCCTGTATATAGTATAGAAAAATCACTAACAGCAAAGGTTCGATTTGATTTGCAGGTGGCATATCTGACTGTCAGTTTCGGTGTATTCCGGCATGTGTACGTGAACAAGCAAATCAACAAGGCTCACAAGAACCCTAATGAGTACGTAAGCTATGAATCCGTCGGTTTCGTGCACAAGCATGTCAACAACTCTCTGGGTATTACGCTGTTCGTGTTATGGACCAAGATCTTCAAATTCATTAACCTCAGCCGTACGCTGGGCCAGCTCAACACTACCTTGTCTCGGGTAATAGGATTTTTTTTTTTTGTATTACCATAAAATATTCGGATCCATCAAGTATTATAGGCTATTATTGTGATTATTATATGTATGTTTCAGTGTGTTAGAGATGTTATTGGTTTTTCGGTGATGTTCTTCATAATATTTCTAGCTTTCGCACAAGTTGGATATCTTCTTTTTGGAGGAGATGTAAGTCAATTTGCAAATTAAGCTAAGTGACCTCTAAATATATTGGATACGCCAGCGCTGCGGTTAAGTTGAAACTAAATTAACAATATATTCTATAATTAATATTGAATACATCTAAAATAATATCAAACACAAAATTTTGGTTTTTGAAAATAGTCCACATTGATAGAAGTTGTTTCGTTCCGGAGATATTTGCTCTTCAAATTGCAGCTCAAAAAATATTTTTTGCTTTTTGGTATAATAGGTAGAGATACAATTTCAACGATTATATCCGTCGATTCTATGGGCAAAAGTTACATAAAGAAATGTTTTCTTCGCATATACCTCCTGTAGAACGATTTGGTAAAAAATGAGAGGTCGCTGAGGTTGTATTTTGCCACATTAGATGTCTATGCTCTCTTTTTGAATGTAACTGAACTTAAATATCTCGAAAAAAAAACACTTTTGTGAGGTGTAACTTGGAAAGCAAAAATCACAGGAACAAAAGGAGATACTGCTGTTTGCAAGTTTGAAACCAGCGCATCAACTTCTATCAATAAAGAATATTTTCAAAAACCAAAATATTCGACCCAAAAATGTGTGTTTTTAGATTATTTTGGTTGAAAATGAAAAATTTTAGAGTGAAAAACTAAAAATTGTAACTCTTCATGTTCAATCGTGATTGTAAATAAAAAAGATTGTAATTTTTAATTGGAAATGTGAATTTTTATATTATTTTTGACCCATCAGTTAAACAGGCATACAGTAAACACATTTTTAACTCAAAAAGTTGTAAAAGTTTGTGTTATTCTTAACCTTATTGTAAAGAAATGAAACATCAAAAAGAATAAGTAAGAGTTAAAGTTAGTACAATCTTCCACAATAATATTAATCAAAATTTAGAGTGGTAGCTGCCTATCCTTGTACCATTTCGATTCAATTCGATCTCAGCGTTGATATGTCCTGTAGTCCCATATGCATATGTTACCCAGAAAATGTATTGCTAATAGGTGGAGAACTTCAGCACGTTCGGAACCGCGCTGATGACGCTACTGATGACGATTCTGGGCGAGTTCAACTACTATTCCATCGAGGACTCGCACCAGGTGCTGGCGCCTTTGTTCTTCATAACGTATATAGTGTTGGTGTTTTTCGTGCTCATCAATATGTTTCTGGCTATCATCACGGATACTTACGCCGAGGTCAAGGAAGAGATCAAGCTGAAGAAGATGGAGTTGGAGCTGGACGATTACGTCATTCGTAACAGCATCGGAAAGTGGTTGCGTGCCAGTAGCAGCTCTTTTCCGGGCGCTGTGATCATTGATAAGATCCGGAACATTCTCAAAACGTAAGCCTAGTATTAATAAGGGATTCCGCTATAATTTTTTTATAATTTCTACTTGAGATACTTGATTCCTTACAAATTTTGTATGTACTTTAGTTTTGTTCAATTTATAACGGTGCTGGCTACTTCAAAAATTTAATAATGAATTAGAAAATTAATTTCTTTGATTCTTTTTATATCTATATTTTAGGTGCAATTTCTCTTACGTAGAGATCCAGGCTTTTTTCTCCAGATACGATTTTCGTGAAGAGAAAAAAGTTACTCGAGAAGATTTGGACAATTTGTTATCCGGAATTAAAAAATCTATAGATGGCAAGTGTCCCAATTTTTGTCAAAATGTGTACATATTTAATTAAATGATTTATATGTTTGATATACCTCATAATATTTGAATAATTTTTTAGATAATGTATTCGAACCGGATCTTGAGGCACAAATAAATAATGCAAACAAAATTACTATGGATGCCTTCATAGCGTAAGTAAATTCACCATATTTTTTAAAATTATTAAAAGTTTGAAAAATATGATTAAAAAAATAATAGCGTTGGGCTTCCTTCTCAAAAAGTAAAATAATAATTATATAAATTTATTATACTACTCTGTTTATTAATCTGTTTAATAACAATAACAAATAATTTGTGTACATTTCAGACAACAAGATCAAATAGAGTTGTTAGAGTACCAGGTTGAAGCCATTAGACAGAAACTAGAAACAATTCTAAGTAAGAAACATCCTGGATATACTTTGGAAGATTAGAAATGAAAATAATTTAATTTGCAATGTTAAATAAGTTACAAATACATGTTTGAAAATATGATTTTATAGTAATAATTTTTTAGTGGCAGTTTAATAATTTGCAATTTGCACATTCAATAGTTATTTCCTTAGTTTATATATAGTGCTTGATATCAAACCAAAAAAGTATTGTGCTGTCTTACACACATCATTTTTTTATAAATGGTTTATTAAACTTAAAGCGTTAGCTTCAACGGAAATTTAATAAATTACAATATTATTTTCGCAATAACGAGTGCAAGTTTTGTATAAAAGTAATATTTGCTGAGTACGGCACTGGTTGTTAGCGCGTAGTCATAGAAACAACTTCTATATTTGTTTGATGTTTGACGACTGCGAATGTTGGAAAAGTGATGATATCGCTAGACAAACCGCAGATAATCTGCCACGCGGAGCAGCAGGTGAACTGCACGTTGTACGATGTGAAGTGGCTACCGTGTTCGGCGCGTTTCGTCAGCATCGGTGGTCAAACCAACGGTGCCGGCTCCGTACAGCTCTGGGCTCTCAATCATGGCAAGCTCGATAAGGTACCGCTAAACCGCCATCATACGCATATATGCATATAGCTTGTAACATAATCATGTGTAGGTGTCAGAGTTCTCAACGGGTCAGTCGCTGAAATGTGGCACATTTGGCGCAAGCAGTTTACGAGAGAGACATCTGGCTACGGGAGATTTCAAAGGTCGATTGCAGATCTGGTAAGTCAAGGCAATTTGTTTACGCGGCAAAGAGAGAAACTTAAGTTCATGTAATTCAAAGTTATCGTTAAATTTGTAGAAAAAAATCCTATAGGCTATGTAAGCATCGATACTAGCGACATTTTGCGGCGTTTCGCCGCTTTTTTTACGGAAGTCGCGCCATGAAAGCTATTTAGTATAGCCATTTAGCATAAAGAAATTGCGAAAAAATTAGTAATTCGGGAGGAAACAAAAAATAATAATTGCAGTGTAGTGAGACACGGGCAACTTGCGTAACTGTGCCTATTTTTTGCGAAACCATCATTTCTTCGTTGATGTGCCCCTCATAATCGTTGCTAAACAGTTTGCGACCTTTCGATACACTTTTTTTATAAAATGTAGTTAAGTCGACAGTTTGGAATCCACAGTATACATTATGGAAGGATAAATTTAATGTTTTCCCTATGAAACTCTGTATATTGTGTTCGGCAGTCTCCCGGAAAAACTTATAGCAGATGACACCAGATGACACTGTGTTCGCAAAATGCAGATGCTTACATAGCTTATAAGATTAAATAAGTTTAAACTATAGGGGGAAAATACTGGATATAGTGCACGCCAGCTCGGCGATCAAATTGATTTATTCTGGTAACTCTATTTAAAACTATTTAATAACGGTAGGGACCTGGAGCGGCCGGTGGCAGCGTTGCAAACATACACGACGCACCAGAGCATCATCAACGCAGTGGACGGAGTAGCAGGCGCCAGCGTAGGTTGCGGCGCACCCGAATTGGTGACGGGAAGTCGTGATGGACGCACTCTTGTGTGGGACGTGCGACAGCCTCGTCAGCCTGTGGCTGCCATGGAGCCTGAGGACTCCTCGCAAGGTACACCACCATTTTAAATATAAGAAAAACAATCGATCGTAGCGCTGGCGTGTCCTATAGGACATGAGCGCGCTTCTTTCGATTTGTACTAAATGTGGTTTTCCATCATTTGTCATATTTTTTTGTGTATTTATCTTCAAATAAAAAATATTAGATACGTTTTTTTTTATTTTTAAAAATACTTAATAATATACGAGAAATAAATTAATAAAGATTTATCGTGACGTCATTACCCGAATGATAGCTTAAAGAAAAATAAGTAGTGTTTTATGTGAGACAGAGATTATGCAGAAGTAGATGTGGTAGCATTTAAGTGAAGTTAAGACATTACGCCTAATGAAGAAATAAACAAGAAGTGTTCTACGTAGTATTGTTTTTAAATAATTAAAAAGTTTCAATTTACTTAGAAGTTGACAGTTACATTTACACCACAGCGTTAGTGAAATACTAGTAGTTCTGAAATAAACTGGTTTTAATCGTGAAATATCACAAAAAGAGAAATGAAACGAAAAACACGTGCAAATTCAACAAGTTATTTGACAACTACTGAGAGTTTGACGTATTGATGGCGGTCATAGATTGTAACATGAATATTTGATTATAGGGAGAGACTGCTGGACAGTGGCGTTCGGTAACAGCTACAACAGCAGCGAGCGCTGCGTGGCTGCTGGCTACGACAACGGCGACGTGAAGCTATTAGACCTGCGCATGAACCGCGTACGCTGGGAAGCTAATGTGCGCAACGGCGTGTGCGCTGTGCAGTTCGACCGTGCCGACATCCCGCTCAACAAGCTGGTGGTTACCACGCTGGAAGACCACATTCACGTGTATGACATGCGCACGCAACACCCCACGCGCGGTTTCGCTCGTCTTACCGAGCACGGACACAAATCCACTGTGTGGTTTGCGCGCCATCTGCCTCAGAACCGGGAGATCTTCATCACAGCCGGAGGCGCCGGGTCACTCTGTCTCTGGAAATAGTAAGTTCAACAATTGATATTTTTTATTTTGTATCTACACACAGCTATAACAACAAATAAGGGGTGAAATTCTATAACTTCGGTTGCTATCATTTGGACTTGATATAATACCAATTGCAAATATCAACTACAAATAATACTTACTATTCTATAACAATAATGATTATTTATGGTTGATATGTATTTATATAAACTCATACATGTATAAAGGACACTCTATAAGTCTACTGGTAATGGAATGTTTTAAATTCATTGCAAATTTCAATTTCCGCCATGGTGACATTTGACGTTTGCGTTTGTAACTGATATAATAACAAGTACAATTGTTATTTGTAGTTGTTACGAGTTATAGAATCCCACCCGAGTTCGTTTATAGCTCATGGTGGAAAAATTCACGATCCTGTTTGTTGTAGCGAGTACCCGGAGCGTCGTGTAGAGAAGGACACGGAGGGCTTGAGCTACGGTGTGGCGGGCACGCTGCAGCCGTTGCAGAACTACACGCTGTCCACGCAGCCCGTCAACGCACTGGACTGGAATGCTGATAAACTGGGCCTCGCCGTCTGCTCCTCGTTTGATCAGACGCTGCGCGTACTTATCACCACTAAGCTAAATCTCCAGTAGTGTCTGTCTGTGTCAACTGTTTTTTTTTTCAATGCAATTATTGCGATTTTAAATTTAATAATAATTTATTTACATTAATATGTACAATACTTAAATATAAGTTAAAATAATTAAACAGTCTTTTATATACAGTATAGTGCAATAAAAAAATAACATTTTTAAATATTAAATAATGGAAACTGGAATATGAAATCTATACTAAATAAAATTTAAAATTGAAACGATACCATTCCAAATACTAATGAGTGATTCAGAAGATGTAAACAATGCCATTATAGTTTATTTAAGCAAAATTAATAGCGGTTGGGGAGTTTCTTATACTACTTATACTTCTTATTTTAGTTTGCTAAGTTCTCTTCCGATTTGGAAATGTAATATTTTATTTATAACACTTTTGTTACTCCTGTTCACAACTCGCACTCATATTGCACTGAATAAGAGACTCTAGGTGCGATCAAATTTATTTAAGTACCGAAAACTTAACAACAATTGAGAAAGTAGGGAAAAATCAGTCAGTGACAATGTATGCGTTGCAAACAATACTGTCGGATTAACTTTTTTTTCACAGAAAAGTCTAACAGAATTGAGTATCGCACATTATCGTTACTTTCTCCTCCGTTGCCAAGTTATATAATCAACCCAGAGACCCGGACTGAATTGGAAACACAACCTAGTCGACGTGGAGCTTTGTAGGGTCGGTAAATCGGGCAGTGAGGATGTAGAAGGCAGCGGGCAGCGGTACGAGCAAGCAGAGTGACGCATGCAGCGCGGGTTGCGTCAGGCGCGTGATGGCCACGATGCCATAGGCATGCAGTGCCCAGTGGCCCAGCAGGATGAGCACGTGGCGCGCGTCTGCAACGCTTTGTAAAAGCAGCGCCCAAACGCCTTGCTGCAACTGGATGGCCAGGTGCGCTGCCATCGACACCACTGATAAGATCACCACCATATACGGGAATGAGTAGTCTGCAACACATAATGTGTTTTAAAAAGAGATAATGGTAACACCGGCGCTGCGATCGTTTCCCGCTACTTTCTCCACAATGGTATTCCCTTTGGTAGTCGAATTAGATCAGATCAGCTGGTTCAGTTCACACAGATCAGTTGGATCAGTTCACTTATTCAATGCAAATGGAATGTCATTTTGGATCACTTTAGCTCGTGATTTTCGTTTATGTTATATATTCATTCAACAAAGTTTATTATTATTATATTGTATAAGTTAAATTTTATCTTATTTATCATCTTCGATGGTAATTCTAACTCTAACTTTTGTTGTATTTAGGATCATAAATTTGTAATTTCTCAATTTCTTTTCAAATATTTAAAAATAGCAAAGTTACGTGACGACTGAATAAGTGATCCGAATTAAAAAATTAAGTTGGATCAGTTCAAAGTGGCAAATGCCTCACTAGTGTTAAATTAGTTTCAATGGAATCGCAGCGCTGGCGTGTCCTATAAGTCCGTAATGATACTTTTGAAGTAAAAATATTAAGAATTGTATATAAGATATAGGTTTGGCTACGTACAAATTAAGCCTCCGGCGACGGCTTGAAAGAGTGCGAGTACGGGCAGGAAATACATGGCGGCGTACACGGACATCTTGCTCTGGCGAGGTAGGCAGCGTCGGCACACCCATGGACGTACCAGCAGCATTAATACCAACGCCCACGCGTACAGCATCAATACCATTGTGTACCTATACCACATACCATTACACAGTTTTTTTACTGCTAGACTATCGGCATACAAATGAATTAAAAGTTTTATGAGCAACTATTTTCTTGTTAAATATATTCTTAGCGTATGTAAGAAAGAAGTAAATTTATAATAACGAAAAGTAGTAGATTGTACACAGATTTTGGCAAAATGTAGGTCAGGAGAAGAAAATTAATAAATTATAAACTAGATAAATAAATCCGATGTCTTGAGCTATTAATTCTATTTGACTTACAAAGGATAGACCGCCTCTTGGGTACAATGCAAAGTGGTCTCATAATTCGGATTGGGATTGTGAAAGAGCGTGTACCAATCCGACAACTTCTCCGTAGCGCAGCTCCTGATGTAAAACGTCCCCATGGGGTCAGACAACAGTAGGGTCAATACACATGCCAACCCAATCTCCACAAGCGCTGTGAAGTGTAGAATCAGAACATCCTTCGTAAAGCTGCAAGAGTTATTGTCATAAAACCACATCGCACAACCAGAATTCCTCACCTTCTTCGCATCGCCACCATGTCGATGAAGAACCAGTGCAGCACCAGAGCTAGGAGCATCATAAACCCTAGATACAGCCAGTCGTAGAACGATGGGCTATTGGAACACGAGAAACACCCTGAGAATTCCGAGCTTGCATTTACGCGGAACCCGCGGGGACAGGAACCGCAGTCGCTCCATGTGTTATTTTCGAGCAATGTGCGACCACAGTATAAACCTGGACATTTCTTCAACATTTTGATTTGTTTTGATGTTTAGGTTATGTATAAGTTGTCAGTAGCGTAGCCAAAAGGTACAACGTGAAATTGCATCTTCCTCCCATATATTATAATATAGTTTACCAAATGAAAATATATGTGTAGTAACAAAATTTTAAATAACATTTATTGCACAATTTTAAACTTTATTAGACATTTCTTGAATACTTTACTTGCATGTTCCCTCTAGAATTTTTTTTGACTACGCCACTGCTTGTTCTTAATTTTATTGTATTTTTCAAATCATTTTTATTTATCACATGAAAAATTGAAGATAATATTTATGTAATATATTGTAAATATTAAGTGAAAATAATTAAAAATGATTTTTTAAATTTTATATGGCAACTCTGTAGTTGTACGAAATGCATTTAAAACTCTCACGTGATTGGTTGTTGAAGTACTAAGATGACTTATGATTGGTTGTTCTCGGCAAACACGAAAGTCATTTCTTGTCGTTAATTCTTATAACGTTTATATTAATATATCTTTTTTATGGAAATTTTAGTGTATAAAAATAGTAAATAAATTTAAATAATAATTTTTAAAAGCAATTTGAGTGGTACAAGGCTTCATAAATAATTGGAGTAATTTTCCGAGTTGCTGATTTGAGTCACCCCCATCTATTTTCAGCTCTAGGTAGTTGGACACAGCATCTAAATCTACTGTAATATTATAGTGGAAAAGACGTCATAATTAGTAAAAATACCAAGTAAAATTGTCAAGAACGTAAAAGTGAAATTATTAGTGATATTTGTGATGTATAGTTCAAGTGTTTGTGTGGACGGGTATCGCGAAAATGAGGTATTTCTTGCGCTGTAAGCATCTGATGGCGGGCGAAAATACAGGACAGCGCAATCATTTGCCAGTTTAGTGCTTGTGTTAGTGACTAGTTTTGGAATTTAGAGTGTGCAGAATCATCAGCGACGTCTCCCACAACTTCATGCGTGTTTATATGTGTGTATGGTCGCTGGAATATATGGAATAACCCGGATTTATCCGGACGTTGGGTTTCAACGATTGGGCGTGCATCTTAGGATTTCGATAGTCCCTAAAGTCGTTGTCGAACGGTCTGAGCTCTAGGTCTGGCAGTGCTGGATTGTGTGTGCAGTGCCGGAGTGTTATGTACCGAGAAATGCAAGAGTGTTGTTCGTAGTGTAAATATTAGTTAAGTGTACTTGGTGGAGCCGGTTGAATCTACAATGTCGGGAACATTTGTGGATCGCATTGACCCTTTCGCCAAACGATCGCTCAAGAAGAAGACGAAGAAGTCGCAAGGCAGTTCCCGGTACCGAAACTCCCAAGATGTTGAACTACAGGCGTTACCCTTACTCAAAGGTAACTTAACCTTAAACCACTAGGCTGCTTGACCTTGGCTTGTAACTCGATACAAAGCTCCAGTCCAATGTTTACTTTTCGAATTCCGCACTAATTCAATTTGGGCATTTTGCACTTAAATATAGAGCTGTATCGGTGCGAGAGTGTGCGTGTTATGTAAGGAATGCGTGCGTGTGCGTATCTCCTTGTACAGTGTATATTGCTGTCCCGTCTCCCTGCTGTGCCTGTTCTCGAGCCCGTGCCCCAGCTCTAGTCCTGTTGATTTGCCGTATTTCCTCGCTCTGCACGTTGCTTACAAATCACAAGTCCCCTTGTGGCGTACGTAGGAAATGCTTTAGCATCTGACTGTCATATTGATTTTACTCCTCGTGCCTTTTATTGTACGTGGGCACTGTTTAAAACGCATTGTGTTCCTCTTCTCGCCAGATTATACTAAATTCTTCTACACCTAGTCATTTCTTACGAAAATTGTGCATACTCTTTCGTTCCTACATTTGGGGCATTGCATGTGCTCATCGTATGTTTGACAGGGCAAAGTGCACACAACTGTCAGCTTCTCATATATCTGACGTGTGTCAAAATTCATCAAAACAATTCATCATATTTACATTCAAATTGACATTTCACTAAATATGTACATATTTTAATCTTGAAATATTACTCACATTTCTAATTTATCACTTAATATAAACCTATGATATATTATTACAAATTTTATTTATTATTAAAAATCATAATATAAATATACAATCAATAATTTTTTGTTGTATTGTTTACATTAAAGGGTCCCGAGAATTCCATTTCATTTTTAATTGTCATGATGTTTTTATTTTGTTTTTTTATCTTATCCATTGTTATGTATACAAGATTTTTTTATTGTTATTCAAATATAAAATATGTCAACAAATATAAAAATACTTTTGACCCATTAATGGGTGTCAATTTGGTTTATTTAAATATGAAAGCATATTTCGAATTAAATCATATAAAAAGTAGTTTAGATAATTTGTTATTAAACAAAAACTTTTCGATGACGTTCTTAGATAAGAAACATATTTGGCAAGGACTAAATTAACAATGAAATAGCATATTTGTAGAAACTGAAATTGGCCTGATAAATCGTTAATACTTGATATTAAATTTAAAAAATAGTACTTATTTGTAAGAAAGCTATAAAAGTGTAACAAAATTTGATTACAAGTAAGTGACTGATAACAGAAATAACTAATTATTGTAATAATGTGATAACGATGACAGTTATACAGTTCTAAACACTTTTGATAAAACGAACCTGAAATTATATCAAGACTTTTTACGAGGTTAAATATAGTGCTTTCTATGTAATTATTACAATTAGCAACTTTAAATTGTAAAATATATTTCTGAAAATAAAATACATAGAAGTAATATTTTTGTAAAATAACATTTGCCTTACGTTGCATCATAATTACAAATAGTTTATATGTAGAATGCAACATTTGTCAACTAAATCGTTTATAACGAACATTGAACTGTTATGTGTTTATTATTTGTATAAAAATCTCAGGTGTATATCTCTCGTCTTTATCTTTAATTCACTATTTATATATTTTTATCTTTATTTTTTTACATTTTACAACATAAAATTTTCATTTTTAAATTTCTCTATGATTACAACTCTTGTTTTCTTTAAATTTTTTTACAACAAAATAGTTCAAAATGATGATGCCCTTTAAACTTTAAATAAATAAAAAATCGTTGTTTCAAAATTTAACAAATGTTGTATAAGTTTGTTTTAACTTAAATATAAGTAGTAAATTTTTAGGTTAGGTGTAATTTTAGTTAGAAATTTAGGGAAATTTTGTATTTAAGCGTGATAACCATTTAGCTACCTTTGTTCGTTGGTGTTACAGTTTAATTAAGTAATAAAATACATTTATTTTTGCCTGTAACTTGTAATGAATACGGGGCATATTTTGCACCTGCTTCTACTGTTTTACATTGTTGCTTAGCTTCAGATGGCTTAAAGGAGGCTAGGGCGTTACCATTGGAAAAACCAATAGGTTTTCAGGATAATTAATGATTCTATAATAAAACTACATACGTTGATCTTTTCTGAGCGAAGGGGACACAATTTTACGAGAGTTAGACTAACTTTAAAGGGAATTAATAATAATAATAATAATGAAATACAAATATTCCATAAGTTTATTATAGAATTTTTACTATTAATGTCTGTCGGTCTGGATGTATGTGTGCACTTCTAGTACAAATTCGACTGAACGAAATTTAATTAAACTTTATATTTGAATTCCTACCAGTAATAGCATGAGTTAATGAACTTTAGGTAAACATCACTTTTGAATTTTTTTTTTGCGAATACTTCGTAACATATAAATATTTCGAAAAAAATATTAGAATAAAGTTGCAAAAATCTTTATTTAAATATTCAAGCAATGGAAAAAAGTATTCAAACGATGTTAACGACTTCAGTTCACCCCGAAATTCCTCAATTCACAACTCCATCTTCGTCGCACAGTACTGATTTTATTTCAAGAGTAGAAACAGTAGTGTAATGATTAATCAGTAACCAAACACAAACAAGTGATAAGACCGACATGACATGAGTTTCAAATTAGTTACTAGTCGACTCTACACTACAGGTATACACAGGCTTAATACGTGTTATTACATATATTCTCCCCAATACATTACATATTCGTGTATCGTTAATAATTACACGCATAACACATCCAGTCTTGGATTTGGTTACAATGTCACACTTCATAATATGTCATTGGCACCATATTTCTACAAGGAACAGTACACTGTCTTGCATTTTAATTAATACGTAATGGAAACGCGATTTTAGGTTTTGGTTAGTTTTTCTATATATTAAATTGCAGATAAATTTATAATATACGTATTTTTTTATTTTGTAAAATTTCCAATAGTAAATAAATAAATAAAATTAACATTATCACAAAGGAGGAAAATAGATAAAGAATATGACATGATGGGATTAGAACTCAGGTTCTCAAGATCACACCTCAAAGGTGGAGTGAATATACTAACAATGAATTATAAGTAATTGATTTTTTCGTGCATTTTATAAAGCATTAGGAAAAATCGTTGGAAATCACATCTTGACCTATATTAGTCCGTACAAAAACAATTGACTCATTCACTCATTCTCATATTCTCACCGATACGACGTCACACCTCGCTTGTTTTCAATACCAATATTTATTCTTTATTTTCCTATCTTACTATAGAGTAATCGTATATTGACAATTCAAATTCGAACCTTTTTCATATCATTCCAATACTGATGACAATTGAATTTTTTGAGACTTGATGAGATCGTTTGTATTTTATGCTAATGATCTACGGTCTTTTTTTTATAAAAATATAGTGTTGTTAGGACCGAAATTTTACCAAATCTCAGTACAGAAAACTCAAGCCAAGTTTATAACAGCGAGTGTTTTCTTTAGGAATACAAAATGATGATTATTTTACTTTCATACCTATTAATATGTTGAATATTTCTTCCAATAATATTTAATTTCCCTAGTAACAAAGTAATAGTACATAGTATCAAATTGTACAGATTCTCATCAAAATTTAAAAATGTTATTTCTTAGAAGCGATATCTAATCTACTATGTTCTTATATAAAAAATAGACTACATACAATTATTTTTTCACTACACTACTTCTTTCTTTTCGCGAAATAGTGAGGAAAATGACTTTTCCCTCTCTAGAGAGGAAAATGTAATGTGTTGCCATATAACATAAATATTATAGAATGAAATATTGGAAAAATTAATTACTATATTAAAAAATCTTATTTAATAATGATATTCTTTTTACAAAATGATGGCAATTATGTCTTGTTCTTTTCCTTTTTCACTTTATTTCACAATTTGACAAGTTTAACTTGAATTGGTATATTGGCAATACTGTAACAACGGGGTCCTCCACTATTTTTTTTTTTTATGAAACTTATCTAATTTGAAAGCGAGGTGCAATTTCAGAAAATCTTATTTCTTATTTCTGTGTTTTCTGTGACGTAGATGTTAAACTAATTCGGTTCTCAAACAATGGGATTCGATAAAAATTTCAATTACATAAATTGACCTATTTCAACTGTTATAAAAACATAAATATGTTTTAAATAACTATTGTGTTCCTTACTAGGAAATATGCATAAATAGTAAGCATTTTAATAAAATAATTTATAAATGATTACGAATATTATAGTCCGAGTTTTAACAACCACTGACATGATTTTGAAAAAAAAAAATGTGTTTTAACACGAACTGAAAGTACTTTTTCCAGTTTCATTCGAATGCGAATTGAACTCGAGTGGTAAAAAGTATGCTTTCCCCTCTAGTTTGACATATAACTATTGTTTGTTTATTTTGTTTTCAACATCTGTCTTCGAAAGCCAAAACAAATTTCCCCTACAGAGAATGGCGCGAATTTTAAAAATATTCATTCATTGAAACTCCAATAAAGAATTCTAAATCGTTCTGAATATACTTTTGTTGTCATGCGCAGAACTTCCGATTCTGAAGCTGTTCTGAATTGGAACAAACCTACTGATTATATTCTTTACTCTTCCTTATGTGACGGGAAGTAAATATAAGAATGATGAGTGATTTCGAGTTGTTTAGACTTGAGAATTTGCGTAGGATGACGACGTGAATTAATCGTTTACGTAGACCTATGGCTATATTATGTATTGGTAATTGAGTGAACTGCAACTCGGCTCGTATAGATTGTATGAAGACGATACGTAGTCATTTGTTGTCTGTAGCGTTGCCTGGCAACCATAACTACGTCCTGTACAAGTTTCTTCTTACGTTTACACTGCACATTACATAAATCTCTATATCTAAATTTAGATGAATTTGTAGCACCAATCAAAAACACACCAACACAATTAATTTGTGAAAATGTATGTAAGGAGTTGTTTCATGTCATTAATAAAAAGTCATTATATATTAAAGAACTGGTTTAGTCATTTTCTGTACAACTATTTCAATTAAACACATTCAAAAATTATTAGGAAAAATGAATGAAATTTAGCATACAAGTTGCTTACTATTAATAGTATAAATGATTAAAATTTGGAATCGCTCAATTTAATCTTTGAAGAAATATACATATGCAAACTTAATTATCATATAAACTTGTTTATTAAATATTTCTTGTAAAATGATTCAAATTCAGTTTGAAATTTATTGTTACCAGGTAAATATGCCTCGTGGAAGACAACGAGGTGCATTTAATCAAATAAATAATTTTGAAAGAGGCCGCATCGTGAGTTTTATGAGAGGAATTTATCATTACGAGATAAAGCGGCTCGTGTAAATCGTAATATACACTCTATTTTCCGCAGTTGATCCTTACGTCATCAATTTCCGTTGCAAGAATTATTAAACGTTTATCTTGCATCTTTGTCGTACACGCATAGCATAGATGAGATTTTTATTCTCTATCTCATTATCGTACGTGTTATCTGCGTCCAACCAAAGACAAAAATGAAAGAATAGAGTAACTACGGTGACGAATATTTTCAAATATTTTTTAAAAAATGAGTATGTCATTTATATCATTAATGTCATTTATGAATGTGATTTTGTCGCCATTGTTTGTTGGTAGTTTCGTTAGTTTAATCAACAACTTTTTGTATGTTTCATCTATTATTATATTTGTATATAATACTGTTAGTTTTGACATCTTTTACTTCGGAAATCACACGATTTTACCCGACAAGATGATGTCATCAATTTCTCTTCCCCTCAACGATTGATTCACATGGATACGATTGATGACGTGAGAATCAACTGCGGGACATATACTGTAAATATAATTTCGCAAATTTAGAGACAGTGGATAGAGACAGGTGCAGAGAGACGGCACACAGGATTGAGAGACAGCAGAGAGGATTTGGGGCCCATAGGAGGTCACCAGAGAGGGAGGACTGTCAATTTATTCGTCTAACTCAACAAAATTGCACTCAGAGTCACGGACGCCGACTTTTCAAAATTTCCTTGAGGACAAAATTTCTTATAATGACTAAAATCAAAACATACAAAAAAATACTAGAGGATACACTTTAGTATGCTCTAATTTGTGACCTACTGAAACTAGAGCACAATCCAGTAATCCAGAGTATGCTTTGATTTCAACGGGTCTAGAATGAGAGAAAATACTTTATAATGTTCTAATTATTGACCCACTAAAATCAAAGCATAATCCAGAGCTGCCAATACTTCTCTAGAATTTGCTCTGGTTTCGGACCAGCCAAAACTGCTCCAGAATATGCTTTGGTTGCAGTAGGCCATAAGAATCAGAGCATTCTGAATACTTGCTCTCATTGTTGGCCCACTGAAACCAGAGCACAATCCAGAGCAGCCAAATTTGCTCCAGCATGTGCTTTGGTTTTAGCAGACCTAGAATTAGAGCAAACACATCTGAGTGTTCTAATTCCAGACCCACTGAAATCAGAGCACAATCCAGAGCAGTTAAATCTGCTCCAGAATGTGCTCTGGTTTCAGCAGGCCTAGAATTAGACAAACACATCTGAGTGTTCTAATTCCAGACCCACTGAAATCAGAGCACAATCCAGAGCAGTTAAATCTGCTCTAGAATGGGTTCTGGTTTCATCTGGCTTAAAAATGGAAGGAGGTACAATAATTCTTTAAAATAATAATAATTCAAGACTTTATTACTAATGTAAAAAAAATCTGCGCTATATAGTCGGTGCCCTTGCTCAGAATTCAATGTTAGCACAGCAGTGGTGGAGGGTAATAAGGTATCTTCTCTCTACAAGAAGTTTTCGTCATCCTTTGGTTGAATTTGGGCTGCACACATGCCAGGCAATATTAAGACTTCAGACCGGACGCCACGGATCTTTCTGATTGGATCGGTGCACATAAAGACAACTATGGAATCATGAATGGCATAACATTATCTTTTCTAATGAATCGCGATTTTATTTATACCAAAATTATTCTCGGATGTTGAAAATCTGTGGGATATCATAGGAAGAGCCGTAAGGCATTCTCAGCCACCAGTGTAAACGTAGGAAGTTCTTATTAATTTTCTATTGTTCTATATTGTTTAAAGTTGTGAAATTTTAATCGTATAAACTATTAATAGTAAGCAAATTGTATGCTGAATTTCATTATTTTATTCCCAATATTATTTAACGACCACCAGTATATTTTAATATTATTAATAGTTTCATTATTATAATCATTAATTTGTTTATTTCAAAATTTGTAATAAAATTGAATTTATTAATAAATGTAGAGAAAATATTAACTAAATTAGTGAACTACGGAAATAGTCCAGTAAATCCAATACTAAACTATTTATATCATAAAATGAGAAAGCAAATATTTGGCTTCCATTAAAAATAGTTTGTGTCATAACTAAAAAATGTGTCGCATATATATTTTATTTGACTACGCCACTGCAAGCTTATTAAAAGTATTTATTTAATTTATTTGAAACATTTTTCTTGATATGTGATTCTTTTCGAGATATTAAAATGAAACAATCGATCAAAATTAGTTTTTCGACATTATCTAGTGACCTATAATAATTATTTGAAACATAAAACATACATTGACGATGGCTCTATGTAGACATATTTAAATTCAATTTATGCTCATTTGCACATCCTATAGTTCAATATGTAACTACAGATTAATAAAGAAGTGCATGTCGAAATTTTGACAGTACTATTTAATGATCCATTTGACATTTCGTTTCGATACGATATTGTCATTTTAACCAATAGTTAAGAATTTAATTGTAATCTGTGCAGCTGGACATTAAACAAATTCGTAACTTTTATTTTCAAGATTGCAATAATGACAAAATGGAACATAAATTTTCTATTAGTTCTGAGTGTACTGATTGTGCACCACAAAATGCAAGTAGAAGGTATCTGAGTATACAGACATAGTCTATTTTCCGGAGTTGATGCTCACGTCATCAATTGTACCGATGTGATTCAAATTGTTGGGGGAAGGGGGAGTGATGACATCATCTTGTCCGATAAAATCGTGTGATTTCCGAAGTAAATAAATGTCAAAACTGCCAGTATTATATACAAATATAAAAATGAATGAAACATAGAAAAAGAGTTGTAGATTAAACTAACAAAAGTATCAACACACAATGAAGCACAAATTGTTCACGCCAAAATCGCCTTCATAAATGACATTCAAATTTTTAAATATTTCAAAATACCCGTTACCGTAGTTACACTAATATTTCCATTTCATTTTTGCCGTTGGTAGGACGAAGATAGCATATATACCCCTTTGTAACCCGTACGATGAGATAGCGAATAAAAGTCTTATCTATTCCATGCGTAGACAACAAAGATGCTAAATAAAAGTTTAAAAAATTATTGCAGCAAAAATTACATATGTGTGTATAGTGGAGGTCTGACACTCATAGCTGGTATGTAGAGTGCAGCAATTGAAACCGATGACAGATGTAGTAATGGATAATAAGCCATGATGATTTATTAGGCTAGATCGCTTCAATGTTGCACTGAAGGTGTGTGTGCGTGTGATGACGGCAGTGCCAAGAGTGCGAGGCACGTGGCCAAACACCAACTCATCCGCGACTGTGAATGGAATACCTCACATTCTGCCAGCCCGACACCTGCAGATCCTCCTCAGAGGCACATACAAGTCCGGACCTAAAATGCAAGCTGCACAGTTCCATAAAAATACAGTTTAAAAAAAGGTCGAAAAGATAATATTTTTCGAAAAAAAAAGTTGATATTTATATAGCAACTATCAAATCGCGAAATGATTGTTTTCTGTTTAAATTTTTTTGGTATAAAGAGTTACAGTTTAATCAAATCTGTCTCTTTATTATCAAAATTGATATAATTTAAAACATTTGTTTGGTTTCTGCTGTCAACTGTTAAAGAATATCTGATTTGATGTTATCAAAATTTTCTCTTGCAATTTTACTAATTTTGAGACAGACTTTTCGAAAAAAAAATGTTGTTCGATACTTGATTGCGAAATGCTTTTGCATTCTCGAATGCTAAAGTGGATATCATTTCGAAATCTAGAATCAAAAATAATTATTTCTAATTTAAATTTGATTTCCTACGACGAAAGTGACAGATAACGTACGAGAGATTTTAGTACAGGAGTACTGTTATACACTTACGAGCGAGTTAAGTACACTATTTTTTAGATAACAAAATACTTCTTTAAAAAGTTATTTGTAGCCACCACAGAATTATATTGATATAAAAATATATAATAAATATAAAAACAAATACAAAATAAAAATTACCTTATTGATTATACGAAACATTTGCAATCGACAATAATAGTTGACGATAATATTAATAAGAGCAAAAAGACCAAAAGTAAATTACTAATAAAAAAGCATATGTATAAATCACAATTGTTAGGATCTACATTTCAATTAAACAATACAACGATCTGTCACCTCACTACTTAAACTTTCAAAATAGATTTTTATAACTCCGCAATGATTACAATATTACTTTACAAGAGTCATCAAATATCTGTTTAACACTAGGACTGGGAAAAATAATCCATTAATCAAATTTAATCAATGAATCAAATATTTGTTTAATCGATGTATCGATTAATATGATTAATTGATAATTTGATCGTCAATATCGTGTGTTTCGATGTGGAAATGTCATATACTACCTCAGACTAGCTCACTGATTATCAAACGAAAATTGTGGAAATTTGTTAGGAATTCAATGGTGAAGTAGTTCAAAGTGAAGCCATGACTTGCGTATAGAATTCAAACGTGGCATTAGATCTGAAAATACCGAGGTTGACATAACCTCTAAATATACTAAGTTTACGGTGGATTCGTGAATCACGTCTCAGGTATTACAGGTGGTTCAACTTACTAATATTCTATTTTTGCTATTATGTATTTTTCACTTTACGAGTTCTTCAGTAAAGTATATTTTTATTATGATGTATATTATGAAATAATAATATATTTTTAGAGTATAATTTTGGCTTTGTACTCAAAACACGGTTATTCTTAGTCGCATTCAAACAAAATTTAACTTATTCAATTCAGTATTTAAAAATATATCAATATTTCATTTTTTGTTTTAAATTGATAACATTCGTCACAATAGGTGAAAGAGGGACCGAACGTCACAGAGACACGCCCACTTCATTCATTTATCTGTACCCTGGTTTTACTACTAGCATTGATTGAAAAAATATAGATAGGCAAGCTTATGAGAAAATTCGTTTCACCTACATAACTGTCTGTCTGGTTGTATTTGAGTTAATATAAGGCGTTTCTGTCAACTATTATAAAAACGAGCAAACGTCAAATAATTAATAATACAAATTAGTTCTATTTTAAAATATACCAATGAATCATATGTAAAACATCTTTATTTATCTGATATTTTTGTCTGTTTAATTCCGCAAAGTAGTCATGGAATTATGAACGAGATGGCTCTGTAGAATCTGATTCCAAAACACCGGTACGCAAAAACTTACAAGCTTGCCTATCTACATATTTTTCAATCAACGCTACGAGGAGCGAATGCGAAAGTCAGATATACACTAACAGTATTTTTCATACATTTGTTTGTTTGTTTCGCCCTTGTATTTATTTGTGTACGTTGATATTGAAGTGTGTTGTTATTTTGTAGATGTGTCATCGGGAGAGCAGGAGGAATTGTTCATCCGCAAGCTGCGGCAGTGCTGCATGCCGTTCGACTTCATGGACCCCGTGGCCGACCTCAAGGGCAAGGAGGTCAAGCGTGCCACGCTCAACGAGCTCGTCGACTATATCACAGGTATACAACCACGTCCACGACCATGCTACTGTAGCCGAAGAAGTTCCACGCGGGCGAATAGTTCACCATTCCCACGTCAAGCGTCGTCTAATACTCCCACTACTTCTTCTTAGCACAAAGTTAAAAGTAGATGGCATGACCGGGCGAGTTGCTTAAATGCGCCTCAAAAGATGAAAATTACATTAAGAAAAACAAATTATACATTTAAAATTCAGCTTCTTATTTTTAACAGAAGAATGTATTTTAATAGTATATTATACACCAAGGTTGAGAAGACTTTATGACCCTCGGTTGTTTCGCACCTCGGGATAAAACTTGGCGCTAGGTCAATAATGGTCTTCTCAACCGTGGTATATTATTTTTTTCACTACTAATATTTAAATCTCAATCCTACTCAAAAAAATTATATTGATAATAACAAAGATTTTGACATGAGTATTTATTTGTTTCTTAATATTCACAAAAAGAAGGAGGTAGCATTTATTTTTATGTCTGACATTTCAGTTTGTTAACCATATTTTTGATTCTTCATTTGTTTCTCTGTGAATTATTTAAATTAGATGGCAATTTAATTTGTAAATCCATAACTTACTCTTTTCGTATATTTAATGAGTCAAACAATATTTGGATTTGGAGACTTGAGTTTCTCTAAAAAGTGACAGTTTTCATTATCGACCTAGGTCAATAATAATTTATTATTAACCTGGGTAACTATAGTTACCATATAAGCGATAGTGAAAAACAATTTCTCATGTCAAATAAAGGTTAATACTAGTATGTGTCTAGGTTAGTAGTGAAAAATTATTTTTTCCGTCACAATTTGCACCGCATCAGCAATGCATTCTGTTTTAACTATAGCATCAAAGATCAAGACATGCCGTTCTTGTCATTGAACAAGGTGAAAAAGTAACTCGCCCACTAGCGCCTCTATCGGGAACAAAATTGCTTTCTAAGGCTCTCATTGGCTCCCATTTCATTTCGCAGTTGTCACTTGATGATCAATTCATTATTGGAAATCAGTTAATTGCGCATATAAATTAACAAACCTTTTTTTGAACCTAACCTAACCAAACTTTTGTAAACATGTTTTAGATAAACAGAGAAACAGGAAATCAGTGTTTGCATACGCACACTGTTATGTAATTACAGATAGAATTATTTGAATTTGAATGATTGGATTTGTATGTTTAATTACTTACATTTTTTATGCTTATGATTACATAGTAATAATCAAGTAGTCAGGGCAAATATTGTTATAATAATAGATTGAAATTCGATCGATACGGAAAAAAAGTAAATTCGATGACATTGGCATGCTACTATCAATATATAGGTACTTTTTAAAGATATAGATAAAATACAAAATACCTGTATTTCTTTTTGACTTCTGATACTTCTTACTCAGGCTATAGTAGTTTCAAAGTGTCTTCAAATCTTTTATTTATGAATATCGCATAACTTTCAGTATTGCACCTGCGCACTATTTATTTATTCGAACCTAGTTCTAAACAGTTTGCGAACTGTGGGTTCGAACACTTCCAACAAACCTTGTAATATGTCTCAGAAACTTATTGAGTTGAAGATTATCGCAAACAATATTGGAAACAAACTATTACTTGTATCGTGTAACTAATTTTGAATTATATAACTTGTCAAAACAATTATCAAAAGTAAATATTTTTTTTATTTCATCTTAGATTTGTTTGACAGAGTTATGGACGTTGTTTCTTTATAATAACAATACAATTATGTTAAGTTAACTTCGTCGCTGAAAACGGAACATTTACATAACTTTATACTGTATATCACCAGAGATACAATTTAGAAACTGATACTGTAAACCAAACTTTAGTTTTGAGAATATAATACCACTAGTGACATCTTGTGACATTAAATGAAAACAGTTCAAGGAATTTCAATACATAATTAATTTTACTAAGAAATTATTACAAGAATAAAATAAAATTTTGTAATAAGTTATGATGTTGATACTGAAATCAATTTGTTTATGAAGATTCCAATAAGTTTAGGCGGGAATTTGATCATGTGAAAAATAAATGGATACTCAGTGTTGCTAGATACCATTTTGCGAACTTTAAAATTATTTTGGGGATCATGAATAAAATTTTTAATGTACAAATAAAATGAAGTAACGATTGAACATTTATAAATTGTAACCGCAATTTGAAATCTGTAAATTTAAATTGATTATTTTCCCAAATTAACTAAATATAAACTGATGTCCTTCGAAGGGATAATCCCTGTATTTTTATGGTAATTTTTAAATATTACTGCCTCATTTACATTTAAGCTATTTTAAATACAGTTCTCAAAAAATAATAACACAACCCTTGTAAAACAATAGGTTTATAAATCATAGAAATTCAGATTTTTTTATGAAAATCATAAAATAGCTAAATTGTAAATAATACTGTAAAATATTTTTGAATTCGTTAAATAGATAATGTGATTGCCCTAATGCTACAAGGTAATAACCTGCACCATTAATTTAAAAGTAAAATCAACAAATATCTGCAATACCTACAGCTGTTTTATTCAAAAAAATGTTAGATCAGAGTTTAAATACTATAATTTAAGTTTATTGTACTGAAATTTTAATTGTGATATTTGTGAATCACATGTATAATAAACAATATTTATCATAGCATGTGCTTCATAGTATCTATTCGTACGTTAGTAAATATGAGCCTTCTATTATTCGTTACACAGATGTTCAATCAAAATAATAATTATGACTCAAATTTGTTTTAATAAATTATCTATTTTGGAAACATACTAATTTTTTGCATAATAATATATTCATAGAATTTAACTTTAAAATTATTATACCAAAGGTAGATAGGTTTAAAAATTAAAGATGACTTCAAACGATCAGCTTTTGCAACTTGTTAGTATCCTATAAGATTCTAGAATTTTATACGTTCAAATGATTTGATAAAAGAATTTAACATAGATTTTATAAGTAAATAAAGTTCATGTATTTGACTATAAGTTATGATAAAAATATTTATCCAAGATAATCAAGCACGTCTACCATAAAAACATTTAAAAAATGGAAAAAAATATCAAATTTGAGAAAAAGGTGGACAGTTTGAGTTAACCGGGTTTTATATGATTATATAAATTTAGTCTTATTGGACAAACGATACTAATTTCCTATTCTATATATAAATTATTATTGATCTCAATGTGATTCATTAAAATAATACCTGACTTAAATTCATGTCGTAGGAAACGTCTCTCTATGGTTTTTAAAACTCTAAAACATGGTTCATTTTTTTTAAAAAAGGTATTTTTTAGAGTTATTAAAAGATTTCTTTTAGTTTTACTGAAAACAAGGTTGCTCGAAGTTTGTTTTTCCATGAGACCAGGCATTTTGTATAATTTAATTTTAAAATACAATTTTACATATGGAAAGTTTTCATTTATTATAATTAAACCTAATATAAATAAAAATAACAACGAACAAATAGTATGTAATTTTTTATTTAGTTATATTTTTAAATTTATTTTCCTTATTTTCTATTTGTTGCCTTTTTTCTTTTTGCTTCGTGTCAAGAAATGTTTCTTCTTAATATTTCTTCAGTTATAGTCCCCCAAGTCTTCGCGGTTTCATTTTTTTTTTGTTATTCTTGTGTTCCAAATCATTTTCATTTGTCTTTATTTAAGATATCCATATTTTTCAGTGTGGTAGTTTGTAGATTTTCTATTTATTTTTTTCGTATCTATTTTTTTAAAAAGTTTCATTTCGGCAACAAATAATAACCTAACCAAACCTATAACATCAAGAAAGGTAATGGCAGTTTGAGCCAATAAGAATCTGTAGTTATAATAAGTAGAGATAACATGACGAAATATATATTATATTACGTTGTAGAGAACTGAAAGAAGATATAAGAATCGTTAGATAGGCAGAATATACATTATAGTACGTTTTAGAGAAATGAGAGAAAACCTAAGAATCGTTACTTTATGATAGGTAGAAAGGAAGAGCCGTAGTTTATATTCTGTTATGTAGACGTAGAGAGATGAGAATATGAATGTATGTGTGTTGGTAGGTGGCAGAGGAGTGCTAACCGAACCAGTGTACCCGGAGATCATCAAGATGATCTCGGCGAACCTGTTCCGCACGCTGCCGCCGAGCGAGAACCCGGACTTCGACCCCGAGGAAGACGACCCCACGCTGGAAGCGAGCTGGCCGCACCTGCAGCTGGTGTACGAGTTCTTCCTGCGCTTCCTCGAGTCGTCCGACTTCCAGCCCGGCATCGGCAAGAAGGTCATCGACCAGAAGTTCGTGCTGCAGCTGCTCGAGCTCTTCGACTCCGAGGACCCTCGCGAGCGCGACTTCCTCAAGACCGTGCTGCACCGCATCTACGGCAAGTTCCTCGGCCTTCGCGCCTTCATCAGGAAACAAATTAATAATATATTCCTTAGGTAAGCAATCAGCAGTCATACTTTAAATGGCATGGCAACGATTCTTTTCTACGACCACTATCACTATGGAACCTCGCGTATTTCTAAAAAAATCTTTTAAAACACCACATTTAGATAAAACGACTCAAATTCAAATGTCGCAATGTAATAGACCTCATCGAACTCGAATCTAATACAACTAATTTATCAGCTAATTCCAGAGCATTCCAAATACATATGTATGTACATACACACATACATACATTTCTTATTATATTGTTTTTAAGATCCACGCTGTCTTTTTTTTTACCCGAACAATTCGTGAGATTGAGACATCTCTAATTCAAATTTAACCTAAACTTAAATCCAGCTATACCGTAGGCTTCAGGATACTAATTAAATACGTATTGATATATATTTTTTTATTTTTGAGTTCTCATTATTAATAAAAATGTTATACATGAATTTTAAAATATATCGTATTCATCAAAAATTATTTCAATTTTATAAAGTTGAAATTATATTAAATAGCGTTTTAATCCTAAAATTGAATTTTTTGATCCATTATACGAACAGGAAATTCAATTCGAAAGCTCTATGTATTTAATAAAGTTCATTATGTTAGCAAGAATCCATTATCAAAATAAAAATGATGTTTATGTAGAGTGCACCGTGGAATAATTTATGACATTTAATATTTTTTTCATAACAGATATATGTTAGTTATTTTTAACTGTTTATTGAGTAATGAAATTTATTAAACTGTAATATGAATTTATATTCACCGTCAATAAAACTGCGAACGACTGACGTCACGTCTTATTACAATCACATTGCTTATATTGAATGAAGCAACGCAATCTATATTCTGTTATGTACAGATTGCCCTAGATAACTTGTTCAGTATTGGTTTTAATAAGGATAGCGGTAACTGGGTGGTTTGCGCGTTAGTACTTGTAACTAAAGCAGGACTGTCAATTATTTCTTGCATATCTACAGTCTACACACTAAGTTGGATCCACATCATTAAAAATTTATGTTGTATGCTGTATTTTGAAATTCAGGAAAAATATTTTCGGTGCACACTCTTGGGACGCCGAACATATGCACAAGAAACTCCTCCCATTAACGAGCGCTAAATTTGAATAGAACATTACTATTGTTAACCCGTTTTTACACAGCTGTATGAATACGAGTAATGAAATCGGTGCTAAGTCCGCAATTACGTTTCGTTTGCTGTTTGCATTCGTATCGTATATATTTTTTATTAAAATATGCCAAGAATTTACTTCATTTCTAGTATAAACAGAATTGTTTCACATTTTTTCATTTGTGACGTTAAAGCTGACTTCTGTATACACTGTACTAAGCAATTTAGGCCCTGCTCATTAATTTAATTAGTGCATCTGTTCGGCGTCCCAAGTATAGAAAATTTGTGTCAAATACAACGCACAACACAATTTTTTATTGATGTGGATCCGATTTAGATGCGCATAAATTTATTATCAATAATTCCTGTTGGGTGTACCATTTGTTGAAGATATTGGAAATTTTATATCTGAACCAATTTTTAAATTATTGTTTCATACCCATAAATGGATTCAAATAGTAGATTAGAAATTCGTTCAAATAAAATAATGGTAATAAATATGCGAAAATATTTTTTTTATTCCAAACCAGTCACAAAACCAGAAATGTGATAAACTTTTTGTTCATCAACATGAGCGAAATTTGAGATGAAATAGACTAGCACACCCAGTATTGGATAAAAAATCGACATATTTAACATTTATACTCATCACCTTATTTTGCAAAAAGTAAATAAAATCAAAGTGATATGAGAAATATTATGAAATTAAAAACTTGTATCCAACTTGATAAGATAAAATTAACATTTGTGCACACAAGATAAATATTTATATTGCAAAATTTATTAAATTTATAAATATACTATAACAACTTGTGACCCATTGCTGGGTGTGACAATCTGCTTTACTGCAGATTTCATAATTACGATTTCACTACATATTTATCAATTCTTCCAGATATTCATAACTGGTGTTAGAGTACCAGAAAAGAGATTGGTAAACGCACTCTATGGTACAAAAATGAAAATTAGGGCACATATCAGATAGACATAGAATTGTTGCATTATTTCTTTCGTATCTATAATGTATAATTTAAAGCCGAGTAGTCCAATACAATTTATTTTTTAAGAATATTTGGTGTTAGATGTGTCTCTTTTAGCCAATAAGAACCCTTGTTTTATTGTAGACAGAGAAGAAGTAACAAAATATAAAAAAAACAGTAAAATATCTCTTCTGTAATCTATTTTACACTATTATTTACAATTACAAAGTATTTTACGATTTTCACATAAATATTTTATAGTTTATCTTATTTACCATCGAAGTTTACAATGTCAACTACATTATTTTAAAATAAAATTATTTTTATATTTTTCAAAGAAAGTGGATACTAAAAAGAAGTCTTGTAATTGTGACAAGACGCGTAATTATGTTTCTTGTTAATGATTTTCAAAGAGTATTTTCATGTTTATTTTTAAGATATATACAACAATAAACAATCAATTTCCTGTTCGGTACTTAATTTCTTTGTCTAGAGAAATGTTTGAACATTGAAATATAAAAATATTTATTATAATATTAGAATGTCTCAGATCTTACTTATAAAACACTCACATACAGACAGACATCGAAAATGTATCACAAATGGATTGTAGAGACAATACTTTCCTTCTTTATAGGTCGGGGGTAAATTGCAAAATTAAAGTGGAAGACTATTTTATAGTTGAGCCGAAGTACCGAGTTGCGCATTGATGATTGATGTGTGTAATGTTTGACAGGTTCGTGTACGAGACAGAACACTTTAACGGCGTTGGGGAGCTGCTGGAGATCCTGGGCAGCATCATCAACGGCTTCGCGCTGCCGCTGAAGACGGAGCACAAGCAGTTCCTGGTGAAGGTGCTGATCCCGCTGCACAAGGTGAAGTGCCTGAGCCTGTACCACGCGCAGCTGGCGTACTGCGTGGTGCAGTTCCTGGAGAAAGACCCGACGCTCACGGAGCCGGTGGTGCGCGGGCTGCTGAAGTACTGGCCCAAGACGTGCAGCCAGAAAGAGGTGATGTTCCTGGGCGAGATCGAGGAGGTGCTGGACGTGATCGAGCCCACGCAGTTCGTCAAGGTGCAGGAGCCGCTGTTCCGGCAGATCGCGCGCTGCGTCAGCTCGCCGCACTTTCAGGTGGCCGAGCGCGCGCTCTACTTCTGGAACAACGAGTACATCATGTCGCTCATGGAGGAGAACAACCACGTCATCATGCCCATCATGTTCCCCGCGCTCTACCGCATCAGCAAGGAGCACTGGAACCAGACCATCGTCGCCCTCGTCTACAACGTGCTCAAGACCTTCATGGAAATGAACTCCAAGCTCTTTGACGAGCTCACCGCTAGCTACAAAGCCGAGAGGCAAAAGTCAGTATTCCACATTTCATTTCTTACATTCTCAATTCAAACTAAAATGGTGAAAATTGAACAAATTATTCAAATATCTATTAAGGACCCCTATTTCTATTATAAAAACATAAATCGTTTATTAGGAATTAAGTATTCTTATGTGTATTACTAGAAAATTACAGTGAAATCCAATGATTTTATTGGAAAATGGATCCCAAGTGCATTGAGTGAATAAGGACAAGTAGGGTGGACATTTAAGACTTGAGGTTTTACCTCCACCCTACATGTTCTTATTCTATGATTTACTCATTTAAAAAGCAATATAAAGTACATTTACATTTATTTTTTTAAACATTCATTCAGAGGTTGGATAAGGTCTTAATTCTATTATGTGTAATTTTAACGAGAAAAATGTTTAAAAATTATTTTAAACAAATGTTTGTTTGTATTTATTATTTTAAATATTGTAGACTGAACAGCACACTCCAGGTCTTCGTTCCAAAATTACTCTTAGAGTACGAAATATACTCAAGAGTCTTTCCAAAACTCATAGCCTTGCTCTCAGAGTTTTCTCTTAACCTCTACCAAAAAAAATAGAGTTTTCTCCAAACTGATACTCGAATTACCTTACTTCTTGTAGAAGTAAATATGGTTTTAGTAGAAAATAAACATAAGACAACAATGTTTGTTGTAGTAATTACAGTTTTCTAAATCACTTTCGTATGTGTGATGTAACTATCAATGGTTACATTGTTGTTTTTAATTTTATGACGTTAATAACAACATGTAATTACGTTTATAGTAACTGGACAGTAATTGAAGGTGCCACGGGATATGGATAAAGTTAAAAAGTAGCAATTTTTTTAGCGTCCATTTTTAACATGGATTCTAGTTTTTACTCCAATACAACTCTCATTCGTTCCAAGACACTCTTATGTGACATCATCATACCCTAACTACTACTCAAAAACTCCGTACTCTGATTTTAAAACGTAGGCCCTGCGCTGCGCATGCGTAGTACAGATTACGCGCGAATATTTAAAATTACATAAGTATCGTCGTTATTTTACTACACGTGGATCTACATGTGACTTTTCCGGACAAATCCGAGAGAGTGGAGTGTAGCTTATTGCACAAAGTCTCTCTATTATTATCCAGTTGATGTTACCTAGTCTAGTGAATTCGATCACAGCGCTGGCGTATCCTACAGTATAAAGTCACGATATCCTTTTAAAGTACTGCAATACGTATGAACCATGTATCAGAGAGAGAGAGTACAATTTGGAATCAAAATGGCGGATGACAGTTATTATCTGTGGCGTCGTTAGAATATTTTTTTGAGAGGACTTTGTCCCGCCTGTTTATATTACAACAATAATGCAGATACACAGTAATATAATGTTTACACTGTGGAAACAATATCTGCTCGAGTTTCTAAGTTTTTCACCTCAAACGTTCGTTACCGTCTATATTCTCAATACAAATAACAAAGCGATATCCCGATTACGGAAGTATTAAATTTCCTCACCAGATGTCAGCCACTTTCATTTTTATTTTCACGGAATTTTTTATATAATAGGTTATTTAATTTGGTATTTTTATTAGTTATATTTTGAATGTGTAGTTTCAATTTGGAATGAAAATGGATGCAATTGCGGTACTTTATAGGATATAATGACTTTACTGTAGTAAAATGTTGGGTTACTTTATTGGTGTGCGTGTGTTACAGGGAAAAGAAGCGGGAAAAGGAACGGGACGAGCTGTGGAAACGACTGGCCGAGCTGGAGCTGAACCACGGTAAGAAGACCACGTCATCCAACCACAGTTCCGCCGCCATTAAGAAGTGATAACACTGTCACCCACCATACATGTACCGTGCGTGTACTCCTACCCACACTACCATAGTGTCCAGTTATTGCTTGTAAGTGCGATATATACATACATCAACCAACCTATATATACACACATACACACAACAACAACTACAAAACGATATAAATATATACATACATTCAATATGAAAACTACTAAATATAGAGTATATTTGAAGGTTAGGTGTTAGTTTACTAGGTTCATATCATTTATTTAACTTTTATTTTTTATCACTGTTCTCAAAATGCCAATATTAACAAAACACATCTTGCTGGTTCTGATACGTAGCAGCATATCGGCAGTGTGCCACAAACTAATATTAACATTTCACTTTCATATAACCTCATGAGCTCTACTGTACTCCAAAACCTTAAAACCCTTTATGATGTACCGGTGCTGCCACTAAATTCAAACAACTAGAAAACAATAGCGTAACAATGTGCAACGCGGAAATTTCATCAATTTTTTCCGAGAAATTTGTTAATGATAGTCATCGTTTGTTTTTAATATCATTTATTTTTCCGAATGTTTACAAATGTGCAAAGTTATTCAACTTTAAATATAAAGAGACTCGTGCATTTGCTATGCTTTAAAAACAGACCTCTCGGACAAATCTGTTGAAATTATTCTATTCAAATTTACAGCTGCATTTTTCAGTTGCTTAAATTCTGTCACAGTGCCGGTGACAAATTACAGGGTTTCAATCTAGCAATTTGTTATAAGTATTGAGTGTTAACATGCGCAATAAGGTCTTTCCTGTTACTAAATTCGGAGAGTGAAACTGAGCCGTGAGGTTATGTGGATGCTCCATCGTGTCGTATTAGCCTCTGCGATTTTGAATTGTGTATTGAGTGAAAAATAAAAGTTAGATATAGCAACAAATTAATTTGTGCAAAAATATTCAAGACACTTTAACATAAATTCTATTGAATTTAGAAGAGAATGTCACATTTATTGTTATATACTTGTACTGTATATTTTTAAAATTTATAAATTTTTTAATTTATTTTTTTGTTTTTATTATTTGCTAAAGTTTTTGATGTTTTCCTTTCCCTAACAGCCTTGTTCAAAACAAAAAAAAATATGTGCATTATTTGAAAGTCTGAAGTAAACACATTTTCAGAACATCATTTTTGACAAAAAAGTGAAACATTGCTAAATTCGAAATACATAATTAAAACTTAGATCATAATATATAATTATTTCTAAATTCAATATGACAGTTCCCAAAATGTGTATAAATAATAATACTTTTGCAAAATGCAAACAATTTATATATTATTAAAATTTTAAAATTAATGGTAAACTTAGTATCTATGAATTAAGTTGGCAATATCTAATGAAGAATGTGTTGTAATTATTGTTGAAGTAATTGCCAACTGAACGATGCTAAATGTACATCATTTTGTTAAGTCTAGTTTTGAACAAGCCTGTACTTGATTATACAAGTAATTTCTGTTTATCGGAAAAACGAAAGTTGAAGATTTAACGGACATTTGTGAATCGTTTCACTTACGAAATGTATTAGTGAATAAGTGAGGCGATTCTGGATGCATTCTATGTATTTCTTCGTTTTTTCGAAGGCCCCAACGATTTTTCAACTGCTTATTTGTGAATTATATATACAAATTCATAGATTTATTTGAATTAACAAATGATTATTAAAATAATTATATTCTTTATTGTACATAAAATGTAATACAAGTTTTTAGCTTAGAACGTTAGTTTTTTAATTGGAATATTTGTGTTTTGGTTGAGTGGGATGTCTCTATACACAATTGAAATGCGAAACACGAATTCCACCCACACAAGTTGCTCACAATAATCCTATATAAACCTATCTAACTGAGTGACAAAAATAACAATTTTTATTTTGAAAATTCCCTGCATCATTGGTTAAACTGATATCAAAACTAGGTGATGGTAACACTGTTTTGATATAATTTAATATTTTGTTTTGGCGTAAATTTGATGCTAGTGCTATGCTTTTTTAAAAATTTAAGTGTTAAATGCAGAATTTTATTTCAAATCAAATCACAGAACTCTGATAAATGATAATTTACGTGAGAAGAATTGCAACTAACTTCATGACTGCACAATGTATTTCATTTCTTAGTTTTGATGCGCTTGTTTTAGGGTGCGTTCAGAAATTTCATCACATATTTTTGTGATGTGCATTTAAAAGAATATTTTTATCCAATGCGGACAGAAAATAATATCTTGTGAAAGAAAGAAATAATTTTATTGGTGGAAGTCTACATGAATAGTGTCTGATGAAATTTAAGAACGCACTTTGACATTGTTTTTTTAAAAAGAAGAAGTTAGTTGCATTTTGTTTTCAATGAGAAGTGTTGGAAGATCCCATAACAGTGTGTGTGGAATTTAACTTGACAGAGTTCTACGACTGGCATGATAACTTTAGTGTCATATTGTCACCAAAACAGATATTTTGAGTAAAACAGTGTTGTAAAAACAGGTAGGATGCAACTTGTATGGGATGACAGTGTTTGTGGCACCTGCAAGACGCGTTAGTTTTCGTGTACCATATGTTGTGATATACTTATGAATGTGATAGAGATGAGTGTTTCGCGTTCTCACATCATAGCTTTTATACAACACGGCACTGGACTCGGACTGGATGTGTGACGTGTGCGCGCTATGGACCAATCTCATCCGCCATGTACACACACACCTACAGAGACTTACTATCCATATGCACAGGTCCACATAACTCTGGCAAATATGAGGTCTACCGTTAATAATACACAAAACAAATGCAAAATGTACCTAACTTAAAAAATAGGTTAGGAATGTTTTGCATTTATTTTGTATATTTAATACTGTGCAACAATCTTTATTATTGCATCTAAATTAAAATCACTATGAAAACTACAAATATATCTAAAAATAATACACATGGAGTGTAACAAAACGTTTGCTATATTTTCTATAAAGTTTTTTTTACACCAGCTATGAATGCCCAAAACGTGACGTTTGGTAAACACACCACGGTATAAATATATCATTACAAAAATAAGTGACAAAAAAGATTGGTACGTATAGTAATGAATAATAAACATTTAGTGGAGCTTTAAATGTTTCACTCTTTCGACACTTCATACAATTATTATTTTAAAAATGTATTTAAAAAAAATGCATTAGAGTTATGCTTTTTCGCGCATGCGTTAAATGTTACATTAGAAGTATTTCAGTGATTCTCAAACAAAATTTTAAATCAAATAATTGTTTTCTACAATTCATTTGTACTGAGTCGTATGTGTGTAGAAAATACAAATGTCACTTCAAATAAAAATGTGTGGGTTTGAATATATGATAAAATATATTAGTTGCATTTATAAGAATGTTGCACAAAACAGATTCTTATTATGAAATGCCATGAGACCTGTGACCACTAAATGTATATGGATGTGAAGAAGCATCTTACTGAAACTATAACCAGATCGAATATGCAAACTATTTTATTAACCAAACGCAATCTTTGTACTTCATACAGGAACCGGAAACTCTTACGCCATATCGTACCCTAAAACTGTTATTTTTATTAGTTGGAAGACACAATATACAAAACAGAGACCTCTATTGTATAGAGTTACTCACTAGAACTCAGAAATGAAATATATATTGTGGAAAGTGGGTATTAAGGAAATGTGCAGTTGTACTGCAGTTTTAAGAGTTTTCAGTTCATGTGTAAAGTGTAAAGATAGCTGTGAACTAGAGACACATAACCTACAGAGGTTGGTACAATGCTTCATACCCAGTGGAATAATATTAGCTTTACATTCGTGTCTCTAGTATGCAAAACCATGGCCTGAGTTGATAAGGACTGCGCGGCAACTGATGTAGTTGGCCGTGTGTGTGGTGCCAAGCACTCGAGGACTTGTTGCCGATTTCTCGTAGACTTGTAGGGAATTTGTGTAAATTTAAATTAACTACTTTATTTGTAAATAATTCTTCTTCAGTTCAAACTGAGTCCTCACAGAGTGCACTAGTGAAAGCTGCAAATTGGGGACAGATACGTTTCGTCAACAGTTTTCAAAACAAATTAAACATTTATTTTTAACAAAAATTTATTCATCTCATAAATACAAGTACTCCCGTGATTTAGCTAATTTATTTTGGTGTTTAACTGTCAAATTATAAGTTACAAAATAGTTTTAACGGTTGTTGTTTAGACAATACCCTATCGAAATAAAATAAATGAATTGTTCAGCATTGTTGTTAAAAAGTGGAGCTTAACATAAGCATAGTAATCGAATTGTTCCACAAATATACAGGTTTTTATATTATTGACTTTTTTTCTCCACATTTTTCCATTTTAGGTGAATGTCATTGCAATAAGTAAAATGCGTGATTGTGAATTCAGTTAATTTGTACAAAGTTTAATTTGTTGTGAACTGTGCGACCCGTACCCCCAGTGTAGTAAGTTAGAGGAATAATAAGAGAAGGATCACAGTGTGACGATGAGTAGGAGAGTGTATAAAGAACGACTTAGCTTCTATACGTATATAAGGCTGTATGAATTCTGTACCATCATCCACATGTTATATTGTAAATTTGAGTGGAACATATAACTTAGTTATAAGAGTTTCAAATTTATAGAGCCTCGGTAGTCACAACTGTGCATCGCTGTTAAGCATAATGACTCTATTATTGTATAACTGCACTGTAAGCTCCGGAACGCTGACATTTTCCACTGCGGCGCATGCGCGAAACAAAAGAAACCCAATATGGCGTTCCTGATTACTATAAAAAAGGACTATATTTTCAAAATCGATGAAAGAATTAAATCAACTTAGAATAATTATTAAATTACTATAGTAATCAAAAGGTTCATGGTTCAAAGTGATAGTAAATGGGGTCCATGGTGAATAAAGTGACCGATTGTAGTTTGACAATTCAAATTCAAACTCAGTCCACTCTCTGCATCAGCTTTGAGTATACATGATGTGACGTCTGATAAACATCATCGTTAAAAAATAGTGACAATGCATACTGGCACACCCAGTAATGGATATTACATCGTAATATAATTATAGATAAGAAAAAATGTATATTGCCAGAAATATTTATTACTTTTAATATCAATCATTCATAGATGGCATTGAATGTTGAAAAAAAAAATGCTGCATTGCATTGGAAAATCAGAGCGTTCGGTAGATAATATATTAACTAATTAATAAACTTGTTAATGTAAGGTAATTAATATAGTGGAAATATTCAATTTTTGTACAGGGAAGAGGTTAGAAAAGCAAACATTCATTTACAATAATTGTTGTCAGTATTGGAAATGACTTGGGCTTCTTCTAACCAAACTAAATGATGTTACAGTGTGCAACAATGTAAATATATTACGTAGTGCGCAGTTGAGACTGCGGGCGCTCAGTGTAACTAGGTTAGGACCTCATGACATCCTTTCGCATTTGTACAGCGGTAGAATCCTCTCACCTGCACCCCACACACACATGATTCTTTTCAACAATGTTGGCTTTATTGTTTCAATAGTGACCCTAATGCCCTAAAAGGACAATTAAGTGTGAAACAGGGCGTTACCATCAATATTAATATAAATATTTTTATTATTTCTAATTTTTAGTGTAAAAATTCTCTAGTCTTTCGTAGTGTATTTTATTATTTATAATTTAAATGGTTGGTAATTTTAAAGCAAGTGAACAACGCTATACTGTATTTTTTAATCATAGGCGCCGGGTATATGGGTGCAAGGATATTTACAGAAATTAAAGTGTTATTTAGTATCTACGGCGAAATAAAAGCACACGTAATACCAAAATGCGCAGTCCTGACTATTAAAAATGTTTCCATTTTTGTACACCCATATCGAAAATTAAAGCGCGGCGCTTATGGTTTCAATTGTTCTGTAATATATATTTTGTTTTAATACTGCCGCTATTTTGTAAACATACGCAGTGACTGCAAAGTGTCGGCTACATAATGTCAAAACTAAATAACTACTATATCTTAATTATATTAAACACTTTTGTTTTGACTAAAATTATTTAATTTTTTTTAATCTTTATTTATGTTATGTGTGGTGTGTGTGGGGACTGTAGGTTGTGAAGAGTTGAATGTTGGTATGTGATGTGTGTATATTTTCGAAGAGCGAGAGTTTAGAGTTAAGAAGCGCATGTGTATCTGTCGCCCGAGCTTCACAACTTGTGCTCAACATTGTTACTTTGTTTCTCTTGTAATAAAACATGCATGATATCACTTGGTCTTATTCGCTACCGGGTACAGTACATACTACAGCCTACAGCCTGAAATTTGTGCACATAATTTTCATAAATTGAATATTTAAAACGACAAGAAGTTTCGTTCAGATAACATCATGTAAGCGGCTGACAGCAGCGCCATTTGAAGATATGTTAAAGCGCTACATCAGTTAGCTCAACCTTAGACTAGGAATAGTGGGGAGACAAGGCATATGGACGCGTATATTTCAAAATCATCAGAGCGATTTTGAGCCTTAATGATATGTCAAAATCAGCTGAAACAGGCTAATCGACCAGTTAAATACTGTACAATTACAGTTGTCCAAATAAATACTTGATTATTCATGAATCAACACATAATTTTATTTTATAGATGTAAATACATATATTCGTATGAAATAACAATAAACAATACAATACAAATTATACTAAAAATAATAAATATGTAAAAGTGTAAAATTATAAAAGTTGCATTTTCTCTAATCATTCCATAGTAGCTGGTATAATATTATGTTGATCTACAAAATCATGTTCAAATTTATTTATTGGTAAATTTTATTAGAAAAATTAAAGGTAAATGAAGACTTTTTGGGGTTGTAACATTTTAGTTGTCGCGAACGAAAAAATCGTTACAGAACCATATTTATACGCAAACATCATTGTAAAAATAGTAAAATTGTTTTGTATATACACAGATTCATGCTTATGAATTGAAAATTCACACAACACACGAACTGGAAAACTTTCAACCAATTAGATTATCTCGTAACCCTACTTGGAAATTTTGAATACGGTGCCGAAATAGAAACAATTTCGCATATTGTGGAAAATTTACCATTAAATAAATTTGAACATGGTTTTGTAGATCAACATAATATTATACCAGCTACTATGGAATGATTAGACAAAATGCAACTTTTATAATTTTACACTTTTACATATTTATTATTTTTAGTATAATTTGTATTGTATTGTTTATTGTTATTTCATACGAATATATGTATTTACATCTATAAAATAAAATTATGTGTTGATTCATGAATAATCAAGTATTTATTTGGACAACTGTAATTGTACAGTATTTAACTGGTCGGTTAGCCTGTTTCAGCTGATTTTGACATAACATTAAGGCTCAAAATCGCTCTGATGATTTTGAATTCCGTCTTACGGCGACTTACATAGCATGCCCTGTCTCCCCACTATTCCTAGTCTAAGAGCTCAACAGAAAGATCTGAACGCGGGAAATTTGAATGTAATTTACATAATTTAGTTTCGCATTATTGCGGTGCTTTTGTTCTTAAACTTTTATTATTATTATTTAGAAAATTAGAATGGCATACAAACAATAGTTATTAATTATTATTGAGGTTATGTGCGCAAGTTCCACGCGTTGCGTATTTGGTTGCGTGCGTTTCCGCTTCCGTTGTGTTGAGCAATGAACCAAGGGCTCAATGATGTGTAGTTCACGGCGAAGACTTGCCATTCAGCCGTTTGCATTTCACACGGGTGCCTGTGCCACGCAAAACATTCACTCACAGACTTACACGTGTATAATCAAATTTGATTACAAATATTTTGCGTAGGTTACCACCATCTAATTTCACATTCATTAACTAGTAAATACATGTTCATAGAATGTATCCTAAATGTGCGAATGTAGTTTGTTATTGAGGCTAACAAAACCTCATAAAATTTAACAAATTGATGTGGTATTATGATTTTATTTATATAAAACAACATGCATTTTACAGACCTCCATTGTACGAGTAGTTATTTAGACTTCAATGGTTCTTAAACAAAATATGTGGCACCTTATTCGAAACAAAATCCTATCATTATCTGCTAATAGTACACAAGAAGCCCAAAGGTATGTTACAATTTGGAAATGTTTCTTAATAGGTACTTTCTTTGAGAACTAAAAGAAATTGCTACGATTGGGACTCTGTAGGTCTTTAAATTGCATATTAGTCGAAAGTAGTTGTATTGCTTATTTATTTAATTTTACTAACAGATGGGGTTAATGTTTGTAGTGAAATTTGAAGAGTACTTTAATAGAAGGTAACAAGTGTAATGTTTATGGTGAACAGGCGCCTTTTCACACTAGCCTAGTTTTATATGAGTGGATGAGTTACCTGTACCACACACCACATACGATCCCCGAATGTCAAGTGTTCGCCCCGCCTCCCACGCGTACATGCGAGTAACCATTCTCTAGGTATAAACGTAATCTAAGGGCTAGCGAACATCCCTATAGGATAATATGAAATATGTAATATACTATATATATCTGATGAAGAATCACTTGACTTGTAGATATATATACATAAGAAATATATTGTTAAATTTCTATTGTTCTCTTGAACTAATGTCAAACAAATAGAGATATCAGTATGTATACAAATCACTTCTATTACATCAACCCCTACTACCTACATAACCGTTTTCTCTACCACACTCAAAAAAAAAACATCTACATCGTACATTGTACAGTGGTTTAGGATGTAAAAAGAGGTAAGCGGTAGGTAGGATAAAACAGGGTTGCTAGAATATTTTACAGTGTGTCACCATTGCGCGTATTCAGTTGTTGCCAAATAGCGCCAAAATTTGAAACGAAAAACTACTTTTCTTAATATAATAACTTAAAATATTTTTATTGTTTTTTTATGGCTTATTTTATATTAGAATTGAATTATCTACCATAAATTATATTTCGACTAATAGTAAAATTAGGAGTAGCCCAAAATTGTCTCCAAAAGTCAAACCCAAATTTTCGTCGTCAAATTTTTATTAAAAATAGCCCAACTGGCAACCCTGGACTAAAATGAGTCTCCTACATTCGTTTCACAAAGGCTTATTCCATTTGCCACTTGAATTAGATCTAACTTACATTTTCCAACCCATTTACCTCGTTCACACATGTACTGATTCAAGTGTTCCACTCGCTGACATACGACAGATCAAAAAAGATCAGATCCAACTGATTCGAACTGAACTGATTTTAGTGATCTGATTGGATCTGATTGGCAAAAGGAAAACCACTAAAAATGATCATTTCTTGTATTATTATTTTTAAAAGACGTAGTTCCATATTTATTTCTCACTAATATTTGCTCATGTGTGCTACCCACCATAAAAAAGTAAAAATCGCTGAGGACAAATGGACAATTGAAACTCGTGATGCCTTTGCGTGGCTCCAGTGGCGTACAAACTTATTAAAATATACAAAACTTAAAATATATTAACGGAGTCCGTGGTCTAGTTGTAGAATGTCATGCCCAAGAGGTGACGTCTGATAAACGCCTTCTATGGTATAAATATATTGACGTACCCAATAATGGGTAATAACCGTGCATCATATATTTATATTAATTTATTAAAATATATTTGTAGTTTAAAATAGGTAAACAAGTTCATTTAATTCTATTTTCGAATGATTGTATGTTACCATTCTAATGACCTATACTTGTTTAAAACAATGCGACTGTATGTAGTTTTGATGATTATTATAAAAAGCAATAAGAATTAATTTTCATACTTGAACATTTTTCATAAATGATTTTTTTTCAGGATATTTAATTTTGAACGAGTCTAAGAAATATTGGTATTCGAAAATTTGATAAATTAGGGGATCAGTAATAAATATCATTCCACAAAAAAATTTCAGTTGTTACCGTCTTTTTTCTATCAAAAGATAATTAAATCTAGATGATAAAATTCTTTAAATTAAGTGATATTTAAATTTTATAGTCGCTGAACAAGTGTTTATAGTTTATAGTAGTAAGTATAATATTTATATATTTCAAAATATTATTATATCTTATTTTTTAAAAAAGTTTCCCGCTACTATTTTTACTGTTATCTAAGCGGTTTCCACGATGGTAAATTCACCACCTATTAGTGATGCTAGACAAGTATAAATAAGAAAGACAAAGTTGAGTGAAACATTTATTGTGACTAGAAGACATGCTGCAGACAGAACTCGTAGGTGAGAAAAAGCGCGGCGTTGTTGAAGAAGGCGCGCACGGCGAAAGGCAGCGCAGCCTGGAAGAAGAAACCGGCGCCGTGGTTGTGCAGTGTGGTGGCAATGCAGTGCCTCATGGAAGGATAGCGCGGCTTTACCAGGTCGTCGGCCTGCATTCGTGTCTTCACCAGGTCTGCGGGCAGCGCCGGCAAGTACGACAGCATACCTGACATCTCACACAAACAGCACAGGTTATACGTACACATACGCACTTCTTACTACGTAATGAAGGTGTTTCAGTATCTCATGAGTTGTAAGTCAGGTACTATACATCCTACTTATATCATCTCTTGTGAATTTGCATATTTCGTGTTCGTTGTTTCTGCAATTTGTTACTTTTGTTGTTATACTGTTATTATATAATTTAAAATATTGGAACCAATTTAAAAAAGTCAAAGTAACTGAAGAATTTTAACGAATACTTCATTTGTTCCACGATAATTTTTACTTACATTTTGGTGGAATGGATTGTCAGCCTAAAGCTTCTGCAAGAGACCTACAGCTCATAGTGAGTTCCGAACCACTTGAATACAGCGGTATTTTTATGTATTTAATAGTTAACGACCCTTCGAGTCAAAGTGCGCTAACCAAGTTAATCACCGCTGCCCGTCAATTGGAGGAATAAATATGTTTTAGGTCATCAGAAATTAAACCATTGTCTTGTTAATACGTTTTCATAAACCATGCTTATTGTTGGCATATAGTTGAAATGATTTTTAAATCGTTTACCTGCAAATCCACCAGCGACGCAATGTGCCCAATAGGCGCCGATTTTCGGCTCCAACGAACTGTCCAAGTGCTTGTAGATGATTACATAAAGGCCACCAGTCGGCACGTCTCTACAACAACCCAATCCTTTCTTGTGCCAAATATCAAATATAATACAAATACAACGTTTATATATCTGATTGTGGTGTTCGATGGCTATTGGATAGGTTTAATAGGAACAGCAAAAGACAGCCAAGAAGGAAGACGTAATCATTCGTATAGAAGTAACCATCTCCATTTATTAAAAAGTTTCAGCATAAATTCTTAGCAAATATTTGTCTATTTTTTATAAGAACGATATGCTGGGAAGATAGATGCAATTTGATATTGTTTTTTGATTGGATAATAACCTCAATATTATCTATTCAAAAGACAAGATCAAACTGCTTCTATCTTCACAGCATATCGTTGTTATAAAAAAATGTACTTTAGAACACGCCGGCTCTACGATCATATCGTAATGGGACCACAAACTGACAACAATGGAAAAATAGAAGAAATTTTAAATAGATGTCAGGAGATGCGGAAATGATCAACTTATTAAATTCAAATCTGACGTCTATTTTTTCGACTTTTATCAAGTTTGCTGTCCCATTACCAAAACCACTGTAGCACCGATGTGTCCTATACAAATACAGCACTGGCATCTGGTGGCAACTGGCAAACAAATAAATTAGAGTGTGTGTATTTTTTATAAGAATATAGATGTCGCTACGGAGGCAGTTGTTTTTAAAAGCAGTAAATACAAATTTTAAGTTTTGGTGGAAATCTGTAGGTTTCTTAACTATATACTACTATTACTATTACTTTGTTATTGGCGAAATTAAATAATTATGGGATGAAATATTCATAATATTAGTAAGTATGAAAATAAGTAATCATTAGTTAAAAAAAAAAACTCACTGTTCTAAACTCGACTTGGTTTTTCTGTACTGTGATTGGTTAAAATTTCGTTTCTTTATCTAACACTGCTTTTTTATACATAAAAAAAAATATGTAGTTGTTGTTACTTAGTGCTACTTTTGCTGATATGAACCTATCCAATGTGTAAGTACCGTATGATGGTAGGGATGAAGCCTTTGTAGAAGGACATGGGTCCACCGTGCATCCACATGTCGCGACAAGTCTTTAGGATGCCGCTCTGCTTCGACTTGAACGCTGTTTGTAGCCGGATCTTGATTACTTCCACGGGGGTCGTAAGCGTCACTTGCACCAGGCCCGCTACGTTACCTGCATATAATACCTTCACTCTTAATAATCATCGGCCAATAACAGTCATTCATTGTTCATTTCAAGCAAACAAATTATTTTATGTACGACTGCACGTTAAAGTTTCATTTATATCATAGTTTTGCCGCCATAAAGTACCTCTTTATAGTACTAGTAAAATAAAGTAATTTTCAGAAGTTCTTTCAACATTCTTATTAGAACACCATTTCCGATTCGCATTGTATGTCTCTTCGTATATATGCTTGCTTGAGGAAATAGTGAATCTTTATTATTTTTTAATTATTAGAATTTTAAGGTCGACACGCTTGCATCTTGCTTCAAACAAAATTTTGACATTGACATTGGACCAAACAAATTCGTATTCAAACAACAGAAAAGCACACTTGATTCATTCTTCTAAAATCATGAACATTTTAATTTTTTTTCTAAGAGAAACCGATTTTCGCAGGTACGTAAAGTTTTGTACGCAATTCGTACATAATTAGGCTTTATTGACTTGCCTTATTTATTTACCTCGTTCGCTTCGTTCACTCTGTTATAAACTGTAGGACTCGCCAATAAAGACCTATATTGGGGTCTATTCTGTAACTCAGTCGTTAATTTTTAACCAGTTGCTAAAATTTTTGACAAATAAAAACAAACATTACAAGTGACGTTTTGATATTTTCTCCAGTGCTATTTATTTTCATTGGAGAAAAAATTTAACAACCAGTTAAAAATTAACCATTAAGTTATAGAATAGGCCCCATATGTACTTATTACATAAATAGCTATTATCTCCTTCTAGTAATAATAGCGGCTGGTAGAACCTTCTAAGAAGTTGACTTTTGGAGTTAACTTAACTAATCTCAGTGGAATTATGCAATAACTGATGAGGAAGAGTGAAGATAAGTACCGGCGTAAAACACGCCCTGCAGAGGGTCGTGTGGTTTGTCGCCCACCAGGTAGCGGTAGGTATTGGCGAAGGCGCCGAAGAAGATGGCGTTCTGTATGCCGGCCATGGACGCAGGCACCAACACTCCTTTGTAGAAACCGTTTATGCCCCACCTCTGGTAGATACGGTGTACGGCAGACAACGTCGTGCCATGGCCTTCTTGGGCCACCACTTTGATCGTGTCCAACGGGTGGCTAGCGAACAGGCCCACTATGCCTAGAAACATAAATTAAGTTACTTTGAAAGTTGGTGACCTTGTGTAATTGAAATTAACAAACCTGGTTATTGTCATGTCATATTTACTTGTATTTTTTTGTTAAAGTTTGGTATTATTGTAAATAAAATTTTACAAACAACTTTTACTAGTATTATAACAAAGGTATTTCGTAACTACATTTAACATTGACAGACAGATAAAGATAAATTTGTTTTACTCATCTTTTAGTCAGGCATTTGAATTTAAAATCCGATACATAAATAAAATTCTAATAATAATACCCAGTATATGTATTCCAAAAAAAATCCATTATGATTCATTAAAGCGAGGAAAAAAATTCAAATCTAATGAAGTTCCCATTTAATAAAAGTGTGTATTGTAAATAAAAATGTGTTCGTCTAATTTTCACTAGACGTAATTAACTCATACGGTTTTCGAGATTATCAAGGTTCTCGTTGAATATTGTTTGAGTATCACTGAATGCTGAACAAAACAAGACTGAAAATTCTCTATGTCGCTCAATTTTTTGTCACATTCATACTAATAATGTGCTTTTATACTTTTAAAATAACATTCAAAAGTGAATTTTAGATAAGAATGAATTCGTTTTAATATTTAAAATATTAGAACATATTTTTTTAAAAATTATTAGGCTTATTTGTATTATTTTATTAAACAAACCCGCTATCCAACCGCTGAAAAACTCTTTGCTGCTGAGGAAGGTTTTAGGTTCAGAGGACTCAGTGGAGACGAAGAAGATCTGATGGCCATCCATAATTTCAAATTTGGCGCTCGGGAGAGGTCAGCCTTCTTGTTTTGACATTTTACACTTAACCAAGTTTTAAATAGCTGGCTGTCCTTTGTGTTCATGATACCGTTCGAGGAGAAATCATAGGCCTCCATGCACCAGCAGCATGTTGTCCCGCAAGAACAAGGAGCTCAAGACCTTCAAGGAAGGCGTCGTGGGCAAATATGTCAAGAAAGATACTCCCCCTGAGATGCCAAGTAAGTTCACTGTCAACTTGTCATAGTCACGCTTTTGTTTCGCGCTCAACATTACGCAAAAATCGACATACACTCTTGTCTCAATACTCAACAACAATTTTGAGTTGTACACTTGTGTTTATTAAATGTTAACCTAAAAATAACAGTGGGTTCGAGCGGTTCGAAATTACATTTATTATGTTATTTTCAACAAAAGCTTCTGTTTACCGCTCTCATTTCACTTATAAAAAGCAAATAATTAAAAAAGACTTGTATAAATCGTGTATTTATCAACTGTTAACTAATTATTTCAATTGGTTCAATGATTCAAAATTACTATTAATTTTGCTTTGTAATTACTATTTTGTACTGTTGTTATTTTACACTGAATCTATATAAAAATTTAAAACTTCTGTATTATTATACAGTAATAGGTTTCAGTTAAATTCTTTCTTATTTGTTTACTGTTAACCTGAAAACAACAGTGGGTTCGGGTTTTTATTATTATAATACTTAGAAAAATTGTACATTTTATAGTGATTTTTCACTAAATGCATTTAAAATACATACTAAATTATTATTTAAATAGTTTAAAAAGAAGTTTTATGTATTATTGTTAATACCCAATTCACATATTTACAGATCGACATGTTAAAGCCGGTTATAACAGCTTATATTAAGAATATTTAAAAGAATCAATCTATTTCTGAAGATAATAATTATAAAGTAAAACGATACAATATACAGAGTTCTATTTTAAATGTTTTTAATGATGATTTCATGACGTTATCACTGCCTATAATGATGCAAAGATTCTTATTAGGACAGAAATTATAAGTTACGAATATTGCTTGTAGCGCCGTAACAGAATAATCTAATTATGGATTATTGTGACTCCCTCGTCCTCTATTGAACAAGGCAATATATTTAATTTTTGGTCCCATTTTTCCTTTAGAAAAATTTAATACTGAATATTTCATCTAATTGTAAATATGTTAATTGCATGGGCAATAAAATGAATGGCAGGTGCAAGTACAATGTTTTAAAGATCAAACGTTGGCGAAGATAAAATGTGTGTAAGATAACTTTTCTTCGCGGATTAAAAGTGTGGAGGATGAAAAGTATGCAAGATTAAATGTTTGAAAGATACAATGTCGAGCAATATAACATGTGTGGAGGATAGTTGTTTGATAGACTGTAAAGGTAATGTAATATTGTAATGTAGTAATAAACGTGTGGACAACGGAGCCGAAACGCAAGGGAGCAACACCGCGCAACTCACTATCCAACATGTCGGTGGCGGCACAAACACTGCCGGGGGCGAGCAGCAGCAGCAGCACGGTGCAGAAGTTCGGCAACGTGAAAGCGCTGATCGGCGAGGTGGGGCTGGGCTCGCACGAGGGCAAGTACACGCCCAGCAGCTCCGTGGCCAACTTGGCCTCCAGGTGAGACCGCGCTCGCGCCCGCGCCGCTTTCCTATCTCACCAGTTGCAGGTTCCCCGCCGCCCACCCAGCTGTCCACGCCCCGCACCCCTACCTCAGTGCCACTCACATCGGCTCCCATTACAGCATTGACAAACCAGAGGTAAATATGTCTTCATCGAAATTTGCAGATAGGACTGCAAACTTCACAGTATTGGAAAAAGTGTCGAAAACTTAATAAATTTGAGATAGAAATTTAAATTTGACGTCTATTTAAAGTTCCCGCTATTTTTTTGCATTGTTGCCTATCTTACGGTCCCATTCTCTTGCAAAACGACTGTAGCGCCAACGTGTATAGTTGGACAAGAGATCTCGAGTTGACGTTTAAATTATTTTATGGTTGTGGTATCTATTCAAAGTTTTTCCCTGAGTGAAAGAATAGAAAGAAATGTGACCTTTATGCGTTCTCCTATAGGGTATAGAATTGTACGAAATCCATTAGAATACACTGTTTGTTCAGGTACCCAACTAAGCACTGGATTTGGAAATCCCAAAGTAATATTAGCATACCTTACTTAATATAGATGGATTACTGTGCAACTTGGAAATAACTAGACAGGGATGTATTTAAAATTTTAATACCATGTTTTATGAAAAATACTCTAATAATTGTCACAAGTTGTAGTAACGTTGATGTACTCTTGGTAATAAGAACATTATGTTATAGCAGTTTCGTTTTTATGCAAAAATTGTTTACAATTCCACGAAGATAATGATTATTGCTAAGAAATTAACGGTATTAAAATTTTAAATACATCCCTGTCTAGTTATTTCCATGTCGTACAGTAATCCATCTATATTAAGTTAGGCATGCTAATATTACTTTGGGATTTCCAAATCCAGTGCTTAGCTGGGTACCTGGAGCAAAACTTTGAATAGATACCACAACCATAAAACAATTTAAACGTCAACTTGAGATCTTTTGTCGTACTATACCACTCACTTCATTTTTTTTTATGTCGAGACACCATCTGTTTTCAATGAATGAAACTAAAATTATAACATGTTACTGTGTTATATTATTCACTTTCATAACGAGTCTTCTAAAAATAATATATTAAACTGTTCCATTTGAAATTATTATTATAATAGTTTTATAACTTTTGATTGAACTGAAAGTACACGTGTCTTTTTTATTTTTTACCTCTGAGATTACTTTACAATTATATAAACGAAATTAAAAAAAAAATGTAAAATAAAAGTACTTTCTTGTGGGTTGTTGTTCAGGACCAACTGAATTAAGCTTTATTTTATACAAACTTGGTAGTTTTCTCTTTTGTTGAAGCATTTTTAGAAGTTTCTAAATAAACGTACATAATTTTTCGTCATAGGTTTTCCCATGACTCATTTACATATATAAATATACTTGCAATTTCACTATAAATAAAATAAACAAAATTGATGTTATTATTAGGGTTGCTGTTAGAATAATAAAAAAAAAATATAAAATAAAATAAAAATATTAATATATTTAAGATATAACATTTGCTTTATTTTCATTAGTATAAAGAAATTACACAGGTTGTTAAATTATACATGCTGTACCATAAATTTTAGGTTCGTATTATGCTCGTAATGGCATACAAATAAAAAAATACATCAAACCACCCTTATTATTGTGATTAAAAAATCTTTTTATACTATATGCTATTACAATGTATCTACCTTAAGTTATTGTACACCTGTATTTAACTATTTATTTGACGAATTATAAAAAAGGACTCCTTTCAGCAAAAAAAAAACAGCTGGGTAAAAATGCTGCAATAACTCTGTTTATGTTTTGAAGCTGTAATATATGATGTGTTTGTGTACAGCCACAAGTGAACAACTACCGCGAAATGGAACAAGTGTTCGGCGTGGCGCAAGTACCGGTGCCTCTGTATGCGGCAGACGGCGCGGACTCCCACAGCGCGTACGCCGGCTCCGACTCCGGCTTCTACCTCGGCCGCCAGCCCGCCGCACAAGGTATACACTTCCCTAAGTATTTTCATCAAACACTAAAACTAGATTAGGAGTTTGTTTAGTAAACGAATGAAATTAAATTATGGTCACATACACCATTCGAATATTTTGTTACAACTTTGTTCTATTACTCTTATAAACCGTTTAAGAAGCTACCCGCTGCGTAAGTCAAAGCTGGTAAGTTTGCAATTATTTTAAAACACACCATAGCAAAATAATATGTAGTTGTTATTCATAAACTGCAATTAAAAGCAATAAGCAAAAAAAAAATTAAAGTAATTTACCAAATTATAAAACAATAGTATTTCGCCTAAGAAAAAGTTAGGAACAGAATTGGATTATTCGGTCAATTGAATAAAATAAACGTAATGGTAAAGAATAATTGTTGTACATGTGATTGAATGTATATTTATTTAAAAATGTATTAAATAAATTAAATCTATTAATAGATAAGTCTGGTTTAACAAAAATATTCATGAAACGCAGTGCGTATGCCTCAACATTCCGGAAAACTGCTTTAAAATAATATATGATTAATTTTTCATATTATACTGCATTTAACTCTAAATCAGTACAGGCATTTCCATGTGCTTGTTTTAGATCTATGTACTATTCTTTGCTATGTCTATATTGCAAAATCTGAATCTTGCTTAAATTAGATTTGCCTATGAATTCATAAGTTGTGCAGTGTTCCCATACTGAAGAGCATGAATGTGTGTGTGTAGAGAGCGAAGAGTTGCCGTTGCCACCAGGCTGGTCGGTAGACTATACGCTGCGGGGCCGCAAGTACTACATGGACCACAACACCAAGACGACACACTGGTCACATCCGCTGGAACGCGAATGCCTACCCACAGGCTGGCAGTGCGTGGACTCGCCACAGTACGGCCGCTATTACTTCAACAACATCACCCGCCTCGCGCAATACGAGCATCCCTGTTATAGCTACCAATTCCAAAGGTAGGCAGCTTAAGCCTGCAATTGGGTTTACATTTTAAGTTAAAATTATTCATATATTTACGATTAAAAAATATTTCACATGTAACTTCAATCACTCTAAACTTCCCTATTAATTTAAAATATACTTATTGTGTAAACATCACATTGAGAAATGTCATTAAGAGCAGCTTTCGAATATTTACTGACACTTCTTTAGGTACCTGCCGCTGCCTGTGCCGAGTCCGCCGCCGCCCCGCAACACGCAGTACCAGCCGCACTCGGTGCTGGTGCCCGCCAACCCGTACCTGCACGAGGAGATCCCTAGCTGGCTGGCCGTGTACATCCGCGCGTCCGCCGAGCTGGACCACAACCTCAAATGGGAAATGTTCCGCGCGCCAGAACTCGACTGCTACGACGCTATGCTCACCCGCCTCTACAAACAGGAGCTCGAGGGCATCGTCATGAAGTACGAGCGCTACCGGTAAGGCATATCAAGATTTTAATAAGTAAACATGTTTCTAGGTATGATTAGATTTTTACATAAATCAAAGCAATATGATCAAAATTGGCACAAAAGGTTATTTATTTTTGTCGGGAATTCTAAAGATTAATTTAATTTTATATGTTCATTACGATTTTAAAACAATAAAATTGTATTAAGAGGAGAAATCTCATGCTCCTTATATTGGCAAAATTAACTGTTTAATTTAATGCATTTTGGTGAGAAGTGGAGTTCGATTTCTAGCGTCATCAACTATTAACCAAATAAAATACCGTTGTGTCTGATTGGTTCGGAATTCACTATAAGCAGTAGGTCCCTTGCAAATACTTCAGAAAAAAATCACGTCTCAACTGTAATCTATATTTTATAAAAATGTAATGTTCGGTAAAGTAAAGTAGGACCCAAATTTTAACTAATCACAGCAGGAAAACTAAGCCAAGTTTAGAATATTTGTGGTATCACAGACGTCTACTGCGGCGCTGCGAAACTTCCAAGACAGTAGAACGTCACGAACTAATTTAAATTTGTAGAGAATTTCTCGCTTGAAAATATGAAAAATATACATACAAACTTTTATTAAAAAAAAAAATTAAATTGTGGGAAGAGTCCATTGAGTTTGTTTTCTTCAGGAATACAAAATCGATTATTAATTTACTTTCATACCTATTAATGATGAATATTTCATCCAATAGTATTATATTTCCCCAGAATAAACTATATAGAATAAAAATACATAGTCCCATCAAAATTTAAATTAGGACTGAATGCTTTGAAAAATGTGTGTTACGTTTTAATAATAAGGTTTGTTATTCGCAGGTCGGCGCTGCTGATAGAGATGGAGAACCGGCTCCGGGAAAGCCCCGACTCACGAAAGGCGCTACACTGACTCAGTTCCTGCCATAAAGTGCTTTATTTTTATATTTACATTTTAGAATTATGACTAGGTATATATATGTACAACGTTTTCATTATTATATAAACTATGACGTCAACTGTTCTTCGTCTTGTTCTCTTGCCTCCTTCACGATCTGTCCGCCCTCCAACGTGTACTCCTGAGTCTTCGTCAGCCCTGATATCCGGTAAACTTTGGCATTTTCTATTCCTAGAGTATTGCACCATTGTTGCGCTGGTAAGTTAAAATCAAATCACTTTTAAAATCTTTCACTTTTTTACCGCCCACCACATAAAAATCATCATTAAAAAAAATGAAATATGCTTTTTGGTAAAAATCGGTCAACCGGAAGTGACAGGATATTATTTTCTGTGAAATAATACCAAAGCAAAATTTATTTAAATAATTAGTGTCATTTTACTTGTGTAGTATATATTTGATAGTGGCGGTCGGTTTTGTAGTGATATATAATTTATTTTGAAAAGAAAAGTTACAGTTAGCAAACAGGAAGTAATACTTTGATTATGTTGTAGGCACATAAATTGTATTTTCATACCAGGTGTCATTTGAAGTTCAGCATCGGATTTCAAGCCATGATACCTGGCCCAGTCGCTTCGCCCCGTATACACCATATAGCATACAAAACCAAAGGCGTTCCACCCCAACAACATGTACAACAATGACAATCTCTGTTTCGTAGACGCTGCCCTGTCTACTGGGATCGGGTTCATATTCTTTCTTATATACCTCCGAAGCCATCGAAATTGGAAAATACCCATTTTAAAATATTTATAAACGTCAAATTTGTAGGTTATGTAGTTTTGTAGTTTAGTTATTTTGACCACTTTGTAGTGGTTGCACTAATTTCAATGGTTCTCAAACAAAATAAATGGCAACTTCCTCTAAAACCAATTTTTAAAAAAATCTTACTTTATATGCTTGCTTTGCATGTATCTAACATATAACTTCGTCTAACAACAAAATTTTCATTCAATTTAATAGACATTAGTGGTACATACGGTAAATTAATTAACAAGTAGTTTGTTTGAGAACCACAATGAATTAGTGTAAATTAAATTTATTAAAATATAACAACTTTATTTTAATATATGTAGTAATTTATTAAATTGAAATATATTTTCAATAAGATTATTTGTAAGCATGGATAAAATTACAGCTTTATAGTGATTTGTTTGAAAATAATATTGGTATGAATGATTTTTGACGTTTACGGTCATACAAAAACATTTAATAATGAAAATTAGAAAATAATATTAAGTATTAAACAATATAATGATAAAAGTTTTCAAAAATGCAACAAGAAACATCTAAAATGTGGCAAAAAACAGAGACTGTTCAATTAATTAATTTAATAAGTGAATACAAATCATCGGATATAGATAAAGCAAATAGTAATGAGTTATATATACAAGTAGCTAATAAACTATTTGAATTTGGAGTGTCTCGGACTTACATTCAGTGTAAAAACAAGTGGAAAGAATTAGTGGAATCTTACAATGAGTATAAAAAAACCAAACAAGGGGATGTACCACCATTCTATTCTGAATTAGAGAAAGTATTAGAAAATGATAATTCTAACGAAGGACTGAACCCATTTGGAGCTCCATGGACAGAGTATGAAACTACGTTCCTCATAAAAGTTATGAAAGTGGGCAATTTTCTTCCTAAATTAAAGAAGGAAGAACCATTGAGTGTGTATGAACAAATATCACAATATCTACAAAAGTTGGGGCCCATACAACGAACAAAAGAAGACATACAGCAGCGATGGAAGAACTTGAAGCAGTCTTACATAAAATACATCAAAGGTACACTCATAACATCAGAATTTATGTAACCAGCCATTGGTTCTTGAAACGATAACATTTTATACATTATATTTGCAGGTGACCTGTTGCACTTTAAATACTTCGAGTCAATGGACGCGCTTCTAGACTGGGAGCCGAACTCGATAGCGTTTGAAGAGGACCAGTTTAAAGACGGACACGACTATGGCGACGAGAACTACCAGAATCCAGACGACTACGAGGTGCGTGGTACGGCGTCCAACAAGCGAGCGCTCAACTGGACGCACAAGGAGACGGAGATTCTTCTGCAGGTGGTGCACAAGTACAACCTGCGACAGATGCGGCGCGATGATGTGGCCGCAGTGTTCGACGAGACCTCCGTGCAGCTCCGCCTGCAGGGATACAAGCGCTCCGCCGAACAGTGTCGCGTCAAGTTCAAACACTTAAAGGTAACAAAATAAACAGATGTCGCTATTCAGTATTTATCCCGGAAAATATCCTGGTTTCTATTAAATCAAATAAAGCCATTTTTTTAAATATATTAGCTTGATTATAAGGTCAAAGGAGAACTACCAGAATCATAAATTACAATAATTTCGTAAAGAGCACAAATCATCAAATATAAAAAAGGTAAACAAATATCAATATCCTCCAATGGGTATAAAAATTCTATAAAATTGTTGCAAAATTAACTTTCTAAATATTACGAAATTTGGCACAAAAATATACAACAATTAAAGAGTATTAGTGAAAATATTTCATTTAAATTTTGTAGCGATAGCCTGTCATGTCATCTGTCTTTAGTAATTTCATTGGTTGTCTGATTTTAAAAAGACAATCGCGCGTCTGCATTTCTTAGAACTTGTGGGGGGAGACATGCATGCGGCCTGACAGTAACAAAATGTTACTGTATGTCCTTGTTTGTGTTTCGAAAAATAAAATTTATTTGTGCCTAATATTTTTTTCATTCATATACATACAAATTTGTATATAAACATAGTTTAGCTATACGAATAGGAAAATAAACAATACCTAACAAAACATTTAAATTCTAATTTTAATCACTTTTTTGCTTTATTGAAATTGAATTATTGCAAATGTATGATCCTCACACATTTGTAGAGACTTTTAAACGTGCTTATTCACCAAAAACCAGTTAAAAGAACTATACCTATTCTTTCTTTACCAAAGTATAAGGAGAAAAAATGCCTTAAATGCAGCAATGATATTGATGATATAGGTGAAGTACTTCGCAGCACTGAAGAAAAACGTAGAGGATCACCCGGAGCGCTACTTCTACCACTTCGACAAGATGAAAGAGATCATGTGCGAGGAGGGAGCGGAAGCGGAGGACGACAAATACGAGGTAGAGTACCTGGAGGAGGACGAAGCGTTGGACAAAGCAGCACTGCAACGGCACGTGCGTCACAGCCGCAAGGCGCGCGCCATCTGGTCGCACTCGGAGACGCAGCTGCTGCTTGCCCTACTCAAGGCTAAGAATGTCAAACGGTATAGCCGGTAAGCTACCAATCTAATGCATCTTTACTTAATCTACAGATTTGGATTTTTTTTCTATTTTGCCTCTATTATATAGTTATAACAACACTCAAACAGATTCGATTGTAGTAATCTAGAAAAAATATTTTTAAAGTTGGTAGTAGTAGTACAGGTGTTTCACAACTTCAGGAAAAGTGGCACATACTGCATAAAAAAATAATTTTATTAAAATAAGCAAAAGTAATGATGTCTTGCACGAGTTTTTATTCTTCCCTAAATTGACTTTTAATAATGAAAAACTGCTATTATAAATTATAAACTTCAAAATGCGACTGAATTACCCCACTTCCCCCCTTGTCCAGTGACGTATCAAAGTTCTTACTCTACTTCACTACGTTTCCAACATCAAATATAATGTTTTAACTTCCAAACTGACAATTGAATAACCTTCTGTAAATATAATGGCCTTACAATGCTTTATATCACAGACTGTCCACTTTACCAACTATTCAACGCGCCGAACCACAATATTTGGGATCTGGCATCCACAAGTGGATAACTTCACACCAGAACCTAAGGACTTTATAATTTTTGCGACTTTACATCATATAGAGTAACAAATTGTAGGTTCGATTTAAACAAAAAAAGGTCCACATAATTTTTTTTACAAGACCTTATTGTACATAAAATGAAGTCAACATTTTTAATGTCTCTGGTTTCATTAGTTTATGACAAAATAAAATTAAGCTTTTATTTCTTGTATGTCCTCTACAAATGATGAAGATGATGGTTCATGTTAGAAAAAAAGATGAGTTCAAATGACAATTGAAATTTCAAGTCACATTAATATTACCAAGTAACATAAAACTCCCTAAATTTTGAACAATTTTTATATATAAAAAAAACATGAAAATAAGAATATAATCTAAAGAAATCATCTCATAGTTGATTCCCTTCTTACAAATTAAAATATCAGTGATGAAACTCGTTTAATATAGCATATTGTGCAGGCGGCAGACGTTTGAAGAGATAGCTTTGGAAATGGGAAAAGCGGGCTACAAGCGCTCATCGCAGATGTGCATGATCAAGTGGAAGAACCTGCGCAACCAACTATACTCGTGTCTGCGCAACATGGTTGACGGTCGCGAGGAGCTGTGCCCCTTCTACGACGAGATCTGCGAGATCGTGCACAATAGCGGCCAAGTGGACATCGCCTTCCTCCACGACAACTACGACGACGAGGACGAGGAGGGCGACGGCGACGCCGACGCATTCGACGACGAGAGCCTCAAGCGCACGCATCCCAAGGAAGAGGAGCCAGAAGCCAAGAAGGTGAAGAGTTGCGAGACCAACACGGAACCCCTGGATGATCAACTGGTGTGCAACTACCGGATGGACGACACTGAACACTACTGCATGTCGCTGGCCAGCACCTTCAAACGACTCAACAAGAAGAAGCAAGCCAAGTTGAAAATAGAAATACAGAAGCTTTTATACCGGGCTGAATTCGACGAAGAGTTTTAAACTTTAAAAGTGAGTGAATACAAACATAATTTAAATATTTATACAATTGTGTTTTAACTTAAAATGTCTGTTTTAAGAAATTATTGCATGAACAAAGTTTTAAAAGTATTTCCCATGTATTATATTAGAAATATTTAATAAATACAACGTCTGTATTTATGTGTTGATGGAACATCAGACTATCAATTTTTGATGAAACTTCATGAACTGCGAACGGGAACTGTATATTCTTACAGTTCCGTACTTTATTTTTACAATTTGATTGAAGTTATTCTCGCATTATTACCAAAAACTAATAAATCATGAGCTGGTTTTCTTAAACTTGTAATATTGAAGTTGTCGTTGACGATAGTAATAAATAATAACACGTATCATTGTGAAGCAACAAAATGACATTGAAGAAACCTAAAAATATATAGTGTAATTGAACGAGCGTATTTTGACAGCGGAGATGTAGGTGAGTCTTGCAATTCATCATTCGCGGAATGTTTTATGAATCTACGTACATAATGTATTACTCAACAGTAATAGATAATAGTATATTTATAGTGATGGGCATTTACCGGTTAATTATAATTAGATTAATTAATTGATAAATTAATCTATTAATTTACATTAATAATTAACCGTGATTAATTATAGGTTTTTTTAGATATACATACAACATAACTTTCAATTTTATACCAAATACACTATATTTATCTAATTATTTACGAAGTAGGTACTACTTAACTATAAAATCAGTAAAAAAATATTGAAATAACAGCATTATCCATTATTTTATGAAAATAAAAGAATCCCTATCATTAATGTGATCTAGGAAATTGTCTAAAGTTGTACTACTTGTACTTGCTTGTACTGATATTTGTTCTTCGACTTTTTCGATTTATTTTATTTTATTATTGCATTCTAATAAAGTTAAATTGTAAAAGTAAGATACACAAATCTATCTGTTTTAAAATAGCAGAAAATGAAATTTGCCTGTTAATTAAGACAAAATTTAAAAAAATTCTGGTTAATTATCATCAATTTTGCTTATTTACATTTATGTCATTAGTATAATACACTTGAGGCCAGGTTCTGTCCCGAGATGCGAAGCAACCGAGGAACATAATGTACTGGTAAACAACGTCTGAACCGTGGTATATATATTATTTTTACACTACTACCATTTCAATTCCCAATCTTACTTAAATAAATTATATTGATAATACAAAGGTTTTGACATAAATATTTAGTTGTTTTTTTAATATTCAAAATAATAAAAATTGGCTGGATTTATTTTTAGATCTGACGTTTAAGTTTGTTAACCTTTCCTTTGATTCTTGATTTGTTTATTTAAATTAGATGGAATATTTAAATTGTACATTCATAACTTATACTTTTGTGAGTTTAATCAGTCAAACAATATTTGGATTTGAAGACTTGAGTTTTTTTTAAAAGTGAGTTTTCATTATCCACCTGGGTCAGTAATAATTTATTATTGACCTAGGTGACTATGGTTACCAAGTAAACGGTAGTGAAAAACAATTTTTCATGTTAAATAAATATTTAATAATAATGAGTGGTAGTAAAAAAAAATCTTTCATAGGGCGGTATACTTGGAATGAAACACTTGTGTAGTAATGATGTTTTATTTAAAAAATAAACACTTATTCACGAAAGGCACTTACATTAAAACTACAACTAAAATATTAAAGCAACTTCAGAGAACATAATTCATGAGAAATCTTAAAAGTGTGGGGCCAGCAATGAATGAGGCATTTTGGAGGCTGGAGCTATAAACAATATGTACATTGACTGTAGCCAGGGACCCGCCCGGATTAATTCCACGTCGTTAAATAATTCAGCATTCCCACGACACCAAATAGCTTTTCCATGTTTCATTTTACATCAACTACTGCAGAACTCAATATAATCAATTGGTACTTCAATAATTTTATACGAAAATCAATATTAATTAACATTTTTTAAACCTACTATAAATCTTTAGTGTTTACATACACTGTTGAATCATTCCCATTTATAATAATTCAATTTGCAGTAGTGGAGTAAATTCGATGACATGGAAAATGTGCATTTCGGTGCGTGGGAATGCGGAACTATTCGACAAAATGGAAATTCGGCCGCTTGATGATTCGCCCGCCCGCTTAGTTGGGCGGCGGGTTGCTGATGGGTCGTTTAAATAGCAGGATGTGTGGTTCTGGAATAACACACATGTTAAGTGACAAACTTTCAGAATGTATATTAGAGCAAAAATTAATAAACTCGAATCAGCAAAGAAACGGATAAAATCATCGCCATTGTTCACTATTTCGGCATGTGTTATGACTTTGTTAAAATTCATTGGTAATATTTTTATATATATTAAAATTTTATTTTTTTCGGCAATATTTAAAATACGTTTACATTATGAGTTTTATTCTAACAAACCTAAACTTTAATAGTTTCTTGTTTGTTTTTATGCTTAATAGAAAAGAAAAGAATTTTGTTTATACAGTTTTATAAAAGCATTTCCACCAGTATTTATAAACGTGTGAAATTCGGGAATCTTATAGAACAATGTTTTATAAATTGATAGTTTAAATCTAATACTAAAATAGTTCAATATTCGCAAAAAAATACTTTTTACAAACAATTTACTACTACTACTAGTTAAAACATATAAATTTAATGTTTTTGTCATCCGTAATTAGTGGGTGTAATTTTTAAAACAAAATTTCACAGGTTCTGCAACTTTGGAGAAAAATTAATAAGGGTTTTGGTTTTGTGCGAAGAGAGGCCAAATTCTATGGGGAGTGTGAAATGAGTTAGATACAAGGAGAATAGAATAATATTAAATATTTATAGGTGGTAACCTGATTTATCATGCCTTTGGTAGAATTTTATTCTTATTTTAATTATATAAATACTGAATCTGATTGTATAACATTTTTTCCACAAAAAAGTTTTGAATTCATTTTTCCCAATAAACTCCTACAAACAACATAGGTAGCCACCCACCGAATATATATTTACTTTCCAAAATATTATCCACTTTAGTCGACAAGAAGCTGTAATCAGTTATTAGTAAGTTTGAAAAACGGATTTGTTCTTTCAAAATATTAATCACATTTATATTGTTAATGAAAAATTCATTGTCATAAACAATTTTGCCAATTTTAAAATGAATATTTGTGTAAAATAAATAGGAGCTACTTCATGACATTTGTATTTACATAAATATTTTAAGTGACCTTTGCAGAAAACTTTCTACATATGATTTTTATAACTTTTTTTAATTAAAAAGTCATGATAAAGCAAATTTGAAAACACAATAATGGGTAATATGATATGACGATATGTTTATAATAAAAGAAACGTAGTAATACCTGGCTGATGGGTCATGTAGTGCACCCAACCCTGGCTCTGCTGAACTCCGATGCTTCTCCATTCGTTCTCCGACATCAAGTGAGTTTTGGGGACTAGTTTCACTAATTCTTTAGGTAGGACAACATGTCTGTAACATTCACCATGTAACTCTTTTATAACGTACAGCCCCAACCGGCGAAATGAAACAAAGCAAAACCACTCACCTGTATTCGTACTTGTCGTCGTAGTATTTATCGGAATAGTAAATATTTTTCTGGCTCATCTTGTATATGGTAAAATATTTTGGTATAAAATAAACTTTGGAGAGTTAAAGAAAAAATTAAAAAACAACGGTCACAAATCTCACTTGTTCACTTGTTGCTCAAATTGAACATCTGCTCTTGCGCATGGAAATTCAAATCTCTTCTTCTTCTGCACACTAATATCTTAAATTTTCACAAAAAGTAACAGATTTATTAATAAAAAATAATTACTTTTTATTATTACTTGTAATATTTATATGAAAAGTTAAATTTTTAAACAATTTTTTCTTCAGAACTTCTGTTAAATTGTAAAGTTGACATTCAAATCATGCAGTGATTCCAATAAACTTCAGTAAAAGTCCCTAGAAATTTCTGTAATTAAGAACGTAAACAAGACGAATGTTATATTTTTATAAATTAATATTATAAATGATATTTTATTGAGTATAAGTGTTTTATTTATTTTTAAAATATTTTGTATAAATTAAAATAATGTCAGATCGAAGCAGAGACCATCACAGGTACGATTTTTAACTTTTCTAGGTTAAAATATTTTAGATTAACTTATTTTCATTAAAGGTCAAGAAATACTAGTAGATCTCTTGAAGAAAGGCCCCACAAATCAAAACACAAAAGCAAACATCGTTCAGAATCAGATGATAGCAGTTCTTCTGACGAAAAACACAGATCAAAACGTTCAGAACGCCACAAATCCAGCAGAAGAAAAAAATCTAGAGACTCTTCCAGACATCGCAAAAGCAAAAAGAAATCATCCTCCAGTTCAGATTCCGACTCTTCGGACAGCAGCGATTCCGACAAATCGGTAAAGCTGCTGGAGAAGCTAAAGAAAGAACGTCTGCGCATTGCCGAAGAGAAGAAAAAGCAAAAAGAACTCCTCAAAGCCACAGAAACACCGGAGGAGAAGAGACTGAGAAGGCTACAGAAAAAGGAAGCCAAGGAACGCAAACGGAAGGAAAGAATGGGGTGGGACAACGACTACTTGCATTACACCAACACGGATAATCCGTTCGGTGATGGGAACTTGTTGTCGACGTTTGTGTGGACGAAAAAGTTGGCCAAGGAAGGACTCATAGGCGCTAGTCGCGAGGAACTGGAAACTAGGAATCGGTACAAGCAGGAGGAGAACAAACGGGAACTGGAAAAGGTAAATTTATTTCCTTAAACCAATCTAACACAAGATGATATTAAATACCGTGTAAACAAGAAACTAACTTTGTTACTTAATTTAATTTAGAAATTTTTCTTGTACTTAAACTGCACGAAAAAGATGCGCATTACATTTTTAAACGATAATTAAATATCTTGTACAGTGAATTTAGAACTAGAGTATCTACTTTCTTAGTACAAAATTTCTATCTAATGGTTCTTTTGGCATCTTTTAAACTACTTTTAATAAACATTTCGCACAAAACTTTCAAAAACATCTAATGAGCGTTGATAGAAGAATTATAAAAATTGTAAAATCCAATCTAAAACAAGGGGTGAAATTACCATGAATTAGAAAATTCTTTGATGAAAGTAAAGAATATCAGATAATCACAAATTAAACCTAATATCCTAGAAGGTCGTCTGGCTGACTATAAAATTTTATTATATTTAATCTCTTCTTGAATAAAGTATGACCGCCAGTCTTTCTTTGAAGTAATAATTTTAAATCACCACATGTCAAAAAATATATGCACTTATTTATTTTGCATATATATTATACGATTTTCTTAAAACCATCCACACAGGAATCCATTATTTTTTATAACAATGTACTTCATTATATTGCTATCCCGTTTTTTGTTTGCGTATCATTTAAATACATCTACCAATAATCCATTCTTTCGTTATACATTAATATTTGGTTTGACCGGCAGGTGAAAAAGCGACGTCAAGAGAGAGAATTGGAGCGCGCGCAACGAGAGGAAGAAATGCAGGCTCTACAACGCAGCAAGGAGGCAGCACAGTTCGAGGAATGGGAACGACAGGAAGACCAATTCCATCTACAACAAGCTCGTCTTCGCTCGCGCATCCGAATCCAAGACGGTCGCGCCAAGCCCATCGACTTGCTGGCCAAGTACATCAGCGCCGAGGAGGAAGTAGACGCCGTGGAGATGCACGAACCCTACACCTATCTCAATGGGCTGCACGTCAAGGACTTGGAGGATTTGGTGGAGGACATCAAGGTGTACAAGGAACTGGAGCGCGGAAAGAACCTGGACTACTGGAATGATATTACTGTCATCGTGGAAGACGAGCTGCAGAAGCTGCGCAAGCTCGCCAAACAAACCGACTATGAGGCTGCGGTCGGTCGACGCGAGGGCATACATCAGTCTGTTGCCACTGACGTCACCTCCGTCTTCAAAGGTAACAAATTGAACAGATAATTAATTTAATATATGAGTACATACGACACTATCTAAATATTATTATTCCATATAATTCAAACAATGCATCTAGTATATAAACTTCTTGTCACTATTAAAGTTTTAGGGGGGACATACGAGTTTAAATTATTATCATTTAACTATTATATTGATATGACTAGTAAAGAATCGTTTAAAATCCTTGGGTTTCTTATAAGAACTTGTAGATATTTTAAAAAATCTGATCCAAATATTCGCCTCTTCTATTCTCTTGTAAGATCAAACCTCGAATATGCCTCTATACAGGAATCCATGTTATGACAATAATATAAAACTATTGGAAAGTGTCCAACAAAGTTTTATCAGATATCTTCGCTAAAAATTTAACGTATCCACCACGAGTTATCTCAATAGATTGAATTGTTTGAACATGACAAGTTTGGAAAATCGGAGGACTCTTATTGGCATGTTATTTTTATTTTAACAATATTACACACAGCACCAGATCTAATTCCGTATTTCAATTTTTATAAACTGGCAAAATTTAAATAAAGAGACCTGTGAAACGCAGTACAAGACAACGATTAACTCACCGAAATGGTTCTCAACCATTCCTCACAAAACTACACAAATCACTCACTATCCTGTATCGATGTTCTCACACTAAAATCTAGGAATAAACTAAATTAAAATACGTGAATACCCATCTCATTAATGTAGTTTTTATCCAACAGCATCGGTTACGTACCTAAATGGTTAATTAGAGAATATATTAGATTTTAATAAAAATAATCTTACGCAAAATAATTGCTTTAACATACCTTTAAATTTTAACTGTAACACTCTTTTGTGCATTTACTTAATTATTTATCTTCAATTCTTTTGTACTTTACTACACATATTTGTTATTCATTCCTTATTTTATAAGCTGTAGGAATCTGTTATTGGTGTTCAACTGTTGATTCTCTTAATAATAATAAATAAAAATAATACTTATTGTTGCGTAGGCAAGACATCGTCACAACTAGCCGCCCTGCAGTCGCAGATCGAGGGCAAGATCAGCGGCAAGGCGGACGGCATCGACATCGGCTACTGGGAGTCGTTGCTGAGCCAGCTTAAGGCACATATGGCGCGCGCGCGTCTTCGCGACCGCCACCAGGACAACCTACGCAAGAAGCTGCAGGTGCTCAAGGCCGAGCAGGGCGTAGCCACCACCGATGCAGAGCCCGCTGTGCAACAGCAGCCCCAGCCTTCCACCAGCGCCGTTGTACAGGTATGTCTTCATATTCGATTAAATATTCCGTCCAATAGTACACGTCGGTGTAGCGATGACATGTAATAGGTTCGGCAGCTTAACACATACATAAAAATCAGAAAGTCGTGAAAATTCTTTCAAGATTAAGAACAGTGATAATCTCTAGGAGCGGAAAGATGCATCGTGAATGTTACAAAACAAATGGGGTATTGATCCAGAACTTTTTTTTCTGAAAGCAGAATGAAATAAGAATATTATATTATAGTGAAAATGTGGCTGAAAGATATTTCGTGATAAGCGAGATAACATTTTTTAAAGTGAAAATTTTGCCTTTGACGTGATATGTCTTCGTCAGTGATGAACAAATTTATTAATAGGCATAAATAATATTTAATTTTTGTAACAAAAGCAAGAACATTTATTAACATTCTTAAGTTCTAAGAAAGGAGGCGCGATTGTCTTTTTAAAAGCAGACAACCAATGAAATTATTCAGGACATATCACGATACAGCATGTCGCTATAAAATTTAATCTCTTTTAGCTCGCGAACGAAGTAATTGAATAAAATAAAATATTTTCACTAATACTTATTAATTAATATATTTATATTTTCATATTGCAAAATGGTAATATTTCGACAATAGTTTAGACCCTTACTTCAAACTAATAAATATTATGATGTTTATCCATGTACCAAACTATATTTAAAAATTTTAATTTTAATGTTTTCATACAAAAAATATAAGTTTAAACAAGCATAAGATAGACACTTTATTGGAAAATATTTTTTCTTTAATTACAATTGTGATTCATAATTTTCTCTCTGTACTTTTATCAATAATATGTAAACTCATATAACTGAGTTGTAAATACTGGTATAACTTACATATGATTGTATGTGCAGGTAAAGGAGGAAGCAGAAGCCGCAGCAAGCCCGTTATCATCAGCAGGCGACTCAGAATCCGAAGCAACAGAACTTCTACTTGAAAGCTTCCGGGATTATGAGCGCGGCGCGTACAGCCCAACACTGCTGTCAGCCGTGCAGCTAGAGCCGGGCACGCTGGTGACGAGCGAAGCGGACGACCTCCAACGCTTAGAGTTCGCTCGGCGCGGGCTGCAAGCGGACACAGGAGTCGCGGTCGCAGGTTTGGAGGAGCAGCTGCTGCAACGCGAGGCACGCAAGGGCATGGGCGACGACGAGGCGCAGTTCTCCGTCGAGGCGCCGCTAGATAGTCACGTGTACCTCTGGTCTGATAAATATAGGCCGCGCAAGCCGCGGTATTTCAACCGCGTGCACACCGGCTTTGAGTGGAACAAGTACAATCAGACGCATTACGATATGGATAATCCTCCGCCTAAAATCGTGCAGGGTTATAAGTTCAATATCTTCTATCCCGATCTCATCGACAAGAACTCCACGCCAGAGTATTTCCTGGTAAGACATCTGTTTCAAATTCTGTCATTCCACACGAATAAAAGTTCAAGTAAAATAATATCAATTCATACTTAAGTATAGAAAGGAAACACGTGTTCATTTTTTCTTAAAAAATTTTACTTTTTTATATGTATGTTTTTATTCTGTAGGACGTTTAACTTAGTGATAATTTATTTTTAAAATTGTTTCTCATAGACTTAAATGGGGAAGTTTGGCGTGATTGAAATTACATGGTGTGTCTGTTTTAATAAAATAAAAAGAACCGCTGAACTTCCCTATTAGACATTGTATTAGACGAAATATCGGATTTGAAATACTGTAGACTGCCTTTCTATTATTTTACTTGGATTATAATTTTTCCTGGAACTGTTATCTCTTCTACAGATTACTATAGAGTATAGAGGAAGTTTAAAGTTCCGATTATGAAATGAAGAGATATATAATGTGTGTTGGTTACAGACGCCGTGTCCAGACAACAGGGAGTTCGCGAACCTGCGATTCCACGCGGGGCCGCCATACGAGGACATCGCGTTCAAGATCGTAAACCGCGAGTGGGAGTACTCCTACAAGCGCGGCTTTCGCTGTCAGTTCCACAACAACATCTTCCAACTCTGGTTCCATTTCAAACGCTACCGCTATCGCAGATAGTTAATTCAATATATTCTTTATACCAAATATGTCTACTTATTTACTCCTCCAATTTCTACTTTCCATGCGTCCAACTATATATTTTAGTTTTTTGACTTCATATTGTGTTATTGTATTTTATTTTCGGTATATTCGAAGTTCGGGGTGTATTTTAACTCTTTCTTTCGATTGGTCTGCTTAGAATTGTTCTTCGACCCCTAATTTACAATATATTCACACCAAAAATTCATAGCAAAGGATGTTAACTCTGGAACTATAAGGGCTAGAAGGGTCGGATAAATTTTATTAAGCTAATTAAAACCTCTAGAACACGAATCCAACGTCAGATTTGTTGTACAAGTCGTGATTATGTAACTACCCTTTTTAGAAAAGGACGAAGCTGTACGGAAGGGTGATATAATGTAATTTAATTGTCTCTTTATTACATAACAATTAATACATACAATTATATTGAAACAAATGCAATAATACATATACAAATTATTTATTATTAATTTCTAGTTTTTCCCTTCTGGAATTGTAGCTAGGCATTTAAGGTTGAAGTGCCACTCATCCACTCTCTAAATAAAAAAAAAATAACAATTAGGGCCGATTTTTCCACCTCTGGTTAAAGTGCCGGTTACCTTAACTATCGGTTAATGTTTAGTGTTTAGCAAGTTGGTGGCGAGTTGGCGCGACATCTGGCGCACTTTGACGTCGGGCTTCCTGCTGAAGCTGACGCCCACGCGGCGCAGCGAGTCACCAGGCTCATCCGTGAACGTGAGCAAGCGCGGTCCCAGCGTCAACAGCAGCGCCACGCCCAGCGGCGACGTTAGCACGATGCTCATCACCGTCAGTGTAAGCACGCACCCCGCGTATTCCATCGTCGTCTCGTCCTCTTCTAACGAGCGCGCCCAGTCCATCGCTAACGGACCTATCGCCGCCTACATACACATCAAACTCATGCATTTTATTGTAGGATTGGTTTTATCAACTGGATGTTAATAAAAGAAGATCTTTTTTGGAATTGCAGTCATTTAATAAATTCCATTAATACACCAACGTTTCGACTGTAAATCAGTCATCATCAGGGTGATAAATGATATTAAAACATTATCAAGTAATTCATGTAAATTATTTTACAGAAATCTTTCGTCAAACAGATAAAACAAACATACGTACATGTTACTTAACAGTTATGAACCAACTCAGTTGATAATGTTTTAATACCATTTATCACCCTGATGAAAACTGATTAACAGTCGAAACGTTGGTGTATTAATGGAATTTATTAAATGACTGCAACTCCAAAAAAGACCTTCTTTTCTGATGCATTTGTTTGTAAATGAGAAATGGAAGAAGAGGACTAACCTGGACGGTGGCCTTAGAGATGTAGGTCAGCGAAAGGAAAATCGTATTCTTCATGGAGAAACCAAAACGGTAGATGAGAACGATAGTGAATAAAAACCGTACCTACCATCAAATTATATGAGCTGGGGACTTAAATACAGGATGATCACTAGCACGTGACCTGCGTACTTCTCAAATTTTATTCCGCGGAAATAAAAATTAGCTTATGTTCATAGGCGTTCTGTCAATACTTCAAGTATCTATCCCTTAAGTTCTTTATTTTTTTGTACCACCTTTATTACTTGCATTTCCTAATTATATTATTCATAGATTTCAGGATAACTAAGTCATAATTGTATACCATGTAATTTGGCAAGTCAGTATGGTAATTAATATTTACCGTATAGAATTTGCAAAATAAAATGGGACAATTGTCATTTTGACAAGTCAGTATGGTATACTGTACAGATTTGTCATATCAACCCATAAAGATTTGATCACAAAAACGTTACATCTGTGGCGGTTAAGATACTCATAACTATCCTAGGTATGTTAATACCTGTAACAAGTATTTATATTGTTCAATGTTACTAAATATCAAACTTTTTTCCTAGAAGTATAGTTTTGATGTCATTAAAGAAAATTGCTGGTCACGTGACTATTACTTGCTATTGATCACCATGCATAAGTATAATTAGGAGAAGGAAAAGCCATTATTTTGATTTATCTTAATGCTTGGCCCTCTGATACTAGAGTACAATAATAAATTCTAGGCCATCTTTTTATTTCCTTTAAAACTACATCAACACCAGTATGTTAAATATGTAAGTCCAATGAGGTTTTCCATCATTTTTTGGTTCTATTTAACTCAAATTTTCATTTGCAATATAAATTCCTTTAAAATACATCCTCTTGGAAAACCCTATTAGAGTTCAATTCGATCACAGCGCTGGCGTGTCATACTGAGCTTTTTATAAGAGTATAAGTGAGTAGTTTCAAAGAAATATGATACGACGTACCAATGTGGCGAACAGCATGATCACACTGCCAACAATTACGTCAAACATCTTCAACTTGGCGAAATCCATCTCCATGCCGATGAGCGAGAACGCTACCGGTTCGAAGAAACGCCACACCAGCTTGTAATTGTCGCGCACTGGATTCTGTAAAACATCACAGATATAGGGCACGAGAGCAGCACCGTCGACCTGTGCCCACTCATCGCATCTCTTTTAACACTATTGTATGATTGTCTCAGTTCACACTATTCCAGGCGGAAGAGAAAAAGTGGCGGAAATTTAAATCGATGTCATTGGCGGGTTTTATATTCATTCCATTCTGCGATCTCTGTGTGGTTTATCCATTGCGCTCATTTAGTGTTTCTCGTGTCAGTATTTGTTGTTATTGTTGTAGAGTTGAGTCAATGCCGTCGATTTAAATTTCCGCCACTTTTTCTCTTCTGCCTGGATTGGTGTGAAATAAGGCAATCATGGAATGGTGTGAAATGAGACAATCATAGAATGGTGTGAAATGAGATAAGATAACTGAACAAGGTGAAAAGTGACTCGCCTACCGGCCTCTATCGGGAACAAAATTGCGCTAAAGCTCGCATTAGAGTAGTTATAGGTATACTTACATATCGCCCCCAACCGAGACACCGCCAACGCAGATTGGCGAAGAAGGCTAGCGTGAAGGTAGCGATTACACTGGCGAAGTTGAAATTTAACACCATGCCGCCGAATAGCGCCACCAGCGTGCCTCCCCCGATGAGCAGGGTGCGCAATGTCGTCGCGTACCACTGTAACACCACCAGTCATACGCCTGCTACCGAACCGCCGCCTCTTTGTACAACAATCACTTTCCCCCTACTTCTTATACATCTACTCACATTTGTGCTTTTTCAATTTCACCTTACAATAAATAACTTTAACGTTGATATTTAATTACAAACTTGCAGCAAAAGATTTATACAATAATATTATTATTTTGTATCTGTTACAACATAAATAGCATGTTAGTTTTCTAGAATATAACTATTTTAAACCGTCATACTATTACAAATACATCTTTTCCCTTATTATATTCATGGTTACCTCTGTTCATGACGTCTATTTAAAATTCCCGCTCTTTTCTGGACCATGGCCACTAAGGTGATTGGGCCCGAACGATAGCAGCGACTGGACGAAACGTGGAGCATGCGCAGTGTATACGACTACGTAAGTCAAATGAAAGTTAAATTATGAATGTTTTGACTAACATAGTAGGATAGAAACTTCCTTAAATAATATTTTTTTTAAAAAGGGCACAAAATAGAAACTTCCGAGATTATACGCTATTTGGAATTTCACCGATTGCGATTTACGAACAATACCTGTGATTACAAAGAATAGGAGAGGAAGTGATTGATTAGTACATACGGTGTATTGTTAGTGTGACATACATCTACGTCACTGGGGATTACCCAGAATACCAGGCCCAGAACGAGGCCGTAAGCCAGTCCGATGCCGATCTCCATGGGGCCCTCGCCTATCTCTTCTAGCAACGAACCTGTAACACGAGCACTTGTATAACTTTCCTTCATTTTGTGTACAAAATCTAGGGCGCATACATTTTATCCTCCACACATGTTATATTCCTCAACATTGCATCTTTCAAACATTTAATATTGCACACCTTTTAACGTGCACACTTTTAATACGCGAAAAAAAGAATCTTACACAAATTTTATCTTGCGCACATTTTATCATGCACACATTTTATCTTCCATTCATTTTATTTTCCACACATTATATCTTAACTTTTCATCTTTAACACATTGTAATTGTACCTTTCATTCATTTATTGCCCATGCAATTAACATACTTATAATTAGATAACATATTCAGAATTAAATTTTTTCTGAAGATAAAATATGTAAAAGATGATATGTGTGTAATATAAAATGAGTGAAAGGTAAAGTATGTGGATGATGGAAGGTAACTTTTTTCGCGGATTAAAAGTGGACAAGATTGAATGTGTGCAAGATACAATGACGAGCAATATAACATGTGTGGAGGATAAAATGTATAAGCCTCCAAAATCTCCCTTACCTTTGTTAGTAACAAAGCCAAAGAGGAGGCCGAAGAAGACGATGCACTCGATAGTGATGACGATGCAAGAGGCGGAAGCGATGGTGTGAATGCCCTCGCCGTTGCCATAGCCGAGGTCCTCCAGCGCGAAGAGGCAGGGGATGACGATAGCGGGCGCCGAGGCCGCCATGATGAAGCCCAACATGATCGCCCACAGCCACGGCAGCGATAGTGTGAAGTACGCCAGCACGCAGTTCACCAGCACCTCTATCAGCATGGGAAAGAACGACACTACCATCAGCATCCAACCCAACCGTCGCAGGACCGCCGGGTCTAACGAGAACGCCGCTGGCAGCAGGATGCTCAACAGCGAGCATTTCCTAATTCACAATAAGGACTATTATTTTATAATCACATACAACCTTTGCAGGAGGGTTGCAATCTAGTGGATAGTTGAAAACTGCGACGGAAGTCGCCATTTTGAAAACCCAAGTATGATTCATTTCTTGTTAAGCATTTAAATAAGTTGCATGTGCTTCCACTAAATTCTAATTTAGCAGCGGGTTCTTCAGTCTATACAAATACTTTCTTTGTATAAATTAAATCAACGAACCGTAGATTTAAGTTTTTAAAAAGATTTATTAAATTAATAAAAGGTAAAGTACAGGCTAAGTTATACAGATCTTTATTCTACTGTGTCTCTACACAATCTGATTTGTTTTACAAGTCTACAGCATGGGGTTGACACCCGATTCCATATGCTTGATCAGCAATGGAAAGTTACTTAAAGTATGATGCAATAAGGGATGGGATCTAACATAATTTATATTTACCATTCCTGCATAGTAATAATTATGGCAATCAACGTCTACACATAGTTTAATAAAAATCGGACATTTCATTGAATCATGTAATTTTATTGAAATGTATTCATAATTTCGTAAACCAAATAAACCGGAAACAGCACACATACAGGTGTCCGTTTTAAGCATATACCTATTAGTAGTAGTATTACTAATAGGTATATGGTTTTAAGAAGCTAACCATAACAGTCTAAAGATAACTTTGAGCCCCATATGAAAATTGAAAGTTAGTATGAATTTCTCGAAAAATGTTCGAGCTATAAAAATTTTGAGGACCAATGGCAATTTCTCATAAAATTGTCTGTAGAATATACAAACTAAAAACTAGTATGAATTGAAACAAGAAAGTTATAAGTTAAAAAGTAAATTGGCCAAAATCAGTTTTTTGCTCGTATTTAGTGAGCTATGAATTCTTTCGGAAAAACAAATACATCATTGAAATGGCTAATTAATGCGGCAACTTTGCCCTAATTTAACCGACTTCGTATCTCTTATGGTTCTCGAGATCTCAATGTGGCCTTTTACGTATACTAGCATTACCTGAAAGGTACCAAATAAATTGAATGTTGATACGTACCGTAAAAGACTGCAGACCTCCATGTACTCCTTGCTGAAGTTAATATAGTTGACATTTCTGAGTATGGCACCCATGATGATCATGCCCATGATGCTCGGGACGTATATCAGTTCCATCATCATGCCCAGCAACTTTGCGCTACAGAACAACACCTATACACAACACTCCAGATTTAGGAAAATTATCAAAGATAAAAAAAAATACAAATTGTAATGAAAATGTATTTAATTTGCCACAAAACTATTAATAATAACCAAAATAAGTTCTGTCTTTAATAATACCTCAAAATTAAATATTTTTTCACTTTAATTGTCATAATAGCAGATAGAAAAATAAGTATTTAAATGTATAACAAAAACTAAAAATTCCTTGTTATTCTTCCCAGATTTATTCAGATTAATTGTTTTGGTTTTATTACATATTTTGATTTTGTTTATGAAATAATAGTTATTTTTTATACAAGACGATAAAATAATATTTTATCGACAAGCGGAAAGTGTTAATTCACGAGCGATTGTATCGCTCGTGAATTATTTTTCGCGAGTCGATAATTTAATTTTATCGTCGTGTATAAAATTCTATTTTTTCTATAGCAGGTTTTGAAGAGAAAAGAATTAGACAAATTAAATTAATATTTAAGAACAATTTTAAAATGTCAGTAGTGTGCGTTGTTATGGAAATGTACTTCTAATAAACAAAAGTTAAAGTACTTTATTTACCCTTGCTGTTAGTGTTACTTTATCTATCCTTGCGGTTAAAGTGCTACTTTATCCACTATTTTGAGTTGATAAAATTACACTTTAACATCTGCTATAGAAAAAAATATTAATATTGATTTTAAAACAATTAAAAAATGCTGTAATATTTAGATATCTTTAGAAATTAAAAAAAAATTATAAATCATTATTTATTTGATTGACCAAAAATCATTGATTTTTTAAAATAAATTATGATTTTTACAACTCGTGTGCGCGTTTATGAAAATATTATGAAACTAATCATTTGCTACAGAAACAAACTTATTGAAAACATGTGCTTGATGCGCATGTGTCGATGCGTCGTGATAATGCTCAACTTCCTGAGTTCTTAGTTCAGTGTATTACCACAGAATAGGTTTATACAGAAGCGACAGTAAGACAGAGAAACGAAAATTAGAGAGACATGGGGAAAACCAACAAATTTAAAGGGCCCATTGTTTAAAATCGGAAAGTTTCGTCACATCTTAGGGAGAGATAGGGGAAGTCAACAAATTTAAAGGTCTGCACAATGCTCCAATGTCATGGAACTGAATAGGGTAACACGAAAGGAGTGTCGCTTCTGTATGTAACTATTCTGTGGTATTACAGGGAAACATAACCAACCAATTAGATGTCAGAACGGAAGCTCTGAGCATAAAAAGAAACCCACCTTGCAAAAACTGCTGAAGTAAAAGTACTAACCAGGAGTTGGGTGAATTCGCTGGTGGGTCCACAGTCATCTCCGAAGATGGCGAAGGAGATGAACCATATCATGGCTATGATAATGCTGACAGCGATCATCTGCAAGAACTGCTGTAAATTGCAGTTTCTCCGTCGCCAACGTTTGCAAAATGTGTCATCATCAATATCTTCCTCATCAGTGCCGGTACCTACCGCAGGGCTTTTCATATTATCTTTGATACTTTCCTTTTTAAAAATTAAATTAGGTGTCACTCTGACAGACAACAAACAAGTGATCAAATGAATCATAGATTATTGTGGTGATATTTCTAATTATTATAGTTAGCTTTATTCTTATGTCACAACAATTTTTAAAAATCCTACGTGTGCAACACTACCTCCTGTTATTAGGTGTTTCAATATCTGTGTCCATATTTAATCACCAACTTGTATATTTAAAAATAATATTATTCATTAATTACTTTTCCATACAAAAAAGATTAAATTGAAATGCGCTTATTTAGATTTTGAGCATAATTTTTTCATCTTTTTTAACCAAGTAGCGAAGAGCAAAACTATTTTGTCAGAGTAACAATCCGTTAATAAGTACAAGTAAACGAAAATATTATATACCTGTATAACAAAAATTCCAGCACGAAGTTAAAAACTCTCGTAACTTCAAGGCCATTTACGATTTATACAACTGAAATCATTGAATGTATGACTCAAATACCAAATTAAATTTGGACAAATGTCACTATCTGTCACAATGAGGGATTTTTCATTATGCGTCAATTGTATTTGTTTAAGACTCAACTTAAACAAAAAATGCTAATCAAAATTTTGACAGCAATGTTGAATAGTTCATTTGATATTTTATTCCGATAGTTCAATTCTGTGGCATAGGTACAGACAAACACACGTAATCTGTAGTTACTACACTTAACGCCATCTAGTTCAATCGTGATAACTACTTCAAAGTGCGTGTACATCTCCACGTGCGTATTCATAAATTTCGGTCTGTATTTACGTACCTGTTCGGTGTATAAAAATATGAATTTAAATATAATAAATGTTTTAAATTAATGTAACTTTGATATGAAACGCAGACTGTACATTAAGGGACCTTTATTTATTTTTATTTTACAGCAAATTAACATTTTTACATTTTAATACTACTTTTTTTTTCAAAATCATACTTAATTGAATCCCTGAAAAATTGATGAACCTGTAACTGTACATCAAAGTAATCAAACTACATAATGAAAACAAAAAGTCGGCAACTAAAGCACATTACCAGACACGATTAGGTACATACAAAAGTTATCGAAATCTACAACAAACTACTCACCCATGGGCTCGGGGAAATACAATGTAATGTATCAAAATACACGCGACACAGGGACAACGTCAAATTTATTTTGAAAATTCACATTCAACATTTACTCTTCAAACAACCTCTGTTAAACACGATCTCAATAGGGTTGGAAACTTTCATGATGGTTGCAAAATGGCGACAAAACCAAATATAACAAATTGCAATTTATGCATGAAATATGTTTTCACATTCACATTTTATTATATTTTTTAGTTTAAAATGACACATTTTTGAAGAAATCATATTTACAAAATTAAAATGTGTAACGTTAAATTTCATTGACGGCGAAACAAAGTGGAATATCAAACGCCAACAATAAAAGAAAATTCGAGTTCATAATGAATACATGAGTTTTACTCACTATTTTTATAGTGTTTCGAACACAAATTTCTTCAGTTTTTGGGATTTACCGTATTTTTTTTATTAAATTTATTATTTAAAATGTCTACAGTTGTATGAACATTTAAATATTAAATATATAAAAAAATACATTGTGTGCTTAACTTTAGGTATACAATTAATCAAAGCAAGTAATAAAACAAATTTTATAAGAAATTAATTCATGCGCTTGCATATAAATTTTCATAAAAAGGCCGTAATAGAATATTAGTTTTCGTTGTGAAGACATTGGGAATAATTTAAAGTATTTACCGAATATGTATACACATCATACATTTTTAATTAAAATGTGACAGTTCCAAAATAAATTTGAATCGTTGGTGAATGGCGAAGCACCCTGTACCCGTTCGATGTAATTAAATAATGAATGAATAAAGTATAATAAAAGTCCGCTTCAACATCCATACTTGCACGCACACCATCTGGAGACATTTATAAATCCAAAATTAATTTTATCTTGAACATTAAATAAAAATACTAAATAAAAATTGATTCTGTACAAATGTTGAAATCGAATAATCGAATACTTATATTAGCTATCGGAATATGTAAACTTAAAGTAGTAAATAAGTGAATCTGTCGACGAGTTAAAACCTGTGGAGTCCTGGTTGAGATCAGTACGGGGAGTAGTAGGCCACTCGTCTATAACTCCTGTAATAACACATATTTGTAACTGTGGTTCACTTACTGTACACGCACTAAAATTTTTACATCTGCCAAATAGAAGTGGCCCACGGCGAAAGTCGTGTTTATTGTGTTTTAGAAATTGAGTAACAAACAATTGGTAAACATTAAATTAAAGAGTTTCAGAAGATTTGTTCGACCTAATAATACGTCACAATTTGATCTATTGTGAAACTGCACATGTGTAGGATTCTGATTAATTTAAGTCAACTTGTCGATATACTACTTATACCAAGCACGACAAATATGGAAAAAATAATATATTAATGCTCGCACAAAGCTGTAATTGTCATTTTAATTTGTGAGAAGGAAATTTGAGACACGACGCACAACAGGATTTGAACCTGCAAGGCATTTATTTTAATCATTTATTATTAGTTATAAAGTATACACGTTTATCATATCTTTCCGTTAAAAAATATAACCGATTTGTAAGGGATCTGGAAACTCGTTTTTGATATGTTTGTTAGCACGAGCTACTGACTTTAATGGAATGAATTGAAGTTGGGTAATTACCTGGGTCTCCTGGTAGGTCTGTAGCCAAAGGAGGCGCCCCTGCTGATCCGGCCCCTGCCGAAGCCGCGACCGCGCGGCGGTCTGTTCGTCATGGACATGCCCGGCCGGTTTGTTCGCTTTGGCATCACCTGAAACAACAACTGCTACATGCTTCTGTCTACGCATTTTACTCGCAAATATGCAAGTAGCTACCATTAAAGAAATCCAGAAAATATATGTCGAAATAATCAAGTATTACATTGTATTTTTTTTTCAATAAAGAATTATATCAAAAAACATATTTCGTAACGTCATGTCTGTCTATAATAAAGTAAGTTCCTATTTCTTATTCTGGCGTTTAGGTATATTTTTCAGTTTGAATATAAAGTAAATATTATAAAATTAATAAAATAACATTATTCTTGTTTGAATTAAGTTTAGTTAATATAAATTAGAACTTTCAATATATAATAAAGTGAATTCTTGGAGCAAAGCCCCCACGGAGATATTTTCCTTAGCATAGCATCTTTTTAATCAAAAACTCTACATCTAAAATACTACAGCTGTACTAACTGCATTAATATTTAAAAAAGTTCATGTTAAGCCCTGAATTGTTATTATTTAAAGATGAGTTCACATCATTTACTGAGCAATGTAACGTGAGCTAGAAGCTCAGTTCAATTGTAACTTGTAGACCAGAGGAACATAAGTAATTAAGCAGAAAAGTAAAGAAAATAAAAATAATTTTAAATATATTTCATTTAAAATTAAGTTTCCCTTCATCCGTTTCTAGAATTTCTCTTTTCATCTTTGCATTATTGGTAAATTTTATTTATACAAATTTAGAAAACCACATATCGCTTCATAAGAAAATTTTCAACCTGGTTTTCATAAACCACTATCGAATTTTTTTAGTTGTAACTTTAAAATATTTGTAATTTAATTTTTTTTTTTCTGAAATTATTAAACGTTCAAAATTTTTTGAATGTGTAATGTTGCGGAATTTTATTGGACAACATTTAAGCCACTGTAAACTATTTCATGTTATTCCAAGAAAGAAGTAATTATTTGGTTGTGTACCTTGATCTGACGGCCCCGGAAGAGAGAATCATCCATGGCCATGGCGGTCTGCACGGAGTCGCGGTCACCGAACTCGATGTAGGCGAAGCCCTTGGGGTGGCCGTCGAACTTGTTGCACAGGATGGTGACCCTGTTGATGGAGCCACAGCCGTGGAAATGCTGCTCCAGCTCCTCAGCCGTCGCCCCGTAGTCCACATTGCCTACGTATATACTGCGGTTGTCCACCTCCATTTTCTCTTCCAGCGACATGTTCAGCGGACTTGCTGCACGGAACACATATTTATAACTACTAACTTCGTTTCCATAATTTTACTTGGGTTGCATAAAACAATTATTATCTCATTTAATTCAGTAATAGCGTTGATTGAAAAATATATAAATAGGCAATCCTGTATGTTTTTGAGTACCGCTATTTTGGAATCAGATTTGACAGAGCCATCTCGTTCATGATTCCATGAACTACTTTGCAGAATTAAACAGACAAAAATATCAGATAAATAAAGATGTTTTACATATTTACTGATTTTTTTGGTATCTATTAAAATGGTTATTCCAATAATTCATTAGTATATTTTAAAATAGAACTAATTTGTTTTATTAATTATTTGACGTTTGCACTTTTTTTATATTTTATAGAAATGCCTGATATTAACCCAAATGCAACCAGACACACAGTTATGTAGGTGAACCGAATTTTCTAATAAGCTTGCCTATCTATATATTTTTCAATCAACGGTAATAGTTAATTATTACTTAAAATGTGTGACTTCATGGCATTTTGTTACATTAATTAAAGAATTAGGTTTATAATATTATCATTATATTTTGTAGGGGAATTCTGTCAACTAAATAATCCACATTAAATAAAAAAAAACAAGCAGTTTATAATCCAGTGTTTCCAAAAGTGTTTAAGTTTAAACTTTTTATTGTAGTTTAATATGTCAAGTATTTTTTATATTTTGTTAAATTAAGTGCAAAGGGAGACTTACTAATCCCAGGCGGACTCCCCATATTCATCTGTTTATCAACTTCCGATTGTAATTGTTTTAACTTTTCTGCCTCTTCTTCCATTTCTCGGACGCGGGCTTTGATCGCTTCGAGCTCCGGATCATCGGCACCGCCGCCATCCCCATCATTTTCTTCCAGTAACGGCGTGTCCAGGTCATTCAATCCATTGGATTCATCCAAGTTATCTAGCTGCTCATCGTTACCCAGTCCCAAGTCCTCATTATCGGCCATAATAAACTACAACAAATATACTCTTACTTTGTATTTACTCATATCTAATATCACCAAACACTTGTATTTATATATACAAACGGAGAGGTTATACAACATGACATCCACATAACACATGGAGGGAAAATATTCAAATAAATCCTAACTGTGCACTATATTTTTCTAGATATTTATTCCAAATACTGGAATTTCATGTAATAATAATTTTACAAGTACTTACATTATAAATCCCAAACGTAGAAATTAAGGACGCCGGACAAACACCGGTTATGAAGAAAAAGAAGTGTTTGTTGCGGTTAGGGGAATTTATTTTCGAACTAGTGTCAACATTTATTAAAAATTGTTACAATATAATTTTTATAGAAATATTTTTAAAATAAAAACATAAATAATAATAATTTATAATTTTAAATATGTAGCATATTTAATGGTTATGTAACACGTTTTATTAGAAAGTATAAACAAACATGGCGCGAATTTCAAATACATTGAATGCCTCACAAAATAAATTTCTAATTTACTATTATTTCTTAATTCCGTTTTTATATTAGTCATAGTAATGATTTACAGGATTTTCGTTTTAATCAAAATGTCTAAGCTTTAACAACTGTTATTATTAACAATGAAGGTTTATAAAAACACAAACATAATCATAAAATGAATGTAAATAAAATAATATGTGTAAGATGATGTGATAAACCTCAATTTATTAATACTTAACAGTACCAAATGCTTTATAACTAGAATACATAATAAACAATATATATGTGTGTACAGAGTGTAGAGTTAGGCGGTTGAGGAGACAGCCAACTTCTTCAAGTGGTCCATGAACACCTGCAAGGACACGTCGTCCGTGAGCACAGGCGCACCTCCATCCTGCAACACAAGCAGAAATCAGCCTCGGTCAAGCATCTCACCGACACCGACACCATAAGCCCACATCTTCACCAACATGAACACCGCGCCACTTTAAATTTAGATTTTTTGAGGGAGAAGTCATCGCTGTGATCGAATTTAGTTTATTTTTATAAGAACTATATGCTGGAACGATATTTGCAGTTTGATACTGGTTTTGATTGGATAATATTGGAGAATTATCCAATCAGAAAACAAGATCAAACTGCTCCTATCTTCTCAGCATATTCTTGTAAAAAATAGACTATACGTAAAAGAATTGATCGCAGCGCTGACGTCTTCCTTTTAATTAATTTCTTTAAACAAGTAAAACAAATAAGAGCGCTATTTTTTTCTTATAATTAAAAAAACGTGACGAGATGTTCCGTTGGTTTAAAAAACACAAATTCCATTTCCATCGTGGTGAGAAGCTTTAGTGTATCATTTTATTTTCTTATAAAGTTGTTAGAAAAGAATCTAAAGAAAATATGAAAAAAAGCAAATAAGAACAGACGAATAGCATGGGCTACGTGACCAAATTTTAAAGGATATATGTTATGATTTACAAAAATTCTTGAAATTTGATATGGTACAATTTTTAATACTTCGAAAAAAAATATTCTAAAATTTTTAAAGATGCGATTGTTATAATTTATTTTTTAAATTCGACTAAAATCACATACCCCAATAAGCAAAGTAAATACAAACCTTTAATTATTTCCTGTTTCGTAGATAAAGAAGGTGTTATATTAGTGTTAAAATGATTTATATTTAAGGCTTATCATCATTTTTACATATGCTTTTTAACACACAATACAATACCTCCTTATCAAAGCTAGCGACACAATAAGCAATTAATTATATAAATATTGAAAGCGAATTTTCATTTTAAATTTATGTGTTGTTATCTTTCATTAAATATTTCTCACCATAATGTAAAATGGGTTAGTAAATAAAAAAAAATAAAAAAACACTATACCGCAGTCGGTGGCGCCATCTGGACCAACGAAGATAAAATAAAACAAAAATATATTAGCACACAACAAAATAAACTCTACATCTAAAATACTACAGCTGTACTAACTGTATTAATATTACTTGTATGAGAAAGTAAATATTTATAGCTAGGTTAAAAATAAACACAAATTCATTTCATCATCCAGTGTGAAATTAGATACATAAAAAATACCAAATAAAAAAATGCATGTTATGAAATATAAAATATAATAGAAAAAAACCAATGATATTTCTCCTTTTTATCTGTTTCTACTCTACTACTCTATTCTACTACTACATATAAAAATAAAATTTTAACAATCGTTTTGTTATAGTAATGTTATGATCTTTTGACGCACTGTTTTTAATTCTGTATTCGTGAAATAAGAGTTGGACTTAGTGATGAGCGATATTTCACGAACTGTGATTTAGTCACTGATATTGAAAGAATACAGGTCTTGATTGCTAACCAATATTTTTTAAACGTGTAATTTGTGATCACAATCGCTATTATTCACGTTAAACGTTTTACGAAGTAACAATTCTAAATAGTAACAAAAATTCCTGAATTTAACCGTATATCAGTGATCAAAAATAATGCTTTAAAATTAGGGATATGAAAGTGGCAATCAGAAAGCACAATGTGATACAAAAGTAACAGTTCCGTTTCTCAGCTTTAATAAAACAATTTCGATTAGTAACGAAGATTCCCGTCTTTAACCATAAAATGATCTAAAATGATTTAAAATCACAGTTACTGGAATATAGCAATCATAAATGACACTGTGATTCAAAAGTAGCAGTTCTGTTTCTCAGCTTCAATAAAACAATTTCGATTAGTAACGAAGATTCCCGTCTATAACCATACAATGATCGAAAATAATTTAAAATCACAGTTACTGGAATATAGCAATCATAAATGACACTGTGATTCAAAAGTAGCAGTTTCGTTCATCACTACATAGTTGAGCTCTACAGCAGGGAAAAGTGTTTGTAGAATATATTATAAAATATTGGCAGCCAATGGAACGACTAACCATAATTTCTGCTCATTCTTAAAAAAGTCTTTGAATAATCAGTAAAATGAAGAAGTAAAATATTAGTACAAGTTTAACAAAACCTATTTTGCTTGCTCAACTCTTATTTTGCATATAATAAAATTATATATTATAAATGATAAATGAGCATGAACAAAATTTGAATTTCTGCTGGATTGTCCGAACGAAAACGTAACAGCCTGGAATGAAATGCGCATGCGTAGAAAGTGAATGATAACTCACCCCTCCGTAGCTGTACATGTTGTTGTGTGTCTGAGACGGGTTAACCTTGGACAGGAGGAAACGAGCCTGCGAGCCGCCCTGCTCGGTGTCGATGTAACGCGGCATGGGGAAGCGAGTCTGTAGGATGTCCTGCGCGTCGTCCACGGGCGCCTGCAACAGCTGCTTGAAGTTCTCGTACGCCGGCATGTCTTGGTACTTCAGGGCGCGCCACTGCGCGATCGTCTCGCCGTGGAAGATGAGTATCTGGAAGAAGGTGTCCATCAGCAGGATGCGGTCCGGCTGGATGGAGCTCGTGTCCAGCAGCACCGGCTCCGGCGGACCGTTGAAGCTGTAGCTGTACAGGATCGGCTGGATCATGATTAGTGACTGTGTCAGGTCTTCTCGCATCAGCATATGTCTGCAACACAGAACATTCTTAGCTTCAAAAAGAAATTAATGGGAAGCACAATGGAAGCTTTATTATATTAAGGGCTGATATATTAACTATTTGGTTAAAAAGAAAGGAATAACGTATATTTTTAACAATAGAAAGCTGTACTTTCTTCTCGCGAAATTGTTAATAAAATCACTTTTATTAAAATATCCTGCATGGGTCATAATTTCTAGCATTTGTTTTAAGTTCTTTACATTATTACGTTTGTTACTTCAAGTTATAAAGTTTTTCTACAACCACTATGGAAAGTGGCACTTTTCTCACACTATATAAAGCTTAAAAGTTGCGTATTTCCCACAATCGTGGGGTAAAGTGTGAGAATCATTTCTCACAGTATTTGTACTCTTTGTTAGGTTACGTGCGCAGTGTGGTCGTCGAAAAAGTATAGTGTGCCACTCGTGCAGAATCATCTATTTCCCACCTTATGTGATTTCACTTTCACACCTCGTGGAAAATAGGGGATTTTCTGCATTTGTTGCACAATATACAATTACATCATTAAACTTTTGTTAATTTTGCATAGCAGTCAATTTGTTATTTCTTAATTATCTTATTTTTCTCAATTTTTTTACATTCACTTATGATAATTAATCATTGAAAAGACAAGAAAATTACACATTTATTTTACCACAATAATTGTAAATTCCCATTTAAAAAATAAAAATTGATCGTCGTTGCGTGTAAGTCAGACTTTTTTCCTCTCCATGTCATCAATATATTTAATATAATAAAACTTATATATATAAAAAAAAAAAACTTTTCTATTAATTTTAATAAAAAAGTTAAAGAGGTGAGTTTGTATTCGCTGATACACCCTGTTCACACCGACGTTACCTCGCTTTAAATAGCAACTTATGTATTTTATGAGTTACGAAAATAATACCTGTAGAAAGAGGTCTCATCGGGCGAGTTGTTGAAAACTTGAAGGAACTGGCTACGACGCAAGTGGTACATGAATTGTGGGTAGAGGGAGAAGTTCTCAGCCATGCGGAAGCTTGCAGGATCATCCTTGTTGTATTCGCCGAAGCGCTGGCACAACCGGATAAGCATGCGATCGAGCCAGCGCAGCACATCGGGTCCATCATCCGTCTCGGCGCGGTACACCACCATGCGCGCCATGAGCACGGCGGCCGCCTCCTGGTCGAAGCCGAGCGCCACGTGCTGCAGGCTGGCGCCCGCGTCCGCCCAGTTGCGCGCCAGCGTGGTGACCCGGATACGTCTCTGCCCGCCGCTGTGCTGGTACTGCGTCACTAGCTGCACGCAGCCGCGCCCGCCTTGCGGCACTGGCGCTCCGTGGGCGGACACTACCTCGAGGAACAGCGCCACTGTGCTGCTTGGGGCCAACGCGCACAGCTTCCACTGGACTGTTCCGCCCAGTCCGATCTCCGTGTCCGACACGCTCGCGTGTTTCGTGTTTAGCGAGACACATGACCCAATCGCTCCGCACACTGCAACATCATAAACACCCGGTCAAACAAGTATTTTATGAAGTTGATATTAATTAGGTAAAAAACGCCACTGAAAAGATGTCTTCGCCAATGATAAATAAACTATTAGTTGTACAGGGTATTGGTTATTTTCATATTTGTATGGGCAGCTAAAACATGTTTATATATTTTATATGTATATGAATGAAAAAAAAAATTAGGTATAAATGAAACATATTTTTCGTAACGAAAACAAGAGCATATAATAAATTTTGATACTGCCACCCTAACGAGTACCGCAAGCATATCTTCCTTCCGTAAGTTATAAGAAATGTGGGCGAGCGATTATCTTTTAAAAATCAAGACAACCAATGAGATTGCTCTGGATATATCACGTCACAGTACGTGAAAATAAAATTTTATAGCTCGTGAACGAAGTAATATTAAAATAAAATACTTTCACTAATACTTATTAATTAATGTATATTTTCATATTCTATTGTAAAATTGTAATATCTCGACAATGGTATAGGACCATATTTATGGGTCTTTTAGGAAGAGAATTGTACCTTTGAGTTCCCGAGAACACTTGACCTCTAGAGTGGCGTTAAAGGCCATCTTCAGATCGGATTTCTGGTCGCTCTCCCTGGCGAAAACGCGCTGGAATGTCTGCTTGAACAGGGATGAGTTGAACGAGTCGCCCATCACCATGTGTCCTCTGCAATACCCCACATATGAGACAAAATTAAAATAAGTCAAATCACTTATCTTTCATATAAGATCCGATGTTATTTCGGGGAAATAGACTACATACCCGGTAGAGTTGCAGCACTGCTTCATCTCCATAAGCCCTGTCTGGTCGAGAGCGCAGGAGTAAATATCGACACAGTGACCATTGGTAGCTGCACGCACAGCTAGTGCATCGTAGTGCTTGACAGCTTTCTTGAGAAACTTGGCGTTGTCTTTGTGGATGTCGTGGTGACTGCGGATGGGCTGGCGCAGGTCGTCGTTGAGCACGTGACCGGGCCCTTGCGAGCATGGTCCGCCCACGAACAGCATGATGCGCGCACCCGTGTTGGGATACGCGACCTCCAGCAGGCCCACGGCGATGGCGAGAGCTGCGCCCGTGCTGCGCAACGCGCGCTTACCTTGCGGTACTGGCCACGGGTCGCGCTGTAGTTCTCCCAGCAGGTCTGTCACCGCCATGTCGCATGTTGCGATTGGCTGCAGGAAGCGGCTTGCCGGCGGCACCGCTGTAACATGCAATGCACTTGTACTCGCACATTCACAAACCTTTATTGGTTGCTATACTCCATTTAAAAACTACGAGCAGTTAATACTATAGCCACTTTTACACTGTGATAGACAATGTTTGAAACACACAAAACTTGTAAAATATCACAAATGAATATAAAATACAATAATAACGTAATAAGAGCAATAAATTTTAAAAAATGATCACCGTGAAACGAAACTAGAAACGATGGTAGATGGATTTTCCTAACTGATGTAGTAGATAAAGGTAGAATTACTGGAATTCTGTCAGTTGAAAGCGGTTTTATTTCCTCTCCTACCGATTTCAACCTAACATGGGTCCTACACTCCCTGAAGAAGACCTATGTGTGTTTGAAACCGGTACGAGAGGAAATAAAACCTTTTTCAACTGACTGAATTCCAGTAACTCTTCCCTGCTTGAAACTCAAAACACTGTGACAAGATAGTTGATGTGACAAATCTGGCATTATGTCAGCGATCACAAGTATTCATTTTAATATGCCAACGTCAGTTCACTCTTCCTAGTTATTAAATAGAGTGTAGTCGAAGTACTGAGACGAATTCGAATTGCAGTGGATACTTGCATGTATACAAGGTTAGTTTTAATTGTTTAATGTAAAAATTAAAAGTGTATACGTAAAATAATTATTGCATTTTTCTCGATTAGTGACACATTATCCTTTGGTTTAAAACGTGATTAAGAGAGTTTGTTTAAATTAATTAATTGAAAAATATTCAGAATTCCATAATTCCAATTTTCAAAACTATTTCGTGACGAAGAGTCACGAGACCGTTTTATTAACGTGCTGTTTAGTTGCAAAAAAATTCTGCGTGCAAACTTATAATGGCAGATCAATTTGATATTTAGTTATTTATATTAATGTTTTTCGGAGAGCAAACCTTTACTTCGTCACATATCTCCTTTTTAAAACAACAGATAAATAAAACTATCTCGTGACGCTTCTTCCCAACTTTTAAAAGAAATAACTGACCTCTCTGCTGCTGGTGGGGCGGCTGATGCGTTTGAGGAGCGGTAGGCGGAGCGAGCTTGCCGATACCGAGCATGTCTTGGATCTGGCGAGCCTGGAGGTCTTTGGTGCCGCGGAAAACGTAAGACTTGCTGCAGCCGTCGCTGGCTAGTTCATGCACTTGCACCATCTTGCCGAACGTGATGAGTCCGATAAGCGCGTTAGGGGGGATGAGCGACAGTGACATTTGCAGCGAGTCTTTGAGAGCGCCCAGCTCGTCTTCGTCCATGCACGTGTCCACCACGTACAAGAACACGGGCGGAAGGCAGTGCGCGCGTGTGATACTGTACTCGATGGTGGAGAACGCCGGGATTAGTTCTGCCGGTTGGTGCTGTTCCGAAATGGCTGCATATTGCGGCGGGAACTGTAACAAACATTATATTAAGTTCTAATACAAAGATTATCTAAACAATCTAGCATGACAGCTTTTCTTTAAAGAATTGCGCTACAGCACGTTATTATCGGTGTTCTGGAAGTTTTTTTAAATTTAAAATATCTGAATATTCAAAATTTATCTTCACAAATAAATTATAATAAATGAGTAATGTGTTCGATATAGTATACAATATAGATTAATAAAAAGATCAATTTAATGTAAGATTCAGTGCAATAAACCAAGTACAACATTACATGATACTACGCGTTTCGATCTTTCGACCATCAGGTATTTTTTTATTTGAGATTAAATTTTATTTCAAAACAAGTATTTGTATTTATTTTCACTAAGATCATAATTTATAAAAAAAATATATTTAAAACTATTTTTCCAGGAAATCTGTAACCAAATTTCAATTTTTCGTAGTATAACATAACACATGATTCTAAAAGATAGTATAGTACAGTTCAATTTCTGTTACATATTTCCTTATTATCATTATTATTATTAGAATGGATGTATATTACTTTTATTAGATTATAAGTACGTATATTTTCATAAATATTAATCTGTTCGTTTTAATATATGTAATTATAAATTTAAGAAAATAAATGAGGTATGTGACCAAATTTTTATTTTTACATAAGTATATGATAATAGACAAAAAATAAAATACCCGTATTTTTAAATCGATTCATTATTTGCAGTTTACGAGAAAATAATTATTAAAAATTTGGGGAAGGGATTCTGTCACGTCATCGTAAAAGAGAGATCCTACCATGTTGAGTCACACGTCCTTTCTCCGAAACATTATATTGCTAATAACTATATTATTACGAACTAATGTTTAGTTTTTATTATTATAATGAGAAGCTATAGTGGTTACTTTTTATATTTTAAGACATATACTGAAATTCGATTATGGTCACATACCCCATTCTAAAATTAACTTTTAAAAATTATATTAAACACACTTACAAGTAATAAACTAAAGTATCTAAACTTGTAAATTTATCAATTAATACAAATTGTGTATATTATCAAAATTTTCAATAAAAGAATTGTTTCAAAGAAAATATATAGTCATCGTAAAAATGTTAAAATCAGACTGCAGGGACATTGAGACGTGCTTGTTCATCAATAACTTGACGGTTCTTTAGCAAAATGTAGGGTCCCAACTTACTGGATTTCTCTGGAAACAGAAATTGCAGACCCATAGCTTGGCTCTGTAGTCCACCTGGCAGAGAGGATTGAGAATGGCCCTACAGTTGTTCCTGGTGCACAGCACCGGGTCGTACTGGATGGGAGGCAGATCGGGCCGCTCCTTCAGGGGCTGGTACAAGCATCCTAGAGGCACCACCAGCCTCGTGGCTTCTATCCTGCTGGACGGCCACACATTCCACGTAAAACGGACCCCATCTCGGTCTTCGTTTTGTTGGATATACTCCTCGTATGTCGCCATCTGAACAACACACTATTATTATCTTATACTATAACGCTATAAACTTCTTACCTTCACTAAACACACCAAACAATATTGTTAGAAATGTGATTTTTATTAATAAAAATCACTTCCAAACTTAAATTTCACACATTTTGATCGAAACTCCACGTCACTTTGAGACAGTAAGCTTACGTCAAATATTTTGTTTAGTGCTGCCTCCTATATTGAAAAGGCCACAGCACTGTGTAACATTTTTAATAAGTAAAAACATCATTTAATGCGGCCAATCATTCATATTAAATATTATTTATTTAAAAATATGATAGTACTATATGAAACATATATAATAATATCAATAAAATATTTAAAAATGTACTTGTATAAAAATACATTCACAACAAACACGAATTGTTATAATGTAATACATACTTTATAATTTCGACACTCACGTGGTAATATTACGTATTTCAGCTATTTGAACTTGAAATTCTATAATTTAATATGTAATATGTAATACGTAAAGTAAAATAGAAAAATGAATGATTATAATTTATTGTAATCTATATTAAAATGAAAATAAATTACGAATGGTATGATTCATTGATAAAGATATCATAAATTAACTTTTATTCTTTGCCAAAATACTTCAAAATATGTATAAAATTTATCATGGAATAATCAAGAAATAATCCCATAAGATAAAATTCCTAAATCAAATTCCCATTGCATCGAATACATCTTTATGTTGTCTTATTTTATTGTAATTTTTGTAAATAAATTCCATGGATCAATACAATACATTAGTACGGTACTAACAAAATCTATTTTTTCTTAAACTTTTTTCGAACTTAATTTCAAAAAACTGTAAACAAACGTGTTGTAAGAAAACATATGACTAATTCGGGAAATTCGATGCCTTGGTACGGAATTTGAAATTTGGTAATAGTAACGACATCTGTAACAAGTTTAAAAAGTGGGGTTACACAAATGTCAAATATTTAAAAAATGTGCGGTGAAAGTAAATTTTGATTAAAATATCAAGGTGACGGTCTAACGTGGCGAGTGATAACCACTGTTGCATATGGTGTGACGTTTTTATGATCTTGAAAAACAATGGGAGCTACTAGAAAGGTAAGATAAACATAATCAGTCAGCATTCGACTGGACACACGGCAGCGTTGTGTATATTTTTTGCGAGAATGGAAACACGTTTGTGCAGAAATGAAGCGACCGTATGTTGCAGTACTTGGTGGTGGCATTGTAATGGAATATTGGTGTAGCTTTCTAGTGTTCCCGACAATGTCCTGTACGATGCCGAGCTGCTGAAGAAGCTGGACTTCGCGTCGCTCGTGGGGGTGTTCAACCCTCCGATCACGGCGGACGAACCGGGAGAGTCGTGGCTGCTGGTCAGACCGCTGCAGCTTGAGGACTACGACAAGGGCTTTCTGCAGCTTCTTTCGCAACTCACTACTGTAGGAAATGTTAGTCGGGCTGACTTCCAACGTAAGTCGACGCTGTCCTACTTTCGATGTTTTAATGGGTACACGAATTATTATTGATGGATCCATTTCCGAAACAAATTTAACAATTTTTTATTAATCATAATTTAAAGAAAATTAAAAAATTAACGTAAGCTATAAATTAACTTGTTTGAATGCTGTTATAGCCTTGTTATAAACTCAAAAATACTTTTATACGATTTTGTACATAGAGTACAAGGTGTAATTAAAAAAAAAATCTTGAAGAAACCGTTCAAGAGTTGATTGTAATGATAGTTTTGTATTTGAGACGTCGTGGTGTGTTGCAGGGCAGTTTGCGGCGATGCGAGCCTTTGGCGGTTACTTCGTGACGGTTGTGGAAGACACGCGCAGCGGCGCTGTGGTTGCCGCAGCCAGTCTCGTAACCGAACTCAAATTCATCCATGGATGCAGCCTACGCGCCCGCCTTGAAGACGTCGTCGTCAACGGCTCCTACCGCGGTAACCAGCTCGGCAAACTGTACGTTTTTCCTTGTGGGGTTACCATCATAGATGTTTTTGTTTGAAAAAAATCCCATAGATCACTAAATAAGGGAGCTAAAATATTATTCTTTATTTCGAAACCAATTGCATATTTCGATAAATAATTAAAAAAATAGAAACAGATTTTGGGTTGCGCAGAATATTGGCGGGAAGTGTCTTTAATGAAATAACTTTCTATTGGAACATTATTTGCGAAAATTATAAAATTAAAATCCTCTAAACAAATTCAGTAATGAATTTATCAATATAAAATATATATTTTTTAAAATGGAACCATTTCATGGAGAGAAAATATTTTAGTTATTATTTCATAAATTTATGCCTTCGATTATAGTCTTTCTCATTAGAACGCACGTCTAAATTTAAGCTATTTCCAGTGGCGTGTTCAAAATATTTTCAGGAACACATTTTATATTTGATATGAAATCATTTCAAGAATATAAATAATGTAGCATTAAAAATTAGATTTGCATAAAAATATCCATAAGTCATTAATTTACTTGAAATTTTATGACCCTGTAGTTCTTGAACAAAATCAAGCCTTGTTGATTTTATAGTCTATTTTATATAAGAATGAAGTATGGAGAAGACAAAAGCAAATTGATCTTGTTTTTTATGGGATAATATTGGGTTATTATCTAATTAAGAAACAAGGTCAAACGACTCCTATCTTCTTCACACTTCATTTTTATGAAAAATATCAAATTGTGTTTCAAATCTTAAAAGCGAATGTGTGCTCGCAGGATAGTGGCGACGGTGACGCTTCTGGCGAAGCGGCTGGGCTGCTACAAGATGTCTCTGGACTGTAAGGACTCGCTCATCCCGTTCTACAAGGGCCTGGGCTACCGGCTGGAGCCCGGCAACGCCAACTCCATGGTGGTGCGCTACGACGCGCCCGCCTCCTGACAATCCGCCGCCAATGTCGCCAGGTCCAAACTTTAAGGCTCACCCACATTCCCACACGCACTTTACCTTTAACCTTTTTATATATGCAGCTTAAATTGGAGTGAATATGCCAGTGAGTGTTTACGATTTCAAAAATTTGTAGTGTTTTTTAATACGTTTAAAAATATTTATTAGTTCTACAATTTATTTTGAAATAAATTGGCCAATTTCTATTGGTTAAATTTAAATTGGTTACTTTTAATAAAAATAAATTTGTGTAAAAAATAACTTTACACAATAAATTAGACCAATTTATTTAAAATAAAACTGTAATTTACTGATAAGAGTTTTGTATAGTTGCAGGCATTGTCGATGGATGGACCCATAAACCATTTTTAAGTAATAAAACTATTTAATAAACTATTAATAAAAAAAAATTGCTTTGTATTAAGCATAGATGACGTCAAGAAATGTATTTTTTCTTTGAGTAAAATTTTACTTATTTACAATGTAGTAATAATTATAAGACTTTTAAATATTTTTTCTGAATTTGCATTATGGTTTATGAGCCTATTCATCTTTTTTTGTAAATCGCGTAATGGATTGTTTGAAACGAGGTTGTATTGTGTGTGGGATGTAGATGTTGGCTTTGCCAGTAGAACAACTGTATCCACCCTCTGTTCGCTATTTACTAAATTCGTCAGAAAAGTTTATTAGAAAATTTTTAATACTTAGTATTCACAATGGCCTATATGACCTTTTAATTCATATGAGATTCTGTACAAAAATACCTTGATATTATAAAATAAAAAATTTTAAGGTCATATACTCCATTGTCAGAGTTTGTGAGAACTTAACCATAAAGGCAATAAGTTTTAACCGTTAAAATTAAAGTAATCTAAAGTCCTAAAAGAAGCTAAGCGAAAAGAAAATTGGGCAGTTTGTTCTGCTGGCCACGGTTTGGATTTGCTGTCATTGGCCGGGAACGGGCGCTTCGGAAACGCCACTTCCACTTATTCCTTCCTTTTATTCATTTGTCACCAGTAAATGATTATTAAATTAATGACAAATGAACATTTTTTTTAATTTATTGGGTCATGTGCGGATAATATTAACAAAATTTGTATGAACTAAAAGGAAATAATAAACACAAAGTATTTATTTTTAGTGAGATTTTTATGTTTGTCATCTGTCTTTTTAATTGTGATGATTATTGTGTAATGAAATTTGTATTGTTATTGAGTAAAATAAATACTGGTTGGAATATTGAACCATGTTTTTTCAATGTCTAATCATTTTACATCAAATTTGCCAACAGTAGAAAAAATAGATAAAAGGGAAATACGCCAGTATCATGCAAAACGATCGTAGCGCTGGCGTGTCCTACAATAAGAAAAATATCAAGTATTGCTCACTATCATACCACGTAAAATTATTCGAAATATCCATCGGCTTAAGATAAGATAAAGGTTGAGAAACATTATCTATCTAATCCCAATTCTATTCTTAAAACAACCGATTATCGATAATGATTATTACATTATGTAGTCATATATATTTTTGTTTTGCGGAACTAATTTGACAAATAAACAAAATTAACATAATAATAAATATTCAAACGAATACTTAATAAAGTGAAAATCGCATATCTAATGATGTAAAAAATATGTATATACCACAAGACAAAAAAATAATCACAATAAACATAAAAACAGCAACAAATACGCGTTGAACGCTTTCCGTTAATGTACGATGGAATAAAATTTTCCAATATTGAAATCATTTGTATCACGTGGTATTTGTACTTGGCAAATGTGACTGCGGCTTGTGTCAATATCTGATAAGAAAGAGATAAGGATCCGGATAAAAGCCCGTGGTCGACAAGCCACCGCGTTCAGGTGATGAAGAACAGGCATTCGTTTCAAGTTTACTGCTTGACATCCACTAACAAAGTAAGTGCAAGTCTTTGTTCTTTTATTTGTTCTTTGTGAACAAATGGTAGATGAAGGGTGGTGTCTGTTCCAGGCATGGATACACCACAAGATATCCTGGAAGAGCTGGTGTGTGGGCAGTGTGTTTCGAAACTGCGCCGAGGCCCCGTGTTCCAGCGGGAGGATGGGACAGCAGAGCACGAGGTCGGATGCGTATTTCGCATTTAACGTACCCAGTGCTCGGCCCCGAGAACTGTGACTGAGCGGGTCGTTGCACCATAATGCAGCTGCACTCTGCGCTAATTACCTTATCCCCGCGAATCACCTTATGTCCCTGCTGCATACACAAGTGTGCATATCATCTGTACTATAGCGTGAGACTGCTAGGCGAGCTGTGCACGGCACCGTCAAAGTATGACTTCAACTTCACCCTTCGTCGGGGATGGTACAATATTAGGTTTTCTCAGCCCGTTCTGCCGCAGGAGCGCATGTTAGTCAAACAGCACTCGGTATTAACATTGAGCATCAGCAGTTTGTTTGGCATGCTGGGTGGCTGGGACGACGCAACACTCCGTTGAAGTTGGGCGCGACCAGGCGAAGACCGAGTTGGGACAAGCGAAGTTCGAACTGGAGACCATGGAGACAGTGTGGCGAGTGTGGAGCTCGTACGGCTCGTCTGTACTGGAACAAGGATCTGGATCTGGAGACCTATGACCACGAGGACTGCGACTTCCAGTTGAGGATGGTACTCTGATTGTGAATAATCTATTAATCGTTTAATTTTCTGTTCCTTGTAAAAATTTTATTGTACAATAAAAACATATGCTATTTTCCTACGTGAAATTATTAGTTTTCTTTTACCTCCCGCCTCCTTAGTTACCTACAATTCGAGTATAAGATTTTATATTATTTTTAAACATTGTTCAGATTATATAATTTCAACAAAATAAATGAATTACCATATATATTTTACAAATTTGTTTTTATTTTAAAGTACATTATTATAAAATATTTCGTATTCATAAATCAATTTGGAATATTAAAAAAGAGGGTGTGGCCTTGTGATAACAAAAGAATATCGAAACAAATCTGTACATTAATGTGCAATCAATTCTGCTCTATCATTAATTGTAATAGACATGCCCATAAAATATGAAAAATCGGACACCAGTTCAAAGCCCGCTAAATGAAACCTTTTTGTTGAGTAAATATTTATTAGTAATATGTATGGTACAAAGAATGTATGTTTTATTTATCACATTAAAAATATGGGTTTTATCAGTAAATTACATTACAGATTATGTACATGAATGAATGCTTAGCAATACGTGATCCTAAATAAATATATACATCATATATATCAGTGCTCCTCAAACTTCACTTGTCATCAGCACATCACAAACAATAATGTACGACAAATTCATTTTGGGCGAAAGTACGGATCCATGGAAATATCTCCAAACATTGTAGTTATAAAATTCATTCAAGTTCAATGGACATAATATGGCGTTTGTATACCTTATGTGTTTTTCCCTTATGTACAACATTTCATTAAAATATCATTTCTACTTTATATTTCTATAGATCCATACATATCGCAATCTATAAAAAAGTTGTAGAAGTCTCTAGGATGTTATTTTTAAAACAACCATTTCGTTACTTATTTAAAGATACGGACGTTAGAGAATATTGTTGTTTGAATAGTATGCACAGCGTAAAATATACTTATATTTTACAAATGAAATGAGCCTCTGGCCACAATGTGCTCAGAACCACTACTACCCACAAATTTACTACCCAGGGATGTAATTGATAAAAATACACATTTTCCTCAATCATCATAAAGGTCCTATGTGTTCGGATTTTTCCAAACCTAGTAAAAGTTTCCGTTCACATTAAGAATATAGTAGATGTCGCCTTCAACCTAATTGTTTGCACACATACAAAATATAAATTGGTGCACTATTTAACCTTACAAAATTGACAAGACTAGACTGTCTTTTTAACCAATCACAAAGCCGGAATTGTAGTCCCTATACTAGTCTTCGCTATCTTCTTAACGTGAACGAAGTATAGGTGCCTAACATGTATGAAAATTATCACGAACCAGGCTCTGTTCCTCTTAGGAATGTTGTGCCATGCTTTAGTTGAATTTCAAAAAAGCTGCTATTTATAATTATCATCTTACATAAATTCAAACACATTTTCTGAAATGAAAAGAAAATACATTTCGTTTAATGGTAGAAATAACATATAGGAAAAGTATATTCTCGGTAAAACAAATATAATCTATGTATATGATTGAGAAATATTACGACATAAATGTTGGTGTCTAACTTGATAAGATTATTATTTATGTACACAAGATAAATATAAATGAATAACGACCCGTTGTGGGCCCTGGTGGAGATGGTATTTGTTTTTTTTTTACATCGTACTTCAGAGGATTTATCAATTTTAAGTAAATAAATTTTATTAGGCTATTAACCTCACTGGAACGAGTTATAAACGAACCCGTGTACTGTTATAGTTCTATAATAGACGCACAATAGAAAAATGACGAAGAAAATCATTGATGAATCAATTTTTTCCAGCATCAAGTAGGCAGAGCTCATTAACAGTATTTTGATTTTGAAAAATAAACATTTGAGTATTATTTCTGGTTATTCGTACTTAGAACAATGCATTTCGAAGTTATCCGCCATATTACTTTATATGGAGATCGAAATGTCGACAAAAGCTTGTGTATCAATGTAATACTCTTCCTACTTGTTACACAATATCTTATTGTACGAGTTTCAAATATAAAAAGTTCGGTTATAGCGATATTTTTATAACCGACATCGTTTTAATGAGTGTATAAAAAGTTTGTCATATAGAAATATAACTTTATTTCAGCATTAGTCTAAATGTTAGTTGAAGAAATGAGCTTTCTCCAACAATGCCGGTGTTTCAATTCCTTTCATTGTTAGTTTTCAAGTGTAGAAGAGAAGTACCTGGCATGGCTAGTACAAAGCTCCACACCATTTATATAAAATTGACTGATTTACTCTTATAGGCAATTTCTATAGCGATAAAATATTCCGTATTTACAATGCGATCACAATGAGTGAACAATTTGAATTGATATATAATTTTAAGTCTCGCTAATTCGAAGAAAGTGATTTTTATATTTTTAGACTTTACATTTTGTCCTTTTCGGAATTTCAAAATCTTAACAAGTTTATTCTACAAAATTTTGTAACTTGTAGTATTTAAATAGCGAGAAATAAAATATGATAAGATTTCACCAAGTATTTGATAACACACTGTAAATACGGATTATTATTTTATGAATCATTAAATGCGACTGATATTTTATGGCAATTGATAACCATAGCTCACGTATCTAATAAATAATCAATCATTTTTATTTGTATATTTTATATTTACGGTTGTATACAATGGAATATCTGAAGATTTACTTCAAGGTCAAAATCACCGCCCTGCATGAACGGACAAATATTTACAAGTTTACTCCGAGTTCCACTGGGAGCTGTACACTCGGCCGCCCTGTCGGCAAAAACTCACGTTAGCTGCTACTCTACTTTTTTCTAACTACAATAGCACTCGAAAGAGTTACAAACGAACTCGTATGGATGCAATTACAGCTTAGTATACAAGCAAAAAAGAAAAAAAATACTTCTTTTTAATTCTTTCTACTATATAAAAATATAGGTGTATCAATATTTGTGGATCAAACTCTAAGGACAAATATTACAAGCTTTATTAATAACAAAAAATATTATTTTCTTCAAATTCGCAAAATTACGGGTGGTTTACTTAAAATAATAATTTTTTTGTCACTGATTTGATAAATGTTTTAGTATTTTAATTAGATATAAATAAGATATTATTTAGATAAAATAATTATCTAATTTCATAAATGTCTGACTTTGCTAATTATTTTCTATTATTTATTTTTATGAAAGAAAAAGAATCAGCACTAAAATGTGTATTTTTAATTAAAACACCTTTAATTTTGCGAATTAAAATTATATTTTTGTTCTGTTATCAGTAGAACTTATTAATTATACAAAATGTGCACCGAAGTGCGGAGCATATACGGATAATCCCTCTCCTGTTTGATTTAGAGTAAAAGCTACAAGCATATAAAATTGTTCACAATTAAATTTAACATCAGATAAGATCATACTTGATGTAACAGTACTTCTGTAGTACGAGATATATTAAATACAAAATTTAATACTTTCCTTAAAAATCAGACAGTCATGGAAACAAAAGAAAATATATATGTACAGATTCTGGTATAGATAAAAAATATGAATAACTTTGTATTCTTGTATTTTTGCTCTAAAGCTATCAGGATATAGATTATCTTCACTTTTTTGAAGTCCTACGTTTCGCATTTCGATGCACATCTGTATAACCCTTAAAGTTAGATCCATAAGTATGTGAACACCCTATGTGTGTGAGTTTATTGTGTTGCGTATACCTTGTGTTAGATCTTCTTGGCGCCGAGTTTCATAGGTCCGGGTTGGCGGTGCGCGCGTCGCTCCGCCAGTTCCTTCTGACGCATGAGTTTGCGCTGTTCGCGTTTCTTCTTTGCCTCCTCCAGCTTCACGGCCGAGCCGAACGCTTCCTCCAGTGGCTCGAACTCTGACTCCTCCCACGCGCCCTGAGGCTGCGGTTCCTCTTCTGCCACTGCGGGGAAGTCTTCCTTCCACGTCTCGCTCGGCGACGCCAGCTCCGCCTACACAAACAAAAGTTAGCGAAGAACACATGGAAGGAAAAGATAAACCGCTTTCTCTACTACAACTATAGCAGCGCTGTGATCGAAAAGGCTGATTTAAAAGTGACCAAAATATAATTTAACACAGAAAACATACGATTTAAGTCACAGGAAGTAACGTTTCCCATAGAAGATAGTTTAGCATAGTTTTGTTTAGCCATATACCTATTAATTAATATACCGCTAATCCTTTGCGATTCATATGTTCAAGAATATGAAATGGACATGTATCTACATTGCCCACAACTGGTACCTAGTGCGTTCGACACATGCTCAAAACCCCAAATTCTATAATTCTATTAGCTACTGACGGCCACAAAGATAAAGAAAGAGTGGGACTGGGAAATTGAAGTCTGACGTAGAATGTACTTTTGTAAAAATTGTAGTTCAGATGGCTACAAAAAATTGAAATTAGAAATTGTATTATAAATAAACAGTAATAGATTACTCTAATAATATTATGTATAATAATTATTTACTTTGTTGATATATCTACATTTATTTATTTATTTTTAAATATTAAATTGTGAGTTGGAAGGAAATATATTACAGTTTGATGAACAAGCGCACCAAGTACACTGTCCCACTTATGTGCGATGCAGATATATCTCTATTACGATTTGATGAACGTGTTTACAGTATATTGGTGAGATGGGGGATCTGCTACTCGTCCCTTTAGTAGAATTTATTTGAGCTATCACGAAGTATACAGAATCACGTTGAATATGCGCGAAAATAGAAAATGAACATTATTCATAAACTGTGCAGTTCTATGTTTAGTTTTCTGCGCTAAATTATGTTCTGTGTTCTGTATTACTTATAAATCAACCTTAATCGAAATGGAACCGGCAAACAATAGTGCTAAATAATAGCGGGATATGTTAAAATTTTCAAAATGTTTTGGGGTTATACTAGCAAGAATTTAAAAAGGGGAAAATGCATTGGTAACTGTTTTTTTAGGTAGCCAAATGAAGTGATATATTTACCGGGTCCTCTTCCAGACTACCCCACTCTTCTGTATCCCACCCATCGGCCGCCTTGGCGGTGGGAGGCGCGCTGCGCACCTCACCAGCGCCGCCACTCTGCACCCCCGGCTGCAACACACACTACATCAACCCCCTGCCACGTGACGTCAGGCACACTACCTCCATGTCGCCCCAGTTCTCCGTGTCCCAGTGCTCGTAGTCGTAGTCGGACACGGAGTCGTTGCCCTTGCTCTCCTCCTGCTCCAGCGACGTCATGGACGTCACGCTGGACGTCGTCGTCGAGATGCTGCTGCTGGACGGTTGCTCTGAAACACACATTGCAAGTGAGATGGTTGATATAAAGGTAGGGTGCGGGGCGAACCTAGTGAGCCAGGTTTGCTAAGAGTCTTGCTGGCTAGTGGGTTAATGCTCTTCACGGTGTCGGATTGGGAGCGGTAGAACTTGGCCGTGACTGCGGTGACTGCCCAGCCGGCCCATGTGGCTGCTGCGTTGCTCAGGCTTGGTGTCGCTGTGTTTACGTCTGCCTCTGTAACCAACACACACATACGTATACTCTTAAATGAGATTGAAATACGACTCATAAAATTTCAGTACAGCTTAGCTTATCACTGTTATGTCACTTATTCTGACCGTTCTTTATATCACAACTAAACTAAGATAGAGATTAAAATGAGAAGAATAGTACTTCCCTTGTCGATGATGACTCACCTCGTAATTTTGTGCTTGCTGAGTTTTTCAAACTTAGTTAGAGATTTGGGTTATATCTTAACAGCAATCGACAAAATTTTTCTATTACGTCTTACTTTAAGAATAGTACAGATTTTCAGAGATAGTTCTGAAACTAACTGCATCAGCGACATCAGCTTACGTTAATATGAATTACAATTGTCGATCTTTTTACTATTTAAAATCTTCTTCAACTGAGGTGAGAAGAAGCGAGTGACAGATTTTTCTTTTATATTAAAGACCGTAGTATTAAAATTTAGAGAATTTTGTGTTATTTTATTTCGTAATATTATTGTGACGCCAAATAACATCAAGAGATTATGATAAAATTTATTAGCTCGATAGAATTGAATCCCTTTTGTACGGAAATGAACCTATGAACTTACCCATACTCTCGCGGAGGCTAGGATCCTCGGAGACTTTCTCAAGCTTGCCGAGGAATCCCTTAATAGTACGGAAGACAGAATCGCGTACACCTCGATCTGGATCGGTAGTGAGCGGACATAGCGCAGGCAGAACACGAGCAGCGACCTCAGCCAGCAGGAAATACTGCTGCGTGGCAGCAAGAGCCAGCACGCCGGCGGTGCGCGCCGGTGGAAAAGGATCGCGCATGGCTCGCACGAATGCCGACACTAGCACCTTCTGGCGGATCTGTGGATGCAGGTGTTGTGCAATCTTGCCGAGACACACCGTGGTGTTGGTGCGAATGCCGCCTTGCTCGTCCTTGGCTTGCAAACGCGCAAAGTGCCGTAGTACCTCCACATTCAGGTTGTTGTAGCTGAGCTTGGGTGCCAGATGCAGCACCGACTTGACTGTTTGTTCGCGGATAGTGGGGTTGGTGTCCATGAAACCGTGAGCTACCTGTGGGAAGATCTGCTCGTTTACAGTAGCGGCCTGTAAGTGGCCAATGAAGTGCTCCAGCTGCTGCAGAAGGCGTGAACGTGTTGCTCGGTCGTTGCTTGCGAATAACTTGATCACGCATGGTACGATCTTGCGCTGGTACTCCGGCTCGTCTAGTAGTCTGCCCAACTAAATACACAAAAAACAAGTATAGGAACACATGACCAGTGTTGCCACGCGCTGCACAAAACCCCAAAATAAAAAAAATCGTAATAGTGACTACAACGTATCTTTGATTAATTTGAATAATTATATAATAAAATATTCATAAACGATTGTTTTAATTTTTTGTGTAGTTTTATTTGTAATAGTAGTTTTCAAGTTTCTTTCATTTTTTAGAATTTTAATCTGTACATAAAATTAGACCCGTTTATTTTATTTTTGCCGAAAAGTTTCTAACAATACAAAAAGCGGGAAACAGTCAAATAGCATATGCCAGTATCCTTGACGTCACAAATATAGCTGATACTAAATTTTATGCACTCGATTTAAATGCATTAAAGTTTCATTTCGATATTAGGATAAATGAGAAATTAAAGATTATATTCACCTTAATATTAATTACATATGAACATTGATATCCAATAAGTATTTTTTTAAAAGCTGTAGAGGCTGGGAAACCCCCATTAATTAAAGTTTATTAAAGAGAACAATACAATTGATGCTTCTCTTAATTAATTGAAGGAAATATTAAAAAATCACTAAGATATTTATCCCTCTTAATATACCCCCAAAGCAAATACAAATCCCTAATATTAGGGGTTAAATCCCAACCTGGCAACACTGAACATGACCTGCAAAGGAAACCGACTAACTTTTATCCATGACTATTAAATATTACATAACCCTGTGGATTATTATTATACCTTGAACATGGGGGCGAGCACAGCACTGCCAGCATCCCCGTACTCGAAAGCGGTGATAAGCTGCGGCAAGATCTTATGGCGGCACACACAGGCGGGAAAGTGGTCGAGCTGCGCAGGTAGGTTGGAGAAGAAGCGAGCTTTCTCGCCCTTGTCCTTGATTTGGATCTCCTCGAGGAACAGCAGCGCGTCCACCAGGTCGTTCTTGAAGAAGCCGCCCAGCTTGCGGCAACGCGTAATGATGTCTGCTGGGTTAGGCCTCGCTGCCGGATTCGCGCCCACCAGCTCGCAGTACACGGCGCCCAGTTGTCCCGGGATCTAACATCAAGTTACTATCTGCTACTCTCCCAATGCACTTTACTCACGTGTTCTAGGATCTTCAAGGACGCTTGTTGCTGTAGTGGGCCGTTGAATGCTTCCCAGATCAAGCAACCCAGACCCCACATGTCACTCGAACTAAAAGCAAAATTTAATTGTTACATCTGTAGTGGCACTCCGGTCTCTAGCAATACGATCACATGACGTAAAAAATAGTCAAAATGCAATTTCATTACTCTACTATGCTATGTTTTTGACATAAAATATGATTTGATTACCTCCCACTAATAGATATTTTATATAAATTTCTTTATACAGGCTGTTAAGAAAAAAGGATCTAAAACATAGAGGGTATAGAAATTTCGTAGTCTTGATTCTTATACAATTTTTTTTCTTTTTAATTCGTAAAATTAAAGACAGAGTTTTTGGAGTATACATTTTAAGTACTACTGGTCGACAACAAATCTTTAAAAATTATAATGAATTATTTAATCACATAATTGATGTTTAATAGGAAATACGTTTATTTAATTCTGATGTTTTACTGTATCTATTCATTATTTATTGTTCAAAAAATTGAGCAGTTGAATAGTTTATAAAAGTTTAATAATCGTTGCAGCAGAAATTGATGACGCGTGGATCAATTGGAAAAAAACCGACTCTAATAATTTATTTATTGATGTTATGAAATACAAAACATCAGAATTAAATTAATTAACTTGTTATTAAACATCAGTTACGTGATTCATTATAATTTTTGTTAAAGATTTATCGTCGACCAGTGGCACTATAAATATATGCTCCAAGAACACTATCCTTAATTTTGCAAATTTCGGAAAAAAAAAATTAATTGAGAATCAGGACATCGAAATGTATATACCCTCCAAGTTTTAGATCAGTTTTTTCTTAAGCCCTGTATATTTCTTCCAAACCGCTTTTGTTTTCATTATATTAAAAATGAAATATTCTTACCATCATATTGCCGGAAAAGCTGCATATTTATTCTAATACTGCGCTAGTGTATATATTTAAAAAATTATAAGGCACTGACCACTTGGTGACAAGCTTGTGCTTGGCGGGGTCAGCTTTCTCGGGCGGATCATACAATTCGAGTGCGGGGATAATCTTGACAGGGAAGATGGCCGGTTCCTGTGCGCTGCTCACGTACTCCAGACCACCCAGCTTCCACTCCCCCGATGCGTTGACTAGCACCGACCACATGTTCACATTGTTGTGCCGCAAGTTGCCGTCATTGTTCAGAAATGACAACGCGCGCTGTAACATACGTTCATATAATCGCTTGCATATACAAATCACATTTAACCCTTTAGTTAAGATAATAAAATTAAATTAATTCCTAACATGAAGTGCCATAATGCGCTAATTATTGAATTATTTCACTTCGAAAATTTGCTGTCTACATTAAATTTATTATAATGACATAAATAAATTATACTATAAAATTTGTAATATGCGGACAATATACGCAAAAATGAAAGACACATAATTTAATCCTTTTTATTATATCTAAATGTAACACAATATTTTACGGTAGTTTACACTTATTTAAAAAAATTAAACGGAAAACAAGAAATCGTAGTCACAAATATGGATTATTTCCGACAAAAATAAGAATATACAATATACATAATTGTTATTGTTGTTCTAGGATTTTGAAGTGGGGCAAATTAAATAAATACATAGAAACTCACCGTAATCTGGAAGATACCCCAAGCAATATACAGATCTTTTTGTGTCCCATCTAAAGTCATCCTTTCTAAATGTGTGGCCAAAGGTTCAACATATTCGGTAGCTAAATACAACACTTTATCCGACTCCAAACTATCTAAATATGTTAATATACTGGGATGACGTAAAGTTTTAAGTCGTTTCAGGGACGCTTTTGCTATTTCAAACTGTGTTTCAGATCCACTTCGAATATCAAATACAAAAACTGATACTTCTTCTATTGAATTCTAAAATATAAAAAATCAGTAATGAATAGACAAAGAAATAAATAATTAAACCTTTTTCTTGGCTTTGTGTAATGTCCACACACTTTTCTCACGTAAATTTGAAACTGGTTCTCCTATTTCAAATGGAAAGTCTTTTGAAGGGTCGCGAGAGAAAAACGACCACATTTTATTAAAATTTAAACACTAAATTATCACAACAATAACTTTTTTCAAATTATAACCTCTACGTGTGGTTCAAATGTCAACTCAATCATTTTTGACGTTGCACTACTTCTACAGCAAACAGTTGGCAACAATGACTCATATTAATTATGTTCTTGTAATAAACATTCAATACATAACGTACAATTTTATTTATATGCTTTATAATGAGAATTCGGCAATACTTTAATTTTAAAGTTTAGTATTAAATTAAAAAAATTACATAAATTAAATTTAAGATATCTTTTCATTACTCGATTGGCAACATTACTGTGTACTAACTGTCAATCACAGACTATCACCTATCTGTCAATAAATTTTCCGTACAAGTTCGTAAACAAACGAGAATATTACATATATTATAACATAGCAGTACATTGTAATCTGTAACCAATAAACTTATTAACTAATTACAACATGAGAAAATGTAGGTTAAAATCAGTTTTCCTGTCATAAATATGCAATGTTAGAAAGATTAGCAAATTTAAGTATCATACAAAACGGTGGTTTTGCATTTAGAAATATAAAATTTTCTACAGAGTGCATTTTAAATAGCTCTAATAGAAAACAATCAACAGAATACATGGTTGATCAATACAGGTAAGAATATAATAAATTTTAAACCCACACTCTATTTAGTTGTACCTTTGATTATTTAATTCTGTAGAATTAGAATTGTCTGTATTATTTAATCAATGGCTGTACTACTTTATTTTTAATAAATTGTATGAAACAACTTTTTTTTATTTATTTATGCATGTTAGAATTTTCTGTGCTTAATTCATGTGTGAATGATCTTTACTTATTTTTTGTGGTATGAAAATATTTTTATTTGTTTTTATTTAACATACATCGTGGTTCATGTCCGTGATGTACGAATGTATCGCATTTTTGTCATATCAATACTGAAACCACCTTAATTTATTTTCATTAGAAAATAGTGTTACTGCGTTTCGTAAAGAAAAAAGTTAATATTTAGGTTAAGCAGTGTGTATTAAAAAAAAAAGATAAGGGCGGAAAATAGTCCTGTATATGCAATCAGAGATGGCGGCCTCATCATGTATTAAGAAAAAAAAAACTTATTGTGGTTTTTCATTTGTTTTGACTTATTAAATTTTTTGAAGGATTTTAATAAAACTTCATATTTAAGATTGTGGCACAAGTTTTTGTAAAATTTGGGTAACCGGAAGTCAAAATATGTAACAAAAATATTAAAATAGATCTTAAATAAAAACAATAAATATAATCATATATAGTCCAAATATTCTATAGTTTTATTTTAATGTATGGTTGTTAGAAGTTTATTTTCTCACTTAGGCACAATCGAAAAGAAACTTTAATTAAATACATTTACTATTGTGACACTATAAAGTATAATGATAGCATTAATATGATCATAATTCATGTATTTCTATGCATTAATTCGTTGATATGACTTCTTAAAAATTCGTTTTCTTGTTCTAATTGTTGTATTTGTGCCATTAAGGTGGAATTTTCTGATACTCCACAGTTGTAGCCAAATAGCCGTTCCATTTGCGTTTCGTAACCCACGAACTGCTTGCTGATGCTCAGTTGCAGATTAAGGAAGCAGTTACTCAACATGTCGGTGACGTCTGACATCTGCTCGGAGACCACCTGTTTCACTGTTGTGTTTATTGTTTGGGTCAACTCTTCTACTGAAATTCTATTGGACTGAACAGAGTTCTTGGGTTGGGTGGGTTCCACGTCACTTCCGGAACTTATTCCGCTTGTGGAAGATTTATTTTCGAAACTTTTTTTCGAGTCCAGCCACTTTGCTACATTTTCGCGTAACCGTAAATTTGATAGTTTTGGTTTCTCTTCTTCCAGTGCATTTAGAAACGAATCATTTTTCGAAAAAGAATCAACAGACGATAACGATTCATCGTCGTTTGAAATAGGCTGGAAATATATTTTTGTAATTTCTCCAGAATGAGATTCTAAAGTTTTGATAGGAAGATCAAGTTTTCGAAGATCGTAGATGTAAATAGTTCCTAGGGTAGACGCTAGAGCGAGTGTGCTGCCATCTAAAGCTAAGTCAACAGCTGATAAAGGTTGTTCAGTAGTAACCGGCAACACCAACGTTCCAGTTTTAATGTCATAACAATTAAATGAGTGATCTAATCCTACAGAAATCATCAATTTAGGATTTAAAGTAGAGAAAGCCAAATCTGTAACGGATTTATGTTTCAAACACATATCATACGTCCTATTGTTAACATCCCATACGACTACTGCGCCATCTTCACTGGCTGTTCCCAAAATGGCGGTTTGGGTTGGATGAAACCGAACAACTGAAACCGATTTTGAATCGGGAAGAGTAAACACGGAAATTTTTTGATTTGTCTTATTGCTATAAATAGTAACCTGTCCGCTATTATTACCACTTGCTAAATGCGTGTCATTATTACTCCAATCTAACATATTAACAGTAGAATCCGAATTTACAAATTGTTTAATAATACCTTTAACTTTGATATCATAAACAAAAACACTTCCAGTAGCTGTACCCATGGCTACATTCTGTACGGTTGTACGTTGGCAAGCAGCAGTAGTTGGTTGCGCGACTCCTAGGATAGTTTGGCGAATGTCATCCTGTATGTGAATAACTTCAGCGTAGCCACACTGCGGTACCATAGCCAGCCAACTTCCATCCTTACACCAACACACATTCCGAATCAGGCCAGCGGAATTAGGATGGTACACATGAACCAAGTCGTACGATAAGCAGTCATGGAGTTTTACATCAGTTCCACATGAAACCAACAACATTTTAGATTTTATCCTATAAAGAAATGTATAGTTAATTATAAACTGTGTTCTATAATTTTTATAACACTCACCCGAACTCAAAAACGTATTTTGATGTAATGCGTCACTACATATGTCATATTTCTAACGCAGCTGGTAATGCAGGTAGTGAGAAGGAATATTAGTGACAATCATAGATTATATATAATATTTTTCACAATGGACAAAGAAATATTGTAAAGGTATACCCAAAGGCAGCGGGTACATCTACATTTATCTATAAAATGGCGGACTTTATCAAAAAATAATTATACTTTATTCACTGTAACTGCCTGTAATCAAATTAGAGAAAACCAATCAAATGGCTGATTAACTGGCATCTGGTGGTGGAATTTAAAATCTTTAGTTATAATGGATTACTATTATTATTATTATTTACCAGTTGATCAAAATAATGAGTTTGAGTAGGAAAATACACATGATTAGGACACCACGTTACTGTGTTTTAACTTTCAAGTTAATTGCCAACGTATCTGTTTTGACTTACGCAGCGGTTAGTTTCTTAAAAGGGATTATAAAGGTTACCGAACAGAGTTGTACTAAAATATTCGAAATGTGGACTCATGGTCGCGATATATCTTTCTTTTATTCAATTTGAATTTGCTTGCAACCATAACTGAACATGTCAACAAGTTATCACAACACTGACACAACATGAATACTAGTTTCGGCCGGATCGAAAGATCTATCGATCGATCGAAATGATCTCAGTAATAAATATATCGATCTGACCGTTTGATCAATCTGCCCGTTTGATCGATCTGTTCGATGAATTAATTTGATCGTTTGATCCCGATTGACCAGATCGATCTTGATTAAGAAGGATACGGTCAACTTGTTAGTATTCCTAGTCTATAGTTGGACCTGGATAGAACGCTTTGAACTCTCATTTCATATTTTTCGAATTTGTTTAACAATGGATTTTGAACTTCGATTGCGGTTTTATTATTGAAGATCGATCTGTAGTTGATATCGATCAGATCATTCTAATCAAACAGAACAGTCAAAATTGATCATATCGATCAAAAATAAGAATCGACCATCGATCACAGATTTCTCTGATGGCACAGCCCTTTACACACTATAGTTGTGTGTTGCAGCGAGTACTCAGTGTCGCGCGAAGAAGAGGACGGAGCGAGCGCGCTGTACTCGGTGTCGCAGCACGTGCCGGCCGCGGCGTACGGCGCGCTGTGTCCCGCCGCCTACCCCGGCGCCGCGCCGCTGCCCAACGACTGGGGCCACAAGCGCGCCGCCCCAGCCGACCACGACGACGCTGACAACCATTCCGCAGGTCAGTCAGTCCCAAGACAAACTTCACCATCTATGGTTCTTCCCGCATATTCATAATATAATTTCACTTCAAAACTATGTAATTCTCTTATAAAAGAGCCGGTTTTTTCATTAGTCGATTAATAAAAAAATATCGCATCGAAAAAATAAATAACATATTGTTGATAACTTACATGTTTTCGATGCGATATTTTTCTATTAACCGATGGTTAAGTAACCTGCACTTTAACCAGAGATGGAGAAACCGGCCCTAAATGTTAGAGATGTTTACCACTTTTTAGCTATGACGTATGTTGGTCTCTATAAAAAAAGAGATAAGTTGAGAGAGACACACATATAACATAGCCCATAAAATTTGAAGTTTTGTTTGTAAATGCACAAAAACATTTTGTTTTCGCTATCAATAAAAAAATTGTGAAGAGAAGAATTGGGAAGAGTCCATTCGGTATATATTGCATTTCTATTTTATGTATGTTACATCTTAAGAATTTTATTTATGCGTGACTTTGCAAGAAGTAAAACAGAAGAAAAAAGATAAATTAGTCCATTAAATTTGGAAGTAACGAATCTTTATAAGATGTTCCTCCACTAGAATTTGAACTAATTCCCCAGAAAATAAAACTTGTTCTATGTAAATAATTTATTAATCAACTTATTATAAAATATAAATTACAGCCATTATATAAAACTAACTTTAGTTCGTATCAAATAGAAATAAAAATTCGTCTTTCGTGCATTTTCATTTCTATTTGGTACGAGCCTTAATATATCAAATAGTACCAGTCTGATTATATTGTTGAGTACATAAGATTGAAAATATTTATTAATAAGTAAAATATATCACTACGGCTTTTTACCTATTTATAGGTACGCCATTTTATTTCGTCGCACTTGCTGTACAGTAAAAATCATGATAGGCGATATCTACCCTATTACAACTTCTACGAACTTTTTCAGGCTTCATATCGTTCAATATTTCATCATATTAGATTGTCGATTAAAAGATACGCCATTTATTAAGCATTGTAGGAAACGCTAGCACTGCAATCGAATTTATCAGATAGAGCACTCTTCGCTGATGTAGAGTGTATCACAGTTGTTTCTTGAAGTAAATAATGAATACTTTTCAGTATATAAATCACTAATGGATTATTACCCAGTATTGTGTGCGTCAATCTGCATTATCTTTGATATCGGTAATAACATATTTGTATCGAAGAAGGCGTTTACCATAAATTATCTTCCAAGAACTCTAGATGGCGTCGAGATGTGGGAAGTGGATGATTCTATTATTCATACTCATTAGATCTCTCCATTTTATAGTTTAGTATTTAGTTGCACAACTTCCAACTGAATTTCAGGGCTACTGACACTAGAAATGGAAGATTTCTTACTGCTACTGGTGCGGGTACTTTTGGTGTGACTCGACGAAGATTCCAACTGTGGTTTTCTTTTAAACATTTTCTTAACCGAACTCCTGAAGCCTTGATGCCACCAGGCGTAGATAATAGGATTTAGCAAACTATTGCAAAATCCTAGAATAGCCAACGGGCTTGCAATTAAGATTTGTAAGTTCCGGCACTTTTTCGGTGTTTTATCCGGATCGCAGTTAACATAAATGAAGCTAGCAACGAAGTACGGTACCCATGTGATAACAAAACTCCCAGTGACAAGCAGAACAACTGTGACAGCTTTTGTTTTGGAGGGCGCTTTGCTGTCTTGTGTACGGGGTGCTTGAGAAACGTTGATGCGGAGTTCAGTATTGGCGGTGGTGGTGGTACGGGCACGTCGTAACTGAATGACTTTGCGCAGTGCGTGGTACAGGATGATGGAGTACAGCACCACCACTACCACTATGGGGATGAGGCCCACTATGCACGTCATCATCACTAGGTTGGGCGGTACTAAACGGATGAACCAGCAGATCTTGCCGTTTAAAGTATCACCCGACCAACCCATCACCGGTAGGAATCCTACCACGCCACCTATAAAACAAAAGTTGTTATTAGTGATGGGTAAATTCCCGGGAAAGAATATTTCGGAAAATTTCCCAGGATATTTCCCGGGAAGTTTTTGGGGAATTTTCTGAGGAATTTCCGGTGATTTCATGGGGAAAAATTAACGATAAATTTCCTCATAAAAATCAAAAGCATTAATTATAAAGTTATTAGAATAGTAACACTGTTTATTTATTATCGGGAATTTTCCTCCTTATACCTGGGAACTTCCTTATTCCCGGGAATTTCCCTACTTGTTTCCGGGAAATTTTCCCATATATTCCCGGAAATTTCCAAAATGGAATTCCCGATTTTTTCCCGGGAAACGTGTTTAGGGAAATTCCCGGGAATTTTTCCAGGAAATAAAAATATTCCTGACGGGAAATTCCCAGTGACCCATCACTAGTTGTTATGTGTTTGTCCTACAGGAACTAGACAGCACAAGCGCACTGCTATCGTTTTGATTCGCTTGGGCCTCGCGTCTTCACACTAGTCGTGGTTGACAAAAGAACGGAACTTTAAATAGACGTCATGGAGAGGAATAGCGGTAAATTTAAGAAATAAGATACATCAGCAAGTGTATAGTGCTTCAAAATAGTTAATAGTTATTTGTTGACCGTTGGTGTTTTAGCATTGTTTTTCTTTGTGCAGTTAAAAACATATATTTATTTTCAAAATTTAAGTAGCTAGGTGAAATAGTATATTGTGCAACAAGTGCAGAAAGTCGCCTATTTTCCACGAATTCTGAAAGTTTCGGCATGAAACAATCACACAAGGTGGGAAATAAGTCATTCTGCACGAGTGGCACATTATACTTTTTCTACGACCAGACTGCTAAACGTTTCAGAACGCATGCAACCTTTACAAAGAGTATCTTCGTGTATGCGCAGTGTTAGCCATTACTGTCAGACATGATATTTCTGCACATGCGCAGTGTTGACAAATTCTCACACTTTGACACACGATTGTGGGTAATACGCAACTTTCAAGCTTTATATAGTGTTAGAAAAGTGCTACTTTCCATAGTAGTCGCAGAAAAAATACTTATTTAGACAAAATTCGTCTAATTGATCCTTATAATTGTAATTTATCTACATTTTCGTTGCAAGTGGAAGGTTTCCCATCTATTTTTACACGGTGGTATATTTGAAAATAAACATATTTACAGTTCCACAAAACAATATTTAATGTTAACGAACCGATCCAATAATTATTTTGAAGCACCGTATTATTGCCGATACATCTTTTCCCTTAAATTTCGCACTATAGCTCTCTATGACATCTATTTAAAATTCCCGCTCTTTCCTCGATGTGACCAGTGTGAAGTTTGCTGGACCTAACCTCCCAAGCAAAGCAAAACGACAGCAGCGCGCTCTCAAACAAAAGAGAATTTGTACTAACCAATGAGCCACGTGAAGAGGATGAAGAGGCGGGCTCGATTAGGGTACACCCACCGCTGGTACTGCAATCCGTGCACAATGTACAGGTAGCGGTCTACGCCGATCAGCCCCACCGAATAGATGGACGTCAGTGTGCTTGACACGATCATCCCTACAAACAATACAATGCTGATTACTTTCCCATTTGATGCTAGTAGTGTTTTGGAAGAAAGGCGAGAAAGAAAAAAAGGACAGCGAGAAAATAGTGGGTCCAAAGAATATTAAATCTGAAAACAAGCATTCATATTTACTTAGTCAAAAAAAATAAAAAAAATTGGAGAAAAAAGTTTCCGAGCGAAAAACTTAAATTCCGGTTTTTTCATTTTTCTCGTTTTTCATCGATTCATTTCAAGGAATGTATATGCAGAAAAACATTTCTGTACGTAACATTGCCCATAGAATCAACTGGTATAATCGTAAGATTATATCTATATCCATTTTTTAAATATATCCAAAAAACACACTTTTTTGAAATGCAACTTTGAGAGAACAAATCTCAAGAATGAGAAGATATAATTAAATTATGTTTATAAATTTGAAATCAGCTCATGAACATTTATCAATATGGACCTATTTCGTAAAAAGGTTTTTTCGAAAATTTGCGCTTTAAAAAATTCAACATCCATGAAAAAAATGCAATTCTAAATTTTAAAATTTATATCTCCTGCCAATAATATACTATTTCGACATATTTTTTTATATATAATTTTTTTTTGTGTAGCTGATGTCAATTTCTTAGGAGGCCACAATAAGTTTATGCTAATTAGAATTTCATTTCCATATTGGCATTTTGAATTTTAATAAACTTGCGAATAACCAATCCAACTAGTTTGTTGATTAGTAAGGATTTTCCGATATAAAAAAACTGTTTGTCATTAAACTAACAATTATAGAAACATAAAAATATTATGCTATTTCTGGAATAATATGATTTTTACAAGAAGAAGTAAGATGAAGTATGATTTGGAATTAAGCAAATATGTTGTTGTAATTATATCGATTTTGAATTTTTATCTTTACAAAAAAACAGTCTGTCAACTTCCAATTGAACTTCCGAGTTACAAATATTAGAAACGAATGATTTCTTGCTGCTATAGATGCGAGTTTTGGTGTTTCCACAGAGGAAAGAATTTAATAAAACATATTTGAAAAATGGCGAATATTTGAATGTGTTACCTAGAGTCACGGCGCAGGTGAGGTGATCACGGTGCTCCTTGGGGTAGACTTGGCCCAGCACAACGGCTACGCCCGTCACCAGGTCACACAACGCCACATTGCCCAGGAACAAATATGTAGACCGCGGCTGCGTTCCTGAAACATAATATTTTACCTGCATTTTCTGTTGGTGATGTAGAGTAACAACTTTCAATACGACACGCCAGCGCTGTGATCGTTTGGTGCACCAGGTGCAGAAAATAGACAGAAATTTTAATTTCACAATGCACAATAAATTGTTTTAGAAACACAAGATAATGAGTACTTTACTAAACAGAAAAAATGTAAGGATCATATGCAGACGTATGACAAACCCCTCTCTAATATTTTTTGTATTATTATACTCTATTTCATCTTAAAATTAATTATTAATTTTAAATTTCATTTCGCTCAAATGTTGCTAACTTATTACTTATACTGTGGTATATAGTAGATTAAGTAAAACTACAACAATAGACTCGATCTGAAATGAAAATTGATAGAACACGCAAAAGAAGGGCAACTAAAATAATTCCGCTATGTAAACAAGATGAAGAAAAAGAAAAGAAGAAGACCTCTTAGAAATGGGAATAAGATGTTAAATTTGCTGTTAAGGATCGAAGAGGTAAAACTAAAGTTGATGGCATGGTCCGAAAAATTAGTACGCCTCACAAGATCAAAAAAAAACAAAAAGAAATATAATTAATTTTACTTTGTGTAAATAAGGCTTTGTCAGTAATATATTCGTTCTGGTATGTAACATTACTTAGTAAAAATAAAGATGTGTAAATACGAAAAATGGAAAGTACTAAAATAAAAAAAAGAATTAAATCTAAAGGGTGCAAAAGACTAGAAGATAAAAAATGGCATTAATTCAAAAATTTTGCAGAATATACTAAATCTATTATAATTTATTCGCCAAGCATTTATGAGTGGGAATTTTATAACGATGTTTACTTTTACCGTCGCAATTTTGTAAACACATCACGGCTGTATATATTAACCAATCAAGCATTCAAGAACTGTCTTTCTAGTTATTCAACAAGTGAAAAAGCAACTCGATCACCAGCGCCTCTATCGGAATCAAATTAGAACTAAGGCTCCGATTAAAAACAATAAAAACTTTCGGAGTAAAGAAACCAATAGGAAATACATCAACTCATCAAGTGTGAATTAAGTAAATAAGTTTTGTAACTCACCCCTGTTGAGTATGAATCCACTGGAGAGGAAGACAGCGAAGTTGAGCACGATGATGACAGTCCCAAGCAGCGGGATGAGCACATCGTACAGCAGCAACTGCGCCTTGTGGCCCGGTTGTGAGATGGTAAGGTTGGGTGGGATGCCCACAGTCGTGGTCGTCCAGTTTTCCATCGCTACTCGCTCGGCTAGCAAACCCGCCGCTGATTTATAGCGCCCCACTCACACATTGGGAATTACTCTTCCTATCGGCTCGATCACTGGAAATTTCGACAGGACACGCCAGCGCTGCGGTCGGGTAGAAACGAAATAGTAACACTGGTGTAAATTTTAAAAAGAGACTATATGTACATCAGCAATGTTATAATTTCATTTTGAAAATGTCACACAAGGCATTTTAATATTTGATAAACCTTTGAATTAAAATTCTTGTGAATTAGAAATTATATTATACATTTATAATTTTATTAATTTGTCAATAATTTAGTGACGAATTTACCGAAAAGTTGTATTTATAACCAAATCATGTATTAATAATTTTATGAAGTTTCTCACTTAGTACTACACCAAATTTCAATAAATAATAATTCCATCAATCTGTAGAGAAATGTTGACCCAAAGATGATGTGGATTATCAGTCTACAGCCTCTGCAAGATACATACAACTTATAGTGGGTTCCGAACCACTCGGACGCAAATTTTTATTTGGTAATTATGTTATTAATTGGTGAAACTGGGATTTGAACACCAAATTTTAATCTACCTTCATTTCGCCAGTCACCGTTGATTTTAATATTCTTGTACTAGAAAATTATATTTTAAAACTTTCATGATCGTCGAAGTTTTTTATTTTTAATTCAATTTTGTTCTTGCATTGTGATACAGAACAAAATTTATTGGCTACGAGTAGTCATATTTTTAGAATATATATATACACAATTGTATATGTTTTATATTTAACATGTTATCCCTATTAGAGCGTTTTTAAATTTGACCGCCAGGTGTCCGTAATTTAATTGGCTCATCGCAATTTATTTCATAGTAAATATTTACGTTTCGCAAAAAATAAAGGTGTGAATAACATCGTATATGTGTAAAGATAAACAATGTTTGTTTACTCAACATTACACATCAAATCGTAATGCAACGTTACAAAAAAGGCAGCCGTACGATGTAATATTCTTTTGTTTTAGTCGCAGCCCTTATCAATACAAACAGTAGGCAGATGGCCACAGTCAATAAATACAGATGTTTCTAGAAATCTATTTATGATAAATACTAACAATTTAATCAGTACGCATCAGATAAAATAATTTCAATTTAATTATTATACCATATGACACCACATCATATACAGAAGTCAGCACAATGGCGGTATATTATATACAAATTAATACAAAATTAGTTGTGGCCACCTTAAAACCGATTATTACTGCCGAATATGAATGCTCAATTCTTTACAAAACATTCCCAAAACACCTAAAAATGACAAGGTAAATAATCACTTCCGGTTCACTGATTTTTACTGAAGGTAATCAACACATTTACCTTCTATTTTATACGAGTAATATTTCTGATTAAAATTTTTTGTTGAGTTACTAAACGTTTTCAAACGACACGCTTTAAATGATGTCAATATTTATTCGCAAACATCAATAACACATATAATTTCTTAAAATTACAGAGTGTGAAAGATAGATAAAATTATTTGTATTTTCGATAAAGTAGAAATTATGAGCGAAAAATAACAGATACATAAAAAAATAATTATCCTCAATTTCAAAAAAATGTGAATAAAGAAATACAGTTAATATTTCATAATTTTCTATTTCTCGTTAAAACCACCTAGGGTATTAGCAGCAAAGGTCATATTTTTTTGACCGAAATAGTGGAAGGTTAAAAACCTTTTTTTTGATAATATTTGTAGAAATAGTAGTTTACAACTCATTGCACATATAAAATATTCTGCGGTTTAGTGCATTATTTGATAACAACAATGAAATAATGAAAAATATGATAAGAAAAGAACGAGATAGGTCGGAAACATGATTAAGGATTTTAATATTTCACAGTGCGGAAGCGGAAGTCAGATTTGGGATGTTTTTCGCACTTTCATTATCTTTCATTAGATTTGGACTGAAATGAATCACATATTGGGATTTTACGCATTACTTTTCGCTGTTTGGAAATATGGTTTCTGAGAAGTTTGGTTGATCTGTATAACCACCGTAACTGTGTGAAGATTGATTTGAACCGTGATTAGAAGCGTCATTTACAATAAAATAATCAAAAAGACTTCCATAATTCTAATCAAATAATAAACCATTTTATGTTTAACGAATGAATTCCAACGCCTACCTAAATGGACAACTATATGACAGTTGATCAAGATCAAAGAGGTCGTTGATTTCATTCGTTTATTCATACGCGGTTACAAAACGATGTGGATGCGATGTGGTTACAACTTGAAACAGCGCCGAACCGCGGTTTATTTTCCTAATATACTAGTAATCAACGATATCAATATATAGTATATTTGTGGTTGTTCAAACCAGTTACAACCTGCACATGCGTTCTAGAAATTAGAACAAATCTATAAACAGTACTTAGGAATTCGCTCTACAGTCTATTTTTTTTATAAGAACTTAAGTTTTGATTATGATAAAACCAAAATTGCAACAAGTCACAGTACACAAAATTTGATCCAAGTTTATAATAGCAAAACATTTGAAATGTTTTCTTTAGGAACTGTCGATGCCATCGTAGATCAGTGCTACACACAGTAATTATTGGAACTCTTATGCCGCATATAGTTTATTTTTTTTATTATATTTGATTTTATTAAAATGAATATATAGGTGTTCAAAACTAGAACAAAATGATTTTAAACTTCAAAAATATATAGTAAACGTTCACAAACCTACTAAGGTTCCAAATTTTTACGCATACAAAATTACAAAATTCTATGGCTAATCGTTTTTGAGATATGCAGAAAATGAAAAAAAGACCCTTCCAGCAATTTTCTAATTGGCACTACCGTTTATAATAAAAAGGGAGCTGCACTACATATTATAGTAGTCCCATATACAAAATTTCAATATTCTACGACTAATCATTCAAATGAATATTTCCGTTGAAATCTGAAAAGCGAAATTTTTCGCGATTACAACGCTTCCTATTTTGTACAAAAAGTAAAAAATAGACTATAGGGCACGAGCGCGCTGCTGTCGTTTGAGCCCAATCACCTCAGTGTCCGTGGTCCCGAAAAGAGTGAGAACTTTAAATAGACTTCATGGATAGGGAAAGCGATAAATTTAATAAAGGAAAATATGTATTGACAATAGTATGATGTTTTAAAATTGTAATATAATAGAAAACTAACATACTATCTACAGACTTCGTTCTCTTTTTACTGCTATCCCTCTCCATGACGTTTACTTAAAGTACCCCCTTTTTTCTCGATAACGACCAGTGTGAAGTTGGTGAGAAGTCGTGCTTGGACCCAAGTGACTGCAGCATATTTGTTCCTTAGTAGAGGGCGCATTCTGTAGATAGTAAATTAGTTTTTTTATGATATAACTAATTTAAAACACCATACTATTGCCTATACCATATTTTCCCTTATTAAATTTATCGGTATCCCTGTGTCTTATTTTAAGTTCCAATTTTTTTCTGGACCACGACCACTGAGGCGATTGGACCCAAACGACGGCAGCGCGCTCCTTCCCTATAGACAAACCTATGATTAACGTTAGTTGTATGTTGCAGAGGGCAGCAGCAGAAGCAATGGCGGCAACGGAACACCTAACCTCCCAACCTGCGTGTACTTTATGTCGCACATCGCTGTTCAACTGTCGATGGAGGACGCGGGCAGCGCCACGGCGGAGCACGTGCTGCACGCCATCCTGGCCAGCGACGAGCTGGGCCTGAACAAGCAGCTGTGCGCGCAGCTCTTCTCCATCTGGCTGTACAGTCCGCTGCTGGAGCTGCAGCTGAAGCCCACGCACCGGCCCTACGAGGTGCGGCGCTGCTGGCGCGCACTGCTTGACCTCTACAGTCATGGCTCCTGTGGGCGTAAGCTCACCGATGAGCCAATTGTGTCTTTCCAGCGGAATATCTTCTTTCCTCAACATCTGGAGGAGAAAATCAAGTTAGTTACCAGTCTGATAATACTCACACGTTATTATAACTTGGTTTGTAAGAAAGAAACAAGCTTTTCTTACATTTTTTTTTACGAAAATGTAACTTACGTAATTTAGCCTTTGACGTTTCGACAGTGCCGTAGTGGGCATTTGCGGTACCACAAAACAAGAAAAAGTGATTTAATGATACAATTACATAGATTAAATATCTAATTATTAATTACTCAAAAACTAATATTGTATTTTGAATTTATTATAATAAAAATCAACTCTGAATAGGATGAAAGGGGAAGACAACCCATTCCATTTGGGAGCACTATGCATCTCTGCTTAGTCACGTAAGCCGATAATATTTAGTCTACTAGCTCTCTCGAAAATAACAACCAAATGATTTAACTACAAGATAACTTATAAGTATCAGGATGTTCACTCAAAGTGGCTTCCTATCTACCTAACGCTTATACATGCCTCATCAAGTTATCATTTCGTATTTATACAGATGAACCACAACTTCGTACACGTATTTCACGTATTGATTACGGAAGATAAATAATTATTTGAAAATTAGTTTTTGAGTTTTTTAAAGGAAACAGTTTTGGGCCAGTGCTTGATAGGTACTGAAGGTAATTGTATACATTAATTTTATTAATAAATTATTTTAATAATAGTAATAATTTCTTTATTCAGATAAATAGCATGCAGTAGCACAAAAAATGTTCTTCCTAAGTAAACTACCCTTTTTTATACGCGCTATTAGTGTGACGTAGCTCATTGCGCAAGGTCAGGGTCTTGTATCCAAACAAAGCGTTTAGATACAGGTTGATAGAGCATTTTTTTTATTTACAGAGTTATAGCACGTATTATTAGTGAAATTTTTACTGATATATGTGAAGCAACGTTAATTTTACTTGAATAAGTACTATCCACGGCATTTTAGTGAGTATTAATTTTTTTAAATCGTAAATAAGAATGTATACATAACCTAACTTTTCAATTTTTTTTTAAATAAGTGTATATTATTATAATAGAAATTATTTTCGGATAATATTGTTGTAGTTTTCAATTATAATATATTGTACATGACAATCATGCGATTTTTTTTGTTGAATATGTAGGTTTATGAAAAATAATTGTATCTTACAGAACTGTAGAAACCAGGCTTTTCGTTTTGTTGTGGCCGCATTCCTATTGTGTTAAATAAATAAGGATAAATTTTAAATAAACACAAAATGGTGATGTGTTGGGCTCCAGATTGTAAAACATTACAATGTGAGAGAAAAATGTAATTTTTTTAGATTTTCAACTGCACGAAAAGAAAGACAACAGTGGAAACGTTTGCTTAGGTAATATTTTATTTTGATTTTATATATTTATATTCATGTAATTAATATTTAGGAGAGATGTTGAACCTGGTCTTGGTGCGTTTGTCTGCAGTTGCTATTTCCGAAATGGAGAAAAGAAAAATGGTACAGAAATTTTTTTACATAATGTGAAAAAAATATTTCAAGTAGAAGTGCCTTCCAAAAAGAAACGTAGACGTGTGCCATCATCTGCTGTTTCTTCTTTAAATGACCACTGGTGTAAGCATTTTCTCCTCGTTCCAAAAAACGATTGCCGTCTCCAAAAAATTTTTGCAAATGAAATTTTAATACATGCTTCTCACTCACTAGAATAATTTTGTTAATAACAAAATTATTAGATTTATTATTTTCTGCGTACTGTTTTCGGTGCAAATATTTTTCGGGTAGAGAAGAATTGCAGCCTGGGATTCGTGGGTTCTACAATTTTGTAAGATACAATTATTTTTCATAAACCTACATATTCAACAAAAAAAATCGCATGATTGTCATGTACAATATATTATAATTGAAAACTACAACAATATTATCCGAAAATAATTTCTATTATAATAATATACACTTAATTGATAAAAAAATGAAAAGTTAGGTTATGTATACATTCTTATTTACGATTTAAAATAATTAATACTCACTAAAATGCCGTGGATAGTACATATTCAGGTAAAATTAACGTTGCTTCTCATATATCAGTAAAAATTTCACTAATAATACGTGCTATAACTCTGTAAATAAAAAAAATGCTCTATCAACCTGTATCTAAACGCTTTGTTTAGATACAAGACCCTGACCTTGCATAATGAGCTACGTCATCACTAATAGCGCGTATAGGGCACGAAGGCGCTGCTGTCGCTTGGACCCGTTCACCTCAGTGGCCATGGTCCAGAAAAGAGCGGGAATTTTAAATAGACGTCTTGAACAGGGATACCGATAAATTTAAAGGGAAAATATATATTGATAATAATATGGTGTTTTGTAGATAATATATTAACTTTCTATTATATAACTATTTTAAAACACTGTAAATTGTTATGTGTAGGTTATTTGGATCAAAAAGCTTTGTAAACCTCCACTGTGGAGGATAGTTCTGCTCTATGTTCTCAATTATTACCAAACATGTAATATTTTATTATATAATAAACCTGCATTATTTATATCCAATAGGATGATTGTTTTAAGCTGAAGATGGTGAATGTTTAAATCACAGAAACGTCCAAATGAAATAAAGGATTTTTTCATTACAAAAAACTCAAATAACCTACACATAACAATTTACAACGATTTAAAACTAGGATCTACTACAACTTTTGAAGATAAATATTTTAAAACACCATACTGTTGCCAATATATGTTTTTCCTTATTAAATTTATCGCTATCCCTGTCTAATACGTCTATTTGAAGTTCCCACTCTTTTCTGGACCATGGCCACTAAGGTGTTGGGTCCCAAACGACAGCAGCGCATTCGTGCCCACGAGTTTAAGATTTTTTTTTTGTTTCGTAATCATCACGTATAATAATATATGCTATTTAAATATGTGTACGAAATTGAGCATCTTAATTATCAGTTAATAATCATGCAATTCTAATATCATACATTAATAATATTCAAAACATGCTTTGCAGTTTCAGTCTACAACTTTTTTGTGTAGGGATCAGAAGATAATCGAACTGCTGTACGAAGAGGCACGCTACAACGTGCTGGAGGGCCGCTATCCTGTGGAAGCCGCGCATTACATCATGCTGGGCGGTATCCAGGCACGCATTGAGCTGGGGCCCTACAATCCACAGCTGCACTCTACACATTACTTTCGGTATACCATACACATGCATTCAGCTTAAAAATTATCTTCACCAGTAGAATTCTCTCGCTGAGTGAGCTGCAGTCACTTAGTACTTTCATATTTTCTTCCCAAAGTTTGAATGAATCGGTAAAAATTCAGTACAAGATCTTGTCTAACCTGAACCTAGTATACAGACAGAGGGTTTATAAAAATTTAAAAATATTCTATTTTAACTTAGTAATGGACATCTGCGCCGATAAAATTTAAAAAATATATCCTAAACTAGCCTAACATGAACCTAGTATACAGAGGGTTTTTAAAAATGGAGTGGACAAGACCTTGTACTGAAGTTTAGCCAATTAATCTACTAGTTGATTCAAGTCGGTTTATGATTGTGTGTTCAGGGAAGAGCAGGCGAAATACCTGCCGGCACATGTGCGAAAGAGCTCAACGTGGACATGGCTGCCTATCAGCTCCAAGAGCTCAGCGGAAGTGCGGTTGCTAGAGCAGTTCAAGCGCATCCCTGCGTCGGCCACCAATCGCAAGCTCATGCGCAAGTACTTGGAGTTCTGCTGGTCTCTGCCATATTACGGGTATGCTCATCACCAGAATTACCACGACTTTGAATTGTGTAGCGTTTCCACGTCGCACACTTTCCCATGTCGTCGAATTTTATCCTCTACTAACCCCACGCTGTCAAAGTATATTAGTTTTCTATGCTGTCAAATTTCAGTACAACCATTTTAGGGCCAAGGGCACGAGCGCGTTGCTGTTGTTTTGCACTACATGGGTCCGACAATTTAACGGTGGTGGTCGAGAAAAGAGCGGGAGCTTCAAGTAGATGTTATGGAAATGAATATAGATGCATCATAAAATGGATTTTTTTTTCTGGAGCTATAGACGTGTCTGCTTATTTTGAAAGTTTAATTAACGAGGTGAAAGATCGTTATTAAATAACTATTTTTCACCTAGCTACCGAAACTTTGAAAATAAACAGATATTTTTATAACTCTACAAAAAAAAACAAATGCTGACGGACTAATGTTCATCAAATAACTTGTATCATTGCTCAAGCATTTTTTTCCTTAAATTTGGCGCTATATCTTTCTATGACGTCTACTTAAGAAATAAGGATAAAATTTCGACTATATGAAAAAGTTGTTCGACGATATAATAACCCCTAAACTATTGAAAGACATGGAAAATAGCCAATGAAATGTACTCTCGGTAGTAAAAAGCTTGTTTGTACAGGGCGGCATTTTTCGAGGGTCAAATCGAGCAGCCAGTTCGCGGACTTACTAGCCTAATGACGCACCAGGACATCCCTGTGCTCGTTGCCATCAACGCTCGCGGCGTCTATGTCATCGACGACATGGAATGCGTAAGTTCACACATTCACAAACTAAGATGGTACACACTTACCTCTATACATAACTGTCGGCTGGATGACTGAACGAGCTAGCGCACATCTCTAACTCGCTGTGACGTCATTCGAACTTGAGATCATAAGTTCAAGTCCCAGCGACCGACAACGTGTGATTTGTCGTAAAATAAAAAACACAGCTACTTGTGTATCACATTCGGATGCTATAGACTTGCCATCTATACATCTTAAATAGAAGTAGCGCTGGCATGAAACAACCGACAGTACGGTAGTTAGAACTGCGGCTCGGTGAGTTCGGTTGCCCTATGCTCCGCTTGGGAGATACAGGGACACATTATTATACATAACTGATTTGTCTCGTCTCTACCATACATCTTTCTAAAAACAGTTAAAACATGTTCCTAAATGCTAACATTGTTACAATTATAATACCTCCCTTATTATATATGGTAGTCGGTAAATAAAATGAATATAATTTGAACATGTAAAACGGAAGTATGTGACTGTGTAGACGCTGCTACTGGGTCTGAAGTACGAGGAGCTGAGCTGGGACCAAGCGCGACCATCGAAGGAGGACGACCCGAACTGCCTGCCTTGCTTGTTCCTGCAGTTCGTAGTGATTGAGAACGGAGCACGCGTCTCCAAGATCCTGCAGGTGTTTTCACGACAGACCAGCCTCATGGACCGCGTCATCGCTGCCTTCGTGCACCAGCGCAACAAGCACAAGGCCGACGAACCTGATCGTATGCCTGATCATGCCTTGCCCACTGACGGTACGCCCAATTAAAACTTTTTTTTTATCTGTGAAGAGTGAATGTGAAAGTCAGATTTACACTAGAGGTATTTTTAGAGTTTTGTACATATTTACTAGACAGAAATCAGTTATTATTTATGAGTTCTGAAAAGAATTGATTTATTTACTCACAGAAATGCGAAAAACTTATTATACCTGATACATCAAATGTAAAATATATGTACAGTGTAAACTTGAAGCACTAGCCAATCGGAAGCGTTTTTTGGAAGTTAAAATGGATGGCTCTATATACCTATTAACTATTAATAGGTATATGGATCGCTCCTTCTAGTATAAAATGGGTATAGTATTTGACATTTCGGTTATGATGCGCCACTAAAGTTTCTCTTTTCTCGATCATCATGACCAACATTAATAGTATGTTCCGTAACGCAACCGATTCGACCAGGTTTGTAATTAACAGTTTTGTTCTGAAATTCATTTACCTGTTTTTATACAGACCGCAGAACCCGAAAAATTATGATAAAAGGTCGGATCACGATAACCAAGAAATACTTCTGGTTTTCCTGGTTTTTCAGTTTTAAAATGTATAATTCAATGTCAAAGTGTTCCGACATAAGTAAAATTTTTCAGGAACCATGGTTCATCCAGATTCAATATCCTGTTTTTAATTGAGCTACGGAATTGGTGCCTGTGCCATTTCGATGCAAAACGATAGCAGCGCCAGCGTGTCCTATCACCATCGTGAGTTATAAAGTCACTATTAACTTGTTTCTGTATGCAGATGTGGCGCTGGGCACGGTGAGCACTCTGAGCAACAAACTGAGCCGCCTCACTCTCGCCACCTTCGATGAGGATGGCCACTGCATCGGCCAGATGGGCTCCTGGTCCTTTGGCTACTAGCCAAACCACATTTAAACTATCATTTTCATCGCAGAAGTAGGAAATCATCTTTTGACGTTACCTACACCGACGTGAATACTCATTTTATTGTTGTTAGTTTGTTATAAGTGAGATAGAACTGTTATTCGCACTATTTTCAAATTCTGTGTTAGGTTTTGATGCACATAAAAATGTCATTTAAACTGCATTAAATATTGTAATGGCAACCATACATGTATATTTAGATTTATTTATATTGTCTCGACTTTTTATCTAGTTTTATTTTATCAAATAAAAATAGTTACGTAAAATGTTTATTTAAAGAGTCCAATACATATGATTATCCTGTTACATTATAGTAAATTGTATAACAAGTGCAGAAAGTCGCCTATTTCCCATGAGGTGCGAAAGTTTCTGCAATAGACGAAGTCGAGTGCTGTAATCACACAAGGTGGGAAATAGGCGATTCTGCACGAGTGGCATACTATCGATCTCATTTCTAAACGCTACAGAACAAAAATACATGCACGGAAGCAATACGCAATTTTCAAGATTTATATAATGTGAGAAAAGTACTACTTTCCGTAGTTGTTGAAGAATTCTTTTTTTTATAGAATTATATACAATTTGGTAAATATTTTTTTCTACTCCTGCTTTGAAAATACAATTTTCTGGTTTGTTTTTCATGTTGAAAGTGATTCTTTGCAGCACTAATAAATGTTTGTTGCATTGTTGCTGCCATGGATACGCATCACTTGCGCATCACAAATACAAAATTTGTAATAAATGTCAAATTATGTTTAAAAAATAATTTTTTATTTCCTTATTTTTTATCTTGCAGGAGTAGAAAAAATAGTGTGTATAACACGTGTTGAAAGTCCTTTGTCGAACACAAACGATTGCAACCTTCGCTTCGCTCAGGCTGCAACTTTCGTTTTGGTTCGACAAAGATAGACTTTCAGCACTTGATATACAAATAACTATTATGATTTCTTGAATTTCTATATCTTATATTTTCGTATAAAATGAAGCTTAAAACGACACATATATAAACGTTTTTCCAAAGGTCCTTATGAATTTAAAGGACAGTTCTAGAGTGGCTATCAACTTGAATTTGCAGACTGATGTTCTGATGTTGTGCGTCTTTTCGTCGAACAACTTGCCTTACAGCTTGTGTTTCAAGCCTGGCTTTCCGTTCCTCAATAGTTTCCTGCTGCCTCCGAACAGCTTGTATCTTCGCTTGAATTTGAAGCCTAGCACGCCGCTGATTCGCCTTTTCCTGTTGTTATATACTTAGTACTGAAGTAAATAATTAAAATTTTATTTTAAAATATTTTTAGGTATATAATTATTTATAAAAAAACTTACTAATTATTGAATAGAACATACGTAATTTATTTGTTTAATTATTATATTTATTCAGCGAAATATCAAGAACTTACAAATTTTAAACATTAAATTAAGAAGAACCGAATTAGTTTGAATGTAGTGTACGAATATATTTACAAATTTCGGTTTAGTTAAAAGATATAATTGTTTAGTTTGAAAGATGGCGTATAATATTTTTAGTGTTATTAAATTCATGTACATTTTCATGTTATATACAAACAGAAGTATATTCTCAAAAATATATTGTGAATTACACAAATCAAAAGTTTTAACTAAAAACTTATTTATTAGAATTACTTATAAAGTAATCTATTTTATATTTACAAATTTATATGTAATAATTAAGAATTATGATTATTTTGTTTTTAATATTTGACTTCTACAATTATTTATTTATTAATATATAATTTTCCGAGTTATCAATAAATTGAAAGTAACGCAATGACGTGAAACTAAAGAAAAATAAAGTCGCTCTCCCTTTACAAGCGAGTTCCTTTTAGTTGGGATATATCGCTCCTTGAACTACTCACTTTCCTTGTCTTACACTAGAACACAATTATTCTGATACTGTATTGGTGCTATTGGATACTTATTCCTCTTAATTTTTCTGAGGGTTTAAACGTAAAATTAGGATAATAGGGCTGTTTTTATGAGAGGCTCGTAGTTGTGAGTTTTGTATTTGTTGATTAGTGTAGAGGCGGTGGCGTAGGCGTAGGCGTGGCGGGCTGTCATGCAGGCTTGTGCTTGTGTCGTGTGGCGATGACGTAACGCTGTGTAACGCCGAGCGGTGGCGAGTAACCCTGCGAGTAGTTAGAGTCCTCGAACAGCACCTCGTAGTCGTCGGTGTGGGTGGCTGGCTGCTGGTTGACCACGGCGGGGTATAAACATGTGGTCTGCGGGTACAGCGCCATGACCTCGGCGCCCTTGGGAAACAGTGCGCTCGGGTCCGTTTCGGGATTGGCGCGCATTAGCGGTAAAGGAACTACCCGGCGACGGCTCAGCACGTGGATGTCCTTATCCTCCTCGTCGATGTCGTCTACTTCGTATTTGTTGGTGCTTGAGTTGTAGCTCACTACTTCTGCTAGAATCCAGTTCTCCTCACTGTCTGTTCCTTTCACCAGCGCTGCCACCATGTCACCCACCTGACACATTCGGATTCCAGTCAAATCAATTAAATACAAAGGATAAACTAAATTGTTTTACATTAAAATTTATATTAATTATTGAGTTCGAGAGAATGAAATCTTCACATCCATATAAATACATTTAAAATGTTAAAATTGGATTACAGTGGACTTCAGACGCACTTATTCGTTAATTTTTGTTATGCAATTTTCAACGTGAAACCTAAGCTGTCTTTTTGGCGTTTTCAACTTGGTTTTAAACCAATTTTCGTATCTTATGTCATCGTTTTATATCTCGTTAAAATGCAGTTTTAAAACGGTTTCAAATAGAAATATTATTAAAAATTACCGTAGATCAATTTAATTTATTGCATTCTGTGGTGTAGAGAACAATTTTATATTAATATTATTAATTCCCATTGCAAAAAGTACGTAAAATGGATGATTTTTTTGAAGAAAAAAAATAAATTTCTGCCCTATCCCAAACCAATTCTCCGACGGTCAAAACGACCCTTAGTCCACAGACCATTACCTATTCTGTTACTTAGAACTTGTGACAATTTCATTTAAATAAGCTAAAAATCGTATTTAAGTTAAAAAAGAAATATTTGTAGGGAGCATAGATTCATTTTCAGGTACAAGTAAAATTAACCTAACGCAATTAACAGTAATAACTATGATGATCCAGAATCCATCCACAATTCTTTCCGATAAAAACATGATCTGGGACTATCCATCTTTCGCGCATGCATATACCATGATACATTATCTAATGGACTAAAAACGAACTAGAGTTTGAGTATTCCTTACTTTAGCAATATAGTTGGAATCAGCGGGAACGGCCCCACAGAGAGGTGGCGATTTCTCTCCCGGCTTTCCCACGAATAGGGGCAGAGTCTGCGCGGAGATCTCCAGCATCTTCATCCTAGCGCCTCTGCGGATGGTCTCCTTGTTGCCCGCGTTCCGAGCCTGAATGCGGCACTCGTTTCTGATGGTTCGTATCTCCGTGATCTTGTTCAGCGCCTTCCGCAGCAGTTCCTCTTCACGTTCGGTATCAGCTATGGCTGTCTTTATCATCGACTTTAACTTCTGGTTGGAGGATCTGCGCTCATCGGGTGACATCTTCTCGCGATATTTTAAGAAGTTGGTGACATTCGGATCGCTGCGGACGCGCTCTTCTTCGATTTCTGTGGTGAGAGTGTATAAAGCTTTCAAGCGCTCTTGAACCTGCTGTGTGATCGCATCAGGAGACAGAGGCATTGTTACTGGATACAGTCTTGCTCTCTTGCAAGATTATTTCTCAAAATAATTACGTGTATCCAAGATATCAACACAATCGTAAACAATACCTGAAATATAACCTTACTTTTCATAAATTTATATTGCCAGAAGATGATTAAACTAAACTACTAATACACAAATACAATAATAATAAACAATAACAATTTAATAAATAAAAATAATTTTAAAATAAATGTAAATTTAATGTAACATTTGCTTTCATTTGTTCGTATTTTAAAATTATTCAATATATTCATTTATATAGTGTTGAAATTACTGTGTAAATTTGTATGTTTTGATCACTCACCAAGTTGCAAACAAAATTTGGAGAAAGTTTAAATTTCGCACAAGAAAAATTCATTGATTTTGACAGATATGAGTCGAAGTTGACAGTGCGCAAAATTTTTGCATCACCATGCGCATAAACTTCTTGTTATTGTGAAATAGTTGTAATGCAATTAATAATTAATTAATTAATACAGTGAACAATACATGTAAGATGAGAAGATTGTAGCGACTTATTGGCAAATATTTGATTGAATTTTATAAATATTTGTAGACGCATGCGCATAAAATTTCGTTGTCTTTTCTACCCGTCATTTATTTTCTACACAAGGAATTGTAACTTTAATAAAAGTGTAGTACTGATAAGTGGTAAAATTGTTGAAGAGTCATGTCTGAGAACAGAGAAGAAATACTTGCAAATTTTCAGGTAAGTCATTGATTCTTGTTTCACTGCGATGCAAAGTAAAAGGTTATGAAGATGACAGACAAGTTGTGGTGGTTTTAGGCCTGCACGGGCATCGACGATGTGGCGCAGGCGATATTCTTCCTGGATGAGAGCAACTGGGACCTGCTGGTAAGTGTAGTGTGCAGGAAGGCAGATCAGGCGACACCGAAGCTCGTCTCTTTGTTCCAGAGCGCAGTGAACCGAGTGATGCCACAGGATGATTTCAACGTCGCCAACGACTCCGACGTGCAGATCGTGGACGAAGTGAAGGTCGAGGCGGCCAGCCCGGTGGAGACGGCCACGGACATGGTGTCGGTGGGCAACAACGTGGGCCACCACTCCGTGGACCAGCCGTCCACCTCCAGCAACAAGACTCGACGGCGGCTTCTGCACTTCTCCGTGCACTTCCAGGACCGGATATTACAGCTTGAGATACCGGACACTGGCACAGTTGGTGAGTTGTCTCCATTGTTACACCATACACAATTATACTGCAATCTAACATTTTCTCTTCACATCTCATATATTTTCATAGTTTATGTACTTCTTTCAATATCAAAACTCTATGATACATTTCAAATTTGACAACTGTATGATTTGTCACTTGTTGCAAACATATGAACAGAGAAATTCATTTGTTATCTTTAAAAATCCATTAAGTACGCAGTACAAGTACAAATACAATTTGTAATTTTTTATCTTCCGACTTACAGATAATGGTTACTTTGTTTTTGTTATTTTTACTATGATGTCTGTGTTTGTCTAGATTTTTTTTAGGTTACTTGAATATTACAATTTTAAAAAATGTTGATTTTTAGATTTCATTTCTGTGTATGAATATTTAATTTGTACAGAAAATAGTATTTTACTTTAATCTCTTCATAGTTTTTCTTGTGAAGAATAGTACATTGTGTATATAGTAGGAAAAGTGATATATTCCCGAAAGATGGTAGACATTGCGGGACGGGCCGTAGGCCAGGCTAGAAACAGAATGAGTCCGGGAAGACACTTTTCCATGATACATAGTATTTTGTTTCGATCGTTTTATATTCATTAATTATGAAATAAATATGATAGTATTTTTATTTACGGAAAACCATGAACTGTGTATAATGTATGGGAATGTTTTGTCATCGGCCGGTTTTTCCCCGACTGTTATGTTTCGTAGCCTAGCAACTGCATTAAAATACCAGAATAATGTACTTTCCGGTTCGAAAACACAGTCAGTTTTCGTCCGATGGAAAAAAACTAATTTTCTCTTTGTTACATTTAATATTTTCTCCATGTTTTATATGAATTTAGAAAAATAAAATATTTTTCTATTATGTAGTATCATATGATTGAACAAAACAATATTTGAGTCATTCAAATATTTGTGTCGAATGTCAATACCAGGAATATATTGTAGTATAGAACGTAATTTAATATTATTGGAATAATGTGTAACTTTGTGTTATCTACACATTTAAATTAATTGTAATCTCTTATATATTGAGTAATGAACATGTAAAAAATATTAATTTTGATTATAAATATAAATAATGCTGTAGGGCAGAAGGTCATGTGCTGGCAGCATCAAATTTACTATAAATGGGATAACTGTTGCAATGACATCTAAACTAACATTAATAATTTTTCTTGTTTTTATACATTTTTAGTCGTACTTAAAAGATAATTACAATTATTAAAATTAAGAAGTATTTGTAGTATTTTTGTTGAAAGAGTGTTCCTTTCTGTACAACTGTGTATGTTGTGTTAGGGGAACTGAAGCTGATGCTGCACGGACAGGTGGGCATTGCGCCGTGCCAGCAGCTGCTGTCGGGCTGGTCTCGAACTCCGCCCTCCGAAACCACGCCGCTCGCCACGCTATCTCTGCCGCGCGAAAACATCCTTTTCCTTTCCGCCCCAGCTGACGGCGATGGTGTCACCGCCCAGGACGAGTAAGTACCTCCGTAACTCTCGGGAAAACTCGACAATGAGGTTTTGCAAAAAAAAAATTAAGTGAATCTTTTTTTATTTAAATCGAACCTACAATGTCTAATTTGTTGCTCCATATGATGTAATTCTTTTTTATGTAAATTTTATGCAAGGACAAGGGCGAAGTGGGTTATTCAGCCGTGTTTTTAAGGATATCATTTTTAATAGCAGTTTTTTCATTATTATAAGTCAATTTGGGAAAAAAATAAAAAAATACGAATGTAATATTTTTCTTTATTCTATTGTTTAAACTAAAAATGAAAAATTGTGCAAGACCTCATTGTGGTCAAATTTGAAGTTAGTTGTGGAATGTTAGTGACTTGGGGAAAATGAAAAGAAATATTTACTAAGGGTATGTTAATTGTAAAACCTCTGTTCATTAATTTTATTGAGGTATTATTAATTTTCCCCAAAAGTTACTATACTCTATTTGAGAACTACGAGGAGTGAATGCTGTAGCTACTCGTACACTGTGATAGACCACAATAAAATTTGAAGAACATAGAACTTACCAATGAATATAAAACAATAATAATCTGATAAGAGCAAAAACAAAAAATGATCACCGTGGAACGAAACTCGAAACACTCTGACACATCGTTGAGTGTAAAACAGCCAATCAGAAGTAATAATTTTAGTGCTCCAGCTTCAGTTCACTCTTCTTGGTTATTAAATAGGGTATAGAGTTTCGCACCCAACTTCAGGTTTGACCATAAAATCAACTTTTAGTCCTCTTCTAAATAACTAAGTATGAACTTGTGTGTGCAGACATTCGGTGTCGGACCGGCTGTCATCGACATACACATTGCAAATCAACGACGCGTTCGCGAGCAAGAAATACCAGTTGAAGTACCCGGGCACACGTACTATCCTGGGCGTGAAGACAGACGTATACGCGCTTACGGACATCCCGGTGCGCCACCAGGTGTGGACCGGCTGGCCAGCGGGCGCAGACGACCACACCATGCTGGCGCTGGCCGGTCTGACCTACCCGCAGCACGAGCTGGGAGTCACCAAGGCTAAAGAACGCCGCCCGCATGTCGTCGTGGACCTAGACAGCGACAACTCGTCTGTAGATGAGTTTGAAGACGCCTCCGAGACGTTCAACGTGGAGGATGACATGTTCGTGGACAACCTGGGCTCCAAAAAGATGGAACCTCTGATACCAGACAATGTGGATGATGAGACTATTGGCTGCATCCACTTCTCCGAGCAGTTTACGGCACGCTATGGTCCTATTCATCCCACCTTCTTCACTGGCACGCTGGACGATGCCATCAAGGAGGCCTGCATCAAACCTGCCAAAGACGTAAGTCAATGGACACTAAAGCTACGTTTCCACCTCTTAACATAGTCACAGTTTTAGTATTAGTCATAACCTTGAGATGTTTGACATACGTGAATGCGGTTGATCGTTTCCACCTCCTCTTTTAAACATAGTCGTAGTCTTTGTCCTGTCGTTGCTGATAATCACAAAGTATGCAAACTTCATACTTTTGTCATAGTCATAGTCGTTGTTTTATTGAAGAAAAGATAGGTGCACCGCTGTTTATTGTAGATTCTGTGTTTACCCGTAGAACTGTTGATTTTGAGATGGAAAATATAATAACAATAATTATATCTTCGGTTCACGGTAAACAAAGACAGCGAAACAGAAAATAAAATTAAAATGGAGACTTTCAGATGTCAGAATTATTATTTTGGCTAGTTCACCACAAAAAAATCCAATTTATGAAAAATATATTTAGCAGTTATATTTCAACACTTTGTAATCACCTTCTAAAGTTACTAATTACTAATATAATTTAATAATTAAATAATTTTTAGTGTACTTGAAATATGTATTTAACTTCGTATTTTACATACTTGCTAACGAAAATTTACCAAAATAAATTATAATGACTAAGCTTATATTAAGGGCTGGAATTGGTCGAAATTTAAGACAAAGACAAAAACTAAAACCTGTGACTATGTTAAGAGGTGGAAACGTAGCTTAAGTTATAATTATTTTTATTATAATGTATAGTTTTAAATGTGAATGTTGTGTATGTAGAGGAAGATCCTAGCGATGTACCTGCACCACGACGCGAGCGTGCTGTCGAACGTGTTCTGCACGCAGCTGCTGGGCTGCGAGTCGGTGCTGCAGACTCTGGAGAGCAACTTTGTGCTCTGGGGCTGGGACCTGACGTTTGAATCGAACCGTGCTCGCCTGCACGCGTCCGTGGGACGCACACTTGGCTCCCTGGCCGCCATGACCGTGCGTAACATCCCAGTTGACAAGCTGCCCGCCATCATCGTTATCATGAAAGTGCGCAGCAGCACCGACATCTACACCGTCATCTACGGTCAGTATTACACTATATTATTCTCAAAATGTTACCACCTTTCCAATCGTTTTAATAATTAAGCTGACAAAAAATTTATTTATGATCAAATTGATTGAAGTTTTATAATCGAACGTATTCTAACTTAAATAATATAAGTTGTGTTAATATAATTAAAAGTACACTTTATTAGATCAGAATTTATTTTTAATTCGAAACTCATTTTTCTCATACTTTATAAAGCTTGTAAGTTACGTTTTGTTCTTTATGTCTAATAGATTTGACAGTATTTCTGTTCTATAACATATAGTAATAAGGTCATAGAAAAAGTAAATTGTGCCTCTCATGCATAATCATATATTTCCCTACTTGCGTGATTTTAGCACTCGATTTCGTATCGTGCCGAAATCTTCACACATTTTGTGAAATAAGCTACTTTCTGCACTTATTGCACAATAGGTTTGTTCCAACAGAAAGTTTACAGGAGGTTTAAAGTGATACAGAAATGTTTAGAATCCTAGCGTGAACTTATAGTTCTAGAATTGACTGGCCTAGTATTGGAACGACTTAGAAACGGTTGAGATTTTTTTTATTCCAACCTATAAAATCACAAAATAAAATACACTTATTCAGACAACATTGTGCCTTTTATTATATTTAAACAGAAGATAAATTATAACATTTAATAGACGATTGAGATAATGATTTTCTTAATAATTGATCATTATGCTGAAGCACTATTACCCGTAGATTATTTTCATTGTTATTTCAAGTACAAATTATGATTCCCATGAAAATTCCGACAAAACAAAAAAAAAATCGCTGTCTCCTTCCATTACGCATTTAATTTAATAAAAATAAAATAAGTGAATGCAGATAGGATTGAGAATTAGAAATTCTTGAAAAATCCTAGAACGGTTCAGAATCAGTTCTTAGAACATTACACGCAGCTAAGTCCTGAATTTTTAAATCGGTTTGTTGGAACTATTAAATCGCTACCAGCAACTTTACACTGATGCAGAAAAAAAGTCAAGGTAGTGCGAAAAATTTCAACAATATTAAGTTCTCATCATTAGTAGAACGGAAAATCAGTGGTTGTTGTATAAAAAATGTGACAGAACATATACACTTTAAAAGCAAGTATTATTTCTCTATCAATGTTAAGTTTGCGGTACCATTTCGTTTAAATTCAATCCTACCGGTAGCGTGTCCTCTACTTTCTCTAATGTATTTAGCAAGTGTGGATAAAATATAGTAATGTATATACTTTGGTTAGGCAACGTGAGCGTAAACGAGCTACTGCTGCGACTAGTAGACGCGGTGGACGTCTGGGGCGGGCACCAGCGCGTGGAAGCCCGAGAGGAAGAGGAGCGAGCGGCGCGCGAGCTGGTGAAGTGGGAGCAGGACCAGGCGTACCGGGAGAGCCTGGAGGCGGACCGCGCCAAGGAGGAGGCGCGGCGCCTGCAGGAGCGCACGCAGCTGGAGCAGCGGCGGCGCGCCGAGGCGGACCGCGCGGAGGAGGAGGCGCGCCGAGAGCGCCGGCGTCGCGAGGTCGAGGCCGGCCTGCCCCCAGAACCAGCAGATGGCTGCGGGGATTCCATCACCAAGATACGCTTCCGCCTGCCCAAGGGACAGCAGCTCGAGCGCCGGTTCACCACAGACACACAACTCAAGGTAACTACTGTACTATTTTTTTCCTGTGCTATATTGCTGTTTAATGGTATGTTTCAGGTTCTACTGGACTATTTAATAGTGAAAGGCTACCCGACACAAGAATACAAGGTTATTTCTAGCTGGCCAAGAAGAGATGTAAGTGCATATTTCGTTGAATTATTTTATTTCATTTTTCAAAAATTATCTGCTTTACCGGGCTATGAAACTATATGCAACTCAGAGACATGAAACATAAAAGGTCTATTTGTTCCCCACTACCCTCGCAAGTGCATATTTTGAGTGTATGGCAAGCCTAATACAGGTGATCAATAGCAATGACAAAATATAACTAGACAAAGCATTCCCTATCCTTCTGTATTGAATGTTTTGTTTTCGGTAAGCTAGAATGAGAAAATAGAGATACATATATAATGATCAGTGTAGTTGTCATTATTTTCTGTTATTATATTTATTTACGGTGTTTATTTTCTTAGTGACGCGTTAAATTTGATTATTTTTGAAAACTATAAATTTTTAACATCCAATTCTTTTTCACCTTATTCAATGACAGGAATGATAGTTTTTGAATGATTAATTCTTGGTCCTTTCCTTAATGCTTATGTGAAATATAAACAATCAATATGGGTAGATCTTGTGATAAAAATTTTTGTGTTGGTAAAAATAAACATGGTTTAAATATTTCCTTTAGAACGTAGATTTATTTTTAAATGATTTTGGCATAAATCATATTTATTAGATGATTGATTAAGAATAGTATACTCTGCAAAACTTGAATTAATACCATTTTTCGTGATGTAGACTTTGCATTCCACTTTTTAAATTTAATTCTTTTCATTTTTCTTATTCATACACCTTTATATTTACTAATTGGTGTTACGCAGCAGAACGAAAATGAATAAAGTTTTATATTTTATTATTTTCAAATCGTTTGTACTACGCGGCGTAGAATTATTTGTACATCCTCTTTTTATTATTATAATTTTCATCGTGTGAAGCGTCCTAGAGTAACTCGCCCGGTCATGCCATCTATATTTAGCTTTGCGTGAAGGCTCCCATTCTAATATCAATCCGAAGAGCACGGGCGCCTCATATGAGCAATACTCAAACAATACTACTATACATATATCTCTTTATTTTCTTTGTCTGTCTTACCGAAATCATAAACCAATTGAAGTTTTGTCTATATTTTGTCGTTAATCATTAGCAAGTGATAGTCACATGACCGACATTTTTCTTTAATGTTATAAAGACGGTAAAAAGAAATAAAGATCGTAAGGGATATTTGAAGCATTGACAGAACAATAAATAATAACAATACACGCCTTTGAATGAATTCTTATCGCGTGCTATTGATCACCCTGTAGAATTAGCTTGAAGTTGAAGTAAGTGGAGATGTTTGTGTGCTCAGCTGACAAGCCTGGACCCGAAGCAGACGCTGCGCGAGCTGAAGCTGTGTCCGCAAGAAACTGTGATATTGGAGGAGCGCTAGAGCCGCTGCCCGGCCGCAGCCTTCAATGCCACGCCTCTGTTCATACTGTACATATGGATGCTTCGCTGCTCGCATTTCCACCACACCAGTATTCCGGGCATTCATACACTATCTTTCCACTCAACTTGTACATTTATTTATGTAAATTTTATCTTCTTCAATTATTTATTTTGTTTTAATGAAGGCTGCATTTCCATTAGAATAGAAAACTGTGTGTTGTAAATACTTTAATCATAAATAAAATTTACACTTATTATATATAACTGTCTATTCATATCTCGGGAGATGAATCTGATAAAAGCGATCTAACATAAAATACAGACGTATCTAAGCCGTATAACAAAATTTGAACGTACACAGATGTTCAAAAATTGGAGGGTTCAACTTTTTTCATTGTTTTGACATGTATTGCCCACCCTTATTTTTTTTATCTCTATTTTATAAACACTTATATAGTATTGGACCTACTGATTATGAATCAAAAAGAATTTTGTTGAAAATAGTAAAATTAATGATAGTTTGCAAAAAAATAAGATTTTTAGTACAATAGGTTATCACATTCTGGCAAAAAGAAACATTAAATTATTATGTAGTATTTATAAGCGTAACTATAATTATATAAATTAAATAATAATATTAAAAGCAGCTATCAACCCACAGGCACGGATCTGTTCATTTGCTTGATCCCATTATTTAATTTATGAATTTGAACAAAATTCTTATACTACGTATCCTTCTGCTATAAAGTATATTGATGCATTCAATAATTGTTAATTATTGGTTATAAGCGGCTAGTGAAATCTACATAAATTTATTTATTTAATATGTTTCTCCTTTTTCATTGTACTCTCCTGGTTATTCTGAAGATCACTATATAAATAGTCGAAACCGATCATTATTAAATAAATATTTTCAAAGAGAATAGTGCGTTAAGACCACGGACCATCCTACTATCGTTAAGACTTGAGATTTCCTCCATCTCACCTGTTCTTAAACTTACTTTGTTAAGATTCGTTATAATACAGAAGTGTTGTAAGACTCAAGCAAAATATACAGGTGTCCCAAATAACTCGTTAAGCATGGGGATCTCTAGAATGGTAAGAGATACGAGGTCAATTAAATTAGACCAAAGTTGCCGCATTAAGGGACCATTTTAGAAAAATGCATACATTACTAGATATGAACAAAGATATAAATTTTATGGTTTTCAATTTCTGTTCACTTATTTTTATAATAAATTAAAGAGGATTCTCATTTTTTTTATTGTGTATTGTTTTTAAGTTATCGGTGTCAATTTTAATTTTTCATATGGAGCTTATAGTAGGTTATTAATGTTATGATAATTTTGAATAGAGCTTTTTTGTTATTCAACCATATAAGAAGTCCTATTTTATTGTAATATTATATGAAAAATTAAAAAAAAATGTCTATTTAGAAATGTACTACACAATGACCACAAATATTAAATTGTGATCATTGGTACTACATTTAAAAATGTGTTTATTATTAGAAAAAACTATCATGCTTCTAGTGGCTTCTTATAGAGAAATACTGAACTGCAGATAATCATGAAACTAACAAGATGCTGCAGTTCAAGCTTTTTGCAAGCGATGTCACTAGTAGCCAATTCACGGTCCGTACCTGTCGGTAAGAACGACTCCGTCCACCGCTCGTTACTTCAACTGTTCTATGTTTTTTATAAACATTCGTATTGTGCGAAAAATCGGGAAAACTTTTAAAAATTATAATAAATAGTAAGATGTAGTGTTTATTCGTTATGTGGTGATAATTTATGGGGAAATTGATATTAAAAGAGGAATGATTTTACGCAACAGCATTGAACGAAATAGGTAAGTGATTTTGTAAACAAAATCATATAGAATTACTTTCTTTTATTCATGTTAATGCGAACAATTGACATTTAGTTCAATTTTTAGTTTGTAAAACAATTATTTAATAACAAGGTTATATTTTAGTCACTTGTTGTGCAGCAACGAATAGTTAAAATTTTAAAACAAACAAAATTTGACATTTTTGTATAAAATAGTCGTACAACATTCAGAAACTAGCGTGAAGAATTTCTTGTCAAAGCAAATTTGTTATTTAATTTAGTCAACTTAATTCAAATTTAAAATGATTGTTTAATTTTTTTTTGAGTTTCCTAGATTCTATCGTACATAAAATTGTATAATACATATACGTAATACGTAAAACATCTTTAGTAATTAAGGGATCTTAAAACACGAGCACAGTGAATCAATTTTATGATAACATTTTTATGCTTGTTATTATTTGCTAATTATTTTAAACTGTTTTACAAAGAATATAAATTAAATTACTATGTATAATATTAATTTGCTAAGTAGATTTTACAAATTTATATTCAAAATATGCAATGTATAATAATATACAGTTTGTACCAAGAATTATGCAAATGACATGACTTCATATGACTCGGTGTACCGCTCACAGTGGGGTAGTTATGTTCTTAGGCGTCAGGGGAGGATTCGCAAAATTTGGAAAAACGATGAAGCGGTGTTTTCTCAAAATCCCGTTAATTAATACAACTGCTTTTATTAATAACTTGTAAAAATTTATGTAATGTAATGTAATATCATTCGATTATTTTGTTACAAGCTTGTTCTGTGATCCTTATAATCCGTTTAAGTAGCTACCCGCTGTGTAAGTCATAGCAAGTACTTTTGCAAAAATCTATGAACAAACTATAACATATAGTATTTTAATACTTTTTGCCAGGTATAAAAATGTGACGCTCGGTGGGAAAATTAATGTATAATAATGAAAATTTTCAAAGTATTTTAATGCAAGGTTGGCAAAAATCATGATTCATTAAACAAATCAAAAAATCTTTGACTTATAAATAAAAAATAAATCTGGATTTTTTTTACTTTTAATTTTTATATCTATTAGTACCGCATCTTTTTCTTTTTAAATTGTTTTCAAAGTAATATTTTATTTCATTAAGTTGAAACGAAATCTGTAATAAAACCGAAAAAAGCGGGGAATTTGGTGTTTTTATTCAAATATTATAATGAAAGCTCAAAACAATTCACCTGAATAGAACTTGGAAAAGTAACTTATTTAAATACTTAGTTTTTCTTTTGTTATTTGACAATTAAATATTTAATTCTAATAGATTATTATATAACATAACGTATTTTGGTTATTAATATTTTTGTACCAAATAAATAAATTTTGTATTTTTTTATCTTTGTTAAAAATCAATGGTTTTTATTTAAAAACAATTTAAATCAGGCCAACCTTGTTTTAATAATTTTGTTCTATATAAATAATGGACGCTTGACGAATTTTTCTCATGGTAAAAATGGCAATAAATAGCTATTTAAAAAAAATAGAGTATGATTAAGGAACTTAACCTAACCTAACCTAAACTAACCAATAGTAAAAAATAAATAAAAAGAAACAAAACTTTTATTTTGCCAAATTAACAAACTTCGCAATATAAATTCCTATTATTTATGGAAATTATCATAAATATAGCTAAAAATGTTCTACTTAGCATTTGTTTATTTGTGCATCTATTATAATAAACTTGGCATCCATTATTTTACTGAACATCTAAATTTAAATATATTGCTTGTTATTTCTAGTGAACATTTTCAAATTATTTTACTAAGATAAATTATTAGGGGCTTGATAAAACATAAACTAAATTAAATCATGAATCCTGGGAACTATTATTAAATTATTTTACCCAAGAGAAATTATTATTGCCTTGGCAAAACATAAAGCAAATTGAATACTGGGAACTTTTGAAATCTAAAATATTAACCTTTATTACTAACTTATAAAATTCCCAAAAAAATTCCATGTATCCCTGGCTCATGTAGACGCGACCAACGGAAATATTCCGCGCATGAAACCTGAAAAGTTCAGAAATTCCGCAAGCTTTTTTTTTGGGCGAGGCACAGTGGATACAGATCCATTTGATTACATTGTAAACAACTGAAATTTCTTTAGGGCAGCACAGTCTCATTGGCAAGTAGCATAAAAACCATATCTCCGCCACTGTATTGTCATTTGAAAGCAATTAATAGTTCAGTACAAATCCCAGTCTGAAATAATGAAGTTAATACTTGTCACATCGTTAAGAGTGAAGGTGAATCTGTGGAATTTTGGAAAGCAAAACACCCCGTATTTTGCACACGCGCAAGTTCCGTACATTTGAAATTCTGCATTTCGCCTCAGTTTGCGGATTGCTTTGGAAAGAAGCGCACGCTTGTGTACAGGTGGTCGATATTTCCGCGCTTATAATGTCAACAACAATTTTATTTTCGTTGCAGTTTCAATATTTTAATCTTTTTTAAAATGGGAATAAAATTAAACTGGATTATTGTTGTGAGTTTTGTGAGTGTTTGTGCTAAAGAACTATTACTTGAAAAAACTTTATGTGAAACTAATTGTATTCAATATTTTAATAAAGTAAGTATTTAATTTTTATTTAAAATATATTTTTAAAATAAAAATGGCTCCTGTGGTGCACTCTCCGCGCCAGCTAAAATATCTAGTAAACGATCGCTACGGTAAAAAATATTTCTATAGATATCTATGATAAAGCATATCTGACACTTCCAGGAGTGGATAGTAAGTCGTATATTTATTTTTAATTTTATAACTTTTTCTGTCATAAAAAGTGCAAGATAATGTATATTTTACTGAAATTATAATACAAGGACACACTATCAAAACAAAATGTTCTTCTTTACATAAATAGATATAAGTAATTTATTTATGCTATAAGTCTAAAGGTACAAGTAATTACTAACAATTTCGTAATAATGAAGAAAATAGTTACTTCTTTGCTTACTGCAATATACATTTACAAATATTTTTTTATATTTTACTTTATCAAATTTATTACAGCGCACAGAACATTGCCTTTATTAGGTTAGTTTGGTTCGTCTAGTATTATTTATTTTTTTATAGCTGATCCTGCTGAAAATTGTAAGAGAAACCAAAACGATCATAAATGATTGTTAAGAATTTTTATAGTTTTTCGTATAAACTTAAAAGTAGCAGTACGAACAGAGTAGTAGAGTTAGAAAAAGACAGAAAATGAGAGACGTAGATCATTGGTGTTAAAAAAAATAATGTTTTGTTAGAGCAAGTTCATATTTAAACGTCATATTAGAATCACCTACAAAAAATTCCGTGTGCATTAAAAAAGCGAAATATAAAATTGTAAAATATTAAGGGAATAAATTAATGTTTTATTCCCAAGACTATTATTAATGTCCGAGGTGGAGCCGAGGGCATTTTTAGGTGAGGGATTAACAAAGTTTATTCCCAAAATACATATATACAAAAGTTTCTCCAGGCCAGTGAATTTAAATAATTTAATTTTGAATTTAAATAATTTAATTTATGTTTAATTCTTAATTGACATGCCCTCAATTAATACATAAGTAATCAACTTTGTACTTACTTTATTCTCAAGGGAATAAAGTCTGTAGTCAAGTTATTTTTACTTTATTCTTAAGGAAATAAATTACTTTAATTCGTGTCAATTGTCAAATATGTAAACAATTTATTTCCGGTCAGGAGAAGTTTTTTTAAATTGCTCGATAAATTTAATTTATCAACCCCTCGGTGGAATGTTAACACTTCAGAGCTGCGTTCGAATTGAAACCGATTCGGCAATGTTGGTTCAGAAAATAGCGGGAATAAACGTCAGAGAGATTCGAAGATTTTCATAGGTTAAGAAAAGCGGTAAATTTAAAATGAGGAAAAATGTGTTAGCAATGTTACACAGTACATAATAGTTATGCATGTATTAAAAAATTATAGTACGGGGGGATGTTTAAAGCTCGATACGGGACGCTTAGCTTTAAATTACCTGAGGGCTATAATCTTGATAATGGCTGTGATACATTCAATGTTTTATTTCATTTCGTTACTTGAAATGATATATAAACAGGTATAAACAAGATTATTATTCCAAAATTTAATAAACACATTTGTATGTTGCATACTTAACATTGAATAATTATTCTTGTAGAGTTATAAACATGTAAATTTATTTTGAAAGATTAAGTAGCGTGATAAGATAAAACATAGTTTTATACCAGTATTCCGCCTAATATTACATATCAATCATTTAATTCGTTCAGAAAATTAACAATAGAAATCTTATTTCCTCCATTTTTTTTTATTTCTTTTAAGTCTTCTACTCTTGCTACTCACATGTATATACAAACATTTTAATATATTTTGTATATAATTTTTTGAAAATTAATTTGATTTCAATTAAGTAATGTATTATAATTGAATTATATCTCGCCTTCGAGTTTTCTCAATAAAGTTTATTATTATTATCTGGATCGTCTAATATATATTTGTGATTAATTTGCTATTCTGAACAGGTGGAAAATTTCTATCAATTTTACACATTAAACAAATATTTACCATCCACTTATAGCGAAAAAGTAGATAAATCATAATTATATCACATTAAACGCATTATAAGCATTAAATAACACTATATACATATGTATTCTCTTGAGGTTTGAAAAATTGATAGTAAGTTCTGCCAGATATAAATGGTAAAAGATAATTTTATATTTTCCTGTTAGTAAATATAGAACGATGATTATTTAATTTACCCACATTGAAAATTATTCGTAATAAAATATAGTAAGTCCGTTAATTTGGGAATTCCAAAACCACAAGAGATACGAAGTTGGTTAAATTGGGGCAAAATTGCCGAATTAGTTGGCCATCTCATTGACGTATTTGTTTTCCGTATATATGAGCAAAATTTCATTTTGGCCAATTTACCTTTTGACTTATTAGAGAAATAAATATTTTATTCAATTTCGGTCAAGTATGCTTTGGAAAAAAATCGAAAATATTTGGTTTCAAACAAAATTTTAACAGTTCAATTCACTACTCGCCCTCTACAAAACAGAAACAAACAAAATATTCGTTAGTCGCTGTTAGTTTATCTACCTGACTGCCTAAGACTCCTGTTGGTAAGTCTAAAAAAACAAAATTCGTGGTTACCATGAAGATTATATTAATAGAAGCTCACTAGATACTTATTAGAACTTTATTATTGCAGTAATGATTATAAACTGTAATCAAAAATGCAGTTAAATAAGAAACGTAAACTAATCGCCACGCTTGAAAAAGTATTATAATATTTAAAAAGATAATAATAATAATAGCTGAAATTGTTTTAAAGTGCTTTAGAATTATTAAAATTAATAGTATATATTGTACAACAAACATGGAATGGTAGTCATTTCATACGAGTATGACAGTTTGTATACTTTTTCTACGACCACGATATTATTTCCTAATTCATTTATATTTGAATGATAAAGATGTCTTCATTTTACTACTTTCTAGCACCTAGCTACAAAAGAAAAATGAAACAATACTGTTTTTGACAGAACCACAGAATAGTTACACACAGAAGCGACACTCCGTGTCGGTATCTTTCATGTTCCCCTAGTCAGTTCTATGACCTTGAAGCATTGTGTAGACCTTTAAATTTGTGCTCTTCCCCTATCTCTCTCTCAGATGTGAGGAAACTTTCCGATTTTAAACAGTGAGCCCTTTAAATTTGTGCACATTCTCCATCTCTCTCTACTTTTCGTTTCTCTGTCTTACTGTCGCTTCTGTATAAACCTATTCTGTGCCTTAACATTGTCTATGATTACCGTGAGAAATGGAAATGTGTTTACAATATACTATGTATCCGTAACAATACCAACATAATTATAACAAGCATATATCATAATGGGCGTAGAAAAAATATTTAAAGTGGATGTATTGTAGATGTACTACAAAAACATTTTTATAACGAATTTTGTTATACAAAATAAAATTTAATGTTCTTTTAGAATTGTTTAAAATCATTTTCATGTATCTTCCGGTTTTGTGAATAAAAAATTATAAAAAAACAAAAGTTTTTTACCCATTCAATTTTATATAGATTTGAAATATCGTTTAAAAAAGTAACGAAAACATAATCTAAAAATAACAGTAGGAGTTACTGCTGAATTCGTGATTTAGTTTTAAAGCACATGTAAAGTATTAACAGTATTGTTGTATTTGCAAAAGTTACAACAGGTTGAACTTTAAAGTGTATTAATTTTCGTATTTTACACGACGTTGTGTTTTGTGTTGATTACAATAATCAGAAAATGAAGCTGTCATTTGTACACGAGCAGTATAACTTTTGCTAGTCACCGCAGTCCAGTTAGTCAGTGGCGGATCTAATGGAGGGGCAATGGGGCGAGGGCCTCCCTTGATTAATTTTTTTTCTTTAAAAATTTAACAAATTGTTGCTTAGCAAATAATAAATAAATAATTACCACAACCTTCTGATGCCCAGTTTATGACGTGGCTTCCGTAGTTGATAAGAAACCGAATATTGGAGGAAATACTTTTGGATTCGAGTAAAATTTTGGGTCGCTTCATATCGATGGGAAGCCATCACCTAAATTAATTTTGTTTAATCTGATAATAATCTTTATCCCCAACTGTCAAATAATATAGCTATAATTCAATCGTTTTTTATCAATTAATTAACTTTTTTACTGTAGCTAAGTGTATAATAATATTGACAGTTTGATGGAATAATATTATATAATCGCTATGTCAAATATAAATCTTACCTGTCAAAAGAATAAATACCAAATTACTTTTAAGTAATTTTTTCTACATAAAAAACCAAAGTTACTTTAGCTTTGTCATTTTTCATACTTTTTCTTTTTATGCTTAAACTGTACTTAATAACACTAGAAATAATTGCCTTGCGTTACGTATGTTGTGAAACAGTGACGCGAACTATTGTTATTTATCTGTCAAAGTGTGATGACATATGGTTATAATGGTTATAATAAACATATATTTTTCACGTTATATACTATGCCGACTATGCTAACAGCTATTATTGTCGATCAGCACGCCAATCCGTGGATTATTTAAAATAAGCGTTGGTATATTAAAGGTCATCATACAGAATAAATGTTTATTAAATGCAATTTTTATAATATAAAAGAAGTTTTGTAGGAGAAAAATGTCTATTGTAATAAGTTATGTTTATGAAATAATTGACATAACTACTTTGAGAAGAAAAAAGTGTCTTTAAAAGAGGAAAATTATATCAAAAATCACATGTTAGAAAAGTAACTGAAATTTTTTTGTACTAAATAACATTTGCAAATTACATGGTATGGTTTGGCGAGATAAGCCTAGTGCGTTCAATAAAAATAAGAGACAAATTTCCTAAGCCTGACGAGATAAATTTAAAAAAAAATGATGTTATTGTGCACATTCGTCATAGTTTTTTAAATTAAACGTATTTTATCATTTGCAATTATATGTTGCACATAAATATAATTAACATAAATAAGTATAAATTTCCATTAATTAATAATAGGAAATTAAGAATAATGAAAAGTAAGAAAATGTTGTTTAGAAACAAGCGGTACATGAAATTAAAATTCAAAACTATCATTTGAAACTGTGATCCATGCATTTTATACATAAAAAAAGTTATATAATTTTCGTAATATTTTAATATTTTATAAAGATTTATCATATGTAAACATTTTCTTATTTCAAATTATTACAACTTGATGATAACAAATCCAGTGTAGATTGTTTTTGAACTTGCAAAGGAGGAAAACTTTTTGAAAACCTGCGGCCGCGAAATGTCAGTATACTATCGAAACAATGCAGTCATACAGCAATAAATAAAATGACACTGTTTCATCTTCTTCCCACTTGCTTTTACACCCTTTAACACAACTAATATTATACAGTATCTTCCTTGAATTTGAGCTCATTTTTAAGTAGCTATCAACATTGACATTGACATTATACCAACGCTAATTCACAATGACGTCACATGGCGGCACTGCGGTAGCTTGCTTAACCTATAGTTCTGGATAAAGTATAGTATTCTATTTCTAATTCAATAATTTTGTGTTCATTATTAAATTTTGTACATAACATAATAACATTATTATATATTCCATTGTTCATTGATCCAAACTGATCTAGTCAAATGGAATAAAACATTATGTGGTTTGGATGGATTCAAAAATTTAAGTTAGATCTGATCCAATGGAAGCTTTCATGCAAAACTATTGTAGATGGCAGTATTGTTCCAGTGCCAAAGTATTTCAATATTTTGAAGTTAACAGTGTAACACTATTATGAGATAAAATTGGGTTTTTATATTGTGAACAAACATATTGTGTTATTTCAGACCTGAGGGCCAATACATTTTTAAATTGTATATTGCTAGTCAAGTTTTCTTACATTCTTTTTATATAGGTTAATTTGAACTGTCAAGAAAAATTGCTTCGGGTCTGGAACACTAGCGCTCACTGAAAGCTTCCATTGATAAATGGAATTCGCCTGTGGATTATTTCTTAAATATGTATCAAAGATGAAAAACATGTTTACGTTCCAGTATTAGATATTTAAGCAATTTCCAGGTGTACATAAGAAGACATCATTTCTTAGGTGTATACTCGATTTAAAAACTACGAGAAATTAATGCTGTGGCCACATTTACACTGTGATCACAATAAAGTTTGAAGAACATAAAATTTGTGAAATATCACAAAATTAATATGTATAAAATACAATAATAACATGATAAGACCAATGTTAAAAAAACCTGAACACCATAGGCGTATTCCATTTGCCACTTGGATCTGAACTACCTTACACTTTTAAATCCGGATCACTTATTTTTCCTTCCATTTGACCGGATCAGTTTACCCCCTCCACTGTATTTACTGATCCCAAATAATCCACTCGCAGAGGTAGATCAGAAGGTTCAGTTCAGGTTGTCACGTGATTTTGCTGCACTTTTAAATAACTGAAAAAGAAAATGGAGAAATTGCAAATTTAAAATGCGGAAACAATCAAAATTTAAGTTTTAGAATTACCATCCGACATGACAGACAAGGCAAAATCGGGTGTAATCGAACTTATATGAAATAATAGTAATAAAATTAAAATTACAACCGCTACCGGGCTAAAGTCATCCAAAGGCATAAAATCAGTTGTAATTTAATTTAAACAAAAATAATAAAAGTAAAATTACAACCGCTTCACGGATTAAAGTGATCCAAACGCATTCCATTTGCACCGAAAAGTGAACTGATCCAAATAATCTATCTGAACTGATCCAACTGAACCGACTTGCATAAGGAATACTAGTGATTTGAGAAAAAAATATCGTTAAGTGTAAAACTGGCCTTACGTCAGCCAATCAGAAGTTTTTTTTAGTGCGCCAATTTCAATTCTCTCTTGCTAGTTATTAAATAAAGTATAGTTGTATGTATAATCAAATTTCCCACTTAGCGATATTTATGTAATTTTTATGATTAATTAAAAAATTATCAACTTTAAACAACAAAGAAGTGTTTGATAGATAGGTTTAGAATAATCAAATAAAAAATATATATACACATGAAAAGAAAACGGGTCGACAAAAAAAAAAGCAAACGAAATTAATTTTAGTTTCATTTATGCAGCTTTTATATTCATAATGAATAATGTATTAGTAACAGTCTGTTCAGTTTTTGAATACAACAAAATTGAAAATATTAAGAAAGAAGAATAGAACTTATGTATGTATATTAAAATACTAAAATAAATCAATTTTAATAACGTAAATCATTGTAAATCACTCGAATGAGTAATAGCCATTACATGCGAATACAATATTTTACAACTAGAACATGAAAAATACATGTTTATTATAACCAAATATATACGTCATCACACTTTGACAGATAAATAGCTCGCGTGACTGTTTTACAACATACTTAACGTAAGGCAATTATTTGTATAATTTTGTTTTGCAAAATAAAAGATACATAGTTTACTTAAAAACGAGCTTAAGAAGTAAAAGTTTAAATTTCGAAATCTAAATATTTCTGTACTTTAAAAGAATTAAAATGATTTGTTCTGCATTATTTAATATTGCTTAAACTAATAACGTCTAATCTTCTATATTAAATAAAATATAAAATCCCTGTGATTTAAAAATTGCCTCAAAACAAATTTTGAATTTTTTGATACAGATTAAAATATGCAAGTACAACTTTTAGTTGGAAAGAAAATTGTTTAATGATATTTTTATCGTACATTATCCTTTTTGTCATACAGGATGGTGACTCGAACACACGAACATAGGAATTTAACATGTAAAATCATATTTTCATAATTTCCTGCTTCCCTAATTACTTTAGGTAAAAAATCCTCAAATAAGAGTTGTAGAGCATAAAATGTTGCATCTGAATCAAAGAGCAAAAATAATTTTATGTACCTTGTGTGCTCAGAAATTAGCCATGAAAATTACTTAAATTACCTCAAAAATAGCGGTAGCCATGAAATTGAGACAAAAACGAACAAATGTTTATCGGTTTATCTGTTAAGTTAGCTCCGTTCGTTTATTTTTATTATTATTGAAAATTACTATTTGAACAATATTACATAAATTTAAAAAAGAAAAACAAAATAAAATTGCTATATTTTTTAGGGTAACTTGACAAATAAGGTATTGTACCATATACACTAAGTAATATTTTTACTGCTTCAAGAAGGTGACATGGTCCCCTAAACACCTTGCTAATAATGCAGATTTTAACTATATTCTCAAACTTTGCTGTTATATCATTTCACATTGTAAATTGAATGTTTTTTTTTTAACTTTCGAAAATAATCTCATCTTGAGATCTATTAAAAAAATTTCACTATTTCCGCCGACAGTGTTAAGTTGCCAGTTCCATTTCGTTTCAATTCGATCGTAGCGCTGGCGTGTCCTATATATATTTCTGAAAATCCATATTTTCAACTTTACGGTTATTTACCATTTCTGTAGCAATTCATATCAGATCAATGAATTCGAAAAGAGTTAATGTAAAAGCATAATTAAATTTTCGTTAATTAATTATTTTCGCTCTCATTAAATCACTGAATTTAACTGTTTTGTCTGTGTAAAAAATATATTGGTTTCATGAATATTTCGTCTTTTTTGTCACTTCCGGGTCAGCAAAGGTGATTAAATTTAATGTATGTAAATACGCAATGAAAAGCATTAATTTTTTCAACTGAATGACACCTTTTTTAAATATTCTGCGAAATTTTGTTTGTACTGTGTCTAGAAATTTGCATAAAAGGTGCAAAATAGAATAATAGTTACTTATAGTACAAGTGTATTATAATGCAAGTACGTCACTTCAGAAAAATAGTCCACGACATCTTAAGAAGGGGCGTATACATTTTATCCGCAATACATGTTATATTACTCGACATTGTATCTTTCAAACATTTAATCTTGCACACCTTTTATCGTACACACTTTTAATCTGCTTAGAAAATTTATCTTACACACATTTTATCTTGCGCACATTTTATCATCCACACATTTTAACTTTCATTCATTTTATTTTCCACACATTTTATCTTCGTCAACGTTTCATCTTTAAAACATTGTAATTGTACCTGCCATTAACATACTTATAATTAGATGAAACTGTAACAATATGGAATGTTTTCCATATGTTAGTGAAAACTTGAGCGTAAGGAAATTTGATCTCTTGCATTCGGAATCGACATGTGTTAGTTTTTGGTAATAAAGTTCAAAATTTATCGTTTCGCTGTCATTCTGAATGCGTGAGAACCGTATTTTTGAAGATTAGTTTTACAAGATCTGGTAAGGAGGGCAGAGGGATGTTTTCTTCTCAGCCCTCGATCTTAACTGATTTTGTAGGAAGTCGAGTATTTACGTCTCATGAAGACGCACGTCCATCGGAGCACTTCGCTCTGATCGCGGTATGAACAATCAGACGGATTGTCCATACAAAGTTTAGTCTTGGTAATAATTTTAGAATAATTTAGTTTATTTATTAAAATGTAAATAAATTTTTATCCTAAGTAAAATCGTGTGTGTTCGTCCAAAGTTCTCCCAATGTGTTTCTTTAGTGTGTTGTGTTGTGCATCATCGTCATTCTGAAGTCATCATCGTAAGTCATTATCATAGCATCATCTCCTTTTCACCCCCCACTGTTACAAAATATCCAATATTAAATTTTTCTGAAGATAACATGTGTAAAAGATAAAATGTGTGGAACATAAAATGAGTGGAAGATAAAATGTGTGTAAGATAACTTTTTTCGTGGATTTAAAGTGTGCACGATAAAAGTTATGCAAGATTGAAAGTATGCAAGGTACAATGTCAAGCAATATAACATGTGTGAAGGATAAAATGTATACGCCCCCTCAAGGATTCTCCCAGGAAATTTATTCCCAGGAGTGATACAGTAATGGGGAGAATGGAGGCTTTTGGAGCAGAATATAGATCAGACATGTGCAAAACCGCTGCACGGAAATTGAATATCACTGTAAATGTACAAATATACTTGCGGGCGGGACTCGGAGCAAGATTATATTTAAAGTTTTTATGGGACCGTGTGATAGTGTTGCCAACGTGGAGAATTTGTCACTAATTCTAGTGTTTTCAAATGACAATTTCAGACAAAATTTGTTGATTTCAGACATGTCTGATTCTATTGTTTTTACTAATTTTTCGTCGTCGGTTATTTTATTGTTAATTTAGTATTAAAACTAAAAAAGCCAGTGAAGTTGATGTATCAAGTTCACAAGTTTGCTTCTTTGGTTCAGAGCACGGCAGTGGTAGAAGTTGAGAGACTTTTATTTTTATTTATGAACAGAATTTAATATAATAGAGATTTATTTACATAAATTATATTTCCCTCCTCCAAAATACTGAGATCCATAAATCATATTTTAAAGTCAGTGATTTCTAGTGACTTGCAAAAAATTGAGTCAATATTTTTTTGTTTTAATCGAACCTACAATGTCTAATTTGTTGCTCTATATGATCTATTTTTTTTTATTTACATTTTATGTTATACCGGGTGTCCCAGCTCGACCGACACATGGGAATTTTACATGGGAAATCAGTTAATTATGAATAGTATCTCCCCAGTGCAAGATATTAATTTGAAATTTTGTATACTTATTGGAGAATATTAATTCTATGGATCATACTTATTTGAAATATGTAATTTAGTCTGCAGGGCGAGATTTATTAAATTTAAAATCTAATATTTTCGTTCAAAATCAGACAGCCATGGAAATAAAAGAAAATATTTATCTGACAGTTTAGTGAAGTATCACTGATTTTAATTCTTATTCCCTGTATTTTAATATTATTTAAGTTGAATTTAGTTTATTTTTGTTAGATAATATACCAATATTACAAAAATATAAATATCTACGGGCATGTCATTAACTGTCAGAACTGTCACATAGATATTTTCTTTTATTTTTATGGCTGACTGATTTTGAACGAAAATGTTAGATTTTATAATTTAATAAATCTCGTCTTGCAGACGAAATTACATATTTCAAATAACTGTAATCCATAGAAATAATATTCCCCAATAAGCATACAAAATTTCAAGTTAACATCTTGCACTGGAGATATACTATTCATAATTAGCTGATTTCCTATGTAAATCTCTCATGTGTCGGTCAAGCTGGGACACCCGGTATATGTAATATCGTTTTAAAGTATCATACTAAAAAAAATCGCAAAAATTGTGATGTCCAAAGCATTGTAAGGCTTTTGTGGACTATGATATTTGCAGAAGTTTATTCAATTTGTCAGTTTGGATGTTAAAACTTTGTATTTGACGTTTGAAACAAAGTAAAGTTGGGTAAGAATCTTGATACCTACGTTACTGGACAAGGAGGTGACTGGGGTAATACAGCCGCGTTTTGAAACATATCATTGTTAATAGCAGTTTTTTCATTATTAAAAGTCAATTTGGGGAAAGATAAAAAATACGAGACTAATATTTTTCATTATTCTATTGATTAAAGCAAAAAATGAAAAATCGTACAAGACTTCATTGTTATACAGGTGTGCAACGAAATGCGGAACTTAGGACTTTAACATAGGATTTCAAAAAATTGCGGATACTCTTTCTCCTGATAAATTTAGATCAAAACTGCAAGAATAAAGGGTTGTTCGAAATTGAATTCAACACCATAATTGAAGCAATAACACGTCTACAGTACAAGATATATTAAATATAAAATGTAATATTTTCGTTAAAAATCAGACAGCCATGGAAATAAAAGAAAATATCTATCTGTCAATGTAGAGAGGTATCACTGACTATAATCAAAGAGGATTTATATATATACGAAGTATAATATATATACTCTTTGCTATAATTCTTATAGTCTGTATTTTTATATTATTTTTAATATATTTACGGCCGACACATTCATTTTTAAACTAATTTTAGACTATAATATAATTTAGTAAATAATATGAAATAACATCTATAATGTCTTGTTATTAACTGTCACAAATGACACAGATATTTTCTTTTATTTCCATGGCTGTCTAGTATTTAACGAAAATGTTATATTTTTTATTTAATATATTTCGTACTGTAGATGTGCTAAAGTAAAATTTAATTTCGAACAACTTTGTACTCTTGCAGTTTTGCTCTATTTCTATAAGGAGAGAGAGTATCCGCACTTTTTTGAAATCCCATGTTAAAGTCCTTTGTTCCGCATTTCGTTGCACACACTGTATATTTTCATATTCTTCTGCAAAATGGTAATATTTCGACAATGGTTTAGAACCCTTTTGGGGCAAAGTTGTCGCATTATTTGTCAACATTAATAATGTATTTGTTTTCCCGGAAAAAGGTATTTGAGAGGAAAATACAAATTTTGGTCAATTTACTTTTTCATTTGTAACGTTTTTGTTTCTAATTTGCACATTCTACACACATTTTTTCCGAGGATTTCTCAGCGGTCCTCAAAATTTTTATATCGTACAATTTTTGATAAATTCACTTTCATTTTTCATATGGGGCTCAAAGTTGTCTTAAATACTATTAAATATATTTTTCTTTTCTATGATATCAAGACATGTACATTCAAATGAAAATAAACTGAGAAATGAGAAAATGATTGATTTTATTAATTTTGTTCAAGTGTGCTTGGGAACAAAATCAAACTTTTTCTTCAAAGTTTTAACAGCTGTCAGAAGCTTACACTTTGTATCAAAAAAGAAGAAACGCTTGTTTTTTAATTTGCATTTGCCGTAGTAAAAACTCCTAATTTACGAAGTACATACTATCAAGGCTGCATGTCATTATATACAATGTTAGCATCCAGATAATCAGATGCTAATTATACGCATATTGCTTAGAAAAATAAACACTAGTCACTATGAAAAACTGTAACAAAAGTTAATAGAAACAAAACCAAAGAAATCCCAAATGTTTTTATATTCCATTTGGTTTCAAATGGCAGTGGTGGAAGACGTTTGTTGATTTAGTCCGAATCTAACTTTTAATTTGATAAATCAATAATGTTACAATAATTTAGACATCAATATCGCCTACATCTATTTGAGAAACTCTTTGATCAGACATACGAAACTTCATAAATAAAATATTATTGTCAATTCCGACCGACCTCGATTCCGACATTCTTAGGAAGGTTGAAAAAATTGTTTCTTTTTTACTTCTTTCCACTAATGACGTAATTATTAAAGAAAATCATTTTAAAGTGCTTTAGAAAAGTAAACACTAAAAAAATATCTATAGTGAAAATACCTTGTATACAGGGCCGCATTAAGCCTCCAGTGACGAGACAAAATGTAATTCGGGCCCCATTATTATATATTTTTTTTGGTCTTGGCTGCTTAGCTCATTAACTTCAGAAGTATTTGTTATCAATTAATTTCTCGTAAAACTATTGTTTCATTTTGAAAAGTTAACAGTGTAACACTATTATGAGAAAAATTTTGTGTTCTCTATCTCTATTGTGAATGATTGTGAACATGTATTGTGTCATTTCAGACGTGAGCGTCAATGCATTTTTGAATTATTTATATATTTCATATGTTCATTTGCTGAGTTATTATAACAATTTTTAATATAGCCGTAACACATTTCAAAATTTTAAATAGGTTAATTTGAACTGTCAATAATTTTCTAACATTTAAACTTCAAATACCGGGAGTAAACATAGAATATATCTTTACTATAGTGTTACGGTGTAAACTGATCGACAGCAATGTGATACAGCGTTTATTTTATGAGTTAACATAGGGAAAATTAACATAGACTAGAAACATATTATATTAATTAAAGAAGTTATAAGTTATTTATTTATGTTTAAACATACCCAAATTCATAAAAGGGAAGTTAGTTCCAAAGTTATACCCATTGTTAACACCCTGAAATATCAAACTAACGCAAATCCCAATTTATAAACAGGATTAAGTATATTACTATTTAGTCCTAAAGATAATTCCACAAGTTTGGGGGAATTAGCAATATTTATTGAAAATTATTAGCATTTCTAAATGATACAGAGGAAGATGTATGGTGGTATTTGTCACCCTAGAAGTAAAATACTTTATCCAACACCGTGTAATTATAACGATATAAGTATGCTGTTTTTAGATAAATAAAGTAGGTTATAAGTCACTAGTGAGCTAAATATATTAGCTCACTATTTTTTAGTTCGTATCATAGTAACTACGTTATAAAACCTTCTCTACACTATTTTGTTCCTAAATGTCATTTCGAAATTCCAACTGTCAAAAATCTTATATGTATTTTATATCAATGATTAAAATGTGTTGGATAAAATCTTGTATGGCACACGTGTTTTAATTACCTAAGTCACTTGAAAAAATACCACACTCGGCCTAACGGCCTCGTGAGTTAACTTTTCCCCAGGGCATGTAACCGAAAAAAATACTGGTTAACGGTTAACCCTTATAGAGAACGTTATAATAATAACGGTTTTAGTTCGAAAACCGGTTTTTGAAAATTAGAAACCGGTTTAAACCGGTTAATATATCGGTTAAAAAAATAATTAAATTAATTAAAAGAAATTAATTATAAAAATTTGATTAAAAAAAATTGTAGAATAATTAATTTAAAAAAATAATAAAAAATACCATCTGAGAAAAATATAACAATTAAAAAAAAGCAAATTAATTAAAGAATATTCACAAAAATTCCCGTAATATCTTCAGAAAAACGCCAAAGAAACTACCTACATTTATGACTCTCCAATAAAATGTTAATTGTAAAAACTGTCAAGTTAAAGTAAAAATATAAAAAATGTGTCTTATAAAAAAAACAGAAAAATCCATTAAAAAAATTCAAAAAAGCTTTTAGTTTAGTACTTACTTTAAAGTCAAATGTAGACGATGTCTCTGTTTCAAACTTGGAAAAGTAAGAGCTTCTACTTTTAAGCTCACATAATTCTGTATAATGTTCATACCCATTATTGGGATAACAGTCTTCACAAATAAACCCTCCTTTTTTAAGGGGAGTGCAAGTTGAACCACTCTTACAAATATCTCTTTTACATGCGTATTTAGTTAAAATTATGTCACAATTTGAACCGGTAAAACCAGCAGTACAAACACAGGAATAACCACCTTCTTTCCGAAAACAAGTTAAACCTTGTTGAACTATCTAGAACATTGTTAAACCCTGTAGAACTGTCTCATCTTACTCCCAATTATCTTGGAACAGTGTTGAACCTAGTACATTTATGTTACACCCTAAACAAGTGCCTTAACTTTGTCCCAAACAATTTGGAACAAAATGAAACATTCTCTCTACTTATTTCAGAGCACTTGGAACATCTTTCTGCCTTCTAAAACTTTCTTTTTAAGTCTTCCTAGTAATTTCCAATAATAGACATACATGAAAAGTTACAATTTATTGTTTTTCACTCTAAAATTTTTCATATACAGCCAAAAAAATTTTAAAATGCCCATTTTTGGGTCCAAAATTTTGATTTTTGGAATTAGTCTAACTTGATAGTCGTCGATGCGCTGATTTAAAATTTTCAAACCGAATTTAATTATCTCTTTCCATTCCTGAGATATTTGCTCTCAAAGTTGCACCTCAAAAAAAGGTGTTTTTTGACCATATCTCTAAAATGGGTAGAGATACATTCTCGACGATTATACCAGTTGATTCTACGCGGAAAGTTACATAAAGAAATGTTTTCTCCTCATATACGTTCTTTGGAACGATTTGGTGAAAAATGAGAAAAACGAAAAAACCGGAATTTCAGTTTTTCGCTCGGAAACTTTTTGTCTCCAAATTTTTTTATATTCTGGACTTAAGTAAAGAAGAATGTGCTGATTCCAAATTTTCAAACCGATTTCAATTATCTCCTACCGTTCTCGAGATATTTGAGTTCAAAGTTGGACCTGAGAAATTCAGTTTTTCAGGAATAGTCCTGAAATGGGTTGAGATACGACCTCGGCGACCTCACCAATCGATTCTACGGAGAAAATTACATTTTTGTACCAATTTTCAGATTTATATTCTAATGGATACAATTTTTACAGCGAAAAAACGAAAATGGCCAAAAATCGGAAAAAATCGTAAGGGGTTCATCAGGCGATTTTTCAATTTTTGCGATTTTCGTTTTTTCGCTCTAAAAATTGTATCCGCCTGAATAAATATCTGAAAATTGGTATACTTATGTAATTTTGCCCGCAGAATCGATTGGTGAGGTCGCCGAGGTCGTATCTCGACCCATTTCAGGACTATTCCTGAAAAACAATTTTTTTCAAATCTGACTTTGAACGCAAATATCTTCAGAACGGTAAGAGATAATTGAAATCGGTTTGAAAATTTGGAATCAGCGCATCTGTATTTACTTAAGTCTAGAAAATGAATAGATTTGGTGACAAAAAGTTCCCAAGCGAAAAACTGAAATTCCGGTTTTTTTCGTTTTTCTCATTTTTCACAAAATCGTTCCAAAGAACGTATATGCGGAGAAAACATTTCTTTATGTAACTTTGCCTGTAGAATCCACTGGTATAGTCGATGAGATTGTGTCCCTACCCGTTTTAGAGTTATATCCAAAAAACCCACTTTTTTGAGGTGAAACTTTGAGGTCAAATATCTCAGGAACGGAAAGAGATAATTGAATTCGGTTTGAAAATTTGAAATCAGCGCATCGGCGACTATCAATTTGGAATTATTTCAAAAATCAAAATTTTGGACCTAAAAATGGGTCTTTTTGGATTTTTTTGGCTGTATATGAAAAATTTTAGAGTGAAAAACTATAAATTGTAAGTTATAATTTATAACTATTATTGGAAATTACTAGGAAGACTTAAAAAGACAGTTGTAGAAGGCAGAAAGATGTTCCAAGTGTTCTAGAGTAAGTAGAAACAGTTGCACTTTGTTCCAAATTGTTTGGGACAAAGTTAGAAACTTGTTTAGGGTGTAACATAGATGTATCAGGTTCAACACTGTTCCAAGATAATTAGGATTCAGATGAGACAGTTGTACAGGGTTTAACAATGTTCTAGATAGTTCTACAAGGTTACACATTATCCCAAATTGTATGAGATTAATTTCAGGCAGTTTTGGAAGGTTTAACATTGTTCCAAATTGTTTGGGACAAAGTTACGACAATTGTTTACGGTTTAACATTGTTATATAAGGGTCAACACTGTTCCAATTTGTTTGAGATTAATTTCAGAATTCCAAATTGTTTGGGACAAAGTTAATATAATTATTATTATTAATATATAATATATATAATTATTTAGGGTTTAACATTGTTATATAAGGTTCAACACTGTTCCAAGTTAATTGGGATTAATTTAAGAAAGTTATATTAATTTAACAATGTTCTACATAGTTCTATAAGGTTTAACACTGTTCCACATTGTTTGGGATTAATTTCAGAATGTTGTGGAAGGTTTAACATTGTTTCAAACTGTTTGGGACAAAGTTAATATAATTATTTAGGGTTTAACATCGTTATATAAGGGTCAACACTGTTCTAAGTCAATTGGGATTAATTTCAGACAGTTGTGTAAGGTTTCACATTGTCCCAAATTGTTTTGGAATAAATTAAATCAGTTTCATTTGGTTTAACATTGTGGAATATCAATATAGACTTTTAAAAAATCAAAATTTTTGACTCAAATTGAGGTAATTTAACATTGTACTAGATCTTCTGTATTTTTTTAGTAGGTTTATAATTCATAGTTTGTCAAACTAATTGAAAAATTATCTTATCAGATTTAAATCTTTTAATCACAGACTTACAGACCGACTCAAATAGATGTCAATTTACGAAAAAAATATTTTAAGTGTTAAAATATTTCAGAAACAAAATTTAGAAGGTGATTTTATCTCTAAAGAATATTTGTGGACTGCTTTATGTCAAGAAAATGAATATTATGACAGAACATTCCTTAATATCGACAGTAAAGCTCTTATGTCGTCCCATATTCCAAATTGATTAGATTTTTATGTGTCACATTATACCATTCTTTATATATTGCATTAGCTGAGCCATAAAAATGCAAGAAAAAATATAAAGTAACATGAATATTATAGAGAAATCTCCAAGGAATCGATTGGTGCAAGAATTTTTGTTATAGCTCAACTTGTTTTTGAGATACGCGGCCATAAACTTAAAATTTGAAAATTGTAAGTGCCAAATTGTACAATTTTGTATATATTTCATCGGCTGTGGCATAAAAATGCAAGAAAAAAATATATAAAATGTGTATCTTATAGAAAAAACCCCAAGAAATCGATTGGTGTAAGAATTTTTATTGTATCTCAACTAATTTACGAGTTACAAGCCTGTAAAGACAAAACTCATTTCCAAAAAATGTTTTGACAGCCACAAGGATTCAGATCTATTTTAGATATTCAAAAAGTGATATAAATATATAAAAAGTAAATAAAAATAGCCAGGAACATTTTTTTATTTTACGACCGCCACACGGATTCAAATTCTTACCTGAAAGTCTTTTAAAACAGGGGCATTGTCATTTACGTCTGTGACAATAACTTCAACATGAACATCGCTTCTTAGAGGAGGACTGGCTGCTCTAACTCTTAAATCATATTTTTTCCTAGGACTCTCGTAGTCTAGTTCAGTCATAGTCAATAGTTCTGCACTAGACGAGCCAGGTCTAGTCACTAGAGAAAAGCTGTTAGAGTCTTCTCCTCCTAGAAAAAACGAGTCTTAGTCATCGACCTTCAGACGGATTATGAATGGTCCAATGAAAATTATCAGCGCAATTTCTGGACACTTAAAGCAAAAAACGCTTGAACACGGCAATTTTAGTATAAAGGGGGACACTAGAATGGATTTCCAATGGCATTTCAACTCTAAAATGGGGGTTGTACCTAATTTTAAATGGAAAAGGGTGTCAAAAAAATCTAAGAAAAATATAACAATTAAAAAAAAACAATTTAATTAATGAACATTCACAAAAATTCCCGTAATATCTTCAGAAAAACGCAGGTCACTTTTCAATTTTAAACTTGCCTGTGTTGACAAAGGCTGTATTTATTTGGGACTTTTTAAGTAACCTTAACGGCCAAAGAGACTACCTACATTTATGACTCTCCAATAAAATGTTAATTGTAAAAACTGTCATGACTCATGTTCAAATACAAATAGAAAACACAGATGTAAAAAAATATTATTTTCTTTCTCGCTAAATGATATTAAATAAAGGTTAATGTTCGCTAAAACCGGTTAATTTTTTTTTTGGTTAACGGTTACCGGTATTTTCGGCCTGAAAAATATCGGTTAAAATTACGGTTAAAGTTCGCAATTTTCGTTGAAAATATCGGTTACCGGTTTTTATTAACCGGTTTTTTTAACCGGTTACATGCCCTGCTTTTCCCACATAACTTATCTGTAATGTAACACACTTGTACCATAAACAACTATTTTAAATATTTTTTATTAAATTCGTATTGCATGGAACAGAAACGTTGAAGTTAATCATTTTTATTTTGTAATGTAGTAATTTTTTCTGGTTTTCAACGTTCAACTCGATCTTCAGTGGACATTATAAAAATTAAGTCATCTCAAAGTGAAATAGATAAACAAATATATTTAATTATGCCCACACTTACTTTTTGAAGTCGTGTCCGATTAATTTTGACATATGACTAGTTTGACAAGAATTCCCTATGTTTATTCATAAAATAAAAGCTTCAATACATTGCTGTCATTCTGTAACTATGGTAATAAACTACTCTATGTTTACTGATAAAACAAAATCCTGATATATGGAGTAATAAAAAATAGCTTCGAGTCTGGAATACTAGCGCTCACTGAAAGATCCCATTCGATTTGTCTATGATTTTATAGCTAAAAATAAAATATAAACTGATGTAAACAACAGACAATAACCAATTTTTTAGCATGTTGTTCAAAATGATACAATTTACTTTTGGTTAAAAAACAAATTCAGAGCATAAATTCAATGTAATAGTTATTTACATGCGAGGTGGGAAATGTTTCATTTCAACCGAGGGCTTATATATATTACCGAGAGGCGAAGCCTCGAGGTGAGATATAGCGCGAGGCGAAATGAAACTCCCACCGAGGTATATATACTATTTTATTCACAATCATTCTTTTTTTAATAAATAATTATTATTACAGTATTTTTTGACAACTATTATAATTTGTTTTAACCTATTTTATTGTAGAGATTTATGACAATGTTACTAGGCAACCTCTACATAAATACTTCCAACCCAAAAGATGGAACTGCAATTTGTTACTTCCAACCCAAGAGATTTGTCAATACAGTTAGGAATGACTAACTTCCAAACCTCAAAAAAGTTAAGAATCGGCATATTACTATAATGATTGTGAATAAAATAAAATACATATAAAATAACATGTCATAATTTTCAAATTTTATAGCTACGATTTTCTTCTACTTAAAAGACTTGGCTTCACTTGTAGAATTATTGTCGTTTATTCATATTTTTTATAAAGTACCTCAAAAGTTTTATAATTTAATAATTTACCAACGCTTTTTATCAATTTTTTTTTTATTTTTCACATTTTCTTACTATTATTTTCAATATATAAAATTAATAAGTCATTCATCTAAAATCTACTCTGTGACCTCGTGCATGAATTTAAAAACTTACATAAGACAACATAATTTTGAAATATATAATATAATATGTATTATTATCAGCTTGGATATAATTCAAAACACAAAGTATTTTGTGTTTAAAACGAAAATTCATTTAGGCGAAAATTCAGATTTTAATTATATCGTAATATGTTCGTATGTGTAGAGGAGCAGTTGTGATCCTAATAATAATTTATTTATTAATTTGATATTGGTTATAAAAAAAGAATATTATGGTGTTTGATCTGTACAGGGGTGATTTTGAGTTCATATATTTGGGCAAGAATTAAAAATACATTGCTATCAAAAAATTAATCATTAATCAAAATTCATGAAGCTTTGTGCAACCCGGGCTTTGAGTACTTAACAATAAGTAACTACCCTTCTTCCAGTTATTATAAACATAACGGAGATGATTTTGAATTTTAATTAGGGCAAGAATTATGTATGAAGTGAGCATCCCTTAAGGGAATAGTATACCACAGTAAAATGTTCGTACTTTTCTAAAATCTCATGTTTGATACATTTTAACAGGGCCGGTGGTAAGGTCTGTGGCACCCATTTTTAGAAATTTTTGTTAGATTTTGTTTCGTATTTCGAACTGTTTTATTAAAAGGAAAAAATGTATGCTTCGAATATTAAACATTTATTTAACTAAATTGTCAACACATTTAAAATTGGTTGTCAGTAAGGTCGCTATTATATAACAATTATAAATTTTATAAACTTACTTCTAAAAAGAAGAAAAAATATCTTTTGTAAAGAAATATTTTCTCCACATATACTTTCTTTGGAACGATTAGGTAAAAAATGAGAAAATAGAAAAAAAAAAATAACTTCATATTTTTTCAGAGGAACTTTTTGTCTCCAAAACTTTTAATTTTTTAGAGTTAAGTAAATATCGATGTGCTGATTACTTTTTTCGTTTTTATTCTGTCGATTTATTAACTAACTTTTATTTGTTTTAAAAACCTGTAACCCCATATCAAAGTTGTGTAGAATTAAAAAAGCAAACAACAGTATTAAACCAAAAATTGTGTTTGCAAATACGAAATATTCCAAAAATTACTTATTTTTGTGCCCAAAATTTTGATTTTAGGAAATCGTGTACATTGATAGATCTCGATTTGCTGATTTGAAATTTTGAAATGGAATTTAATTATCTCTTATCGTTCCTGAGATATTCGCTGTCAAATTCGCACCTCAAAAGAGTTTGTTTTTTGGCTATATCTTTAAAATGGGTAGATATACAATCTTAAAGATGATACCAGTTGATTCTACGGGTAAAGTTACATAAAGAAATGTTTTCTCTGCATATACGTTCATTGGAACGATTTGGTGAAAAATGAGAATGGTAAAGTAGTTGAGATGTATCTCTACTCATTTTTGAAATATTCTAAAAAAACACACTTTTTTGAGGAGCAACTTTGACTGCAAATATCTCTGAAACGAAAAGAGATAATTCAATTCTGCTTGTTAATTTGCTATCAGCGTAGCTAATTGTTTAGAAAAATATTACAAACAAAATTTTGTGAAATTTGAAATTTTTCGAGCTAAAAATTCGATATTTTCAATTATTTTTGGGTTTACGCAAAAATACAGCATCAGCGGCTTTCGGAATTACTTTCCCTGTACATTAATAATCAGGGCCGGCAGTTGCAGAAGGGCGTTACATGCCCTATGTAACGCCCTTCTGCAACTTATAAAATGACACTTTTTCAGATCTTGTTTCGTATTTCGAAATTTTTTATTAAAAAAAAAAAGGATGCTGCGAATGCTTCGAATATTGAACATTTATTTAACTAAATTGTAAAGACAAAAAGATAACATAACTTTTGTATAATTTATTGTAAATTCAAATGATACCCAAGATATGATTTTATTATATAAGTATCTAATCCAATTAACTTTGATATTTTTAATAGCAATTTTCTAATTCTAAGATAGTTTTGCATTTTAATGCAAATACCCCATACCGCGTTGTGGTATAAAAGAAAAACGATTTTAAAACACAAAACTATAAGTTTGGACGTTTGCGATGTTGAAGTCTCGAAGTAACAATACATAAATTAAACTGTCCAGTTTAATTGGTAAATTTAATTTATTTTTCGGGGGAACCGAAATTATATATACAGGTATTACACGTGTAACTTTTGAAAAGGTTTTATAAATAATCCACCCTCCATGAGGATATACAAATAGGTATATACAAAAATAAATATAGATAATTATATGTATATGATCACAATAAATAAATTGATAAATATAGGAGAAAATTTACAGTTTTTCGTTTTTACAAATAATTTCCATCAGGTACTTTCTTTTTCAAATTTTTTTTCATCTGTTTATTTTGGAGGTATTGCACTCCTAATATTTTGGCGCCTTTCTACCACTGTTACCTTGCTTACCGTATAGCAACAGCCCTGAATTTTAGAGAAAAAAATTATTGGAAAAAAAAGATAAAAGTTCTTAAAATAATGTTCTTAATATCGAACTGATTTTTAAATTTAGATTTTTCTGTAAATTTTGGTTTTAATAAGCAAAAATTTTACTTTTCTAATAGCTAATTTATGTAAAGGATTTTCATTAAAAAAATCTAATATTCTTACATGTTATCTTTTTATGGAACTATTAATATATTTTTCGAAAGTATTTTGAAATTTAAATAAAAAAATAAAAACTAAAATTTAAATTATATTTTATTGGAAAATTAAAATTTGAAAAACAGTTCGACGTTAAGAATATATTTTAAAATGTAAAATTATATAGGGTATTCTATTTAATTATTAGTTCGTTTAATTGGATCAGCTGATAATTAGGCCAAAATGGAATAACCTGTAAAAAAACGGGTCGAACATAAAAGATCACACTAGAAATTATTTTAGTTTCATTTATTTATGCAGCTTTTATATTCATACTGAATTATGTATTAGTAACAGGCTGTTTTGAATAAAGCAAAATTGAAAATATTTGAAATCGAGGTATCGATATGTTGATTATAAAGAAAAACATTATCTGTGGCACAACATTCTAGATGGATCATTATAGGATAAGTGGGCGAGAGATTAATGCAGTCAATACTGAATACTAGTGAATACCCCAAGTTTTACTTTAAAGATTGCAAAAAAAAATGTATCTTGTATACACAATTAGTTAATTACTACTTCGATACGTTTAAACCAATTATTTATGCACATATTTTGTAAACATGTGCATAAGACTTAACATAACCTCAAAATGTGGTTTTATTTGTATACAGTCATAAATAATATAGTGGTCCACAGGGTTGGCAGAAATCATGATTTATATAAAAAAGTCAAAAATCATTGATTCTTCTAAATGCTATAGCACTTTTTTAATTGTTTTAAAAGCAATATAAACATCTTTTTCTGTAAACAAACACGAAATCTGTAATAAAACAAAAACAATTCATCTAAATAAAACTAGGAAGTGTAACAAAGAATTTTTACTTTTTGGTACACATTTAAATACTTATATTTCTTTCTTTAATTATAACTATTAAAGTGATAAAATATCATTTATTTTTAATACATTATTAAATACAGAACTTATTTTGGTTGTTATTAATAATTCTATAGCAAATAAATACATTTACATTATAATATGTATTTTTGTTTTTTCTTTGATTAAAATCAATGATTTTTATTTAAAAAATTAATTGATTTAAATCACGATTTAAATTATGATTTAAATCAGGCCAACCCTGGTGGTAAATGTAAACTCTGCTCTGAGGAGAGATCTATTGCTGAGGAGAGATGAACCAGAGGATTTTTATTGTTATAAAGACTATTCAACCGGTAAACAGGAAAAAGAGAAAATATGAGTTATTGAAGAATCTTTGCTAAATAGTTAATCAGATATAATATAATATTAATGATGATATTTTTATATAACATATAAAACATAAGACAGTATTTTCGTTATTCTAAGTTTAAATTTGGATGTAGTACAAATGTCAATATTCCAACTTTTTTTTTACCAATTTATTTGTAAATATTTTTTTTGTTTTGTTACAGACGCAAATATATGACGAGATTTGTAAAACGAAATGTAATGGACATGACAATATACAAGGTAAGATAATAAATACTGTACTTTACACACCATTTTTTATGTATGTACATATAATAGTTTTAAAATTTCCTTAATAATATAAACAAATAATTTCATGATATCTTTCTCGTAAAAAAGTTAAAAATTAAGATTTTTTCGCATAAATAAAGTAACTATTTTACATGATTTTAGATGCAAATTTAAATTTGTACGCTATTGGAAACATTTTTCTCTGAAATAAATAGATTCACGCAAGGAAGGATTTTCTATGTGCCTATATCTTGTTTTTTGATTACAACACACTATACCGGGTGTACAACGAAATGCGGAACACAGGACTTTAACATGAGATTTCAAAAAAATTGCCGATACTCTCTCTCCTGATAGATTTAGAGCAAAACTGCAATAGTACAAAGTTGTTCAAAATTAAATTCTACGTCAGATAAGATCATAATTCATGCAATAGCACGTCTGCAGATTTATTGACTATAAAATGTAACATATTCGTTCAAAATTAGACAGCCATAGAAACAAAAGAAAATATCTATGTGTCAATTATGACAGTTAATGACGTCATTATAGATAATTTAATTTGATATTAAGCAATAAATTATGTTATAGTATAAAGTTAATTTAAAAATGAATATGTCGTCTGTAAGCAGCACGTCGGCAGTACGAGATATATTAAATATAAAATGTAAATATTTCCGTTCAAAATCAGACAGGCATGGAAATGAAAGAAAATATATATCTGTCAGCTTAGACAAGTATCACTAATTCTTATTTTCTTTATTTAATATTATTTAAGTTCTATTTATATTCTTTTTCTATCACATTATACCAACATTACAAAAATATTACAATTATAACTTAAAAAAGTATTTAATTCAAAGTAAGATAAGTACATCAAATAAAACAAATTTTTAATATATTTACGGACGACATATTCATTGTTAAACTAATTTTAGACTATAACATAATTTATTGATTAATATCAGATTAAATTATCTATAATGACATGTTATTAACTGTCACAACTGACACAGATATTTCCTTTTGTTTCCATGGCTGTCTGATTTTGAATGAAAATATTACATTTTATAGTTAATAAATCTCGTACTGCAGACGTGTTATTGCATCAATTATGAACTTATCTGACGTAGAATTTAATTTCGAACTTTGTACTCTTGCAGTTTTGCTCTAAATCTATTAGGAGAGAGAGTATCTGCAATTTTTTGAAATCCCATTTAAAGTCCTATGTTCCGCATTTTGTTGTACATTACACGTAAATACATTCCAAATTACTGTAAACACGAAAATATGGCGTCATCCCACATTTTCTGTTTTTCTGTTTTTGTTGTTGTTTCTGGGGTGGTATCTAATTTCACTTTAGAAACAAAAGTTTGAAGTAAATCATGTGAAAAATAAATAACTGGAAAATATAAATTTGAAATTAATTCAAAAACTTTTTATGTTAAAAGCCGAATAAATAAATAAATTTATAACAAAAAAATAAATAAATAAAACGTTATTGGTCGTATCAGATTTTTGTATTTTTATAATATAATACACGTATAAGTAAATGTTTTTTTTTATAATGTTTTTTACATGACTTGAAAATATTTAATGACATTTCTTTGTCTGAAATTTTAATAAAATAGTTTTTATTATTATTATTATTTTTTGAATGTATATTTTACATGACACAATTATTTTAATGTGGAGACGTTGGTCCCATACTCTATTATTTTTTCTTTAATACCAAAAAAAAAATTGAATAATGAAATGAACAGTTAACATTAAAAATATAAAATTAAAATTTTAAATAATGAAAGTAATAGAGGATGGTTAAGCCCTGCCACCACGGCAAGGTCTCTCCACTTGGGCAGGGGTTCGATCCTGCCTGCCTACTCACGCAAGGAAGGAAGGATAGAACCATCCCGGTATTACATCACCCCCGGGATGAGAGAGTAGTAATAATAGTGAAGCTATTATTTATTAAACTGAAAAAACATTAGTATCACCTGAAAACAAAAAGGAAACATTATTATCACCTGAAAACAAAAAGGAAACATTATTATCACCTGAAAACAAAAAGGAAACATTATTATCACCTGAAAACAAAAAAAAACATTATTACCTGAAAACAAATAAAACATTATTATCACCTCAAAACAAATAAAAACAAATTTCTTTGCGCAACTTAAAACTAAAAAAAACACAACCCGTTGGACGAATCTTAATCCTAAACGCAGGTTTTTATAAAACTGCGGAACCGAAAACGCAACTTAATTCTAAACGCAGATTTTGCAAAACTGCGGAACCAAACACGCATTTTAACCTAAACGCAAGTTATAACATTGCGGAACCAAAAACACAACTTAAACCTAAACGCAGATTTTTACAACATTGCGGAACCAAATACGCATCTTAATCCTAAACGCAAGTTATAACATTGCGGAACCAACGACGCATCTTAATCCTAAGCGCAAGTTATAACATTGCGGAACCAAAGCGCAACTTAAACATAAACGCAGGTTCTTATAACACTGCGGAACCGTAAGTGCAACTTACATCTAAACGCAGTTACTCTTATAGCACTGCGACACCTATGTCATGGTTCTGCTTTGGCGCAACTTATAAATATCTTCAGAACAGTCTGACTCCGATTCATAAATTGTAGTTTCAATTCCAATTCCTTTCCCCAATTTAGAACTTGTACTGAAGTTACCTAAAATAAAATATTTTTTTTATTAGTATGGTTCGGTATTGTTACATGTTTTTTTTTTGTTAAAATTGAAGGGGTTTGGCAACACTGCTTTTTACATTACTTGAAACTAAGGGAGGGTATGGCAACACTTGAAAAACTATATGAGGGAAACTTAAAAACTAAGGGAGGGTGAGTTCATTATACAATTTTAAAGGAAATTTAAAATCTAGTTGTAGACTGTTGGTTGTTGAATGCTGGTTCCTGTGACCTAACCTAAAAATAAAGATTAGTATTTTTGGAGAGAAATGGATATGATCTGACAACATTTTTTTTATGAGTTAAAAACTATATTTAAGTACAAATAAGTTCTGCAACAGTTCCAGTTATTATTATTACTGTTGTAAAAGTATTATTTATTCGCGAGAAAAAAACTGAATAAAACGTGACACCTACTTAACCTAAACTACCTTATATCTAAAGCTAGTCCCATTTGTAAAACTTCCCGGGCAGTTTTACAAAAGAGATTTCGCTATCCATTCACACACCACACCTTAGGTAATGTCACGTCGTATTCAATTTTATTAAGTTAAATTTAACGCGAAAGCTTATTTGGAAACATTGCAGACACGGTGGACATTGAGTTGGAACCTTTAAGGCCACAAAAGCAAAGGACATTTAGGTAGAAAAATAGCAAAAAATAGTTTGTTGCCATTTCATATCGGAGAAGATAAAATATAAATAGCCATATGGGCTGTACATAATTGTAGGAATATATATAAAAAGGAATAGCCATCTAGACTATTGCACATAATTAGGGAATAAATACTAGTGTTTAATAGCCATGTAGACTATATTAAATTGGCCAAAAAGCTCAAATTCATAGTAGATCCTGTCGTTCACTAGTTTACAATAAAATCAATAAAAATAAGGAATAGCCATCTAGACTATTGCACATAATAAGGGAATAAATAAATACTAGTGTTTCGAAAATTGACCAAAATTGAAAAACTTTACTAGTACAAGCGCAATTCAAAATAAGAAATAGCCATCTAGACTATTGCACATAATAAGGCGAAGTACTAGTGTTGTCGAATAGTTCACATTTATCTCAACGGAAATAAGAAATAGCCATCTAGACTATTGCACATAATTAGGGGTCTTTCAAATCTCAATGGAAATAAGAAATAGCCATCTAGACTATTGCACATAATTAGGGATTTTTCAAACTTATCTATGGTGGACCCGGTCACTAGTTCACATTCAACTCAATAGAATTTAAGGAATAGCCATCTAGACTATTGCACATAATTGGGAAATTAATAAATACTAGTGCAATGACATCGGCCAAAATGTCTTTAAAATTTATAACTTCAATAGCTCACACAAAGTTCACTAAAAAAAGAAATAACCATCTAGACTATTGTACAAAATAAGAGAGTAAATAATGCTAGTGGTATTTTAAACAGTCAAACTTCACTAGTACAAGCTCAATTGAAAAAGAGAAATAGCCATCTAGACTATTGCACATAATAATGGGAAGTACTAGTGTTGAATAGTCTCCGAGACTATAATTGGCCCGAAAAGCTTCATTAGCACACGCTCAACCCTTATTAACACATATCCAACCCTTAAAAACACCACCTAAGCACCGTCAGCCCCCCACCAACCCTGCCGGGCAGGAAGTCAAACGAACAAAGGGGGCACCAAAAGAGAAAGAACTCATCCCAAGTTCACCCAAATAACATTCCACTTCCAACCAAGAACAGAACTTCATACAATGAGCCACACCGGGCAAGTGGCCGAAGCGAGCTATACCAGAGAAGAAGCCCAGGGAATCCGCCCCATAAATGGAAGGTCGCTTCCTGAGACTAGATGAACAAGAGCGGTGCAAAATAAAGGCAAGAATGCGACTAATGAAGAAATGGGGAATAGCCATCAGGCTTATAATTACATACATCTGAGCTCCAATTGTATTAATTACCTAAACTTAAACTATGAATATATCTATAAGAGAGATTTAAACTATTGTGTTGCCATATTACATTTAAAGGTCTTTGAATAAAACAAAATTATATTAAAAAAACAAATTTAAATAAGTGTTGCCATTTACAATGTTAGGGAAATTTCATGGTACTAAAATAAAATCCTCAAGAAGTATTCAATCTTGTCCAGATGCATTCCTGAAAATGAAAATAAATATCTCATGCTCATGCTTTGCTATAAATATTTATTTTTGGTAAAATTTTTACTTAATGCATGCTTCATGCTTGGATCAGTACAGTGAGAAAGAATAGATTCAATAATTGAAACAACTTAAGGGTGTCATTTTTCAATAAATCTTCCACGTCACATATTTGAATTTGAAAATCTTTTAGATATGTCAATATAACAAATGTGGTGCTATTTTAACAGAAACGTTGGTTAAAACTTTTGATGTAGTTTATAATTGATTTCGGAAACTGTTTAAAATATTAAGAATAAATAAATTATGAATGTACCATATGAATCATGTCATGTTGACCACTTTCAATAGAATTATAAAAAAATAAATGGAAATCTTTATAAAAAAAAAAACTGAATAAAACGTGACATTACTTAACCTAACCTAACTTATAACTAAAAGCTAGTCTCATCTGCAAAACTTTCCGGACAGTTTTGTAGAAAAGATTTTGCTTATCCATTCACACACCACACCTATTGTGTCACGTCATATTCAGTTGTGAAGAAAGTTTAAAAAGGATAAAGTTAATATTGTATAAGTTTAAAAAAGTCAACAATTCATAAATCCATAGATATAGAAAACAATTTTTATGGAAGTTGAGAATACAAACAAAGAGAAAAAATAAGGAACTAAATTTAATGTTTATTGGATATTGTTAAAGTTAAAGTTGCCGTTTAAAATAAAATATTTAAAAGTGGATATTGTATCTTTCTCATAGTACTGTACAAAAATAACAACAATTATTTTTTATTAGTAGTTCACTATTCATTTATAAATATAAAATATAATTTCATACATGCACTAAATAATAAAGTTTTCATTGCTTTATATTATATACAAGTAAAAATATAGAGGACTATTTGTTAATATCAAGTTGTCAAAACTGTCAAAAATCACTTACCCCGTGTCTGATGTCTTCGGAGGCTGAAGTGCAAATGATGTATGTCGCCATGTTGGTTTTAGTTTGTAAAGATAATAGAAGGGGGAATTTGCATAATATTTAATAGATATTATTTATTAATTAACAAGCCAAATCTTGTATAAATATAAACAGTTGTACTGCACTTCACGTAAATTTTTACAAAAATACATGTGTATGTGTGAATTTTATTTTATTATCAAAATTGCGACATTTCTTGGGGTAAGTCTAACTATCAATTTTACTTGCATGGAAATATGCCAGGGTAGTATTTATTTAAAAAAATTATGTACTCCTATTTTCCGCACTTGATCTTCACGTTATTAATTTCTGCTGCAAGAATTATTAAATTTTTATCTCGCTTCTTTGTCGTATACGCATGGCATCTTTGAATATAAAATCTCAGGAAAGAGGGTTGTAATCTAGTGGCTGGATGAAAAACTGCGACAGAAGTCGTTATTTTGAAAACTCAAGTATGACTCATTTCTTGTTTTCAGTTTCTTGTATCTTATATTTTTTTAGGACGGCACGCCACTGTCTAACAGAAATGACGAATAACTATCCTCTATGTGCAAAACCCATCCCGGTCGCAAGGTTATTTCTTAAACCCTCCTTCCTGAGATTTTATATTCAAAGCATAGATGTTATCTGCGTCTAACCAACCTAACCAACGACAAAAATTAAATAGAAACATTAGTGTAACCACGGTAACTGATATTTTCAAATATTTTATAAACTTGAATATGCCATTAATGTCATTCTTATCATTTAGTAAGGTGATTTTGGCGTTGACAATTTGTACTTCATTGTGTTGATAGTTCCGTTAGTTTATTCTACAAATTCTTCGTACATTTTATCCATTATTAGATTTGTATACTATACTATCAGTTTTGACAATTATTTACTTCAGCAATCACACGATTTCACCCGACAAGATGATGTCATCAATCTCCTTTCACCCCTAACGATTTGAATCACAAGGTTACAATTGATGACGTAAGGAAGAACAACGGGAAATGGAGTGTACTTAATATTCAAAAAGTGGATTGCAAAAGAAAATATAATACCCACATTATAAAATACGAAAATAAGTTCATAAAAAATTGAATATTTTGAGTGGCCATTATATTTATAATGCGGGCATATCATTAATTTTATTTGTATAAATAGACTACGAGTATTACAGTATAATTATAAAGAAACCGAAAATATGTAACAAAATATCATTATCATATATGGCACAATATTCCTAGAAGGAACAACGCCTTAGGTATCTAAAATATTTGCTTCATTAAAGATACGGAATTTTCGTTAATATTTCACTCTCACTGAATTTCCTCAAGAATTTGTAGTGAAATTTCATTGAAATGCAGATTCTTATAATTATGATTAATCACTTTTTTTTGACATTCTGAAACGGACTATAAAATTTTTCGTTTCATGTCGATCACAGCGCTGGCGTTTTCCATACTGTTGCATACTGTGCCACAGGAGTGTTACCGGATGATAAGGTTTTCCAGGGGACAACAATCTTTCTGGTTGTATCCTCAACGTCAGTGGCGTAGGTAGGAATTTGAAATTGGGAGGAGGGATTTTGGAAGAATAATAATTTAATAAATTTTAAACATTTACAAATATTTCAGTTTTATCAAATTAATAATTACAACAAACTTTATAAGCCGAAATTTAATCTCCTTTTTTCCTACAATGTATAAATTGTATATAATTTATTCTCATTATTGGGGGGATTATCTACGCCACTGCTCAACGCCCCCTTTCTTTCTCTTGACATTATCATCTCATCCTACATAGCAAGGTGTATAAGTTACCTAACTCAATAATTATCAAGTGTTAGGTGTCTCTAAACCTCTGCACGAAACTTTAATGACATAATTTTATACTGATTATAGAACAAAGTGATTTTCTTGAAGTTCGCAAGTTCATTCCAGGTTTGGCCTGATTTAAATCATGATTTATATTAACGGATTTTTTTAATAAAAATCATTGATTTATCAAAGATAAAAAAATACAAATTAAAATGAAAATGTATTTATTTGCTACAAAACTGTTAATAACAACCAAAATAAGTTGTGTATTTAATAATAACTTAAAATTAAATGATATTTTATCACTTTTAATTGTCATAATACAAGAAAGAATACTAAGTATTTCAATGTGTAACAAAAAATAAAAAAAAATTGTTACTCTTCTTGTTTTATTCAGATGAATACGTGTGGATTTATTGGAAATTTCGTTTTTGTTTATAAAATAAAGTATTAATATTGCTTTCAAAATAATTAGAAATACACGGTAAAATTTATGGGGGTGTTCAGCACTCCCACAAATGAATAAATATTTAAAATCTTGATGTTCAAATATTGTTTATTGGATTTATATTTATTTTACATATGTACCAATATACATATTGAAGCAATTATTTTTAAATATCAAAAAACTTATTCAATGCAGAGACATCTTTGGGCTGCCTACTAGTGCATCCCCGACCAAAATACAAACCCGGCGCATATGATTAGAAAAGTGTTGTAACATTAGAATAACTTTAAAAATAAAAAATTCAAAGAAAAATTATGGTTTATTTGATTTTTATCAATCCTGGTTCATTCAAAGCGAACATTTTTAGTGTCACAGGTTTAATAGTTCATTTAATTATTTATAATTATGTTATTAATTAAATAAAACTATAAACAGTGCCTACAAATAATAATTTATTAATTAGTTATTAGGATGTACGTGTCTAATACCTTATAAAAACTATGAAACCAGAGGCACTAAAAATTTTCGCATCGAATACAATGCCCTTATTATTGCGAATTGAAAAAAAATATTTTTGTTATATAAAGTTTCGTGCAGAGGTATAGACAGGGGCGGATTAACGAAATTACCGCCCTTAGGCAAACTAAAATTTGCCGCCCCCCACCCCCAACCTAATTTTTTTTTTAAATTGGTATAATAATTATTATTATTTTTATGTTGATATGAAGATCTGAAATCAATGCAAACAGATTAAATATGGTTATTGAATTTGTAAACTAAATTAAATTATTTTTATTATAAACATTAAAATAGAAACAACAAAATTTGGAGCAACCGATACAGATATTTATTGCAGACATTTACGGCGTGCCTTTTGTCTTGCAAATTCTTGAATAACCGAAGTCAAGTCAAGGCTATCAATCGTTTTACTCTCTATGGATAATAACGCCATAGAATTGAGCCGATCTTCCATCATCGTGGATCGCAAATAATTTTTTATTATTTTTAAACAGGAAAGGAAATACTCTTAATTTCCTAATTTTTGAAATATTCTGACTGATTTTGTAAATTATTTTGAAAAAACATATAGCGACCCGAAAAAATTGCCGCCCCCAAAAATTTGCCGCCCCAGGCACGTGCCTGTTGTGCCTGTGCGTAAATCCGCCCCTGGGTATAGAAACACCTTGTATGCATATTTCGATAATAATAATTTAACACTATCAACAGACACGTATTTGGTGAGAAAATGAAATTAAGGGAGTAAACAAATAATTCTGATATACTGGTTGTATCCGGTGTATCTGCATACATACAAAAATTTCCTCTTCAATTTTTTATTATACAGGGTGTTCCATTTAAGTGTGCCACCATTGCTGTGTCGAGAACTAAAGAGCTACGAGGTTGGTTAAATTAGCAAAGAACCATTTTACAAGACTAATACAACGAGCAAAAAAACCTAAATTTTAATTTTTCGCCACAAAACTCTTTGTCTCCAAATTTTTATATTTTTGGACTTAAGTAGATATTGATGTGCTGATTTCAAATTTTTAAACAGAATTCAATTATCTCTTTCCGTTCTCGAGATATTTGAATTCAAAATTATACCTAAAAAATCAGGTTTTTTAGGTATATTCCTTAAATAGTTAGGTTTACGACTTCGGCGACCACATCATTCGATTCTACGGGCAAAATTACATAAGTGTACCAATTTTCAGATTTTTATCTCAACATATAGAATTTCTACAAGGAAGAAACTGAAAATGGCCAAAAATCGAAAAAAATCTAAGGTATACCCTTTATGATTTTTTCCAATTTTGCCAATTTTCGTTTTTTAACTCTAAAAATTGTATCCGTTGCAATAAAAATATAAAAATAGGCATACTTATGTAATTTTGTCCGTAGAATCGATTGGTGAAGTCGCCGATGTCGTAAACCTAACCCTTAAAGGGGTATACCTAAAAAACCTGTTTTTTAGGTATTGCCAAAACTCAACTTCGAATACGAATATCTCGAGAACGGTAAGAGATAATTCAATCCGGTTTGAAAATTTGAAATCACCGCATCGATATGTACTTAAGTCTAGAAAATGGAAAGTTTTGGACAAAAAAAGTTTCTCGGAGAAATTTTGAAATTTAGGTTTTTTCAATTTTCTCATTTTTCACCTAGTCGTACCAAACAACGTGTATGTGGAGAAAACATTTCTTTATGTAACTTTTCCCGTAGACTGGTATAATCGTTGAGATAGTATCTCTACCCATTTTAGAGATATAGCAAAAAAATACACTTTTTGATGTGCAATTTTGACATCAAATATCTCAGGAACGAAAAGAGATAATTAAATTCCGTTTGAAAATTTGAAATCAACGGGTGGAGATCTATCAATGTACACTATTTCCTAAAATTAAAATTTTGGGTACGAAAATAAGTTTTTTTGGGATATTTCGCGTTTGTCAACACAATTTTTGGTTTATAATGTTGTTTGGTTTATTTTAAATCTGACAGTATTTAACTTGAAAACATTATATTGTCACAATTTTATAAAATTGGCGGAATAAATTTAGTTAATATTCTCAAAGATACAAAATTTATGAATGTACTTACATAAATAAAATTTGAACATTCTACGGCTAATCATTTTTGAGTTACGCGAGATACCTACGTAGGTACGTTTTTTTCGCGATTACAATACTTCCTTTACTTTGTATAAAACAGTAAAAATAGATGTAATTTAAATAGATGAAAGTACCGGTACATGAATATTTACTTTCAATAATTTCTAGTTTATCAACTCTAAAAGGTACATAAATATTTTTTTTACGTTTTGACATTAGTTTTTTTGACCGTATTATTTTTATCGAGCCGTCTCTTTGATTTGTATTCGGCGTAGGTGTTATTGTATTTGATGAATTTATCAAACTAACATGACATTTATTGTTTTAATGCTTTTAGTGTTTTTTATTGTATCAATGTCAACCTTTGAATGCAAATATTTTCACAGCCATTTTCGTTTAGCATTATTGAATGCTTTTTCAAAATCGATGAAGCCCAAATATTGTTTACTGATCTACTTTTTCCGTGCATTGCCTGAATTTGAAAATATGACCTGGTATCGCTATATCAATGTTACTGCTTCATTCTTTTCTGAAATGATAATCAACAATGATTCAATATAATTGATACTGCGAGGCGACTATATATAGTTTTTTCTAATATATACTATAAATCATTTACATACGTACATAACAGCAGGGGATTTTAGTAGAAGAATGTTAAAAACAATTTAACAGAGACAAACTAGATAACAAAACTGCATATAACAAGATTTAATAATATACGAGCAATTTGCCTTATCAAGGATAAATAGTAAGCATTTTGTATTTATCGCAAATACAAGTCTTTTTAAGCCAATTTTGTTTGAGTTTGTATGTACTGAAAGTGACAGCAAGCATTCGAAACAAATAGCCAATATCGAATATATACAGAATGGTGACTTGAACACCCGAACATAGGGATTTAACAAGTAAAATAATATTTTCCTAATTTCCTGCTTCCCTAATTATTTTAAGGAAAAAATACTCAAAAAACATTTGTAGAGCATTAAATTTTACATCTGAATCAATAAGCAGAAATAATTTTACGTTCCTTGTAAGCTCATAAATTAGATAAAAAAAAAGACGTAAATCACACCAAAAATAGCGGTAGCCATGGAACTGAGACGAAAATGAAAAAATGTTTCGGTTTATCTGTCAAGTTACCAGCTTTAGTTTATTTTTATTATTATTTGAAATTACAGTTAAAGAGAACAATATTACTAAATTAATTTTGAATTAAAAAAAATAAAAACAAAATAAAATTGCTACATTTTTTAACGTAACTTGACAAAACAGTAATTACAAATAATAATAAAAATAAACTAACGCAGCTAACTTGACAGATAAACCGTTAAACATTTGTTCATTTTTGTCTCAAATTCATGACTACCGCTTAGGAGGATTTACGTCATTTTCATAACTAATTTTTGAGCTTACGAGGCAAGTAAAATTAATTTTGTTTACTGATTTACATGCAGAGTTTTATGCTCTACAACTTTTATTTGAAGCTTTTTCAATTAAAATAATTAGGGAAATAGGAAATTACAAAAATATGATTTTACATATTAAATCCCTATGTTCGTGTGTCATCACTTTGTATGTCAAAAATGGTAATGTACGATGAAAATATCATTAAACAATTACAACTAAAAGTTGTATTTCTATATTTTACAAAAATTTCAAATATTATTACAAAAAAATTTATCTGTTATTCGTTAAAGTGAAAAGAGTTCGTTTGACCTATTTTTACCAAAAGTTGACATTCATATCAGAATCTTAAATATGAAGTTCCGTTGTTGTAACATATGCTAACAATAGTTATTTGTCATACTAGAGAGGAAAGCGTACCTTTTTATCACTCGAGCTCGAGTTTGACTCAGGAGAATAGCGAGTAAGGCATTTCAGTGAGAGTGGAAAAAGTGCTTTCCTTTGTGTAGACACAACATTATTATCACGACATATTTTAAAAATCGATTTATTTGAACGAAAAGGCGCAGCAACATGATAAGTTAGAAAATTAGGTTATGAGTGTACTTATGGGCGCCAACTACATGAGGGCATCGGGGTTCATGCCCCCAAAGAGACATTTTCCTAGTGCAGTGTATATTTTGACATCAGTAAAAAAGCACTGTATTGTTATTATTTAAAAAAAATATTTTACCTCCTTCCATTTTTAAGTAACTGACTTCTACCCTAAAATAGGTGTTAGTTACATCAGTAAAAATATTACCAGTAAATCGTTCGCATCAAAAAACCTATGTATACATACAAATTTTCATTTTAAAATTCTCACTAGTACAGCCACAATTACAAATTAAATATCAGCCAATAGGAATCCATATGACCAATAATAATGCGCGTTTCAGGATGTACCGGGGATCCTGAGACGCTAGTAGTCAGTCCCGCTCTGCGGGACGCCGGGGCGGTAGTGGACCTTCGGGCCTCCGCCCCGCCTGGTGGTCTGGCTACACCGCCTTCCAGGGCATCTCATGCCTTGAAGGTGATCTAGTTCAACTGGCCGGGAATTAGAGCACGCTTTAGCGTGTACTCTAATTCATAGCCTTCTGAAACCAGAGCACATTCTGGAGCAGTTTCGGTTGCTCTAAATTGTGATCTGGTTTCAGTGGGTCAAGAATTAGAGCATTTTGACGTGTTTGCTCTAATTCTTGGCCTACTGAAACCAGAGCACATTCTGGAATAGTCTTGGCTGCTCTGGATTGTGCTCTAGTTTCAGTGGGTCAAGAATTAGGGCACTCAGAAGCGTTTGCTGTAATTATTAGTCTGTAGAAACCAGAGCACATTCTTGAGCAGTTTTGGCTGCTCTGGATTGTGCTCTGGTTTCAGTGGGTCAGGAATTAAAGCGTGTTGTAATATTTGCTCTAATTCTTGGCTTGCTAAAACCAGACTACGTTCTGGAGCAGTTTTGGTTGCTCTGAATTGTGTTCTGGTTTCAGTGGGTCTTAATTAGAGCATCTTAAAGTGTTTGTTCTAGTATTTATTTTTTCTTGTAATTTTTTGTTTTGATTATGGTCATTATAAGAAATTTTGGCCCCAAGGAAAGTTTGAAAAGTCAGCGTCTATGATTTTCGGTAAACTTTGAGTTGTCAAATTGTGAAATAATGTGAAAAAAAGAAAAGAACAAGGCATAATTGCCATATATTTTTTAAAAAATATCATTATTAAATAAGAATTTTTAATATAATATATTTTTTTTCATTTTATTCGAAATAATATCCATGTTATACTGTACATTTTCCTGTTTAGAGAGAGAAAAGTAATAAAAATAAATAACGTTGTACGTTGGTTACAGATATCAAACGGGCTGTATTTTTAAAAATTTAATAAGCAACTCGGAAAATACATACATCCTAACATCCTCGAAAGTTAGGACCTTGGTATTCGCATCTACTTATTACAACTTCCTTGGAAATAAAGACGTACTTACATTCCTTGTAACTGAAATAACTATTATTTCATGTTAGAGAAAACAAAAGCACGTTAATTACATAAAGCTAACACTTCTAGAAATATGAAAGGATTTTCCGGTTAAAGCCGTTGCCATGGTGACTGCCGCGTTCTGATTAACGACTCCTTTCGTGTTACCCCTATTGTCAGCTCAGAGCTGTCACCGCTGTCAGATAACCATGTATAATCTATTTCCCACAGCTGATCCTCACGTCATCAATTGTAACCATGTGATTCAAATCGTTGGGAAGAAAGGGAGATTGATGACGTCATCTTGTCGAGTGAAATCGTGTGATTTACGAAATAAAAAAAATGTTAAAACTGACAGTATTGTATACAAATATAATAACTTAATAACCGATAAAACTAAAAAGTAATTGTAGATATAACTAAGGAAACTTCCAATACACAATGAAGCAAAAATTGCCCCCGACAAAATAACTGTCATAAATGACATTATTTCATTTTGGAAATCATAAACTTGTTTATAAGCCATCAATTGCGGGCGTAATTTGGCTTTTGTCGCCCGTGGGCGTATAAAGTTGCTAAGCACTAGTTACTCAAACAAATTAAAATTGCGGTTAATGAATAAATTTTTAGACTTCAACTTGGTATGTGCAGCCTCAGAATACTTTCTACAGACTATGTAAGCATAGATAATAGTGACATCTTGCGACGCTTCGACGCATTTTTTCCGGAAATCGTGCCGTGAGAGTTATATAGTTTAGCCGTTTATTATAAAGAAATTGCGAAAAAATGAGTAATTCGCACGGAAAAAAAAACAAACAATAATTGCAGTCAAATATCATCCAACTGAAATAAATAAATTTATACTTCGCATCTGTCCCACTAAATATAATAGGAATTATTGCGTAGTCTGTGTATTTGATTACAACAGATAATTTTATGTTAATTCCAAATTCCACCCCTTGTGTCAAAATCACTAACTATGTTATTGAAATTTGATTTCCGCAATAATTGCAATTGATTATTACAAAGTCAATAATATTATAATTTATTATTACTCTGAAGAAAATTGCTAAAAGTAATCAAATTATTTCCTTGATTACGACAAATTTAGTCATATTTTTCACTGATTAGCTCAACTATTTTGATTGTAATAATTCTTTAGGGAAACAATAACATTCGATTTAATTTATTGATGATATTTTTCATTCATACCTTAATCACGATCACGAGTTTATAAAAGCTTGTATTATTGGTACAATTAATACCGCCCAAGAATTCTGGCATAGCTTTGCCTCGCGAAATTATTCCTAAAACCATAATTTCTTCGTTGATGTGCCCCACATGATTGCTGCTAAACAGTTTGCGACCTTTCGATAACTTTTCTTATGAAATATAGCTAAGTCGACACTTTGGAATCCACCGTATATAATAACTGACATGAAAGGAAGAATTTAATGTTTTCCCAACGAAACTCTGTATATAGCATTCCGCAATTTCCCGGAAAAACTTATAGCGTAAAACGCCCGATGGCACTGTATTCACAAAAGAGATGCTTACATAGCCTATTTTCGTGCAACAAGTGCGTAGCATCAGCATTTGTTACGCAATGACTGGGGGCAGAATACCTGTATATAAGCTTTTTCAAGTACAGTAAATAGCAGAACAATTAGTACTTCACATAAGTAGCCATTGTTAGCTGATTTACAATGAATTTAATCTCGTACACACTGTACACTTTATCAAACTTAACCTTGTTTGAAATTAAACGTTGATTATTTCTAACTTTACCTAACCTAATTTAGATGAGGTGTATAAAATTATGGCTATTATAATTTTAAATTTTATAAATTTATTGTGAACTAATTTGTGAAAATTTACGAGTTCATGCAGTTTATATTTTTAAGTTTAAAATTTTATCCAAAACCGTGTAATTATAACGCTATAACTATGATGTCGATTCAGTTGGATCAGTTCAGATAGATTAGTTGGATTAGTTTACTTTTCGATGCAAATGGAATGCCTTTGAATCACTTTAATCCATGAAGCTTTGTTATTTTAATTTTATTATTATTTTCTTTAAATTAAATTACAACTTATTTTATGCCTTTGGATGACTTTAGCCAGTGTAGCGGTTGTAATTTTAATTTTATTACTATTATTTTATATAAGTTTTGCTTCGTCTGTCATCTCGGATGGTAATTATAAAATTTAAGTTTTAATTGTTTCCGCATTTTAAATTTCCAATTTCTCCATTTTATTTTTCAATTATTTAAAAGTACATCAAAAGCATGTGACAACCTGAACTGAACCTTCTGATCTACCTCTGCTAGTGGATTACTTGATGATCTGATCCCGTCAAATGGAATGAAAAATAAATGATCCGGATTTAAAAGTGTAAGTTAGATCAGATCCAAGTGGCAAATGGAATACGCCTTATAACTCACCATTCGTTGTTTCGTATCATATTAACTATGTTATAAAACCTTTACTCAATTTTTTTTATTAAATGTTATCTTAAAACGTCAATTGCCAAAAAAAAATTTCAGTATTTTATATCAATGAGAAAAATACTCCATTCGGCCGATCAACCTAAAGGCCTTGTGAGCTAAATATTTCTCACGTGACTTATTTGTAATATTATACACTTGTACCATAAATAATTATGAATACATTTCTGTAAATTAAATCCATTGAATACTATGAGAGAGAACAGCTAAAATAATTATTGAATATATCTTGAAACTAGAATATTGTTGCAGGTGACGAGACGAACGTGATTCATCCATGGCTTCACTGCGTGACAAAAGACAGCCTGAGTGTTGCCTGGGAACCATGGAACCAATCCGTGGCCTACCTCGTAGAAATCAGAAACAACAAAACATTGGAATGGACTGTCATAAATATGGTGAGTTCCTTGTAGTAATCAAATATCAAAACCCAAAAATAATAAAATTTTAAATGGTTGGGCAAAAGTTACATACAAATCACACAATCTAAACAAAAAATATTACATTACAAACGAGATCAATCCACATAAACACAAACATCGAAATATCAATCAACCCTATACAACTTTTGCTGGCTCGTTTAAATAACGTATATGTACAATACCTTTGCTAAAATGGGTCAGCAAGAGTTGGAGAGTTGAATAATATTTCAATATTTGTGTTTGTATAGGTTAATTATACAGGGTGTTGGAAAATGTGTTCATGATTTATAGAACTTGGAGAAGAAGTCAGAATAAATCGAAATGTATTATATCATATGTGTCCAAAATTGAACCATTTCCGAGAAATGGAAGTTTTAATTTAGATGTAATTTAAGTAAATACAGATAGCCATGATTTTTAAAAATTTTTAATGAAGTTGTTGCGTAGAAACGTACAGCCATATAAGTGTAACAGACACTGAAATAATGAAATAAAGTAATATTAGAACGTGCACTAGCGGCACCAACGAAATCCGAGAGAGACAGCCTGTCGCAGGTGTTTCTGTTCTTGTCGTACAGTTTTAAAAGTTTCTAATATCATAGAATGTTAACCATGCAAAATGTCAGCCATATGAAGACAGTAGAAAATTATATCACAGAATAGTTATATACAGAAGCGACAGTGAGACAGAGAAACTAAAATTAGAGAGAAATGGGGAATGCCAACAAATTTAAAGGGCTCATCGTTTAAAATTGGAAAGTTTCGTCATATATTCGTGGCTCCAGTTTCTCTATTTATCAGTCATTAGCGCACCTGGAAAATTTTTAATAGGGGGATAATAATAAAAAATAAAAATACAGAAATTTATTTCAGACAAGCAACAAATATATTATCATTTTGATAAAAGTTAGAAAAAATAATTATCAAAAAAGAATTATTATTTTTCACCTAATCCAAAGGGGAAGAAGCTGTATTAGCTTTCCACACTTTGTCGACGTCCATGTATATGATGATTCTGGCTGCTTCAAAGTTATACTTTTAAATAATTGTTGAAAAATACACAACGGTGAAGCTTGTAAGACAAAATTCCGAACAACAACAACATATTTATACATTATGGAAAACATAATTTGGAGAGTTTGTAAATTTTAGAATAACAAATGAATATTTTTATAATTACATATTTTGTTTAAAAAATACTTTTTATATAAATATTGAAAAATTGATTAGTATTAATTAAAGGTGTAGGATATTGCTTATGTGAGTTAGTAAAAAAAATGGATTTCTCCATTAGATTATTAAGAAAATTATATGTAAGACATAGAATATTTTATGCTATGAAATAAGTAATATGAATTTTAAATCAAATTAAAAGGTCAACATAATACTTTAAGGCCATAGAACTGAATAGGGTAACATCAAAGGTACCGACACGGAGTGTCGTTTCTGTATATGACTATTCCCTGCTGAAACGTCGAATATAGAGTGGAACATACAAAGATGGCGGATACAAATACCCCGCTTGGCTTCACAGCTGCGCGATTAGAATCCATCTGTAGTTATTCTTTAATTTGAGATGTCAACGAATCCAATAATGTTGCCGAACAATTCGATAAGTGCCGGGACTTCTAGAAAGAATTCGTTGTTTATTTTACCGGAGTTGTATCGCATAAGTTGAAATAGAAGGAAAACATTTCATAAATTTAAATTTAAATAATTATTTACAAGAAAAATCATAGTTGTCGGTATTTACATCTGAATTAAAACTCTCATATATCTGAAACGGTTCATATTAGGATACATGTATCATACTTTTCGATTTATTTTGACTTCTTCTCCATGTCTTATAAATCTTGAACGCTTATTTTTTAACACTCTTTATATATTAACATAATTAAATCCATTATAAATCAGCCATTATTGGTTGCTCAAAAATTATTGGACATAATTATTCACCGTATTCAGGGACGTATACATTTTATCCTGACTCTGACAGTAGGGTTACAAGCGGTTAGAAGTAGCAAGAATTTGGGTAGATGTCTAAAAGAGAAAGGTGTAATATTATGATGTAGATGTTAAGGGCACTAAAAACTCGGATAACTTAAAAATGAATAACTTTGATAGTTCCTATCATACAGAATTAAGTTGTGGATTGACTATAAGTGATCAATTTCCTAATTTACTACTATAATGGAGGACCCCATTGTTGAGTAAAAAAACAGTACGAAATACATTGAATTTCAAATTTGTATAGGCGTGAACGTGATACACGAAGAAAGTAAATTTACGTATAAAACAAATTATTGTTCTTGTCATGAACAGACATAATAATTTTTCATATTTTTTCAGACACGTTTTACAAATATGAGTTTCACCGACTTAGAAGCTGACACGGACTACCAAGTTCAAGTGTGGGGCTTCGAATCCCCCGAAGTGAACCAATCCTTGGGGCGACTTCTAGGCTCAAGACTGACGGGCTGGTTATCCACATTTTCACCTTACTTCATTCCTCATCCTGTAGAGAACATATCTTTAGCGATGCTCAGCTTGCAAGATGGAAAATTTAAGGTTAAAGTAGAGTGGATACCAAATGCAGGTAATCATTGTGTTATTTGTACTTTGTATTTAGATATCCTTAGTAGGCTGTAGGTGACTAGCTTGATGCTACAGTGGTTATAATAAACAAGGAGGTGCTATTGTGTGAGCGAATGATATGGTAATCAATTCCTTGTTTTGAGCTTAGATGGTTATGCTTTTAGACTCATGAATAGGTAAATGAGAATGTGAGAAATTAGGTGCAATCAGTTTTCTACAGTTAATTCTCATGTCATCAATCGTAATCACGTGATTTAAATAGTAAAGGTGAAAAGGGTGAAATCGTGTTATTTCCAAAGTAAACAAATGTCAAACTGACAGTATTATAATATAACCGATGTACTATGTGAATTGTTATTAAACAAAATTCAATGAATAAATAAAGCTTTCAAAATGACTACTTGTATAGACAAATTGGCAGCATAAAGTAGGCTGGGAGTAACTCTCATATACCTATTACTAATAGGTATATGGTAACTCTACCCCGAGTAGAGATGGCATTACTATACTTCCATTTTTAAGGAAAAAATTTAGTAACTTTTGATTTAAATTTAAATTTTATTTTTGCTTCTATTTTAAAATAAAGTAAACTGGTCAAGCAATGTATCTTGTCTATGATGTTAAACAAACATAAATGTCATATTGTCAATAATAAAAAGAATAAAAAATAATTCACAAAAATCAAAGGATTCGTTCAGATTTTAATAAAATAGATTTTGTAAGTAATATTTTCGAAAATATTTTATCTATTTATTTAGATATCTATAATATTTATTATTTACAGTTCAGCATTTTATATATTTTTTTGCAAATAACCGAATTACACGATTAAAAGATGCGTGAATGATGGTGGCGGGATTTTTCACTTGCCAATCAAAACATTCGCGGTCTTTTAAAGTCCTCAGGTAACATCACTCTGTATTTTGGAAGTATATTTATTATATAATTTTATTTATTTATTAATTCAATTTTTTTAATTAATTTCTCAAAATTTGATTGAGCTGGAATCCTCTATTCTTGCAGCAAAAATTAATGACATGAGAGTCAACTCGTGGAAACAGACCTTAGTTTGTCTAGGGAAATAGGAAATTACGAAAATATGATTTTATATGTTAAATCCCTATGTTCGGGTGTTCATTGTCATGTCAAATAAGCTGTTAGCTATAATCAGCTATAATAATATAATAACAATTTTATGATAGATGCCGAAAGTACGTTGCTTGGTAACCGTCCTATACCAAAGTTACAAAAGGAAACAATAAAAATTATTCCTAATCCAACATCAGTATACATTTCTTTTACTAATCTAATGCCATCCATAATATTTCATGTTATACTTTCTTATTAAGATAGATTATTTCATCATCGAGCTAAATGTAATTAAAAATTTTGCCCTGATTTCTGGTTAGTCATCCAATTATTTCAATAGCGTGAGTGATTTTTGCCAAAAATAGCCTGTAATATTGACCCTCAGAAAAAAATGTATTGTTTCGTGTTTATTCTTCTCTGTTGAAATAAATTTAATTAAAAACGATTTTTCTTACATAATTGTGTTGAAGCCTACCTAATTCTAATGTAAATGTCGCCATACGTCAAAAAATGGAAATATATTTCTTAACCAGTTTTGTTGCTATAAATAAAGTGAGTCCATTTTTCAAGCTTAATCATTGGAATCTCGAGAACCGAGATACGAAGTCGGTTAAATTGTGGAGAAATTGTCGCATTAGTTGGCCATTTTAATGATACTTTTGTTTTCTCGAAAAAATAAATAGGTCATGAGACGTGAGTAAGAAAATGATTTTGGTGAATTTACATTTTTACATAGCTTCATACAAGTTTCTAATTTGTAATTTGCATGTTCTATAGCTGCTTTATTACGAGGAATTGTTAGTGGTCCTTGAAATTTTTATAGGTTGTACACTTTTCGAGAAATGAATACTAACTTTCACGTTCATATGGGGCTCAAAGTAATCCTTAATACTATTAAAAAAAGATTTTTTTTCTCTTTTCAATGATGTAATACAGTAAAAGGGAAATTAAGAACGAAATTAGAAAATAATTAGTTTTATACATTTCGGTCAAGTGTGCTTTGGAAACAAAATCAAATATATTTTGTTTCATACAAAGTCTTTATCAAAGATCAAACCAATTAATGGTTTTTAAGATTGATTTTCTAACTGGATCGTTAATAATTAGGAAAACTTTACTGGAGTAACAGTCATTTAATCAATTTCAATAATACATCAAAATTTCTATTTTAAATTAATTTTCATCAGAGTTATAATTGGTTATTAAAAATTATTAAAGATAAATGTTACTGTTTAATAATTTTTAATAACCAATTATCACACTAATGAAGACTGCTTTGCAAGCGAAACGTTCTTGTATAAAAGTTGAATAAAGTTTTCCTTATTATTTTTATTAAAAAAAAATTGTAATACAATTTTATGATTATAAAACGATATATTTTCCTCTTTACATTGTTCCTTATAAATCCGAATTATAAGTCCAACCTATAGGTATCTGGTTTAAATAATGCGTAATATCCTTTCCTATTTTTAAATTTACCGCTATTCTTAGCCTAACATTTCTATTTAAAATTTCCCGCTATTTTCGGTGTCAACCGATACCATTTGTTTCAGTTCGATCGTAGCGCTGGCGTGTCCCATTACATTAGTAATTGTTTGGGTATTAACTGTCATGAATTGGACACTAATTTTAGTACTATTATTAGAATTCGTACTTCACTCTTTAGTTGCAATATTACCCTCCGAATTTTGAATAATAATTATTATTCTGCGAAAATTCTTGTAAAACTAATGTTATTAACTTTTTTTTACAGTTTATCCTGCTTGCCACTACGACTTAGTCCTATTTTATGGACAACGATACAAAGTAGAGGAGTACAGGGAGGTAAGTACAAATATTTTCTATTATAAGTACATAGTTGTTTACGGTCTTCTTATTTCTTTTTCAAAAAGTGGTACTACAGTTCACAGTAAGGTGAATAACGTTAAAGTTAGTAAATGTTTTATAATAAAAGAGATTCTTTTGTTTTGTTTTCGCAAAGGGACGATAAATATTAATGTTTGAAAAAGTTGTAGTAACCCGCGTACTAACAAACATGATTTATTTTTCTTGTTTTTTTAATTTCTTCATTAATTGCAATTCGTTGTCATTTAATTTTGCATTGACTGTTCTTAATTAGTTATTTGCTTTGTAAAAGAAGAACGATCGACTAATTGGTAGTTGACATGATTTCTATTTATGGGTAAATCAGAGTATATAAACTACTGTAAAGGGAATGCGAGTAGAAATTAGTGGTCACGTTTCATCAGCTGATAACTGTCAATCCGCCATTTCCGCTTTCATTTGTCATATACCGGGTGTCCCAGCTCGACCGACACATGGGAGTTTTACATGGGAAATCAGTTAATTATGAATAGTATCTCCCCAGTGCAAGATATTAACTTGCAATTTTGTATACTTATCGGAGAATATTAATTCTATGGATCACACTTATTTGAAATATGCAATTTTGTCTGCAAGACGAGATTTATTAAATTTAAAATCTAATATTTTCGTTCAAAATCAGATAGCCATGGAAATAAAAGAAAATATTTATCTGACAGTTTAGTGAAGAGTATCACTGATTTTAATTCTTATTCCCTGTATTTTAATATTATTTAAGTTGAATTTAGTTTCTTTTTGTTAAATAATGTACCAATATTACAAAAATATAAATATCTACAATGGTATATCATTAACTGTCAGAACTGTCACATAGATATTTTCTTTTATTTCCATGGTTGACTGATTTTGAACGAAAATGTTAGATTTTATAATTTAATAAATCTTGTCTTGCAGACGAAATTACATATTTCAAATAACTGTAATCCATAGAAATAAAATTCCCCAATAAGCATACAAAATTTCAAGTTAATATTTTGCACTGGGGAGATACTATTCATAATTAACTGATTTCCTATGTAAATCTCTCATGTGTCGGTCGAGCTGGGACACCCGGTATACAACAAGGTCTTGCAAAAAAATTAAGTGAAACTTTTTTTTGTTTACACATCGAACCTATAATATCTAATTTGTTGCTCTATATTATATAATTCTTTTTATTTACCATTTTATGTTATATAATATCGTTTTAAAATATACTAAAATAAAAGTCGCAAAAATTGTGACGTCTGTAGGTTTCGGCGTGAAGTTATCTACGTGTGGATGCCAGATCCCAAATATTGTGGTTTGGCGCTTTTGAAAGTTGGTAAAGTGTACAGTCTGTGATTTAAAGCATTGTAAGGCTTTTATGTGCCAATATATTTGTAGAATATTATTAAATTTGTCAGTTTGGAAGTTAAAGCATTGTACTTGACGTTTCAAACGAAGTGAAGTAGGTTATAAGAACCTTGATACCTCACAGGACAAGGGGAGAAATGGGGTAATTTAGCCGCGTTTTGAAGGATATCATTTTTCATAGAAGTTTTTTCATTATTAAAAGGCAGTTTAGTGAAAAATACGAGACTAATATTTTTCATTATTCTATTGATTATAGAGCTAAAAATGAAAAATCGTGCAAGATCTCTTTCAAATCTTTTTTCTTTGTACTACATAAATAGTTTTCTTTTAACATTATAAATATAAAGCCATTTTGTGCGTAAAAAACGGACGTTATCTTTCACGAAATTGTCTGCCATTTCTGTAGGAGTCGTTTGAAAACCTCTTTTGTGCCATTCGGCGGCTTCATTCTTCTCACCTAAGAAGTTGGTTAGTTCTACCTCTATAGTAGTTTCTATACTCTAAGGATAAATAAATCGAAATTCGGCTATTGCAAGTCGTCTTTAACGTAGACCCATTTCCAAATGCGATGTCATATAACTTATCAATTTATAAATGTAATGTGTTCAACTAATAAAAATGATTATCTCTTTTATTATAAATCTTTTAGTAACTTGTTCACCTATTAAGAAAGAAATAAGAAAATTGTAAATACTATTTATAAATAAATTCATTACCATTTTGGTCACATCGCATAAATCATTTTTCAATAAAAAATAATTGGTAAATAATTTTGTCCTCAATCCAAAATCGATTAGATCTACTATTGATATTTTTTTAACAATAACTTAGAGTTGTCCAAAATGATTATAACTATTTGAGCTTCTGCAAACCAAAATGTTTTTCAATCAAAATATATAAATAAGTTTAATGCATTTGTTTTAGCTCCTGCAATCATTCGAAACAGAATTCGACGATTTGGATTTCGAAATGGACGTAGCGGTAATGATCACCTCAAAAAATGGTGAAGAGGAAAGCAACAAAACCGAAATTAGTTTCTCTACGCCTTCATGTTTAGAAGTTATCAAAAATTTGACATTTTGCGGTAAGTACAAAATTGATTTATGCTAAAAGATTCTGTCAAGGGAAAATTAAAATAAAATGTAATAAACAAAATATCATCTTGTACGCCGTATGAGCCGGGAGTTTATTTGTCGCCTTCGGGGAAACTTTTTATCCCCTCCGTGAAATAAATTTAAAATCGTATATTACGAACAAGTTTTTCAATTGTCATATTAGATTATAAGAAGCGAATATCCAATAACATAAAATATAAGGTAAACAATTATGAAATGTGTTTTTTTCTTATTAAATAAAAATGCTACGAATAAGCTCATTTGATATTGATAAAAGTTGTAAACATAAAATAAAACTCCGAGTATTATTTTTCTACTAAAAAACAAAAATTCTAAATATAAACATAATTTAATTTTAAACGAAAATGAATTAAATGCAAATGGAGGTAATTAATTAGCCATTTATATTTAAACTCAGTTTAGTTAAATATTTGCTTTAAACGAAAAGAGGTCGAGTATTAATTTTCTGATTTTATGTTTTTCAGATAATGTGTTAATAATAATCTTTTTCTAAATTTAACTTTAATAATTAATCCCAAATAAACAATTTATAATTCAGTAAGTTGTTATTATTACACGATATGTAAGTACATAATTCAAAACGTTTTGAAGTATGCGTATATATTTTTTCTTTAATAATTTACTAATTTTATATTAAAATTCATTGTTTCAAGATTACAGGAATTAAAAAATTAATATTATCTACTTACCCTTCTTTTAATTAGTATTTTTAACAGAAATATCTGTGCTAAACATCAGATTTTCTACTGTGAATATATTTGTATAAATAAATATAAAGAAATTTTACAATTTTTTTTAAATGTAATTATACAGGCTGTTCAATAGGCAACTTTACTCAATTTCAAAGGATTATAACTCGTCATTTTCAAATGGAACACCCTGTATTTTATAATTCAGTTGGGTGTCTTTTTGTATTATGCTGTAATGTATCACCTTGTATATGTGAAAATAATTTTATGTTATACTCCTTGAGTGGACGAATAAATTCTATTATTAAATTTATTCTGTATATCTAGCTTCACAACGATATCAAAACTTCATGTTTTACTTCAACCATTTCAAAAGGGTGACAATTTATTTTTATAACATTGGAATATTTCCAGAAAAAACTTTCAACTTTGCAATTCATTTTTGGCCGAACCCCTTATTTTAAATAAAACAGGAATCTTTCGCGAAAAATTTTTTACGTTTATCGGTCTACAGTTTCGATACCGGTTATTTTAAAACACTTTTCTGATTTCATTTTATTCAAAATTACTACAGATTCCAAATATTCAAAGCGCAAATCAATATTGTTGTTAAATAAATTATATTGCATTATTAAAGAAATTATAAAGTCAATTAAAGTAACATTAAATTCGTTAAATGATCTTTCAAAATTAGAAATGGAAATTGCGAGGTTCTACCGCTAAAATTATAACTCGTAACTTTGTTGTTATGTTATAATGAATTCAAATTTTCACGTTATCCATTACTGCTGCTATACACATTGATTGATGAGGTGAAGATTAACTGCGGGAAATATAGAGTACATGTCATGTTCACCACAAGACTACGTTCAACTCGAAATATATGAATCTCCGATATTACAATTTTATCACTTTTTCCATCTGAGTATAAAGTATTTCATAAAAAGATTTTATTTCTGATCTATTGTACGATTGCTAAAAAACGCATTAAATATACACTTTTTAAAAAAATCATATGAAATGTAATACTCTGAATTTGTGTGATGAATAACTGAACTGGAAATGTCTCGTAAGACCGAATTTCACATTAACTTTACTTCAACCATTAGATGTCGCTATTGACGTAGTTCTAACTATTCTTATCTAAAATAGTATACAGGTGTTCCACAATTACAAGACAAAAAATAAATGGTATATACTGTATGACATGCTAATTATAAAACACAAAGATTTTTTTTTTAATTCGCAAAAAAAATGTAACGTATTTCAAGCAAATATTTTTTTTGCCATTGGTCGATAGTTATTTTTAATATTTTTTTTTCGAATCTTCTAATGGGGGTTTCCAATATTTTTTGAATTTTTTTATATGATAAACTTTAAAACAAAATATTGGACCCATATTTTTTTATTTTTCCAAAAAGTTGATAGTATCCGAGAAAAAAATTAATAAAGTTTACGGACAATGGGTGTGACGTCATTCCCCTGACTAGAAAAAGATAGTCCATGTGCGCTATGAGATAGAACTATAAGTAGCTAAAAAACTGAAGTGAAGTTAGGCTACGAGTACCGCGTAAATTCAAACATTGAATATAAACATAACCTGCTTTCGTGATTCATGCTTTCGATAGATGCATTTACCAGTTACCACGTGTGTGTGTTCTCATATATTTTGAAATGAAATGAAATCGAGCTTGCACTGTCATTTTATCACATGAAGCTAGCTATCGGAGGCAGTGTTGCGAACCGTTGAAATTAAAACTTATGTACTTATAGTTGGCAACACTGATCAGGGGAATGACGTCACAAGGTCATTTAAATAAAATTTTAATTTCAATTTTTAAATAAAGTATTCAACAATTACATATTATTTTAGTTTTATTACAATATACTCACGACCAAAATTGATATGCAGAATATATATTTTAAAAAGGCGTTGTATTGGAAACCCCCATTGCGTTCATAATATCTAATACTAATAAATGTCTAATATCGTGTAATTAATAGCTACTCCAGTGGTTCAAAAAATGTCTATTTCAACTTAAATAATGATCATATTATTTGACTAGTGAAATAATAGAATTAACAACTTACCTTTTTGTTTTTGTTTACCATAGCACCTGCGATGCCATTGGGTCTAACAGCAGAGGAAGTAGCAGTTCAGATCGTCCCAGTAAAACATACGACATACTACGATATTACCCTTCACTGGAATCGGCCAGAATATTTTCCTGATTACTACAGGGCAGTTCTGTCGTCTCTCAACTTATATCTCAATGAAACAGTACCAGGGGTGAGTACAAACGCATTCCTCTTATAACTACAATACAATGTGTTTTGCACAAAAATGTCAACAGTCACTTTTATTAAAAGTGGGTAAGGTAGAGATTCCATATTGAATCACGACGCGTAAGAGTGTGCTTTAATAAAATCGAGCGATGTACGCTTAATGCACACATAATTTATTACATTTTTTGTCAACGTATGTATTTTCTAAAAAAATTGCTTGTTAATATAGTCAAGTTTCTTTAAAAAAAAGTTATAATGGGCTTTGAAACGCTTTGAAAAACAATGAAACGTCGAAATCAGTCAAAATAAATAAAATATTGTGCCTTTTTAAGATTTTATTTAACGATAAATGGAGATAGGTAGTGTTTTTGTACGAACTCTTTATTATTACAATTATTTTTTTAATAACACCTAAAATCTAAAAAAATACCAAAATAGTTGTTTATGTATTAACGGTATACCTAGTTAAAAGATTATAGCACGGGGAAATGTTTAAATTTAAATTTCCTGACGGCTGTAATCTTGCTTATGCCCGTGGTACTTACGTTTTATTTTATTTTGGTACAGGAAATGAAAAAAATCTGTAGCTATATATTCCATGCTAAGGTTTCTTTACAGATAGTAGACATTCTATTCTGTAACTCAGTGGTTAATTTTTAACCAGTTGCTATTTGTTTTCTCCAATGAAAATAGTTAACACTGGAGAAAATATCAACACTTGCAATGTTTGTTTTCATTTGTCAAAAATTTTAGCAACTGATTATAAATTAACCATTGAGTTACAGAATAGGCCCCATTGTTAGATTGCTTTTTCTTAAAAGAATATTGTGTTATTAAGAGTAAAAGTGATACTTTGTGTAGCGAGCATGGAAGTTTGCACGACGAGCGAAGCGAGTCGGACAATTGCATGCGAGGCACACAAAGACACTTTTACTCTGACTAACACATTCTATTTTTTCTTCAAACGTAGAAATTTTAAAGAGTAAATTGCTATTTGACCTTTAATATGTAGGTTACCTGTCAGTTATTCATAATTTTAGTAACTTTATTCTCAGGTTATCTAGTTTTTATAGTGACATTTAGGGCGATATTACAGATTTCTAATGTACAAGTTACTTCTTATTGGCTGATTCTACATACGGCGGCGAATAAATTAAACGGCTGCTAGAATAAAAATTATATTACGGCGGCATAGAAATTAAACTTCAACCTTGTCAATCATGTCAAGATGTCACTTTTATGACGTTTGAAGAAAAACAAATTTAATGTAATCGAAATGTCACTGTCACTGTCATGTGGAACGTCACGTACTGATTATTCTGATAAAATATTAATGGATTTTAAGCTGCACAGAACAAATTGGTTTCTGGAAATTGAATAGATTTATATGAACTGGAATTTGAATAGTTTTGTGAGTGCTAAGAACTTACTTAATCGAAATTAAAAAATATAATATTGTTTGACAGTTCTTCATTAACCACAATTTTAATTTGTTTTGTTTGAGTTACTATTGCTTAGAAACTTTATACGCCCTCAGGCGACAAAAGTCAAATTACACCCACATTTGAGGGCGCTTAAACTATAGTCCATTTTTTTTAAGAATGCAATAACTAGAAACCTGATTTACACTATGACAAATTGACGATCTAGTTACAAAATTTGGCGCTAAATTCAAGATAAATGTCAAATTTCCTTTTTAAAATACTAATTTAAAATGAGAAATTAAATAAATTATAATTATTAAAAAAGCATATGGAAACGCATATATTTCAATTTAAAACATATTTAACTTTATTATAATAAAACTGCATTTAAATTTAAATAATAAAAAATTTATCTTATCATGTGGTATTAGTCTGAATCTGTAAATTCCATTTCACTCGACGAGACAGTATTTACAACAAATTGCATTTGCATTGCTTCAACGGTATTGTCAAGTTGGTATAATTCATTTTCTTCTTTTATAATATCAGCAATGCAATTTGACCACTTCTCAGCTGTAAAAAATAAAACAACAAAACCAGGAACAAAACCAGAAACAACGAACGAATACACCAAATGGCAACAATAATAATCAAATGCAAACAAATAAATGGAGAAAAACGCAAAAATCAAAATGATACAAACAGATTAGATGAAACTTGAGAATTGACACTTCAACAATTGACAGCTGACAGCTCAATATGCAATGGTGTACAAACAAAAATATATTTGGAGTTAATGAATTATTTGGTCTTTAAATTTTAAATTGAATATTAAATTATATATAAAATATTATTGTGTATAGTAGTTATTAGCCGTAATATAATTTAACGGTCTATTATATTTAGAAATTATTCGTAGTATTATATTCATTTAATTAAATAATTATCACCAAATTCTGCGCCAATGACTGAAAATTTATGTGAAAAGAGAGAGATGAGTAAAGAAAAGGCTGAGATGGAGAAGTAAATATCGTCGGTGTAAACTTCTACTCGATTTAAGCCAATCAGAGACCAAGGTCAAATAAGCCCTATCTTCCCTGTACTGCATGCTTAAAAAAAATGAACTATAGTTTATGATTCCAAAATGAAATATAATAATCAACTGTAGCCAGGGGCGGATTTGGGCATGGGCTTTAAGGGCTGCAGCCCAGGGCCCCGCGATACAAAGCCCCCCCCCCCCTGCAGCGATGCTGAAATAAATTTGCGTGTAGACGTTGCTTTCGATAATTTTTAATTGAATAGGAATAGGGACAAGTTGACCAGACAGCTGCACGAAGTACGCTCTTGCGTCTTAGAAAGAGAAGTAGATATGATAAATAAGAAACACTATGGATTAACGAATTCAACTCTAATTTTGTCAATATATTTCTTACAATGTAATTTAATCTAATCCTAGTATTTATCTTTTCATAAAACAATAAATATTAAATTTTAAATACCGGATTATGAGGATTAACGTAATCATTTTTATAAATCTGCGTATATATATGTATAAATTATTATTATTTATAAGAATAAGTGTTATTTTCTGTTTTTGTGTTAATTTGGAATATAAAATAAAAAAGTTCTTCTATTTCCGCTGCCGGGTATTTTTTTTATTAAAAAAAACAATAACAGTTTTTGATAAACTGCCGGTTAAAAGGTTCTTAAGGAAGCGCTCCCAAACAATATTAGCCCAGGGCCCTCAAGGTACACGGTCCGCCCCTGACTGTAGCACAACATTTCTAAATGGAACAGATCGTCAAGTACCATAAGATATTCGTAATAAGTTTTACTTGCATTTAGCATTTTATTGGTAGTGTTAGGTTGTCATCAGCTTTTGCAAAGGAGCTACAACTCGATAAAGATTAACCTATTGTAATTGCCCGTAACTAATCAAGGCTTCTGAATAAAATCATCGCCCCACGATTGTCGTGTTTACCACGCAGTTCGATATCTCAGTAATCCACATGGCTTTTTTTCTAATTACTTTTTTCGATTTGAGCTTTTTTCTATTATCCTGAATTCGTTTTTGCATTAACTTTTTCTCGTCTGCTGCGTTTCCATGTGAGCACATTAATTTGTTTATTTACAAATTTGGAAAAAAATATGCTTATTGGTAATTTTAAGGCCATGAGAAAATATTACTACGCCACCTAATAAATATTAAATAAATGCTTTGGGCAGAAATATTATTATTTATTCATTTATATATATTTTCAATATATACATATTTAGATTTTTTATAATGCCAATAACATATTTAATCACTTCAGATATGAAAATGCTAATTTTTCATACTATTTAAAAGGTATAACTCCCACAGAATTGAATTAATTATAAGCCTTTTAAAATCTAAGTCATTTTTAAATTTCAATAAATAAATTCCTAATTAATATTCCACCATTTATAATACAATGGCTTGAAATTAGACTAATTAAATTAAAAATGGAGCAATTCCGTAAGCTGTTTAATTAATGGAATTATTAAGATTTACTGGAATAACGATGAGTAATTAACTACAAGAATTATGGTAAGGGCTGTTTAGTAGAGATACCTATCTGTCTTGTCTTACAGACAATGATTTGGGAACAACAATAAATTGTAGTTAGAAATCAGTACCAGTGGCGTGCGGTAAGTTTCAAATTTGGGTGGTTATTTGAAAATAATTTCAGTTGGGGATTATATAAAACAAATTTATCGAAAATGACTGACTGTTTGCTTACTTTTAACTTTCGCTTGATTCAAAATCAAAAAGAAGATAAATATTTGTTTAGATAATTATTTATTGTATTATTATTAAAAAATGTTTTCAAAAAGTTGAATTTAACAAATATTTAAATATGTAGCTTGTAGTACTATTTACACTTATCTTGTTTTATTGTTTCCAGTTCGAATTTTATCCTACGCAAGTAAATATTTTTCTGCTTATAGCGAAGTTTAACGAATGATTCTCATTTCTCTAATTTACGCTTTGAATATACCTCCTCTTGAGAACAAACGAATAACACTACACCACAGGCTGAAACAGAATTATTTCTGGCTACCTTGGTGTACTTTCATGTACTCATCAAATTTACACTTTTTTCTATATTTAATTTGTATAAGTCAAAGAAATTTGATTCCCCAGATTTTTTTTTATGTTTATTGGGTTATATTAAAAAGCAAAATTAAATTATATTTGCCAGAACTCATGGGTAAGCAGAATTTATCTTGCTTACCCCAACCAGACTCCAAAATGCAAAGCACATTTTTTTCTGAAATTCAAAAGCATTAAAAATTTAACATTTCCATATTTTTATTACGTTCAATATAAATAATAAAATAAATATAATCGATTGATAAAATAAATAAAAAATAAATTTCGAATGAGTTATGAAAACTGGGACAAACAAATATTTAAAGAAGATAATGTGCCCTAGTGTTGATTTCAAATAACGATATTCAATTCAACTTTGGGCTAAGCCCATAAATTCCTAATAATTTGAATATCTCTCTTAGTAAGTAAATATAAATTGAGTTTTCAATAATATAGTAGATATTCTAATTCTAAACGTGAATCGTGTTATAAAAACATATTACACATGAGTGAAAATTTCCATGTATGAACTAGTTTCGGTTCCTCACTTGAACTGAATGTGAGATCTGGGGTTCGAATCCCTGCTACTCGAAAATTTAACCAAATGAGAATACCGCTATGTCTATGACCGAGTGGTTCGGAACACAATTTTAACTGCAGGTTTATTGCAGAAGCTGTAGACTAACAACCACTCTACTTATATGTAATGTCAAGAGAATTTTTAAATATCGACGTCAATAACAGAAACAGAGATCATTAGGGGAATTAAAAAAAGACATTACTTACTGACTGATAATTTCAAAATACAAATATAGTTCACAGGTAAATGTTTGTATTAACAGAATATAATCAAAAATAATATGTATTTGTTCATTATTATTATTAAATGTATATGTTAATACTGTATTATGAAATTAGAGTATACCTAATTTACTGTATTATTGCATGAATGCATTCATACGCTAATTTTATAAATACCATAATAATGAAATGTAAATTAAATATTGAAGCTTTCAGAACTCATAATTAATCAAAAGACAATATTTGGGTTTAAAGTTCTGTAAATTAATTATATTTATTATTTTATCCACAATTGTCAAATAATATACTTATAATTCAAATGTTTTTTATCAATTAATGACCTTCGTTACTGTTGCTAATACTAAAGTACACAATCTCAATCCGCGAATTTAGCCAAAGTAAAACTTAACAGACTCTTATGTCAAAATTTAACTTTATGGACTCATCTGTCAAACAAAATTAACCTACATTTTAAAACTATTATATTTTTGCAGTTTATTTTAGCACTACCTATAATAACAAACATATCGTTCTATAATATTATTGGTAAATTTATTGATTATATACCTTTGATAATAATTTATCTGATTTCATGCAGACGGCGTCTAAGCAGTTGTAAACGTAAATGAAAATTATAACGAAATATTTGACAGTTTGAGAATACGTTTGTTATCACAGCCATCCCCGTCTCAATAGTTAGCTTACATTTTAGAAACACATAATGCTACTTATTTATGTTTTTAATTAATAATTTAACGATTTCGAAAAAAATATAATGTATATCGAAGGACTAAAGTATTTTTTATTAGTCACATGGCTTATTCTCCATATGCGTAATAAAAAATTGTACTTTAGTCTCATAATGTACAAATAAGTATTCTTCTCATTTTAAGCTTAAACTGTATAGCTAAATAACATTAGAAATAATTGCCTTGCGTTAAATATGTTGTGAAACAGTGACGCGAACTATTGTTATTTACCTGTCAAAGTGTGATGACATATTTGGTTGTAATAAACATACATTTTTCATTATAGTTATGGATAAAGGATAATGTTTTATTCGCATGTAATGGCTATTACTCATTCGAATGATTTATAACACTCGCTTTCGCTCGTGTTGGCAAACTTCATTGTTATGAGTAATAGCCCACATTACATGCTCATTGGATATTATCGCCCATTTAGCATTAGTATAATTACGCAAAAATTTAATTTTTGCTAAAATAATTATTACTTCCTAGGAAATTCAAATTGTATTATTTAATTAAGTAATTGAAAATAAATAATATTTGACGCTTGTTTATTTTGTTCTGTTGTCAATTTTACAGCTTTCGTTATAGATCATTAATTAATACATTATAATAATAATGTTCCCGCATAGCTTTCCTTTCCTTTTCTTGTCTTCGGTTATTCTTGTTCATATGTTGCTCAGAATGTTTCGTAATTCCATTTTGCAAATGTATTACTTGTCTCTTTGTCATTTTACTGGAGGTGATACAAAATTGTGTATTTCATTTGTCTGAAATTGTTTCCGAACCAATTTCATTTTAGGGTTGTATCTTTGTAACCTACAATTACATCCGTTTGGCTTTTGTTCTTTTCCTAATTCCTGGGTTTTGAAATTAGTCTTTGAGAGTGTCTCCCATATTGAACTTCTTTCCACTCTACTTTGTGCTGTTATAAATTTATTTAAATTAATTTGATTAGGACTAATTGTTTATAAGCTTCAATAAATTACTAAAATTATACATATTATATACATATATCAAACTGGGATCTTTCCACAATTTTATTTTTCAAAAGTAGAAGTTTGTGTATGAATATTTTTCATGTTTTCATTTCATTTTTAAGACAAACAAACGAGAAATAAATTATTATAAATTCCCTACAAATTCAAATAAGTGCGTGGCGTTCTACTGTCTTTGACGTTTGGCAGCGCCACAGTGGACATCAGTGGTACCACAAAACAAGAAATTAATAACTATTTTATCGAAATATATAATAAACCGTTATAAAACTGTTATATGTTCGTCTCTCTCATATTATATGTCAATTTCTGTAGAGGCACCAATACGTCACAGCGAAATACCGGTAAAACGTTATCATTTATTGTAAGTAATTTATATACTTTTTAAGTGAAATTATACATTTGTTAACATTGTTTTGAAATAAATTATTGAAAACATATTCAAAATATGTTAAATTTGAATATACAGGAAGAGCCCATTGACTAAGTTGTATTTCGGATAATGACGTCACGATAATTCCATATTAATTTATTTCTCGTATATTTTAGTATTTTTAAAAATAACAAAATACGTGTTTAATATTTTTATTGGAAGATTATCATGCAAAAAAAAAAATGGATTACATATTATATTACCCTGTAGGATGGTAAAAATCCTCCATTTTTATACTTCAGCATAAACCTCTCAATACTTAATTCCTCAAATTAACTTCCTGATGTTAATAACTAATGTCAACCTATGCCTGAAAAATTCGAAAATGTTCGTAAATATACCTATGTATACATATCTTAGGGCGTCAAAACTAGAATCTATTGCCGGATATTTACTTACTACATTGTAAAAAATAACATTTTAGATACAATTGGTTGTCACATTTTGATAGAAAATAAAACAAAATATATATGCTGTGATCATAAGCATAATTAATTATAATTAAATTAATTTAATAATTATATTCTCTAAACCCAGTTGTACAAAATGATATCACGTAAAGCTTAAAAGCAAAAAATATCGAGTAAAAACCCATGCTTCACATTCTTTACGTGACGAGAAAAAATTCTATTGTAATCATCAAAATCGAATAAGATTAAATTGGGTGAAATGGTGCAATTTATTTTATGTGTTCCGTTTGATAGAGTTTCATTTTATTTTGTAAGATTGAAAGTAATTTACGAATTATATTGAGAACTGTTGCAATATAGCTTCTTATTTTGTGTTTGTGTTACAATAGCCCACAATCAAGTTAGTATACAGTTCATTCGAATGCATTCGATAAAGTGTATTACATTATAGCAGCTATAATCTAATACACTTTATCCATTTTAAGGCTGCTAGCTTTGCTGAAGTATAAGTGTCAAAAATATCAACAACCCGTTAAATAAAGAAATACAATACTTTAATAACAATTTATTTTTGTTTATTTTTAATTCCAAGAAGCAACATTGCGTTTTATATCTGTATATCTTTAATTTTCTTCTCACCAAATAAAATGATAATAATGATATTATCGTCTTGTAAACAATTCAATAATGGATAATTGTTTTCAGTAAATTTATTTTTAAGAAATATTTACCAGTACAAGCTTATATTACTTTTTATATCATCTCTTTTCCTTCATAATCTCAATCCTATTTGTTTTTTTTTTTAAATACGAGTACTTAACTCACTTCTCTATTCATCAGTTTTCTTCAGTCTATAATAATTGTTAATATTTGAAGTAATATTTTGCTGTGATTAAAATAAAAACTAAAAAAACAGACTGTAGTATCAGAGAATGTGTTATTGGTGTAGAAGTACCTGACATCTAAGACAATTATAGAATACCTATTAACAGATCTGTCAAAGAGAATTGAATAGATTATCAAGTCAGACGAGTATTTAAATATTAAGAACTTGTAATTATTGTAAATAGCGTTGATTCGGCTGATTGATCAACGCCACTCGGTGTTTGTTCCCCGAATTAATTTATATGTAGGCAACAGAGCAATTCATCTTATATAGGCAATCATTTATGCTTTGTGTGATTCCAGCACTCGACTTTGTCTCGTGCCGAAACTTTCTCACCCTGTAGGAAATAGGCGACTTTCTGTACTTGTTGCACAATATACTATTACGTACAACCGGGCATAAAGTACATACTTGATGTCCTCTCTTGAGTTTTGAGTTACTTTTCACGTACTAGTGCTTGAAAAGTACTTTTCACTAGTTCGTGAAAAGTAACCGATGCTAAGCAACGTAAACATATTTATCATTGGTTTAATTTACTTTTGAAATTAATTTTTATTAGTATTTCGGTTGTAGGAAAAATGTTGTATGTAACAGGTGCTATAATTTCAAATTAAACAGCACTGGACTAAAAAACATACTTTACACACTAGTTGCAAAAATAACTATTATATCAAAGATTAAAAGGTGTAGGCAATGACATAGTATAACTAATACGGTAGTTATACTATGTCATAGTATAACTAATACGGTAGTTATACTATGTCATTGGGTGTAGGATAACATTTTGTATGGCACACGTATGTTAATTACATATTTCACTTCAGAAAAATACCACATTCGGCCTACAGCCTCGTAAGCTAAACATTTCTCACATGACTTATTTGTAATAAAACACTTTTGTACTAAAATAACTACAAAGTTCTCTATAATTCCGTGGGAAATGAAAATGTGTTTACAATATACTATGTATTTGTAACAATAAGAAAGATTTAAATACAACAAGCAAATATCATAAAGGTCGTAGAAAAAAAATCCTTTAAGTCTTTTGTTAACATAATTGCCATGACCTATTTCACTTTGTCGTACAAACACTGCGGACAATTATATTACATTGATTAATTAGCAATGGAAGTGCAGTACGTACAGATGCATTTTACAAATAACGAAACACGAAACGAATGAGAGTTGCTTTGTTTCAGAACGCAACGAGACATGTGTTCCGGCACGTGGAAGTGGGGCTGAACTACATGGTAAGGTTGAAGGCCGTTTCCGCTGGGGGAGAAAGCGACCCGGCTGTTCTGCACCGCCAAAGCACCCACTCCACCGTCACCAGCGCCTCCAAGTTCGTGTGGGTACTAACCATTGTCGCCGTCATCGCTCTGTCTTTCCTTCTCACGTTCGGGGCAGGCCTGTTCATGTTACACAGGAGGGCCAAACGGAAGAGATATGAGAGACGATGCAAATACTTCGAGGTAATTTTACATTTTTATACTTTTATATTTAATTTTTTTCGTTTTATATCAAATTTCCATGTTAATGAACGTTATCACTTCGCGAATTTAGTCAAAGTAGAAGCTAAAATAAACCTTTACAGACTTTTATTTTTAATTTGTCTTTACGGACTCATCTGTCAAACTGAATTAACCTTTATTTTAATAGTTTATATTTTTGCAGTTTATTTTAGCACTACCTAAAGTAACAAACATATCATTCTATAATATTATTGGTGAATTTATTTATTATTTACCTTTGATAATAATTTATCTGATTTAATGCAGACGTCGTCTAAGCAGGTGTAAACATAAATGAAAATTATAAAGAAATATTTGATACTTTGATTAAATATATTATTTAATTCCAAAGATAACTCGATTAGTAACACTTAGCAATATTTGTTGATGATTATTAGTATTTCTAAATGATACAGAGGAAGAGTTGTGGTGATATTTGACAACCTAGAAGTACTTTGATTACAACATGCGTAAAGCTGTGATAAACGTATGGTTACAATAATTTTTTTTAAATATTTTCTTTATTAAATTCGTATAACGTGGAACACAAATATTAAAGTTAAGCTTTTTTATTTTATAATGTAGTAATTAATATATATTTTTTTAATGTTTATCTCGATCTTCCACTGGACACGTTGTAAAAATCAAATAATTTCGAACTGAAAGAAATAAATACATATATTTAAACGTTGTGCCCGATTGATGTTGAAATGTGACGTTTGTGAGGAGTCTGACAAGTATTCTCTATGTTTACTCGTAAAATAAACGCTTCAATACATTGCTGTCATTCTGTAACTATGGTAGTGAAACTACTATATGTTTCTTGATAAAATAGACTACCGGTATAATAACTCTCGTACTGCAGACGTGCAGTTGGATCAATGGGGGTTTCCAAGATTTTTTGATTTTTTTATATGATAAACTTTAAAATAAAATATTGCACCCATATTTTTTTATTTTTCCAAAAAGTTGATAGTATCCGAGAAAAAAATTAATAAAGTTTACGGACAATGCGTGTGACGTCATTCCCCTGACTAGAAAAAGATAATCCATGTGCGCTATGAGATAGAACTATAAGTAGCTAAAAAACTGAAGTGAAGTTAGGCTACGAGTACCGCGTAAATTCAAACATTGAATATAAACAAAACCTGCTTTCGTGATTCATGCTTTCGATAGATGCATTTACCAGTTACCACGTGCGTGTGTTCTCATATATTTTGAAATGAAATGAAATCGAGCTTGCACTGTCATTTTATCACATGAAGCTAGCTATCGGAGGCAGTGTTGCGAACCGGTGAAATTAAAACTTATGTACTTATAGTTGGCAACACTGATCAGGGGAATGACGTCACAAGGTCATTTAAATAAAATTTTAATTTCAATTTTTAAATAAAGTATTCAACAATTACATATTATTTTAGTTTTATTACAATATACTCACGACCAAAATTGATACGCAGAATATATATTTTAAAAACGCGTTGTATTGGAAACCCCCATTATCTTATCTTATGTAGAATTTAATTTTGAATAACTTAGTATTGTAGTTTAGCTCTAATGTATCAGAAGAGAGAGTATCCGCATTTTTTTTAAAATCCCATGTTAAAGTCCTGTGGTTCGGGTTTCGTCGCATGTGTATATGATATCACGCTACACATTTTTAAATTTCTGTCTCGCCCCGTCCGGAAAACTTATTTGTACCATAAAAACTCATTTACCGAACGTAAATATCTATTACACGACACGAGATAACAGTGAAAAAAATAAGGGGAAATCTTAAAAACGTCAAATTTTAATTTAGCGATCTTTTTAATCAAACATTTCGACAATTTCTCATCTCCTTGAAACTTATATAGTTTCCCGCTATTGTTTTCCATTGTTGATCGCTAGCATGTCCTACGCTTACAGAAGTTCCGTATACATTAGTTGTGACTAATTTGAAACTATTTGTGATTTTTAATGGAGAACAGTGAAGTAATCGGTAATTCGCTAATATGCTATAAATTCCATTTCGTTAAATTTATTTATTTCTAAGAAATGTTAATTTTTTTTAATCATATCGTGTCTCATCATTATTTGAATGATTTAACAAAAATTACGAATAATTTCGTGCTCAATGTCTGCCTTAATATTGTTTTATAATTTATATGACTTTTTTGTAGATATACAGTTCGTACAAATTTACAAATACAAAATAAACTTATAACAAACTTAAACTAAAATCGGAAAGCTCACAGGTATTTAATTTAAAGTTTGCACATAGTTAGCAATCAGTATCTGATTGTAGGTAAACTAAATTCAGTGGCGTACACAGAAAAATATTTCGGGAAGGGATATTATGATGTAATCGGAAAATGATCTAGGACGCCTAGAAAAAAATAGGATATTATTTTATAATATTTATATTATACTTTTTATAAAAAAATAACTGTAAACAATGTTATTCAAATACAAAATCAAAAGGAAAATGAAAATAATATTCAATATAAATTTAAATTGAATAGGGTGTTTCTGTAAGTTAAATAAGATATAGTAAGTAGTATATTCTATATTCGAATTTATTCATATTGAAAAGTTACTTAATTTTGACACGCGATAATTACAATTTTAGTACTTTTCGAATATTTATCCCCCTAATCCCTCACCATGCGTACGCCACTGATTACGTCTACGGTTTGTATGAACAAAAATAATTTAAGGGATTGTTTACAAATTATATAATATATAATTTATTTTATTTATATAAATGTATCAAGTACAGTTACAGTAAAACCATTATCATAGAACATGCAGTATGTTTCATTCTTCATTTGACATAATCAAAAGAAGAAGGAAACAAACCGAAACAACCTTCAGTTATTAGCTAGCTTCATTATTATTTATTTCGACATAAAGAAAATACAATGTAACATAACAATGATGACAAGCAGAAAATCGTCTTCTGACATATAATAAACCGAACTTGTTCTAGATAACATAAATATCACACAACATTTCTTATAACGTGCAGTGGAGCAGTTCATTTCTGATTAAATAAATATCAGAAAATATGAAGACTTCTAGCCATATTATTACTTCTACCTTGCATAATTAAAAAATGTTATTATTATTGTTATATAATTAATTTCTACTTATTGCCGTAGTATAAACAAAAAAAAAGAAATATGTTTTCACTTTTCAAATATCCAATAACTAGTGTCCAAGGAAACGCGATTTTCAGCCAAAACCCTAATCGAATATTTGGCTCATCTTTTAGTTTCGGTCAATTTCTTGGCTGAAACCAGCATTTCTGGCCGGAACCGACACTTCGGTAGGACACTACTAATAACCAAGAAACATGCATACCTACATTTATAATTTTTAATATGTTATTAATCAAAATTAAAATTTAATTAATAACGTAAATATTTTTAATAATAATCAGGGTTGGCAGATATATATCAAGTGATATATACCATGATATATATCTTGATATATAACCGATATTTATTGATTGATATATATCATGATATATATCGGTTGTGCGAAACTTAAAAACATGTCAAACGACAAGTTATTTTGATATTTATGTAATATAAATATTTAGGAAAATGTTATTTTTTGTTACTTAAATAAAAATATGAATATTTTATATCATATGTCAAACTACAATAGTATTTACTCATTTAGGTATTTACTATTTATATAATATATTTAGGAAAAATGTTATTTTTTGTTACTTAAATAATAATAATTTTTGTCTTGTTTTTTGTTATTTTAAACTAAAGTTTGATTTTTGTTGTTTACCAAAATAAAGGTATTTTACGTTTCATGTTTTCTTTTGCATATAGCCTAAGAACGAAATTCCTGATATATATCGGATATATATAAATATCATGATATTTGCCAGCCCTGATAATAATAATAATAATAATAATATAATATTTCATTTAGAAGTTAAGTAATATAAGCTAAAACAGAAATTTGTAAATGAAATAAATATACACGTGTCATCATACAATATGGAAAAAGGAACTTCAAAGCAGTATTAAACTTCTACAAATTTATTCATCATAAAAAAATGCAAAATAACGAATTCACATATGTAAACAACAAATGTAACCATTGATTTAACGATAGTAAGCTGGTGGTTTATGTTGTCCAGTTCAATTTTCATGTTGTGGTGTTGATATAAAAAAAAAAAAACACTGATACACGTGTACAAGAGTAAATTTAATTTTTTAAATTCGTGTTTCAATTCCAAACATTCTCTGCTGATTGCTGGAAGCTGATGGTTGAAATCAATATGTCATTCATTCGAACGATTAATCTCACCCTAACGTTTAGCGTACAATCATTGATTGAAAAGTAAGCAAGCCTATATATTTTTATGTACCTTTGGTAATCAAATCCCTGAACTACTTTGTTGAATTAAACAGACAAAGTAATAGATTAATAACATTATATTATACAAGTTTATAGCAGATTGTAATCTAGGGATATATAAATGTGAAATGTGGTTACTCTGTTGAATGAAGTCGGGCACATTTTGTCAATATGCATTTGAAATATTTATAAATCTATTCGTTATGAGTTTTCATACACAGAAATAATATAAATTGTATAAAAAAAACATTTAAAAATATTTGAGGTTATTAATTTGACATTTAAAGTGGGTTGCAGTTATTAGAACTGCCAATTTTACAACAACAAAACTACCAAAAACAGTTTAACAATATTTTATATTATTAAACTGTTTTCGATATAATAATAGGCAATTGTTAACGCAATCTATAAAAACATGTTTTATAATTTACTAATTTTTTAACTATTAAAATAGTTCTGTCAATCATTAATTGTTATATTAATTGTTTGACGTTTGTTCATTTTTTTATAATATTTTGTAGAAAAGCCTGACAAATGCAACCAAACTCACAGTTATGTAGGTGAAACGAATATTCGCTTAAGCTTACCTGTCTATATATTTTTCAATCAACGATACAATACAGAAATATTTGTCGTTATGTTGTCAGTGGTTGTCAGCCATCCCATTCGGTAACCAGGGCAACTGTCCTTTAGAATTTGTCTTCCATGAATGAAAAGCGGATAAATAACGTCTTAAAAAGAATCAAGCATTTCGATTAAGTTTTATAATTAGAAGACAGCGTTACAAAGAGGTTTAAATGCAAATACCCATATCATTTTAACTTCATTACGAAGTCATAAAAAAGTTAGTTGGGAGTTCTATTCCCATTTTTTTTTTACATTTCTAATAATTTAAACTTTTTATAAGAGATTTTATTATAATACCGATTTGTAAAGTATATTTCATTGAACGAAATTTCATATTCAAGTTTCTGACATCAATGAAATAAGCAAAATCTATCAATCATAAATGACTTCACCCTTATCATTTTGAAGGTTTTTTGTTAATATTTTGTAATAGTATTTGAAGAAAATTGCTGTAAACGTAACGAGTAACAATCAATCTTTAAAAATATATAAAAAAATTAGTGACTTTTTATTGTTCATATTTTGGTAGTGGTAACCTGTTATATTTGTCATTGAATTGAATAATATATCTAGAAAACACAAATTAATTTTCAATTTCCTCATTTTATTTTGATGACTTTCTATATGGTTATTAACAAGCTAAATTTTGTTTAATCTATTATAACGCTTCGTATGTAAAATTTGAAATTTAATCGTGGGTACCGAATTTTATGTCAAAAGGATTCCTTGTTATTTAACTCATTTGAAAGCTGTTAATTAACTTTTCAACTTTGAATGTAAATTCCTAATTTTAGGAAACTAATACAATGATATTTTACACGAGGTTTTACCACAGTATACAATGTGAAGCGATCTCGAGAACCGTAGAGATAGGAAGTTGATTAAATTAGGGCAAAGTTGTCGTATTAGTAGGCCATTTTAATGATGTTTTATTTGCCCGACAAAATGCGTAGCTAACTAGATGTGAGCATAAAACTGATTTTGACAAATTTACTTTTTTTATAAAAGTTTGTAGTTTGCATATTCTACAGACACTTTTTTACAATGAATTCACAGCGGTCCTCAAAATTTTAGTAACTCGATCACTTTTTGACAAATTCATGCCAACTATCAGTTTTCATATGCCTCTTAAAACGGACACTCTGTATTACTTATACTATGCTGTGACATTCAACACATTCAGATGCCAGTTTCAATAAAATACCAGATTAAGAGAAAGTATATATTAGTGTCATTTATGGTACAAGTGTGTTATGTCGTAAAGAAGTCACGTAAGAAAAATATTAGCCCACGAAGCCTTGAAACTCACTGGGTACATTTCTCAAGCGATTTGTTAATGAAATAAGATATACCAGACACAATTTTATCCAACATCTCTTAATTAAATGGTTTCAAATGTATTTGAATTTCTTTAATTAGATATTTTTAATGACTTATTTATTTGTTTTTCGCGCCACCGTTGAAGTAAGCTTAACGTACTTCCATTGCAACATAAGACGTAAATTCTTGATACCTTCTGTTATTTGGTTACCATTGACAACCGCAAACAGGGTAATTAAGAAAACAGAAATTTCATACATTTGGTCGTCTAGCAACGGTTAAAAACTATAAAAAGTTGCAAATAAATAAATCTGAACTGTCAAATGAACTCACATTTTACAAATACTTTAACATTTTAAAATTAAAGCCGGTGTCGCAAAAAATATTCGGAATGTAAGTGCCCAATACAACTATTCTCGTACAATAACATGATCTTCGGTTCCGCAGGCTCCACCTCAGTTCATACCTTCTCAAAATTTATAATGTACTTACATTCCTTGTAGATTAAATAACTATAGATACCATTACAACGGAGTGTTATAGAAAATATCATTTCTTCTAGTAGGTTATTTTAATTTCATATATACATTTGGTCGTCTAATAACGGACTAAATTAACTACAAAAAGTTGCAAATAAATAAATGTGAACTGTCAAGTGATTTACATTTTACAAATAAAATTTTTATAAAATATTCAATATTATGAAAAAATTTATGGTTTAATTGTATATTATTTACATTATTATCTGTATTACAATTATTTATTTATTTTGAAATTAAAATGAGGAAGTACAAATTTAATTTACTTTTAATCTGTTTTCAAATTTATTCATTTTTTTATCCACGCACATATTTGTTTTCATTTATTATCTGCATTTATATATTCAGTGATTTATTTTAAAATACGAATAATAATAGTCTATCATTATTGAATGTAAACCAACCAAAGCAACCGAGGGATATAAATTGCTGGTCTAATAATTCCCTTTTATATTTTATTATGAGCATGTGCAACACGTGTGTATGACGTATTTGTATCGCCCAGCTTTGTATAATATGTTACCTTAGTAACACTCGAACTGTGTACATGTATAGGTATACAGACTTTATTATGAATTAATAACAAAACGTTTTTCATAAAGAAAAGAATATATCTTTTCACATGAAATTTTTCCAAACCTTGCATCTCGTATAATCTTTTATTGGAAAACTAAAAGAATATTTATTTTGTGTGCCGCGGACATTCACACTTCTATTATTCGCGGGCTGGGGTATTTGTATATTTATAGAATGTTGAACTGTAAATAATAAATATTTTAATATATTTTTCACGTGTATAGATAAAATATATTTGAAAATATTACTTACGATATCTGCTTTATTAAAATCAGAACGTATTCTTTGATTTTTGTCATTTATTTTTTATTTGTTTTATTGTTTACCAAGTTTACTTTATTTTAAATTTGAAACAAAAATAAAATAAAAACTAAGTTACTATTTTTTCCCCAAAAATGGAAGTAATAGTAGTGCCATCTAAACTTTCCAGGATAGATTTACTCTCAACCTACTTTACGCTGACTATTTCTTTATAGAAGTTTCACCCTCGTAGTTTATGTATGGTATCTGCATGACTTAATTAAGAATTTGTTACAATAAAAATAATAGTATATTATTACACAAGCTTTATAAGACGGTATATTGTTTCATGAGTTGTTTGGGGCTCGACGAGCGTAGTGAGGAGTGCTCCAAAAACACGAATGGAACAATACGTCGTATAAAACGAGTATATACAGGATGGCCCAGTGAAAATTATCAGCGCAATTTTTGGCCACTTAACATTAATTTTGCAAAAAACGCTTGAACACGTCAATTTTAGTACCATACCATAACTTCAACCCTAAAATAGGGGTGGACTGCACCTCAAAAATTGTAAATGGAAAAGGGTGTCAAACATGACTCAGTTCGAAAGACCTTTCAATTCTCTTTTCAACAGTTTTTTTATTTTTCAAATCCGATCATTAGTTCCAGAGAAATATCGTTTAAAACAAATTTTATCAGGTATGCAAACTTGCAATCAAGTAGGCTTACTGTCGATATTAAGGAATGTTCTGTCATAATATTCATTTTCTTGACATAAAGCAGTCCACAAATATTCTTTAAAGATAAAATCACCTTCTAAATTTTGTTTCTGAAATATTTTAACACTTAAAATATTTTTTTCGTAAATTGACAACTATTTGAGTCGGTCTGTAAGTCTGTGATTAAAAGATTTAAATCTGATAAGATAATTTTTCAATTAGTTTGACAAATTATGAATTATAAACCAACTAAAAAAATACAGAAGATCTAGTACAATGTTAAATTACCTCAATTTGAGTCAAAAATTTTGATTTTTTAAAAAGTCTATATTGATATTCCACAATGTTAAACCCAATGAAACTGATTTAATTTATTCCAAAACAATTTGGGACAATGTGAAACCTTACACAACTGTATGAAATTAATCCCAATTGACTTAGAACAGTGTTGACCCTTATATAACGATGTTAAACCCTAAATAATTATATTAACTTTGTCCCAAACAGTTTGAAACAATGTTAAACCTTCCACAATATTCTGAAATTAATCCCAAACAATGTGGAACAGTATTAAACCTTATAGAACTATGTAGAACATTGTTAAATTAGTATAACTTTCTTAACTTAATCCCAATTAACTTGGAACAGTGTTGAACCTTATATATCAATGTTAAACCCTAAATAATTATATTAACTTTGTCCTAAACAATTTGGAATTCTGAAATTAATCTCAAACAAATTGGAACAGTGTTGACCCTTATATAACAATGTTAAACCGTAAACAATTGTCGTAACTTTGTCCCAAACAATTTGGAACAATGTTAAACCTTCCAAAACTGCCTGAAATTAATCTCATACAATTTGGGATAATGTGTAACCTTGTAGAACTATCTAGATCTAGAACATTGTTAAACCCTATACAACTGTCTCATCTGAATCCCAATTATCTTGGAACAGTGTTGAACCTGATACATCTATGTTACACCCTAAACAAGTTTCTAACTTTGTCCCAAACAATTTGGAACAAACTGAAACATAGTGCAACTGTTTCTACTTACTCTAGAACACTTGGAACATCTTTCTGCCTTCTACAACTGTCTTTTTAAGTCTTCCTAGTAATTTCCAATAATAGTTATACATTAAAACTTACAATTTATAGTTTTTCACTCTAAAATTTTTCATATACAGCCAAAAAAATCCGAAAAGACCCATTTTTAGGTCCAAAATTTTGATTTTTGAAATAATTCCAAATTGATAGTCGCCGATGCGCTGATTTCAAATTTTCAAACAGAATTCAATTATCTCTTTCCGTTCCTGAGATATTTGACCTCAAAGTTGCACCTCAAAAAAGTGGGTTTTTTGGATATAACTCTAAAACGGGTAGGGACACAATCTCAACGACTATACCAGTGGATTCTACAGGCAAAGTTACATAAAGAAATGTTTTCTCCGCATATACGTTCTTTAGAACGATTTTGTGAAAAATGAGAAAAACGAAAAAAACCGGAATTTCAGTTTTTCGCTTGGGAACTTTTTGTCACCAAATCTTTTCATTTTCTAGACTTAAGTAAATACAGATGCGCTGATTCCAAATTTTCAAACCGATTTCAATTATCTCTTACCGTTCTGGAGATATTTGCGTTCAAAGTCAGACCTGAAAAAAATTGTTTTTCAGGAATACTCCTGAAATGGGTCGAGATACGACCTCGGCGACCTCACCAATCGATTCTGCGGGAAAATTACATAAGTATACCAATTTTCAGATATTTATTCAGGCGGATACAATTTTTAGAGCGAAAAAACGAAAATCGCAAAAATTGAAAAATCGCCTGATGAACCCCTTACGATTTTTTTCGATTTTTGGCCATTTTTGTTTTTTCGCTGTAAAAATTGTATCCATTAGAATATAAATCTGAAAATTGGTACAAAAATGTAATTTTGTCCGTAGAATCGATTAGTGAGGTCGCCGAAGTCGTATCGTAACCCATTTCAGGACTATTCCTGAAAAACTGAATTTTTCAGGTCCAACTTTGAACTCAAATATCTCGAGAACGGTAGGAGATAATTGAAATCGGTTTGAAAATTTGGAATCAGCACATTCTTCTTTACTTAAGTCCAGAATATAAAAAATTTTGGAGACAAAAAGTTTCGGAGCGAAAACTGAAATTCCGGTTTTTTCGTTTTTCTCATTTTTCACCAAATCGTTCCAAAGAACGTATATGAGAAGAAAATATTTCTTTATGTAACTTTCCGCGTAGAATCGACTGGTATAATCGCTGAGAATGTATCTCTACCTTTTTTAGAGATATGGTCAAAAAACACCCTTTTTTGAGGTGCAACTTTCAGAGCAAATATCTCAGGAATGGAAAGAGATAATTGAATTCGGTTTGAAAATTTGAAATCAGCGCATCGACGACTATCAAGTTAGACTAATTCCAAAAACCAAAATTTTGGACCCAAAAATGGGCATTTTATAATTTTTTTGGCTGTATATGAAAAATTTTAGAGTGAAAAACAATAAATTGTAACTTTTCATGTATGTCTATTATTGGAAATTACTAGGAAGACTTAAAAAGAAAGTTTTAGAAGGCAGAAAGATGTTCCAAGTGTTCTGAAATAAGTAGAGACTTGCACTATGTTTCACTTTGTTCCAAATTGTTTGGGACAAAGTTAAGGCACTTGTTTAGGGTGTAACATAAATGTACTAGGTTCAACACTGTTCCAAGATAATTGGGAGTAAGATGAAACAGTTCTACAGGGTTTAACAATGTTCTAGATAGTTCAACAAGGTTTAACTTGTTTTCGGAAAGAAGGTGGTTATTCCTGTGTTTGTACTGCTGGTTTTACCGGTTCAAATTGTGACATAACTTTAACTAAAGACGCATGTAAAAGAGATATTTGTAAGAGTGGTTCAACTTGCACTCCCCTTAAAAAAGGAGGGTTTATTTGTGAAGACTGTTATCCCAATAATGGGTATGAACATTATACAGAATTATGTGAGCTTAAAAGTAGAAGCTTTGGAAAAAGCTCGTTTCTTACTTTTCCAAGTTTGAAACAGAGACATCGTCTACATTTGACTTTAAAGTAAGTACTAACCTAAAAGCTTTTTTGAATTTTTTTAATGGATTTCTCTGTTTTTTTTTTTATAAGACACATTTTTTATATTTTTACTTTAACTTGTACGGAACAGGTTTACCAAAATAAAACAACATGCAAAATTAAGTTTTATAAGCTTGTAACTCAAAAACTATTAAAGATGTAGTCTTAAAATCAGAGCATGTAACCGGTTAATAAAAACCGGTAACCGATATTTTCAACGAAAATTTCGAACTTTAACCGTAATTTTAACCGATATTTTTCAGGCCGAAAATACCGGCAACCGTTAACCAAGAAAAAAAATAAACCGGTTTTAGCGAACTTTAACCTTTATTTTAATATCATTTAGCGACAAAAAAAATTTTAATATTTCTTTTTATATCTGTGTTTTCTATTTGTATTTGAACATGAGGCATGACAGGTTTTACAATTAACATTTTATTGGAGAGTCATAAATGTAGGTAGTTTCTTTGGCCGTTAATAAGGTTACTTAAAAAGTCCCAAATATATACGGCCTTTGTCAACACAGGCAAGTTTAAAATTGAAAAGTGACCTGCGTTTTTCTGAAGATATTACGGGAATTTTTGTGAATATTCATTAATTAATTTGCTTTTTTTTAATTGTTATATTTTTCTCAGATGGTATTTTTTTATTATTTTTTTAAATTAATTATTCTGTAATTTTTTTTAATCAAATTTTTATAATTAATTTCTTTTAATTAATTTAATTATTTTTTTAACCGATATATTAACCGGTTTAAACCGGTTTCTAATTTTCAAAAACCGGTTTTCGAACTAAAACCGTTATTATTATAACGTTCTCTATAAGGGTTAACCGTTAACCAGTATTTTTTTCGGTTACATGCGCTGATTTAAAATATTATGAAATTATTTATAAATCTATACATTATGAGTTATGAAATTTGAATATCCTTTTAAATTAGTTTTGTTTATTCGATTTTCATACTCAGAAATAATATATTTTTTTTTAAGTTATCAGTTTGACAGTTAAAGTTAGAATGCAGTTGTTATAAGTACCAATTTTACAACAACAAAATTACCAAAAACAGTTTAACAATATTTTATATTATTAAACTGTTTTCGATATACTAATAGGGCAATTGTTAACGCAAAGTATAAAAAACATATTTTGTTATTGTCCTTCAATAAAGTAGCTGAAATCCCGCCGCTGATAATAATACATACAAGCCTAAAGAACAGACTAAATGTAAACTTAGTTTGTATCTCAGTTAGATAAGTTTCCATTTACGGAAGAGATATTTCATGTTCCGTTTATTTTTGTTAAAATTTAATGTTTTGTATAAGCTGAACACAAATAGTCTTCGACACTAAGTACTTCGCTTTGTGAATATTTACAACAAGCATCGCAGACACCGTTGAGAATTTCTAAGAGTGATTTGTATTTTTTTATTTCATTTCCACAACTGTGCTTTGGATTAATCCTATTTTCGAAGGCGGAAAACTTTATGAGGCGATAAATTTTAGAGAATTTAATAAATAAAAAATAAGATTTTCAATATCAAGTCAGAACGAATCACTGAAGAATAAAAATTATTTCAGATGGACAATTTATACTCAAACCAATTAGTCTCCGTACACCAGTAAAAGAAAAAAGTATTCTATTCTTTTAAAGTTTTTTAATGAATATATTCACGAAATAAAATTTATATTATACTATATTAATAAATAAAGTAATTGAGTTCCTAAATATTTCGTAATGAAATTAAGAAAAAAATATTATATTTATTAAAACAACTAAGTACACCAGTTAAGTCTCCGTACACCTGTAAATTATATAGCATCAATGATATTTTATTTCCCTTAAACGGTTTGTTATACTTCCCACTAATTTTCTTGGAGTTTAGGAGTCAATTTTACCTCATTCTTCTACCATAAATGTAGTAGTTCTTGTATGTTCTTTGGGCTTGTCTTGTATTACACATTTTTTTAAATAAATCACCGAGATTTTCAATGAGATTCATATCTAGAGACTGTGGAGGCGTTTTTAATTGTTGTTTACAAATGTACAATAACGATTCTAGCAGTTTACGTGAAGTATGTTTGGGGTCATTATCTTGTTCAAAGATATAAGAATCCCTGCCTCCCAAATTATTTTTTAAAATATTCAATAAACCCACTCATGCCCCATATGAACACAGAATCTTTTCTATATTTTACTGTGGGGCATACATATTTTGTTTTAATATATTCATTCTTCCTTTTCCAAACAATAATTGGTCTATCTGATTCAAAAAGGTTTATTTTGTTTCATCTGAAGCAACTACTGAGTTCCAGAAGGTTTCAGGATGGTTTATATATTTCAAAAGCAAAGCGCAAAGATATGTGTACGGAGACTAGTTGGTTTGAGTGTATGAGAGATTAACTGATTCAGCCATTCAGATAATACAACTACAGACAGCAAAATAATATAGTTGTGGCATGGAAAGTTAAGCTGTACGGCAGGGGAGAGCTTTATCGAATACGTCATAAAAAATAGGGCATGCCTAATTTTTTACCGGATAAAAGCATAGTACAAAATAATGAATATTTTGACATTAGAGGATATGTTCATCTGTTACATTTTACTTTTTCTTCACTACCCCAGTGCTATGTGCAAAAATTTTGTTGTACCACTTTTAATAGTCTGCTCTGTGATTCAACTTTTTGTGAAATAAACATACAAGCATACAACTAACCTAATTACCGCCTTAATTTAGTTTATTGAATAACACAATTAGCCAGTTATTTGATTTTCAGAAACAAAGCGATGATATAACAAAATCTTCTCTAGGTAACTATAATTTAGTTCTCGGTCCCAAAAACAGTGAAGCGTACAGTTAAATTACTAGCCTTAATTTAACAAAATTGTCAAGCGCTTTGTACTGATAGTGACATACGTACATGTTTTCAGTATATTTTCTTTCCTTTCCACAACTGTAATAAGTATTAGCTACGCCAGGCAAAAATATAATAAATACACTCTTTTATTTATTAGGTAAAGAAATATAAATAAATATAAACAGAATTAATGAATAAATCAAAACTTAAGAATATTATACGAAATGAATTTAAATTGTAAATTTCTTATTATACAAATACGTGTATCCAAGCGTAATCTTTAAGATAAAGTGAAAACAAGAATTTTTTCAAATCTAAAATATACATTATTTTTATTTATACTTACTGAAGATAAATAAAAATCCAATATAAAAAACTTGAAAGTTTATATAACATATACGAATATTAATTCTAAAAGATAATTAACTTTTGGCAATAAATAGCTTGTTACAAAATTTGAAGTAAATTAAATTTACATGAAATAATATTTATATAACTTTAGGTTGATAAAACAATTTTCTGGCTTGTGCAGCCTAAGTAAATATTATTAATCCTACCATAATCACATCACACGTTCCTTCTCTGAAACGTTACATTTGTAATAACTATATTATTGCAAACTAATGTTTAGTATTTATTATTATAATAAGAAGATGTAGTGGTTAGTTTTTATATTTTATTACTTATATAATACTGTTGTATTATGTATGTATGATTATGGTCATCTACTCACATCCCCACATCATAACTAATCATGTAATGTTCCGAACTTTGCAACTAGATGGCTACGCGTTAATTAAGTTGTCAATAATTCAGAAAGAAAATACATTAAAATGATTGATCACTGAAATTAGGAAGAGAAAATAATTCGCAGGGAATTGAATAAAATTATCAGACAATTGATAAAGAAAAATAATAAAAATTGTATAAAAATAATCAACAAAAAATGAGTTTCATTAAAAGAAACATACAAAAACATTAGCAACTAATGATAACACTGAAGATATTTGTTGCCTATGGTTGTATAAAAAACAACTAGGTACTCTATAATGTTTTTTTTTTATATTATCTCCCAGCAGATTGATTTTTTCCGGAAATTTTTTCAAGTATATTCCAACAATGTTATAATCTGCACGAGTGGAACACGAGTACAGATCACGTTGTTGGAATGCACGGTAAAAAAATCCAGGATATGAATCAATGCTCGAGGGTAGATTCGATAAGAAAATCATAACAATATCAACACAGAAAGTAAAATTAATTTAGGTTTTATATTTTGCTTAGAATGTTAAAGTTATGATAGAATAATAAAACGATATCAACACAGAAAGTAAAATTAATTTAGGTTTTATATTTTGCTTAGAATGTTAAAGTTATGGTAGAATAATAAAACGAATTATTTATTATTTCTAAAACATCTCTTTTTGATATGACAACTCAATATAATTTTTTTAAATGTCAAAATGACTTTTTGAAAAGAAAAAATTTCCACCTATTAAATTTACTAAGGTAGGTAAGACAAGTAAAGAAAAATTTCCAAGAAATTTTTATATTTCCTTGGTAGTTGGTACCATACTTAATACAATGTTTCTATTGGCTGTTAATTAGTGTTGTACGATTTTCAAATAAAGATATCAGGCACACATTTTTTATTTTTTAAAATACGAGAAATAAATTAATAAAGATTTATCCAATCCGACCGATAGTTTGGAGAAAGAAAACTAGTATTTCGTGTGAGACAAAAAATCTCTATTTAACGGTACTAAAGACATAAGAGCTACAAAAATTTGGAGGACTGGTGGCAATTCCTCATAAAAAAGTGTCTATAGAATGTGCAAACTAGAAACTTGTATGCATTGAAACAAGAAAGTTATAAGTCAAAATGTAAATCGGCCAAAATATGTTTTTTGCTCATATCTAGTGTCTTATATCTTTTTTCGTGAAAACAAAAACATAATTGAAATGACTAACTTTGCTCCAATTTAAGCGACTTCGTATCTCTTATGGTTCTCAAGATCCCAATAGTTAGCCTCTTAAAACTGACATTCTGTATATCATAGATTCATAAAATGGAAGAAAAAATATGGTCATATACCCAATTTAATATGGGATATTTCATTGCGGTACCAAAAAAATCTCAAATTTTATAAGTGACTCCAATAAATATGACCCGGGGCTGTACATCACGAGCATTCGCAGTGGTACGCCCCCTTTTTTATTCTTACACAGTATTTAACTCATATTTTCGCAATATAAATTTCTTTAAAATATATTCTCTTTGTTCATTTTAAGTATTGCAGGTATTAATCAACAACAAATTTGTCTGAAGAATATAAAGAAGAATAATTATGTATATTAGACACGAAATCGAGAAAAGAAATGAAACAGATGGAAAAGTTCTCATTAGTATACAGTAGAGATGAAAGTAAAGGGCAAGCACAGATGTAGGAAGTTTAATAAATCAAAATTTAGAACAATCGATAAATCCGTGGAAATGTATGAAAGACGTGCGATATTGGAGTCTGAAGCGATCTGAGTGATTTGATAACTAATGCTTTCTCAAAATAGATTTACAGAATGAAACGATATAGAACACGATTGCGCTGCAAAAAGAAATACATGAGGAACTAAAAGCATCTAAAAGTTTGAAGCACACAAGTACCACTCTCGCTTCGAAATACAAGATGTGCTACTGAAGAAAATTAATATACTTACATGTTTTTATAATTGGAAAAATAAATACAATCAATCACAAACTTTTAAATGTTACATTCTTCATCCGTATAGCAACTTTTCTGTAACTCTAGCTTCTTATATACAGGGTGGTGGCTCGAATTATTTTAGGTAAAAAAACTTCAAATAACAGTTTTAGATCACAAAATTCTGCATCTAAATCAATAAGAAAAATTATTTTTACGTGCTTTGTAAGCTCAGAATTTAGTTATGAAAATGACGCAAATCACCCATCATTTATTAACACGTTAACTGCCACCATTAAAAAAAAGTGGGTCCCTTGGGCCATTTTTTCTTTTTTACAGATTTAGGGTGTTTTCATATCAGAAAATACAAGTATGATAACAGAATTGATTTTCTTTAATGTTGCTCTAAAATTTGAAGAATTTTATTGAGGCACAAAATTTGCAGTATTTTATCATTTCAGAGACTAAAAAAAAAAAAATCATGCGCTAAGAATAGGTTTTGGTCTGCCAGGCCACCGAGAATTAAACTACGTTCACAGATATGCGTTGCGAGGTACAAACGTACACGAAGCATAATGTGTATTCAAACACTGAGGCACAAACGATGTATCTCAGAGCATACGAGGATATTTTAGTGAGACACATAAGATGTACCTCATGGCAGTTAACGTGTTAAATACGGATTTTCACTTTTTATTCCGACAAAACCAGTTCTGCATTTTTATATCATAAATAGAGGGTATTATACCAGTGAGTATAAAGCTATACTTTATACTCACTGATTATACTGAAAATAATATTCTGTGAATTTTATGCATAGTATATTTTTACTTGTGATTTTTAATATTTTATTAGATTTACCTTTTCAAATATTAATATTTTTATAAATTTTTGCGCAACACGTTTTTTTTTTCATATTTTACTCGTTTCCACCATTCTTTCAATTAAATAAATAGGTACCTTAAACAATTCAAATAATGACTAAAATAACAAATGTTAGTTATATTTATTATTATTTGTAATTACTGTTTATCAAGTTACGCTTAAAAGTAAAGCAATTTTACATTGTTTTTATTTTAAGTTTAAAATTAATTTATGTAATATTGTTCACTTCAACAGTAATTTCAAATAATAATAAGAATAAACTAATGCAGCTAACGTGACAGATAAACCATTAAAGAATTGTTCATTTTTGTCTCAATTCCATGGCTACCGCTAGGGTGATTTACGTCATTTTCATAACTAGTTTCTGAACTTACAGGGCATGTAAAATCAGTTTTACTTTTTGATTCAGATGCAGAATTTCATGCTCTACAACTTTTATATGACGCTTTTTTACTTAAAATAATTAGGGAAGCAGGAAATTACGAAAATTGGCTGAATTCAATAATTTATTGCCCTATCCTATTTTCCACCAAAGTTTCCGGTAGCAATTCGTTTCACTTCGATAATTTTATTCCTGAGGGGTAATTCAATTGTGTAAAAATAAAAACGCAAAAAGTTTTCTAAAGCGTAAAATTATTTCAGTTTGGTGTCCGGGTCCTTTTGTGATATGCTAAAAAGGACAACTGTAGATGTTAGATTTGTGGTATGTCATTATACGAGTAGATTTGACGATATGTAGTTTAATTAAACATTAGAGTTTGATATATGGCATACAATTCACAATATTCGTGCAATATTCACTAATGAGCCATATAACGTACATAGAAGATTTCAAACATCATTGAGTGTTTTCTTTGTATGTAGATAGGATGGACATGAGAACAAAATATCTATCGCTGTCTTTGATCTATCCGATTCCCTTCATACCTTTTATGTCATTGAAGCGAGCAGATATAAATCTTTCCACGAAATTAAATAACAAATTTTTTGCTATTTATTTTTTAAATTTTAATCCTTGAGAAAAGAATATACATATAGAGCGTTACGACCGAATTGAAACAAAATTTATGAACAGCTTTGGCCGTATTTATTTAAGACTTTTAAATTAACTTGGTAGGTTAGTTTTGATTACTTGGCATTATTTAATTAACCCGGAACTGTTCCCGAACTAATCCAACTTCCCCAACTATTTTGGAGGGTTTGTTGATTCAATCCATGTTCAACCCGTTTATTATCTCTTTCTTTCAACTCGTGTCCCTTGTTTCCCATGACAGACAGTTTTATAAATAAGTTTTATATTCAAAGGTAGATATAGCATTGAAAATGAAATAAACGACACAAGGTTTGACATTTATTTTGACAACAAAAATATAACATTATTTTAAATTTATCGCTAATTTTTATAATTGCTAACGTAAAATGGAACATTTATTTTTAGATCAATTGAGGGTTGAACTTAAAGGTACCAAATAAATACAGCCTTTTTTAACACTGGTGAAAAAAACAACAGATAACTAAGAGTAGTGATAAATTCATTCATCTAAATGAAAAACAAAAATATAAAGTATATGTAAACATACAATCAGTCCAATATGAACGCCGTTATAGACTAGCCTGTATTTGGGACAATAAATAGTACAAGAAGTGGTACAATATCTTGTACGAAAATTTTTAACGAAGTTTTGTGAGATATTAATGCAATTTCTTGTACAATATATTGTTTCCTTGAATATGTCAATGTGAAATGAAGCATAAATTAATTTATATTTTAAGTTTGCAATAGTTACAACTTTACCAGTAGTAACACTAAGTTTTCTATAACCACACTACATACAAAAATAAAAACAAATAAATGTTAGAAACGCGTGAGATTACAAAATTCATATATGCGAATGCTCACAGCCAAATTTAGTGACAGATTGTATGAAAATAGAACAATGTTCTGCTTTTTCATTACATTTACGATCTTATACAATATTGCAACCATTTTGCTGTTTGATATTAGTCAATTTAATTGTATCAAAAATTGTGCAATATCCTGTTCAATTTATAGGCTAGTGTAAAACGGCCTTAATTAAAGTACAAAAAAACATTAGTAGTAACATTTTCATAAAAAAGTACAGGGTTTTTATTTCTGTGTATATTTTCTTTCTGCTATTTTTAATAAAAATATTATAATACTAAAAAAAAAAATGTCAAGCCGAGTTTACTCAAGGAAATTCCAGACTTACCAATATTAGCTTTTTAAATATCTATCTTTTTATTATATTAAATATTCATATACCATTTGATGACATAGAGAAAAAAATTATGATTTATATGACTATCAATTTTTATGTTTTAAATGGTAACCTGGAATTATTTTGGTGAAATGAAAATCACATTTTTTACTGATGTATTTGTTGTTATAAGAAGTGTAAAAAATTAGAGAAAACTAAGATAACTGAGAAATAACAGAAATATTTTTAGGCGGTTATGTAAAAATTAACAAAGTGTAATTATATAAAACAATTTCATAACGCGAAATAACAAAGGTAAAAAGGTAACCACTTGAAACGTTAAAACAAATGCTCAAGTTCCTATTAAAAAAATTAAAATTGATATTTGTTTGGAATACTTATTTCGTTATTTCATATCTATATGTTTAGTATTTTTCTAAAAGATAAATCGTATTTACTTGTTTGTTTAGGAACTAGATGGAAAGTCACCCAAAAATATGGAGTGCATAACTAGCGATACTGGATTGATCTTAGAAGAATGCCAACCCGACACAGACAAATGGGACATTGTTCAAGAGCGTCTAATTCTGCAAAGTGTTCTAGGGGAAGGTGCCTTTGGTCTTGTTCGACGGGCGTGGCTAAGAGATGAACAAGGTAACGCCAGTACAGAAGTTGCTGTCAAAATGCTCAAAGGTAAGTCGTAGAGTACGAAACCACAGAATAGTTACACACAGAAGCGACACCCCGTGTCGGTACCTTTCATGTTACCCTATTCAGTTCTATGACCTTGGAGCATTGTGTAGACCTTTAAATTTGTTGGCTTCACCTATCTCTCTCTAAGATGTGACAAAACTTTCCGATTTTCAACAATGAGTCCTTTAAATTTGTTGGCTTTCCCCATATCTCTCTAATTTTTGTTTCTCTGTCTTACTGTCGCTTCTGTATAAACCTATTCTGTGACGAAACTTCAAATAACTTTGATTATTTTTAAACCGGTTGTAATTAGTCAATCTCTTTTAAGCTCCTAAATACGTAATTACAAAACGTTCAAATCAAGCCTCTAAAAATTGGATTGACTTACGAAGCCGCTTATAGCGCTGTTTAAAACAAAACAATCTGATTTAATCTAATTTAATCTGATTGTAAGTTTCTAATGCGATTAACAAACATTAAATGGAAATAACACTTTTTAAAATCGGAATGCTAAAAATTAAATATAACTATGGACAAAAAATTGAAATAATACAACTTAATTTTAATAACTAATATTGTACACTAAGGGAGATGCAATTTATATCCAGAAGGCGAATCCCGAATATTGCAAACACTGAGGGGTTCAAATAACTTGCTACTAGTAACATACGAGTTCGGTTAAATTAGACCAAAGTTGTCGCAATAAGTGACCATTTTAATGATGTCTTTGTTGCCTAGGTTACGAGGTTTAAAGAAAAATGAAAAATTTTATTTTTTTTAATTTTTGCTCATCACTTCCAAAATTAAAAGATCAATGCCCAGTCTTATAAAAGTCAGTTAACTAACCTACCAGGTTAATTTAATCAACTGGCTGATTTCTGTATTATAAACAATAGTTAAAATAATCTAGTGATTAAATCTACACATTCAATTAACTGGAGAAAACCAAAATATAAATTTTAGATGGGAGTCTAATTGGCAGTGACTTCAAAATTCAATTTCTATCCAAATAGTATTTCATTGTAATTCTGGATAGCAAATTAATTATAAAATGCATTTTATGTGTGAGTTAAATTTTGCATCAATTTTTAATGTGCAAGTAAACAAATATGTTTTGTGTCATCTATAACATGATCTTTGTGGTCCTTAGAAACCATTTCATTAGTTTTTTCACCAGACGACGAAATTCAAATCAAATTGTAACACCAAGAAAGTTTGTAGAATTATTCACAGAGTAATCGATTTCTAGGATTCGCCGAAAGGAGATTATATTCAAATGTCAAATACAATTATGCAACAAAATTGAATTTGTATTTCCATATAAATAAAGCCTCTATCATATTCTTTATTTATTTTTTTTAGATCTACACTGTTTTTACATTTCAACTATTTACCTTCCATGTTACTGTCATCTATTATACAATATTTGAATTTGACGTATGGTCGGTTAGTTTAACCGAGGGTTACTATATTTACTTCGTTATTTGCTTTGTAGAACAGAACAAAAATTTAATTGGCAATTAAATTTAACCGCCCAATAACTTATCGAGAGTTTAACTATTGATTATAACACCGGGAATATGTGAATTTTGTGTGCACATTCTTAAGACACTTTTTTTATAGTAAATTTACGGGGATTCTCAATTTTTTTTTTATCGATAACCCTTTTATGTTTTCGGTGTTAACATTAATTTTTCATATGCAGTATAATGTAGTAGAAAAAAAACCTTTTTCTTAATTTTTCATATTATTTATTAAAATAATTTGGACTTTTTTATATGGTTGAATAGGAAAATGAATAGCTCTAATCAAAATTATCATAACCTACTACAAGCTCCATATGAAAAATTTAAGTTGATACAAATAACTTGAAAATGATTCACGATAAAATAATAAAAGTCAATATAAAAAAAATGTTTGAAAAATGAAAAACAGTAAAATTTAAATTTTCTTTCATATCTAGTAAGCTATGTATGTATTTTTTAGAAAAACAAAGATATCGTTAAAGTGTTCAATTAATTAAAATAAACTTTGGTTTAATTTAACCGACCTCGTATCTTTTACCGTTCTCGTGAACCCCATGCTTAAATTATTTGGGACACCTGTATATTAATATCTATAATTCATGCCCATCATTTTATTTTTGGTAAAAAAAAATTATAGAAATAATTTAAATAGTGAATAAAGTAATTTCAGATAACAATTATAAATAAAAATAAAAATTTATCTATTTTTATTAGTCTTTCTGGAAAGTCTCTCAGGAGTTTTGATTTAGTATGTCCCTAGAGAATAATACTTTATTTCTGTCACAATTTTTTTATCATAGAAACCATTTTCTACTCTTTCTTGTGAAAAATATTTTTTATTTTTAAAGTAAAAATAAATGCTTTCAAGTTTCAGAATTAGTTCTTCTTTGTGTTAGTTTTTTGCCTCTTCGTTTAAGTTGCGCCCAGGGCAAATGCCATGCCTACCATACCCTAAATACACTTCTGTTCTATCCCTTTGTCACAGTTCTGTAATGTAATATTTTGTTGTTCATATGATCCAACAACTCACATAAACTACAAACATACCCTTTTGATAAATAACATGTGAATGCCTAAAACCAAATTATCAAATAATCCAAATATCTGAAGTTATGTATAGGCGCGCAACTGTATTAAACCTGTATATTGAGTTGTCGAGGGTTGAAAAATTTCTACCGGATTACTCAACTTGAATGGATGAATGAAATATGGGATAATGAATATAAGGATTACCCGATAAGCTTTGAGAACATATCGGATTATCTGATTAATTCTATTAATATTACAAAAAAAAAATTCTACAAAGGTAAATTTTAAAATTTGAATATGGAATGAAAATTTTAATCTTTTTACATCTCCAATATATTTCCATACATAGTTAAGAGTGACAAGTTCCAATTTTTAGTTTTGCAGTCTAAAATTTTTCATATATAACATGTGCAACGAAACGCAAAACAGAACTTTTAACATGGGAGTACAAAATTATTCAAAATTAAATTCTACATTAGATAAAATCGTAATTGAGTGAACGATATTTATATAATATGTTACACTTTTATTAAAAATCAGATAGCCATGAAATTAAAAAAAAATATGTATGTGACAGTTTAGTAAATTATCATTGATTATAATCTTATAATTCTAATTACTTTTATTTTAATATCATGCGCTAATTTTAAATTTACAAACATAATTTAATTATATCTTTTCATTCCTAAAATTTTGCTCTCAAAATTGCACCTCAAAAATGTGTTTTTTGTCATATTTTTAAAATGGGTATATATTATATCAGTCAATTATAAACACAATCGCTGAGATTGTGTCTCTGAATCTAAATCTCTGCCTATTTGAAGGTGTAACCAAGAAACATACTTTTTTTAGGTGCTACTTTGAGAGCAAATGTCTTAGAAATAAAATATTATAAAGTATTTCCAACATTGCTGTCAAAATTTCGATTTTTTTTCATGAAATACATATTTAAAATTAAATATAGATAAAACTGGAGGTAAAAGTTTTCTTTTTCCAGCAAATTAATAATTCATGATTTATTTAGGCAATTTGTTCAGTGTCACTTTTTTGACTTTAATCAACACTTTTGTAATAAAAAAAAATGTGCAAAAATTACGTCGCGTACACAAAACACAATGAAAACTGTAAATAAAAACAAAGAAACAATTTGTTGACCAAACAAACTTGCAGATTGCCTGCTGTCGACCGCAAATTACTGTTTGGTAAAACTTATAAATGTAAACTGAAGTGGTATATTAGTTTGTTATTTACTAAAATACTCGTAATTTAATATCCCTTTTAATAGAGTTTACCTTCGCAAAAATATTCTCCACTATACAAAAGCTTTATTAAAATGGATTAAAATATTAATTCTTTAGTTATTGAATTCATTATAATGTTACAACATTTAAATATAAACGAACAATATTTATTAAAGAGTTATGATCGGCATTTCGCAAAATTGCAAATACATTTTAATTCAAAATCTCGTTGTCAATACACAATTTGCAATTAGCTATACTCCAATTGAATAAATATACGTTGAATATTAATTACATCAGAAAAATTGTTTACATTTACACATTATATCAATAATTAAAATATCCCATATGTATCTCGATATGTATTGTTATAAATGATATTAAAGAATTATACCTAATTAAATATAATTGTGTGTATTTTAAAATTTAAATATTATATAATTCAGGCCGTATTTATTTGGGAAATTTGAATCCAACCCTCAACTGATCCCAAATAAACAAACAAAATTTTACAAATACAAACAAATTGGTAAAAATCCACACACACAAACAGACACCATTGTAAAAATATGAAAATCGTGTTCTAGGGACTTCAAAACCTACTTATTCATTGAAAACTCACTATCTGATTTTTATGATGATTCCAATATCTCTCTTATAAATAACGAGAGGTGAAAATAGAGGGAAACTATTCATTGTTTTTATGAAATTACTAGTAGGTTTAATATTTCTTTAATATGTATTGAGGATACAAGATTCAAGTTTGATATAGCGTTTATAATGATACGCTTTGTATCATTTTTTAAAAAACTGATACATTTTATCTCAATTTTCAAAATAAAATAAGTATATCTGAGTCAATTTATAGTATTTTACAAAATAAATAATTTATAATGGCTTTGAAATTATTATACTAATTTATTATCGATTATTCAATACTACCATCATGGTTAAATTATGTTCATTACCATTATTCTCTCTTTAAAATTCCTACATTGTATACACAATGTAAATTTCAAACATAATGTAAATTTCAGATGCGCCAAGCTGCGAACAAATTCGCCAATTCATGCACGAGATCGAAATAATGAAAACAGTTGGGGCCCACCCGCATTTGGTGTCCCTGATCGGGTGTTCCCGTCGAGGGGTTTGCATGATGCTCGTGGTGGAGTTTTGTGCCCTGGGAGACTTGCAGAACTACCTGCGAAGCGCCTGGGAGAAGATGACCTCACCACCGGAACCACAGACCTTACAGTACGCGGACTTGATGTCTGATACCAACAGTGAGGGGTCTACTCATCTCATCATTAACAAACTGTACGATATAGAAGCCAATGACAATCTCAAAGCAAGCGATTTGTTGAGTTTTGCCAGGCAAATTGCAGTTGGGATGGTAAGGTTATTTTATTTATTATTATAAGTAGGGCATGTAACCGGTTAAAGAAACCGGTTAATAAAAACCGGTAACGAAAATTGCGAACTTTAACCTTAATTTTAATCGATATTTTTAAGGCTGAAAAAACTGGTAACCGTTAACCAAAAAAAAAACCGGTTTTAGCGAACATTAACTTTTATTTTTCATTTAGCGAGAAAATGTTTTAATATTTTTTTATATCTGTGTTTTCTACTTGTATTTGAACATAAGTCATGACACTTTTTACAATTTCTATTTTATTAGAGAGTCATAAATGTAGGTAGTCTCTTTGGTCGTTAAGGTTACTTAAAAAGTCCCAAATAAATACGGCCTTTGTCAACATAGGCAAGTTTAAAATTAAAAAGTTACCTGCGTTTTTCTGAAGATATTACGGGATATTTTGTGAATATTCATTAATTAAATTGCTTTTTTTTAATTGTTATATTTTTCTCAGGTGGTAATTTTTTACTATTTTTTTAAATTAATTATTGTGTTTTTTTTTAATCAAATTTTTATAATTAATTTGTTTTAATTAAATTTAATTACTTTTTAATCGATATATTAACCGGTTTAAACCGGTTTCCAATTTTTAAAAACCGGTTTTCGAACTAAAACCGTTATTATTATAACGTTCTCTATAAGGGTTAACCGTTAACCAGTATTTTTTTTGGTTACATGCCCTGATTATAAGTAAACAACCATTTTATAAATTCAAATGAAAGAAATTTAACATTTGCATTCTTAAATTATTATAGTCAACAGATTTATATGTCTGGTATTTTTAGTAGGGTCGTGGACCATTGTCCATTAATTTAAATATTACATCGTTCGCGAAATATGAGAGATTAAATTTTGTTGCGAATTGTTTTTGTGTTTTATGTCCTGAGCAATTTCATTAATTGCGTGATTTTAAAAAAGTGAATAGCGCGCCCGCATTTTTTAGAAGTTGTGAAAGGGAGAGACGCATGTCAAGATGTGGCTAATTTATTTTTTAACTACACGAATAAAAAAAATAACCAATACCCTATACAATTGACAGTTCATTAGTTAGTATTGATCACGGGCAAAAAAATCTCTTTAAAAATTGATACCTCGCTTGTCGCGAAAGATGTATAATTCAATTACATAGTGTTATCTGGTGCACAAGTTGAAACTAAGAAACAACACTATCGTCTTACAAATAGCGCTGCGCCGAACACACAAATCTCTTGTTTCGACTGATTTCGCATCGCGAAACAGCGCGTTTGTACGCATTGCACCGTCCAAATTAACAACGTCTGTATGTTAGCGAACATTCTCCACGGTTCAGTTCGGTTTGGAGTGTTTGGTGGATCCACCTTAAAACGTGGCCATAGTAACAATGCCAAATTAATTGATTTGTTAGCCTCGTGCCCTTTCGGCAACCGGACCCTAGAGATTTCGAATAATCCTTTGGTAATGACTTGTGGTTACACCCGCCCAAAAAATCTATATTTCTATTGGAATTGTACATTTAACTGTTCTCATAAATAAATTAAACATACTAGTTATGAAAAAGAATAATGCGATTGTATACTGGGTGTTTGGCGAAAGGCCGGCACCCAAAATATTTCGTTTATTTTGAAAAATACAAGAAAATGTCAAGGAGCAAAGATAAACTAGACAAAGGGACTCATAAAATGATCCTAGTACAAATATTGTGTCACTTCCGGTTTTAGCGGAAATGGGTCCAACTTTAATTCTAGCATAGGGAATCGGTATTTTTATATTTTTTTGCGGAATCTATATAAAATTAGCTTTACAATGATACCAAAATATCATTGTTTTACTTCAACCAGTTCAAAATGGCGACAATTTATTTTTATAATATTTACTAAAAAAAATTCTTAAAAAAGTAAATCATAGCAAACTATATGAAAATAATTTTGTTACCTGAAAGCAAACCATATGTCAAAAAGTATTTTATCTACCTTAGTTTTGTTATACTTTTTTTTTATAATAATAATGGTTCACGTGGAAAATGTTATGGCAGAGTTACTATTCCGTATGATAAAATGTATAGAAAATGACGGCGGCCATATTGAGCATTTGTAATTTTTATATTGTTTCTCATATTTACTCTGCGTTTCTGTTTTGTTTTGATTCTTATTATTCTCTTTTCATTCTTTAGTTACCTAGTTGTAAATACATAATTATTATTAAAATAAATTGTCGTCATTTTGAATTGGTAGAAGTAAAACTACGATATTTTGGTATCATTGTAAAGCTAATTTTATGTACATTCCGAAAAAAAATATAATAATACCGATTCCCTATGCTAGAATCAAAGTTGTACACACTTCCGCTAAAACCGGAAGTGACATAAAATTATTTTTAAGATCATTTTATGAGTCCCTTAGAATAGTTTAATTTTGATTCGTAACATTTTTCTGTATCTCTCATAATAAACGAAATATTCTGGGTGCCGGCCTTTCGCCAAACACCCTGTATAACCTCTAACAACTTATAAAGTGATTTTTCTCGAGAATTACTACTAAGCCACGTCGGCGCTACGATCGTAATCCTTTCTGTTGGAAAAACGTGACCTATGTTAAAAGTTTCAGCGTTCAATAGTTTTTGTTCTTTGTCTCATAAAAAATGAAACATATTTCACAACTTTTGAAAAAGAAAAGTTTTCTGAGACCTCTAAAACTAAAATCATTTATCTCCTAAACTATTAATATGGATATTTCAAAATTATTACAATTTCTTTCATATTCAACTGTAAATTATTTTTTCTATGGCCACTATTAAAAGTGGCACTTTCTTCACATTCTATAAAGCTTCAAAGTTGCGTATTTCCCACAATCGTGCTTTAAAGTGTGAGAAATCATTTCTCACAGTATTTGCCAACACTACGCATGCGTCAAGGTACTCTTTATGCGGTTACCCTGGCCATATTGTTTTTTTTTATGTCAAATAGCTTTCGTGTATGTATTTTTGTTGTTGAAAAAGTATAGTGTGCCACTCGTGCAGAATCACCTATTCCCCACCTTATGTGATTCCAGCACTTGACTTCGTCTCGTAGCGAAACTTTTCATCTCGTGGGAAATATGCGACTTTCTGCACTTGTTGCACAATATACTATTTCATTTTCTAAATTTATTACAGGAATTTTTAGCAAGTATGAGAGTTCTTCATAGAGACTTAGCTGCAAGAAACGTCCTCGTCTGCTCAGACAAAACAGTGAAAATAGCAGATTTCGGACTAAGCAGAGATGTTTATAAAGAAAACATGTACCGAAAATCCGGCAACGGCAAACTACCAATTAGATGGATGGCGTTGGAATCTCTTACTCATCAGATATATACCTCACAAAGTGATGTGTAAGTACGAAACAGTTTAAAGATAAATCAATATTAAATTGGATCAATTGCAGATGGTCTTTCGGTATATTACTTTGGGAAATAGTCACTTTAGGTGGTAATCCGTATCCTAGTATACCAACGAATGCATTGCTCAAATTCCTAAAGTCTGGATATAGAATGGAGCGACCTACGAATTGTGGTCCCGAATTGTAAGTCTATATATTTTATACTACCACCAATTATATTTTTCTTTTATGTTGTATGAAAGTACGCTAATACCAGAGAGATTTCACAGACGATATTGAGTAAAGTTAACTTTTCTCTGTAGGGAGAAAAGTTAAATTTAATTCAGTCTTCTTGTAAAGTGTTTACATCCTTGTGCAAGTTAATTTTAACAACGGGTAATTTTTATTTTGTTACAAATTCATTATTTAAAAATATTTAAATTAAATAAATTACAAGTTTTTAGTATTTATGTATTCCTCTCGCCTTAATTGTTATTTAATATTGTATGTTATTTTACAAATTTCTTTGATGTCGGGTATTATGTTTTCTTCAGTTTTATAATTATAGCCAAAGATTCTCGTAATGTATATCCTATTTAGATTTTTTTCTTGTTCTTTCAAAATACCATTGTAACATATATCACTTTATTCTCTATTACAAAAAATTCTAAGAACAATTTAGAAAGTAAATTTATAATTAAACAGTGTCATTAAGTATGTTTACGTCTAAAATTATATTCAATATACAAAATTAATGTCGGAAAACAATATCAGAACTGGAATATGATTCTTCAGCATATAACATTTTAAATTATTTATTTCAGATATTCAGTAATGCTATCGTGCTGGAAAGAGCGTCCTAAAGATAGACCAACATTTACAGAGTTACGTAAATCTTTAGACGCTTTACTAGAAAGTGTAACAACATCAAAATATCTAGATTTAGATGTTTTAACGTCAACAGAATTTGCCTCTTTTCGAGCGCCGTTACGAGAAAATTCATCCATATCAGTGTAAGAAAAGCTTAAAGTGTTTTAATTAGAGTATATTTTGTTTTGTCTTCCAGAAAAAACAGAAGTAGAAGTTCCGACGTAATTTTAAACGAAAGATACGTCCATCCAGTTCTGTTAAATAATGTGAAGAACTCATCAGGTAATATGGATTTGCCAATAATTATTAAGTAAGCATAATTTAACTTATTGTTGTTAACGACCAATCCTATACGTAACCTTTGTGATATTTAAATAATGTAGATCCCAATACCAAACATCCGACGACCTGATGTTTTATGTACGCAACGAATTTGTAAATTTCTGTGATTAATGAAACATTTTTGTTATTTTTATAAATATGAGACAATTTAATGTAGCTTTTATAAGTATTTTTGTAAGGGCAGGTAATTAAAAAAATCGTAAATACACCAAAAAGTTCATGGAAGTGGAATATCTCACCGATATTATAGATCTCAAATACATCACTGCTGAAACTCAATTCATCTTAAGAAAGACTGTTTACTACCAAATTCATATGTAAATACATTTATTATAATAATTGTTACATATAAATAAAGAAAATAATATGATAAACAGATATTTAATTACACATTAACACATAAATGGTTATACTACAGATGTGCAATTCTTACAATAATTTCATATAAAAAGATGTCATCATCTTATATTTACATAAGTACAAACAACAACGGGCCTTCCATTCGTCGTTGAAACCAACTCTACGCTAGGCTATTTCCTCTTTGTTCATTCGTACAGGAACTTATTACAAAATAGTACGGTATATAAATGGTGTTGCCCACTTTTAATTCAACTGAAAGCTTCATAAAAATCACGCGTAAAATACAAATGAATCTCAAAGAAAACAAGTGTGTACCCTGTAATATAAAGATTAAAAATGGGCGAGACCTAAAACTAAATAAACTGAACGGTATAATTAGTAGCACAGCTCTGTAGAGGAATGTTATTGGACCGACATAAGCGCGGGTCAGAGCGTGTCTGGTCGCATCAGTGGATCTTCAGTTTCCACTGGCGGTGGCGCGGTCGTCACTGTTGTGGCAGCACCTTGAGTCAAATACCCAGCTACCGTTGGGGTCCCCGCTAAAAACGAAACGCATTCTCATGACATGTTTATTCAATAAATCCAGATAAACACACAAACAGTAAGTTTTTTAAAGTCTCATCAGCTATTTAGTGCGCAAATGAACAAAAAAAAAATAGAAAAAAAGAAAAATGCTATAGTGGATTCCCAGCTCACTTTTATAAATGATTTTGATAAATCTTAAGTGACGTTTGGCCACAGACAAACAGATGAACGGCCAAACAGCGCATTCTGTTCACAAATTTCGAAGTAGTTTTCACGATTGAACTAGATGGCGTTAGTGCGGTAACTGCAGATTACATACGTCCAATTAAATTTTCCCAAAATCATAGACAAACGTAGAAACGTCATTTTAAATTTGAGTAAACTTGGTCGCATATGGGCGCATGTAATCTGCAGTTACCACACTAATGCCATCTACTTCAATTGTCATAACTACTTCGAATTTTGTGGACGTAATGAGACGTTTGGTTGTTCATCTGTTTGTGTTTGTCTGTGGTTTGACCTTATAAATATTATAATGTAAAATCAGGCTTTCTAAAAGCGATTTTATTATAAAAGTGCATTCGTAATATGGGCCAATGACTGGTGGTAATAATGTTAACCAGATAACAACAAATTATAACGATACATAACAATATAAATGACAAACTAGAGAAATAACAAATATAGAAAAAGTAAACTGATACAAATAAAAAAACGCAAACAGAATTAAAAGATTCACAAAAATCGATGTATGTGGGACGTAGTAACTGACTTGTCTCATATTTATGTATTGCGTAATAGATCATGAGATGAAACGCCTGTAAACAAATTTGGGCTGCTGGTTGTGTTTAAATTTTACAAAAGTAATTATGACTAATTAATTCGAATTTATATGATGTTGCATAAGATATAAATTAATTTAATTTTGTCTAGAGTCTGGTGATATTCAGTTGTAAATCAGTTATTTTGAAGTGTTTTAGTTTCTAGCTATCTGAGTCTTTTAATTCTAGTGCATCAGTTTTCCAACATCTTTTATAAAAGGTAAATATACAATATTCAATAAGTTACAATTTCTGAACAAAATTTTGATTTCCAAAATGGATATTTTAGTTATAAAGACAGTTTAAATTTATTATAAAATGTAATAAATAAATGCAAAGTTTCAAAAAAATATTTTTGATACAGGACGTCAAAATTTATGGCACATATTTAAAAAATAATTATACGGAGCTTGTAGGATATAAATATTTTAATGAATTTACCTGTGAGGTAGCCAGCAACTGAAGTGTTGGAAATAAAGAGATCGTGTTTCTGGTCCCTGTAATCGGCCCATACTGTACTATTCTCCAAAATCGCGCTGACTTTATCACCGTACAACAAACTTCTTGTCATTGACTTCAGTGCCTTCACTATCTGAGCTTTCGTCATTGATGGGTTATCTAATAATTCTAATCGACCTTCCAATAACTTCAGCAAATAAGATACTAAGTCAGCATCTAAAGCTTGCTTTACAAGTTGATCTTGATTGGTGGAGAACAGCCTGTTTAAAGCTTCACAAGCAACTCCAATCATATCTCGACGAAGTTGCATTGCCTGTTTTAAAGGAAACATACAATCTGTTTGACAGATCGCTGTTACACAAACCTGAAATGTTAGAAAATTCTATTAAAATCGGTGCCTGTAACCGATAAAATATTGGTATTAGAACGTTATAATAATGGCTCAAAACTTTTTCGAAATAGAAAATCAATTACTTAAATTTATTAATTAAAATATATCAATTATGTAAAAAATAAAAATAATGTTCATTAAAACTAGTTTCATATTTGTTTTTTTAACATGTTTCATGTCCGGATTAGAAGTAAAAATAAAGTTAGAAATCGTACTTCGCTCAAAGCAAGTTGATGTAAAACCATAATAGCTGATTTATGTATGATGTTATGGTCACTGCGTTGCCCCATCTGTTTGCACAATCTAGGAATATGGCCCAAAGCTGGAACTTGATCCGATAACGCAGGTTGAGCTTGCAGAAGTGCGCAAAGAGCACTAGTGTACATTTCTAATTTATCCTCCTATAAAATGAATTGTATAAAAAAGTTCTTTTGTAGTAAGAATGATCTGGCGCAATACAATTGTTCTATACACGTTTTCCTAAATACTTAGGTATTATTTATAATACATATGTCAAAATACAGATAAAACTGAATTGGTAATGTTAAAAAGGATCGCCACACATTCATTTGTAAAACACTCCACTGAATTTTACTAAGTACAAGCTGAAGAAATTGATGATCCATAGGACACTCCGGCGCTGCAATTGTTTTGTATGATATACATGACAACTGTGGAAAAGATAACAGGAAACTGTAAACACAATGGCCCGTATTACGAGCTCACTTTTATAATTAAATCGCGATTTTAACGCTCACTTTTACATCAAAATCTTTTGTAAAAACGAATGTTAAAATCGCGATTTTATTATAAAAGCGAACTAGATCACTTTTATAATAATATCGTGATTTTAACTTTCAATTTTACATAAGATTATGAGGTAAAAGTGGGCGTTAAAATCGCGATTTTATTATAAAAGTGAGCTCGTAATATGGGCCAATGTTATTCTTTTCCTTACATGTATTTAAAAAGCGTATTCCATTTGCCACAGATCTAACATTTTTTTTAACCGGATCACATATTTTCATTCCACTTCACTAGATTATGCAATATATCTGATGTAAGTGATCCACACGTCAAGAAACTGAACTGATTTTAATGATCTGATCTGATCTGACTAGCAAAAGGAATACCACTAAATTTTCCTGCTATGTTTCCAATGTTGTCATTTTGCTATTCTATTACTGGCATGCAAAACGATTGTAGCGCTGTCGTGTCCTTTTGCTTATAAATTATTTCTAGATACTGCGCAAGATCACTCTTACTATAAAATAAACAAAACATTAATAAAAAAACATATTCGTACATTTGGTTTTTCTCTGGACATCATTGTTAAACAAGTTTCCATCAACTCCGACAAAAATTCCTTGGGTTTCCTAAGAGTCCAGCCTGGATTTGCAATAAATAATCGAAGATACACACCACCAACAACTATTTCTGTTGGATCTGTAATATTTCCTATACCATTATTTTCTGGTATACGCCACTGTGCTCCTGGATTTTGGGATTGTGATACCTGATGCCTAACAAAATATAAATAAATTTGCGTTGAAAACTGCAATGATCACTTACTCTTTCCTCATCGTAGCGACAGCCGCACAAACTCTATCCTTAACTTCCTGGTTCCAAATCAGTTCCGGATGCTCGTGAGTAGTCTCAAACATGTGCACACACGCCTGAGGATTGTCACGCATTGCATCTGCGAAAACTGACGGTAAAAATCGGCCTAAAACTAAACGGATTTTCGGTCCGATTAATTTGTCAGCGCCCATTCTAGCCAACAACTCTGCACAAGATTCTCTCACTTGAGGAGAATTTGAATTGCAGAATAAATCCAAGAGGTATATCACAGCACCTAAAACATTTTATTATACTCATTTTCTAAATAAATTTTTGTATTTTCACCTTTGTTGAGAGCTTCTTTTACAATTTTTGTGATGGACATCAGTGCATTTAAAATTTCTAAAGTTTGGAATTGCTTTTCAGGTATAGTGTATAAAACTAATAATAAATGCCCTAATATTTCACAAGCCGCTATATCATTAACACATTCATGATTTCTAGTTACTGTTGAAATAACTTCCAATGCTCCCTTTTGAATTTCTTTGTTCTGAACTGATAACAATCCAAATAATAAAGGAAAGTGACCAATGCACTGAATTTCAACACCCGTATTATTGAGAATAACGTTGTATAAAGCTTCTAAAGCCATTTTAGAATGTTTTAATCTTTCCTCGATTGTTACAGACAGTGCAATATTTTGTAAAGTTTTCAGTTGGTCGAATTGTTGAGAAAGATAATCTAATAAATCAATAGTAAATCCTTTGGCATTCTACAACAAATTAAAATGTAGAAACATTACGGAGATTTATTGAAACAATTACCTCAATTTGGAAAGTAGGTTGTTCGTTATAAATACGAATGAAAATGCCGCCAATACGTAATTCACCCGTATGTGCTGAAAATATGAAATCAGCGCCGTATTGTAATTCTGCACCTTCGTCTTGTCTAGCTTGTCTTTGTTGTTCTAAAAAGTCAATTAATTCGGCTCTCGTACCATTGTCCCAAATCAGATACGGAGTTTCGCAGTTACTGTTCAACACTTTCAGAATCTGCAAAGATATATATGATATTTTAGTGTTCACTGTCAAAATATTCGGAGGCTGAGAATTTTCAGTTATAAATTCTAGGAACTTCCAAATTTTCATCTCGACCATCCAGAAGTACAAGTTTAAAATTTCCCTCACGTTGGCTGGTTTTAACGGAGGATTATTATGAGCTAAATAAATTAAGACAAGAATTTGAAAACTTCACAGTGAGTGAACATCCTTCTCACAGGTAATAAACATTACGGTGACTGGTTTTCATGGAAGATGATCATACACTAATTAAATTAGAGTAGTTCACAGTGAGTGAACACCCTTGTCTCAGGTTGCAAACATTACGGTGACTGGTTATCATCTTTAATTAAATTAGGGCAAGAATTAGAGTAGTTCAGTGAGTGAGCATCCTTCTCTCAAGAAGTAAACATTACGGTGACTGGTTTTCACGGAGGATAATTATGAACTATTTAAATTAGGATAACAATTAGTGAAGCTTACAGTGAGTGAGCACAGTTCTCTCAGATAGAAAACATTACGGTGGCTGGTTTTTGCAGAGGATGATTATGAACTAATTAAATTAAGGAAAGAAATAGAGTACTCCACAGTGAGTGAGTAAACTTCTTTCTTGTAGTAAACATTACATCGACTGATTTTTATGGAGGATGATTTTAAATTAATTATATTTGGACATGAATTAGAGTTTTTCATTGTTTTGTTGCAGTATTTATTATTTTTTCATTTAGTTGGGGCAACCGCTTAATTAATTCAGTGGAATCGACAGTATATAATGGGGTAGGTGACCAAGGTAGAATTTTAATGAAAAAACTATTAAATTATAGAAAGTATGTTTATTTATGAACGTTGACATTAAAAAAGTTAAATATTTATCAGCAATTGTTTAGTAATTTGCGTTAAATAGAAACAGCGTCCATTACTATGACGTTCACTAAGTTGCACGCTGATTGGTTAAAATTTGAAGGTGTGGCTATATACCTATCTATCTCACTCCCACCACATATTTCCGTCTCTGTCTACCTTCGCCCCTGTCATGAACTTAGTTGACGTCATAATCCCCTCCCAAGTAATATATTATTTATTTACTTCAAAACAACATATAATTAACAATTTAAAAAAAATACGTGTATATTATTTTTGTACAAGCTATCACATATACCAAATTTAGAAATTGGTCACCTACCCCATTTTAATTCTAGTTTAGGAACGGTTTCGAATTAAGGATAGTCTTACTTTTTCTGGTTCGTCTTGACTGAGCTGTTTAGCCAAATAATTAGTCAACAGCCTGTCCAAAACTTCAACGGTAACAGGATTATGAGGAGTTTGCAAGTCTCCTACTAAATATCCGCCTAGTCTTGCACAAGCTCGCACTGCGAGTTTCGCCAACTGATTAGCCACTTCCTGTTGATTCGCTTCTTCCGACCTTTCTACACCGCCTTCATCTAACGTGAAGTCATAGTTAAACATATACAACAACAAATGCCACAGAGCACCAGACTGCAAAAGCTGCATCTGTAGGGCTGCATCTTTCGCTAAAGCGCTCACACATTCTGTAGCTACAGAACACAGTTTTGTAAGATGCTGAAAAATACATAATTGTAAAATTAATTAATCACTCACTCAAAAACTCACTTTAAAGTATAGGATTCTGCATAAGTCTTTCACAAGTTGCGGTAATTCTACAATTTTATCTCTACAACTAGGGAATTGCGCCGCTACTCTGTAACAACGAGTTATATGTTGGCAAACCTGAACACTAATTTCTGTAGACTTAGCAGAATTGTTCAGAACTGAACAACATCTGGAATATGCGTCTAGTAAAACTTCCAAACCCTTTTCTCGTCTTAGTTCTTCAGCATTTAATGCAGAGCAATGCACAGTGTGGTATGCTAGCTCACTGGCAGCCGATAACAACGGAGCCGATTTAGAGAACAATTGTTCGTCTGCAGTTTCGAGACGAATTGTTTTAATGAGTTGAGGGTACCCAGCGTATTTATACGGTTGTAGTTCTTGCATGTAGCGGTGGAATAATATACTCTGAGTGCGGAGTATAAGGACTATGTTGTCTGGGTTAGGTCCGTCCGCATTCCAAACGCTTCGACTACATAGGAACTCGTAGGCTTGATTTACTTGTTCAAAACGCTCCTACAAGTATACATTATTATTTCAATATTTCTAAATCAAAATAAAATTTGCAATTTACACTTATATTTTTCTTATAGGACATGCCGGCACTGCAATCGAAATAAAACGAATTTTTATCCATTCGAATAAAATAAAAAAATAAATATTGAACAATCTGTTAAATTGTCGATGTATATTTTCCTTTTTTAAATTTTCTCCTACATTTTAAGAATTTCTGAATCTCCCTGAAGTCTAATAAGTTTTCCTGTATCTTCATCACTAATAGGCGAATTTCATTTGCCACTTAGATCTGATCTAACTAACACTTTTGAATCCGGATCACTTATTTTTTATTCCATATGACCAGATCAGTTTATCTCCTACTGTAGGTAGGTAGATCAGAAGGTAATCCACTCGCAGAGGTAGATCAGAAGGTTCAGTTCAGGTTGTCACGAGATTTTGCTGTACTTTTTTTGAATAATTGTAAAAGACAATGGAGAAATTACGAATTTAAAATGCACAACAATAAAAAATTAAGGCATTTCATGTACATCGATAATTGAAAAGATCCAACTAATCTGTCTGAACTGATCTAACTGAGACAATTTGCAAAAGGAATACTACTTATGTCACGTAGTGATTTGCAGGTACCAATAATTTAATAATTCGATTTCAGTGCTGGCGTGTTCTATAAATTTACTAATTCGGTATTTTCTATTGTTTTTTTTTATCAACGAGCAATTTTAACCATACAATATAAATATATAAAATATTAAAGTAAATATCACACCTGTTAAACCAGAAGCACTAGTTTACAAATACAAAAACAAAATATAATTATACATAATGAAGTTATTTTCAGTTACCCGCTTTTTAGAGTCATAACAAAATATAATAAATAATTTTAAAATTGTATTTTGAAGGATAAATTTTAAAACTTACTCTTCCTTCTGGGTTTTTGTCGGGATGGAATTGCTGAGCCAGTCTGTAATACGCTTTCCTAACCGTGGCTTCTTCATGTTGCGTTCCATTTAATCCTAAACATCTATACGCTTCTTCTATCGTCATCACTGGTGGTTTCTTTTCTACCTCTTTTCTCCATGCATCCAAAACATCTTTTAATAATGCAACCTAGAATATAACTATGAAAACCAAGATTTGTAATTATAAATTTATTACTTACAGGATTCGGAATAGGCCAATCTGGAAATTTAGTTGTGTCGCATAGATGTTTAAGGTAAAATATATTGCAAAACAGTTCTTTTTCTAATTGTGGATACCGCACAGCTGGGATGGGGATGTATTGGTAGCGAGCCATTGTATGACTTCGTAAACGCGGGGAAAATTCTGCTATATGAGCTGCGACTTTTTCTATCAACATACGCCTAAAAATAATTGAAAACAATGAAAAACGGTGTTCCCATTACATGCAATAGGAATATATTGAAAAATACCAATAAGATTCTTATAAGAACATTAAAAGATGTAAAAGACTATTCATACGCTATTAATTTTGCCTTAGGGATTTAGAAATTAATGTTTTTAAGAAATAAACTGTACCAAATAACTAAACAAAATACCTCATTTCCGCGTTCCAAATGGCTTCAGGTGTATCAAATTCGCCTAAAAATATTTGTGCAAACTTTTCAGCTCCATGATTTTCTAAATAGTTTACCATAGCTTCAGGTAAAAGTGGTCCTAAAATACTTCGAATCATAATATCCGAAGTTGCGCTCTGTATAAAAAAAAATATTTAAATACACAAAGTTTATGTTATTTTTTTATCCATTACCTCATCGGCCCTAAACGCTTGTTTCATATGAGTTAACTGTAGGAATTTAGCAATCGGATGTACATTACTTCCAGTGTACATTAATATGAAGTAAAATACGCCCGTTAGATAAACTTTAGATATTTCTGGATTATCACGCATTACTTCACAGAGTAATATAGCTACTTTTTCTACTAATATTGGATCGAAAGTAAGTAATAGTTGAACTATATGAGGCAAGCACAAAGAATCTGATATAATTCTTTTTACTTTTGGCAAGGGGCGAATTATTGCGTTATCACTATCACTGAAATGAATATTAGTTATTTATGTTTTAAAACATTATAAGATAATCTTACCGACTAGGAAAATATTCACACATTTTAATTAAAATATTTAAAATTAATGTTGCTAGTTCACTTTCATTCATAACAGGAGATCCTTTTGCTACTAGATACCATTTTAACTGAGGTAACTGTACTACTGTTCGCCAACCATCTAAACCCATAGCCCAGCATTTTGTTCGTGGCGTAATTAGGCCTTTTGTGTACGTTTCTTTCATCTGTAAAGTAAGGAATTTAATACTGAGTACTGTATTACCTCGTACAACACGGTCAATTTTTACTTAAACTTTAGATTTAATTTAATAAATTTTAATTGAGCGCTGCATATATAAAAGTTCTTCGATTTTTTATTGTATTTTCATGTACAGTCTATGCTATTTTCGATTTTATTTATTAGTATTTAGTCTAAAGGACAGCAAACACAACATTTGGAAAAATGCTGGCATGTCCTATACGACAAATATAACTGCCTAAATTTTAAATTTTGTTTAGATTTAGATATGAAAATGAACTAGTTTATAAGTAGCACAAAAAATATTTATTGTTAAATACTCAGAAATATTTACGACGCATCTTTTCATTTTGTAGAATATTACAAAATCTTCGCATATCTGTTTTTACAACTCATTTCGTTTAATTTGTGTCCTATATATTTTTAATATTGAAATACATATTCAAAAAATAGTAAAATGTTTAAAAAGAAACTTTGACTAAATTGTTTTTAATATAATTAATAAAGAGAAATATAATCGTAAAAATCGACCGTGCTTTACTGATATTTACTTCTTTGAAGCTTAAAGGCCCTTGTCGGACATTTTTTCCACCTTCTTCGGCATTGTAGTACCATTCTTTCTCTTGCACTTGTTGCATATTTGGTCCAGCTTCGATCACATTAGTTTGCGTAGGAATTACAGCCCTTGATGTATGTAAATGCGCCAATGTTAACATATCTACTAAAATCCTTACTCCACCAACTTCTATCAAATCTTTAACATTTTTCTCGTGCAATATTAATTTATTTATAAACATAATTAACCTATCTCTTTCCATTCGATCTGCACACTACAAAATAAGCAAATAATTGTCTGCTTCTACTTGTAATGAATTTCATACCCTTTCCAACATTTGTATAATGTACTTAGTATCACTAAACGGTCCGATATCTTCAAAGTATCTTCCATAGACTATTGCCATCGCTTGAAGACACATACATTTCATTTCAACTTTATTGGTGAGTAAAAATCTATGATATAGGTCGTTAAAGAATTCATAAGACCGCCGGATTGGAGAATCATCATTATCATCCGTTTCTAACAGAAGACGCAGGTAATAATCCCCAATTTTAACTTCGTCGCTAAGGCTCTGGTAGTGCACTTCGAATTCTTTGTGGTTCCAACTGACTAAAGCAGAACCAGCCAACTCGCGGTCTGTTAAAAACATTCTTATTTCGTTTTCTAGTGCGCATCGGAGTTCTTCACGAGTCTAAAATATTTTAATATATTAAATAACTTATAATAAAAAGGTATTTAATATGACACATCGGCGCTACGATCGTTTTAAATGGTAAAGCGCAAACATCAAAATGTAAATTTAGCCCTATTATTTTTTCCACTGTCAAGTTTGAGAAGTAAACCGATTGTAGCGCCAGCGTGTCCTATAACTTAGCGCTACTATTTTTTTCACTAGTGGTATTCCATTTGCCAGTCGGATCAGGTCAGATCAGTTAGTTCAGTTCAGATAGATTAGTTGGATCAGCTCACTTATTCAGTGCAAATGGAATGCCTTGTAGATAACTTTAGCTCGTGTTTCTCGTTTTATGTTTAAATATTCATTCAACAATGTTTGGAGATATATAATATTAAAATTCAGGATATAATTTTAATTCTGTTATTATTATTACATTGTTTAAGTTAAATGTAGCTGATTTTGCCTTGTTTATCATTTCCGATTAAAATTTTAACTCATAAATTGTGTTGGATTAAGGATCATAAATTTATAATTTCTCAATTTCTTTTCACATATTTAAAAACACAGCAAAGTCAACTGATCTACCTTGGCGAGTGGATTACTTAAATTCAGTTCGTTCAGAATAGGAAATAAAGTGATTCGGACAAACAGAACGAAAAATAAGTGGTCCGGAATTAAAAGTGTAAGTTGATTCAGTTTAAAGTGGCAAATAAAATACGCATAAGTTTGCGGAAGACCTTGCAAACCGATCGTAGCGCCAGCGTGTCCTCTAACTTACTTTATGGTTCCAAATTAAATTAGGAATGGCGTGATCCTGACTAAATTTCCAGTAAAACAACTTCCAATTTGCTTCTGCTTTAATTCTTTCGCGTCTTTTACGCAAAACTATCGGCCGTTCTTTCATTTTCTCTTTTCTATCGACTACTATTCCCATTTGTGCTCCCCAGTGGTTTATAGCGAAATCTGTGTAATGTTCGATTCTTTTATGAAGATTTCGTAATTGCCTTTCTACTTTTTCCCAGTTTTGGTTGCGTCTATATTTGTTAGCATGATCTTGTGCTAATTTTAAATTATCTCTATTATTTAATAGTTCTTGTTCTAGAGCTTCTGCTGGGACTTTGTCCACAGAATCCAAATAATTCAGGAGACCAGTTGGCTGAAGAATACAAAAATTAGTTTGTTACATTTTATATAATTGTTACGATTGATATGGTAATTAGTTAATATCGTACCATAACACGTTTCAAAAGTCCCATAGCTACAGGATTTCCAGTAACCCATAATCCAACTAGATGTCTAGCAAGTTGTCTGTGTGTTAACAACCGCCCATCAGAACTAGATGTGTACAACGCTGAAAGTAAATGTCGGGGCAGAGCTCCTTCTGCAAGAGCTAAATTTTGCATTCGAGCAGCAACTTCTGCGTCTCCTTCTTCAATTAAAGCTCGCATTACCAGACCGGCACCTTTCACAATTGCCATTGATGGATGCTGCAAAAATATTTAATAAAATTTTGCAAACTTATAATTTAAGAAATCATACTTGGAACAATCGAAAAACAGAACGGCCCCTTGCTGCAACCATTTCTAACAGAATATCAAAATGTTTTCCATCTGTTGTTTCACTGTATGGTACACATAGAGCAAACGTTAAAAAATCTAACATAGCGGAAACTATTAAAGCACCAGTTCCATGAGTCTACAACGAATGAATTAATAACTTCCCTACAATATTTAATGAAGTATTTACCATATGAGTGACCCACATGTTCAGTAAGCTCTCTAAAAATGATTTAGTTTGTAATAAAGAAGATTTGTTTAATTGTTCTTGGCGTAAATCATAATCATCATGCATTGGATGCATTAATGCACATATCATATCTATTGCAGCATGCGTTACTCCGTAATCATTTCTTCGCAGGGCAGTTACTACTTTGTTTCCCACAGCTTCTCGAAATCTAAACACAATTTATTATTAACCACAAAAATATGCACAGTATATTAATAATAAATAAATAATAAACCATAGGCGATTAATATAATAAGGTAATGTGTGTTAAATAAAAATAAATTATTACACTAGACACCTAAATTAAATCAGATTTGTAAAATCTAATTGGAATTAAATAGAAGAATAAATCCCACAAATTTTACTCGCAAGAAATTGAAATACACAGGATGTAATATTAAAACATCAGTTTCTCAAACTTATTATTTCCTTACAAAAACTAATTCAGATTTTTTTTTATACACGAATTGGGATATAAAATCTAATTGGAATTGTATTAAAAGTCAAAAAAATTACTTGCACAGCAATTTCGACTAAATAAATTTTAATAAAACTTCATAACACTTCTAACATTATTAGCATGAGTTGATCAACTTTTAGTAAAAAACGGTAAACGAGAAATAACAGTCTACTGTCGGCATTAACAAATAAATATTTCGAAAAACAAAATTTGAGGAGCAACTGTAAAATAAGTCTGAATATTTAAACAGATAGTGAAAATGTAGACTCAATAATTATTCCATTTTATTTAAATAAACTTCATATTTTGAATGTACACTGAAACAAATACGTGCCATAGTCATAGTCAACATTCTGATTCAAACCAATATAATATCATTTAACAATAAAAGAAAAATACAATCTTGTTTATATTTATTTAAATTACTGAAGTGCGAATGGATACATTAACGACTCATATTATTTGAACCAGATATATTTAAATGTTCCTTATATTGCAGAAATAAAATAACTTTTCAATATGGTATTCCAAGGACAAACTACGAATCTAAATCACTCATAAGTCAACTTTGTAATAATTACAATAGATAGTGTCATATAAATTCATATAAACTTTGTTTATTTGTTTTGTAATTTATATTTTGTATATTTTAATTGAACTATTTTGAATTGTATTTCCCCTCAATTGAGTAATTTATTCTATATTAATATTATAACTAATTAATATTTGTTTCTTTATTATTTACTTGTACATGTATCCTGTTGAATAGGTTTACTAATTAATAACTAAATAAATAAATAGACAATATAATTTTGAGTCCGTCCATTTTTATTTATTTAAAAATAATTTCTAAACAGTTTCGCGTAAGAATACATTGATTTCACTTTTTAACATCACAATAGTACGAGAATAACTTACCCTTGTAAAGAAGTAAAAGCAGCAAATCCAACTTTACTAGCTACAAGTCTCCGCAAGGCTTGAAACTGAGCCTCAAGTTCTACGCAACTAATTTGTATCTGGTCTCCTTCTTTTTGCACAAGAGCTTGTAAAGCCCCTGTTATTAACTTGTCTTTATTTTCCGAAAACAACCCCTTAAAGAAAAACATTAATTCCTGTTTCATTAAAAGTATTTCATCTTACATCTTGCGTGACAGAGTACAACAATCCGCTGTAAGGCACATTGGCATTAAATCTATAAACCATTTCGCAGAATGTGTGACGAGGAGGTGGATTCAAAAGGAATTTAACGCTGAGAGTTTCTGCTTCTTCTTCTACGGGAAGATGTAGAGGACCAAATCGAAAGCCTCGCCTGGTGGGATGCATTGTAACATGCACATCGCGATTTCCTGATGCCCTTACTCCGTCCAGAAGCGACGCAAGAAGAGAGTCTCTATCGGTAGCTGTATACGTACGGGCTTCCCCATTTAAATATTCTACACTAAATAATTGCGGGTTATCATTGTTTCGTACTAGGGCAAAGATATGCCCTAAAGGTCTTAAAGTACATATACTGTACGTCTGAGGATCTCTTTCTAATAAGCAAGTTTCAGTTAAACATAAAGTTCTTCTCTGAGGTTCGGAATGCCGGACAGAATTGATTTTCTGCACTTGAAACTCTGACACGGAAGTAATATGATCATCATCGCTGAATTTGCCAAATCTTTGGCACTGGAAATCTTCTAAATTTATGGGATTACTCAGAACTTTAATAGTTATGCCGAGACTATTTAACGCAGTGTCTACTAATTTTTGTTTGATCTCATTGATATTTGTAGCTTGGAATAAATGCAACCGACCATACCCGCCACAAACAATCACCAAACCGCCGGGATAATCTTTTACCATACATAGACCTTCAAAGTCCTTGAAATAGTAGCTCGCTAGAACAACATTGCTGGCTGGATCGAGCTGATCTAGCGAATATGGTGTTATCTCCAACAATACAGGCAGTCTTATATCTGACCAGTGATGTTTATAAGCATGGTACCTCTGATAAAACAAATATATCAAATAAAGTAAATAAACACACACGTATCACCTTACAAGAATCTCTTTGGGTTTTTCGGCGAATTGGAATCTATACTTTAAAGCTTCTGTGATTAATTGTGCCCTATGTTCTGATGAAAATTTCATAGTATCCACTTTCCGATCTTTTTTCATCGTAATGGAAAACTCATTTCCAGTTCTTTGTGTGATTTGTACAGATATAAAATCGCTGTATACCCATCTGTTTGTAACTTCCAAATTATTGGGATTATACGTAGTAATTCCCAAGTTTCCAACGGAAAATATCCGTTTGTACCTTTATAACAAACAGTAATATGATATTTTCAATGTGTTTAATTAAGCTTATCAACGCTCATAAATAAGTAAGATAGTAAATTAATAAAAACAGAGCAAGGAAAGAGCTGATTTAATATATTTCTAGTACTTACTTTCCTTTCCAGGAATGTTTGATAACAAAGAAGCATGCCACATCTTGATTATCTTTAATTGGCATCATTTTTCATTTCCTACGAGATATTTTGTTTATAACTTTAATTAAATCAGTTTTGAAGTGGAAGTCAACTCTATTAATTCCCAACATCCACATACCACTCCACGGTACTACAATATGTTATACTCACAGAAATGAATTGTAGATGATATTATTGCAAACGTACATTAATTAATAAAATAAAAACGTTAAATTAAATGTCACTTCGAAATATTTCTCACAACAACCATGTTAAGGGGGTGTCAGCTGTTGATATAATTCATGTCATCAAAGGTACAGCGCATGCGTAATGTTCTATGCCGGTGACTGGAAATAAAATGTCAGAGAAATGTCACTGATAAAAATTACATTATTCGTAATATTACACGTTTTAAAATAAACATATATTGTAAATATTTATTTTTTGAAATGTTAATGATATCACATGATTATTTTTATTAAGATTTAATTACGTTTTAAAACATTCAAATTTATTTTGTTTATCATTAATTCCCGCCAAATAAAGCAAGATTTCTTTCCACCACATGTGCCGACAAAAACGAAGAGTTCGCACATGTACATACTTTAAATTATAACCTATTCTTTCAAGATAAATATCAACATGTCTCAAGGGTTAGCCAATATATTAAAGAAAAAATTAAAAAAATCTTTGGACAAACAAGATTCTCTCAATTCTGGCGAAAAAACTTTATCATGGTGCGAATACCACGAATATGATGATACCAAATCAAAGAAACCCTTTCGATCAACACCATATCCAAAAGTAAAGAAGATAAAAACGAATAACACAACATGTAAAACGTTGTCATTTGATGATAGTGATTCAGAAGATTCTACTAAAGAAAATGGAAATCTGTCCTTAGAGTTTGGACAATCTAAATCTCAAGGCATGAAACGAAAACGTTCCTCTGGAAACTGGGAAATAACTTCTTGTGATGTAATCAAACCTGATAAATCCAATAGACAATGCCTTGAAAATCATAGTTCATATACAAAAGATTCTTCTTTAGAGACACTTGTTTCAGATATATTAGAAAATGATTCTACGTCTGATGATGAATCCATTTCAAGTGAAGCGGAAGCAGAACAAATATATAATATATTTCTTCCTAATACAAATAAATGTCATATAATGGATTTATCTGATACATTTATGTTAAACAATTCAAATAATATGATAGAAGAGAATGATACATCGTTTAATCAAGAAATATCTTCGATAGAAAAAATACAAAACAATGACAAAACACCGTGTAATCAAGACATAATTTCGGTAGAAAAAGTAGAAAACAATAACAAAAAACCTTCCAATCAAGAAACAACTTGCATAGAAAATGTAGAAAACGAAGACAAAAAAACACCTAATGAAGAAATAACTTGGATAGAAAAAGTAGAATACAATGACAATATATCGCCTAATCAAGAAATTACTTCAAAAGAACAACATAATAATGAAAAAATAGTACCCAAAAAGCTAAAATTTGGAAAATTAGTGAGATTATTCATGGGAGAAAATTTCGTCATTTTATTTTTGAAACATCCATTAAAACTGTACTTCAATGGAAAGCTATCTGTAACTGTTTTATTTGGATCTATAGAAATTCTTGGTTCTGTACTTGATAATAAATATCGAAATTCTGTAGATGTATACTCACCAAGAGGCCATGCGTTTTTATGTTTGGAAACTCTGGAACATAATTTGAAAACAAAAGAAAGTTTTCAAAAAATATTAACACCATATAATATACCGAGCAAACAGTTAAAAGCGTTTTTGTATTATTTAAAAGAAAATGATTCCGTTGTTTTAGTTCGAAATATAAATAATAAACTTACAAATTATATGAGTTTACATGTGTCACAATATTTGTATCCCAAACCAATGCATTGCGAAAAAACAATTGAACACAAACTCCATTGTTTATTTGAAGTTGAAGAAGATTCTTGGAAAGTTTTTCACAAGGATGAACTTCAAAAATGTTGTGATACTTTAAATGATAATATATTAAAAAATAACAGACCATCATCTATTTTACTTTGCGGAGGAAAATCAGTAGGAAAATCTACTTTATTTAGATATATGACTAATTATTTCCTAAATAAAATAGAAAAAGTTGTTTGTATTGATTTAGATCCAGGCCAATGTGAGTTTACTGTCCCTGGTTGCATTTCTGTATCAATTATTGATAAACCATTACTGGGACCAAACTTCAGTCATTTGCAAACACCTGTAAAGAGTTTTTTCGTTGGAGACGTTAATGTAATGAATTGTATTGATCGCTATATATTATCTGTAAGAGAATTGATTGAGTTTTGCGAAAAAAATGTTACGAAGGAGTATCCATGGATTGTAAATTATATGGGATTTTCTAAATCTTTGGGTTGTGATCTAGCAGTAGCCATTACTAAAATTGTGCGCCCAACAGAACTTGTGCAAATATCTAGCTCTGTAAGAAGCCGAAATTATTATATGGCGTTAACTAAAGAAAATATTGAAAATTATGTATATTCTTTTCCAATTATTACACCAGTAACCAAAGTAAACTATAATTATGTAACATTTATTTCCGCTGCCGAAGAAAAAGTTGAAGGGGATTTTCAATTTGAAGCCAGACATCTAAGGGAAATGTCTATTATTTCATATTTCAGTGAAATAATTGAAGAAGGAAAGGAAATTACTTCGTTATCTCCATACAGGTATATTAGTAATAATCATGTTATTATAATTTTTTAAAATATTTTATTGTAGTGTTAAATTATCATCCATTAAACTTCACGACTTAAACTATTCGAAGGAAAATATTCTAGCTGTAATGAATGGAAATCTAGTAGCTTTGTGCAACACTAAAAATAATATATTTAATAGCGAAACAGTATTTGAATGTTATGGTTTTGGAATTATTCGAGGAATAGATAAACACACTCAAGAATTATACTTACTTACACCAGTCAAAGAAGAGAATTTAGTTAATATTAACAGTTTAATTAGAGGAAATATAAACTTACCGCCTTCTCTTTATATGAGTAGAGGTAGACAAGGCTTAGTTCCTTATATTTTATTAGGAAATCAACTAGGAAAGAATAGAATCCCCAAAAGATCATTTATGAATTTGAAAACTTTATTAAAGAAGAAATAATCATGTAAATATTTTTTGAGTAATAAATGTTATTATTTTTAATTTATTTCCTTATAGGAACTTATAAGTTATTTTAATGTTACAATTTATTTGAAATTCGCGCTAAAAATTATATAATTTTCTGTACCGTAGATGGCGATTGAACATTAACCTTACATAAAATTTTAGGTTGACAAGTTAAATAACTGGAAAAGGTTTGTAATTCAAGTTTTAAATAATTATTTTTTGTTTTATAATGTAAATTAATGGTATATTATCTATTTGTAATATAAATATTTTAGAAAAATGTCTTTTTGGCCCTTTGTCCGTTCGCCATTTACTGACCTAACTGCAAATTTAGTAAATCATCAAACTCAAGGAAGATGTGGAGAAATGGAAATGAAAGTTATGGATTGTTTAGAAGCATACGGAATGGATCAAGGCATAAAAAAATGCGATCCCTTAATTAAAGATTTCCAAGAATGTGTTGGAATGGAGAAACAATTAAAAAGATTTTATGTATGATATAATAATTTGACGTAATGATAAATTACTTAGAAAAGTAATTACTGTTTCAGGCTATGAGAATGGAAAGACATCGTCAATATAGAGATGGAGAACGGTCCAAAGAAGAACTATATGCACAGTCACCAAGACATGATAGCTATTAATTTTAAACAATGTGAAATATTAAGCATTGTTGTTATTTCAGTAGCCTTGTATATAGATAATTATCTTGAATAAAAAAATTACAATGCATCTAATATTTGCATTAATAACTGATTCAGTAATCTATATTATTTTTATAATTTTATATTTAAATATCAGATAAAGTCATGTTGTAGTTATTTTTGTCATAATAATGTTGATTGATGATTAACTTTAGCATAAAAACGAAGGAAATAAGATTTAAATTTTGAGTTTCCCGCGAAAAAGTTATAAAGCTTTCTGATAGATGGCACGCGAGTATTTCCTGTTTTGTTCCACTAGCGTCTTTTGCTGCCTCACCTGTCATCGCTGTCAGATTCTCAGCACGCGTTGTTTTCATTTTTGGCGTCATTGCAATAATTTGAAAGTTTAGAGTGTTTGATTGCTGTATATCTATATTAAATATTAAACTATCGGTACGGATTGTTTGGTGGTTCTTTTATTGTGTTGTGTAGCGTAATCGGTCACAAAATCGCTTATGAAAGTGCACCTCGTGGTCGCCGCAGTGAACTTCATCATAACAAAAGTCAAACGAGGGAAATACGGATCTTTTTGTATTTAACAAGGCGAAATATTGTCTTTTCGCGTGGTAATAGTAATTCACATTCCCAATTTGATATATTTAGAAGCTTTTCGTGCGTTAAACACGCAGCGAATACTAGCTGTCATTTTGACATTGACAACTAAACGACGCAACCCTGGAGCTGGATTCGGAAATCATTGGGGAAATTCTGGTATCCTCACAGGATCCAATGATGAAAATAAAACTTCGTAAGTATTATTTTCTTATATATTGGTGAAATTTATGATTGTGTATAGAGAAAATTGATGGCATGGTATTGAAGGCACGTGTTTGGCGCGCAGTAACGCTGTTGCCGGAACCGCCAAGCGCTAGCCGCCATGATATTTCTAACTGTCACTTTTCATAAAAATATAAACTTTGTGTTACAAATTGTTTAATGTACTTCAATATTTGTGTAATTATAAGGTGATTTTCTGTAATATTTTTCTTGTTTCAATTTTGTTTTGAAGTATTTGCCGTGGGCAATTTATATAAATGCATTATTAACATAAAAATACGGCATGTTGTATTGTTTACATTATTACATTTGACATTTCAGTGTAAACAAACAAGTTTTTTTTGTTAGAAATCATTAGAAAACATTTATAAAATACAAAAAATTAGTTCTTTTTTTACTAAAATAAGGTAAATTATGGAAAATAATTGATAATAAATAATACATGGCGCGAAATGTTTTTTGGAGCATCAAAGGCTTGGGTTTCTTTCCGACCTTGGACATGCGCACTGGGTCGGCCTTGACCCCCTGTCACTCCGTTCAACCCTCACTCCCGTAAAGAGATATTTGCCACCACTTCTCCCAAAACAGGTAGAAGGGAAGCGGCCTATATCTGCCACCATCATTCGTTCCAAAACTCACTCAATCGGTCGTGAATTTAGACCTTTGATCTTGAGACCTCTACTACATGTAAATTATATTAACATTATGCTATTTCATGTCCATATATTTCCATTGTATTACATGAACTATAAATCAGGTTACCTTTTTATTTAAATTTCTTATCTTATCAAATTTGAAATTTTATAGTTATCTTAAAATACTTTTCTTTAAATATTTTTGAAGTATGTAGAAAACATTTGTATATGTTTTTAACGTAGGTAAAACTAAAATTTGATGATTTCGGTGTTTGTCCCTTTTTGGATAAATTCTGGCACGAGTAACAAAATCGTGATGAGTCAACACGTAATTGAGGAAACACTAGCTGAGTTTCCGGAGGCCGTAGGTCTATCTTTAGATGTAAGTAGAGCACTAGAATTCACGGTAAAATACTTTCGGCGCCATCTATTCGGCATTCACCTATCGTTATTTTATTCGTTTCGTTTTATTATGCATAATAAAACTATATCGATATTGTATCTGATGAAGGAACGTATATTTCTTCGGTATAACTGCTTCCATCTGAACTCCAGGGGGGTTGCATTATTCTAACCCTACTTGATCATAAAATGTCACAGACGTCAAATGTATCTGTCAATATTCATTTGTTTTTCGATTACTAGATTACTGAATTTATATTGATAGAATATTTTACCTTGTTTATCCTTAAACCGTACCATGCTATTTTTTACACTTTTTCAAATAATATTTTTTGGGATAATTAAAATGTTATAAATGAAACCAAATGATATATTTGATATCGAGATATATTTCAAGACATCACATCATGATAAAAAAGTAATGGCTCCTTGCCAACTGAATCTCAGACGAGACGGCCGAGGAATTTAAATAGTAGGTGGCCCCCTCCTGTCGCCCCGATGCGACGCACATGGCTGCCACCAATTTTCACTTGATGTGCCAAAAGGTATGATATTTCCACTGGTATATTGTTTCCTTGTTAAGGTGGACGAATTTTAACTAACTTGTTACTCAAGGACGGCTGGTTTGCTAAACGTCAAACAAAAAGTGACATTTAACTCTACAGGTTTTTGACCCGAAAATAATAATATCCATGATTCAGTATTTGTTCTACAGTTTGTTATTTTCCACCAACGAAATAAATATTTTGATGAGGTTAAACGAATATAAAGAAACAAATTATGAAACCATTATTTTGTTATAATTAGCACTTAAAATTCAGATAACAGTATTTGGAAAAACAAGTTTAAAATGGTAATTTAATTTTGTGAAACGGACATGGAAGTAGCTCAGCCCTTCGAACAAAATAATAAAGAGTTATGAAATAATTTCTTTATTCATTTTTCTACTCTGCACATTTTATGGTACAAAATTTAAGGAATTTGCTTGTGTTAATTGATGACATTTAAAAATTCAATTGTTTGACCTAACCCAACATCTTTGACATATCTCTTTCTATTTCTTTCCTTAATCTTCTACTTTATCTCTTTTTTCTTACTACTGCTTTTAAATTCAAAATTATATAAAAATAAAATTTTCAATAAACGTTTGTGTTCATTTGTTTAGCAAGGTTTGACAATTATGATGCAGAATCACCAACTTTAAAAACCTAAATTGTACTAGGCTATAACAGCACTAGAATGAGTTATAAATAAACTGGTTTATATACTGTTATAGCTTGTTACAAACGCAAAATAGAAAAAAAGAGTAAACATTTTTAAGGACAATTTCCAGCCTGACAGGTACGAGTTCAATCGATTTTCCGAACACTATGACCCACTAACCTAAATTTTGAACTGACCTTCGACCTTCATCGTGAAAATGTACAAATATTTTGATACATTTATAAAGGCTCTAGCAAATTTCATGTATTCAAAAATATGTACAATAAAAACTTTATGTCATCATTCTAGAGATAACCCCAAAAATTCAATGTTAGATCAAATGTCATTTTCGTAAACATATGTTATCAATTGATTGTTGCAATAGGTCAAATACAATTAACAAAATTAGAAAACAGAACACCTAATATAAACGTTCTTCTTCACTTTGTGACATTTACTAGCGCTGGGCAGCCGACTAGCTCTAAAAATAGATTTGGAAAAACAGGCGATTCAAAATAGAAAAGAGAAAAATATAATATGTAGAATTATTTGTATCAGCTATTTTCTTCTATGTTCGAGGCTATTACTTAATGTGGATGCGGAAGTAGTACATTAACAACCGAGGATCATAATTGTCATTTTATTTTACGAGAAGGGAATTTTGGACACGCAGCGAAGTGTCCCAACCTTTCGAACAAATAATTGACTATTGTATAATAAGTTATTTTACCTTACAGTAACAATTTTAGGTACTTTATGTATTTATTTTTACTTAGTAAAAACAATTATTAATCACAAGACAGTAAAATTCTTTATTATGTACAATACTATTATTTTTAAAATATAATAACAAATTTATTCATTAATAACTTATTTTTTAAATAGGAATCGAAATTGTTTATCCTAAAACGTCAATTTCATATAATAAACCGCCAATGTAAGATAAAACTCATATCACACGTGAGTGAAATGTCATTATATATTCGTGAGAATTTACAGAACTCGCACATTAAACATCTAACTCATGGATAAGGACTTATCTCATTCACATTATAATATAATGTAGATACAATTACCCCTTTTTATGGTATATTTAAAATGAAAAAAACGTTTCATTATTTATGAAATTTTGTGTTAGTTGGTATTACTCTTCGACATTTGAATATCAATTTATCTTTTGACGAAACCATACTTTTTAACATCAAATCTCTATGTCATCTCTTTTTTTTCTATACAAAGAAAAAAAATCTTATCAAAAGATTATTTAGCAAGTTTTGGCAGTTGATATTTTGACATTATATTTCAACAGTATCACCAACCTTAATAAATAAATTGTACTTACTAGGCTATAACAGCACTCAAATGAGCTAGAATATGGAAAGATTATTCCAGTGAAAATAAATGGCGTAATAGTGAAAAAAATGTAACATGTAGTTCAAATTTCACGGAAATTAATGCATGAATATATTTTTTTATTAAAATGAATTCAGTGTATTCTCTAATGGAATTAGGTAATTTTGGATAAATATTATTTCTAAATGAGAAGAACTGGGACGAAATCAAATCCGAAATATCTGCCGAATATTTTATACGTGTCCTCTGACCTTGGTACAATTCATCGTCAGAAATCAAAGTTGTATTCGTATAAACTTCATTTAATCCAGGACTTCTGCTTTTTAATCTTCAGATTAGTTCGAATTTATTTAAAAATAATTATCAGTTTCATCGAAACATAACGCTACTCGTCTTATCGTCGCATACTTCGTAATTGGTCTACAAGACCACACACATCATTCAAAAGGCAGCGCGGCGAGTCGGTCGCCGCTTGAGACTGGGAAATCCGTCCCATTTACAAGCGATTTGACTGTCTGCAGTAAACTGATAGCCCATAGTTCATAATGAAATTGCTCGTGGTTGAATTAAAATTAAAATAATTTTATGACTTATGTCTGATCCAGTTCCACGGAATACCGGTAGTTACGCCACTGATGAAAATTAATATCTTCTTGATATGTATAAACATTTGATTCATCATAAGTAAAAATGAATTGATTAATATAGTATTTCACCTTTGGCACTCGTAATTTTTAAGCAACAAATATATTTATGTTTATTTATAGTGGATCAAGTATGCATAAACAAAATAAAATTTTCGCTTGTAATTTTTATCAAAATGCATAAAGAATATCGTCTATTCAACACTGGCATTCGGTTGCTTGTTGCCAAACTGCCAAATCGGAGCTGATTTTTTTATAAGATTTGCCAACATAGTTTGACACTTTTTATTCCAAATTAAAATCACATTCTAGAAACCTTAAAAGGTATTTTTTACTTTGTGTCTGTAGACCTATAACAATATATAAACGAGTTTATTTTCTTTTCTAATTTTCTTCTTTACTAGTAGGTACTACTAGTACAATTTATTTTTTAAAGTTGGTGACTCTGCTGGTATGTCAAAAATACCAAATGTCAAACATCGCTAAATAGACGAACGCAAACATTTGTTAAGAATTTTGTTTTTCTATAACTTAAATGTTTGTGCTTCATGTACGAGTACTACATTAGAGTATTTGTTAATTACAAAAATCAATATGTTGTTTAACGCTGAAGTACAGTAAACGTAAATACAACTAATTCTTATGTAAATAGTTAAAGAAAATATGTTTTCTATTGCGCTTAGATAGATTTAAATGTAAAATTAGAAAATTGATAGATACCGTTGCGCGGTATACCCATGCGGATATAGTCTATCATCGATTTATGAATGAATGAGATATGAATGAATATGCGTCATAGTTGTATATCATTTTTACACAAAAAAATCATTACTTTGTAGTAATACATAAATCTCTAGTGGATAATTCGTTTGCATTATACTTGTACATTATTATTAATGTATATTTTTATCGGATAAAAATATCATTATTTCAACAAAAAAAGCTACTGACGTAATAATTATTTATGATAATGTTAATAGACATTTTTGCACGTCACAGAAAATAGTACGAAATAAATACTAATTGGTGCCATAGTTGAGATGAAACTTCATACGTATCTTGAGTAACATGACCTCCAAACTCGTCTCCTTTTTTAACAATAGCTTAAAAAGTAAATTCTTTAATAATATTCTATGATATAACTATTTTTAAACACAAAATTATATCCAATACATCTTTTCCCTTATTAAATTTATCGCTATCACTGTCCATGACATTTATTTAAAATTTCCGCTTTTTTCTGGACCATGGCCACTGAGGTGTTTGGGCCCAAACGACAGCAGCGCGCTCGTGCCCTATATTGTTCCATGAGTTGTTTGGGGCACGACGAGTACAGCGAGAAGTGCTCCAAATACATGAATGGAACAGTAGGGCGTATAAAATGAGTTAAATATACTATTTTTTTACTTTGCGTCACTTATTTGATAAAAAACTCAAAAATTTAAATTACAAATGTTAATTAAATGTAATCTAATTCTTGCTCTAATGAATTTAGATTAAATTTTGACATCAGTAAAAACTAGTCACTATTATTGTGCCAATTAAGTGAATAATTGTCCCAATTTTTCATGAAATATGTTTTAATTTATTAGTTTTGTTTCCGTTTTTTGTAATTTGGCCCAAAAAAACGACCGTCCCTATTAACAGGTGGCCTAATTAAACAGAATCGACTGTACACTCCGTAACATTTTTTTAACACCCTTTGTACAATAAAGGAATATAAATAAATATATAATCGACTAAATATACACATGCAAATAAAGAATATTGTGAAAATATAAATAATGTTTTAAAACACCAAAATGTACATATTTTTCGAAAGCTCACCATTGAGAATTTAGTTCACCCTTATGTGTAATCAAGTGGTAAAAGCAAAAGTACATACACGTAAATCTTTAAATAACTTCCATGCGAAGACCTTGCTATAATATTTATCTGCTAAATATCTTATCAAATAGAAAACTGTGACATTTTTATGTTAAAATTCTATAAATAAACAAGTTAAGCAAGCAGTAACAACCAGGTATGTGATTACCATAATTATTGTAATCATATGCAAGAAAACAACATTAAAAAAATTTCCTATGTAAAAATAAGTTTTAAAAGGACAGTTTATTTTTTTCATTCTTGTCGTTGAGTGGTTAAATGTTTTTAGATCATTCTATCTATATCGTGCGCGGATATTCTAAGCATTAGGACTACGATGCTATATTGAGACGCCATGGAGACAGACGTGTTATATTAAGCACCTCAAGTTATGCTACACTCGCTGCTTCTTTTTGACAGATTCACGAAAGCGGTAGTGTCATTATAAAATCATTTTTGTAAAACGTTGCCAACTAGGTCATTTCACTAATCATTTAATATTACAATAATTAAATTATAGATACGGATACAAATTTGATATAGCTTTCATTATGAAGCTAAATCAAATGTGTATCTTTCAATATTTTATCTACGACAGTTTAAATTGATCTTAAAATACATTTTTGTATAATTTTTGACATAATGAGAAACATTGAATGTTCATTTTATGTTTGTTTGATTGAAGAAAAAATCTTTTAGTTTTGTCAAATTGTTTAAAATGAGCACATTTTACCTACTGTTACTAGATTAAAAAGTCATATATAGATATCAAGACTCTGGATTGTTTCAAGACTCTACATTTACCTGCGCATATATGTTAGACAAGGACAGAAGTTTGCGTTCTTTTTCTATTTTACAATCACTGTTTCAGCTCGGATGGAACAAGCTTCGCATGATATATTTATATTTCGAAAACTTAAATTTTTTAATTAATCTAGAGTCTTGATTTTTTTTTAGTATTTTGTCGTCTTGATCTAGAATAAGAAAGCCTTCTTGTCTTGAAATTTCAAGACAAGGCTTCCCAGTCTTGTCTTCATAAGACAAGATCTTGACAAGAGTCTAGAAAGTCTAGATCTAGACGGCATTACTACTTTTATTTCAGTTTTCAAAATAAAATGAGTGCAATATAAATTTTGATTAGACATCTAGAGTTATTTATCTTACAAAAAAAATCATGACACTCAAATTACATAAAAACGCACTGTCGTGATTAAAAGTTTAATATTTATTTAAAAAAAATCAATCAAAAGTCACCAAATCAAACAAATCTCGATATGTTACGTTGTATAAAAATATCACAAAATTATTATTTTTAAGATTGTTGCATATTTTACAGCAACTTTCTTCAAATAATCTCTTTCGAAATATTTCTATTACGAAATATTCACAAAAAAAAATGACAAGAGTAAACTACTACTTCCGTTTGACCGAGTTTTACCAAAATTTGATTGACTCGTGTTATTGTAGTAAAATATGGAGTTTTATTAAAAGTCATTCAAACTATATATGCACACATACAACCGAACTGACGTACTAATAGACATCAAGCTAAAAATAGTCAAAAGATATTGTAAAAACTTAATTCATAGTCATTCTTTAAATCTCGAAATGTCAAAATTATATTTTTTATATAAATACAGGTTGAAAACAGATTTTGTTATTATATTTGTTTTTTAGGTTTATTTATTAAAGTAATTAAATGTAATGAATTAAAAATATAACCAAAAAATAAACAAAATAATGTTATCTACGAAGTAGAGATGTAAATAGAAACTCTTTAAAGTAAACTGAAAAAGTTGTGGATATCTTGAAAGATAACAACTGTGTAAACGTGCAGTAGGAATGAGTCCTGCATTTTTGGCGCGAGAATAGCAGCGCCGCACAACGTAGCGGCCGTTTAAAGAAGCTCAAATGTCCAGGCAATTCCTGGCAACAGTCGTAATTTGAACGTTAGTTGTGGCGGTTGTTCGTCCGTTTGGAAAACCACGTGGTACTGTGTCACACCTAGTGCACCACACCATGCTGGAGATGTTGCCTCCAGCCGACGTCATGTTGCTCGAAGAACGATTTCGTCCAGGTAGAAATTTCTTTACCAACAAACTACAAAAAATATGCATACATTATTAAACGTACAGTATGTAGAAAATATGTTTCTAAATTAAATAAGCCAAAACTACTTTGTGTAAAAAAAGTGTTACATAACAACCATGAGGCGGCTTAGAACTAATGTCAAATGTCGGTTGTCGTCAGGTTGTCGTTGTCAACTAACTGTCATTTATTTTAGACGTTTTATCAACAATTAAAAGTGAATGAACAGTGTTTCTTCGTTTGATAAAATGGCACACCGAATCGCTGTATATCACTGTGGGTAACATTTTTCTTTATTTATTTAGTTTAAATTGAAATCATACTCAGTTATTTACACATTTTGAACGAGTTTATTTCAAAATTTTGTTGAATTCACGCCGCGAATTTAAGAGGATAGCTTGAAACGATTAATTCTATTCTTGTATCCGTGCGTACGTGTTGTACAGCATAGAATAGCACTCGGTTGTCAGCTGAGCACGTTGTCATATGTCACTTAGCGGCGTATTATGTAATCATACATTTATGTCTGATAACATGTTACATGTTTACTAGAAAATTATCTTGCAGTTATATATTTACTTTAATGTTTTCTTTATCTTATCATAATTTCTTTAAAATTTTAATATAGAAATTTTTAATTAGTTAATGTTTTGAAAGATTACATTTAATAATAACAAATTTGACGTGAAACTGACGCATAAGCCGTCAAAAACTTGTGGTGGTAATTTGATTCAAAATATGATTTTACGAGGGGTAGAAAATATGAACCTGCATCCCTTGCGTTATATTTGGAGATTGCGCGTGCCCCGAATGAATCTAGCACATGATGTCGATCGCTGTTCGTTGACCTCAACCAGAATCGATCCTGGACCAAGAGTTGGGGAGACTAGTACAGATCCCCTTATTTATATATAAAAACACGTACAAATCTTCAAAGATATAATTTAAATGTCATATTATATATACAGGGTGAAACAGAAATAAGAACATTAAATTTAACCAGTGACAGAACTCGTTGAGAGCAACAATATTTATTAGTAACTTTGACCTGTAAAACCTTCTAGAAATTGAGTTAAAATTGTTGTCTGAAATTTTACTACTCGCCTATGGTTGAATAAAATATTTTTTTAATTTTGACATATAAAGTGTCACTTTTCAAAATTGATTGATCATAAGTCAACGTCTGTGTACTTTTAAAATAATTATTAATCGATTTATTTGTTAATGTCAAAATTAATTTGACAACTCACTTTTATCAAAAATATTTGTTTTATTGTTTTTGCTACTAGATCAAATGAGGTCTTGAAAAACATTAGATCCGTATTTTTTATTTTTCCCCAAATTGATTTTAATAATGAAAAAACTGCTATTAAAAAAATTTTCCACTTCACCCCTTGTCTAGTGATGTATTAAGGTTCTTATTATACTTCACTTCGTTTCAAACTGACAAATTGAAACATATTTTGCAAATACAGTGGCACACAAAAGCCTTACAATACTTCAAATCACAGACTGTCCACTTTACCAACTTTCAAACGCGCCAAACCACAATATTTGGGATTTGTCCATCCACTTGTGGATAACTTCATACCAAAACCTACAGACATCACAATTTTTACGACTTTTTTATTATGATACATTAAAACGATATTATATAACGTGAAAAGTAAATAAAAAGAATTACATCATACAGAGCAACAAATTAGACATTGTAGGTTCGATTTAAACAAAAAAAACGTTCACTTAATTTTTTTTGCAAGATCTCATTATGAAAATGTATCTACATGATTCGTTAATTTTTGCGGTATTTAAGTAAAAAGTTACTAATAAATATTGTGGCTCCCGTTGAGTTCAATCACTGGTTAAATTTTATGTATTATTTTATTCTTTAATTTTGAAAAAGTATTACAATTTTTCTGATATATTTTCGGTTTTAAAATATCGTTAAAAATGTTGACATTTAATATTATTTTGAAATGTCATTTGAGATAAATTCAAATAACCACAAGTAGTGCATTTTATAAAGGTTTCCCGGGTTTTCTTGTTTGTAAACCTTTGCTGAGCTCTCCAGACCGCTTTCGACCGCCAATGGAATGTGGTTTTCCTCTTTTCCTCTCAACCTCTTGTCCGATCTCAGATGAAGAAATATTGAATGAATGATTACGTAACTCTTGAACTAATATTTTTAGGCACAAGAATTATTAGATGAATGTATCCATATACTGTTATGGGAAACACACATCTATTTCTAATACAATACTATTAGCTAGTTCCAGTATTAAAAATAGAAATTCGTGTTTGTGATGGGAATTTTTAAACATTTAAAATCTCATTTTGTAAGAACTGGTATTATTATATCAGGATGTCTCATTGTCCCTTAATCGTGTGAAAGTATTCCGAAGTGAAACTGAGTACTCTTGTACTTATTTACGAAGATTGTGTCACAGTGTGATCAGGTGGTGAAGAGAAAGCTTCGTATTTGTAAATATTTTGAAATTTGATTTGATAAGTACGACAACAATAGCCTTGAACTTCAGTTAGTTCATAAATTACAATCAATAACAAGCATGTTAAGTATTTCCGCTGTCGTCAAAACTATAAACTGGGATTTGATTAAGCAGCTGATTCTAATCATTGCGTGTGGTGCCTCCCGCATTTCTTAAAAATAAAATGTGTAATTAAAACTCGTGTTAATTTTCGCATGTCAATGTCCTTTACAACACGTGGGTAGCCAGACCTTGTACGTTACGTAATGCTTGTCAGTTTGACATACAGATAAAGCTAGTAAATTAACAAGGAAATCATAATTCAATCAAGTTTCGAAATAATATTTTTAATAATAACATTACTATTATCTCATATTTCTTCATATTCTATGTAATTTTCTTAGAAGATGAATAATACTTATGAATGTTAATGTTCAATTAAACTCATACAATAATTCGGTCATTGAAATGTCACTTGACTCACGAGAATAACGAGAATAAATAGCACATGTATAGGCAACTCTTTACACCACTGTGTTTTACTGGTTTTCATAATTTTCCAAGAGTACTTTTACTATTATGTCTTAACTTCTTCAGTACCAAATCCTCAATAATTTTCACCTTTTTTGTATTATAATTATTTCCTCTATTGTTTCACGCTTTGAAAGGGTTTCGAACCATTCAGCCACACTGATTTATTCTCTATTTTTTACAACAAGTGTGGGGAAGATACGTACAGAAGAAAAATATATGGATAGCCTGTATAGTTCTGCGAACCTCTGTTTTGGAATCAAATTCGACAGAGCCATCTAGTTCGTGGTTGTTGTTTTATATTTACTATAGTTTTTTCAATAATTCATTGGTATATTTTATAACAGAACTGTATTATTAATTATTTGATTTTTGCTCTTTTGCAATGCAATGCAGCCAGACTGACAGTTATGTAGGTGAAATGAATTGTTCGTAAATTTGCGTATCTATATATTTTTCAATCAAAGATAATATCCAAATAACAAAATCAAACTGCACCTATCTTCCACACCCTTTGATCTTATAAAAAACAGAGTAAATGAAATGAAGATTACTTCACAGAGTCGGAGCACGGTAATCAATTTCAACACCGCTGCCCATTGTAATAAATAAAAATTTTAAAAAATGATCAGGACAATAAAAAATATTATAAAAATAAATGTATTTTAACTAGATATTTTTTTTGCCGTTGCATTTTTCTTTTTGTTAGATATGGGAAGTAGTAGCTTTGTCTATTTATAGTTCAACCTATCAAAAATAGACTTCCAAATTTAACTCTATTCCTAATCACATATTTCAAAATGTCAAATATTTTTATGTAAAGAATGCCACAAATTCGAGTAAATAAATATGTTTAAATTTAGATAAAATGTGTCTAGTCACTACGTCGCAATGTTTTGATTAATAATATCATGTTTCATTTCAGCACGTGACCGATTCCAGTCAAGCAGCAGTACAGATGACAATGATTCTGGATCTGATCAAGAATCAGGCAGGCCTGGGAAACTAGGCCCCTTGGCAGCAGGGGCCCACCATGCAGTTAGAAAGAGACGGGGAAATCTTCCCAAACACTCCGTCAAAATTCTCAAGCGATGGTTGTACGAGCACAGATACAATGCTTATCCAAGCGATGCAGAAAAACTCACACTCAGTCAAGAAGCTAATCTCACCGTCCTTCAGGTTTGTACTAATTACTAAATATATGTAAAAATATTACTATTATACACAAAATAATAATTAAAACCACTAACTTCTTCTTCAGGAATAAATAAGAAATTTGTATTTTCTTATTTATTCATAAAATATTACCAAAACAAATAAATATTTAAATTTTAAAAGACCGCGGAAACAGTGCGTATACGGCCCTGAAATATGCGAGGTAACGCGACAAAGATAGATATAACACTCTACAATTATATAAAAAGAGACAAAATATAGTTGAAACGCATGAAAAATATATTACATCTTTTACCTGTCCTAATAAAGTGTAATTTCGTTTAAGTAAATTGTTACTTTTTGTTCAAATAAAATGAAATGAGTTGAGATTATGAACTATAATGTCAACAAAAATAAACTAAAGTTATTATCTATTACTTCTACGCACGCACACTTGGTGACATCTATTGTCCTTAAAATGAATTAGGGCCAAATACGCCATCATCGAATATTAAATTGCACAATTTTTTAACAAATACTAATTTTAATTTAAATAAGACAATATAAATTTAACTTGTTTTCATTATAAGTCTGCTGATTTATATATTTTTATTAAAACTATTTCATGTAATAAATCTTTTATTTATAATATACTTTTATTATATTTACAAGAAACTTGAGAATTACTTTAGGAAACTGTCACTTCTAGGTGACTAATGTTTACCAAAAGTTGACCAACTCGTGCCATTGATGTCAAGCATAAATATTTAATAAGAATTAATTGATTGAAGTTACTGTACATTACGCTAAAAATAGCTATAAAAACGTATTATGGAGACATTAATTCGTAGCAATTCGTGAAAATCGTAAAATGTCAAAATCTATATTCCTGATTTTTATAAGTGGCGACAGTAATAGTTGTGATAGATAATTTAGATACATTTTAAAAAATAAGCGTAATATTGTTCAAAAAATGAAAAAAGTAAATTTATTTTCTAGGTGTGCAACTGGTTCATCAACGCACGTCGTCGCATCCTTCCAGAAATGATTCGTCGCGAAGGCCACGACCCTCTGCACTACACTATCTCGCGGCGTGGCAAGAAGCTGTCAAGTGGCGCACAACCCAGCCTGGCTAGTCCGCAGCCGCACGCTAGCTGGGAGCCCACGGACGGGGACGACACGGACCCGTCGCCCGCCAAACGCCCTTCCCTCGTGCGCGACCATGACTACGACGACGGCATGACGCTCATGTACAGGAGCGAGGAGGACAGTCCCAACGAATATGAAAGTTCCAGCCCCAGCGAAGAGGAGAAGTTCACGCCCTGGCAAACAGTCATCCGGTATGGAATCAACGGCAAAGAGCAGCATCCCGCCAATAGAGGGTAAACATTACTATTGAATCATAATATATAGCAAACGCCAGCGTTGTAATCGAATTGAAACGAAGTGGTACGACGTCTACTTAAAGTTTCCCTTTATTTCCTACATCAGTGGTATGTTGCCGGTACCAATTCGTCTCACTGTGATCGCAGCGCTGGCGTGTCCTATTAAATTTAAAAATGCCGTATATAGAAAAAAAAGTTCTATCCCTGTTGTTTCATATTTTTCTAACATTCAGAGTAAAACATTTAAGGCTGGTTTATGATGGATTTAATTTAGAAATTTTAATTTAAAATTTAAAATCATTGTTTTCGTGATTGGCTGGATTTGGAATTAGGATTTAAAATATAAAAATTGCTTATATACCAAATCTAAATTTTAAATTTCTAAATTTGTAAATAATTTATAAACCACCATATTTGTTCTAAGTGTGTTTATATTTTTAAATCTAAATCAAAAATTGAAAATTCATAAATTAAACCATCATAAACCAGCCTTTAGCTTATGTAAACAACAAATGAAGATCTTCGAAAAACTCTTGAAATAAAATAAAAATAAGACTCGTCTGTAATAAAAACAGAAGCACCTTCATTTGTCATCGCAACTTGCTTTTTCTATGCAGCTTATTTGATTTTGTTTGAAATGAGCTTTAAGTGTGTGTGAATTAGGACACTTCAGCGCTGTAATTTCATTCTTATAATTACAAAAAATTGAATAGTCACTTATCGAAATTCGATACAGATCTAGACTGTCCTATTATAAACAAGAAGGTTTTGTATGAATGCTAGTGTGATGAGGGATGGGTGCTGGTAGATGCAATAGTATGACTTAGGCTTAAGATATGCTTTTCTCGCATTGCAGTTCTAAAGACGATCCTCTTATCAGTTCGGTAGTCCCTTTGGCCGGCTCGGACTACTGGTCAGCGCCGCACCCGCACCTGGCACACCTGCCGCAACTGCCGCACCCGCTGAGCAACCCGAAGGTGCAGGTGATGCCCGCCCACCCCGCGCCGCTGCTGCCCTCGTCGCCGCCACCCACGCCGCCCGCGCCGCACGACGACAAGGACAAGTTCAAGTGCCTGTACCTCCTCGTGGAGACCGCCGTGGCCGTCCGGCAGCGCGAGAAAGAGCAGGAGGACAGCCACGTATAACATGACAGGGAGTCCGCACCTCCGCCGGCTAACCAACACTACCATCCACAGGACGAAACGGACAGAGAGCGGGTCATCACTCTGAAAAATAACCATGGCGACAGTGGCTGCAGCAATGCCGGCGCGAGGGTGGCTGTTCTGCCGCAAGGGATCGGGTTCTGTGTGTCCACCACCTGCAACATGTGCCTTAACCTTCTGGACAAGACGACGCTCTAGCATATGCTCCCCCTCTCTTCATTTATTCACTCGTGAGCTACACCCGTCTACTTATTATTTCATTCTCACTTGTTATGTTTCCAAATAAAATGCAATTATCCGAAACATTGTTTGTATTACATTTAGTTCTATTTATTTGAGTGTGGCTCACGAATGAGTATACATGTACTTAATTAAATCATAAGGAAATTTCGGAAAAGCAAAATTGAATTTGAGCATATGAAGGGAGCAGTAAACCATGGACAAATCTTCCAAAGTGTAAAGTCTTTGTCGTCAAAAGAACACTCTATATTAGTAGTCATTCAGTTTTGTTTCTATTTAGGGTTAAGTTCGTGCGTGAGTGTTTGTGAGACAGTACTGTATTGTATGTTGCTCAAGTTGATAAGCAATCCTATTATTATTATCTATTTTAATCGAAAGTGTGCTCATAGAAGTAGTTAGTCAATTGATAAGTTTCTAGTGTTAAGATTTCGTTCTTCCTACACCATCGATCGTTCTGGTATTGGTACGAAAACCAAAGACTGCTAAAATTGAAGAATTCATTACAATACAGAATTGTAATTCTCCGATTGATGATTCTTTTAGGCAACTCTTGCTCTGGAAAGCGTTAGAAACTAACGCAGATTATCCCAGTTTTGCTACATTTTTATAGATCTTTAATGCATCTCGAAAGTTCTAGATATCTCACTGCGTTAGTTCGGAACGCATTCGGTGCAACTTGTACAAAATAATATTTGTATTTGCGATATTTATTTCTCCTGTTTTCTTTTCTAATTATGCAGTGGGATTTTGTAGTGTATAAGTTTTTGAAACGTGGTTGGAGACAAACACCATGGATGAAGCTCAAGTCAACAAGAAAACTACTACACTGCCATATTAAATTTTAGTTGGTCTTGTTGACTTTGGTTTCGAAAGAGTTCAAATTTTTTGAGTTTTTGTTGTATATATTGTTATGAAAATTATAAAATGATTTTAGTATGAGTCATATTTATTTCCATACTAGAAATATCGCCAATAAAATACACAAATTTGTACGTAAGATTTGTAAATGATTCCTATCAAATCCTGATACCGTATCCTATCATGTGCTTAAATATAAAATTGTATAAAAACTAACAAATAAATTGTTTTTAATTGTCCGTTTATATAAAAACTTAATTAAGAACCCATACAAAGATAATTATTGACAAATAATGAATGATTTATATTTTTTCCCACAATATAATTTATGCAACGGCTGAAATTGGCGGGTACAAGTAATTTTGATTTAAAAATCTGTGACCCCTGCTTTCAGTTCATCTACCAATCAGGAAAGCTTTATTCGGCAATTTGAACGTGAGGTAGGGCGGCTAACAAAATGGCAGAGGCAAAGACTTCGCAAGAAAAGACTGAAAATAAAAGAGAAAATGTTCCGAAATATAAACAGACTTGCAGTAATCCTACTTTTAACACATTTGATATTTTCTGTGTACTGTTTTCTCTCGGGGCTTTCGTTGCAGATCTTAGCACAGGTAAGTAGTGGGTTCAATGTTTTTGTTTTGTCTTCAACAGGTGTTTTCCCCACCACCTGCATGATTAAACCGAGATTTATTTATTGAATTATGAAACTTTTAAACAAAATTAAACTTTAATATTTTGTTTACTTCGTAAACACGCAATTTACAATATTTTTTAGTTACACAATTTCACTTATAACATGTTACAACCTGTACCTGGTGATTAATTTAAACTATTACTTTTCAGATATAATATTAGTGGTAGAATATTCAAGATGTGGACATATAACGTGGGCTGTAAGCACTTTATTATTAATGTTACTACCGGCAAGTGTAATACAATTATTTTCACTTCGGTGGCATAAGTTAGACGAACAAATTTCAACGTCTCACTATGTATTTCACGCTTGTTTATTAGGAATAGCGCAAAGGTAAGTTATCTATTCATAAATACCTGCCTTAAGATATGTCAACATTTCATATTACTTTAATACTATTGCACTTTTTAGGTATTATTTAGTTCTTCGAACTGGTTTAGAAGCAAGAACTAGCGGAGACTTATCAGACTTTCAAAGACTATACCAACAACAAAGTGATTTATGCATGTTACATTTGTTTGAAAGTTTTATGGAATCAGCTCCACAACTAATATTGCAACTTTATGTAATGATTAATTTAGAAGAATGGCATTCTTGGACAGGTAGGTAACGGTTGTAGTTTCGTTATAAAGGAGAAATAATGACATAAAGAAAACATTCTATATTATATTTAATGGAATTTTCGAATATTTATTCACTTAAATTATATAAGATGTAGAAAATATTAATGAAGCTAAAATTTTATTAAATGGTATTTCATTTGTTAATAGTTCTTTATTATTTTTTTTTGAATGAGTTACATGTTGCAGCATATTTTTTAATACAATATAAACATTTTAATAAATTATGAACCAGCAGCTATTGTTTGATTGTACAGTTATGTATTGTGTAGTAGTTCATTGCTCATTTATTCAATATGATTCATCTGTTTTCATCGGACATATATTTTTTCTGAGTAGTTTTCATTCAAATTGTAAAATACTGTCCTCAATTTTTTTGATATAACCAATTCTGTCCTACATATGTAGACCGTATTATAGTTTTATATGTGATTCATTCGTTAACAAAATAACTCCTACTTTCTAGCGTAATTCTTGTTTTTTAATTTCTTCAAGCAAATTGTTTCAATTTCGTTTGGCTTCAATTTTTTTATAGAAGTAAATTCATACAGTGAATTCATTTTAGGAGTCTATCATCTCGCGTATATTTGTTTCGAAATTAAATAATTTAAGGACTGTATTAATGATTGTATTTTGCAGGTATTTCAGCTAGTGCATCGCTTTGTTCTTTGGCTTGGGCTATAGCAGCATATACCCGAGCTATGCGAAGAGTTCGCCCTGACAAGAATCGTGTACGATGGCCAGGTTTAATTCTTCAAGCTTCCTGGAGAGGTGGTATGTTAGCAGCTAGGATTTCAGCATTAGTTTTGTTTGCTTTGGCTTTCCACTACTGGCTGCTCGTTGTTCTTGGTAAGTTTCATGTTATCTGCTCATTCATTACAACATTAATATACATTTCATTAGGGTTTCATTGGATTGCTATGACAACTTGGATAGTTCTTCAAGATACAGATTTCTGCTCAACTGTATGGGAAGAGCGAATTTATAATGGGATTGTTGGTATTATATATTGTTTCTCGTTTTTTAACATTTGTGAAGGACGATCCAGAAAACGCGTTTTCGCTTTTTACTTAATTATTGTGACTCAAAATGTAGCGTGTTTAATATTAGTGGTCTCTCTAAACCTCGTATCATCTTTAGAAATTATTATCATCTCTAGTGCATTTATAGTAGGAGGAACTATTGTTGGATTATGTAGTATGACGTTATATTACACTAAATTTCATCCTGCTGGACCTATACCTTGCTGTCCATTATTTGGAGATATTGAAACACCAGGAAGTCCTAAAGAATCAGAGACCGACAGTAAAGTTAATACGATACGTTCTTTAAAACATATGTGGACTTTAGAACGTAATTCTCTTCATCAAACAGAAGATATTTCATTTAAAAGTTCTCCACATTCAGATGATGGTTGTACAGACAAAAAATTACTTCTAGAGAACTGGATTGCAAGATCTGGATCACCCATGTTCGCTTCTGCACCGATTTCACAAGATCCGGACAATAGTTTAGATGATATAGAATTCCACACAGTTCTAAACAGTGCTGATACATCTACAAATGAAATATACGTAGAAAAAAATTCAGACTCTGAGAAACACAAACGAAGAGGAATTTGTTCTCCAACTGAACTGGGATTAAAATTATCTCACTTCAGTGAAGAATCAAAAGATAACGAAATATCTCAAAAACGTAGAGGCATCTGTTCATCCGATCAATTAGTTATTGATTTAGATTTAAATAAAATGGAACTGAATTCAGAAATAGAAATTAATTTAAACGATGATATCAAACTTAAACGTCGTCCAATTTATTCCGTTGCTTCAAATAGCACATCTGAACTTAATTTAAAAAACATACTTAATAATAAATTAATGAAAATGTGCTCAGATGATAAAAGTGTATGCAGTTCGAGCACTTTAAAACCAGAAGAATATATGGAAATGTCCAGTGAAGTTTTATCCGCTCACGATTATGAGAACATCTGCGCTGTTAATATTGCAAGAGAACGATGGGGCCTTCGGTCTTGGGAAGGCTACACAGACATAGAAACGTTCCTGCACGATGACAGCACAGTTCGAGACAGAAGAGATACTTTAACAAGCACCGTCACAGCAACTTCATCCGAAATCAGCTCATCTTCCGGTTCACCGCCTCCAGTTATTCCTTACAGAAAACCAAAACGATCGCGACAAGATGACTATTTAGATACTTTAATTTATGATTTGGTGGATTGTGATAAACCTCGGATACAAATTTTAGATGAAGATCAAGAAGAATCAAATGTTTTTATTGCTAAACCAATTGTAGTAGATCAGCACGGTATGTTCTTTCCTCTTGGACCCACATTAGAACCTATAGAAGAGCTTGAAGAACCAACTTTAACGCCAGACAAAGAATTAAGAAAACCTAGATGTTCTTTGGTAGCTACGATAGATGAAATTAGAAGAGGTACTGATACAGATTCTCCAAGACATGTTTATCATAGAACTGAAAATGTTTGGGACGATGTGGAAATAATTAAAGATTCTAGAAAAAACATAGCTAAAGCTTTATGGAATAAAGAAAATACAGAAAACCGAAAAAATTTATCCCCTAAAAAAGAATCAAATGAAGGTTTTATAAATTATAACAAAAAAATAGACTCACAGGAAAATATAGAAAATATCGAAAGTAGGAAACATAATAAAACAGGAAATAAACCTCGGAGAAAGTTTTCCCTTTTAAGAGAAAAATTCGAACCCAAATTAAAAGAACCAGACAGTCTAACAAATTCTTCATTAGAAATGGGCTCAACAGTAAATTTAATTGATGATTTAAAATGTGCGAAATATACTCCCCCTGTGATAACCAAAGTAATTCAATGGAATAATGTAATAAAGAATCAAAATAAAGTATCAGAAGGAGAACTAGCAAAATCAAACGATAGTAGCGAAGTAAATGTATCGAATACATTGAAAGATAAAAGAAATGTGTTTTTAAAACAAGTTTTATCACCTCCGAAAATTATTAACCGAAATAAGAGACAATTTGTTATTTCAAAAGACATAAATTCCAAATAGTGTGATAACGTAATTTTTAATTTGTCAACAAAATCTCGAATGCGGTCCTTGAGATTGTTTTAAACCAGTTATACCTCAGTGCCATATATGAGCTCTATATTATGAATTGATTTGTATATAAAAGACATTTAATGTGCAATAATGATCTTTATACAATCATTATAATTGCATTTATTATTTTAATACATTAAGATTGTAGTACATACTTATATGTGATACATTTTTAATATAGCTTGTAATATACGGCAATAATAAATACATATGTTAATGTGAAGTTCATGTAAATAAATATATGTCATGAATTCATAAACCCTTAGACCGTAAAATGCAATTATCGTTCTATACGTGAGGGGATCATCATTCCTCCTCATTTATATTATATAGATACTTTCAAGCCCTTATCATTTTCTGATATCACAGATTATATTGCAACTAATTTACTCGATGAATATTTGGATTTCGAATTTCGTTGGATAAAAAATATATAAATTTTGACACCAGCCATTGGCAACTGCAATTGACGAATATCCTTATCCAATAACATAATCAGTCTTAAATAAAATATACACTGAAATTTACAGTTTGACAAAAATACATTGAAACATCTATGGATACTTGCTACATCAAGAGGTCTAGACATAACATCAGTCTCAGAAATAAAATACTACATAAAGTAATCACAAAGTGAGATTTCTCAACTAAAGTTAATCGTTGATCCAAAAAACCTTCCTTCCGCCAGGTTTGCCTTCTGGCGAATGTTTTTTGGAAGAAAACGAATCTCAAATAATGGTGCCCTCATTTGCAGATAAGTTTTGGATGCGGTCTTTTAACCACTGACTATTCCCAATAATTGGAAGACCTTTTAAATTCTCATAAACTCGAGGTACCAATGATACATTGCGCAAATCTTCTGATATTTGTTCCAAACGTTTATTTTTTGTTTCCGGAATAAAAATATAAATAATTATTATAGCTCCAAGGCATATAAAACTATAAATTAAAAATGTTGATCCTAAAGTCGATCCTAAAACAATTATTTATTACAGTTACACTTTTTGATTATAACTAGTATATTACCTAATTGCATGAACATGCTGGGTGCACCAATATCCATCCAATATATCATAGTTATCGCACACATGCATCTTCCGCGAATAGAAGTCGGGAAAATTTCACTTAATATAATCCAAGTCACCATTCCATATATTAAAACATCTGCTACTTGGTACAGGATAATAGAAACAACTCCTACTATCCTTAACGACGGAGACAAATTCGAGATGGCTTCCTCTGGGCAACTTTCTTTTGGAGAAGAAACTAAAGATAGAGGAGTAGGTAACATAGGGTAAGGAGGTGGACTTTTAGGCAAGGCGTATGGCGCATCAGGATTCTCTAGATGCCAATTCTCGTTACGATCAGATAACAAGTGATCACAGTTGTCGTGGTAGAAATAAGATGGGGACATGTCGGGATCGTCAATAGATGCAAGAAGAGCTAATAGGGAAAGACAAATCATCATAACAGTCGAGCTTAAAATGAGAGCAGTTCTTCGGCCCAGTCGATCGATAATCAGAAGGCATAAACCGCAGGCTAAAAACTATAAATTTGTTAATAATAATAATATCTATACAGTTATATTTCTTTCACATCAAAATGATTGTCCTATTTTCTAAACTTTAAATTAAGGAAAACGAATCAATCCTACATATATCGACTCTCGTTAAATGCGGAAACGAATACCGGAACCGAACTGACAAATATGAATATGAAGGAAAAAATAACGGTTCGAAACCCTTTACGTATTTCTGTATATGATTTGCTAAGCTTTTGTTATTTTACATTTTTCGTGTTTGTTATATTTATTGTTATATGCTGGTATTGATTATTATTATTATCATAAGAGTTAATATTTTTATGAGGCCTTAAATATGGCATTATCTTTTTGTCTGCTGTTGCCTCTCTTCTTTGCTTACGCAGTGAACCATATATCTTTATATATAAATTTATTGTAAATTCGTCCGTAGGCATCCATTTAAATCTCGAAAGGTCAATATCGGTATGATTTCAATACTTCCCTCTTTAAATATAGCGCTCGGTAAATATTTTTAATAAAATATGATAATGTATTACAAAAAAATCAATTTTGTCATATTGAGAGCAAAAAAATTATATAACTATAGTTAATTTAATTTGACGATTAATATCTGGTTGAGGAAATAAATGGCGTAGTTAAGTGTTAAAAGTATAAACGTTTTTTTTAAATAGGACAATCATTTTGATATTGAGAAACCAAAACTTACTCTAATTATATTGTACAGTGTAATAGATAATTTCGCAGCCTGATTTGCACAAATTCCAAGAAGAGAATAAATTCTTGGCGAATACAGCAATACAGTGTACCTTCCACAAAGTTGTTGTACTTCAACTAAAAACATTGCTAAGCTAATCGTTTCCATCAAAACTTCAACTCTGTAACTTCTGGTCTTCTTTACTTTACTTCTCAAATTAACTTGTACAACAGAATGAGGTGAAGGTGGTAACCAGTATAAAGTAATATAAATCACCCAACAAGCATGGAATCCAACAACTTGCATTAGAAATCGTCTCCAACCAGAGTAAGCATCGGACAAAAGAATTGGAATGCAGGCAAATACGCCTCCAAATGCCATTCCAAACGGATGGAGACTGATTCTAAATCCTCTATTCTCAGGTTCAGATATTTCCGCCATATAAATACACTGGGCTATGGCTGACAGTGGACCAGCAAATCCAGATACGAATCTGCTTATTAAATACACTTGGAAAACGTTAACTAGGTCCGGGGTGCTTAAGAGCATAGAATTGATCAACAACATAATCATTGCTAAAGTTATACTTCCACGTCTTCCAAGTGTATCAATCACATATCCTCCACATGTTGCAGATAAAAATACTCCGAATAACCAACAACTTACGACGTAAAAGTGTTCAGTACAGCTCAGATTTAAAATGCTACTAATTGGCTTAATTAGATTGGCAGATACTCCTAAATCGTATCCAAAAATCACCCCTGATATGACAGTCGATATTGAGCTTAAAATACTTTGAGACCTATTTAAAAAAGTCTCTTCTGTTGGTTCTTGATATGTTTCGTCCTTAAAATCGTATTCTTCTTCTATGTTGGTACTTTTTTTAGTAGTTTTTAACAGCACGGTAGTGTCTTCGTCAGACATCTTATCTTTTTGTTATGAAATTATTGAATAGGATGATCTAAAAATAAACAGGGGTGTAAAACCATGTAGGCAAATAATAATTTGCAATCTTATAAACTGTAAATGCTATACTTACTTTCGTCTTACATGTAAAATCAAAACACAGCGGGAAATTAGTTCGAAGAAATGACAGCTATTTGTTTACGTTTTTGACGTACAGCGTGCAACGTTTAGGTCAAGGGTCAGTACGTCAGTGGGGTCAACTAACAACAAAAGCTCCCTCTTCAAAATCAAATTTCTCTGTTTGCAATCTAAAAATGACTTTAAAATAAAATAAATATTTTAAATAACAAAATTTGCAGTGTAACTCCAGAATTTTCATATCATGTAGTGATACTTTTGTGTACATAAAAATAAGTGACGTGGATATTACATTTCCCCACTCTATCTGTCAGTCAGTTTAAGTTGTAAAATGGCAGACGTGGTACAAGAAGTAGCTACCCAAGTACACGAAAATTTAACAGAAAATGTGACAAATACGACAGGAAAAGCCCCCTCAACTCCTGAAGGGATGGCTGTTGCATATGGAAGTTTGGTTATCATGGCTTTGTTGCCCATATTCTTTGGGTCTTACCGATCTGTGAAGCACCATAAGGAAAAGTTAAAAAAGAATAATGTATGGTATTTAGTTATTATTTAATTTTTATTAATACAATGTAACATTTTACAGAAATCTGAAACGATGACAAGCAAAGATGCCGCAATGTTTCCAGTTGTAGCTTCATGCGCGCTTTTTGGATTATACATTGTCTTTCAAATATTCTCGAAGGAGTATATTAATTTACTTTTAACAGGCTACTTCTTTTTCCTTGGAGTATTAGCTCTGACAAATCTAATGAGGTAATTTTATCAATATGTTGCTTTTTATTAAGTATTTACATATTTTCTTGTAGCCCTATTGTTAGCAAACTAGTACCCGCTGCAGTTCCTAACATTCCTTATCACATTCATTTCAAACAAGGAGTTGGTGATAAATCGGAAGACATAATCAATTACCATTTTTCTTCATACGACGTAGTATCTTTGATCTGTTGTTCGTTGGTTGGCGCGTGGTATTTGGTGAAGAAACATTGGATCGCCAATAATCTATTCGGCATTGCATTTGCCATCAACGGTGTGGAGTTATTACACTTGAATAATGTTGTAACAGGCTGTATTCTCCTCGGTGGGTTATTCTTTTACGATATATTTTGGGTATTTGGAACAGATGTGATGGTTACAGTCGCTAAGAGCTTTGAAGCCCCGATCAAATGTAAGTAACTTATTCTACGACCACCATGGAAACTTCCATATTTTTTATCATACAATCCTTGAAAGCTGTTCAAGCGTTACAATATGATAACTATTTTTCACAGTATTCGCCAACCATAATATATGTTAATATTTATATTTATTCTGTCTGTATGTAATAGATCAAAATTTTTCCCTCGGTTCTGTAAGATTTTCGTCATACATAAAGAAAATAATAATGAAAAAAATATATTAAATCATTATGACTTTAATAAAATACATAATTTAATTGTAATTCGTTTTTTGAGTTTGTATAAATATTTGAGTGCCATTTATGTGACGTAAGCAGGCCGGAAATTTTATATTATTTTTGTAAAAACAACTGCCTCCCAAGCGATATCTACTTCGTTCTTAAAAAAAGATAATAAACAATGTCTAACAAACATGATAACGGTAAATAAAAAAATATGAAATATGAGGAAAAACTTATAAAATTTAGAACAAATTTTGAATAACAGGCGAATCCCAAAGTAAAAGAATAGTTATTTATGCAGAAATTATAGCATGAGATAAAAAATACTATTTTGTTGCATATAACATTTTTCCTACAACCGAAATAGTAATAAAAATTAATTTTAAAAGTAAATAAAATCATTGATATATGTGCCACCTTTGTGACTCTTTACAAACTCTAAAGAGGGCATGATGTATGTACTTTATGCCCGGTTTTTTATATCGTATAAATGTTTTGGTTTAAACTTGATGGTTATTATAAGCTTTCAAATGTCGGATTCCAATAATGATTTTTCAGATTTTTAGAAAGCTGTATACAATTTTACGTAAACTATTATTAGTCACGCCACGCGATATAAAAAAATACAAGTATATTAAAGTTTTGTATAAAATTATAATATGTACTAATTATAATTTGGTCATAAAGTTTTACAACATTTTACTTGTTCCTATATTTTTGTGTTTACATCATATTAATTCAAAAAGTTATCGTCGAAAATATTGTTATTCTGAAACTGCAGAATCGCTTCCCTTTTGTGATGGATTATTTCTGTACTTGTTGTTGTTGCACAATATACTAACATATGTTGTTTGCAGTGGTGTTTCCCCAAGATTTAATGACTCACGGCTTCAGCGCCAGCAACTTCGCAATGTTGGGTCTTGGAGACATCGTAGTCCCTGGAATTTTCATTGCATTGTTGCTCCGATTCGACAACAGCTTAAACCGAAATACAAAGACGTACTTCTACGCAACATTTGTTGCATACTTTTTAGGGTTGATGGCAACAATTTTCGTCATGCACATGTTTAAACACGCACAACCCGCGCTATTATATTTAGTCCCCGCTTGTCTGGGAACCCCAATGCTTCTAGCTTTGATTAAAGGAGATATTAAGGCGATGTTTAAATATGAAGATTCTCCGACGCAAGAAGAAATGGACGAACATCAACAAAAAACCGCACAAGAAGCTAAGAAAGCTAAATAATTTCTTCCAGTATACATGTCTTGTCGGTAAACTATTATATAAATTATCTGTGAAATATGTACTTACATATTCAATTTTCAAATTTAAGTTACCGATTTCTAATGTAAGATATTTTTCTATGTTTTCCATGGATGTTAAAAATTTAATTACATGTTAATTCACTAATAAAGAAACTATATACAGTACATACATTTTATTTTTCATAAATTTAGAATACAAAATATGTAAAATTAAGCAGCTGAAGCATCAGTTTCTAGGGCTAGACTCTTCGCAGTAATATTCGGCATATCGTGAATGCCCTCCTTATCGATATATTGAACTCTAAAGTTAGGAAGATTAACAATCAAGCGTTTGTGGACTTCACGAACGCATTTCTTCATGACTTCGTAAGCTTGTTCCGGGTTAGCCTGGTCTACGTGGTATCTGTCCATGATGGAAAGAGAGAAGAATCCTCCGTAGCCGTGGGCAGCGTACGGCACTTTGACACAGGACGCCAAATAGTCCATGTAGTATAGTTCTGGGCCACTTTGGTCGTCGTATCCGGCGAGAAGTAAGTTCACGTGATATGCTGACTAATCATAAAATATTAGAACGATATGGCAATAATTTCTGGGAATCAGTCAATTTTGGAAGGCTTTATTTCGTGTACGATCAGGGTTAGTCGTGTTGAAGAAATTATATATCATTTAACTGTAACTACAATTTTCTTACAACTAGGTTTATTATGTGGGTTTTATTAGGTTTTTTTTTTAGTGGGATTTAAAAAAAACTGTTTTTTTGAGTAGGGTAAAATTACGACATCCTTTTCTCGACCGGTTTAAGTTTAAGCATCCTGCTTTTATAGGAGAACATGTTGTATCTTAATTTTAGTTGCGAATAGATCATAATAGAATAAAGTTCTATTATTGACATTATAATAATACTCATTATCAATTAAAAATTCACTATGTTCAAAACAAGCGCTATTTAATGACGTAATTCGTATGTTCAAAGCATGCCCACAACATTCGTAAACAAGAAGTTGTGAAGAACGTTTGTCTTTATATAAATCATTCGAAAGTTTACTCTAATAATTAAAGTTAAAAAGAAGAAAATACAACAAAACACAAAATAAACAGCGTTATTAAATTCAAAACTAGAGGCGTTTCACTCATTTTAAACTTCTCTTTTCTAAACAGTCACCAAATATTACTGTTTTCAAGAGAGTATATTTTTTGAAATTTCTCAGTTTTTTATGGCTATATGCAGTTTCACGAAAATAAAAAAAAATCGTACCTCATATTTTTAATATAGATTAACATATAAAAAAATCAGAAAAAATTAAACAAACCTTTTATAAACAAGTGTTAATGTGTAAAAACTATTTTATAATTGACTTTCACTCCCTGAAGAAGACCCATGTGGGGTTGAAACCGATCGGAGAAGAAATAAAGTCTTTCAAAATTGAGAGATATAGATAGAAATTAAATAATACTTACAGTGCTTCTCAGAGCATCAGCCAAATTTCTTCTTGTAAAAGTTGCAGCCGCTTTGGGACTTAACTCATATCCATTCCTCATTTTGTATAACTGTATATTCTTCGCGATATATTCTGCAAATTGAGTAGTGTCTCCACTTTCACCAGAAATGGCCATAACGAGTTTGTTACTGATTTTATGTAACTTATCCTCATCTGAAATTAATTTATTGAAGACTTCTTTGTTAAAAGTTAAAAATGCTTATTTACCTGTTTTCATAACCATTATGCTTTGTGCTGTAACCATATCAGCGGCTACCATCACAAAGTCTTGGAATTGTATTCCGATTAAACACTCCATTGTATATTAAATTACTGTCAAAGATGAAATGCAACAAATATTTGGTAGCTACAAGCCGATCAAAACTGACATATCATTCATATAACATACACAACCTCAATACTCTGCTTCTTCTTCTTCATGTGAAAATTATGTTTGTGTTATAATTATTGAATGAAAACTGAGTATAAGCATTTGTTTTCTAATTTTGGAAAACTTTCATAGTACAACAATATGTTATTATAATTATTTGAGTAATAAATGAATAAAAAATCGGCAGTAAGTGGAAGCTTTCAAAGTTAAGTTTCTTAATAAATCTGACAGATGTCATCCTATTGCATAACTTTCGAATTTTCCATTTCCACGAACTTTAATGAATGTTGATCTCCAATTTTTGTAGGATGAATAGTATTTTTAGATGATACAAGTGCAAAGTGTACTACTCATGGCAGAATGTAATTATTTTTAAAGTCCTTCTTTGTTATTGTCATAAATATGTCTAGTCGTAATCCGTCTACTTTAATGAGTATTTCCAGTGATGAGGCATTTGATTTTTTATTTAAAATAGTTTTAATTGGAGATTGTGGCGCGGGTAAAACTTGTGTTGTGCAGAGATTTAAATCAGGCACTTTTATTGAGCGTCATGGAAATACAATCGGAGTTGATTTTTCTATGAAAACAGTAATTGTTGACGGGAAGAAAGTCAAAGTATGATTCTGATATTTTAAGGTTATCTTTTCATGTCATCCTTATATTCCAGCTTCAAATATGGGATACGGCTGGACAAGAACGTTTTCGAACTATTACTCAAAGCTATTATAGATCTGCTAATGGCGTTATCATTGGTAATAGCTTTAACTCATTACCTTTTTCTATTCTAATTTCTAATTATATTTTAAGTATATGACATCACAAAACGATCATCGTTCCTATCTGTACCTCGCTGGGTTGAAGAAGTTAGAAGATATGCGGGAAGTGCTGTTCTTTTGGCCTTAGTAGGAAACAAATCTGATTTGGAATCTCTTAGAGAAGTGGAATTCGCGGAGGCAGAGGCAGTTAGTCAATATATGCCTGAAGTATTATTTGTTTTAGAAGCTTCCGCCAAAGATAATTCTAACATAGAAGATGCTTTTATGTGCCTTGCCACTGAATTAAAGGTAAATTAGGTTTTAATTTTCTAATTTATTGACTGCAGCAAAAATCAATTATTTGCAAGGTGTGTGTATGTGTTTATGTAGGAGGAATTAGGTTAGATTAATTTATATTAGTCCTATTTAAAGAAACAAGTAATGAAAAATAATTATCCATTACGAATTATAACAGCAATAAAAATTATGTATATAAACGTGTAATTTCTCTGTACTTAACTTTTGAAATTGAAATAAATGTAATAGCGCCATTGGTGTGACGTAGGCAATCGTTAAAATGCATTACATTCAAATAAAACTGCCATAATACAAGAAAACAATTTACATTGCGAGACACGATAAATTAAAATAATACAATATTATATCAAAAATTATAAATTATCAATTGTCTTGAACAAACTGAACAAAAAGCAAATGCCAGAGTTCATTCCAATAGCTTTGTTCTATTTTCTAAAGCTTTAAAAACTAATTGATCCTTTTAAAAATGACATTTTGTGTAAGTAGGCGAGGTTGCGGATGTACATCTGTTTTGACTTCCGGTATAGGTGTCCTAATTTTGATTACCACCATTGAGATCTCAGACTCAGAAACTGTAAAACACGCCAGCGCTGCGATCGAATTAATGCTGGTATTCCTTTTGCCAGTCGGATCAGATTAGATCAATTGGATCAGTTCAGATAGATCAACTGGATCAGTTCACTTATTCAATGCAAATGGAATGCCATTTTGGATCACTTTAGCTCGTATGTTTATTATTTTTCTTCTTTTATTTTCAAATATTTAAAAACAATAAAATCACGTGACAATCTGAACTGAACCAACTGATCTACCTCGACGAGTGGATTATTCAGAATCAGTTCGTTCAGTAGAGGTGGTAAAGTCAGTTCAAAACGGCAAATGAAATACCCTTTAATAGTGGGCGCGATAAATGAAAAGTATTTCAACTATTTTACAGAGTGATAACAAATATTTGTCGTTTTTCCACTGTTTTCTGCAAAACAGTTAATTTGCATGTAATAATTCGAATTCAATTCCATCGCAGCGCTTGCGGGGCTTATGAATTGCAAGTGATTTAAATTTTAAAAACGATTCATAATTTAATTGTTTATGGACACAAGTTTAGATTTTCTGATTTAATTTTTTATGTAACATTTTATGACCCTTTTTTAAAACATACTGTACACATGCATGTGTAATTTTAATGAATGAATTCGATTTCAGAGAAGGCATGACAATGGAGGCTACAGCGAGGCAGACGGGGATACGGTCAGATTGGGCGAAGGAAAGTCAATAAACCGTTGTAGTTCTTGTTCAAATATTAATTTAAGATTTTAATTTTTACCGTACTTGTATTTATACGTAGTGGACACTTGTGATTTGGACGCTGTATTAATGACACTTATATTTGTGCCTTACTCAAATTTTATTCGTAAAAATTTTAATACAAGCAATATATGATATTATTATATTAGATAGATGCCATAACTTATGTATATTATTTTTAAATTTGTATTTACGTACATATATTCAGCTCTTAACAGAATCTCTTATACATTTTATCTTAAAATAAATTAAAAAACTTGAACAGTGTGGTTTTTATAATCCGTAACAATCAATTCTAATTGAGGCGTTATGTGTACACCTGAAATCCATGAAAATTTTCCCTTATTTCGAAAAACTCTGACCAGGGTACCATTTGGCTTAAAAATTTGAATTCTAGCGTTCCCAGAATCTCCCACAAAAATAAATCCTAGAGGATCTACCGCTACTACTTCCGGAGACCGAAATTGTCCCTTATTTTTTCCTAATGTCCCAAATTCCTGGATTTTCTCTCCATTTAGAAAGTAAATTTTAATTCTTCGATTTCCACTGTCAGCGATAATAAGTCTATCGTTATGAACTGCTATTCCTGTGGGCATATTCAGTTCTGTGTATTTAAAGTCCATTGTAATTCCAGAGCTTAGGAACTTTTTTCCTTCTGCATTAATACCAAAAGAGTATAGGTATTTTCCATCTTCAGCGTTTAAAACCTGGATGCGGTCATTTCCCGTGTCACAGATGAATAGAAGATTGTTTGAAGACATTGCTATTCCTTCAGGAGATGTAAATTCACCAGGGCCGTCACCTTTACTTCCAAATGTTTTTAAGTATGTTCCAGATTTGTCGAAAACATTGATACAGTGTTTCCACTTATCGCTGATATAAATATTTTCATCGGAAAATGTCAAACCTACTGGACATAACATCTGAGGACAGGATATTTTAAATAGTAATTTCCCTTTTTGTTTGTCTATGCCATACACTTGTCTGCTGTCACTGCCTGTATTAAAAAGGATATGAATTAATCAAACAGCTCATTATTCCATTTTTAGTTACTAAATAATCTAATTGTGATCCCAATATTACAATACCAGGGGCCTGTTTCACAAAACTACAAATCTTGTAATACAAGTGTATCACTAGGCAACGCTTATCAAATTATAAATTCTATTGGCACAAATTGAAAATTTGACAAGCGTTGCCTAGTGATACACTTGTATTACAAGACTAGTAGTTTTGTGAAACATCCCCAGAACATATTTATAAAATAAAAATATAACTTACCTGCAACATAAATGCAGTTTGAGTTCCAAGGAGCTACTCCAACTCCAGCAGGTCTTAAACATTTATTCCAAGTTAGTTTTGGGGAGAAAATTTTATTATTATAATGTGTCAGAAGACTCTCAGGACTTTCAAGTGGATTACGAACACATAGTGAATCAGTTTGAAGAGCTTCTTCATCGTCTCCTTCTGCATCCGTTGTCGCGTCGATTTCCGAATCAATTTTAAAGGTTTTTGAGTCGAAAATTGTTCGGGTATCACTCCAACGAGAAACTTCATCAAGTAAAGATGAAGTTTTTCGATGAAAAGAAACAAAGTTGTTTATCTAAAAAAAATGCTATTATTCTAGTTACTTTACAAATAATCTATAAAATTTACTTTTTGAGGATTATCTGAAGATTCTGCCAATTGTTCTTCTTTGATATTAGTTATTAACTCGTTAATCCTATCTTTCAATTTTTCTGAAGATAACAAACCATTGGATCTTATTTTATCGGATTCTTCCAGACACAATTTCTCCTTTTCTTGAATAGCTTGTATTTGATTTTGGCTTGCAAATTTAATACTTTCTTCTAATTGTGAACACCTGTCTTTAAAGGATTCTATTTGATGTAGGAGACCATTGTATGACTCAGATAAATGTTGAACTAAATCAGCAAATTGCTCTTCTATTTTTTTAATATGTTTTTCCCAACAAATTCCACAAAAAATCTAAATTCAAGAAATTATTAAATTAATGCAATCTTACTATCAACGAGTTCGGTTATAACTCATTCCAGTGCTGTTATAGCCTAGTACAATTTATTTTGTAAAGTTGCTGATTCTGGTGAATTATACAAGTGTCCGTTTTAAGAGGCTAATCATTGGGATTTCCAGAACCGTAAGAGAAACGAAGCCGTTTAAATTGTGACAAAGTTGCCGCATTAGTTGGCCATTTTAATTATATTTTTGTTTTCCCGAAAATAAGCATAGCTCACTAGATATGAGTATAAAATTGATTTTGACAAATTTATTTTTTGACTTATAACTTTCTTGTTTCAATTCATGGAAGTTTTTAGCTTGCACATTCTACAGACACTTTTACGAAGAATTGACAGCGGTTCTCAAAATTTTTGTAGCTCGAATCCTTTCAATTTTCGTATAATGCTCAAAGTTGTCTTTACTACTGTTAAATAGAGATTTTTTTCTTTCAAAAAGCATCGTTAAACTGGCGAACTAATGCGGCAACTTTGCTCCAATTTATCCCAATAGTTCGGCTCTTGAAACGGATAGTCTGTATGAAAAAATATCAAATGTTTTTATTTTATTTCTATATCTATAATCTTGAATTTAAAAGTAAATAGTAATAGAAAGGTATCGTAGATGACTAATCTAGGAAAATAGGATTAGATCAAATGATCATTGAATTTTAAACGACAAACTAATGTACAAAATATCCGAAATTTTAAAAATACAGTTATTAATTTAAAAACTACATTAATGACGCAAAGCAGGAAAAGTAATACACGAAACTCATCTCCATAAAATAAAATGACATTAATGATATTGTTCTTTAATATGCTATTATTGTACCTGTTTGCAATGCTGGCACGCATGTTCTGCAAATTGGCAGAAAGATTCACATTGAACACATCGAGTTTCCGGACCTTTGGATGCTGGTGTTTTGGGAGAAACATTTCCAGAAAGCAGTTTAAGAATTGAGTCAATGTATAAATTTCCTGGAAGGTGTGCCAACGACTCCAAACTTTTTTCTAAAGGAGTTGGATGTTGACACGTTGGACATTTTACTTCTTTCACTCCTAAAGTAAATATATTTTTGTAGTATGTGAAATCAAAGATGAGCTAGCAAAATAATGAACTTTGACCATAATTACTACTAATGTTATGCGCATTATAATTTTGATAAAAGTTGTATTTTATCTTTCAGTTTTACTTAAGAAATGTATTATAATTGTCCAAATATTTTTTTTAATGGTTACGGGTTGTTTTTGAGATTCACATAACTGAATAACTTTACAAAATTGAACCAATCAAACATAGGCAATAATTATAGTTAGTCGAACAGCTCATCTCTTATTTCGGGTAGAAGGTACAATACTTTTATATATTAATATACAGGGTGTTAATATGTACGATGTTTGTGAATATGTGTTTTTTATTGGTCAACCGGAAGTTGTAATTTACTTGAAACTTTAAACTGCATTTCCTAGAAAAATATTTCTAAATTCCCTTTTTCACAAATTGTGTTATCAAAAAATTATTTTTTATGAGTCAGCAATAAATCTGGTTAAACAAATAATAAGTTACTAATTATACAGGTTTTATTACTGAAATTTTAATAAAACAGATGAGTTATTCATATATTTACAAAATTTGACAAATAAAATTGTCAAATTTGACGCCATTTTTAAAAATAAAATAAAGAAATATAAATGCCTATACTGTATATTGCAAAAAGATAAAAGACATATGCAAAGAACAGTTTAAAAAAAACTGAAAATAGCGGGGGAAGTAATATCTTGTAATAATCAGATTTTTTTAACTTTCTTTTTACCTGGCGACAAATGAAATTGTAGACAATTTAAACAAAACGTATGTTGGCATAGTAACATTTTTGGTTCCGTCAAACGATCTATGCATAGGGTACATTGTACTAGATCTTCCAGCGGGTTCAAATTTCTGAAACATTTAATTATTACTTGTAAACTAGTAAATCAGGATTTCAGCCATTTAAAGTAGAACAATTACTACTTTGATATTCTAAAACTAGTTTTGGCAGTTTTTTGCTTAGATTTTAATAATATGAAAACACGAAATGTGTTTTTTTGTACAAACCTACCGTTTAGCTTTCTGCTGTGTAGATGGTAATGTAATTTTCAAGTCTGACTTCTGAATTTGCGTTGCAAAACGTACTTTCCTTTTATTTTCTTCCATTTTCACTAACACCTGAGCTGAAATAACAATGGAAAATAATATCACATAGATTACAATTTATTTATCATTAATTCAAAGATTAACAGATAAATAATGTTATTTGCTTCAAATAATTTATACAAGATAAGATTATCAGTATTAATAACAAACATTAAAAATAACGTCTATAAATATTTTATTACCTTGTTATCAAATAAACACATAATTATATTTTTTTAACTGAACTGACAGCTTTCCGGTGTGTTTTCGAACCGGAAAGTGCATTATTCCGGTATTTTAGTGTAATTGCTAGGCTACGAAAAATAACAGTCCGGAAATATTTTTACGCGCCTCCGGCCCATTATGACTAGTATTATCAGAACTCAAAATCGTCCAACTCTATTTTCCGGCCTAGACCGACAAAATGTAGGAATGCCAACTTAAATATCTTAGCACTATATTTTGTCAAAAATTTTAATTTTATGTTATTGGAAATGCATAAAAAACATAAAACCTATAGTGTATAAACATTCTAATTGTAATAATATTTCTTTAATAACTCGTATTATAGATTTTTATGTTAGTAACATTTTCGATTAACATGGATATATAAACAATTCACTTATTTTATTCAAAAATATTAGTGACATTTGTTCTAACCTAAAAAATTAAACGAATGTGAGTTAATATTTTTAATAATAAAGGTAATCATGTTCATACAAGACGAGTATAATATGAATAATAAATAAGAAATAATTGTTTTAATTAACGTTTTACATTTCCAATAAAAATAAATTAAATATTTTGATGGAATGTAATTCAAAAATATTTAAGTTGGCATTCCTACATGTTGCCGACCTAGGCCGTCAAACAGAGATTTTCTGGACGATTTTGAGTTCTGTAATACTAGTCATAATGGGACGGTGGCGCGAACATAACTGTTGTTTTTCGTAAATAAAGACGCAATTATATTTTATTTCATAATAATTGAATATAACAGGATCGAAAAAAAATGTGTTTTCCCGAACTCCTGGTGTTGCTGGTCTCGCCTACGGCACGTCCCGCAATTTCCACCATCGTCCGGTAATATATCACTTTTCCTACTAGGTATACAATATACCATTGTTTCTAGCAGACCAATTCTTATCTCGCCGCTATACTTTGTTTCAGAATGAGAGACAGTAATAAATCAGTCTGTCAAAGATATTCCAGTGGCCGCCAATAATCGTTTTATCAAAGATAGTCCAAAAAAAAAACTAATTTCACTATAGATGTACCTTATTTGTACTTATATATAGACTACATATAATATATAATACGAGTATATTTAAATAATTTTTAGTTAATATACGATCAATCTAAAAAATCCTATCTACGTCTTTGTTACGAAAAACCAAGACCAATAAAATACAAGTAAATTTGTCACGAATCAAATACCCCAGATACTTGAAACTTTAAAGTTATGCCACAGACACGGATGGCAGCAAAAAAGTAAATGACTTATAAATAGAGTTGTTCCTTTTCATCGTTTAATTAATATATCAACGTGTCAATGTTTGATGTTTTATATCAGATATAGATTTATCAATACTTGATGTATTGATAGTTGATACATAAATAAAATGGAATTGATTTGATATCGATTTGTAAATTAAGTTTTGTATTTGTGTCTAGCCATCAACATATTTCCAGAACAAAAAATTTCAATAATAAATTATAATATAATATGTGGTTACAATAGTATATTTTAAGTTCTTCATGTGTGGTTCTTTATATTTTCTTGCGGTCGAATGTACATCATGTTTATATCTGTATATGAATGTTAATATATTTTATTTACCTATTTATATAATGTAAACACAATAAAATATTTATATACTGCAGTAAATCATATCAACGATGGTAAATGTCATAGTTTATTATAACATGAAAAGGTAATTATCATAATAATAATAAATCTCATGAAATAAATAAGTTTTCATGTATTTCAAGATGTTAAATCAGATATGTTTAGTGGGATCCTAAACTATTTTATTATTATTATTTTTTTTTAAGAATCGAATGAAATATAAATATTAGTGAAAACACGACTGAAAATTCTTTCGTAAAAGGAACACATTAATTTACATTTTGTTATTAATTATTTATTGAGGTGATGCAATGATGATACAAGTCGTTTGCCATTTAAATATACACAATTTTTATTATATTGTTTTGTGTATGAACTGTAAACAATATAGAACACGTCGGCGCTACGATCGTTTCGGGAGAATTTGGGTAAATAACTTATACTTATCTAGCCCTTCTATTTAGTTTATAATTATAACACAATTTTATAAAGATAATTTATTATACAGAGTGTTTCACAACTTCAGTATAAAAAAATTACAAATATTATATGATGTGCTAATATAAAATCATTTTTTCCCTTAAAATTCGTAAATTATGGGTTGTTTTACTTAAATAAACATTTTAGAGTCACTGGTTTGATAAATGTTTTTAATATATTAAGTACTAACAATACAATTAATTATCTAATTAATAAATGTCTGATTTTGATAATTAATTCCAATTATTTTTTTTATCAAACATAACCAGTGGTACTAAAAATGTGTATTTTAAATAAATCACCCTTAATTTTGCAAATTTTAATAAAAAAAATAAATTTAACTAGGTTATAATTATTTTATTGGTAGTAATAATAAACGCTTGATTATTCGTTATTACTTTATTGATATAACAGTACTTTTTTCTTCTGCAGGGAGTGCGTTCACACCTTTCATATTTCGCAATCCGAGTGCGTTCATACAACAATAATTATTCTGGACTGAACGCTTGTGGATACTTCTACAGACGTAAAATAAAAAATATAATTATTACGCAAGTCACATAAATGCAAATGATTGAATATAATATTCACCTCATTGCTGTCATGTTTTCACACCTAAAATTCGGTACTAATTGTTAAGCAAGTGAAGTACTCTTCCTTACTGGACGACCAAGTTAAAAAACTGAAGCATGTTAGTGTTCCGAATCGGAGGTTCCGGGCATAGCAAAAAGAAAACGAAACTCGAAAACGAGTTTGCAGTTGCAATTTTGATAACCTAATTCTGTAGCGATCTTCAACTTGCGATGGAATAACAGGTTGATAATGTTTATTTATTTCATTTTGTTTTTTTACAGTTACCTCACAACTTCAGATTAATTTTAAACGATAAGTTATACCAAGTGTTCAACTCATTGAAGTACACCTCATAAAATACATCTTATCATTATTTAAACGTTTATAATAATCTATGACATAATAAATTTTGATTAGTCATTTGCATCTAGGAGGTATATATTTTAATACCGAAGTAATTTAAGTGTAAAGTATCGAGAAAATTATTATATACACTAATAAATGTAATCTTAATACTGCTTGGAAATCAATATAGCTTTTGCTCTCTTGTACATAGTGACCAGACGTCTTGGATTTTCAGATTTCGTCCCAGTTATAAATCTTTTGTTTTGATGTCCCAAAGAAACTTTTCAGGACACGTTGTTGTCCTGGTTTTCATATCCAATATCCAATTCGAAATTACGTACTGTAATTTATCGCAGGTTGTAATATTCATTTTATTTCTTAAAAGTAATGAAAATATATGACAAAATTTATAGGGATTAATGGTGGATGATTGGGTTTTTTTTTAAACTTTTGAATTTAAGGAACAAATTTCTAAATTAAAAATATGTAAAATGTAATCTTTTCTAGAAAAATAGTCAGACAAAAAGGAATCTCCATTTTTTTTATTTTACATTGAAAATACTATGAATATAAATTTATGAAAAATGTCTATGTTTTGTGATTTATAAACTGACCATTTTACATGCAATGATTCAGAGGCTGTACGCTGATATGATAAAAGCTATACCACCTAAAATTGACAAAGAAGGAATAATATCTACTTCTTGATTTCAACGGTGTACTAATTGTGAAAATTCACTTCTATCATTGTATATTGCATTTATATTTTTACATTTTGACAACGAGTAGTGAATAGTAAGATGGTCTTTGGAAGTTAACTGTACGAATCGATCACGATTGAGATTATGATAATAATTATACGATGCATTTATGTTTGTCTGTACTTATAATACTATACAACAACTTGCCAAGAAAAGTTGTATTGGCATCTTTATTGTGGTAACTAATGAACTAAAGTATGTATTCGATTGTAGCGATCCGTGCGGTAGAAAACACTGGAAAAGAGTCAAGCATCTTTACAAAATATATAGGACACGCCAGTGCTACGACCGAATTTAAAAAATGGTACCGACAACTGATGTTGGAGAAAATAGCGGGAAATTTAAACAGACGTCAGGGAGATGGGAATTTTCCAAATAGAATATTTGTAAATTTAAATAAGACAAAGATAGAAAAATAGTAGAATAGCGGTGAATTGAAAAAGCAGAAAGATACTTATATCGGGAATATTATTGCTTAAATCTTTATTTGGTGCACCTTGTATCACTAACATTGAATAATTTTCTGTACAGAGTTACAAACATATATCCTGGTACATTTCAAAAGTGGGAAGAGCAAAAGAGAGATCGTTATTTGGATCGTTTAATTGAAAATGTACATCTTTTTAATTTTATTTAAAAAAATTAATTACATTAGATCATAACAGCACTCAAATGAGTTATAAATGAACCTGTTTGATACAAACTGCAAATATATTTCCAATTTAAATTAGGGGCCACCATAAAATATTGTAAAGGGGATTTACAAAAATAATATAAAATATAAGTACTCGTATTATGAAATAGAGAAGCAAGCATTTCAATTGGAAATAAGTAAAAGACCGGATATAATTAATTTACTTATATTTCCCTGTGCTATCTTCCGGCATTCTGCAATGTGAAAAATGGATCAAATCCTAACAGTTCTGTCGCAGTAGGCCTAGCCAGCCGCAGAAGGCAATGCAACCGTCACTTGTCTACAAGCCCGCGATATAAGACTTTGCACGGAAGACGATTCGCCAGTTTTTCCCGCGACGTTCAAGTGTTGAAGCAAAGAAAAAACTTGTACTTTGTTTTGTTTTTTAAGTGGGTGATTATGGTGACTTTTAATAGTTTCAGTGACTTACAAATTCTACAGTGGTATTTTCACTGACGACCATTTCAGATCATATTTATTAACGGTGAGATTTTTAATAATTTCAAATTTAAATATTAAAAATATAATAGGTTCAATACATTACTCACTATTAAATATTTAATTTTCTTTTTTATTGCTGCATCATAAAAAAATCAATAAATACATAATTTTTTATGCAAACAAACAATCTAATTTTTACTGCGAGAAAAATAGAAGTGCTAATAAATAAATATTTAATATTAATTTTGAAATGTTTATGATGCATTTTCCAATGCACTTATATTTTATATGCAGTGTTTTAATATTATTGCAAGAAAAAAACGGTACTTGATGGACTACAGTACAAATTTTTTTGGAATTTGCAAAAATAATTGCCAATTACTTTTTACCTTTTTTGAACTGGACTTCTTAAGAAACAAAATAAAATTGGAAGAACCATTACAAAAATTTAATATGTAATAAAATTGTAATATGCTCTTGTTTTTGTGAATTTCGGAAAAAATATTTGCACTGTACTCATACACCTAATAATAATTATATACCCTTATTTTTTATTGCATTTTGAAACACCCCATATATATCACATAAAATTCTTAAATATAATAAATTATTGGAAACGTATTTTAAACAGTAGAGCAAATTATAAGGTAACTACATTAGAACAATAAATTCACATTAAAGTTATTAGAGTGTTACCTTATAATTAAATGGAATATAAATTTTCGAAGAGTGCAAAAAGTGTTGATTTTTGTAATTAGTTTTGTAAAATGTTTTTAAATACAAGCAATTTAAAATTAACATTTTAAAAGTTCATTTTATTCTACAAGAATGATTATAAATAATTCGATTTTATTATTTTTACGATTTTGGGGGCTATTCTGTAACTCAGTGGTTAAATTTTAATCATTTGCTAAAATATTTGACAAAGCAACATTACAAGTGATGTTTTCATATTTTTTCCAGTACCATATATTTTCAATGGAGAAAAACATTAGCAACTGGTTAAAAATTAACCACTGAGTTACAAGAATAGAAGGAAATGTCTGTGAATGTGTATGAGGATTATTATAAATATTTCCTACTTTAAACCAATTAGGACTTTTTTCACATTTTAGCGCAAAAATGAGTAGATTTTCACAAATAGTGAACGAAAGTGAAAATATGTTTTCAGTAAAAATATTTTTTTAAAGATTTGTTTTAGTAATTTTTTACATATAACCTCAAGATTTGAAAAAGTTCTCAAAAACGAAAATCATTTTAAAAATAGTTTACATGAAGTTTTGTTGTAAAAATGAAGAAATAATAGAAATATATAAGAAAGAGGAAATAGCCTAATATATGCATACGTATATATTCCATACCTTGTATTGAAACTGCAAGTATAAGTCACATCCTGAATGCAATTCTTGTACTATTTTTCCCACATCGCGTGTAGGCATAGACCACTTTATGCAACTAAACTAGGTAAAACACAATAAACATATAGGAACAGAACTATCGGGTTATTGTTCTCATTAATTACCTCTTGTTAATTATTTCATAAGCATGTAATTCACTTTTTAATTGGATACAACTAATTTTTCATAGGTTGTTTTTTTAAAAAACTACTGAAATGCAATTAAATGTTTATTATACAAAATACTCCTCTTTGTGTTTTTTCTTCTGCAGTTGAAAGTGGCTGCGAAATGACATCTACAACAGGTTGGAAAATATATAATAATATATGTATGTGTAGTTCATTTTTTGATGTAATTTAAACAGTGAGGTCATAAAAAAAAATTATTTTTTTACGTTAAAAATTGAGGATATTATTGTATTGTATTGTATGGATATGAGGGTTTAAGCGTTTTTTTTGTCGCTTTTTGTCAACGCGACCTAGAAGATCTATTGTGACAGCCCTTACTGAGTTTTCCGGAAGTAGATCCAGATTTTTTTGGTGAAGCCGATTAGGCCTCAAGTACCTGAAGTACTTGTTTCGTGACATGTTTTACTTGCATTTTAGTGATGCAGGTTGTCAGCCTACAGTCTCTGCAAGGCCAGCACACACCGAGCCGTTGTGCGGCAACCCATCCAATTGGACAGGGCGGGCTATGTTGCTTATCTACACGATCAGACAAGACACGCCACGACCACACAACCGTACTGGCTGACTTGAGGATATTAAATAAATTTTGTACTCAAAATATAATTAATTCTCCTGATATAACAAATGGTTATTTTATGCAACTAGTATATAAAGTATGTGTTTTTTGTCGAGGGCTGTTTAATGTTTAAATTATAGCACGAAATTAAAAACACTATGTTACACACGTGTTGCATACAACATTTTTCCTACAACCGAAATATTGATAAAAATTAATTTCAAAAATAAATAAAAGAATTGATAAATGTGCCACCAGTGGGTGAAAACTGTTTACGTTGCCTAGCAACGGCTACTTTTCAAGCACAAATGAGTGAAAAGTGACACTTTACAAACTCTAAAGTGGGCATAAAGTTCTACTGTAAAAAAGTCACAAACTTTTTTTTTAATTCACATAATTAGTAGTGGTTTATTTAAGAAGTAAAAGATTAATAATACCGGATTTAAATATTAAGTTTAAAAATGTTTGCTGCAAAAATGTTTCTAACACCTTATATAAAAAGTTTTAATACTAACCAATAGATATGTCACATTTTCGTATTTGATAATAATTAAATGAATATGTTTTCCAAAAATAGTCAATTATTTTTTTCGGTATAACATAACGTATAATTTTTTTTTTTTTTATAATTTTCTACTTATACATATATTCACTAATCATGGTTAAAATCTGATCGTAAGAAACTTTGTATTTATTGAAATATCTTATAAAATAGTTGTGTGTTTTACGATTATTGAACCTCCCTTCCTTGGGCGGGGGAAATAAAATCATGTTTGTCATTATGAAACAGTATCCGTTAATAATAATAATAATACGTAATGAAAGTGTAATAAAACTACTAATAAAAGTATACACAAATCCTATGATTGTTTAATTAAAAACGAAGCATATATTTTCCGGCTGACTAATTTAAGTGTAAAATAAGTAGATACGGACCTGCCGATAATGTAATAAACATACCTAGTCTTGTCACAGATACATCAAATTAAATTCCCACTTGTTAAGTTGTATCTTTTAACTTGAACATGTATCAATTACAGTTGCTTGAGTACTATTCTGCATAAAAGTATTGCAGGCAAAATTCCCTACTGTACAATCAAACAACTACATAAACATTCCAAATAAATAGTATTAATAGTGAAGCACAGTAAGGAGTGTCCTATTTTCAATATTTTTTATGGGTATCTTGATTACTACAGCAAAAGCGACTGTAAAGCATATTATTAAATTGTGCGCTATAAGTATTTACATTATTGGTTCTTATATTTCTTTTATCTTCTTGAAATTTACAATAAAGATATTTTACATTTCCTTATTTTATCTTTTAAAAATACATGTTCAATTTGCCAGCTACATTTGTCAAATTTTGTAATCATATGAATAACGCAGCTGTCAGCTGCTTTATTAAAATTACATATTAGTAATTTTTTATTTGTTAAACCAAAAGTTATGTAAAAAGGATTTAAAAACATTTTCGTTTAATAACAACAGAATTTGCGAAAAAAAAAATTGAATTTATAAGTCTATTTTCTACAAGAACGAAGTAAGATAGGAATAACAGTTAGATTTGCACTTTGTTCTTATAAAAACTAGACTTTAGGAATATTAATTTAGAGCTTCAAGTAAATACGTCTTCTAATTAAGAAATTGTAGTCAAATTGTAATCAACACAAGAATAATATATGTACATATATTATTCAAACTCGAACGCTTTTTGTGCTTCGCTTTATCTGACCTCTAACTGCAAATAACTGAATCTGAATTCAACCCAAAAAAAAACCACTTTCTTCTCTCTACTATTATTCAATATCTCTTATTGTACCTTTTCTCTGGATTCTTTATCAACGAGTTGTACATTTTACAAAAACATTTGAATATATTTTGTTCGTTGGTAACAACCATATTTACAGGACACGCCAGCGCTGCGAAACGTTGAAATGGGTTCAACAAACGAAGCAACGGTGGCGATTCAGAACGTACCCTTGAAGAAAAGAGCGGGAAATTTTAAATAGATGTCAGGAAATCAAAATGTTAGGTTAAGAATAGCGGTAAATTAAAAAGGAAAAAAATGTATCAATAACGTTTTTGTAAGTTAAGTTTGTTAAGATCGTTATTTCAATCGTTTAATTGAAAGTGTAAATTCTTATAACTGTGATTTATCTTACAAGTAGAAGATAATTTATTATAGAGACTTCGATTAATAACAAATACGTATTTTCGTAAAACTTTAATTTATTGTCTTTCAGAATTTATTTGTCATAGTTCTTTAAATTAAAATATAAGTCGTAAATAGTTGTAAGAGAAAAAAAAAACATTTTTAGTGTTTAACTTTGGAAAGCTGATCTTTTTATACAGTAAACAATTTTTATTATTCTATAAAACAAAAAAACTGCAAAAATATGATACACTTAAACAAGGGTAAAATTGAATGACTGTTTTCTTGTGCCACCCGTATTAATTAATAATCAAAACAATGTCGTTGTCCAGTTAAACGTATTCGAAGTGTGCCTTGACTTAAATTCATGACCCAGTGGACGGAACAATTAACTAATATCAATTCCTGACCACGTCTAAGCACCAGGTGAAATGCTCTGCATTTGTTATGGAAACAAAACATTCCTACCTACGTGATCAATATTGTTTTCGCTAAATTCCACACTTCAGCTTGTACGCCATATTTACTTACAAATTATTCCTCAGTTTACAAATTATTTCTGAGTTTACTTAAACAAATTTTATTTTTTAAAGACTGACGTCAAGTAACTTTTTTGGATAAATGATTACTGGTACAAGCAAATAATGACAGAGAGTATGTAACAAATAATTTGCTTCAGGTGCTAGCTTAACTAATGGTTGTTTAGTTTTTATTAATTCTAATTTGAAATCTTTAAATTACACGTAATTAGATCAAAGTTACATTCGTAACATAACGGTGAGCATTGCAAATAAATAAATACAGTTTAACTTGTAAACTTATCAGTTTACAAAAAATATTTTTCAATTAACACCAATTTTTTTAAAAAAGTTATGACTTTGTAACAAGATTTAATGAGTAGTGAAAATACGGTATAAAAATATTTTGACGTTACGCAAAATACGATTTTCTATAACTATGCAGTGCACTATGACGTCATCTCTGCTCACTCCACTGTTATTAACAAGCAGTAAATATATTTTTATTTGAAAATATTATCATTTACAGGGTGTAACACCAAAACAGACTACCGCTATTATAGTTACAAAAAAATATTGTACAATAAAGTTGTAGGAGACCAAGGGAGACATCCTATCAGAGAAGAAAATATTTTTTTTAACCAGTGGTTCTCAAGTTACAACAAAAAGTCTTACACATAAAAAGTTCTAATTTATAACAAATAAAACTAATATAAATAGAAAAAATATATATTTTAATGATAATAATAAAGATAAAGTCTCGAATTATATATTCGATTACATTATTTCAATTTATGATTTTTATAAAATATGTTTTAATTTAAATTATGGTGTATGAAGTTAAATTGTATAATAAGCATATTAACACCAATTTTTAACATGTACATTTAACAAAAATATTTCATTTTCATTATAAAACTGGTTTAGAGCTTATAAAGCTATCTAGTAAATAATGACAAGCCAAAATTCAACTAAAACTGAAAGTCATTTCTCTTTATAGTTGTAATCTTTTTAAAAAACTCTGAATTCTAAACCCTTCATCAATCTCTATTCTCTGTATCCTATAATTATTGAGTTTTAAATATTATGATTATATACTGAACACCTGTACATAGATAGTATCATTAATAGTTAGCTATGGCCGGATGATGACAAAAGTGAATTCATTTCATATTATTAACATTTATATTAACTCATATATGTATGATCTATTTTTTTATAAAAACGAAGTGTAGAGAAGATAGGTGCAGTTCGATCTTGGATTAAATAATATTGGGGTATAATATAAAAATTAATTAAACTGTGGCAAAATTGCCGCATTAGGTGACCATTTTAATGATTTTTCAAAAAAATATATACACTTAACCAAAACACTGATTTTGGTCAAATTAATTTTTGATATAACTTTTTTGTTTCAATTCAAAAAACATACATTTCTAATCTGCACATTCTACAGACACTTTTAAATAAGAATTGTCAGCGATCCTTTTGGAGAAATTTATACTTACTTTCAATTTTCTTCTAGGGTTCAAAGTTATTTAAAAGAGATTTGTATTCTCTTTTCATGGATGTAACTCATTTTACTTTAAAACGAAAATTAATAAAAAGTAGAAAATTATTTGTTTTATTAATTTCGATCAAGTGTGCTCTAGAAAGAAAATCAAAAAACAAATTTGGTCACATCTAGTAACCTATGCATTTTATGGAAAAACAAATACATAATTAAAATAATAAACTACTACGAAAACTTTGCCACAATTTAACCGACTTCGTATCTAAAATGAACCTCCTCTATACAAGATCTTCGTGTAATAAATGTTAATAGTGGATTTTTCGTAAGATCCCTATATACATTTTATTCGAACTCTTAACAGTTTAGTTGGTGAACATCAGAGCTGACTATAATTTATATCTTTGACATAAATAAGTGGAATTTAAAATTTTATTGGATTTAATATGGAATAAATTGAGTTAGTTATGGGAAGAATCATATAAACTAGTTTTTTAAGTAGCAATACTGTCCACAATGATAAATAAATCTCTGCAGTCATCGCGCGTAGTGTAGTGATGTAGTAGTAGTGAATAAACACTGAATGGAACCAAGATGATGGTACGTCAACTCATCTTTGTTTTGTTGATGCGCTCGTGCTTGTGCTGCCGGTGCAGTACGGTCAGAGATAACGGACATGAGCGTCCAGCAGGTTCCCGGGTTCGATTCCGGTTTGGAGCCGCATTCTCAGGAATCAAGAACAGGTTAAAGTTTACTGCGCTGTCTCGCTCGACATCGCTGGACTAGTTTTAAAAGGAAATTTGGCGCATTTTTGCAACGCAGATCTTTCGATAATTTATTACTGGCACATGCTTGACCATAAACAGAAAAAATTATCAAATTTATTATATTTGCGTGACCTAGAATTATACCAGACACTATCACACATAAATAAAATTTTTCAACAAGTGTAATATGCACATAACAATTTGTTCATTACGTAACACAATAATACGATCAATTTCTAGTTTCTTAGATAGAATATTGAATAGAAATGTACCATTACTGATATTTTTTTATTATGACAGATAAAACAATAACGTTCCCCCAAATCGTTACTTTGTAATCCGAATAATATTTTAAAGGACTGAATCCTATAATGATCATCTATATTTGGGACTCCGAATAGATGCACAAGAAACTCCTCTCACTAACGTGCGCTAAATTTGAATAGAACATTGCTATTGCTAACCCGATTTTCACTTCAAATATAAACAGAATTGTTTCACATTTCTTAATTTGTAACGTGTAAAGCTGACTTCTGCGTACACTGTACTGTGCAATTTACGCACTACCCATTAATTCAATTGATTCGTCTGTTCGGCGACCCAAGTATAGTAATAAATATACATATCTTAATGCACTCTGATATAAACATGTAGAAATATTGATATTTTAATTACCTTTAAAAAATAATTCAATGATTACTTTGATTACAATAATGGAGTATGTGACCACAATTGCATTTCAGTATGTCATAAATATATAAACTGACCACTATTGAATCTCATAATAATAATAAAATCGAAACATTACTTTGCAATTATGTAGTTATTAGCAATTTAATGTTTCGGAGAAAAGATATGTGACGTCAATATGGTAGGATCGTGGAAAAAGGCAGATAAATTAAGCTCTCAGTCTATCTCTCTTCTTTCATGATTCTAGTACGCTAACGTCACAGGATCCCTTTCCCAAATTTTTAATAATAATTTTCCGATAAACTAGGAATAGTGAATTTTATTTTTTGTAACGTGTAAAGCTGACTTCTGCGTACACTGTACAGCGCAATTTAGGCCCTTCCATTAATATTAGTGCATTTGTCCGGCTTGATTTTTTTTTTTCATTTGTTTAAATTCCCGCCCAAACTTATTGGAATCTTATTCATCCAATTTTGATGTCATATTCTCATATTGTTCTTGCGGGAATAAACATTTTTACAATTATTTGTATTACAAATCAATTTTTCTACGACCATTAAGATATTTGCTTGTTGCTTGTTGCATGTTTGATATTGCTACGGATAGATCGGATAGATACTATATTGTAAACATATATTCATTTCCCACGGTAACCATAAACAACGTGATATACAAATTCATATCTGACAGTTTTGTCAAAAATAATATTGTTTTATTTTTGTTTTTATTGTTAAAATATAAATGTATTATGAAATAATATCGTGGTCATAGAATAAGTACAGTGTATCATTCGCTTGAAATGTCCTTTTCATACTCTTATGAAATGAGTACCATTCTATGCTATACAAATAAAATTTTATTTTGTAGTAATTTCTTGGTATAATTTCATAATAAAATGATTACCATATTAATTTGGAGAGCTTTTACAAAAAAATTTACGTAACATGTATGCAAATTAAGTTTTAACGGTCTTTCTAACATTACAGACTTTGCTGTATTTGTTCGGTAAACCTATATTTTAAATACTTGTTGTATAAATAACTATTTTACGTACTTAATGTATAATTAAAAAAAAATTGAAGACAACTATTATTTACGAGACTTAAAAGAATATTTAGTAAATGTAAATGACATTTAAAATATATAATGAGGAAATATGTAGTATTAATTTTGAAGTACAAAGCGATAAAAGGAAAACGAAATTCTAATTTCTTTTTATTTTAAATTTAATAAAACTCAAAAAGTTTGGGTTCATTAATAAAAAACACCATCGCATAATTCAAATCAGTTCAAGGTCTTCCTTTCTTAATTTTATTTTTGGAAGAAAAAGAATCTGATTAAGTTATGTAACATAAAGAGAAGGAAACAATTTCTAATCAATTTTTTCATAATATCCTATTGGAAAATGCATTTACTTTCATCTGTTACTTTCTTGGTATGCAAAAACAAAACACTGCAAGACAAAATAGCTCGAACGAAGCAGCCTACTGCCTTCAATAAAACAAAAACTCGAACATCAGGTCACAGCACACGCGAATCTCGTTTCATTCATTATCATTTCATATTTACAAGTTTCCATGGCGATTTATTTTATTTAACTGACCACTTTTTATGTAACGGTAGTAGATATCTTCGATTGCGTGAGCATCATACATTATCGAGTTTACCAGAGTACCAGGTCATTTCCATAGGGGCGGATTGGACCAGCTCTAAATAGCTATTCAGCTAACAGACATAATTGATTTTGATTCTAATCGCCGGATGAACACATAATTAAACTACCAGTTACGCTTAAATGTTTTGTTCGATGCATTTCACTTCCGAATAAACGTTTACATTATTATTTCAGTCTGTATTTTCACGGATCACTAAAAGAAATACAGGGTGTTAAAAAAGGGTCATACGTTTTCAGGGTTTATACATTTCGATATGTTTGAAACAAACATTTTAGAACCTCTGGTTCGAGAGAAGATATTAATATTTTATTTAATATTTCAATTCAATTTCAAAAGCTATTTAATATTGTATAACAAATAATTTAAATTATTTTAAAATAAAGAAAAATTAAAATTCAGTGTCGATCAAATTTTACTTCATAAGTAAAATACCCTTAATTTTCTAAATTTTAAAAAAATCTTATTCAGGACGTCAAAAGTTATGTACCTTCAAAATTTGTGACTTTTTTTTAATATACCAAAGAGTAATGCAGATCCTTTCCACTCTCTTTTGATCATTTTTCTGGTATGGATCAATTTCCGCGTAGGGTTATTTTTTTTTAACATTTCCTTGCGTGGGTCAATTTCCGTATAGGATTTATTTAATTTGGTATTAGTATAAAACATTTTTTTTATTGTTTTCCTATAATATTAGTAGACTGTGATCAATAAATAAATGCAACATTTGACAACTAACAAGAGCCTACTAATGTTGAAGTAATATGCAACAAAATGTAGAACATAGGACTTTAACATAGGATATTAAAGAATTGCTGATACTCTCTCTCCTGATAGATTTAGAGCAAAACTACAAGAGTACAAAGTTGTTCAAAATTAAGTTCTACATTAGATAAGGAAATAATTTATTTAACATCACGTCTGCAGTACGAGATTTATAAAATATAAAATGTAACACTTTCGTTAAAAATCAGACAGCTGTGGAAATAAAAGAAAATATTTATGTGATTGTTTATTGAAGTATCACTGATTATAATACTTATTGTCTGTAAATAATGTGCCAATATTAAAAAAATATAAAATTAATTACATGTCATTAACGGTCATACCTGTCACATATATATTGTCTTTTGTTTACATGGCTGTCTGATTTTTAACAAAAATGTTACATTTTATATTTAATAAATCTCGTACTGAAGACTTGCTTTTTTATCAATTATGATCTTATTTGAGGTAGAATTTATTTTTTATTTTTGTACTGTTGTAGTTTTGCTCCAAACTACCAGGAGAGTGACAGCAATCTTTTGAAATCCCATGTTAAAGTCCTACGTTCCCCATTTCGTTTAAATGTTTAAGGCATATTTGTTTTCAAAAAAAATATTATGTAACTTTATTGTGACAGTGGTTCTTGGGTAACCACAACTATTTTTTCGACAGCCATATATAATAAGGGATGTATTGTAATGATATTGATTTTAACATTTGGATATTTTAACGGATCAAGAACTTTAGAATATTCTAAAAATAGTCAGCGTGAAGTCTGTCTGTCTGTCCATCCGTCAGTCTGGGTGTATGTGTGCACATGTAGAATGTATTTTAATAGAAATTTATATTTATGCTTTTGATATAAGTGGCATGAGATTATCAAATTTTGATAAAAATTGGTAAACTGGGAGTTTTTTTGTAAATATTTCGTAATAGAAAGAAATTATTAGTACATTCTATGGTAGCCATAGATGACTTTTATAAATGGATAACTATTTCTAAATTTTTATCTAAAATTATTTTTAGTGGAAGTAAGAAAGAGTTTTATTTATTTAAAGGTGTGTTTTTATGTATTTTACTGAAATTTGTTCTATTTATTTAATAAAGTGTGTAACAGTATCTGACAGAAATCTTTGCAAATATTTATCATAAAATTTATTTGCTCAAAAAGGATCATTAGTTTACGTCAGTTAAAAAATTAATTAGCACCTGTAAAATAAAAAATATTAATAAAGCAGAAATGATTCCGTTATATTCGTGGAATTTCTTTTTTCGTTTCTAAAAAAAAATGCATAAAAACTGATACTAATTCGGATGGATAATTTCTCGATTAAGCCAAAATCGATGAATGATATGTTTACTTTCATTTGACGGAAAAAAATAGCACAAGAATCGTAATTTTCCGCTGGAATCTTGTAAAATGTAATAAAAATTCTTGTTTGAATCCAGCGATATGTGATCTGTGTTAATGCCTGTATTTAAACTGTTTTGATCATTTTGCAATGCAAAAAAGCAGATCGGTCCACATTTTCGCGACCTGTTTGTACCAGTGCCCCCGAGACGAATGCCGCTGGTCACGGTCAAGGTCATTGCTAACTCCAAGACGCTTACGCAATCCATCAAACGCAATTTTCCCCAATGCGCATTCAAACCATCATAGAAATTCAGAATTTTTAAATTATTATTTTTCAAATAAATATTGCTACTTGCACTTTTTTATATTATGCAGCAAACTTCTTTAAATATTTTTTCGAATTATCCATATTTACGAAATATTAGCAAGAAAAAAAAAACTAAAAAGTGACGGTTCATCGATTTTTACTAAATATTTATCTATTTGTGCCATTAATTTCAGAAGTTTAAATAGGAAAGTTTATTAAAATTCGTTCTACATGTGTACACATACATTCGGACGGACAGATCAACAGATATTAAGATAAAAATAGTCAAAATGTATTGAAAAGATTTCAGTATGTAAACAATTATTAGTAAGTAACACAAAATAATAACAAATTTCATATTATTTATTTCTGAAACAAAAACAGATCTATTTTGCAAACAGGTCGTTTGCGGATCTATATTTATTATAAATTTTTGGTATATACTTTTCTATGTTACATGTCCGGAAATATTCGGACAACTTTTTTTAACAGTCTGTATGAAAAAATAATATTTTATTAACCTAGTACAAAAAAGAATCTAATGTTCTGGGAATATAACTAACGAGTGTGAATCAACTTTGTTAACGATTATAAATTATTGAGTTATTGGATATTTATCTTTCATCTAAAGTTATACTTCATTCATATTTCATACTTTTAGTGCAATTTTATTTGACATATCTACACGATTAAATGTGATTTGTAATAAACCTTTAGTGCATAATATTAAATGTTTATTTAAAATTCATAATAAATATTTTATACGTAATATATAATTTCTGATACGAAGTTTATGTAATAGATAATAAAAATCTTGATTTTCATTTATAATAATTTTAAATTATTGAATTTATAAAAGCAAAGCAAAACAAGTTGATGAACGTATTTACAGACAGACACGTCAATAAGAACGTTACAGTTATTTATGTATTTAGGTTACAAAGTGCTAGACTGGGCTACCTCATGTTGTCGACCAAAAACACCCTTTACGTGTCGTTCCAAATTAAAGCATTAAAAAGATAACCGTGGCCTCAGACATAAATATGTCACTAACAACGTAATTTATGTAAATAAAATTCTCGCAAAAAACTCTCGTTCGTAAAATAAAATGACAATTATATAATTCGTTTTTTACTTATTAACTTATTCAACAGGCCAATATTAATCAAAATCTTTTTTTACATTTAGAATTTACTAATATATATTTCAATTTCCCTATCATTAATACTGTTCTTTGACGCTACTCATTTTTCTCAAAGATCAATTAATTTCTTCCCATTCTTTTCTATCACTCCTCTCAACTATTATTTATCCCAAAACAACTGCATCATTCGCATAGACTTCGCAGACACATAACTTTCACCAACATGCACACCATCCATTCTAGTCGATACCTTACACAACATAAACACATCCACACACAAAATAAGTAATAAATAACGAACTTGTTTCAAAGCAACATTGCTAAGAAATCAATCACTATAAATGTTCTTACAACTTCAGTACTCTCACCCTCATAAAACGCTTGAATCGCTTTTAACTATCAAAGAACTTGTAAATCAAGCGAACATAAAAATTAATATGTATATTATGTTAAATCTAAATTTATAAAACAAGAATTTTGATACTGTATAATTTTCTTAAATAGATAGGAAATATGGGATAAATAAGAAAAACTTCCTAAATTCTACAGAATATACCGCGACTCGAAGCTTAAGGGTGTCTTCCTTAATAATTTTAAGTCGGAAACACTTTAATAAACTATCCGAAATAAATATTACAGGATTTATGAGCGACATTAAATTTTTCCCTCTGTATGAATATATATTTTATCCCTCCTATAACTGAAGTGTATTAGTTCCAGCTCGCATAAATGTAGCAACAGTCATAATCTCATGAATTAATTCATTCCTGTTCTATGAAATTTAATTACGTCTATAAATCCTGTAATGTTAAGTTTCGGTCATGTGTTTAAAGTTTTTTTTTCGATCGGTCGAAAACTGACACCTTTCCGATGTGTTTTCGAACCGGAATGTTCATTATTCCGGTAATGTAGTGTGGTTGCTAAGCTACGAAAAATAACAGTCCGGGAATATTTTTTCCTGCTTGTGACAAAGCATTCCCATTCGGTATACAGTCCATTGTTTCCCGTAAATAAAAATAAAATCATATTTATTTAATAATTATTGAATATAAACAGATCGAAAAAAAATAGTATCAGGTAGGAAAAATGACTTCCCGAACTTCCAGTGTTGCTGGCCTCGCTTACGACTCTTCCCACAATTTCCACCATCGTCCGAGAATGTATCACTTTTCCTACTAGATACAAAACATAAACATACTATTTTAACTTAAAGTTAGATAACAAATGCACTCTTAAGCTATCGAGTTGCGGGACACATATAAAGTACCAAATATTTCTAAATATTACTGAATAATTTTTGTAAAAAAATAATTACCAAGTCCAATATATACCTGAATTTATGTTATTATTCTGTCTATGAGGAAGGTATCAAATTGAAGTACATAGTAATAAAAATTTGTGTATTTTCAGGTAGAGAATGGACGTATGCCTATCATGTCTTCGAATAGCAGTCTGCCTGCTTGTTGCACAATGGGCTCCTCATACCATGGGCTCTTCTATTCTTAAAGACAAGGAAACCACACATTCTAGACAAAAAAGGATATTATGGGTCACGACAGATGGGAGATTAGCCTTACCTCCAGGAACCACGCTGGTTGTTACTCCTTCCTTATCACTTCCTTTCGTCAGATATCCTCCTGAAGGATTCTTCAGTAACATGACGATAAGTTTACCATTTACGAGTAAGTTATAACTATCTGTATGTTTAAAAAAGGTCACAAAATTTAAGACATATTACAAAAATACATATGTTGTTATAAATATTTAATATTTATCATAAGCTGCCATATAATCTTCATTCGTGACATTAAAACACCTGACAAACGTTCAATATACCCGGGTATATGCACATGTGCAAAATATTCAATATATTCAATTTTCATTGGTCGAAATTTAAAAAATACTGTAACCTGGTTGATTAAAATTTTTCGAGGGAAGTATTTGCCATGCACGAGTCATTTATTAGTAAAATATTTCTCATTAAATATACATAAAATATTTAATATTTATTTTCAATTATCATGAAAACCTCATTTATGACATAAACATTTGATAAACGTTTAATAAACCCGGGTATATATGCACATGTGCAAAATATTCTATATATTCGATTTTCATTGGTCGAAATTCAAAAAATTCTGTAACTTATTTATTGGTTTATATTTTTCGAAGAAAATATCCAATGATAATTTGCAAAACGATATTTGTTAAATGTATTTTTCTACGTTTGCTTTTAAAACTTATCGCTCTTATTTCATATTTATTCACAATTTGACATTTTATCGAACCATTTCACACAAGACTTGAAACACTTAAATATAACTATATTTACATGACGTTTATTTAAAGTTTCCGCTATTTTTTTTACCGCAAAACTACCGATCTATCAATTTATTCTTATTAGTAGTTCATAGCGCTGGCGCGTCCAAAGAAACAAGTAATATCGTGTAAATGGGTTGATTGACATGCTCTTAAATATTGTGACCCATTTTAACAATTTGTGTTATAATTTAATTTATTGTAATATTTTCTGGCAGTTGATTTCAACAAACTGGGATTAACCGATAACGAGAACCCATTTGGGGTTCTGCCTCCAGGTCTAGCACGGTCTATGGGTCGGGCCGCTGGTGGCATGGTAGCAGACTACGTTGCTAAGTTATTTAAACATCGGAGACAGAAACGGTCTTTGTCAGAGGTTCCCAAACCACCACCGGAAAGTCAAGATGCTTTTCATGGAGGGGAAAGAGCCATGTTGTATACAGTAGTAGAAGATTTTTTAACTAATTTTGGCATGGATGGAAAAGCTTGTTTGTTAAGAGCTATTTGTGAAGTTCATGCACATCCTATGAAGAATTTTGGGCTGCTAGGAGAGATGTTGAAATTGTTTTTCTCGTAAGTTATTTTTAAATTTTAAAAGAAACAAAAACAATAATCATTTATTTTTTTTCAGAGCAAGTAAATCTCCATACGCAGACATTCTGTCTGAATATGTGGAAGCAGAGCAAGCGGGAAGAGGAACCTCAGGAGACCACGGAGAGTGTTGGCCTTATCTTAAAGACTGTCCGAAATCATTATTCCTACCCAAACACAATCCTTATAGTGCAGAACAATCTCAGAACGATATGGTTGAAAACCAAATAATGGAAGTGATGTATAAACAAGTGAATGCCATGTGAATGTGTAATATAATGTGGTTCGGATTTTTATTGTCATTTGAAGCATAGACAATGCGTTGAATATTCCATTTACCATTAATGTAAATATCGGGTGATTGTAAATAATTGAAAGTTGATGGGTTGGTATTTCTGAGCAATTGGTAAGCCTAGTCATTGCCAACTTGACCTCATTTTCATTTTGCAATACGCTCTGAATATATTACAATAAATTTATTGTATTCTATAGTAACAACTATTTTTTTTAAATAATAAGTGATAGTAGTGTACTGTATTTCACTTTTGTTGACAGTGAATTTGAAAAATTAAATATACCAATATTGCCAACATAACAAAAAAATATTATTTGGTACATGCATTTACATAAAAATCAAACAATGATTAAATTAATAAATCTTACTACACATTTTGTATTAAAATATGATGACATCTTTGTATATATTCTTGTCTAAGAAAAATTAGGAATCAATTCAAAACTGACTATTCAAAAAAAAAATCATGAGACTTATGTTAGTAGAACACTCCCGTAACTTCTTCATTTGTTTTGTATTTTTTTTTTTTACCTTTGAATCAGTAATGTTCAGTGTAATATTTCGATATAAATACATAGTAATAGTAATTTAAAACTACCGCATGAGCAGTAATATTTGAGAAACAAACCATGATTTTCTGTAAAGGAAGAGTTAGCCTGCAATCTATTTGATGTAAAGTATAATATAAACATTGTAAGGAAGATGAAATGAATGAAAATAAAGTTATATAATAATATACTTACCAATTTATAAAACTGTTAAAAATAAATAAAAACACTTCATAATACTATTTTGAAAAATATTCGATGAATAAATATACATACTTACCCTAAAAAAAACACCATTCCTGTAAAAACTATTTTTGTATTTATAATGCACTGAAATCGTTATTAGTATTATAAGTATTTTCGGATGAAATACCTCCTGTATTCAAAAAGCCAAAAAAAGTTTTATTTCAGTTCTACTTTTCAATTTTGAATTTTTTTCATCCGTACTTTGTAATCTTATAAGAGATTAGTCTGATTGTTATGTAAATAGCATATTATAAGGAAGTGGTAAATGGATTACGGTTTAGTGATTATTATTGCGAAAGAGTAAACGACAATATTGCGTTAAAAATATTTAATGAATTACAATAATAATTACAACCAATCCAGCATAACGCATTAACGATAAATATATCATTTATGTTTTGATTTGTCAAGGGATATAAAATTTAGTTTGTGCTTCAGATTGACAGGTTGAAGAGAGCTAGAATAGTGGAGTACACAGTTTGGTGTACGCCTTAGTTGTAAGATGTATTTATTATTAACAATCGTGTGATAACTACTGAGTCAAAGGAGCACTCCTGCAAGCTGTAAATCATTAAAACTAATCAAGTCTATATATAATAAAACTGTAATTTCAAATCTGAATACAATAGTATCTTTATAACTAGAATTTTAACTTAGTAATATTGAAACTTAACCAATAGGAAGCCATCCACACAACAAACAGAACTGGCATCAATAAAATCAGTTGAGTAATAATATAATAAAAGTTGAAGGATGAGTGGTACGTAAAGTAAAAAACGATGGCAAAGCAAGCCGTGAGTGAATTCTCCTCACTCGTGGATTAATATTCCTCTTCTTCGCCCACACCATCCGCTTCTTCGGGCGGCGCGAAGCCTTCCTACAAGCCAACAACACTTCAGACATCCGCTCAACCACCTCACCTCCCGCCATATATATACACACCAGTTGTATCACAAATGTTTATTCAACAAATTTCAGTATACAAATGCAAATAGAACAAATTACCACACCCAAACAGAAATTTGTATATACATTTAGGCTGCTATACCCAATGGGGCATTAGCAAATTCAAATATTTATACACAAAATCTCCCTTTTGAAGGCGGGAGGCAAATATTTGAAACAATCTAAGTGGCAACAACGCCATCATCATCATCGTTAGAGTCTAGTTCATCACTCACTTCAGTGGCGTAGAGAACGTCCAGGATTTTCTGGATCAAGGGGTTATTCTCGTCGTTCTCTTGGCACATGACCTCGATGTCGCGGAGCTTTCCGAAGTAGAAGTCTCGTTCTTTCTCCAGGCCCTCCACGGAGATCTTCAGGTCTACGATCTGCGCGTTCAGCTCTTCGACTTTGCCGTTGTCGCCCTTATTGCCCGGGATGCCCACTGCCGGCTTTTGCAGGGGTCGCACTGCGTTTACCTTAGGCACTAATACTAAAACTATTAATGTACTAATTACAGTCGTCAAGCATAGGAGTAACTTGATACCGACTTCACCCAGTGAATCATCTCAGTTACAACTACGCATCGACCTTCGTTTCATAACAATTTGATAAATGTGCGAAATTAAATGAAATTAATAAAGCCCCGGTTTAATTGTAATTGTTTCACTGAATTAGTAGAACTATTAACAATATAGTACACATTTATTTGGAGGGATACGAACCGAAACCGGAACGGACAAGCATAGCTTTCATCAACCGTAAATCAGTAAATTAATTGCAACTTTTACATTTGAAACCGAACATGAACCGATTTAATTTCTAGTAGTTTTATTTCCATAGAATGAATATCGATAAAATAATATACGTAGGTTTCATAATGAATAGCTTTGTGAAATTATGTATTGTTTATATTTTCTTATTTATCCGTAAAATAGCAAGTCAATGTCATAAAAAATTAATGCTTATTTAACTTTGTTAAAAGCGGATTCTAAGACATTAAAAAGTGCTTATTCACCAAAATTTCAATGCTCAATTCTTCTATCAAAAACAAAACAAAAAATATAGCGCAAACCGTAGCCGAAATGTCATTTCCTGCGATTCAAGACGTTGTTTGTCAGCCAATTATGTGATTTTTATCTAGTTTACATTTCGGGCGCGGATCGATAAATATGACAACGGAATAAAAGGGGTGAGATAATAAATTATTTTTAGAGGAAATACATTCAAATCACGCAACGACCTCGGAATTTAAATAGCGACCTTACCGGGGTATGTAATCGAAAGAATACTTATTAACGGTTAACCGACATTAAGAACGCTGTAATGATAACGGTTTTTGAGCAAAAACAAATTAAAATCATTTCTTTTTATAGAACAAAAATAAAAATATTTTTTCATTTAACATTTGTTAAAATCAGGTAGTAATTTTAAATTTATATTATTTAAAGGTTACCGTTATTTTCAGTTATGGTTATTTTTTAAGCGTGTGGTACTATATTGTTAAAAGTCGTATAAGTAATAAATAGTGTCGTACTGGCTTTAGCCACGGGCTTGGTCTTGGCAGGGGATCCTTGGATGGCGTTGGCGGGCTTGCGGGTCAACAGGCTGCCCCCGCGAGGAGCGTTCTGCCCTCCTCCACCCAGACCTTCGCCCCCTCGCATGCCTAAAGCATCGTACTCCGTGCCTTGGTAGTTAGCATCGAAAAATTTCTTAAACCATTGAAGGAATTCAAAATTATCTTGGAAGCGGCCCTTCACCAATCGGTCTATTGGTACGATCTGAATACAAACAGAAACAAAACTAACTAAAAAGTGCTCAAATCAAATAAAAAGCCGGAGTGCAGGGAGAATGGACCTAAAGGGAAACTCAAAATGCGTGCGAAGTCACTGTTCCTGTCCAAACAGTGGCTTCGCACTGAAACTGTGCAAATCAAAAACAAAACCATAACAGCCAGGTGACGAATGACGGGTGTCGAAAGACAAGGAGAGTTACCCTGTCTGCTGGGAACGGTGCGAACGGCCCGCGGTGGTGGGTTCGGCGTCTCATGTTCATGTCCTGCGGAACCCAGCACTATTCCTCCTCTCGCCTCAAAACCATCGTAATCTCTACTATCATAATTAGCATCAAAAAACTTCTTAAACCATTGTAAAAACTCAAAGTTATCCTGGAATCGACCTTTTATCAATTTGTCAACAGGAATTACCTATAATTTACTGTAGATTAATCTACAGGCCATCAAAAGCGAATGTCACTGGGATATAATATTGTATCGTAAGGTGACCATTCATCCCTGATTTCCAGGGACAGTCTCCGAAACAACACTTATATATCCTCAATAATAATCATTACCGCTACATCCTTAGGAGAGTTTAACCGCAGGTGAATTAAACCTTGCAATTTTGAGGAATTGAGCTTATAGTGGATCCCGAACTACTCGGATACTGCGGTATTTTTATTAGTTTAATAGTTGGCGACGATGGGAATCGAACCACTGCGGTAAATTTTTAAATAAAACTCGGTTTCAAATACCTAAGATACTTATTTCGCGACAAGTTTTACTCGGAAACATCGATGTTTGTTTGATCAATAGATATCGACGTTGGGATTTGAACCCTGGATCTCACATTTCGCTAAATTCGAGTTGGAGCGCGTTAACTTAAATAATTTGGCAACAAATGCAGTACCACAAAGTAGCCAGAATACGAAGTACCATTGCATATTTGAATTTCTATTTAATGCTTACTCACTCATTGTGAAATAAAAAATATTAAGATTAAAATGGGTGATTGTTTTCTATTTTTTTTATGACTCAGAATAAAACCAAAATATTTCATCTTAAAAGTTAGTCATTAGTTTTGGTTAAGCCGAGTTAAAAAATTAGTTCAAGCTAAGAGTAAATTTTCCTGATACCATTTATTTTTTGTGATTTGATAAAAAATTTGAAATATAATACGCGTTCCCGGAAATCACAAAAAATGGTCACCTTGTTGTTTAGCCTTACAAATAAATAATAACCTTCTCAACGCCGGTCTTCTTGAAGCCTGCTTGTAATATTTTAAAGTTCTGGATGTATTCATGTTCCAAGTTGGTTTTGAACTTGACTCTCTTAAGTGGAACAGATCCGGGAAAGAGCATGTCCATGAATTGACAGTATGCAGCTCCCGTACACAATTCTTCGATTTTTCCAAAGTTGGACGATAAACAATCGTTGACCCACGCCAGCATGTCATGACGGGAGAGGTTTTCTGTGGTTACGTTTGTTGAATATACATTCACGGCCATGTTCTAAAACAAAATCCATATACACAACCTATTGCAAATAAGCCATAAACTCACTAAAAGTATGGTTAATCTGCCTTAAACCGGTACGGAAGCACCGTTAGGAAGTATGTAAAAACCACAGCTACGTCACATAAAATTCGTGCTTTAAACTTTTTAAAATTTTAAACAAACAAGTACGTTCTATTTTATTGCAGAAATGATGGTAAAAACCAATTAACAAAAGCTTTCTTAAAAAAGAAAAAATATTCAAGAACGTCGACATATGCAAAATGCTACTTTTGACAACCTAGATGAAAATAATGACCACAATACCTTAATTTAGACGTTATATTTATTTACACCAATATTTTTCTTCTTATAAATTTTTCTCCTGCCAAAAAATAGATGTATTAACTGACGAAATTAGAAAATCGTCAAGCCGGGAGTGGTACTGCCGCAAAACTACTAGACCTGAAAAATTTGTTTCATCAACCAGTGCTGCCACGAACAAAAAACCGCACCTTTTAAAAAATGGAGAATTATAATACCTATTTCTCGTCAAAAACTCCTTTTATTGAGGAATAAACACTGATATTTTGTGAACAAATGTCATTTTACAATAATTTTTGACAAAATGAATTGTTTGAACTTGGTTTCTATCACTATCTCAAAATTCAACGCTGTTATGCTATTGTTTAATCGTCCGACTATGAATAATTTATATCACTTATTAAATGATTCAGTGATTCCATTTAATTTTAAAATATATTAGTTTATTGTTCTGTATATTTTATTGATAATCTGCATATTTAATTGCCTTTTTATTAAATTAAAGTATTAATTTTTATTATATAAAAGTATTATCTTAATTCAAATTGTGATTTATTATTAATAATGCAAACGTTATTTTTTTTATAAGTTTTTTTTAAATACCCCCCACATATTTTTCTCAGATGGCAGTAGTTTTCTTCAATGTCTGTTGTAGTTTTTAGAAGCGTCTAAAATAAGTAGGGTTATATGTCATTTTAAGTGATTAATAACTATCAATCATGAGTAATGTTTATATTACTGAACCACCAACATCTGGAAAAGTAAATGTTTTGATATTTATTATTTACAATATGTAATTTAAATAATGTTTTAGGTGTTACTGAAAACAACTGTTGGAGATATTGATTTAGAATTATGGGCTAAAGAAACACCAAAAGCTTGCAGAAATTTCATCCAGCTATGTTTAGAAGGCTATTACAATAACACAATATTTCACAGAGTTGTAAAAGGTTTCATAGTACAAGGAGGAGATCCAAAAGGAGATGGAACAGGAGGAGAATCTATCTATGGAGAACCTTTTAAAGATGAATTTCACAGCCGTTTACGGTTTTCAAGACGAGGAATTGTCGCAATGGCAAATGCTGGCAAAGATGACAACAGTTCTCAATTCTTTTTCACACTTGCTGCTGCTCCAGAACTGCAAAATGTCCATACAATATTCGGAAAAGTTACTGGAGAAACTATTTTTAACATGATAAAGTTAGAAGAAGGGTTAATAGAACATGAAAGGCCTGTATATCCGCATAAAATTCTAAAAACAGAAGTCTTATCCAATCCTTTTCCTGATATTGAACCCCGAATTCTGGAAAAGGCTGAAGATAAAATAAAGAAAAAGAAAGAACGGCAACCCGGAGTGAAAAATTTTAAACTCTTGTCGTTTGGAGCTGAAGCTGAAGAGGATGAAGAAGAAACTGCTGTTGCTAATCAAGAATTTGTTGGAAAAGGGAAATCATCTCATGACATACTTGATGATCCAAAACTCAGCAACAAACCAGTCACTGCACCTGATAAAAGTTCTGAAGAAAGTGAAGAATCAGAAGTAGATCATGAAGAAGAATTAGAAAATATTAGGAATAAATTAAAATCAGATAAAAGGAAACCAACATCGAGTTACTATTTAAATAAAGACGAGAAGGAAGAAAGAAAACGAAAAGCGTAAGTAAACAATAATTTTAAAAAATGAAAATCGAATTCGAATCTTTTTTAGAATCTTTTGCTTAGTTAATTTTTTAAACAAATTTAAAATTAAATTTCAATAAATGGTTTATATTTAAAGTAATCTACTTTGCGAAATACGAGACTTATGTTTGATATTAAAAATATATAAACACTGTATAATTTCATGAAATTAAAAATATAATCAAACAATTTAGTACCACGTCAACGTAACGTATAGATTATTTTGTCGATTTTCATGCAACATATTAAAAACTATTTGAAATAAATTCATATTTTTGTAAAATAAGTACAAACGTATTTGTTTTGATTGGTCCAAATATTGTTTTTAAAGTGTAAGCAGTTCAGTTTCTGTTTTTATTTATGAAAAATAAACTGGTTTGTTCCTGTCTATGTTCCGGTTTAGTAAATATAATAAAAAATATTAGAATATGCAAATAATGAATGTGCAAAAGGAGTAAAGTAAACAGATAAGGTAGAATGATATGGAAGAATTTTAGCAGAAAGAGATAAGATCGTGCAAACGTGAAATTTGATAATTATTACCTTTTAGGTAATATTCCAAATAAATTGATTACATAGGAATTTTAAAATCTGATACAAATTCCTGATTTCCTTAGTTATATTGGAAGTATGATCAAAAAATCACTTGCTTTATATATTTATTTTTACATCAGTTATTTAAAATTTTATTTAAAGTAAGGATTGTTAAAAGACTTTTATAATTAAAATAGTGTATAATTCAGTAAAAATAATTATAAATAGATAAATATTTACAAACAAATAAGGACAAATTAAAAAAAGTGTGCGATAGTATACTTCCAATTCCGATTCAATGATTTTTATCAAATTGATCGACTTGTTCCATAGATATAAGTTTAAATTAGAAATTTCAGTCCATTCATTTGCTCTGCTTGTATTTTTCATATGTATTGTATATTCAGACAGACATATCGAAAAATAATTAAAACCGATATAATGATTATACACTGTTCACTTTAAGATAAGAGTAAATGTCGCGTCGAACCAGTAACACAATTTATATTAGCACGCCTCTGAATGAGTTACCATTTGCAATAGGTTTCCCTCGCGTATTTTTATGAAAATTCTCAAAGTTGTTACTCATTGTGACAATAAATGTTAAAAGTTTAATATAAAACTATTGTTTTTCTATGCTACATTTTCCATGTGTAATGTTTATTTGTACTTTAACCAATCGCAGAGCTGAAATCGTAGTCCCTATACTAGCCTTCACTTTAACTTAACGTGAACAAAGTATAGGTTTTTCGTGTACGTAATGTTAAAAAAATAATCATAAATTTGAAGGATATATAATATACCAAAGAAATAAGAAAAAATTACAATAAAAGTATAAGATATCAATGATTTTTAATTTTAACAATATATTCAACCATAAAAATCATATTTAATGTTTAATTTAAATATTTAAAAAAAATGATCCACAATATTCAGAATTTGGGCCACAACGATTTAAAATGCATGAGAAACTTGTTCTTTCCATCAATTTAAAGTAACCGTAAGCATATTCTTGTCAATTGCAGAATAAATATATATTTATTTAAACTTTTTTTTTTATCAAAATAGAACAGTTATCATATAAGTCTCCTCTAGGTCTAATACAAATATAGATTGCTATCAATTATTTATCTTGCAAGAATGCGTAATTAATGTAATTTTAATTTTTCAGTGAAGAAATTAGAGAAGAAATAATAAATCTGAAGAAAGAATATAAGAGAAATAAACTTACTAAAGAGACTACTAAACAAGAGGAAGATAAAAAAGAAGCAGGAAAAAGCGAAACATTCAAAGTGTACAAAGAAGAATACGATAAATACAAAGACAAGAAAGAATCCCTTCCGAAAAAGGGAAAATCCAGAGAAGATTTCACATTAGGTTTGTTAGCCAAATTCAAAAAGAAGCTAGAAACTGTTAAAGATCAAATTGGTGAAGACGAGGAGGAGAAGAAAGAAGAAGAGAAAGACAAGGACAAAGACAGTGATCCAGAAGATACTTCTTGGATGGCACATAAGCTGAAATTCTCTGCAAACGAAGCCGTTCTTGCGAAAGACGCGAATACAAAAGGCGACGATTGGTATGAAGTATACGATCCGAGAAATCCTCTCAACAAAAGGAGAAGAGGTGAAGATACCAAGAAAAGTCAGCCCCAGTCCCAAAAAGCAAGCCGACGGTAATAATTTATAAATTGTGACAGTATTGTGTTATCTTTTTTTGTAAATAGTCTGACAAACATATGTTTAAATATAAACATGTCCGGTTATAAAAAACTTAGATCATCTATCTTACTCGTTTCCGAAAGATAGAGAGAGAACGCAATCGCTACTATTTAATCAGTCCATTCGTCCTTTGAAAACTACGATAAGTTTGTTTTCGATTTAGTATTTCTCCGACTCTCGGCCCGATTTTTCCGGGATTATAATTTGTGCTTTGTTATCAGTGATAATATTAAATGAGTTGTAAATACTACTAGACTCTCTTGATAATATTTAGTCAAATATAAAAGCTCTTATCATCAAAGTGAGAATCTCTGTGAAGTGAAGTGCTTAAATGGATAACAATGAATACATCGCCGTTTGAAGGTAGGAATCAGTATATTTCACATTTTCATTGCAAATATTGTTCATTTTGAATATTTAAATTCATTATTATTTCCACATAACACGTGATAGATGTTGGAAAAATGCTGACAACATATAAGACCCTGAATTTAATTTGTTATCATAAACCAATAGATTATTTATCTTTTTAGAAAGTTTACTTCGACGGGCAAGTCAATGCCCTCAAAAATCTAAGCCAAAATTAAAGGGACCTTTAAAAGTAGTGCGATTATGTGTTTTAAGTATACTTCTACCTGTCTGTCTGATTGCTGGGCCGTTGTATTTGAGGTATCACGTCTATGGAGATCAACTTTACCCTTTAGCAATGTCAGATATGAGAGTTTTAGATAATAAAGTGTCTACTACTTGGTGTCAGGTTGGTGTTCTTTAAACTAAATATTAACTACATTGTTACAAGTACACGTGTCTATAAATTAATCTCTGTTAATTTATCTTAAAGATTAGATACAACTATATTCATTTCTAGTTAATAATTCATAATATTTAAATTTATAGCATACATTATAAAAAATATATTTACATATAACACAAATCTCTTCAAATTGTTGTTTGTCTAAGATTTACTAATTTTGGAAAATTCCATCATGTTATACAATGTAATATAAATGTCAAGTTCACGAAATCAATTTTACTTGAAATACGCAAATATTGGATCATAGTGCATCACATTTTGAACTGATTATCATTTGATAACTAATTCTCTATAATTTATATGCAATAAATACCAAAAAGCGAAAAATTATGGTCATTTGTAAACATTTAGATAACGAAATATTCGATGACTTGAAATATTAACTCTAAAATCATGTATTTCGTTGTTGCACACAAAATGCGCTTCACTAAAATAGGCGCATACAAAGGGTTAAAAATACCCGGACATATTTTTCGTAACCTTGAGTCGACACGTGTTAAAAAGGAATTACTTTGTAGAGACAACTAATAAAAGTAAACACTACGTTCAATGCATTCTTGCTTTCTGAAACGCCAGCATTGTCGCATGAAACCAAATTACTATCAATGGTCCGACATTTAGAGCTAGAGGATGATATGAAAGAGTACTGGGGTTTCTATTTGCTGAAGGGATCTTCTGTTACTGTTTCCACCTGTGTTAGGTATGTCATATGCGATGCAGAAGTTCATGCGATTTAAAATTTTAATGGCCTCTTTATCGTTTTAAGCTTGTCGAAATATGTAATTGGTTCTGAAATTTGATTGATTCTGTATCTTTTATTATTAGATGATCATGTTATTTTGAATTATATTTATGTAAACTTATATGATATTACTCAAAATACTAGAGTTTGAAATATTGTATATTATTCCACTATATTTGTAATAAATCAAAAGTAAAATGTTAAATTAAAATAGTGTAGTATTAAAAGAAATGATGTCAATATTTTGTATTCTAAGAAAGTGTTCTATGTTTAAAAAGAATTTTAAGCAGATGAGATCTTACATAACTTTATTTTTTCTTCAAATATTTATTATAATCGAAATTAATTGATTCATATAGGTTTTTGCATTTTAGCGTAATTTTCTTCAAATATTTTTTTTCTGAATATTTGTTACGAAATTTGGCAACAAATTTTAAAATGGCGGGAGTGACCTTTTACTTCCGGTTGACCGATAATTTTATATAATTAAAATTTAAAGAAAATGCCTAAATTTGTGGGCACATTGAAATCATAAATTTATTATATGTAATTGTGATTAAAGCAAATGTTTAGCAAATAGGAGATAATCTTTTTTATTACTTTTCTTCGAAGTTTTAAGAGTTTATGAGGACACTTAACTTTATGTTGTTATTAAGTGACTCGAAAAGTGCGTAATATACTAATTTTAAACTCATTGTCCAACAATTTATAAATCTAGTTTTATTATTTTCTTACACTATTTCTGTCGAAAGTTACTAAATCACAAAACGGAAAATCATACTAGCCCGTATTCTGAGCTCACTTTTATGAGTGCTTTTGTTAAAAATGACGTTTGGCCTCATAAATTTATAATATAAAAGCACGCTTCATAAAAACGATTTTATTATAAAAATAAGGTCTTAATACAGGCCATTGTTTTTAATATTTCGGTTTTCAAAATTTATGATGTTCCACGAATTAAAATTTTTATTTTCCTTTGGAATTATTTATTGATGTCTGTCTGTGGTGATTACTACTGACTTTATTTTATTTAACTCAAAGCAGAAGGCTGAAATATATATAATTTATAAAACATGATAAAAATGTGAAATTTACATTATAATTTTAATCGCACGAACTTAAGCATTTAAAAATATTTTAACTACTAAAATGTGAAAGTATTGCATACCTATAATATTCATGCTTATCTGAATTTATTATTAAGCAATACTTTTATCTTAATTTTTTACATGACCCACACATCAAAATACTTTTAATCTCACAGATGGCCGGGTGCCTCGCTGATAGTGATTAGGGGACATAAACATCTACATGACTGCGCATACATTGGAGACGATTCGTCTGAGGAAGAAGAAGAGCTTAAAGAAAGATTGATAGAAGCAGGAGAAGAAAATGTTAACATACCGGTCGTAGATGATGGAAACCCTTCAAATAAACCTACTAACATGAAACGACATCGGCCTTTGGTACAATTTCACCATCCTAATCACCAAAAACACGAAAACCACACTCTGAACCATGAACAAGAAGTTGAAGATCATGTTACTGATCCAAAAATTATGAAAAAGTTGTTAGGAACAATTAAAAATATAAAAGACAAGAAATTAGAAACTGCGACTAAAGATCATGTTCACAAACATCGAGACCAAACTATAAATAAAAATGAAGAAGAGTTTTTAACTATAAAAGAAGCAAAAACAAATACTAATGAAAATTCCGAAGAACTGTTTCAAAATGTTTTGAAAAAATTGAAAAGTCTTGGAAGTAAAGGGCAAAAAGTTTTAGACAAATTAAACGAACAATTAAAAAATCAAGAAGACGAAAAACTTAAAAGTATGATTGATAATGTAATGAAAGATGAAGAAACTATTATAAATACAAGGGGAAGACAGTGGAATAAAAATAGAATACAATACGAAGACAATATCGAATTGACTAGGAAAAGAAGAGATATAAATATTGCTCCGCCGTTAATTGATGAATTAAATGAAAACGATGAAGAAGGAGACGCAGCTATTGAAGAGGTAATTATTTTCCGTTAACTGGAAATTTCTGGTTAAAAATATTTACTTGTAAATTATCTCTGAGGAAACAATAGATTGCCCAGATTACCTTAATTTATATGATATGAAAAAGTGTTGTCACAGTTTGTATTAAATTGTCAAGATTTTAGACTATTATATTCCATCTCTTTTATATTTTAATCTACTTAGCATTCTTGAACTTTAACAGATCTCGATTTAAAATGATTAATATTTCAATACAGATATAAATTAATCAAGTACTTGAATTATTACATTCTTTGTTGCAAATAATCTGGTTTACTATCGCAATATTTAATTTATCACCAAATTGTGATTACCAAATAATTACAACATGAATATCAATTTATTAATCTTTAATAAAATCTAATGAAGGAGCAAAAAATTAAAAGTGAATATTTAAGTTTTACATTTTGTCATCAAATCAATAAAAAATAAAAAGACCTGTTCTTAATATAGCAAAATAAGTTTCTGGGATTAAGTTAGGTAGTTATTATTATTATTTTGTGTTTTATTTATTCTCTATTATTTATTTACTTATTTAGGGCTTCGTACCAGACGGCATAGCGGACCACAGAGGAAGAATAAACGAAACAACTTTGGATGATAAGTCTAACAGTGAATTTTGGTCTTCATTTTCATCAAGCGAAGAAGCGTTACTTAACTGCGCTGGTCTTATTCTAAATCTTCCATTAACACCTCATCCGTACTGTGAAAAAACTCGAGAGAATCAATTTGTAGAAGAAGCTAGCTTAGCGAACACAGTCACATATCGGTAAGAATAAAGATTTTACATTTACATTCTTTTAAGATAAAATCGAAATGTGGGTCAAGAAAATATTTATTCTACGCGAGATATCCAATGGGCAAAGTTTATTTCGGGCGCGTTTTTTATTGTTGCGATAGTAAAGTTTGGTTTTGGCAACAATTCAAAATGATTGTTATTGAAATGTATTTTGACTTCCTAGAATTAGGAAATTTTTAGACGAAAGATAAATATAAATTAATTTAAAAATGTTAATATGATAACATATTAATACCTGCAGTTTTTCAGTGTCCAATACAATCAAAATCTTTAATCTCTGCATCATCTTTTGATATTACTTTAATCATGATGACAGTCAATTGTTTAAAATCTGACTGAATTACTTATCTGCAAGTCATCTGGAATTAAGAAATAAAATTTTAAGCCATGGAATCCAGTCAATAAATCGTTGTTTTTAACAAATTCATTTGATGAAAATTTAAATGAAAACGAACTTTAGAATATTATTGTTTTATTAATTTACATATGTGTTCGAAATTCTCTGTTTTTTTTTATTTAATTTTTACTGACCGCCACATTTAATGAAGGATTTTACGAAAGGGTCAAATCTTTCTAGATTTTAAGGGATATTCACAAAATTAGTTCTTTACAATAAGTTTTGATTATTTTCTGTGTTATTTCTGTCGGTCCATCTTTATGGATGTATGTACCTACATATATACAAGTAGCGCAAAACCAGCTGAATATATTTTAATAACACATCATATATAAGTTTCTGATATCAGTAGTACAAGTTGGTCAATATTTGGTAAAAATTAGCAAACTCGAAGTGACAGTTTACTCTCATCATTTTAATTATTTTTAAATATATCGTTGTTTCTGTGTACTGTCTGATTTATTTAAATATACAAGTGTCCAGATTTCATCGGCCACCATTGAGAAAATTGCGGAGAACTTATAATGGTCCATTTCTTCTTCCACAAATACTTCCTAAACAGTTGAATATCCGGGAAAATATTCCAAATAAAAAAGTTAAATACTTTTATTGTCTAGTCAGTGACGTACACAAAATATTTTTTGAGGGGCACAATTTTCAGATCTCTTACCATATACCTATTAGTAATAGGTATATGTCTAATAAAATATTACGATTTTTTAAATGGAAGCCATATTGATTTTACGCTCAAAAAATATATATTTTTTTTTCAACGACATTAAGATTGTATTATTATTAATTCCCTTTTTGCATAAGAAATGGCATTATCTTTATATAAACAAGAGCAAATGATTATTTTACATTTATAAATAACACAATTAAATGTAAATTATTACAAAACTGGTTAAATCTACACAAAATAAGATGCAACTTATAATAACATAATGGGGTAAGTGACCAAGGTAGAATTTTAATGAAAAAACTATTAAATTATAGAAAGTATGTTTATTTATGAACGTTGACATCAAAAAAGTTAAATATTTATCAGCCATTGTTTAGTAATTTGCGTTAAATAGAAACAGCGTCCATTACTATGACGTTCACTAAGTTCGCACACTGATTGGTTAAAATTTGAAGAAGTGGCAATAAACCTCTCTATCTCACTCATACCACATATTTCCGTCTCTGTCTACCTTCGCCCCTCTTATGAACTTAGTTGACGTCATAATCCCCTCCCAAGTACTATATTATTTATTTACTTCAAAACAACATATAATTAACAATTTTAAAAATATACGGGTATATTATTTTTGTACAAGCTATCACATATACAAAATTTAGAAATTGGTCACCTACCCCATTTTCTACATTTTTAATTTATTAATTATTCAAAATGTCGCCCATTAATTTGTATGCGCTTGTTTATTTGAATTATTGTATTATTAATAACCTTTTACAAGTTATTTAACATATGGAGAATTTTGGGATAATAAGGACACCGTTAAAATCGCCTCCAGATGCGTACAAGAGGTTCCATTTAACCGAAGTCGTAGCTATTATAATTTCCGATATCCCAATGGTAGCCGGTGAAATCTGGACTCAGTGTAGTGATATAGATAGAAAATGATTAATTAAGGTTGAATGTTAATGTTGATAAAAGATTAATGACTTCATCTTATTATGTTGTTTTCAGAGTTCCATCTAATGGTTACTACTTCTTCGTTTTTAACTCTGAAAATGAGATTCAAACCAACTACATCAGAGTCCAATTCCACTTACATAAAGCTGTATACAACGTCAGCAACCCAGTGGCTAAGTGTTCCAACACTTCTGGCGACTGTGCATTAAACTTGAACTTCTTCTCTAATGAAAAACTAGTCCTGGAGCTTCCCGTGAAGGATAACGACACGCTCTGGAACGAGGAATTTGTAGTTTTGTCCGAATGCGAACCCAGGACTACGCTTTACGTAATATGTGTCCTGGCTGTTCCACTAGCAATTGTATTGTTTGCATTTCAATAACAATAAGCCATTTTTTTCCTTAAAGCTGTGATTGTAAATTAAGGTTGTGGATAGTGAGATTAGATATAAAAAAATGAATCTATTTTGAGTTCATATATTTGTAAATAATATCATGTAAGTAATGTTAATCTCTGGTTTGCTTTCATTTTTAGAAATGTAAACTTTAAATTAAATATTTTTATAACTACCTGAACTGAGACATAGCATAATGAAAAAGTAATGAAAATATTAAAAATAAAAGTTGATATTTTTTGCAAATATTTATTTTGCATGTACAGATCAAAAAGTAAATAAATATCAGTATTTTATATTATAATTATGTTTAAATAATTATAAAATACAACTTTGTTTTTTATATCCCTTCAAATACTGCTGTTCCCATCTATTACTATATTTCCATGAAAATGTTTTCACTTCAATATTGATAATACTTTTGACATTAAACTTAGGCTCATTTTTTGTTTTTCGGCTATAATAATTCCTACATGGTTAAATATACAAAATTTGCGTAGGATATACAATATTTGTATTAAATTCTGTGTAAAATAAAACCAGAAAATATTTTTCAGTTTGACCAAAAATGAGATTAATTGTTAAAAGTTTTTTTTAATTTAATTTTAGTCTAAAGAAATTTGAAATATACATAAAATAAAATAAAAAATGAGTGGTTAAAAAAATATTGAACCGTAAACTTAACCAAAAATTTTTTTAAAAAATTGTAAAATATTTCAATTTTTTTTACTTAATGTAGGAGATATTTAGAGATTTAAATTATGGATTACGTAAGTATTATAAGTCGTATGGAAATTTGGAGAGCGAATTCAGAATTTGCGGTGTCGAATTGAATTTTTTGATGTATAACTGGGTAGAAACGAATGAAAGGAAAACAGTATATAAGAATACCATTAGTGGAAAGTGTCACGCTCAGTCTTTAAATATATAATTTATTGATCCCGAACATACAAAGTCGTCGGTTCGAATCCTGGTGACTGAATACTTTTTTTAAAAAAATCATTGAATTCTTTATATATTCAATATTCAATTGAAACAACTATTATTACGTATATATAAAAAAAAATCTTTATATATTCATTTATACACTGTATACTTTTATATGAACGTCCAAAATTCAAATCAAATAGAAAATCTGTATGTTGCTATGTTCTACATTCTAAATTTTCAAACCAAAAAATTTAATTTCTTTTTCCCACACCCATAAACTTGAAAGATGTTACCAACATAATAAAACCTAAAACCCGATAAAACTAAATCAAATATTTTTGTGTTTATTATTTTTTTAAGTATTTAACATTATGCCTGGAATTGAAGAAACCAATAAATTAAATGAAGCAGAAAATGAGAATGAAACAGAAGAAAAGGCACGTACGTTAACGGATCATTTGAACAAAAAGTTGTTAAATTCGTTTTTAATGCGAATAAATTCTGAAGATTCCACAATTAGTAAAATGTTGAATGATATGTCCAACAATCAAGAAGAAAGTGATAAAAATGATTTTGAATAATTATTTACTTTTAAAAAAATAACAATTATAAAAACATAACCTTACTTTTATTTCCCGCTTAACGTTTCATTCCATTACATTAAACCATGGATCTAGTCGACGAATACATTGATTTAATTGATAAACGAAATAGTGACCTTAGTGAAAATGAAGCCAACTCAGCTCCCGAAGAAGAAAATAATGAACAAACAGAAAAAGATAATGCAGAAGCTGAAGATACCAAAGTCAAGCCTGTGGTTCGCAAGAGAAAAGGAGTCCGACCAACACTGAATGCTGCAAGACTTCAGGGCCCTAGAGGATTAGTTTGCATGGAGAATATGTTTTCTAAATTAAAATTTAAAGGACGTGGTCATGAGCAGGAGGATTTAAACCAAGTTATGGATACTATGCAGTATTGGTGTCATCGCCTGTTTCCCAAATTTAATTTTGATGATTGCTTAGCACAACTTGAGAAACTAGGCACAAGGAAACCTGTAATTGTAAGTTTGTGTGAATTTTTATGTTTCCAATTCTTGCCAATCGGCTTAGAATCTATGTTACAATAGGGGTTTTTATAATTTTTTTTATAATTTCATTTTAAAGTATGAGGGACACTAAGATTATTGATTAAAATTCGATGAAAATGTTTATATTAATAAGCGAGTTTGACTTCAAAAGTTTGAAATAATCAATGTGACGTCACGAATATGAATTTTCTTGTCAGACTGTTTTCTTCGAGGACCAGTTGTAGTATAACATTACATTCTTAAAAATTTCACATGTATTTAAATTAAATAAATTTGAAAATGATATTTATATTCAAATAAAAACTGTTTGAGAATAGCAGTGTCGCTAGTGATGCAAACTTTAACAAATTACCCATAAACAGGTAATTTATGCACAAATATCATAAATAATACTGTCACAGATGTAAAAGAAATAATAAAAGTCAATATATGACACAAATTCAACTAATAACACTTTAAGGGCCGGTTTTTCAATCTCTGGTTAAAGTGCCGGTTACCTTAACCGTCGGTTAACAGAAAAATATCGCATCGAAAAAATGACGTAAGTTGTCAAAAATATACATTATTTACTATTTCGATGCGATATTTTTCTATTAATCGATGGTTAAGGTAACCGGCACCTTAACCAGAGATTGAAAAACCGGCCCTAAAAGTACACAACTGAAGTTTACTGTGACTCAAGGTCACGCCCGTTGTGTTCTTTAAGCTCATTCGTCAGACTTGGCGGGATTTTTTGCTTACCAATCAAAACAATCGCGTTCTTTTAAACTCACCAATCAAAATATTGATTCAATTCGTATAGGTGACGTCACGCTATAACAAAAAGCCCCGCATTTTGGAAGTATTTTAATTATTATATCATTTTATTTCTTTATTAATATTCATTATTTTGCATATTCTTTTAATTTTTTGAACTAATTTGTCTAAATTCGATTGAGCTAGAATCCCCCATTATCATTATACCATTATTACATGTATCCTTTTTCTTATAACTTGTTTTAACTACTCTTGTCTTGATACCAAATCGTCTAACAAATATTTTTCTTCTCTTCTTTTCCTTTGTATTTCTCTACACAATATTCTTAAATGTCTCAATTATTCCTCTTCCTTTCCTGCACCTTCTTTCGCCACTTGATAGCCAATATTTGTTGTTTCCTCATTTGAGAAATAAAGTAATATTGACGTTGTCAGAATTATTTTTTATTGTATATTGTAGTTTGAGTTTGTAATCTTACTTTTTTGTCCCAATCTTTTTCATGTAGTTTATAATATTTGTTCTCTCCATTTATACGTATTCTTTTTATCTATACCCTGTAATATCTATTTAATAATTGCCCCCATTTTGTGAAGAAAGCTTTCTAATTTAATATATTGTTTTTAATTGTAGACATTAAAAAAGAAGATTCTTTATAACATGATGGAAGAATTGCAAGCACTTCAAAATGATCAAGTAACTGAAACCAACGATAAAGAAGAAGATACACAGTTTCAGCCAGAACCAATAAATGATTTCGATATGTTACGAGATTCGGGTTCTACATCTACAAGTACTGGTCCTTCTCAATCTACTTCTACTATTCAGTTGAGTGACGAACAGAAAGAAATGATTGAAAGAAATAGGCAACTGGCCGCTGAGAGACGGCGCGCTAAATTAGAAGCTATTAAACAAAAACAAGAACAAGTTACTATGTCACAAGATTCGGAAATTACAAATTCTCAATCCCCTGGTTTAACAGACGAACAAAAATCTATTATTGAGAAAAACAGGTTGATGGCTTTGGAAAAAAGACGTAAACAAAATCAACCAAATAGTCAGTCTGAGAATTCTCAAAATTCAGAGAACTTTACAAATGAAACAGAAATGGAAACATCCAGTCTTTTAGATGATACTGTACAAAGTATAACAATTTCTCAATCTGCGTCACAAAATCCCGAGACAACTGTAATTGAAAATACAGAAACAGAAAAACTTGTAAATATCACACAAAATGATATAAATTCTCAATCTCTATCTCAAAATCCAGAGATTGAAAATACAGAAACATGCCAACTTGTAGATACCACACAAGACGTTACAAATTCTCAATCTCTATCTCAAAATCCAGAAATTGAAAATACAAAAACATGCAATCCTGTAGACACCACACAAGATGTTACAAATTCCCAATCTTTATCTCAAAATCCAGAGATTAAAAATACAGAAACAAGCAATCTTGTAGACAACACACAAAATGTTATGAATTCTGAATCTTTATCTCAAAATTCAGAAACATGCAATCTTGTAGATGATGCACAAACAATAACAAATTCCCCACCTAAATCTCAAAGTCTAGAGAGGGTTGAAAATACAGAAATGGAAACAAGCAATCTTGAAGATAGTACAACACAAAATACAATAAATTCCCAATCACAAAACACAGAGGCTGTAACTGAAAATGAAATGGATATCGATTAATAAATATGAATCAAATTCTTAAATTTAAAGACTGGCGTAATGATAATGATAGATTAAAGTATTAGCAAACATTTGCAACTTTATTGACCAATTTAAAAATTGATCAATAAATATTGCTAATGTTGCAATCTTATGAAGAAATGCTATTTGGATTCATCATTCTTCAAATAACAATCTTGAAGAATTCTTATTTTTTTTCAAATGTTTTGGAATGAAACGTTTTTGTATCAGAATATGTTTATTTTTTATTGTAATATTTTTTTCACTAATAAAATGTTCTATGTTTAAGATAATTGTAGTTTTCATTCATATTCACAAAATCGGATTTGTAATTAAAACCAGAACAAGTATTTAATCATTAATGCGCGGTCAAATTCAAATTGAGTTGTTTTCAAAACAAAATTTAATTGTTTAATTGCCTTATTTCGGTGTTATGTAAGTTTCTAACCTTCATTAAATCAAATAGTTCAAATTTTAATGTTATCAAAAAAACATTTGATAATGAGTTTACAAAGTTAGGAAAATGGAAATTTTGAATAGATGTCCTCCTCGTTTTGTAGACTTTAATATTGAAACATATTTGATCTATTTGTAACCTTTCTTTTTTCTCAGTTAAATTCGATAGACATGCCCATATAATTTTTTTAATTATTTGATAACTTTGTAAATAGATTTTTTTGATATTTACTTGTTTCACATTTCTTATAAAATAAAATAATAATAATACGTAAAGTATTATTATTTAAATAATCATATTCATGTAGGTAACAATTGTTTATTTTAGTAATATATTAATTGTAATAACACAGTTTCTTACTATCAAAGTAAATATAAAGTAAAATAAAGATAATATATACAAGGTACCTTTAAATCCCCACTATACTGCATTTGGTATTTCAGGAATCAAAGAGGCAAAGAATGTGGTGAAAAATGTCCACATAATATTTAACATCGTCGGTCTTTGTTCAGGATTCACAGTTTGATTACTGTCTTCCGCTTGACCTTGAACAGGCGGAACGTTGTTGTTTTCTTGTCTCTGAGCTTCGTTATTATTTACATTTTGCACCCGGAAGAAGCCTACTTGATATAAATATAACCCAATTCCCAGCATAAGCACGAAGGCAAATCTTAGCGGTGAAGAGTAAAAATATACTATACAGAAAAGTACTAAGACACGACTGAACACATAGAACCAATCTAGCCAATCGCGATCGGGTTGAACTTCATCCCCATCAACTTCTTCGGCTGCTGGTCCGGGCTCCGCTGCCGGCTCGGGGGCCGCTTCAGGTTCGGGCTGCGGTTCCGCGATGCGCTGGTTCTGTGGCATTTGACTACTAACCCTAAAGCCACAAAAAATAGGAATTACTGTCTGGACGATTTAATTTGGCGAGTAAAAAATTTAGTTCGGTTCGGTTCATTATTCCGACGATGCGTTTTGTTAAATATATACTTTTTTTAGATGCTGCACTGCATTAAAAGTATATAGTGATTTTACAGCCTTTTATTGTTTAATACAATACAAAGGAATTACTGTCTGGACGATTTAACTTGGCGAGTAGAAAGAATGCAGTTTCGTACTATTCCGACGATGTGTTTTGTTAAATATATACATTTTCTTAGACGCTGCACTGAGTTAAAAGTAGAATAATGATTTTACAACTTAATATTGCTTAACACAATAGAAAAAGGTTCCGAAATTGAGTCTTTAGTACACTTATATCCAAGCAGTTCTATTTACACATAGACGTGCATAAATTTTCTTACTGATAATAAAAAAACTACATATATTTATACAGTGCAATGTACATATTACATATATCATTTGTGTGATATGTATGTTGTACCTCACATTGTAGTATTTTTTTATACCTGTAATAAATAAATTATGACATTTTTTTGTAATGTAATGAATTTTTTTCTGGTGCGCTTTTACTTTATTTCAACTCGCCAAAATAAATCGTCCAGACAGTAACCAAACACATCATTATTGCATTTTTCATAACTAAATTTTGAATTTGTAATCATTAAAGTATTACATTATGAACATTTGTTTATGAATTTATGGTTACTTGTAAATGTGTTAATTACTAATAATCTAATCTCCAGCATACCTAATTTATCACCTAAATGTAAATACCAAAACTATTTCAACATAAAAAAATATATTTTGAAATTAAGCCTTTATTTTTGCTGACAAATGATTAATTTCGAGGACAAATTATTCTGATATAAAAGTTGATAATTAGTGCACCGAACCGATTTCAAAAGAAACAAAAAAGTTAATCATTTGGTTATTTAGTGTATTAGATTATTGCTAATTTCAAAACATGTTGAGTAATGGTTTAGTTAATAAGTTAAAAATTCTAGATTGAAGTTTATCGTCTTTTGTTTGATAATAAAATATTTTGGTGGCCTTTTAATTTATTTTCATAAATAGTTACGTAAATTTATATTTGTTCCCTTACTTACATCTGCATATACTGGTTGATATATTGGGCATAAGCTTGTTGGAAAAGGGCGAACTGTACAGCATATTGACTGGGATCAACAATATGAGCCTGAGGTTGTGCGAACGTTGCCCACATCGTCTGGAAGTCTGTCGTAGATTCCTGGCTCTGGATACTATGTCCTTGACGATGGCGTAGTCCACTACTTGTTGTGGGAATGGCTTCAGGCACACTTGTTTGAGTAGCAGAATTCATTTCTGGCTTCCTTGTAACTGTTTGGGTTTCACACTTGTAACTTCTAGTTGGAGTGCACACTAAATGCACTGTATGAGTGTTTTGTTCATCGTAATTTCTAAGAACGTCTTTCAAAACAACAGTGTCCGATAAAAGTTGTCCGGAGTATATTAATTTCTGTTCATCACGCGCCTGTAATGAAAACAAATCTTTATTACCTGTATACGTCATTGGTAATATATCACTTATTATGATGTAAAACGATATAAACAAATGCTATACACATATTGATCTGTTTGTATTGTTTGCATATTTAACTTACCGGTTTACTCGGATACACCTCTGAAAGGTGACCCTTTAATTTATGTATTGTCCAAGAAAGTTCACATTTGACAGTTTGATCTTCAATTTGTTGATTAGGAGCTTTCACTATCAACGTGATGGGGATTGTCATTTCCATTGCGAAGCTAAGCACCAACAATCGATATAGTAATAATCTAGTACGATAACACAATCTTATTTGACTTGATTCAATATCACAAATTCTAGAAACTTAGCGTAAATGCAGACAAGCCATATTTATCAACATTACGTTACAATAGCCATGAGACGAAAGTATTTGTCTCATTTTGATTGGCTCTACGTCATCGCTCATATGTTGCCTGCAGGCGCAGTGTATTTTCACCGCTCAATTTGAAATTATACTTGTATGGGAATAAAGTAAACAGAATCAGTTTTCAAGTCTTTATTTAATTAAAAAATATTAAAATGGTGTTTGGTTTACAGAATATTAAATATTTCGATATGCAATATGTCTCTTCAGAAATTGATAGTCTAGATTTCTATAATCACTAGAATGTAAATTTAATACTAAATTGAGGATAGAAAGTTTTGTATTGTCAAAATTTAAAGCAGTACTTGCGTTATATGAGTAAATTATCATTACAAAGTTCCTAAATTTGTACTAAAAGCCCGAATACGAACTCTATAAAGCAAATGAACATTTAAGTTATTTATTGTCTAATATGTGCTTCGTCAAAATGATGCTCATACGATACCAAATACCATTGCTTATAGTATTAAAGTTTATTATTGTCAAACATCTGATACTGATACCACCTATGTAGTATAAATTATGGAATTACGCGATCTACAAAAATATTATTGTCTGAATAGTGTATATAAATTGTTGTTATTGTCAATTCACAAAGTGCGCAGTTTAAATTTCTTACATGAATTGATTTATTCGGAGATCCGATTGTCTCTAGTCAAACTCTATAAAATTGTAAAATAACCTACGCTTTGTAATTGGTGTGTTTGTGTACAATTGCGCACGTAATATTACCAAAACATCACTAAAGACTTTTCTATAGTTAGCTTACATCTGATTTTTTTGATATTCTTAATAGAAATTGAAAGTTACTGTTATACAAGTACCATTTCACCTATTATTTTATTACGTTTTGTAAGATTACTTTCTCGCCTACGGCAGTTTTATAAAGAAAGTTTTAGTGAAAGAGAAATGGAACTTGTGTCTTGTGTCTAGCGATAGTCGCCTGATAATCTGGCAACAAGTTCAACAGAACGTTTGCATATTGCTTTAGAACCGTTTAAACATATTTTTTTATTTGTAGTTATTAAACTGTCTGTAAATGTAATTTATTTTTGTATAAATATATCATTATTTTTATATAGATGGAAGCTCTTAATTTTGAGCTTTATGTTGTAATAATCTGTATATATTATTGCATCATATCTCTCTGCTCTTTAAAATATATTATATTTCACAATCTTAAATGATTTGGAATAAAAAATATCTTTTCTCTTCTCTGAGATGGAAGCGCAATTCTGAGTATGATGTACGTTGTCGCAAAAATGTTAAATTCTCCTCTCCACGAAATAGTGTTTTGGCAATGTGCTCGTGTACTGTGTGTAATTGTGCGTGTTCACAATAGGTAACGGGGGCGGTTCACACAAAGGCACGGCAACTGGAAGTTCCGGTCATCGGGCCCTGGTAGTAGTACTTAGATGCTTCGGGTCCATTTCGGTTAGATTCTGTCCCTTTGTTTCGGGGACAAGACATACTACGAAACATAACCCGCACACAGAAAGCGCTGCGTATAACCAGAATGCTCCATGTAGCCCGAATAGGTCCTGAAAACAGGTGTCCTCATATTCTTATTTATTTTTTTATTAATTTACTTACCTGAAAATCAACGAATGTTTTAACGCCAACAAATGCGCAAAGATAACTGAATGAAGTTGCTAAAGCTGTTCCTAATCCTCGATGTTCTAAAGGGAATAATTCGGCTACAAGTAACCATGATATGGGACTGATTCCTAACGAAAATGCCACAGTAAATGCCAAGACACACAAAAGGGGCACCCTGTAACGAAAAAGATTAATGTAAAATAGTACTCGAACCAAATTAGAATCGAATCAAAAGGACTATAGGACACGCCGGAACTACGATCATTTTACTTAAACCGCAAATTTGACAACAGTGGAAAATGTCAAAATTTAAATTTAATGCATTTTTGGCTGTATTTATTTGGTACTTTTAGGTTCAACCCTAAACTGATCCAGAAGTAATTCGTTTCACTTCCAAATGATTGTTCCATTTTACTTTAATAGTTATAAAAAATAGCGGTAAATTTAAAATAATATCATATTTTTGTTATGTCAAAGTAAACGTCACACTTTGTCGTTTATTTCATTTTGTACTGTTCCGGGTTGTTTAAATAGTGCCAAGTAAACAAAACTAACCTATCAGATTACTTTAAAAGTCCCATATAAACACGGCTTTTAATTTGAAAAAAAATCGCATTAGCCTGACATTTCCACTGTTGTCAAGTTTGCGATACAATACCAAGTGAAATGTTCGAAGCGCCGGCGTGTCCTATTCAAGTAGTTTTTAAACTGAACCAATTTGAATTGAATAATATTAGATATTATAAACAATTGCACTGAAACTTTATACTAACCAGTCCAGCTGGCCTGCCAGTGTATGTCTATGCACATCTTCATAATAAGCGTATGATCCAAATGCTGCAAGTGCTAGTGACATTAATACACTACTTGCCACTAATAGAGGAAGCCTAATAAATTATTAATATTACTATCAATTTTATTTTCTCGTTTTATGTCATACCTTCCCGCAGTATCAACCAGCAACCCACTAAGAACGGTACTTAGTAACTGAACTACCGCAACAGCTACTGCTGCTCCATGTGGGTTCATACCACCGAATGTCTGTCGTAGAACGCTAACTACGTAAAAATTAAATGCGTTTGCTCCTGAAAATCTTTGGAAGAACATTAGACCGCATGTAACTAGCACTGGTTCTCGTAATTCTACTAGAAGTCTATTGCAATCAGCCCCATTGCTCCTTTCTCTACTGGATCTCACACCAGCTTTAATTGTCGCCAGCTCTAGAAGAACATCTGCTTGATTTCCGCCACGTAACCATCTAAAAAAAGATAAAATTGTTTTATATTTTTATCACCCGTCACCAAAAGTACATAAGGGAGTTATTGTATTATCTGTGACACAATATTACTAGATAGAACAGGGCATTAAATTTTCAAGGCATAGTTCGAAACGAAGCGCGCTAATCAAGTGAACTACCGGAAGTAGTACTTTATTTCAAAATTCTTAGCGGCTTTTACTAAAAAAATACGCTGAAATATATTTTTACGAATTATATTATAAAAGTTAAGAACAATTTAAATTTTCTATAACATTGATTTAAATTTTAGTCTATGTAACTTCTCGTTTAACAGATGAAAATTTATTTAAATAGAGCAGTTTTATGCATCATGCAGCCTGTGAAACTTCAAGAAAACAGTTTAGTTATTCGTGTTTAATAAAACTTGAACACAGTGGTATTTCGCTTAGTTTCATAGCTAGCAACTTTAGGAATTAAACCCCGAATTTTATACTCTATAATCGAGTCGGAGAACGTTATTGTGCATTTGTCCAAAAAAAGTCTTTTTAGGGTTCGCCAATATTATATCACTAAATTCAGAATATGTAATAAAAAATATATGGTCCTATTTAAAATAATAAAGTTCGTCTTTATATTTTTACTCATTGAAACAGTCTTGTAAATTAGATATTATTTTCTAATTTAACCGACTTTATAGCTCCTATAGTTTTCGAGATAGCAATAGTATACCACAAAACCGTACACCTGTATGTATAGCAGTACTTATTTTTATCTTACCGTAGGGCATGTTCTGCTTCTTGATCTCGTCCTCTAAGGATTAAGAAACTAGGAGTTTCTGGAACACACGCAACGGCTAAACACAGTGCCATGGGGGCAGCAGCTACCAGTGCAGCAAGTTGTCTCCAGTTGAGCCAAGCACCAGCGGCAAATGATACTAGAACTCCGATATGTCCTGATATTTTCAAAAGTGCGCTCAATCCACCTCTAATTGCTGGTACTGATATTTCGCTGACATAAACCTAAACAAAATATTTAATTATTTCAGTGTAAATGATTTCATTTTAAAGTTATTTACTTGGGTAACCATTTGTACAATAGCAACACAGAAGCCTCCAACGAAAGATGTAATACAAATAACTTCTACCGAAATTGCAAAGACTGTTAACATCCAAGAAGCAGATAATGGTGCACTAACAATCAATAAAAGCCTTCTTCTTCCACATCTCATGGCTACTCCCCCTGTTACTCCTCCAAATAGGGCCCCCAGAAGACTCAAACTCGCCACCCAAGACGCCTGAGAACATACATCAAAATATTTAAATATTTAAAAATGTCATTTTAAAATAAAATAAATCTAATATGTTGACGTTAATATTGGAGAAATAATAATTTAATTTCAATAAAAATTTGTTTTACAGTAAGCTGTTACTTAAAGTGACTTTTTTTATAGCTAATCTTGATTTGGCTGTCAATAGGACACATCAGCGCTGCGATCGAAATGAAACGATCTCACAAGCGTTTACAAACAAGAGTAGTTTTCCTTTTGCAAATCGGTTCAGTTGGATCAGTTCAGATAGATTAGTTGGATCAGTTCACTTTACGATGCAAATGTAATGTCTTTGGATCACTTTAATCCATAAAGCGGTTGTGATTTTACTTTTTTATTTTTTTTCTTAAATTAAATTACAACTGATTTTATGCCTTTGGATGACTTTAGCCTGTATAGCGGTTGTAATTTTCATTTTATTACTATTATTTTATATTAGTTCAATTACACCCGATTTTGTCTGTCATCTCGGATAGTAATTCTAAAACTTATATTTTGATTGCTTCCGCATTTTAAATTTGCAATTTTTTCATTGTTTTTTTTTTTAATTATTCAAAAATACAGCAAAATCACGTGACAACCTGAACTGAACCTTCTGATCTACCTCTGCGAGTGGATACAGTGGAGGGGGTAAACTTATCCGGTCAAATGGAATGAAAAATAAGTGATCCGGATTCAAAAGAGTTATTTAGAAACAAGACTATTGTCGCAGGTTAATGAAGATTTTACCTGCTGTCCACTGACTGTAAAGTCAGCAGAGTCCCTCTGCTGGAGTGAAGCGATGGCTGGAGAACTGTAGCCTTTGCCCATGCCGGCAGCAAAAGGGCCGATAGACATGGCCAATGCGGCTAGGACTTGGCTTAAGTACCGAGGTTCACGGTTCAGATGGACTGTTGTTGTTGGGGATTCCATTCCGAAATCGGGACCCGAAACCTTCAACAACCGATATTTCTTCATATTGAGGAAATACATTTTTGAAAATCTATCTTTGCTATACAGTACAGCTATCTTAGATATTAAGGAACATAATAATTTTATTTATTTAACTGACTGTCAGCCTACAGTCTCAGCAATGGACCTGCAACTTGTTGTAAATTCTGAACTATTTGGAACAGCGATATTTTTATTTGGTTGGAGCGCGCTAACCCAGAATCAACAATGTCTGATACTAATTCAATAATAATGGTTACAATAACAAAATAAATTTATTTCTGTTAAATTCTATTGTTTTTGGGTTTTATGATTTCCGAAATAAAGTGGTTAAACAGTAATCCGGATTATTTATTTATTTCTATCTACTAATCTGCCTAATTAAAACATGAATTAACAAATTATTTAAACTATGTACACATTATTCACATCACATATATTATTATTCTACCAAAGCATATTTCAGAAGCTATTTTATATATACTTTTCATAAAGGTGTTTGGCACTTCTATAAATATAATCGATTAAAAATTCAATTTTATTAGTCAGAATAAAAACAAACCAATTTGTATGAGTAATTTTGTTCCGTCTACATATTAGCAATGTATTTACAGAAGTCACCATTTATTAACAACATAATCAAATTTATTATAATTAAAGGCGATAATTTAATTTTTATTATTTTTCACTTAATAAATGTCTATGGATTATGTTAAAAATCGCATATCAATTTTTTTCTTGTATATACAAGTTCCAAGGTCCCTAAATTTCGATTTAATTTAATCACGATGTCTGTGGATGTGTGTGTCCGTCTGTGATAATGTGTAAAGAAATTGTGTACATCAATTAATATCAGTAAAAAAAAATGACAACTTATTGTTATCTTAGCTGAAACTGCTTAGATTTTGTTTTTTTTTTAAAACAGAACGTGATATTTTACTTGAATGTATAACATAAGCTCTAGTTGAAAATAAAATTTTGTGAAGTTTATTGTTTTCACCTATCCTTCTGACTTGAAAAAAGATAAGTTGTTTGTATGTTTGCAAAAATTTACATATGGTATAAAAAATACAATAAATTACAATAAAGTATTTGCTTTGTAAAATGCAAAAGTTAACAGAAATATATAAAGCACAATAAAGAAATAGTAAATTAAATTAGTAACGTATTTTACATATTAAATTTATGTCTTTCAACTATAAATTATTTTTTATGTATTGTTAAATGAAATTAAATAACAGGACTGAAGCACGGAAGGTAATTGTTTTTATTTGTTTCCTTATAGTTTTACATAAATAATACAGTCATAAGATAATGTGATTGTAATAATAATTTGTAAATAATGTGTAAATTATGGTTGTTTGTTACAGTTTCTTATTAATCAAATAAATAATATAATTAGTTAATGATTCTATGATTGCAATAACAGTCAACAACAAATAGTGAAAATATTTATAAATTATGTCTACCATTTCTATTGTTTTAACTTCTTTTAAATAAATTAAAGAGTCTTAAATTAATGATTGAGAAGAATAAATAGTGAAAAATATATAAACAATGTAGAAGCGATGGTTGTTTGTCTCTCACCGTGTGTCGATACTGCTCCCTCGTCATGCTTCCTCCAGGTGCAGCTTCCACGTGGCGCCGCCCCCTCACATAACCCGACTGGCTGGGGCCCGGAGCTGCCGACACTCTGCACTCTGCATTGCGCTCAGCGCAGCCTACTGCGACTGACTGGGTCAGCGGGTTACTGGAGGGGATATTGACCGGTCTTACGCCCCCAGTTTGTTTATAAACACATCTTTCAACAACTTCATTTATTTACTTCAATTATACATTACATGCATTATATAGTACTTATTTCATATCTACAAAATTATTTTTAATATACACTTAAATAGTAAACTAAACTTTTACATTGAAGATTTGTATACAGTTTTGAAATTTGTTTAAATGTTACAACTACATTAATATGGAAATGTTGAAGAAATGAAAGTAATAAATCATAGAAGATTGTATTTAGTAATTAAGAGAGTATTTTGTATATTGATTTCCGGGTTGTTCCGGTTGAATTGAACCGGAACTAGCGGAAATAGAGGAATTTTGGCTTTCCACGTTCGATTCATGAAGCAGAGCACGCATTAACGATGCATCTTCCTAATTGACGTCTGTGTTATTGATTTCCCTACCCTTGACCAGCTATATAGCTTCATCTATCAACATACCTACCCGATGGCATCTCCGTGGAAATTGAATACTCAAAATCAGCTGAAAAAGGTCTGAAAGGGATGAGTTTATGATATATAGACGCTGTTCTGTTTCACGTTACAAAATATTGCTTTATCGATTCTAAAGCTTTTATGTAAGAGGAAATTTTCATTACTTTTATATTATATACATACATATGTTATAGATAATGGAAGATAGAGAAATATGGAATGTAATAATAAAGAGATTTGCATTTAATTGATTTACATTTATTGCTGAAACAGTTTTGTACAATCTAAATTTCTAATACCTCCATTTTTATAAATGTAACAAAACAGAGTTAAAATGTACGTATTTATACAAAAGTGAAGCTATTAAAATTCAAATTGTACAAGGAGTCGGTAAATGCGAGAGAGAATTGAATAGATGAATGGTAATGAGTATGAGAGCAACTGAAACAGAATAGCGGCGTGGTTCTGATGAAGAATAGTAAGGTATTTTCAACATTTTCATTTCACACTCTTTATCCTTACAACGCTCATGTAACATATTTATACAACAGCGTATAATGTCTGTTAAAGTACGACTGAACATCGACTACGCTAAGTGCGGAGCCCAGGAGCCCCCGGCAACCGGAACAACCAAACAAGGCCGGGGCTCCGAGGACCCGCTAACAAAACCACCATCAGAACGAGACGGCGAAAGAGATCGTTCCATGTATATTTAGCAGAATATCAGATACTCGATGCCCAATATATATGACAACCTTCCCTCAGCGATCAGTTAACAAATTTGAGCATTTGAAAAACAAACCAATGAGTGAAAACGATCTATCTATAGTTTTTCTATACACCTTAATAAATCATTATTACATTTTATTGTGCTTAGTTCAATACTTGCCATAATATACGTACTTTTTAACATTGATATTTAATTAATAAATATATTCGAATTTATTATTATTAATCAATTATTGTTTATTATATTTAGTATAGCTCGCTTTAACAAGATTTAAAAGTGAATCATTTGTGCCGGTGGCCCCCAAAAGATCAGGAACTTGAAAAATAAACACTTTATAGAGACTATATACGGACAGCATGTTAAACATCAGAGGACAGAGGGTACGTGTAAATGTAAGAACTAGTGATACTCGTATCGTATTGTAATGTAAGTAAGTAGTGGAGGGAGAGCAGCGAGCAGACGTAAGACGTAGGGATGATGTAGGGAGGTCGCTGGTCGCTGTGGCAGTGTCGCCATAGCCGGACCGCTCGACGCCCCAGCTTCGTTATCGTTTCTGTCTGCGATTGCGATGATCGTAGCGAATGATAATGGCACATATATGGCAGTATTGCGCGCCTACTTACTTACATATCCACTGTCGCTTGGCGACAGCCTACAACTACCCACGTATTACTTCCTTTTCTCTATTCTGTTCTATGTCCACAGCACACTCGCATGATATGGTATGTAATGTACATTTGATATATATATTTATACAAGGCATTTGTATCTCCCAACTGACTCTTGGTTCTTGTTCTGATCGCAACAAACTCCAACAGAACGTTAGTACAAGGGACGTGTATCCGTGTGTAGTGTTACGTTGTTTGTGTATGTGTTGCGTGCGAAGAGACAAAGGGTTTCCACTGAACATCGCCCTCTCGCGGACGAACAGGCGTTATTGTCACTTCCAGAGAGCCTCCTTCAAGCCTCGTCCGCTACCTGCATCGTCATGACGAGTTGTCTTCGTACAACAGCGCCGTGCTTTCGTCTTGCCATTCTTCTGTTTGACTGATGCTCAGCTCGTTCTGCAAACACATAACCGTTTACCCTATCTATTCTATCCTTACACCTCATCTCAGCTATTACTTCTTTCTTGAGCCTCTCCATCAATCTGCTCTTATCTTTATGCAGCTGATCTAGCTCACAAGATTGTCGTTCTGTACGAATTCCAGACATTTCCAACAGGGCTATGTGTGCGTCTTTCTCACTGATTGCAGCTTCTAACGCTTCCTGCCTAAACATTTATCAGTAAATACCAATAACTCAGTTCTATATTTAACTTACTTCATGTCAGCAACTTCTTGCAAATGTCTTTTTCTTTCAGACATGAACCGATGTAACGTGGCTTCTAATTTTCCTAGTCTGGAAATAAGTGGTCGACAAGAATGACAACGCATTGCCTGTGCTGTTTGTAGAGAGAGGAGACGTTGTTCTAACTTAGATACCTGTGAATGGGAAAGAATATTGTAGTTATTTATATATTAAGGATGAAATAAAAATGAAGTAATTTAATTATTAAATATAAAGAATAATTAAAGAATTACAAGTGCAAGTAATTGAAAAAGTACTTGCAGTATTTGTTCAGCTGTGGAAGTAAGTATAGAAATGATAGTTTACTTTTTCCATAATTTGTTTCCTCTTGAATTCTTCTTGCTGCAGCACATGTTCGCGATCGGTAGCAATGGAAACACTTTCTCGCAAGGCATCTTCCAGCTCGTGAATCCGCTTCTCTTTGACATCAACTAGATCCATAATCTCCTCGACGTCGTCCAAAGACAAGGCAGCATTGTGTAAGGGAGGCTCAACGCTAACGGTAACATTGTCCGCGACTTGATCGGTTGCTCTCGGTATCTAGGTGGGTAAAGTCGGCGGGACAAGGGGAACGAAAATGAAAATCGAGTGAAAACGAAACACAACGATAGCAGTTTGCGATACACCAATACACAGAAGCTTTATAAGAGTGCACACTCACTAAAATTCACATGCCAACAGAATACTATGAAAATCATAACAGAAAAATGAGGCAAACTTGTGTCCACGTAACATTAGGCTCAGAGAATTAGAAGAAGCTTTTGAGGAAACCAGCTGGGCCGGCCTACCATTACGTATTTGTTCGATCCATCATTAGGCAGAGCGTGCAAAATCAGATGATCGTTAGTATTTCATGATGCTATCCTTACACATTTCTACAGACCTCCTCTTTCTTCCTTTGTTCCTCTAGTTGTGCGGCGGCTTGCTGGGTACTCTTCAGCTTGGCCTGCGCGTTCTTCAACGCTCTGCAAGCAATTGTATGTCAAACACTCACAACCACTTTCAATTCAACTCATTCTTACTGTTGCAAATCCATTATAGTCTTTTCTTTAGCGTTCTGTTCTTCTTGGCTCATCTGTACAAGTTGTAATAAACGTTCCATTTCTGCTCCTGATCTCTGTGATTCTTCTTTGGCTTTTTGTAATTGTTGACGCATATTGTCTAACTCTTTGTTCATTTCTGCTACTGCTGCTGCATTTCCACCCGACTAAAAACAAACAGGAATTACAGAAATACGTAATTATAATACGCGGTACAGAGATATTTTTATCAAAACAATGATAACGATTTTTAAAGAAAACATAAACCGAAGCATCATTATCTGCTCTAAATTGTGCTTTAGTTGTAGGTCAAGAATCAAGAAAAATTATAAAATGTTTGCTCTCATGACCTATTGAAACCAGATATCTGTTACAGAATGTCAAGTTTCAAAATTTATTCTGACTTCAGCAGATCAATAATAGCAAGAATTCAATGGCGAAGTCTTTAAAGCAGTATCTCATACCCATTTATACATAAATATAATTTTATTTACTATATTATCACAGAATAGGTTTATACAGAAGCGACAGTAAGTCAGAGAAACGAAAATTAGAGAGATGCTTCAAGATCATAGAACTGAAAAGGGGAACAAGAAAGGTACCGACACGGAGTGTCGCTTCTGTATGTAACTATTCTGTGATATTACTGTGATTTAAGGGACAGTCAAAGTTTAACACAAGTAGGGATCATAGAAAACCTATTAGTTCAATATTGTCGGCAATAAAAAAGTTATACTGTATTTTATTTATTAAAAACAAGCTAATAATTGTAATGTTTGCTGTTACCTTCTTCAGCGACGCTTCTAACTGATCTACTTGGTCTTTTCTTCGCTGAAGTTGTTTATCTAATTCCTGCAGCGCCTTTTCTCGTTCATTGATCTGTTTGAGTTTGTTGTCTAGATTTCTTCGCTGATCTTCTATGTGTCTATTTTGTTCTTCTAACTTTCTACTTTGTTCGTCTAATTGTTTTTTAACTGCGGTCATATCTTCTCCAGGTCTCGCTGCTGCTCCCGACTGAAGCTTTTTGTTCGCTTCGTGAAGGTCCAGCTGTATATAAAATAAGAATTAATACGAAGAATACAAAGTAATTTTGTTGTACTGTATGGAAAATAAATGATAATGTAACTAAATATTCATAAATATATCTGTAATAAATTATACACAGTGTACGTTTTTGTATAAACATGCTTTACAACACAATAAAATTGAGACATCTTGTGCGAGGCGATGACTTGTGTAAAGAAATGAAAGTGTACATCCAAATGAAGGTTGGAGAAAGCCCAAAAAAACAGTAAAATAGTTGTAAGCACATCGGGCTTCTCTCCAACTAACCTGATTCTTTTCGAGTTCTTGAACGAGCATTTCAAGTTGAGCTTGAAGTCTTTCTTTCTCAACAGCACTGTTTTTAACATCTCCTTGTGCTTTCTCCAGTTCTCTCCTTAACCTTTGCACCTCTTTGTCGTCGGCAGATGGCGGATGAATGCCCTTTTCTTTCTGATAAGCTGCCATTTGTTGCAGTTGCTGTTGGAGTTGTTGTTGTTGCGCGTGAAGTTGTTTCTCCATGACTTGAACTCTTTTCTGAAAGTCCTGCGTTGTTTTCTCGGCCACATCTGCTCTATTCCGTTCCTGTTCAACGAGTTTACGCCATTGTTCGAGTTCTGAATCGCCTCTTGCTCCAGTTTCCTGGAATTTTTTCTCCGCTTTTTCGGCCCTTTGTTTGAAAGACTCTTTGTCTCTTTGTAAACCGGCAATTTGTTGTTGAAGTTTTTGAATTTCTCGGTCGCGGTTTTCCAACATTTCCTTCGTGCCTCTTTCAACATCTTGGGTAATTCTTCTTTGTTCATTCTTTAGCCTATTAACCTCTGCCTTTTGACGGTCCAGATCTGTTTCTGATTGCGTTAATTCTTGCTGGAAGTTCATTAGCATATCTTGAGATTTTTCTAACTGCATAACAAGTTGGTCTCGTTCTGTTGTTAACTGCTTGATATCAGCTTCGTATTTAACTATTTGTTTTTCTATAGTATCTCCTTGTTTATCTCGTTTTTCCATTGCTTGTAACATCTTGTCTCGATCTCGAGTAATCTGCGCAAGTTCTTGTTGTAGTTTAACAATAGTTTCTTGTGCACGATGGTCCACAGTTCGTCTCTGTTGATCCAATCCTCCTCTTAATTGTTGTATTTCAGCCCTCAATACATCTCGTTCTTGCTCTAATGTCTTCATTTCCATCTTATTTCTTTCTAGTTTCTCATGCATCCTGGCTAACTCTGACGACATTCTTTCGAATTCTATCTTAGTAGCTTCGTTCTGTTCGAGAGATTTAGTAAGATGCATTTGAGACTTCTCTAGTTCTTTAGCAAGACGTCCTGCTTCCATTTCAGTGGCATCGCGAGCTTGTATTGCTTTCTCCATTTTATCTCGTAGTCTTTCAAGTTCAATTCGATCCTCGCTTCTTATCTTATCACCTGTGAGAGTCTGTTTTCGTTCCCATTCCCTAAGCTCTAACTTGAGACGCTCGTTTTCTTTCTCTAGTTTTTCAGTTTGGAGTTTAAGTTTTTCGTGACGGTCTCTGACCTTCTCGCACTCGATGTGGGCGCGTTCTAGATCCATGCGCTGTTTCTCTTGCGAGCCAGTGACCTTTTGAGTCTCTGCTCTGGCAATGTCAAGTTGTATGTTAACCTCGTGGAGTCTGGTTTCTAGTTGTTGATTTTGGTTCGTGACTTTCTGCACCTCTTGTTGAGCCATGTCAAATCGTTCGCGAAGTTTTTCACATTCTGCCTGCACTCTGCTACTCTCTGTTGACCATTTTTCTTGCTCGTATTGGTATTTACCTCTGACACTCTCCACGCGGTCCAATTCGTTGCGAAGGCGTGCTATCTCCTGTTCGGATTTCCTTGTTCGTTCAAGTTCCATCTGCGACTTTTCGAGGCGGTCACGGAGTCTTTCCACTTCGACTTTGAGACGCTCGGCTTCCTCTTTGTGAGATTCTTGGTATTTGCTGTATCGAGATCCATACCTGTCCGTATCTTCCTTAAGAGTTTCGCATTCAGCTTGAGTTTTCCGTAATTCTAACTGTAACTTATCTTGTTTATCGTATACTTTCTCTAATTCTATTTGCATCCTGGCAAGTTCTTCCTGAGATTTCTCATGACTGGCTTGAACTTTCGCACATTGCGTATGGGCTCGTTCCAGTTCGAACTGCATTCTTTCATTTTCAGCTTGGACTTTTTCTTTGTCTGCTTGAACGCGTCGTAACTCCATTTGTGCTTTGTCGTATCGTTCGCGCACCATTTCAATATCAACGGATAGTCTATCAAAGTCCTCTTTTGATTTCTCTTCCAGTTCTTTCGTTCTGCCGAGTTGCATAGCAGCTCTGTCGTACATTTCCTGAATTCGTGTGAGGTCTTCCTGTGCTTTGCGTTGTTCTTCGCGGGCTTTAGTTGCTAACAATATTTGTTTTTCTACTTCCAGTTGCAGTCTATCTCTGTCGGCTTCAGATTGGTCTAATTTATTTTGTACTCTGTAATTCTCGTTCTGTGACCTGGAACAGAAATAAATATGTACTGGACTTCTCATTTTGCACAGGAAATTTGGTACCTGTCATATTTCTCTAACATCTTCTCAAATTCTTTGTTCGCAAGTTCTTTGTCATCGATTGCTTTCTGGGAGGAATAAATGGCTTTTTCTAGTTTATCTTTCAGGATCTCGATTTCTGTAACAGCATCATCGCGCTCGATCTGCAACTTTTGATGTTGATTGTGAGCCTTTTCCCATCGTTCTTTCAACACTTCGAGTTCAGTTTCCATGTCAGCGCGATCGCGTTGTGCTTTAGACACGTGATTTTGTTGAACTTCTAATCTTTCCTTAAACTTCTCACATTCATCCTGGAAGCTATCTCTTTCTTTTTGCAGTCGACCTATAAGCACCTGTAATATTTTATTGTTTTAATAAGGATTTAGATTTGTAAGTGAAAATAAATTACCTGAGACTTTTCATACTTATCCCTGAATCGTTCCGCTTCCAACTGTACACCTTCACGTTCTTTCTGCATACGCGTCGCTTGACCAAGAGCTTTATCCAATTGAGATTGAACGTTTTCGAAATCGTAGCTCACCTTTTCTTTTTCCATTTGTACCTATAATGTGAAAGAATGTTAGCAATTGATTGAAAATGCAGGGATTACCTAAGATAAACGTACCCTGCGTATTTCTCCTATCGATTTATCCAGGCGCTCTTGCAATTTATCGACTTCAGTTTGCGCTTTGTCGAGAGCGTTTTGCAGTTTGTCTTGCTGCAACTGCGCCTTACCTAAGGTGGCCTGCGTCCGTTCTAGTTCTTCACGCGACTTTTCTAGCTCCGCCAAGCACTTGTCTTTCTCGGCGTGCATTCTCGCCACAGAAGACTGTGCCCGGTCATACTCCTCACGTAAGCTTTCTTGTTCCCCTTGTGCGTTCTCCAAGCGCGCCTTGAGGCGATAGACCTCCCCTTGCGACTTCTCTAGTTTCTCTTGCAAGGAAGCGGCTTCGTTCCTAGCGCGCTCGTTGTCTGCCTGGGTGACGCGCAGCTCAGCCTGCGTCCGCCGCAGCTCGGCCGCTTGTTTCTCGGCCCTCTCCTGCACGCGGTCTAGTTCCTGGGACGTGCTGAGAGTGCTGCGGCCGAACGTGGCTTGAGAGCGCTCCAGGTCGTGTTTGAGCCGCTCGTTCTCGAGCTCGAGACGAGCGAGGCGTTGTTTGGCTTGTTCCCAGTCCGCACCGCTGCGGCCTACTTCGCTAGCAGCCTTGTCCAGTTCGGCTTTGGATTTGCCGAGCTCGGACTGGGAGCTTTCTAGTTTGGCTTCTAACCGGTCTTTCTCAGCTTGAGCGCGCTCCAAGCGGGCTCCAAGCTTTTCCACTTCACTTTCGAGTTGGTGAAGTTTCATTTTGTACTCCGCAATTTCGCGTTCGTGGAGTTCACGTTCCTCTTGTTTTTCTTGTTCAGCGCGGTCGCGTTGTTCACGCAACTGCGCCATTTGTTTTTCTTTGTCTCCGATGGCTTCTTCGAGAGTGGTGAGAGCGCCTTCGGAGGAGCAGTGGTGTGCTTGCATGGCCGTGAGCCGAGCGCGCGCCATATCCACCTGATTGTCTTTTTCCTTCAGCAGATCTTCTAGATTCTCAATCTGTGGATCATTGCAAATACTGATTGCTTTTCCTACCGCCACGGCCATGACACTCAGCACTACGTAAGCAACCAAATCAATAACTAAATCACTTCACTAAGACGCACAATGCACAAACATCAAGAAGAAAACAAAAATAAATACCTGTGAAATAAAACCATCACTAGCACTTATAAACAAGTAACCAAATCGATAGTGAACGACGAGCACTCTACAAAACATAACGCATTACTATAAATAAATCATATATATGTGCTGAATGCAACTAGTAAATAATAGAAGGTAATAATAGAGAAACGCGTGAAGTACAGCACGCAACAGCTACCAGCATTGATTAATAATGTAGTAACGACACTTGCCTTACGCTGCAGCACGTTAATCTTGCGGTCCTTGATGTCCATGTGCTCCTTGAGTTCCGTCAGCTCGCTGTTGATGCGGTTGCGATCTTGTTGAGCCTGCACAGTCTGCTGCGTCTTCTTCTCTATGAGACGGTTCTTCTCATCAAGCCGCTGCCGCAACTCCTCGACCTGAAACAAAGCCGGCGTGAAGTGAAGTGTGCTGGAGAGCACTCGACCGCGTGCGACTCACGTCAGCCTGGAGCATGTTGTAGTGCTCCTCCTTGGCACACAGAGACTCCTTGAGCACAGCGATGTGCCGCTGGTAGTCCTGGTGCTGCTCTTCCAGCGTTTTCATCTTGGCCGACATGGCGAGGATCTCTTGGTCGCGCCGCTGTATCTCTACGCGAAACTCGTCCAGCTGCGGAAGCGGTCGCGGGTCGGCGAGACACACACAACACACGTCAGAACGTCCCGCTCTTCGCCTCGGCTCTCAGGCGACACTTACCTCCGCATGCACATGCGTGCGTGGGTACAACATCGCAAGACATTTGATTTATACACGGACACTGCCTAACTCTACCATCCGGGGCAAACCTGAACTCTACATCCATACTCGTTACACGTTAAGGAAGCTACATATGTCTATACTATTGAAGCAGTTCAAGTTTGCTTGAATGGACACAACTAGAAGGAAGACCGGGAAGCAAGGCGGAAGAGTTGTAGTGTGCATGTAAATCAAACATCTTGCAAGAAGGTCGACAGTCCCGCCTAACGTGCGTGCGTCAAGTAAGAGGGGGACAGTGGGAGCAAGGCGCATGCAACAGGACCATGCAAACAACACTGACTACCCCGCTAACACTGATAACGCTAAACGACGAGTTGGCAACACCGAGACTAGAAGGGAGTGCGGGTGGAAGGTGCAGTTACCAAGGCAAGCAGACGGGTGGGTGGCTGGTGAGCGAGGCGAAAGGCAAGGCACACTGGGTGTCTGTCTGCTGCTGCGCTGCGTACGTCTGTCATGTATGAAGATGCGCGCCAGTGTATGTAGTGTGACAGTACGAGTGTGTGAGGTGAGCTGATTCTGAGCGTTTCCAATGAGATGGCAATGGCAATGGCAATGGGGCGAACGAGCCGCGTGATATGAGCCATGAAGATGATGTATGGTGAGTGAGAGTGAGAAAGGACGCAAGGAACACAGAATGATTGACAGAGTAAGAAAGAGAGAGATAGGTGGTAAGTGTCTCACTCAACTTGTAAAGGATGAGAGAGCAGGGAACTTAACACTTAGTCTAGTTGGCGTCGCTCAGAGCTCACGAAGGGCCCTGGCCTGGCACATCGCATCGCCGCAGTGGTCAATGAAGTCAAATGAAACCAGTGTTTGCATTTCAGAGCGTTTTATTGAGGTACCTCACTCACTAACATCATGAACCAAACCATCAGAAACCATCATCATCATTGCCTAAGTGGATCATTTCAATTCAACTAGTAGTTTATATAGATAGACTATCGTAAAACGTAACGTAACGTGATATATGTAGTATATATGTACAATCGTTAAGTACGTACGAAACAGAACAGAACCAGAACAGAGAACGCTTGTGGTGGTGTTGGTTGGTGGCAGGAAGTACGTAACTTATAAACGGAATGGTAAAGAGCAGTAGTCACATGATTACAGTGACCTTCCCATCCTTCCGGATCTGCACATTGTTCAAGAGAAAACTTACTTGGCGTTTAAAGCTAGGATCGTGTTTTTGTGGGGTCAGGGTCGTTGGTGGTAACGGTGGCGGTAACGGTGGCGGTGGTATTGGTGTGAGCGGAATCGGCACAACGAGCGGGTGGTGCACGGCATCCAGCGAGACAGGGGCCGGGGGCGGCAACAGCGCGCTGTCCCGCACGAGCGAGCGCTGCAGCTCGCGCTCGAGCAGCGACACCTCTCGCTCCAGATTCGCGATGCGAGCGTCTTTCGTCTCCATTATGGCTTTGTACGTGCTGCTGCTCGGGCTAGGCGTGTGAATGGCTTTCTCTAACTGCATCTGGAGCGCCCGCAGCGTTTCATTGGCGGCCCTGAGCTCCTGACACGGCCCAGACAGAACAGAAAGAACACGGTCAGGTGCGAGCGACAGCGGGAGCGGGAGCCCAGTCCCGCTCCGGGGGAACGTAGTTAGTGTGGAGTGCAAGGCAACGCGGCACGAGCGAACGCTGAGCGCTCACTTACCACCGTCTCTCTCTAGTCTAGCTCTAGTCTACTCTGGGACTCAAGTTATCCGAGAACCCCGGCTCCCGTCCCGGCTGGTGCGCGTCGCACGTCGCAACTGACCATTCTAGGATAACTTGCCAGACGTACGAACGTTACTCTCGTTAACAGTGCAGGGTGTCTACCAAACGTATGAACATGGGCGGGCAGGGACACACAGGGACAACGGTACGGTTTGGTCTGTGTCACACGCACACACTACACAACTAGCAAATACTGCATGTTCAACCTGCTTCTGCGCCATCGCCTGCATCTGCTGGAACATCTGCCTCTCTTCCTCCTTGCCTGCAACACGACACCGCATTCCTTCACACCTTGCACTGACTTATCCTTGCCAGCAACTCACCCATGCCTTTGTTCTGCAGCATCTCCAGCAGCTTCTTGATGCTCTCGTCGCGGGCTTGCAGCGTCTGCTTCTGCGTCTCGATGCGCAGCTCCAGCTCCTTGATGGTGTCTCTCAGGATGGCGATCTCTCGCGTCAGGTGCTCGTTCTCTTGGAACAGCACCTCCATCTGCTGCTGCATCTCGATGCTGGGGCCCCTCATCCTCATCCGCAGCTCTTCTTCCAGTTGGCGAACTAGCATTGCTTGTTTCTAATCAAATCAAACCATACATCAATCATCCCTATACCATTCAAACACAGTGCCAGTTACCTTAACTATCCGTTAATAGAAAAATATCGCATCGAATTAGTAAATAACGTACTTAAGCTTTTCGATGCGATATTTTTCTATTAACCGATGGTTAAGGTAACCGACCTTTAACCAGAGATGGAAAAACCGGCCCTTATGTTACTCATAATAATAATAAACCTAATTATGCATGCGTAATTAAAACATTTTTTCCTGCTTTTAATTAAGAAAATAGTGTAATTTTCCTATATGAATCAGACATTGTTATATACATAAGAAGACTATCAATTTTTCAAATGCCAATGAGAATAAAATAAAGCAATTACAAATAAGCTACCGCTTCCGCTTGAGCGATTGAATTAAGCGAAGGTCAATTCTCCAACCTATTTCTGCGCTTCGCCAATATAGATTTTTATATTCCTTTCTTTGCCAAGTTTCATGCAAGAAATATTCATCATTCATGATGTATTGTGTATAATAGAAATCAATTTATTTAATGGAAAATAAGTTTTGGTTGAATAGTTTGATTTTGTTAGGGTGATGAAAGTGTGTGTTGTAGTAATAGTAATGAGTGTTTTTTTCAGTGACGTTGCATAAAAATAAATCAATGTTTTTTGCTGGTAATATTTATTAGGTTTAGTCGGTGGTGCACATGGGGTAGCGGGCTAACGAGTCGCTCGCGTGCTCACGTGCGAGTGCGCCGCGGTCGTCGACCTGCCCGGATCGATCTCGCCACCCCCGCAGAGCGCCCTCTCGCCCCGAACCCTTTGCCTCCGCCTGCTCGCCTCAGGGTGACCCAATAAACTCATTCCCGTTACACATCCCGATTACGCTACCAATCGATTCATTTCCTATACATTATATGCTTCACTACTACTCATATGTTTATATTGATTCGCTGGAATACTTGTTTGTTTAACCTGTAGCATTTACATTATACCCCTATTGATTTACAATTTCTTAATTAATTATTAGATGCTTTTCCAGTTTTAGGAAATGTTAGCTTTGAAAATGACTGTAATAGTAGTAGTTCCACATCGAAGGAACTATTGAATGAATGATGTATTGATGGCGTGCAGCGCTGTGGCTAAGCATTTTGCTCAGCTCACATTTGGAGGGCTTGTGTGTAATCGGTTGTTGTTTTATCGATGTGTGCGACACGCAACGCGGGGCGAGAGGCAGCAAGAAGCATTCCAGATGCTCATCTCTCGCGAGCGCTGACGTCACTTGAACAGGCAGTGGCGTGCGTACAGTACCTGGTTCTCGGAGCTAAGCAGCTTGAGCTGGTCGTTGATGAGGCTGTACTTGGCAGACTCCTCCTTGCGCAGCGCGCGCTCCTTCTTGAGCTCGGGGGACCAGAAGGTCTTGATGCTGTGCATGGAGCTGCCGAGCTTCTGGTTGGTGAGCTCCAGCTCCTTCTTGAGGTTGCCGAGCTCGCGCTGCAGGTCGGAGTTCTGGTGCTGCAGCTCGCCCAGCAGCGGCTGGTGCGGCGACTGGCGCGCGCTGCGCCCGCCGTACAGCTCGTCCTCCAGGTAGAGGCCGCGCTCCAGCGAGCGGTCGCGCGCGCCCACGCCGCGGTCCAGCGAGCGGTCGCGCGGCTCGCGGATGGGCATGAACTCGCGCTCGTGCTCCGCCACGCCGCGGTCCAGCGACTGGTAGCGCACCGTCATGGGCGCCGCCGCCATGGGCGGGCGGCTGGCGCTGCGGCTGCGGTGGTGGCCCAGGCGCCCGCGCTCCTCCAGCAGCGGGCTGCCTAGCTCGTCGTCCCGCGTGTAGTACGGCGACCCCATCTGGTGGTGGTAGTAGCCCGCATGGTCGGGCGAGTTGTTCCCCGAGCGCGTCTGCCGGATGCCCTTGCGGCCCAGCGGGCTGCCGCGCCCGCTCGGGTACGCCCTGGACGGCGAGCGGTCCACGGTGGGCAGCTCTCCCACGCGCCTCACGCTGCGCGGCGACCGGTTGCCGCCCGCGCCCACGTATGCGTCTCGCGACATGCCTGCGTCCCACTCCTGCCTCCGATCCCGGTCCCGGTCCCTGCGTGCGCTCGTCCGGCCGGCGACGGCATCGCCAACTGCTCCGTCCGGCTCCTACCACCTCCAAGCCAGCTCTGCCGTCGTCATCGCGCGCTCATGCCACTGCACTGCACTCACTCTGCTCCACACTAGTGTTCTGGCTCTCACAGTACTGTTCGCTCGTTCGCCGCACGCCTTACTTCACAGACTCCATGGCGAGCGACCAGCACCAAGTGGACTGATCAATGAAGGCGGCCGCGGGTGTAGTACGGGCTGCGCGCGCACGCAATCATCGACCTGACGTCACGCAGCGCACGCACTCAATGGGATTTCTTCCCCCTGATTCATTACGCTACCAACTCATTTATTAAGCCTGTAATTTCCACAGCGTCTCGCCGCTTCACGCTTCATTTTTAAATCGAATCATCATTTCGATTCATTTATTACCTTCCCTGCGTTTGGCCGGCTGTTCAAACACCTAATTAAAACAGATGCACTTTTACTTTTTAATCACTCTTATCCTGGAACGGACTTCACGTTGCATGCAATTCACCATAAATATTCTGGCTGAGAGCCAAAGTTCTCAAGACCAGACTGAAAGTGACATTGAAATACAATTATAAATATTCTAAAGTAAAAAATATCTAATTTTGTAATGCTTTTAACAAAAGACAGTATATACATTAAAGAGATTTAAGTAAATTCAATAATATAATATTGGAATAAATTGTAATTAATAATAAATGATTACCCAGAGAATTTCAGTTTTCTTTCTCTATATTTGCTACTGTCGTGTAGATGGCGCGCGTAACATGAAAACTATGAGTACGAGATAGGCGCTAAAAATAAGACTTGAAAGTTAGTAAAATAAAATGTTAACAAGAATATTTTACATGTGGTATGGCTTTCATATTTTTATTGTTTATACTATGTATAAAAATTTAGTATCTACTACAAACATTATTTAAATAATGATATAAATTTAATATGAATATTCACAAATTAAACTAAGTACGCGTTATCGAGTAAATGCTGATGTTATGTATCGAACGACGAATAATAGAATAATAATCACTATCACACAGTTTTTCATCGGTAACTGTCTTTGAAGAACGCTCAGTCAGTCATAGTCTTTAAGGATGAACAGTTACTTGCACGTATACTCTTCGGATTTTTCACTGCATGTCTCGCAATTGACGTGGCAACACCAATGGAACTTACAGCGACACTGCCAAGTTCGCATGAATTGGTGAGTGTTGTAGCCTCTTCCACAACACATTAAATCACAGCCATCCGTCCCTACAACAAAAAATATATGGAAATTCTGAGAAAGCTACTCATAAAATTCAGATGAGCAACAGTTGTATCTATTAGATTTTACTTTCAATGCATACAGACTGCAGAAAAAGGGCCACAAAATTTAACGACTTATAGTACAGAAAAAAATATCTTAATAAAAATGAATTTGCAAATGATGTGCGTCCAAGTTATTGAAACAATAATACATTTTTTTCAAATATTCAATAGAAATAGTATATTAAAGAATTAGTTTCATATGAGTAATTGTCATTTTATTTTATGAGCTACCAAATTAGTCGAATATATTATGAAATGAGTTTTCTTCATTTATTTTCTTGTATTTATTATTTTGTGACCCCCACTATATATTTCTACTTTTAACTTATTTTTATTACATTTATATTCATTTATAGAAAAACAAATTTTTGGGTTCGTTTACTAATTTAAAAATATGTGTTATTAGGCTATAACACCACCTGAATGAACTATAAATTAATACTGTTACAAGTTACAACTTTGTTATAGCGTAACACAGAAATATGGTATTTAATATTGAATTTATAAATATTTATTTTCCCTTTATTAATAGTTATAAAATTTATTAAAAGTTACATAAAAGCTAACAGGAGTTATGTTACGGAATATGTAAGCAGTGGCGTACGCATGATTCTGTTCCGGGAGGGATTTAAAAAAAAAAAACTAACAAATTACATTAGATATTGTATGTCATTAAAATATCATATTAATATTACAGCCCAACAAACCTCTAACTTTAAATATATTATAGCTACAAACGCAATTCAAGTCTTCTTTCATTCTAGCCTGATTCATCAGAATCTCTTTTATTTTAATCATAATTTATCGGTGTATATTTAATAATGACAATCCATTTAGTCTATCCCTAGCGATAGTATTACGCAGTTATGTTTTTAATATATTAATATGTTAAAAACAATGATTTAAAAAAGTCAATAGTTAAAACCCGCTTGCGTACGCCACTGTATGAAAATTTTATAAAATAATGCACTTGTGTAAGTTTTATTTTAATTACAATGAATTTCGTTTCAATTCGGTCGCAGTGCTGGCGTGTCCTATACAAAGCATAAAGACAGAACATGCCTGAATAAGAAATTAGAGAAAGATAGATAAAATTATCATGTTCAAAACCGTGGTTTGATATCTAAAGTAAACAGATCTAACCGGTAAATAAAACTATCAGTGATTTTATACTTGTATGTAACTGTTTTGAATAAAAATATGTATATTGTATTAAAGTTTTTCGCATTGTGATGCTTACCTTTGGAAGTTCTATTACAGCTTCTCCCGACGGTACCCAAAGATCCGTTGACGAGATCTTTCTCGCAATAATTTGGGGAATTTTGCAAATAAACTAAGTCAGATCTTTTAGGAATTCTACTAACAGCTCCTCTACTTTTCCTAAGTAACAACTGCAGCTTGGGTTGCCTCTTCGGAGACTCTGAAGAATCTGCAGCTACGAGCCTCGCTCGGAAGTACTTCCTCATTAAGTTATCCCCGATTTGGCGAAAGGGCGGCAGCGTCTTCCAACACGTCTTCATAGTACAGCTTCCGGAAACTCCGTGGCATTTGCATTCAGTTTGTAAGCTGGCTTTCACTGCCTGAAACACGAAAAAACATGTAATCCTCTACCTTGATCTACATGTGAAATGTCATGTGTGGGAACCGAAATAAAAACGCCGCCAAGTAATAAGATTTTGTTCCATCTGACAACGACAAATGTAGATCCTATCGTTTCCTAGATCGCTTGTAACTCCCATATGTAGCTAAGGACGGACTACATAAAAGCGCAAACAAACAGAGACAAATCTTATTTCTTGCGATGACAAATACGCCAACTATTTACAGATATGTGTAGAACATGGCCAGACAGATTATATTTCTCTGTTAATGGATTATTACTGATCGTAGCTCATACGTTTTGCACAACATATGGTTTTGATAAATGTTGTAAATTCATCATAGTAGATACCAGTTGTTTTTCTCCCAATTTAGGTTAAGAAATGGAGCGAGCTGATTTAAATCACAAAGTTATTCAGATGTCATATGCAGAAATATACGGTGGTACTATTTCTTAAATCGATACATATTCTATGATGGATACAAAGAAATTTCAATACTAAAGCTTTTTAATTTTATACATATAGTTGTCAAATTTGACGAAAGTAATTTAAAAAATTAAATGAGGAAATATGAAAATATTCTATTTCTAAAATAAATATTTAGGGAGTAATAAATTAAACGTCTTAGGGCCGGTTTTTCTATCTTTGGTTAAAGTGCCGGTTATCTTTGGAAATAGTAAATAACTTATATTTTTGACAATTTATATTAGTTTTTCATTGCGATATTTTTCTAACCGGCACTTTAACCAGAGATGGAAAAACCGGCCTTAAATAGCGGGAGGTAATGTGTTGTATACATCAGATCTCTTAATAAAAATTGGTAGTTTGACCCAATTTTATTTTTCCAGCAGCAACCATCTACGACATCTCCTTTTTTCATTTCTTTTTATTGTACTATTCTTTTATCTTCTTACAACTATTATAATTAGTTTTAAATTCAAAATTAAACAAAAATAAATTTCTTAACAAACATTTGTATTCATTTATTTAGCGAGCTTGCGAGGCTTAACATTTCATGTTTTTGACTTACAATGCTTCAGCAAAATTACCAAATTAAAAAAATCAATTGTACTAAGTTGTAACAGCAGACATATGAGCTATAAACGAACTCATTTGGATACTGTTTGTTATAGAGACAACACAGATTTCATTATAACAATCAAAATAAATGATTTTACAAAAGAGGTTGATTATAACCAATATGTGATTACAACACAACAATGAAAATTGTGTTGCTAACAATGGCCATTAGATTCAGAAGTTGGTTTTTTATTTGGCGAAAAAAACTAGCCAATCCGGGTTCAAATGACCCGTCGAACGTTGGGCCATCAAGAATTCGACCCGCAGATTCGGTTTCCAGTCATGCTTAATTGACAGCGATGCAGTGAATGATGGCTTAAGGCTGGTTTATGCAACTTTTCATAAGGAATAAGAATAAAACATAGTGATAATACATAAGGCATAAGAATAAAGTACGTTCATGCACTTCTCGTAAGACATAAGTTTCAACCAATGACAGAAGAGATGGCGATTAAAATTAAATTCGTGTAATCAGGAATACCAACACTTAAAAATAAAATGCACTTTAAATTTTTTTGTTTGACATTAACAGTGATTTAATAGTTCGAAAATTTAAATTGAAGTTTGGCAGAGGAATATTCTCATTATTTTTATTACTAAATCAATTAAAATAAAGTCTTTTTGATCCATTTTTAAGATTTACAAAATCAACAAAACCAAACCTAACCAAAACTTTACGAAAACAAACCTAGACAAAGTTTAGTAGCTTTTGTTATTTTAAGTAGGCAGTGTCACTACAGTCAGCGCATGCGCTCTTGCCAATTTTTGAGATAAGACATAATACATAAACATAAGATATAAAATTTGCTCATTTCTTATGACTTATGTTTATGTCTGTTATGTTTATGTTTTATTCCAAAACTGCATAAACGGTTAAACGTATATGTGTACATTTATATTTTATGTTTTATTCCTTATTCATTATGAAAAGTTGCATAAACCAGCCTTTATGCCTCGAGCGAAATGCAACGGAATGCCAATCATTGCATTTCCAAAGTCAAGGTTCCTAACATATTTCTACAAATATCTCACTATTGTTACATCATGTAAATGTAAAGACGCATTTAATGATTTGTGAAAATTAGAAATAGTTTTTCGTGCTGCTAGAAAAGGGACTACGAATTATTTTAATCAGTAAATGTCATCTCATGACAGAAAAATTGTGATATTGACATAAAAAAAACAGGGAACTAATGAAAATGGTTCATTGGCTATAGATTTTTATTTTACTGTTATTTGCTACAGAATTTACTATTTAACTCATTTGTTGAGAAACATAACTACATCATAAAATATAAATAGACAATTTATTTGATAGATACCAGGAAGGGTAAAGAAGAAAGTCAGATTTCCATTGAATTTTTCTTCGCGCGTAATTTAAAAATTCCACTGCAATATTTGCTTTGAAATTATTTTTTTCTTCGTTTAATTATGACAATAAATATAATCATCATTTTAAATAAATACTTTAAATTGATTTATAACTATATTTTTTAAATAAAATGTACTGAATGTACATTTTTGTAATATTCATATATGTCAATTTTATCGGCAAATATCAATTTCCTTTCATCTCTAGACTTCATAAAGTATTAGTTTCTGTTTGTGTAGGATATATTTTTTATTTTGCTCGTCAAATGTCAATTTAATTTATTACATGACATTATTAAGATATATAAGGCAAGTATATATTAACATATATCACTGTAGTAAAAGGAATATTAATAATTCTAAGAAAAACCTTCGATACAGCCCACTTTAATTGTTTTTCCGACAAAATTAATTAATTAATGTATTGTAATTTAGTTAATTAATAGCTATAAATTATATGCAACCAGAACTATTAGGTTTCGATTAGTATGCAATCCACATAGGCGTTTTAAGAAAAAAACTCTGAAAAACAAAATGTCATCAAAGAGTTACTCCAGATAATTATGTTAATTCACTAATTTACACAATGTGAGATACAATAAAAAAATGACCGACATTTTTTCTGTATACAAAACGTCTGATGTATTTTTAAATTCTTAAATTGAAATTTAAGCGTTCATCATATACAAGCAGATGATCTTAGATTACTACGGTTTAAAATTGTAAGCGTATAAGACGCTTGTATATCACAAAACCTGTTCAATAAATTTTATTTAAGTAGAAGTAAAAAAGAATAAATGTTAATCATCAAAACACAGCAGTTCATCCGTAGGAAAAAATGAGACCGGACTTTTCTTTCTCAAGATCGTGTTACTGTCTTAATATTTATGCAAACGAAATGTTTGTTGGGAGATTTGTGATGTTTTGCAAATGCAGTAATGCGTGTTGTGTCTGTATTAGGTTTGCAGGCAAAAATATATCACATTACATACTTTGCAACAGGAGAAATTTGTAGGTTACCATACACACATAAAAATAATATGTTAAAGCTTTTGCAAGCACGAATACAATGCTTATTTAACGAGCAAATGATTTAAGACTTGAAATGGTTTATGACGAAAACCGTTAAAAATAATTAACGTCGATTTCAGTGGTTTACCGAACAGAATTGTCTGCAGTTTGTGTCGTCATTCTACCATTCTCCTTACTTGTATTTTTAACTAACGTATTGTATATTATTTTGCTTTTGTCATACAGGTATAACAGCACACAAACATTCACAGTTCATTCGACTGCTGTTGTATCAGTACAATTTATTTTTTCAAGTTTGTATCATAATGTTAAACATCCGATAAGAATTTTTTTATTGAGTACATTTAAATTTAAAAATAGGAGCTAGGAAGTAGAAGAAAAACAGAATAGTAGGGTAGTAATAGATAGAAAAGGAGAAAAATATCCTAGGTAGTTAGAACCTAACATAATTTCATAATATTGTCTACAGGACACGTCAGCGCTACAATCGTTTTGCATGGAAAGTGGACAAATTTGACAAGAGTGACTATCACATGTACAACCCTCGAAAATATTTAAGTTGGCCTAATTCGCAGTTCACTATAACTCGAGAATGAGGAATGTCGAAGAAAATATTCTCTGTTCTTTCAGAAAAAAAAGTATATAAAATCTAATGTGGACACCACATGACTTCCTAGTACGTAAAATTATATTCATTTATACTCCACTTTATTTAAACTTATTTCGCTTGAAAGTGAAATGATTTCCATTCGTTCAAAAACTTGCAAAGAAAGAGATATTGTTTTCATTTATTTCCTACATATTTCTCAGGAATTTTTTTTCTAATTTTGAATTTTGACATCCGAACTGTCACTTTTTGAAATTGACTAACGTTTATGTTGTAAACGGCACATTTTTCAAGTTAAGAAATTAACTTTTCATCACTCAGTGATTTATTTCCTAACTAGTTATGAAAAATTTGGCGTTTCAAAACGTAAGTCAGTTTTGGACAGTGACAACAAGGTGCACAGCTAGATGTTATAGCAGTCCCAAATACAAAATTTCAACATTCTACGGTTAATCATTTTTAAGTTATGCGAGATACGTACATACATACGTAAGCCATTCCGAAATTAGTTAAAATGTTTTCAGCGATGGTCAAAACGGATATATATTCGATGAAACTTGAAAACCGAAGTTATTTAAGATTACAATACTTCCTTTACTATGTACAACAAAGTAAAAATAGAACACCATTATCTACAAACAATATAACACCTTGCAATTTCCCAGTTGTTACCTTTCTGCCAGCTTTATTATTATGTAGATTCATAAGGCTTCGCGCATCGCCTTCCAATTCACGGGCGTCGAGGAACTTGCGGGCGAACTTCATGCCGAAGGAGATGTCGGCGGAGCAGCCGCCCCACTTCCAGCCGCTGGGCGGGGGCTCCCGTCGTCGGGGCCCTGGGGCACAGCCGCATGCCGAGATGTTCCCTCGGGCACATGCTGCTGTCACTGCGTACGTAACCCCTGCTGAGGAGATGGCGTATGTGAACGCTGCCTCACGGCTACCTGCAACATAAATTGTTTGTTAGTGTATTCCAATAAGAATCTGTGTTACATTTCTTGCAAGAAATGGTATTTAGTTAGAATTATTGAATAACGTGTAGTAAAATATTTGGCATTAAAATTGTAGGATACGATTATACGGACAAAACAAAAGTAATCTGATCAATTTTTATAAACAACCTTATATTGTCCATTTGGATGAATTACTACACGACAAGTTTTGTCTTGGTAAGACTTTCTGATGACAATTTACACCACTAAAATATAAATAAAAATAAAGCTTGTCAGTATCTCCACGGATATTTTAGTTCTCGTTCCTGTTAGGAATATTGTAACATAGGATGAGAAAGACGAACAATGTAAAGTCGATAAATTAAACGAACAAATAATGAACTGTAAAATAAAACTCTAAAGTATTCTAATTCTTGCCATAATAAAAATAAATCAAAATCACCCCTCGTTAAAACTACTCATCGTAATGTTTATTACTTGTAAGAGAAGATCTGACTCAATCTGAAATAGGTACTCTAATTCTTACCCTAATATAAATTAGAGTAACATCATCCATTGTTACAACTAGCCATTGTAATTACTACCTAAGAGAAGGGTGCTCACTCATTGCGAAATACTCTAAATTTTGCCCTAATGTAATTAGGTCAAAATCAACCTTTGTAAAAACTTATCATCCTAATGTTTACTACCTGTGTGACAGGTGGCCATTCGCTAGGAATTACTCTAACACGAGAATAATTAGGTCAGAATCATCCTCCTTAAAAATTTGTCACCGTTAATGTCCCAATTAAGCGTTCAAATTATTTAAAATTTATTAGTTTGGTTTCTGTTCTTTGATATTTGGCCCAAAAAAGGCTGCTCAAATTTATCGATGGCTCAATTAATTTTTCAGTACTATTACATTCCTACATAGGTACAACTTGGTCTCAAATAGATATTGTTTCATAATATGTTTTTCTTGCATTTTTATAAAATGGTTGCCAGCCTACAAGCCTCTGTAAGAAACATACAGCTTATAGTTTCGAAATACTTCTACAGAGCGATATTTTTTATTTAGTTAATAATTGGCGACCTGTGAAATCCAGATCTACCAAACTCAAGTTAAATATGCAATATCAATCTGCAATAATTATGTAACTTTCATCTTCATGTCTTAGCTCAGCTTGTATTAAGTATGACATCTATGAAATATTTCGAGATAACAGCTTATATAATCTGTATAAATTAATATCTACAAGATATAATAAATCATTTCAAGTTTTTTAAATGTAAATAAATTCCAAACATTCATCTTACATTCGAACATCTCAATTTGAACAAAAAAACCATTAATTTAATTGTCATCTAAATGCGTCCCAATTCTTTCTAACGACATTAGAACCATAATTAAGTAAACATTTAACAAACGGATGTTAATTAACAGTAGAATTATTCTAATTAATTGAACACATTTGTCTAAGTGATTTGAAATAAACTAGAAAACAGTTATACATACCAGCATACCACTTTTTAAAATTTATAATTAGTAGGTAATCTATCCATTTATTTGCTTTCAAATAAGATATGAGGCTATAAAATGTTTATAGAATGTCCATATAAGTCCTCCAAATCATTCGGATTTAGTTGCAAACAAATCTATCATAAACACTTGGTTTTATGGCGAGGATTGAACAGTAAATCACCTTCGACTCTGAAGTTCACGAGCATGGATGAAGAAAAGTATTTAGAGAAATGTTTATGTCTAGATGTGGTCGCTAAGCAATGACATATTCCTTATTTAACTACCTGTGATTTATGCTAGAGATAAGTATCTGACCGACGACTGGAAGAACTAGTAGATGAAATATGTAGTAGATTACTGACTTTTTACCAAAGAATGTCTAATTGAATTTTTTCACGGAGGTATTTTAAGTTTTCCTTATGGTTACGTTTTGACAGATACTAATGATCCAAAATTATGTACCTGAAATCCGTATATTGTGTTATTGTTGCTGCTAACAATTTTGTTTAAAATTTTTAAAATAAGCTGACATTTTTAAAAGTCCGCAAGTACATATAATTTTATTGAATGTTAACAATTCAACGCAAACAAGCAACTATTAACATTTTCTTAATTTTCGATCTGACGTCTGTTTAAAATTACCCGCTATTTTTTCGTTAAGTTGAGAGTCTCAAAAGTTCGCGCATACTATGAAGGGAAAGAAAATGAAGTAATAAAAATTAACCAGTGTTACTATTACTACTATTTAGCAAACTTCAATAAAACGAGGCAACAAAATATGATGTGCATACTACGTGTCTTCTTTTTACGCCTATTAAACATTTAAACTTATTTCATTTGAAAGTAGGATATGATCCTTTAATCTGTCCCACATACAAAATTACAAATTCTACAGCTAATCGTTTTTGAGTTACGCGAAAATTTTAAAAAACCCTTCAAGTAAAGTGCTCAGGGACCTGGAACTAAATGATTTTTCGTTTCGTTTCTATTCAGTTACGATAAAAATGATTTAGTTTCGGTTAATATCGTTTCTGTTTAAATGAAATTTCGTTTCCGTTCCAAGAAATTTTGTTTTGTTATTTACCTGACGAAGGCAGCACTGAGCTGTCGAAACGTTGTAATTAATAAAAATTTTACAGAACCCAAATATTGTCTATTGATTAATTATGAGTTCTGAATGCTTCTTTTGATATATTTCTGTTGAAATCTGAATACAGAATTTGTTTGCAATTACAATACATCCTTTACTTCATATAAGGAAATAAAAACATGCTAATGAAATAAGCATGTAATGTGTATTATTATTCAAGAGCAAGAAATTTGCATCACGAGCGAAAGCTCAATTATTTTGTTATTGATAAAATTGAAGTACAAAGAACAAACGATCTTTGTAAATATAAATAGATTCAACACATACATCAATATAATCGTGAAATGTGAGAATGTAGCATCTGATTTTTACTACCAGTTTAATGGGAAATAAATAAAGTAGAGTAAAAGATAGAGAATGATTGAAAGTATACATCTCGTATCGCATTCTAGATTGTTTGTTAGTGGGTCCGGTAGCAACGTTAGTTGCCTTGTACGGCGACTCCGACGTAAATTGAAACTGGAGATATCATCAGACCTGTAAACAGATAAACCAGATCCAGATCGTCTTTATTGGAAGCAGCGTGGTTTGTAGCTACCGGAAACTACAGGTGTACTGGCTCCGAGCTTGTTCTGACGTGTAGAGCTTAATTAGGCTTAATCTCAACCAGCTCAATCCAAGATCTCATGATAAGTTGCTTTACGACGGGAAATGCCTAGCCAGATACATTTGTGATATTTATAAATGTTTGTCAATACAATTCTGTTTACCCTCAAATGGGCTTGTTAATGGGGAAGTTTAGCGTGGTTGAAATATTTGTTAAGCGTATATGAATTATTATAACTTAAAATATAATTGAAAGTTAAAATTATATTTCTATTTATTTATAATTAATGATTTGTCATCGAACTTTTGTGACGTCAGAAGTGAGTTATGCGCTTGCGTAGAAGGATTGATGAGACCTGACTTTTTAAACGTAGATTGAGGGAAAACTTCCTGTTGCCAAGGGAACCCAGCACGCACTTTTTCGTAGGCTATACCTTCTCAGTTTCAGAAGTGTCCGATCGAAGCACTATTCGATTATTGAAAACCGTAACCGAAACCGACACTTCTCTAGTTAAATTAAGATTTAGTTAAATTTTTATTAAACACGGAAATCTATAGTGTTTATCTTATCTTTTACGGTATTATTCAATTAATAAATTAAATAAGACTTTAATTTATTAGAAAATCACTTTATTTTTGTAGAGATACTATCTTTACTAAAGAACTCAAGACTTTACACACAAATATAAAAAGTAATCACATCAAATCAAAATTTTTCAAGAAGTATTTGTTACTAACAATTTCTTTGATAATGTATGCTATTCTCTTACGATAACGTTACATTTTTTTCTAAATTCTACAATAAATCTTTATCATAATTCTACAAATTAATTTAATGAGATCTTGACTCATTTTGCACTTGGCATCTTTGTACTGACCTACTAGCAGCCTTAGAATAACGATAATAAATAATAATTATATCTTCGAAAGGAAGAAAAATAATATAACGTACAAATCAAAACTATTAACTAACAAACAACAAAAAAATAGGCGAGAGAAACTGTTCTGAACAAACTCGAAAGCGCCAGACACGATACGAATACTATTTCGACGAATTTTTGACCGAAACCGAAACTTCGGTGGGACACTAGTCCTCAGTTGGAACAGGATAGATTTTGTATTTTAAAGATGGTAATAGTTATTTACATGCGAGGTGGGAAATGTTTCATTTCAGCCGAGGGCTTATATATAGGTATTACCAAGAGGCGAAGCCTCGAGGTGAGATATAGCGCGAGGCGAAATGAAACTCCCACCGAGGTATGTATACTATTTTATTCACAATCATACAAAGCAAACGTACAGTTAATTGTTACATAAGGTACATTATTTTTTGACAACTATTATAATTTGTTTTATCCTATTTTATTGTAGAGATTTGTGACAATGTTACTAGGCAACCTCTACATAAATACTTCCAACCCAAGAGATGGAAGTGCAATTTGTTACTTCCAACCCAAGAGATTTGTCCATACAGTTAGGAATGACTAACTTCCAAACCTCCAAAAAGTTAGGAATCGGCCTATTACTATAATGATTGTGAATAAATAAAATTTCATGTCAGGTTTATCAATTTTTATCTCAAGATGATGAAGTTTTATTAAATTGCATTCAGTCAAAATTTTTCTACACATACATCTAGATGAACAGATCGACAGACATAACTTAAAAAAACATGTTAAAATCTCGAAATGCCAAAATCGTTATGGTATCCCCCTTGTAGAAAAAAGTCGGTAATGAAAATGATGATCCCAAGCAATGTTAGGTAGACCACAAAATGTCCTTCGTTGAAACAGGATTGATCTTGTGTTTTAAGTTTTAATGATGGTAAGATAGTGTCAACGGCTGAACATTAGATGTGAATTCAGCATAGTAGCATAGATAATAGCACGCAGCAGCAATAATTTAAAGAAACTTCCACGAATACAGGTTGGATTTTATTCCACAAATAAAAAGCAGAAACGGAATCGAAGTATCTTTATAACACACTGGGAGCCATCATCCGACTTTGATATATCTGCAACTACGTGGCCAATAACAAAGTGCGGGGAGCGGGGGGCCCACACATATATTACATGCGATTACCACGGAGGGGTCCCCGCATGCGGCACCCCGTGGGGCCCCCGTAAAAACCAACGCTAATCCCAATTTATACACAAATAAAATGCTACGCTCGTTCATTATTCATTACGAATCTATTGCCGTATCGTATGTCTTACTCTTTGTTTATACTTGACATATGTAAATTCAATTAACAATAATTCTTTGTTATTGTTACAATTCGCTATCAGAGCTGAGATAAATGATCAAAAATGATGTAATACACTTGGGAAAAGTCATTAATAATATGCTAAAGGTGATACTTTGCATTAAATCAAGCTATTTTTGTGGAAAAGTGCTCGTAAATTTTTTGCTGTTCCGTTTTTGTACAGGGCAAGTTTGCATGAAACTAATTGACAATTTAGTTCGTGCTAATAAATCCCACTTTAATTTGTATATTACGGTACATGATCAGTAAATGCCGAGAAAGAGAAATTTTTAAAAAGTTAGTTATTTTGTTTTGTCAGAAAGGAAATACAATAATAAAAATAATGTGAAATATTTTGTAATTAATAAGCATTTAATGGTTGAGACATTTATAAAATTCATTATTCTTAAAATAATTCTTTTGCTTAAAAGCAGGGCATGTAACCGGTTAAAAAAACCGGTTAATAAAAACCGGTAACCGATATTTTTAACGAAAATTGCGAACTTTAACCGTAATTTTAACCGATATTTTTCAGGCCGAAAATACCGGTAACAGTTAACCAAAAAAAAATAAACCGGTTTTAGCGAACATTAACCTTTATTTTAATATCATTTAGCGAGAAAAAAAATTAATATTTTTTTTTTATATCTGCGTGTTTTCTATTTGTATTTGAACATGAGTCATGACAGTTTTTACAATTAACATTTTATTGGAGAGTCATAAATGTAGGTCTCTTTGGCCGTTAAGATTACTTAAAAAGTCCAAATAAATACGGCCTTTGTCAACACAGGCTAGTTTAAAATTGAAAAGTGACCTGCGTTTTTCTGAATAAATTACGGGATTTTTTGTGAATATTTATTAATTAAATTGTTTTTTTTAATTGTTATATTTTCTCAGATGGTAATTTTTTATTATTTTTTTAAATTATTTATTCTATAATTTTTTTTAATGAAATATTTATAATTACTTTTTTTTTATTAATGTTAATAATTTTTTAAACCGATATATTAACCGGTTTAAACCGGTTTCCAATTTTTAAAAACCGGTTTTCGAACTAAAACCTTTATTATTATAACGTTCTCTATAAGGGTTAACCGTTAACCAGTATTTATTTCGGTTACATTCCCTGTCTGTAACTAACTTTTAGTAATTTCTAATTACTGTTGAATATAAAAAGTTACAATTTTTAGGTTTTTACTGTAAAATTTTTCATATACAGCTGAAATATTCCAAAAATACCCATGTATGAGTCCAAAATTTTGGTTTTTGATTGTTGACACCCTTTAAACCCAATTTTAGGTCAGGTTTGGGTTCCTTTTTACCCATTTTAAGGTGTGACAAATTTCCAAATGTACTATACAATATGTTTAGACACTTTTCAACTCATTTTTGGGTATAAAATGCAACACATAATCATGTTTTTTAATTATGAACACCTAAATCATTGTTAAGCACTTTAAACCCATTCCAGGGTGTGAAATAACCCAAATAAACCCATTTTTAGGTAAAATTTATTGATTTTTTTGAAAAAACCAAATTGATAGTCGCTGATGCGCTGATTTCAAATTTTCAAACCGAATTTAATTATCTCTTCCCATTCCTGAGATATTTGGCCTCAAAGTTGCACCTCAAAAAAGTGTGTTTTTTGAACATATCTCTAAAATGGGTAGAGATACAGTATTAACGATTACACCAGTCGATTCTACGCGCAAAGTTACATAAAGAAATGTTTTCTCCGCGTATACGATCTTTGGAACGATTTGGTGAAAAATGAGAAAAACGAAAAAACCTGAATTTCAATTTTTCCCTTGGAAACTTTTTGTCACCAAAATTTTTTATATTCTGGACTTAAGTAAATACAGATGCGCTGATTCCAAATTTTCAAACCGATTTCAATTATCTTTTACCGTTCTCGAGATATTTGTGTTCAAAGTTAGACCTGAAAAAATCAGTTTTTCAGGAATAATTCTGAAATGGGTTCAGTTACGACTTTGGCGAGCTCACCAATCGATTCTACGGGCAAAATTACATTTTTGTACCAATTTTCAGATTTTTATTCCAAGGGATACAAATTTTATAGAGGAAAAACGAAAATCGTCAAAAATCGAAAAAAATCGCAAGGGGTTCATCAGGCGATTTTTCGATTTTCGCGATTTTCGTTTTTTTGCTCTAAAAATTGTATCCATTGGAATATTAATCTGAAAATTGGTACACTTATGTAATTTTACCCGTAGAATCGATTGGTGAAGTCGTCGAGATCGTATCTTGACCCATTTCAGGGATATTCCTGAAAAACGATTTTTTTCAGTTCCAACTTTGAACCCAAATATCTCGAGAACGGTAAGAGATAATTGAAATCGGTTTGAAAAATTGAAATCAGCGCATCTGTATTTACTTAAGTCTGAAAAATGAAAAGATTTGGACCCAAAAAGTTCTCCAGCGAAAAACTGAAATTCGGGTATTTTTCTTTTTTCTCATTTTACACCAAATCGTTCCAAAGAACATATATGCGAAGAAAACATTTCTTTATGTAACTTTGTGCGTAGAATCGACTGGTATACTCGTTGAGACTGTATCTCTACCCATTTTAGAGATATAGTCAAAAAACACACTTTTTTGAGGTGCAACTTTGAAGCCTAATATCTCAGGAATGGGAAGAGATAACTAAATTCGGTTTGAAAATTTAGAATCAGCTCATCGGCGACTATCAATTTGGACTATTTTAAAGAACCAAAATTTTTGACCGATTTTTGGATTTTTTCGGCCGTAAAATCTAAATTTTAAGGTGCAAATCTAAATATTGTTAGTTTTCATGATTAACTATGATTGTAAATTACTTGGAGATGAGAAAAGATATTAATTTTTATTTGGATATGGTTTGGAATATATTTGCGAATATAGATAACAATTATTAAAACAAAATTTCCAAATATAAGTACTTCCGGTCATCATTTTCGTTGTAGGCCCAGGTTCGTGGTCCAATTAACAACTATCAATTGTTTTACAGACATCCTTTTGTTTAGATAAAGTTCATTTGTCCTAATTATTTATTTATTAACTGTTTCTTATATTATTATTTCCACCTTCTATATACAGGGTGGCTCAATGAAAATTATCAGCGCAATTTTTGACCACTTAACATCAATTTTGCAAAAAACGCTCGAACACGTCATTTTTCATATAAAGGGGGAACACCTGAATGGATTAGTTCCAATAGCATAACTTCAACCCTATAATGGGGGTGGACTGCACCTCAAAAATTTTAAATGGAAAAGAGTGTCAAACATGACACAGTTCGAAAGGCCTTTCAATTCTCTTCTCAACAGTTTTTTTATTTTTCAAATCCGATCATTAGTTCCAGAGAAATATCGTTTAAAACAAATTTTATCAGGTGTTTAAAATTGCAATCAAGTAGGCTTAAACAAATGACAAAATCGAATATCAGTATTTTTCCCGTAACGTAGAGGGCCGAAATAATAGGATGTAACGCAATTTGTTTTTATTCAATATAATTGTAGTTACAATAATAAATGGGTTTAACCAAACAAAGTAAAAATATTTCAAGAAACTATGAAAAGCAAAATGAACATTATAATTGACTGACAGATCATAATTCTGTCATATTCTTCTTTTTTCATATGTCATCCGATCTCGACGTTACATCCTCCCCCTCTGGGCCACGATAGACGCCCTCGTGCGTGGACCAGGATCTGGTGGTTGTGATGAGGTTATTTTCTTTGGTCGGCCCCTATTTCTCTTCGGTACTAAAACTACTGGTGCACCCCAGGGACTTTCACAGTCTTCAATTATCTCATCACGTATCATTTTTTCCAACTCATTTTTCAGTAGTTCCTTTTTGAAGGCTGACAAATGGTAGGGTGGTAGATATATGGGTTGGTGATCACCTGTATCGATTACGTGTTCTGCATACTTTGTAGGTTCTCCCCCTATTGCGAAGGTACTTTTATTCTTAGTCAACAGTGTGTTCAATTGTTCCCTCTGACCCTTGCTTAACTGTTTTCCTTCGTCATCACGGAGTTCCAAGTTACTTAAGTTAACTTCATTAATTTGTGTACATTTTGTTACTATTGATTGATTGTGGTACGAGAAGATTTCTTCTGGTTTATCTTGGAAATACCAAATTCTTTGCCCAGGGTCAAGAACAATTCCTGTATCTTCAAGAAAATCTATGCCTAACAACGTTCTATTGTTTTCTAGCTCTGGAAAAGCTATAAGTGTGGTTGGCACAGTTCTGCCTGCAACTTCAATGTTTACATTAGTTTTTCCTACCTCTTCAGTTTTCGTTATTCCATCTGCGTAAGCTATTCGAATACTGTCTGTCAAAAAGTTACATCCTTTGTTTAACAAAATTTTATACAGCTCGTGACCCGCGACACTTGCTTGAGATCCGGAATCTGCACATGCAATTCCTTTTGCTCCTAATATCGTAATTGGAATCATTGGTCTGCTACGTACATCGCTACTTTTATTTAAAAGAGACGTGTGGCAAAATTCTACAGAATGAGTAACAATATCTTTGTCCTTTGATATATTAGCGTTCCTGCAATTAGTACATTTAGATCTTACGACACCAAATGCTCCGCATCCGTAGCATGCAATACTGGAAGAATTTTGAGCTTTTCTTTGAGATTCAGTTTCTTGTTTCATGTTGGCGTTTGGAATTTTATTTGCATTTTCCTTGTTCCGACAATCATCAACGACATGACCAAACTTTTTACAAAATGTGCATCGCGGTCTATCTTTACGATGTTGAAAAAGTTTTTTTGAATTATCTTCTTTATTTTCTATTTTAATTTTAGAATTCGATTTCGCTTCTAGTAATGAGTTTTCTACTTCACGTGCAGCTTCTAATAGATCTTTGAAGGTCTTAAATTTATCTCGTAAAATCCTTTTCCTGATTCGTCGATTAAGTAATCCGTATACCATATCGAGTTGAATTTTTTCCGACAAGCTATCCGGAATATTTGCTAACAGTGCTCGAGCTTTACAAACGAATAGATCAGTGGACGTATTATCATCCTGTTCCATACTGAACAATTCGCGATATACTTTGAAAGCTGGTTTCTTTCTCCCGTAAGTATCACGCAATGCTTGGACAGCTTCTTCCCAAGATTTTACACTGGACTTAACGCCTTGCCACCAAGATGACGCCATACCATGTAGTAGCATAGGTAATCCCCGTAACGCGTTGTCATTTGTAACATTTGCACAATCTTTAAAAATTTCGACTGCATCGATAAACGCTTCGACATCTGATTCTGATGACGCATCAAATCGCACATTGCATTTTACGAAATTTCCAGATTTCGCGTGATTACTACTACACATACTTGTATTTGATGTTGCATTTAAGCCAGTTTGTTGTAAACTTACTATTAGTTGATTTAGTTGTTCGGTGGTTAAAGTGATGAAAGACGGGTTACTGTTGCTTTCTGTCGCGTTATTTTGGTCAACCATTTTGGCTTCGTCGTTCTTTTTTCTGCTTCGTGTCTTCTTTTCTTGGACTAGTGTGTTCATCAAAAGGGATTTCCACTTTCGTTCACACTATTTTACTCACAGAAATTATTAATTTCACTTTTTTGTTTGGTCCCACGTTTGGGCGCCAATTTGTAACGCAATTTGTTTTTATTCAATATAATTGTAGTTACAATAATAAATGGGTTTAACCAAACAAAGTTAAAATATTTCAAGAAACTATGAAAAGCAAAATGAACATTATAATTGACTGACAGATCATAATTCTGTCATATTCTTCTTTTTTCATATGTCATCCGATCTCGACGTTACAAGGATAATATACTTTTATAATCTCGTAAATAATACAGTCACAGATGTAAAAGGAATAATAAAAGTTAATATATAAGACACAAACTAATAGCACTTTAAAAGTATACAACTTAAGTGTACTATTACTCAAGATCACGCCCGTTGTATTCTTCAAAATGTTCCATGTCGATTATCTTTTGTTTTCTGCTAAAATATTTTAGAAGTAACTCGTGTTTGGTATTAAATGAAAGGATTATTTAATGAGGGCTGGCGTCTAGAAATGACAAAAAAATTCCTTGTCGAATGTCTTTTGTTTTTAGCTAAAATATTTCAAAAGTAAGTCGTGCTTGGTATCAAATGTAAATACTCGACTATGTTTGGCGTGCAAAAATGTCAAAAATCATGTCAACAGGCTTTTGTTTCTGGAGAAAAGTTGTCAGAAGTACGTCGTATTTGGTAATAAATGTAAATAAAAAATGACAAATAATTACCATGTCAATCAGCTTTTGTTTTTGGCAAAAAGTTGTCAGAAGTATGCAGGGCATGTAACCGGTTAAAAAAACCGGTTAATAAAAACCGGTAACCGATATTTTGAACAAAAATTGCGAACTTTAACCGTAATTTTAACCGATATTTTTCAGGTCAAAAATACCGGTAACCGTTAACCAAAAAAAAAATTAACTGGTTTTAGCGAACATTAACCTTTATTTTAATATCATTTAGCGAGGAAAAATTTTAATATATTTTTTTTATATCTGTGTTTTCTATTTGTATTTGAACATGAGTCATCACAGTTTTTACAATTAACATTTTATTGGAGAGTCATAAATGTAGGTAGTTTCTTTGGCCGTTAAGGTTACTTAAAAAGTCCCAAATAAATACGGCCTTTGTCAACACAGGCAAGTTTAAAATTGAAAAGTGACCTGCGTTTTTCTGAATATATTACGGGAATTTTTGTAAATTTTCATTAATTAAATTGCTTTTTTTTAATTGTGATATTTTTCTCAGATGATATTTTTAAAAAAAAAATTCAATTAATTATTCTCTGTTTTTTTAATCAAATTTTTATAATTAATTTGTTTTAATTAATTTTAATTATTTTTTTAACCGATATATTAACCGGTTTAAACCGGTTTCCAATTTTCAAAAACCGGTTTTCGAACTAAAACCGTTATTATTATAACGTTCTCTATAAGGGTTAACCGTTAACCAGTATTTTTTTCGGTTACATGCCCTGCTTAAAAGACACGACAAAATTTAACATTGAAAAATCAAGACAATTTAAAAAGTTAAGCAGAAAAAAAACGGGCAGCAAATAAAAATATTGCTTTCCTCGAGTGGTTCGGAACCCATTTTAAAGACAGTTTTAGATTAGCCTAATGGACAATATATAGTACAAGAAATGGTACAATATCTTGATCTAAAGGTGTTAGATTTTGACAAAGTTTTGTATGATACTAATGCAATTTCTTGTAGAATATATTGGCTCTGACAAGCAAAATTAACCATAAATTCATTTACATTTAAAGTTTGCAACACTTACAACTTTGCCAGTAGTAACACTAAGTTTTCTATAACCACACTACATACAATAATAACAAATAAACGTTAGAAACGCCTGAAATCACAAAATTCTTATATACGCATGATTACAGCCAAATTGCCTGACAGATTGTATGAAAAATAGAACGTGTTCTGGTTTTTCAACACCTTTATGATCGTATACAATATTTCAACCAATTTGTAATTTGATACTAGCCAATTTAAATTATACCAAAACTGATGCAACATCTTGTACAATTAATTTAAATCTAAAACGGCTTTAAGATGTCTTGAAACAAATGAAATTCTCATTTTGACGTTCCTTAATGGTATAATGGGATATTATTATCTAGAAAACTATATATTTAAAAGACTACTTTTAGCAGAGATTACAGAAAAAATAATAATCTTATTATCTTGTTAATTTATTTTGACCTATATTATAAAATTCCTCTTTTATGTCCTAACAATCCCCATACAAGATCAAATCAAAGAAGTTTGTCATGCTTAACATGATGAAAAATTTACCCACACACGATCAAACCTGTTTGTACGTTGCCAATGCAATATATCAAGCTTATTAACTATCTAACATTTATCACGTGTGAAATGGGGGGTTCCTTTCCCGAAGTTACTAACTATTTATCAAATAATGTGGTTCCAAACTACAATGAAACAGAAAATTATACTAATAAGGGCCGAATTCACCATTCAACTGATTAACTCTAACCATTAAAAAAATCAATAATCAACTGAACCGTCGCATTCCTTTAATCCACTTGATTTGATCCTCGTTTTGACATATGTATTTATGTAAACAAAATTTTGGCTGTTAACAACAATCTAACATTATTGTAATATTCACATATCTAAATGAATCGATGTAAGTTTTCCCTGTTTGTCAACAAAACATGACAGAAAGTTTAATTCGCTCTCATAAAATTATATGAACCAATGAACTGTCAAACACTAACAAAACTGTGAATAAAGTTAGTGAATTAGAACAAATGTTGATCTACCGATAAGCTTGATTCTTGAATCAGTTGATCAATAATTAGTGGCCTAATTCTGAATTCGGTTGTAAGAGCAGGAGGAAATCAACAAACATTTTCCAACATTTTCATATTAGGTTTTTTTACTGTTGCAGCATATATGTACTTTTACGAGTTATATTAGATATTTTTATATATTTTATGAGTTAATCCTGTTGCTAAAATCTTATGTAAATTATGCAAAGAACACGCCTTTTCAAATTGTAATTCAGAAAGTGTGATTTGTAAAGCAGAACTTAGAATGAAATCCAGATTAATAAGATGTATTTCAGAAGGGGAGAAATTAAATTCAAAATAGTCAAATGTAAATTAGAAAGCATAATATATAATTTAGATTCAATTCTAGAGGTTATGTTTTCTGAATTAGGATTGACAAAACTGAATTAATAATTTCAGAATTACAACTGAGTAATACAGTTGGTAAATCTGAAATGCAGTTGACGCTTTCTGAAATACAATTAGAAAAGGTGTTATACGTATTATTTACATTAGGTAGTATAGTGTGTTATGTTTTAGTTTCCGCAGTTATTTACGACGCAGTTACGTCTACTTTCGTAAGTGGTCGTCTGAAAACATTTTAACGTGCATTCTCTACCTGCTAAGTAGAGCGAATCTTCCAATTTGCATTTTGTATTGTGTGTTAAAAGGGTTTAACATAATTATAACTTGACCAAAATATTTTCCCAAAGTAATTTGCTTACAAATTCTGATCCCTGTCATTAAAGATATAATCTTCTTAGTATATTATAATACTCATCGTAGGTGTCGTGTCAAGTTTTATGTGTTTATTTTTTATGTGTGTGTCTTCTTTTACGTTTTGCATGTTGCATTTTATTCATAATTAATGAGTAAATACACTCAAGTAATAAGGAACATTAACGCGAGACGCAAATAAGCTAAGGCAAATAATTGAAAAGTGTTACAAGTTCACTTCATAACTTTAATCATACGTCTCTGACAAGTAAGCACAATCTAGTTAGCTGAGCATTGTATTTGCCTTGCTTAATTGACATATCTCATGACTCTAATCGTTTTCGACTAACAGTTTATACCTATTATAGTTATGAAACGCAGTTTCTCTTGTATTTAAAACTAAAGTTCAACATCCTGTATACTGCACTAATAGCGGATAAATGCATTTTAATTGACACCAAATGGGTATTCTTATAAATCTTCGTTTATATAAAAGGATAAAGCAATGGTAACAAGTACCATATACATAATGACAGAGGCGAACTGGCAATGTTTCGGCCCAACCCAAATAGAAATTTTATAAAGTAAAAATAAATTCTATCTCTTGTTGCGATAAATCAAGTCATTTTGCATTCGAATGCATTTCTTTATTAGTTTCGTAATTTTCTACTGGTGATTGTATTGTTAGGGGAATTAATGTTACTTGGAAATAACCTTTTCCCAGACTTCTTTCCCTAAGTCAAAAATCCTCTATCTTTTTTTTTCTAACGTATGGGATTTAAAAATTTTCAATTTTTCTATTATTTTGCTTATTTCATTCAGGAGCGACACATTTTAATGACATGAATGAATTATCTTCAGTAGATTATTAGTTCTTTGGATTGCTGAACCAAGTTTCAGATAATTAGTTCAAATCATTAGAACGCGTCACTCAAAGGATGAAATTGGTAAAATAACAGAAAATATCTATACTCAAACCAACTAGTCTCCGTACACAAATCTTTACACTTTGCTTTCGAAATTTATAAACCACTCTAAAACCTTTTGGAACTCAGTCATTTTTGCAGAGAAACCAAAACAAACCTTTTTGAATTAGATGGACGAATTATTGTTTGGAAAAGGTAGAATGAATAAATGAAAACAAAAAAATTACGCCCAAGTGTGAAATATCGAAGAGGTTCTATGCTTGTAGATAATGATCCCAAATATACTACTCGTAAACTGCTACAATAGTTATTGTACAATTGTAGAAAACAATTAAAAACGCCTCCGCAGTCTCCAGATAAGAATCCCATTGAACATCTCTGCGATTTATTTAAAAAATGTGTAAAACAAGACGCCCAAAGAATATAAAAGAACTATTACATTTATAGTAGAAGAAAGGGGTAATATTGACTCCCAAATGCCGAGTAAATTAGTAAAAAGTATAACAAACCGTTTAAAGGAAGTAATTCTAATGAATGGCGGTCCAAAAAATCATTGATTCTATATAATTTACAGTTGTATGGAGAGTAAATTGGCGTACTTTAGTTAGGAAACGTCATTTTTGTTTGAGATCTTTATCATGTATAAAACGATCGTAGCGCTAGCGTATCCTATTGAAATTTCAAACGTTATCACCAACTAACAAACAATTCCCTGAATTTTGAAATAGGACCATAACAGACACGATATAAATAAAACTAATTACTAATTTTGTAATAGTTAATTTTATGTTCGACGTTTTGGTCACTTCGTTTTCTGTCGTTTTGGTCACTTCGTTTTCTGTCGTTTACCAAATTTCCTACCCACAAGATAAAATGACAAAAATTATGAACCCGTTTTTAATATACCATTAAAGTTGTAAATACTCCTTAAAAATACGATGACCGGTCTACAGGAAAATTTTGATTTATGAAATGAATTCGAATCCTCTGTTTGGACATCGTAATTAATTAAAGTTAATAGGCTAAAAATTTATGGTAAGTTATTTATGCTTAAATTCCTGTAAGTTTATTTGTGTCCATTTTTTGTCTTGTTTACGGTTGGACAAAATATTTAATGCAGAAATTATTTAAATGAATCTATAAATATGAATAAACTACGGTTTAATTACAATAACTTTCAGAAATATTTGAATCATTTTCTGCGAAGGAAATTAATTAACAATGGTGAATATATAATGCAAGCCGTTGGAGCTCACGGCAATTTCACAAGGAACGTTCGAAGAGTGTTAAGTACAGTTCTATTTACTGTAGATCAATGGAATAGATGACCAATTTTTCAATTTTATGTAAGTGATAGCTTGCAAAAACACTATACATCTGAATGAAAATACGATGATATCTATTAAAAGCGTGAGAGGTGAAACAAAGTGGACAGAGACGGAAGAGCTGGTGTGAGTGAAATAGCAACAAGAATGGGTGATATTTTTGCTACGCCTTCAAATTTAACCAATCAGCGTTTGCACTTAATGTACGTCACATAGAGGCGCAGATAATTTTTTCTGTGGGAGTTTTCAAATACAAAGTATTCGTTTTAAGTGACACACTATTGCAATCTCGAGAACTATAAGAGGTACTGGGTTGGTTGAATTAGCTATCAATTTCTGTATTAAAAGACTATTTTAATTTATTTTCTGCGACTAGCTTCATCCTTTCCAAGTTGGTTTATTTTATACTGATGAAATATTAAACAGTAGTACTTTATTATAAAATAAAGAAAACTCAATTCCAGGACGAAGGGTCACTGTATTCTACCTTACCGTGTCAGGTCTTATTATGATGTTTTCTCTTATTTTTCCGACAGTTTACAGGCTAATACTCTTTTTTGAGCAACATTTGCATGCTTTCTTCTTCATAGGTAAGTTCCAAATTTATTTCGCATATTTTTAACAAACTCGAGCAACTCATCATAAAGATCAATAACTTCAATAAAGCTCACATAGATTTTCCATATTTTTTTACGTTTCATCGGATTACAAATTCCTTTCGCTTCGACTGAAGCGATAATTTTTTTAGAATCTTTTTAGTTTAAATTGTATCATAAAATCGTGTGCTATGAATCTATGTATTTAAATCGCACATTTTAAAATAAAATCTTTTCTCTTTGTAGTTGTATATGATATCAATTTGTACAACCAAATTTAAAGTCGTCCAATCAATTGTTTTCTACTTAGAATTTAAAATAAATAAATACATAATTCGGAATCAGCAGAACAAAAAATGAGTACATTTCATAGAGATGATATATTAACAATAATATAGAATTAACATGCATTATATAATAAATATATATTTTTTACTTTAATAAATAACCTAATTTATTTAACGTAAATTAATAAATGCTTGTTGATAAATATTTATTTTTTTCATAAATAAATGTACTTTCTGTAATTCAGAAGTTTTTTTCATTAAAATTCTATTATGGTCTACCCCATTGTTACCAAAATTTAATAACATTTTTACAGATTGTTGTACAAACTCGAGAAATTTAACTCAAAACGATATCTTTCCTTACGTATACGTCAAAAGTAAAATTGTATTCTAGGGATCCTTATTTCGTCATATAGGTAATAAGAGCTATGAATTTATCAGTAAAATTTACGAAAAGTTGCATTACAGACAGACAAAAGAATGTGAAAAATCTGCAAAGGAAATTAATTAACAATGGTGAATAAATAATGCAAGCCGTTAGGGCTCTGGGCAATTTCACGAGAAACGTCGAAAGATGTGAATAAAAGGTGTAATAACACACATAGTCCAGACATCCACGACAGGTAATAGTTATCCTGACTAGCCACGACATATGTTAAAGCGATAAAACAACAATTTATCCAGAGTTGTTACCATTTATTAGTCTTAACAACCTCTCGCCTAGGGAGCATTCTTCTCACAACCATAAATTTCATCCTTATAGTTATTACGGAATTATACAAATAGTAGCTATTGTCTCTACAAGAATTTCTCTGCTCTTGCTGCAAGGCTTTTAATATAGTTGTTCAAATGTAAATCTTCCTAATTAAAAAGATAAAATTGAATAAGAGCTTTCAGTTCTTAATATATGGACTTCGGATGCATAATTTTGGATCATTAGTATCTGTCAAAGGTGTAGCCATAAGGAAAAATATCTCTGTAAAAAATTCAATTAGACATTCTTTAGTAAAAACTCACTAATCTACTACATACTGTGTATAATCCCTGTGATATTCACGTTTTTCTCTATGTTCAATTTATTATTTTATTACCACATATACTCTTATCATGGCATATTTTATATTCATAATGATTTTAAGAAAATCTACAAAAAAAATTATTATCATGACTTTGAATAATGTAGACGTTGTAAATGAACTTACCTAACAATAGGATTTTTTAAAACAAATTTTATATAAATATAAAATAGTTATTTGTATCACTAGTCTAGAAACTAAACTTTTGCGAGCAAATAATGCGAGATCTCGCAAAAGTTTCTTGACGTGTGATGCACAAGATTTTTTGCACCGATGACACTTTTAATTTATTAAAGAAACACTATTACTACTTAAAACTTTATACACTATAGGTTTTTATGCCAGTAACATTTTCGTTTCACATGGATATATAAACAATTCATTTGTTTTATTCAAAAAAAATTTGTGACATTCTTTGTTACCTAAAAAAAACGAATGTGTATTGCTATTTTCTACAATTAGCGTAATTATAATCATACAAAACAAGTATAATATAAATTTAAATCAAAAATAGTTGTGTTAATTAACATTTTACATTTACAATAAAATAAAATTAAAAATTTTGACAGAATTTAATGCTAAAATATATAAGTGGCATCCCTACATTTTGCTGGCCTGGGGCGACAATCGGAGAATTTCTGGACAATTTTGAGTTCTGTAATACTAGTCATAATGGGGCGGAGGCGCCAAAATATATTGAAAATATTATTTTAATTTGTTTTTCAATCGGACGGAAACTGACTCCTTTAGTTTTATTATTGTTTTCTCGTAGTAAAAGTAACTTCCCGGACTTCTATAGTGTTGCTGGCCTCAGCTATGGCTCGTTAAGCAATTTTCACCATCCTCCGGAAATTTATCACTTTTCCCACTAGATACACAATATAGGTACTGTTATAATATTTCTATAAATATTATTTGCTAAAACAGTAGGTCAAATTCTATATCAATTTTTTTCGTCGATAATTTTTTTCCTGTGTTTTTTCCAGAAATCAGTCACCCTGACGTAGGAAAAGTGAATTTATCGAACTATGGATGCTAAACTCGTCTCACAATTGTCTACTATAGTTCAGGAAGATATTACTTTATACTTTTCCTAATTACATAATATACTATTCTTTGCTGTAGATGTAGAGATCATATTTCAGAAGCGATCAAAAAGGAATTATGTTTGATTAATACCTAGTTATTCAACATGAGTCCTAAACATCATAATAATGTCTTTGTTATATAAATAACTATTAATTATGTCTTTTATTTGAAAGGATTAATGGATTATTGGTAATATAATATCTTCTGGCTGATTTGAAAAACTTTTGAAATCTAAAGGTGTAGGTAAGTAGATATAACCAACTGACTAAAAAGATTTATTTTGCGGTTTCATAGAATTAATACTTTCATAACATAAACATTCTTGAAATAATCATATCTCTTTGTCTGAAATGACATGTAATCTTTGACTACGAATTTAGTACATAGTCAGTTCATATAGTACATGTTTTAAAGCCAATTTACAACAGTTGACAGTTACTACGAATTTATATATAGAGAGTTATATTCAATAATATTTAAAAATTCAAATGTATTTACTTCCGCCATTTCAAATGAGAATATTGAGAAACCGAAAAAAATCGATAAAAAATACTTATTATTTTATTAAGTTTTAACTTCTTGATTTTCAAATTAAGATTTCAGGCACCAAGCCCTATTAAAATATTCATTTAATAATTATTACTAAACAAGACAATAAATTTAGCGGTACATTTACAAATGTAGGTTTTGTGTTTTGAAATTAATATATGCCCAATTATAATAATTTCATTTTCTAGTAATGTATATTAGAATCAATCTGATGTGCTCAATACATAATCTTACATCATTTCTATTATGCATCACCGTAGATAAATTAAACAACTTTTACCAATTTATTAGAATTTTTATTGAGTTTTAAAAACTGCTATCTTAATTTATACATTTTTAAATTAATATTAATCGTGATTTTTTTGCTAGAAATAAGAAAATAATTAAGTAGTTGTCTTTAACTGTAAAGAGTTATTTATTATTTAAAGGTTAAATAAGTTTGTGTCAATTATAATTGAATTTACAGATAAATATTTATATTCATTTTATTAAAACTGATACGAAATTACAAAATTGTAACGAACGGGTATATATCATGTCAAAATGTAATGTTACAAGTACCATTCGCGAAAATCCGTTAAAATCTCGAATGTCAAATAAAAATAGTATGATTACTGTTTTATGTAGGAGAAGGTCCGTAAAATTTGGAAGTGTCAAGTAAATTATTATTTACTGTTCAATGATTATTAGCAGAAGATAATTTGATCTTCACGGGTCGTTGTATACAGGTGTTCAAAAACTTAGGACAAAAAATTAAACGGTATATACTGTGTGACATGCTGATCACGAAAGAATTTTTTTTAAATTTGCAAAGTTAAGAGTAGTTGAAGTAAACATTTTTTGGACCACTGGATTAGTTATTAATTATACAATAAATATTAAGACATTTATTAATATTAGATATTATGTAAACAAATACTTTCATTGTAGAAGATTTGAAAAAATTATTAAAAATAACTACTGACCAGCGAAAAAAAAAGTTTGCATGAAATACGATGCAGTTGTTTTGCGAATATTAAAAAAATTCTTTTTGTTTTAGAATCAACACGTCGTACAGTGTAAACCCTTTATTTTTTGGGCAACATTCTGTATATACATACGTCAAAAGTAAAATTGGATTTTAAGATAGTTATTTATTCATAAGTAATGTAAAAGGAACCATGAATTTATTATAATTAATATAACAAGATCCATGAATTTATTGGAAAAATTTACGAATTGTTGTTGCCTTGTAAACAGACAAACGAGTGTCAAAAATGACATTTCGATCACGACTGCGAAGCTGAAGTGATTTAACAATTTATGATCAGAGTTGTCGTTACTTCGCAGGAATTATGAGTAAATTTTACCAATTAAATTCATAGCTCGAATTATATTCGATGGATTATTTCATGAATGACAACATTTCAAAATAACACAATATAACCATGATGATCCTACTGTGGTTTTATCAATTTTATTTTGCTGAAAAACTGCCTACTTCCCTTTCCTAAATGAAGCATTCTGATTTCGTGAAAATGACGTGTGTGAAATAATTATGGAGAAATTTGATTAAAAATAATACCTGTTTTATCTACTAGGAGGTAAAAAACAAAGTACAGAATTAGTTGGCATTTAATGTCTTCTGAAGATGGTTGTGGATTGGAGTGATTATTTTAAGTAGGCGACATATCTTGTTTTAGAAGTGATATTTTAGAAAACAAGTCTTGTTTGTTGCATATCGCTTGAGCCTAATAATTCCTTCATACCGAATACGGTTGCAATTAAAAGAGGCACAATAAATCCATACGATTGAAACTCTACCCTAGTACGAGTAGTACCGCAGTCTTATCTGAGATTACCCGATCTGCGCAGTATTTTAATGCAGAAACGCAATAAATATCCCGAGTAATGAGACTAATTTATGTGGAAGAGCATCTGATTTGCATAGAAGATCTCTGGCGACAGTCCCTCATTCACGATTGTTCGCAGTCTTCCAGTAATTAGCTTTTAATTGACATGTAGATTAACTGAAAATGTTCGCCTGTCACTTTGTAGCTGTAAAATCTCTCTGGGAGGTTCGCGTATAAAACACTAAGTAAAAATATCTACACGTTCGATAAGTTCATTTGTACTTCACCATATTTGACGTGAAACAATAAATATACAAGCGCTAATGAAGCAAATAAATCCAAACAACTAAATCCCACTGGGAGAGAAATGCGTTCGTGTATTATTTCAGAAAATGAGAAAGTTTCATTTGATAACGTATGCCTTAAATAGATTTTTCCTTTTATCAAAAAAGTTAGCCTTACAAGACTTAAGAGGATAATTAATTCTTCTGATTATGTTCCACGAGTATCTTACGTTATCTCTTTTAATTTCTCTAATATTGGTTCTTACATATAAGTTAGATATTACCGAAATAAATACATTAGAGCTTAGGTATTTCAGGTCCTTATGTCACAGGTGATGGACGATTTTAAATATACCGAACAGGTTTTAATGAAAATGCATGAAAATTTTTGAACTTTTAAATTTCAGTCATTCGCTTGCCACTAAAGGAAAAGGTAGAAGTTGAATAAAAAAAATATAAAATAAATTGTACTCTTAAGGGACGTAAAAGTAATTCTCATTTGGTACCACAAAAGGGTAACTTTAACCAGAGGAATAATATTCCGCAGTAACTATCAAAAATTTTTCTCGATAGAATAAAGGAAAAGGTTGAGCGTAAATAAATTAGGGAATATGGTTTTCAACAGTGACGATGCCAGTTAATTTTATTTGGGTGGGTGCAGGCCGGTCAGACATTTTTTATGGTGGGCATTCAAAGTATTAAACCAATATTTTTATTAATAAATATAACAAAAAAATAAAACAATTCTGCCTGTTACCTTAACCATCGATTAATATAAAAATAACTCATCGAAAAACTATTAGCTAAAATCTTAGCGTGCCATTTCAGAAGTCATCTCGTGCCACTTAATGGCACCTCATACCGTTGGTTGCCGACCGCTGATATGTCATTTCATCCAAGATAATCATAATACCATCCCAAACATTCCCCTTTGATACATTATGATTACTCTTCATCGTAACGTACGGGTACCCATCACCGTGTAAGTGTTGTGCGGTTGAAGCTGCATATATCATGTATCATCACGTTCGTGTGGGTGCGTCGCCAGAAGCGTGGAATCTTCCGATTCCGACACCCGCGACAAGATCTGAGATGCGCCCACGCTCCGTCAATCACCAGGCACGCAATGCCGCGTGTGGGCTTAGCGCCAATTAATGCGAGAGGAATTCATCACCAGCCAGATAACCAATCAATCTGCAGCTCTCTTGGGCAATCCGGAATCGTGGAAGGTGTCGGCATGAAATGACAAAATGTGGAATATGATGGTCTCTCTAGGTTTACTTTAAAGTTTCAAGTAGCTGCTATGGATTCTCTACTTTTATAGGTTGTCGAATTAATAATTAGGGCTTTCCATCAATCTACAGCTGCGTTCGCTCAGATCTCTTGGGCAATCCGGAATCGTGGAAAGTGTAATATGAGGGTCTCTTGTAGGAATAGCTCTTATTAGGTTTACTTATAAGTTTCATGTTGCTTGTAGCTGCTTTGAAATCTCTAATTTCTTAGGTTGTCGAATTAATAATTAGGGCTTTCCGACAGATAGCTAACGTCCGATAAACTAATCCGATAGTTTAACCGAGAGATATGTTTTCTTATCCGTCGGTTACACAAGACTTCTCTGTCGGATAGCAAGAGAAATTCATCACCGCGCAGATAACCAATCAATCTACAGCTGCGTCGATCTCTTGGGTAATCCGGAATCGTGGATGGTGTCGGCACCAGATGACAAAATGTGTATCATGAGGGTCTCTCGTACAAAAAGCTATTTTTAGGTTTACTTTAAAGTTGCAAGTAGCTGCTATGAATTCTCTACTTTCAGAAGTCCTTCCAGTAGATAGTTAACGTCAGGTAAACTTATCTAATACTTTTACCGAGAGACTTATTTTCGGATATATTTAATGTCATCCTTTGTTTAATCAAGAGTTATCCGCTGGATCTGGAACTTATTTAGAGGTATTTTCTTAAAACTTTCAAATCGCTGCGTTACTTAGGACTGATTTTTTCATCTCCTGATGAAATCTTATTCGGTAGATTAACCAACATATCGTGTTTTATATATCGTTTAATAACACTTATGTGTCGGGTAACTTAAACCGAAGCTGAAAAGATGCATATTTATCCGCTGGATTCGGAAATTATCTGAAGGTATAAAGACTTGCCCTTTGTATTAATCTGTCAGTCTGTGAAAGTAGAGACTTAGGACTAATCTTTCCACCTCTGGATAAAGAAGTTTCGGATATCTAACTGTCGGATAAACTTACACAGATATATTTTCTTATCCGTCGGTTAAAGAAGATTTATATGTTGGTTAACTTTAGTCTAAAGTAGAAAGATGCATTTATAAAATTATTCTTCATGTTACTAAGTAGAATTCGGAACTTATATAGAAAAGCTGATCCTTAATATTATTTCGACAATATGTACTTTTTGAAAAATGAAAAAAAAATCTTTTTGAAATTGTTTTAGTATAATTTACATTTAATTTTTATTAACAGTCTTTGTAGCCAAAATTTCTGCGAATTGGGACGAAAACATTGAAGACATTTCGAGATTTTAACGAAAGTTCAGAAATTGATTTCTTTACATTATGTTTTTATTGATTTTAAAGTGATGTATGTTAGTCCATGTGGAGATACGTGAATAAATTCAGCTTATCGTATTGTTAATACGGTACATAAATATTTCTCAAATGGAAGTGGAAGTTTTCTCTTGTTTTTGGTAAATATTTTCTGGGAGAAATTTAGAAAATTTCTGTAAAATATTTAAATAATAATTTTTATTTGTTAAAATTTAAAGTTACATAAACTACATGTTTAATTTAAAAACAAATTTTGTTTAAATTTTGTACAATATTCAAAAAAAAATAGTAAGAAGATCTGTGTTCGTTGCTATATCACGCATCGAAGTCTCCTAGAGAAATAAGATTAATTTTGCTAAGTTCCGCCCTACAGTCATTTTCATATTTACTTTGATTAATTACACGTGATTTATAATTATTTATTACAGAAGAATATTATATAGCAAATAATTTTGAACTAAAGACATATGTTTATGATGTTTATCATACATTATTTTTTCTAGAATCACTGTTAAAAATATTCTATTTAATGTTTGTTTTTCGAGTTACAAATGTTATTTTAAAACAGTAGTGCTAAAAGTGAATTTACATGATTACCCTTTTGAAAAACTAAATAAATAGTTGGTAACTTTTAGCACTTAAGAGCTTAACTTTAAAAAAAATCATAGAAAAAGCAATGATTAACAGCTAATAAGCGGTATAGAAATGTTACAAGCTGTTGAAAGATTTTATGGTGAGAAATAAAATTAGAAATATTTGTTTATAATTGAATTTGTAATAAAATTGTAAATTGAATAGCTTTTCTTAGATATGACGATGTACACATATGTCGAAGGTTGTAAAATGTCATCCAAGCATTTACATTTACATGAAGAATTAGCTAATTTCCGTAATACTTTCTTAGAACCATGTCAATTATACGCTTTTTGTGCGGGAATCTTTATTTATGACTTTAATCAATCATATATTATCAGATGGCTTAAACAGTCTTGTTAATATTCAGAACATGCAACAGCCTACAATTATTTTATTAATGTAATAAGGATACGCGAAGCAATGAGACAAGACTCACAGATAAACATCTTAACAAGCCGAGCGGAAAGCAAATAGAACAACATGGAATTAATAACTGATTGCAACAATTAATTTACATAGATTGCAACAAAGAAAATACTACAGCTGTAGACATTGCACAAAAATTAATTACTTTTCTCTACGACGTTCTCATCGCAAAGTCAACTAATGGACAAAAAATCTAATACCAAGTCAATTTAATGTCACATAAAAGTCATCCTGTTCAGAGCTGTCTACAACTCGTTTAAGTACTTGTAGAAAGCGTAATTGTTTGTGAAAAAGGAAAAATTAAAAACTAGTTCCAAGAGAGTTTGTCAATCCTCGTCGGCCATTGTTTGAATATGTTCGGATCTGACGCTTTTTGATGGTGTTTTATTAAAAGATAAAAGGTAACGTTCATTCCTGCTGTTATGCAAACTAATGGTATATATTTTAAACATTTTTTATATTTTGCATCTATAGCTGTAACAGCATCTAAATGAGTTCTTTTAAAGCCCATTCGAGTTCTGTCATTATAGTACTGTATAATTTATTTTTAGCGCCTCCGTCCCATTATGACTAGTGTTATAGATCTCAAAAGCGTCCAGAAACTCTCTGTTTGCCAACTTAAATATTTTAGCATTACATTCTGTCAAATTTTTAAATTTTATTTTATTGGAAATGTAAAACGTTAATTAAAACAATTATTTTTGATTTATTGTTCATATTATACTCGTCTTGTATGATAATGATTACTTAACTGTTGAAAAATATTAATTGACATTCATTTTATTTTTTAGGTTAGAACAAATGTCACTAATTTTTTTGAATAAAACAAGTGAATTGTTTATATATCCATGTGAACCGAAGATGTGTCTGACACAAAACCTGTATTGTATAACATTTTAAGTAGTAATAATATTCCTTTAATAAATTAAAAATGTAATCGGCGCAAAAAAATCTTGTGTATCACACGCCAAGAAACTCTTTTACGATATCTCGCATTATTTGCAAAATAAGCTCACTCTCGCAAAAATTTAGTTTCTGGACTAGTGATACAATAGTTATTTGTATCATTGCAAAAAAGTTTCTGGGCGTGTGATACACAAGATTTTTGCGCCGATTTTATTAAAGAAATATTATTAGATTACTATTTAAATTTTATAAACTATAGGTCTTTATGTCAGAAACATTATCGGTTTTAGGCCTAGAAAAAGACAGTTTCTGGACAATTTTGAGTTCTGTAATACAAGTCATAATGAAACGGAGGCGCGGAAATAACTATTTAAGGTTCAAATGTATTTTCAATCGTGACATTATTCGAAGAGAGGGACCAAATTAGATGACAATTATAGTATATTAAATATTAAGAACGGTAGACATTTTATATTAATTATTATATATATTATAAGTCACCTGGGAAAAGTTCAGCTCACGAGGCCGTTAGGCCGTGTGTAGTATTTTTTCAAGTGACTTAGGTAATTAAGACACGTGTGCCATACAACATTTTATCCAACACATTTTAATCATTGATATAAAATACGTATAAGATTTTTGACAGATGGAATTTCGAAATGACATTTAGGAACAATATAGTGTAGAGAAGGTTTTATAACGTGGTTACTATGATACGAACCAAAAAACAGTGAGCTAATATATTTAGTTCACTAGTGACTTATGACCTTCTTTATTTATCTAAAAACAGCATACTTATATCGTTATAATTACACGGTGTTGGATAAAATATATTATTAAAATAACGTCATTTAGCCACGCGTGAACGAAATAATTGTACTATATTTTATTAGTATAATGTAACATTGTTAATAATATGTCGTATTTGAATATAAAATGTAATTTGAAAAACATGGAAAGCCATGATTCCTTTGCTGGTGTGGACGATGTATTGTTTTCTCTCTGAAAATCTCCGTACATATGCGAGACGAGCGAAAACTCGCTAAGCAGTATTTCCACAACTAGTAGAATCGTGTTTACTATGTGAAGTACATGCACAAACAATATCTCCCATAATACATATTTATAAAAACAGCTTTTAGTTGCAAAGAACACTCTGGTGGAAATGTACAAACAGTGCGCTGCTTGAAGGTTGTGAGTATTTATACAAACGCATTCCTGCACTGATCTACATACATGTCGGATGTGAGTTTTCCAATCGATTCTCCGATGTTATACTGTCCCAGGCCCACGCATCGGCGAGATGAATGAGTCAGGCTTTGTTCGGCAAGCTGTGGGCAGCAGAGGGTGCGATGGGAGATGTTTAAATATGTATTCAACACATTATTTATCGTGCGAGACCGATAGAGAAACGTATACTCCGCATAAGTGTCATATCAGGTTTAATACCTTTGTTTTACGTTCTGCAACGAGAAGCGGAATTCTTTTGTTCTTTACGCTTAATATGACGTTTCATGCAAATTATGACGAAGGGAGGATGTGTATGTCTTACATACAACAAACAACCACGCAGTCGTGCAATCTGATATTGTGCACACTTTGCTTTCATTGTTCCAATCTCTCTATACCGAATAAATTCATTCTTGAATACATCATTGTGTTAATAACTACTCAAACTTGTAATTAAAGTAATAGCAAATAATACCATTTTATGTAATTAGTAGAAAAAGCAATAACAGACGAGTAACCACAGAAGTCCGGGAAGTTCAATTCTTCTATATACATATTTTCTCTCCGATCGAAAGATGAATTATTTTATATTTCATTGCTATTTTTACCAAAAAATTATCCTGTCTGTTAACACCTCAGTTCTTAAATTTTAATTCTCTTCGTTTACTTTTTGTCAGAGTCGTTTTATTTTCATAAAATGAGTTACTTTCCAAAACATGAAAAAAACGCATACAAAAATTTATATGTATTTCTAATGAAAAATATAAACCTTAAATACATGTTTTATAAGCAATATAATCAAACAAAATATATGTATTTGAAGCAAAATTATTCATATTCCTTTGGAGATCTCAACGCTTGGTAAAGCTTTAAACGATAGGTATTAGTAGTTACCTTATTGTCATTACTAACTAAAATACACAAATCGTCTCTATTTTATTAAACGATTAACGAAATATTTTGAACATATAGAACAGGTCTTTTCTTCAAAGCTTTTCCTGAGATTTTCAAGATTTCCATCGAATGTCTAACAAATAAAACAGTATTTTTTATACTTTTTAAAAAACCCGATGATTGCAGGGTAATCTGGTGGGCTAGTCCGGACCTGAGACGGTTTGTTTTACGCAATTAAATTGTTCTTTAACTATTTTACTGATTAAAATATATATGAATCAATCAAAGATAATAATAAGCTTTTAAAGAAGATTCACAGGTCTTCAATATACTGTCAATATGTCTTAATTGGTGCAATAAGGAAATAATATATCGTGAGTTTATTTTAACATTTGATTGACTACAATGTACAAAAGCGTTCACAAAATGAAACACAGCACTCATAGCAGATATAATATTGAGGTTAAACAATAATATAACTCATTTATAATATTTGTAATTTAGGTAATTTTGATATTTCTTGAGTGATTTTGAATTTTATTTTTAAGTTTTTTAATTATTATACACATTGCCATTGAATAATTTCGTTCTATGTTCTTCAGTTTTAAAAAAATCAAATGATATTTCTTGAGTGATTTTGATTGACATTAAGTAATTCAGATTTTTAAGTTTCCTTAATTTTAAAAAATCTAATGATTTGAGATCAGAATACCTAGCAGGCATGGAAATGTCTTATTTAAAAAAAGTTCACAATTTGACAGTTAATAATGAGAGTGAATTTGACAACCTTTTTTCTTTTTAAAGTGAACACTTTGATATATTGCTGTCAATAACATGTGAAGTCGTACCCACGGACATGGCAAATCCCATATTCCACGTTAAAATAAACTCACAATATTTTCTTACATATGTAATGCTTTAACCGTAAAATGTGTAATAACTAAACTTAGTATAAAGTGTTAAAGACTTACCAACAACGAGCACATGTCCGACGGCCTGTGGCTGGCCGATGTTGGTGCAGTTCCAGCGCTGGTGGCGGAACTGGAAGCGGCACTCGTCGGCGGCGAGGCGCGCGCCGTCGCCCACGGCCACCATGGCGTCGGGCGCCGCGCGGCACATGTCCCGCTGCCGAGCCGACAGCCCCGGCACGCGCGCGCACAGCACCTCCGCCCCTAACGCCACCACACCAAACACCACCCTACAACAACAACAACGTCCTGTAGGACACGTCGGCGCTGCGATCGAAACTATTATATAATGAAGTGTCACATGTTAATAAACACTTAAATTGCAACCATGTCGCCAACAACAACACACTGTACTACACGCCGGCGCTGCGATCGAATGGGGACGTGACAGTCGTGTAGCTAGAACCCTTTTTGAAGGCGCTCGAGCGCCTCCGAAATTCTGTAGAATGCTTGCAAAAATTTGGAAACTATATATTAGAGTAATGTAAAACCCAAAATAAAAGCACCTGAAAGAAAAATAATTAAATTTATTTCATTCTTTTTCGCCACGTCACAGTAAGGTACATATTTTATCAATAGATGACTAAAGCGCATTGAATAATATCTGAGGAATTCTGCCGGACAAGAAAGATTTGCTTCTTAGTTGATTCGTAAAAGAGAGTATGAAGAAATTAAATTTTTGTCGCGCATTGTGCAATTAATAAATTTGCTAACGAATCGAATAGACGAGTTTAGATAATATATCCTTCGTTAACTCATATTCCTTAACCATGTTATTTGATAAAGCTACATATTTTAGAAATATAATTTATTGAGATTGTTGTTGAATCATTAGTTTGTTTTTAACATTTGAACTTATGTGTTTTGGTTTTTATAGAACCAAAGTTATTTACAAAGTATTTAGTTTTAATTATTTTTTTTTTTTTAATTTTATACAGTGTCTCCAGATTTCACCGGCCGCCATTGTGATCTCAAAAACTATAACAGGTACGACTTCGGTCAAATGAAAGTTATTGTGCGCATATGGGAGACGATTTTAACTCTGTCCTTTTTTTAATCCCAAAATTTCCCATAGGTCATGAGAAAATGGTGGAAAACTGATTTTGGTCCATTTCTTTCTCCACAAATAATTCCTAAACCATTGAATATCCAGGAAAATATTCCAAATAAAAAGTTAAATCCTTTTATTTTGTAGTCAGTGATATACGCAAAAAAGTTTTCAGGGGCACAATTTTGAGATGTAATACGAACTTGTAATTTTTTAAATGTTAGCCATATTTGATTATACTCTCAAAAATTTATATTTTTATCTCTTTTTAACGAAGTTAATATTGCAGGTACTATTTTGATTTAGTTTAAAAAATTTATGACAAATTCCTTTTTGTATGAGAAAAATTCACTGTGTTTTTAAAAAAAGTTAATATTTTTCGTACATAAAGTTATTTATCATAACTTCTTTTTAAAACTAAATCAAAATAATACAATATTAATGTCGTTGAAAAGAGAAAAAAATAACATTTTTTGACAGTATAATAAAATATGGCTTACATTTAAAAAATCATAAGTTTGTTTTTTACTTACGTATATTTATGTAAGTATATACCTACAGCAACAATTATTTATATTTTACGATTTAAATTGCCGTGAACAGTTAACTGTCATATACAGTTTCATAAAAATGAAAGCATAAATTAAATTTTCGATTATACTGCGCACAAGTTAATTTGACAATTTCCAATACCAAGCTGAAAGGTTTCTTAATTAGTAGGTTTTTAGTTGGAGTTAAATTGCTACAGCAATAATAATTTAAATTATATTTTGTTTTTTCGTAATTAATATGTAAAACAATATTGAATCTATTTTGAAACAATATAATTTACGACATGCTGCTAACGAACACGTCTTATATCTTGGGCTACTGCAGCAGCTGTATAATTATAAAATTACCATCAGAGGCTTCGTAAACAAACCGCAATCTGTCAACTTCATTTATGGGGATATTGAATTTCAAATATTCAAATCAAGCCGCTGCTGGGATACGGATGGCTTGCCTGCAGACAAATGAATACATAAATACATCATCTCGCCTTTTGCCCAATTTCTGATACGTGATATACTTAATTACGTTCTCCGTTAACTATATCAACTCTGCCTACTCTCTGTCAAAGCCTTCAAATTTATATCAAACTTCATTACATAGATGATATTTCATTTTCACTGTGGTATATACTACAGGGCATTAAAAAAAAGATATTGTATTATAAAATGTTCATTTTACAATATTGTAACATTTATTTATACGAGTGAAGTGTAATATTGATTGAAATACGAATATTTATATAAATAAGTTTCATAAACGAATAATAAATTATAAAAAGTAGTAACACTATGAATAACCGAATATATACACTAATTTAAGAATAATAATTATTAATAAAGATTTAAATACTAAGAATATTTATTTAAACACTTAATACTACGCAATATTTATATACATAATTTATTTTACACCACCAACTATTTATGTTTACCACTCGTATTAATATAAGACTGTTCTCGCCGTCTTGTCTGCTTGAGTTTATATACTCGAGTAAATAAACTCTCGAATATTCTGGCAGCTTCGATGCGTCAGTACAATAAAAATATCCTTAGTATTTAAGTCTTTATTAATAATTATTACTCTTAACTTAGTATTTAAATTTGTTTATCATAGTGGCACTTATTTTTATTTTTATTTTTTATAATTTATTATTCCTTCATTAAACTTAGTTAGATAATATTCATTTTTCAATTGTTTTTACACTTCATCATAATAAAAAAAAGTTATATTATTTATGTATCAAAGGAGGAAATCAAGGTATAATTCCCGAGAATGTAATTAATGCTGTACTTCATTTTACTACAAAAATCTTTATAACCATACTTCAATGAATGCTTTGCGCATGCGTATAATCAAAGTATTTTACTTCTAGGTTGTCAAATATCACCACAAATCTTTCTCTGTATCATTTAAAATGCTGATATCTACAAATATTGCTAATTCATCCAAACTAGTGGAGTTATCTTTGAAACTAAATAATATACTTAATCCTTTTTATGAATTGAGATTGGAGTTACTTTGACATTTCAGGACGTTAAGGAGTATACATGAAATAGAGTAAAAACGATATTAAAATATTTTTCCGAGAAAAATTCATTGTCGATAAATTTCCTTCGGAAACTTCAATGCTAGATGAAGTTGTATACTTTTAAATCATAACGAAATATAAAATTATCCTGTGTTATCTAATAATTTAAAACATAATTACGTTATTCATATATGTAAATTTACTGTTATAATTCACAAAATAAAACCGTCATATTGTAAAAAATATCAAGGTTTACGAAGTAAACTTATAAATCATTTTATACACTCGAAATCCAAAGTAAACGTTCACTGTTCACATATGTTTTAAATTCTAAAGTCGTATCTACCCACAATATAATAACAATAAATAAAAGTAACAAATAAAAGCTATTGAAAGTGACATGAACGCAAAATCACGCACAAAGCGTAGATTTACTTGTATATCTAGTGGCAATTTAAACTTACTTCTGTGATTTGATTATCGAAATATTATGCAGATTGCTTGCTGAGCAAATAAATATCATTGCGTGAGTATTTGAGATAACTTCAAACTATGTCTTTCCGTATGCGTATATTACGAAAGAATATTTCTTACCTACTTCTTGTTTTTGATGGGCTTATCTGAAAAGATAGGTATCTCTATATGTTAAATTCCTGGTAGGCAATTGTAGTTTCAGTAACATGTAATTGTTTTTATTATAATAATTTTCAAATGATAAATTTCAATTTTATACTGATAAATTTCCGTTACCAAGTAAATAAATAGTTGCTATTGTTTATGTCAGTAAAATAATAATAATTAAAATATTACATTTTTCGTTGTCTTTGGAATTTATCTCACAAAATATCATACAGAACCTTTCTGATTTTCTCTTCTATTTTTAAGCACTTCTTTTTTCTTTTTGGAAAAATTACTCAAACAAACTGATATTACGTAAAATTTCTTCTTACGAGTCGAGATTTGTTGCTTTATTGCTATAAAAATATCATGAAAAAAATTATCGATAAAATCAGAAAGTCTTGTGATATTATCTTGAAAATATTAAACAGGTATTTTTTTTATTTAATAAAAATCATAATAGTAAACGAGTAACGGAGTAATAAATTAATAACATTCTCGTGTAGTGCATCAATAGTATCTGCACAATAGATGAAAGAAAGATTGAAGTAAGTAGTGATGTCCTAGTTTAGAAATACAAACGTATGACAAACCACTTTTTAGACGCGGAATATTTAATAATTTCTAATAATTTTCATTATACTCTACTTAATTTTAATTAAAACATCAGTGTCATTTTCTTTAATAATTTTTATCTCTTTTTAGTGAATAAGCACGTTTTATATTTCTTACAGTACAATGGAACTTCAAATTTTTCTATTATTTCAAAAAATCAATTATATGTGGGTATTTAAGATTTATTATTACATTTAAAAATTGACAAGTTATAAAGGAAGAGAACTTGAATAACGACATGTTTTTTGTAAAGAAATACAAGAGTTTGAAACAAATAAACGCGGAACATAATTTATTTTTAACATAAAACAAGTCATTAACAACAGGTTTAATTAGTTCCAAGTATGTCACTTGTAATAGTGCAATTTTCTTTATTGCTCATATTTATAAGCATAAATAATTACATTGATGTGTATACTGTACTTGTGAAAATAGAGGTTCTGTACTTGTAGATAAACATGAAACAAAAATAATTGTTTTAATTTGCAAAATTAATGATGATTTTCAAATAAATATTTTGGTGCAATTTGTTTAATACGTAAATATTTAATTTAGATTCAAGTAATTATCTAGGGCCCGTTTTTTCATCTCCGGTTAAAGTATCGGTTAGGTTACCTTAATCGTCGGTCAATAGAAAAATATTGCATCGAAATATAGTTCATTTTTCGAGTGGCAGGCTTGAACGTCATTGTCTTCCGAACTTATAAATAACAAGTATTATATCTATTATCTTTGTCATAAACACGTTCCCGCCCTTTAAGAAAGTTAAATGTTTGTCTAATCAGTGCACCCATTTCTTACTATTGGGATAAAAAGCGAATAGAAGCAGGACCATATATGTTCCAATCAAAGTAAACGTCAATTTTTTATATACAGAATGTCATCAAAATGCCCGTCTTCGATATCTCCGTTGTCGTTAGAAATACAACAAAAATTTATTAACAGAATTTATTCATCTACTCAAAGGGAAAATTTTTAAATTATTTTCACATATACATTACATTACATTACGGCTCGACGAAAATTGTTTGTCTTTTTTTTAATGAACACCTATGTATTTTTATATTTTTTCAATTGTATTTTATTCTCCTATACGGACATATCAATTTATTTTAGTTTTCGCAACGTTGCCAAGTTCGTTTATTCTCTAAAAAAGACCAAATACACACGCATTGTTTTATAAAGACAAACTGAAGTTATTTTAAAGTAATTTTTTTTTCTGTACAACTGTAACTATACTCTATGTTCCGACAGATATTTTTTAAATGTAATTATACTTGGTGTTCAATAAGGCGAATCAAATTTACTCAATTTCAAATGACTATAGCTCGTCATTTTCAAATAGAACACCTATATTTTATAATTCAATTGTGTGTCTCTTTGAATTATCTTCATATGTTATTAATGGTATCCTATGTCTAAAACCAATAATTATATTGCCCAAATCCAATTATATTTAAGCAAAATTATTTCCATTCCGTTCAAACCAATTAAGAAGTCATGAGCCGATGTCCTCTCTTCTCTTTATTGTTGCTATAGTAACCACTATTGACTGTTTAATAACAAACCTATTGTTTATGTGAAAATTATTAAAATATGTGTCAAATACAATAATTTTTTATATGGTCGTCTGAAACATATTCAACTCGTCAAAAAAAGCTTATATCCATGCTCATATAAAATTGCGACTCTCGACTACGTCTCGTGCCACAAAAGTTATACTCGTATGGATATGAATGCATTTCTGCACTTGATACACAATATACTATTACGATAAGCAGCTATAAATTATACCAAAAATAAATAAAATCTTGTGTCTTGATCTCCCGTCAAAATCTCGTTAAGTCAAAATTGGTATGATTACAATACCGCATTAGATAACAAATTTAATGATAAAATGATTGCTAAAAACGTCTTTTCATCAGTTTATTATAAAATGATGCAACTTATAATCATTATTTTACACTGTTTTACATGTTAATAAGATATATGGAACTGAATCCATGTTCTTAAGTTACATTGAATGTATCACACAATAATTACCACCTTCCATTTTCCTTGTGGGTGAAGTGAAGAGAAGTAAATTGTATGAAGTAAAAGTTAAAGGTTAAATCTCATAATAAATGCGATTTTAATATCATAGAAACAAGATAGTTACACTATCAAATTACAATAATTTTGAGTTATGGTTGAGGATAGCAATATCTTGTAATGGTAATCATATTCGACCTTCTTATCTGTCAAAATAAAAATTTAAATCGTATACGCTAATGTTTATTCAATTAGGGTGACGATACACACTACTATCTTTTGTTTTCTTGCCTGTCACATTTGAAATACGGACAAGAAAAATTATGCGAAACTACCTTTCAAATTGCAATTAATATTTGATAAATATTTAAATTTCTGACATATTTTGATAACAAAGATATTTTAATTGATTTTTCAAGCTAATATACTCGTTTTTGTTTCCATTAATATTAGCATTAAAATCAAATTTGCAAGATATTAATACGGATTAGGAACATAAACAATCTTGTAGCCGGTCCAAATTGTATCACAATATAATGCATCCCACTTGTCGTAAGTGGTACAACAGGTGGGAGGAAACTATTTGATTTAATGCACTCTAATTAGAATATTTAGTTATCTGATCAAGAAAGAGCAGTGTTTAAAACCAATCAATTGACGAAATTTACGAAATATAATTCTGAATTCAAGAAGAGGTATATGAAATCGTCAGTATATGTATGTCAGTAAGAATAAGAAAACGTGATGAGCGCTTACAGAATAAATTTACACCTGAAAAAAAAGTATACAATAAATATTAATATAATAGTTGTTTGTAGTCGAATTGGGTCCTCCATTATTTTTTAAAAGTTTTTTATATGAAACTTTATCGAATTTGAATGAGATGTTATTTCAGAAAAGCTTAATTTTTATTTTTTGACAGTTTTGTGATATTGATGTTAAGGTAATTCGGTTTTCAAACAGTGGGGTTCGCTAATACAACTGGGGAAATAATTCTCAAAGCCACTGATTCAGTTTTTTTTCCCATAAATCCGAAAATATTTGAAAATATCAAATTTTTAGCTCGAAAATTTTCAAATTTTACAAAATTTTCTTTATACTGTTATTTAAAGAGTTAGCAACGCTGATACCAAATTTATAAACAAAATTTAATTATCTCTTTTCGTTTCAGAGATATTTGCTGTCAAAGTTGTATCTCAAAAAGTGTATTTTTTGAGTATGTTTCAAAAATGAGTGGAAATACATCCTCAACTACTTTACCATTCGATTCTACGGGAAAAGTTACGTAAAGAAATGTTTTGTCTACATATACGTTCTTTGGAACGATTCGGTGAAAAGTAAGAAAAATGAAAAAAACCTAAATTTCAAATTTTCGCCTAGAATTTTTTTGTCTCCAAATTTTTTTATTTTTGGACTTAAGTAGATATCGATGCGCTGATTCCAAATTTTCAAACAGAATTCAATTATCTCTTCCCGTTCTCGAGATATTTGAGTTCAAAGTTATACCTAAAAAAATAGGTTTTTTAGGTATACTCCGCAAATAGTTAGGTTTAGGGTTTCGGCGACCTCACCATTCGATTCTACGGGCAAAATTACATAAGTATACCAATTTTCAGATTTTTATCTCAACAGACAGAATTTCTACAAGGAAAAAACTGAAAATGGCCAAAAATCGAAAAAAATGCCTGATGAACCCCTTGCGATTTTTTTCAATTTTACCAATTTTCGTTTTTGAACTCTAAAAATTGTATCCGTTGGAATAAAAATCTGAGAATTGGTACACTTATGTAATTTTGCCTGTAGAATCGATTGGTGAAGTCGCCGAAGTCGTAAACCTAACCCTTAAAGGGGTATACCTAAAAAACCTATTTTTTTAGGTATTGACAAAACTCAACTTTGAATACGAATATCTGGAGAACGGTAAGAGATAATTCAATTCGGTTTGAAAATTTGAAATCAGGGCATCGATATTTACTTACGTCTAGAAAATAAAAAGTTTTGGAGAAAAAAAGTACCTCGGAGAAATTTTGAAACTTAGGTTTTTTCGATTTTCTCATTTTTCACCTAATCGTTCCAAAGAACATATATGTGGAGAAAATATTTCTTTATGTAACTTTTCCTGTAGAATCGACTAGTATAATCATAGAGATTGTATCTCTACCCATTTTAGAGATATAGCCAATAAACACATTTTTTTGAGGTGCAATTTTGACATCAAATATCTCAGGATCAAAAAGAGATAATTAAATTTCGTTTGAAAAGTTGAAATCAACGCGTCGAAATCTATCAATGTACACTATTTCCTAAAATCAAAATTTTGGGTACAAAATTTTTTTTTTGGGATATATCGCGTTTGTCAACGCAATTTTTGGTTTAATAATGTTGTTTGGTTTGTTTTAAATCTGACTCTATTTACTTTAAAAACAGCATATTATCACAATTTAAAAAACTTAATAATTTATTTTTTTGAGAAATTTCATTTGTTTTTCTTTTGTTATCTGTCCTTTATTTGCGATTTTGAGTTCTGTTATACTAGTCATAATGGACGGAAGCGCGTAATTGTTAATTTCGAAAACCAGAAGTGAATTTGAAATGTTTCAGAAAGACAATAATGTATAATAAATGGAAATGTGACGAAATGGCAGAGGTTCGAATAATGTCGTAGTTGAACGCTAAGTGGTGCAGTGCAGTTATTGTACAAGCAATCTCCATTTATATTCGGTTATTAAGACTTCACTGTTGTATATATTTACTCACGAACAGGTGGTTCGCTTTACCTATAAATAAATTAGCACTAGCGGCTTTCTTCAGGGCATTTGACAACATTCTTCTCTTCCTTACGACGTGTTGTTATACAGGAATTTGCTAGTAAAATATTTTTGTTAGATCGTAAATTAATACTTGAGGAAATAGCCATTGGGCAAAAGATTCTAAGTGGAGAGCAGCGAATCTTTCAAACTTGTTGATAATATTTTTGCGATAAAATCTAAATGCTTTTTACTCTTTTCTATCGCTGTATAGCTAAGAAAAGAATAAAAATCATAGTAAAAGTCACACATCAATAACTTGTATGAAATATAAAGCGGCTCCATTAAATAATATACATATAATTAAAGTAAATATCAAAATTTTACACCTGAAATAATCTAGAAATATCAATTTTTGTGTCCAAAGTTTTTGTTTCTGAAAATAGTCCATATAGATAGCCGTCAAAGCGCTAATTTCAAATTTACAAACATAGTTAAATTTTTTTTTACTTGCACCTTAAACAAGTATATTTTTCAAGTATATCTCAAAAATAGGTAGAGATACAATCTCAACGATTATACCAATCGATTCTACCTGTAAAGTTACATAAGCATATATTTTCTCTGTATATAGATTCTTTTTTTCGCTTGTAAACATTTTTCACCAAAAAATATTATTTTCGTGTTTTGACTAAATATGGGTTCGCTGATAAAATGGGTATTTTAGATTATTTCGGCTCTATAAGTATGTAATTATTTTAGAGTAATTCTAATTATTGCTCTAATATAAATAGATCAAAGTCTAGTTTACTACCAGAAAGAGGGATGTACAATTACTAAGAAGAACTTACACGTTGTAAAAATCCGTCACCGTATTGTTTACTACCAGTGAGAAGAGTGCTCACTCACTGTGATATACTTTAATTCTTGCCGTAATATATTTACAAAATCACCCTCCGTAAAAACCAGTCATCTTAATGTTTACTACCTGAGGGAAGGGTGCTCACTCCCTGTGAAATTCTTGCCCTAATGTATGTCCCTTAAAATCACACTCCGTAAAAACCAGACACCGTAATGTTTACTACCTGAGAGAAGGGTGCTCACTAACTGTGAAATGCTCTAATTCTTGCCCTAATGTATGTCCCTTAAAATCACACCCCGTAAAAACCAGTCACCGTAATGTTTATTACCTGAGAGAAGGGTGCACACTCACTGTGAAATGCTCTAAATCTTGCCCTAATGTATGTCCCTTAAAATCACACTCCGTAAAAACCAGTCACCGTAATGTTTACCACCTAAGAGAAGGGTGCTCACTCACTGTGACATGCTCTAATTCTAGCCCTAATGTATTTACATCAAAATCACTACTGTAATTGTACGTGGAAGAGCTGATAATTTTTTTGAGTCTTACTGCTTTAATGAAGTCTGGGTACCTGAAGTTTTTCGGAGAATGTATTTCATCGTTTGAAACGGAATCATCAAGTGATGCACACTTCCCTTACTCCGTGTTATATCTCGAAAATAGTTGGTTATACGAAAGAAATGCATACAGCCAAATTTGTAGTAGAGAATTTTATGCTCTAAGAACGTACGATGCACAAAAAGCTAGATATTGGCAAAAAACTGATTTTCGTGATCTTTCATCTTTTTTCTTTCGTCTTCAGAATGTCAAAACAAAATGCTGTGCAAAAAATCAACTTATTTTGATTCATTCCATAGAACTGTTCTTATTTCGCCTTATTTGACTGGACTGCAAATATTTACTGTTATTATTAATGCACAGTAAGCTCTGGATGAAAAACAAGAGTGATAAATTTACAACAATTAGAATGTCAATTATTATTGAACGGCTGCTATATTTTGTTCTTTTTTTCATCCATAGCGTACTGTACATTAAAAATAAATATTTGTTTTCATTATTTAAGGAAATAAAACGGATACATGATAGAATTCAGAAAAAAATATCCTCTCGAATATGCATAAAAAATATGTATAATCCTATTTGAAAAAAAAACTTTGTCTTGATACTTGAGAATCACAGTTTAAAAAAAAATATTTTCTTCTCTGATAGGTTGCCCCCTTGGTCTGCTACTTTATACTATAGTAGTTGTGTAACTATAACAATGAATAATATGGTGGCGGTGGTCGGTTTTTGTGTTACACCTTGTACATTCTTAGAAATAGTCTTAGAAGAAAAGTAAGCAGCATATACGTTTGTTGATGTAAATAATCCGCGCGTATATTTTTGTTGGTTGTTGTGTATCTTGGCATAAAAATCCGTTAGGTTTGTAACTTTCTACGTGTTGGCAGTAGCGCAGATCTCTCGCAGTCGCAGTAAAAGCCTCTTATTCCGGAGGCTGTGCAGATGCAGACAGTAGCAGTGGAGCGCAGCTCTCAACACAGATACCTCATGTCAATTATCGCATAGCTGTGTGGATGTTATTTATACCGGATGATCCGACACTCTCCGCTCTTCCATTGTGCCGCGTGGCAGCGTGGCTCGACGCATAAACCCGGGAAGAAACGAAGAAAGTCAATGCCTGTAGAGATTTACGCACGATGGAGTTGTTAGATGTTTATGTCAATTGCAAGTCAGCGGGTGGTCGGATTTATGGCCGTCAATGTAATTGAGATGTATGATGAGTTGGTGGTTCGACAGTGCATAAAAATTAATGTCTCATCAACATCTTCGTTCACTCAAAAAGGGTTTGTGAGACAATTTCAATAAATTGATTAATTCACACACATCATTTTTATTCAAGCAGAATGCTTCGTATGATGCAGTTCCTAGTTTTTTAGTGCTTCATTTGATCACCGAATAGTTTTTTAGTGAATAAATTTAATAAAACCAAAGTTTCAAAGTCATAGTTTCATTTTGTTGATATCAAAAATTTTATGTTTGAACTGTCGTTGTGAAATAATCAAGCAAATATAATTCGGGCTATGAATGTAATTGGTAAAATATACTAATAATTCCTGCGAAGTGATGACAACTCATCTGGTCAAAATGACATGAGCTTTTGTTTTTCATCTAGGCGAATGCACAGAAGGTATTTCCGCATAAGTATTGTACAAGATTCTTTGTAACGAACGAATTAATTATAAAACGTAATTAATAAAAATGTAAAAATTGTCATTTAATCGTCAATAAAGCGAATAAACATTAAATAAAAATCGATTAATCATTGTAACAACATAGCTATTTTATTTTCATTAAAATTCTTCAATGATCTTGTATAAGACAGGTATGTAACTTTATCAGGCATTGAGATCTTTCAAGAAAATAATATAATAAAATAGAAAATAACTTAAAAACTAAAACATTTCTTTCAATCACAAAAAAATATAAGTTTTGATAATACAAATTTAACATTGTAATGTTTATATTCGCCAAAAACTATATTACATAGATAGATAGATACCAGAAACAAAGTATTTTATCAATATAGTTCACAAAATAGTAATAAGATCTATCTATCTATCTTCTCGCCACTTAAAAATCGTATAGTTAGTTTTCAATGGATAAGCACATTTTGAAGATTTGTAATTACTTATATACTGTTTTATTTTTTCAATAAATTATATATACGTGTTACCACATCTGTATTTGACGATTTCTAACCCAGAAGAAGATTATTAATTAGAGGAAATGTTGGTTTTGTGCAATAAACTTTTAATTCACAACAGTGTTGTCTGGTTTGTTATCTTCCTTTGCTCTGAATTTAAATACAAATTAATTACTTCTACAGGCCAATTTTAAAAACAATGACAAACACTTCTTAAATTAATTATATTTAACCTTCACGCAGTACTTTGTTATACATAGTTGTATTTTTGTTATATATTAAAGAATTATTTTTTTTTACCTGTATAATTCGTATTTAAATAAACTTAACAAGTTCCAACTTTAAGCTAAATATAAACTAAAATCGTGTAAGCAAACTCGATAGTTGTTCTATTACCACGTATTTATTTCATTGTGTCTGTTCACATTTTCATAATTCTCGGTAATAGTCATGTCGAACAAGTTGTTCGTGTGATCTTAATCTTAATACTGTTTCAATTTTCATAAATTGTGTGCCAGTGTGCCGATAGCAACGTCTTCATCGGCCTCGCAGTCTGGGAACCGTTGGACAACACCCACAGGAGAATAGCTCAGCGGGAGGCAACTCAAGGGCTGGATTAGCCGCCGACAAGGGGCCGACGCTATACAACCTTCTCATAGACACAAAACACAAACCAGGGCTCACCAAAGGCGGGAGCCTGTAATTATTTCCGGGGATACAAGTTTTTTGTTAAATAACTTATGATAGATGATACCAAAGCTGCCAGTTGCGCTTTTGAGGTTAGGGACAAATGGGGAATTTCTTTTCGGTGTTACAGTTTTTTGGGTGTTCATACCCGGTGTTTATTTCTGGGTTTTGCAATTCTTACTATGATGCCTGAATACAATGCAAAAATAAATTTTTATACGTTTAGAAAATTATTATCAAAATACGTTAAATTGTACAGATTTTTTGCTGCACTTCATTTAAACTTATTTCACTTGAAAATGAGATCATTCTACAACTAATCATTATTTAATTTCCATTCGTTCAATATCTTCAAACTTCCCTTCGAAATGGATCATCTATCGTAACATGTTGTTAATAAATTTATCACCATCCCTTATTCATTAAACAATAGTTATTTGTATCAGTAGTCCAGAAACTAAACTTTTGCGAGAGTGAGTTTATTTTGCAAATAATGCGAGATCTCGCAAAAGAGTTTCTAGGCGTGTGATACAACAGATTTTTGCGCTGATGACACTTTTAATTTATTAAACAAATATTATTACTACTTAAAATTTTATCCACCATGGGTCTTATGTCAGTATCATTTTCGATTCACATGAATATATAAACAATTAATTTGTTTTATTCAAAAAAAATAATGACATTTGTTCTACCCCAAAAATAAAATGAATATGAGTTGATATTTTTTAACAATTAACGTAATCATAATCAAATCATACAAGACGAGTATAATTTCAATAATAAATCTCAAATAGATATTTTAATTAATTTTTACATTTCCAATAAAATAAAATTAAAAATTTTGACAGAATGTACTGGTAAAATATTTAAGTCGGCATCTCTACATTTTAGGGCCGGCAAACAGAGAGTTTCTGGATGATTTTGAGTTCTGTAATACGAGTCATAATGGGACGAAGGCGCGAAAAATTTATATCAGATCGTCTAGTTATATAGAACCCATTTTGATAAACTAATGTGAAATAAATATTATTTCTGTTGATTTAAAGTATAAAGCAAGATTATTTAGCAAATGAGCAATACCCTTGCTATTGTAATTTTTCTTATTTATTTTTCCAGACATCAGCATCTGGTTATGTTGATATTTATATTATTTGCTTCAATATCAATAAATCATTCAAATGCGTTGATTTAATGTGACAATAAAATCGTGTTTTTATTAACCAACCGACATGACAAAAGGATAAGTATGAGCAGCTTGTGCAGTAGCTTTGCTCATTCTTTTTATCGCTAATCCTCTATAACTCGTTGTTTAATTTAGTCTATTGTCTAAATCTAATTTTTATATCTGTCTGTCCCATTGAGTAATTTCTGATGTCGGCATACCTTGTGAATAGTTTAACAGCCTTTCGACCTACACAGAGAATAACCCATAGGTTCATTCTGTGGGTCAAGTTAGGTTCAAAGTTAGGGTAGGTTAGTTCACATGTTTAATTATAGTGCAGATAGAAATCGTGATCAAAACATTAAATGAAATGACATAAAGAAAATCACATACAACTCCAATATAAATCACTGTTTGCATTACTTGTGAAAGCAATTAAGTTATTATTGCAAACAAAATGACAATATTTTAAATTCAATAATGATACAATTTTGTTGATTGACAGAGAAACATTACCCTATTAAAAACTCTGCAAAGACAACCTTTCAAGGTAACTAAGCCTCGACAAAAGGGAACAAGAAACAACTCACTTTATCGAAGTTTAGTTATCGCTGTCAAAATAAGTGAACCAATTGAGAGGAGTTAAATTATCAGATTTTGCGTAAAAATAATGCACTATTCTCCGTTTGAGAATGAGAGTGAGTAATAAATCAGTCTTTCAAAAACATTTCAGCGACGCGCCAGTAATTATTTGCTCAGGCATAGTCTAAAAGATTAAATTCGATAGAGATCTAATGTACTTGTAGTTATATATTGAGTACATATAAGGTTAAATGGGGAAGAGATGGACCGGTAAGAGAGATAGATTTTTGGTGTCATCGGCAATATTAATTTTGTTGTTAAGAGACTGTGTAAGTAGCCACTTAAAATTGCAACTTTTATTCAAAATTAGTTAATTACTATTTCAGTAGCATTATAAACATGTTCATAAGACAACGTAATCTGAAAACATGGTTCAATTTGTACACAGTAATAAGTAATTTAGTGATCCATTTAACCTCTGCTCTGAAGGTGAGATGAACCAGAGGATTTTTATTGTTAAAAGTTACTATTCCATAAGTTCTGAAGAATAATAGGGTGATGATAATGAAGAAGCTGAAGATTATAAAAACGAATATGCGGAATGCAAGGAAAATTATTAAAAAAACAATGAAGGAGGAGAATTGGACTTTTTTAAACCCGAATAAAATATTTTTTGTGGTTTTCAGAACGTAGTAGTTGTCAATTTATTATCCGCATAGCTGACAAAAATCCAATACTACTCTTGCAAATTTTGATTTATTACTTTATCTCATTTTCAAACGGACAAACATTAGTGTTTAATATCATCTCATGGCAACACGAAATACTATACCCTTAGTATTGAAAAATTAGAAACAATAATGTTTAATAACAGACCTATGCGACGCAAGAATGCACCATGTTCTTGAAACCAGGAAAATAAGTTTTTTGTCCTATATGTCAAGTGGCATGTGACTTCCTAATTTTGGTCCCATTTTATAGTGAGGTTACGATGAAAGAAATGAAAATGCAGATGATATGGGACAATTTATAACCTAATGAAGAAGAGGCGCGATGGAATCCAGGTCTTATCTTCCCTGCTGATACTCGGCCGGAGCGCCGAAGCTGCGGCCGAGGCAAGCGTAGTCTACGCACGTACCGCGTTCTTCCAATTCCTACACTTATCTCGCTCGCTAGTTGGCTAGGGGATTGTTCAACGTGGGAAACTCCAAGCACCCTCACATGAACAAATATGCAGCTGGTTTTGTCACGGGGTTCAAACCCTCAACTTTTAATTCAGTTTGGCTCCATTTAAGTTTTTACCTCCCATACTAAGAGAGGGCCCGCTATGTGATCATTTTTCTACAAACCAAATAAAAAAGTACTTTACTTGCATTTCTTACGAGCCATATCTCCAGTGAGTGAAACGAAACGCGGAACATAGAACTTTAACATGGAATTTTAAAAAATTGCGGATACTCTCTCTCCTTACAAATTTATCTCAAAACTATAATAGTGCAAAGTTGTTCAAAATTAAATTCTACATCAGATAAGATCATAATTGATGCAACAACACGTCTGCCGTACGAGATTTATTAAATATAAAATGTAACATTGTCGTTCAAAATCAAACAGCTAGGAAAATAAAAGAAAATATCTATGAGTCAGTTGTGACAGTTATTAATTTTTGTTATAGTCTAAAATTATATAGTTTAAAAATGGATGTTCCCTCCGTAAATATTATTATTTTTTATTTGATATTCTCATCTTACTTTTTATCTAAATTCAACTAAAATAATTTTAAAATACAGACTAGAAAGGCTAAAAGTACCGTTCACATAGAGATTAGTGCAGTTGCAGTGCCGTTGTATTGTAGTGCAGAATGCTTAGCCAATGCAAGTGACCGCGAGCGTTCGGATTCAAACTTAGTGCAGAATGCGTTGGTAGTGCCGTTGTATCGCAGTGTAGAAGCTTGCAAGGTTCTAGCTTTCGCACTACCGTTGCAATACACCACTACAACGGACCAATTAGAATGCAAGTAGAGAATTACTGGTTGCGCGTAATCATAACGCGCAGCTGTCACTTCTTGAAGTTTTTTATTCAGTTTAACGTTTTTTTGTAAAAAAAAACAATGTGCATTGAGTTGGGACAAATGTTCTATAGCGTTTAAAAATAAATTAAAAAAAGAAAATTCATTTAAATAATTAGCAGAAAAGTTAAATATAACAGGTAAGTTTTACATAAATAAATTTCTAGTAATTTAGCAATTGTATAATTATATATTTTAATGAAAACTGTCAATGTGTTGAGATGCACGCGCAAAATATTACAAATACTACAGAAATGTACTGTACCAACTACAACCGCACTAATTTCTATGTGAACGATACAAATCTTATGCAAGCGCACTGCCCCTACACTACAATACAACGATACAATACAACTACACTAAGCTCTATCTGAACGCACCTTTAATTCCCAACTACAGTTTTAATTTTAAGTTTTAGTTTTAATTTTTATTGTCCGTTAAATTGCAGTACAGATGTGCTGCTTCTTGTTTGTAAATGAAATACAACAATTTCACATCCTGAGGATGATCCCGGGTAGGATCGAAACGTCGGTGTGAAGTAATCGTTTTATTGACTGAAACCCAGCAATTCCTCCCTTAGAGTCAGTAATATTTCACATAAATGACATAATTTTTTTGGCTGTCTGATTTCTAACGAAAGTGTTACATTTAATATTTAATATACCCAGTACTGCCGACGTGCTGTTGCATTAATAATGATATTATCTATTGTAGAATTTAATTTTGAATAAACTCTTGTAGTTTGTTATAACAACGCGAACTTATTTTTGGGACTTAAAAAAATTCCAACTAAGTCGACCTATTTTCAATTTTTCTCTGAAACTAAAAGAAAATTTTAAAAGGTTAAAACTGAATTGGTCCTTTTGGAACATGGAATTTTTTTTATCAAGAATAACATTTCCTCGCAAAATAAAAAATAATAATGTTTTTCCTCTTTGCAACTTGATCCGTTGACATCTGTATATTTGATATTAATACTAATAATAAATCCCAATAACGAGGGACTACCCTTGCCTTTATAGAAAATGTAGAAAATAATAGTAAAAATAAAATTATATATAATAAAAATATAATAATAATTTTTATAAAAAAAACCGTGCTTTCCCCATTTACAAGTAATTTAAGTTATTCTCACAATTATAAATATAATGATTAATTTAATAGTTCTTTATGGAAAAGTAAGGGAAATAAAGTGTTTATAAGTTGATGTATGATGTGTTTACAGGAGTAGGCACGTTGAAGTTTGAATTATGGCTGGAGTGTGCAGGTACGGAGCTGTAGGATCCCAGCGTAACGAGCTGCTAATCGCCTGGTCAAGATGCTCTAATTATAAGGTACAGCCGAGACTAATCCGGCGGAAAGAATGCCTTTATCCCAACAACAATGCTGTAAATTACAACACGATTGATTTATACTCACGGAAGAATTTCTACCTACATTTTTTTCACGGAATATAGAAATTAATTATCGGGCACAAGAGATGCAAATGAAGGAGAGATTTATTGCTTAGCTTCGATTCTTCTGTAAATAAATAAATATTGTGAGAGCATGCTGCACATAATTTATTTTTCAATATAAATATTTATCTTTCTTGTTATATATGGGCAGAAATTATTACTAATTGCCTGATGATATATTTATACGAGTATAAATATCACGATTCTATGCACAGGTATTTAGGTGTGCCTCTTCCAAAACACATCGATTATGATCATCATTATTAATAAGTGTATTAAAGCCCAGTAGATACAAACATGTTTCAATGTTTCATTACGACGTACTAAGACCTATAGATACTTGATTACAGATAATTTTATTTGCATTTTCTTGTGCTGATTCTATGACTAGAACTATTAGAGGAGCCAGGTATTTCAAGTACCTCAGCAGTGGATTCAAATGCTTTATTTAATTTCTATGAAACTTTGATTAAAAGAAGATCCAAGAATAACGACATTTTTAGTAAAGTCTTCCGACATTAAAATAAGCCTAATGACAAATAAATATGTTATTGATATATCGGATAAAATACTCTTATTATGAATTATTTAATAATTATTTTCTGTCTTTAATGTACGATTCCTAAATCTGAGTAGTCATTTTAGTCACAGTATTAATGTATTAAAAGTCCTTTTTTCTACAACTGCCAAAAAATGTTTACATTTTTATTTTAATAATAATGCATAAAGTAGGTAATTTTTCCACGGTTGTTATATTAGCTTGTCGCCGTGCGCGAAGTATCTGGAAAAACGTTTTTCACGATGTGTGTAACGTACATTACCCACTAGTTGCATAAATAATTATTTTGCATGATGGAGCTTTAAAAATGTTTACTAACGTATCATTTACCGAACGGTAAGTAAATTTATATTTAGTACAAATGCACAGGAATGATTTAGTATATTCATTCTATTTCATTAAAATTAAACGTGAAATTACTAAATACCAAAATTATTGATAAATACGGTACCTAACAAATCATTTTCGCAGTTTTTTCTTACACAAAAACAACCATAAATGAGGAGACTTTCAAAAATTACATAATGGAACGAATGTCGAAAAATATCATAGAATCGGATTTGTCATTTTTCATGAGTGAATCTATATCTCATTTTGGATACTTGTTTTGCTGATGTGGAAGATTATCTTCTTCTACGGTTTATGTCTGGAGAGATTAATACTATATTATATACTGAAGAACTAAAGTGCATGATTTATTCCTAAGAGTTAGGGAAATAAACACTCGAATGATTAAAGGCACTTTAGTCCTGTGGTATATACAGTATGTTTTGCACTTTTGTATATATCTACATTTTAAAATAATAATTATTTGGTTATATTTATAAAACTGTCAAATACATATGACAACTTTAAAAAGACGTTACATGTACTCTATTTTTCGCCGTTAATCCTCACGTCATCAATTATAACCATGTGATTCAAATCGTTGGGGGAAGGTGGTTTGATGACATTATTTTGTCGGGGGAAATGGTGTCATTTCCGAAATAAATAAATGTCAAAACTGACAGTATTATGTAGAAATATAATAACGAATGAAATATCCAAAAAGAGTTGTTAATGAAACTAACGAAACTACCAACACACAATGAAACACAAATTGTCATTACACTACTGTTTCTATTTCATTTTTATCGTTGCTTAGACACAGATAGCATATGTACCCCTATATAACATGTACGATAACAAGATAGCAAATAAAAGTCTCATCTGTGACATGTGTATACAACAAAGATGCAAGATAAAAGTTTAATAATTCTTTCAGCAGAAATTGATGACTTGAGGATCAACTGCGCAAAATGCAGTGTACATACTTACACCTACTTGTTTCTGTCGTAACATAATGATTGTTTATTAATTTAATCACCCAGGGATTAAAATCGAACAGGATACACAAATTTTACTTTTTGCATCGCATATTAGTGTTAAAAAGTTAACACTGGAACTCTAAAGCAAGTAATTGAACAAACTGCCAGAGATCTGTAACTTTTCACCCTGTCATTATAAATCCAAATAGAAGATATATTGGAAATAGGCTTGAAGGTTTGATTATGATCAGACGAACTACTTCGAGACGTATGACGCAACATCAACAGCAAGAGCACCAGCGAGTTGTTTTTAAGGAAGGAGGTAAAAAGAAGATTGAGCGAACAAACTGCATAATATCCGTAACTTTTTACCTGTCACTGTAAATCCAAATAGAAGATATATTGAAAATGGGCTTGAAGGTTTGATTATGATCAGACGAACTACTTCTAGACGTATGACGCAACAGCAACAGCAAGAGCGATAGCGAGTTGTTTTTAGGGAAGGAGGTAAAAAGAAGATTGAGCGATATCTGCAGCATCTAACTCGGTGAGTTATTAATGTGAGGCGACCGCAAACGAAGGCTGCTGATGGGTCGTGATGAGATGTCCTCTCATGCACTACACGCCATTTACATAAAGTCCGTTTAGTAGATTTATCAGGAATTTGCATAATTGCCTGCAGCCCCGAGGTTGTTCCCAGCCAAAATTTGGAGGAGAAATATTGCGTGAGATATAAACACACTCCTGATAGCTTAAATTGCAACGTTTCCGAAGGATAATCATACAGTTTCAGGTGATCTCAATGCCTTGAGAAAGATGCTTCAGATTGCAGAAATATCTATACCAAGGTTACCACAAAGCAATGCTTTGTCATAAAAAATATATTATATACCGTGAGTTTCAGCTAAGATGTACCATATTCGAATCTGTCATTAGTTATTACTATGGATACCACTTGTTATATGGCACTGTATTGTTCCAGATAAAATGCAACATAGATAAAATAGGTTGTCAATGTCATGAGATTAGCTTTCAAATAAAGTTATAATACAATGTTTACCAATGAAGAAAAAAATCAAATGGTTACATGGTTTAAGAAATGTTTATGACTTGTTCGTTAATTTATATCCTGATCGACCTAGGCCAAATCCAACCCCAGTTTCAAGAATATAGGTATTTAAAATTTAGAAGTAGTGCGTGTTTACCTATATGAAATATAATAAGAGAAGATTAAAACCAGTGCGAAATGAAGATAATAAAAATTATGTATTACGAGCAATAAAAGAAAATAACAAAACTTTTTAGAAAAGCTTTGGCAAATCAATTAAATATCAGCAAAATATCTTTATATCGATTATTAAAAGACGAAAAAAGAATTGCCTTTTGTGAACTACTTTTTAAGAAAATTAATATCGATTCAAACTTCAAGAAGAAAATTTTATTTGCTGATGAAGCTACTTTTTTACAACAAGAGAAGTAAATTCACAAAATTGTAGATATTGGAGCAGGCATAATTTACATTTATTTAAAGAAAGTAGGACTCAATATCCAATAAAAGTTAATGTTTGGCCTGGCTTAATTGGGGATCATGTAATTGGATCATTTTTTATTAATGGAAATATTAATGGTGAAATATATTTGAAACTATTATAAAATCAGATTATACCAATTTTAAATGATTTGAATTTAAATATGGACGAAATATAGTTTCAGCAAGACGGTTGTCCAGCTAACAACCATCGAATAGTAAAATAATATTTAGACAGAATATTTCCTCATCGCTGGATAGGATGTGGGGGAAAAATTTCTGTAATAAATTTAGCCAATCTGATGACACTGAATTAAAGTGTTTGTTCCAATAGGGCGCAAAATACTTTCCAGGGAAACATTAGTGTTGTTTAGAAATGACACGTTTTGCGTATCGAAAACAATGAAGAAATGTTATCTTTATTTGACAGTTTTAAGAAAATATTATTTAACGTTATAGAAACCTGTAACCAGTAGGTTCTCATATTTTAACGGACATAAATAACTATTACCATTATTTTCACTTATTTTTTTTAAGAATTCTAGACTGATGAGACGGATATAAAATTAAATACCTCTAAATTTAATACACAAAACCACTGCATATCTCTTTAACATAAAACATAATAGCACGTTCATAACAAAAGAAACAAAATAAAGAAATGAAGTTGAGAAAGGGTGTCCGTGGTTCATTTTTCAATTTAAATGGTTGTAAACCACGCATATCTCATGTAACCACTTCTAAAGCGGTTTAGAAACCACAGAATCATTTTTCTAACATTTGACAGTTCAATTTGAGAGGCATTTGATTCAGGAACCCAGCCACACAAAGGGTTTTATATGCACGTTAAATTTTTGTCATAAAAAGAACTCGTAGCTCGTTATCATAATTGGAATTTACAGTTTTGGAAATTCTCCACGATTTATGAGTTAAATTATCTTCGAGATTACATTTCATTTCGACAGAATTAAATTGATTGGATTTTATTGAGGAATTTCACGCGAATTGGTCGTTAACTAAAATATTTGGAATGGAACTTAGTTGTTCAACGTTTTACATTTCAAATTATTCACAAGCATTCCGAAGGAATTTGTTGTTTTTATTTAACACAAGTAGGACCAAATTACTAAAATAAAACTGTTTTGATTATGCCAACCAAACTTTCATGTTTCAAATTCTTCAACTCTCTCTCAATATTTTATTCATTCGGTAAATGAATGAGAACTCGAAACGTTAACATTATCCGATAAAAAACTTTTATCCAACAACATGTAATAATAACGCTAAAACTATGATTATTTTAAATAAATAAAGTAATTACAACGCACTAATGATATATGTAAGCATTTTATCTCACTATTTATTCACATTTTTATTGTTTGTCATCATAGTAACAGCATACATCATCTTTTTTTATTAAATGTTATTTGAAATATAAATTTAAAATATTCAAGTACGTTTTAAATCAATTAAGAAGTGAAGAATAAAATTTTGGTATGCCGCAAAGGTTTCTGCATTCCCCAATCGTTGAAATCTTTGAAAGAGGCCTTATAAGTATCTATGTACTGTGCGTTCAAGATATCTTGTCGTGTCAGGACATTTCTCTAATCACTGCATTTTAGTTTAATAAATTTACGAATATTACAAAAAAATAGATATTTTTATAAAAATAAACATTATAAAATTAATATTTATGTTTTATGAAACCGTATTAGAATCGTCATCTACAATTATTTAAGAAAAATATTTATTTATATTAAACATGTTACAAAATTTATATTTATAAAATCATCGACCTCATTCTCACTTCTACGAGTCCGAATCGGTAGTAGAATTGTCGTCAACATTTATTACGAAATAACCTATCACTTCCTCTATTTGCCCATCAATTTTCGAATAGTGATCTTCTAATGATGTCGTATGTTTTACAAAGTTCTAGAATAATAGCTTTTAAATTTACTGAGTTTAAATTTCCAGAAGGATTGTTTTCCCGGATGTACCTTTTTATCTGTTCCCATGCTAACTTAATGGGAATTAATGTGCACATATATGGCGGCAGACGTTGTGGTATATGATCGCTTTCCTTAATAATTAAATCTTAAAAAATTTTGTTGGCCGGTATTTATCTATAATTTCGATGAGCTTCGATTTTCGAAAAGATGGATCATAAGCTATCTTTTGACGATGAGTGATGAGTACATATGTTTATATAAAATAAATTTTATTTTATTAAAAACAAAATTTGCAATGCTATTAAAATAATATACACCTACGCTTATGTATGAATATAACTAAGTAATTCTCTCGGATTGCGTAGAAATTTTCATTGTGTAAGGCAATAAAAGGTTGTAAAATCCCTAGGCCTAGGCCGGCAAACAGAGAGTTTCTGGACGATTTTGAGTTCTATAATACTAGTCATAATGGGACGAAAGTGCAAAAATTATTTGTGCTAATTTTGAACACCTATACATTTTAATAAAATTATGAGTAATAGAAAAATAAAGTATACTCGGCGTAAGGTATGAGTTCGAATATTGCGATGGTATTGCTAATTTTTTTTTGAAATTTGTAATAATGAAATTATTGTAGATTGTGCTTTTACAAAAGCATATCCTCCCTCTATAAATCGAGAAGTAAAGAAGTGTTGAATTAGGAGGGTTGTAAATGTAGAGTAAGGGCTGAAACGGCAGTGGGTAAGTTGATCTGAAATGAGATAGCGCAGAAAAAGTAAATCAAATCGAACACGAACACGGGTTGATGTAATCAATTACAGAGGAAGAAACGTCAAGAGTAATTTGAAAGAAAACGAACGAGTCTGCCGCATCATCCAGATAAGATTTTATGCTCCTTACGCGTGTAAACCACTCAACAGATTCCAGATAGTGCCCGTGAGTTGCTTATTTATAACCCAGTTACCTACACAAAGGAACTCATCTCGCTTACACATAATTACCTGCCGATTGAAACATTTAAATTCGTTTCAATGTTGCTAAAACGAAATATCTCAAAATCCGGACCTTACAGACTTTGAATTATTGCAATTGTGAACTATGAAATTATTAGCATTGTTTCTATCATTTGGTCAACAATTTTAATTATTTCTTTATCATACCTACATTATAATCTTTAAGTCAGAAGATTTAAAATTGGTTAGTTGGTTGATGACTGTTAAGTAACATGTATATGTGAATGTACTATATCTACATTTGACAAAATTAATTTTAATGTTCTTTTTCAATAATTTTTAATACCATTTATCATCCTGATTAAAACTGATTTACCGTCGAAATGTTGGTATATTAGTGGATTTTATTTAATAGTTGCTACTCCAAAAGTTTTTTTTTCTAATTTACGAATTATTCAGTCGAATAAATCCATTCTTGCATTGAAATCTACGGAGAAATATAATCTTTGTTTAACAAATTTTCTTGACATGTTTGAGAACTTCAAAATTGATTAAAGATGAAATGGACTTGGACTTATAAGTTTCATATATATATATATATATATATATATATATATATATATATATATATATATATATTTGTTTTTTGAAAAAAACGTCCAATTTGTATTTTTTTTCAAATGTTATACAGGCTGGTGACTCGAACACACGAACATAGGGATTTAACTTGTAAAATCATATTTCGTAATTTATTGCTGCAGAATTTTAAGCTCCACAATTGTTACTTGAAAATTTTTTACCTAAAATAATTAAGGAAGCAGGAAACGATAAAAGTATGGTTTTACATGTTAAATCCTTATGTTCGGGTGTTCGAGTCACCACCCTTTACCATCAAAACAAATTGTAAAATAACAAATGCTAACCAATCTCCATGTGAACTATAATAAGTCACATGAAAAATTATGAAATAAACCAAAATCAAATGTTGTCTATTATTTTTATTTTTATTTGAGGAATTTGGCCTTTTAATAGAGAATTAATCAAATTTGAACTTTAGGCTAAGGTATAAAACAAGCTTCTTACTACTAGTCCAAGGGTTTATCAAGCACGTCATTTCTATTTGTAACCTTATGTTTGGTTCTTGTAAGTAAGGATTTAGACCTTATATACATAGTGACCTAATTCTGCTTGACAGTTGAGATAGAGAGCAGATAATCATTATACTCATAAATCTCTATTATTTAGTTCTTGTCATTACTTGTAATGTCAAATTGTTTGTTTGAAAATAATACAATTTATCCATGAAAAGCATTTACTAGTGTAATTTTTCCATTACTGTTTTTTGATATGTGTGCACTTCAGTGTATGAATCTAAATTTGAATTCTTAAAACCTTACTTTGCCATTTTCCATTGGACTACAGAGCCCATGTATTTTTGTCCTCATTAATAGACATGAAAAAATAAAAACGACCATAAAAATTTAAATTTAGTTAGTATAAGAATTTAGACCTTCTAAGAAGCGGCAACAAATTATTTAAAATTTCCAATTACGTTATGGTTCCCTCGAACCACGATTAAAGATCAGATTATTTTTTTAGTATAAAGAAATGAAAACTATAATACGAAACTATACGGTATAGTCCCTTGTTATACATGCTATACAATATTGTTCTTTTTGTCATCCATCTCATCTTAACTCAATTTGAATTGAGATGTACAGAACTGAAATAATTTTGTTGACTAACAGCAAACCAGGAAGATTATCACTTCAATACAGACGAAATGTGACACAAAGAACTGTCAAAATAATAAAAAAACTATTGTAAAAATCTTAATTTGTGAACATCCGTTAAAATATCGAAATGGCAAAATCAGCAGTCAATAAATATTAAAAAAAATTGTAACAAATTTATAAACACGATCAGGATTTGGACCCAAAATTCCGCTTATCGATACAATTCTCTGAAGCCGTATGCATATCCTATTATGTTACTATTCATTAAAAATAATCGTTAATTGAATCCTTTTTTAGAAAAGCTAAATTTTCCATAGTCTAAACTTCGTAGAAATTCTACAAAAAATGTAGGGTAGTATCTATACTTCCAGGAAAAAATCTCGTGGAATTTTAATATAAAACAAGAAAGGTGTGTCCAGAATGATAGATAATAGATAACTATAGCCATTTACCTTTGACATTGAATTGTTACTTGTATAATAAATCATTCAAACCTTATTTATTACATATTATTAATCTTTATGACCATACAAATGTGAATTTTTGCAATAAAAATTATTGTTATTGTTTCACAAAAATACTACAAATGTTATAGTATTTTCTGAAAAGTGTTACAAAATTTATAACATAATTATGTAGTTAATTTTGTAATGTTACAGGAAAACATCTTGGAATATTTTAGTTATCGTTCTGAGAAATATCAACGCCCGATAAGAAAAGAAAAATGTTTTAGATATGAGATAAAAATTTGAGAAAAACAAAATTCAAAGGTGACACAGAGGGTACATTACAGAAACGTACAGGGTGTCTTTATTCTTCGGAAAAAGTTTATAGCGTACCTATAAATAAATTAATGTAACTGCAATTATTAGGTAGAGTAATAGTTGTCAACTGAAGAAGTAAAGTGTTAGTACTAAATTGTAACATCCGAAATGCAGTTAGAACTCATTGAAACAAACAACTTTTCTTAGTTCAAATTTTCGATTTGGAGCCCCAGTTCATAGTTATTGGTCGAAAACTCGTCATTCCTCCCTTATTTTAAGGAATATTTAAAAAATACAAAATCTCTTAGCATTGGCTTTTGGTTCTCTAAAACATTTGTATTTACAATTATTTTCTATTTTATCAAATAACAAAACGACGATCGAAAATTTCAAAATAAGATGTTTTGAAAACCACTTTGAATTTGAATGTAAGTATATGCATCTTAACTTGTTTGCTGCAAACATTTAATGTTTTGATAAGTATGTACCAGTTTTTAGTTTTTTTTTATGCACAAATAATTAATATGACTATACAACTCATCGGAAAATCAACCAATCAGATAGTTGAATTTTTCTTAGTTACGATGTATAACATCGGTTATTTATGTTGCTAAGTCGTGCTTTCGCGGAACACCACTAATAGTGTTCCGGAAACAGTTGAATCAAATTTAATCGTATCATCCGTGAATATAAACAATTACAGTTTTTGACATTTCGTAAAAATCAATCGATTTATTCGTTGTATAGTCTTAATATATACAACTCGAGCTTCGAAAATAATCTGAATATACAATTTGCGGACTCGATGTGTTACCTTTAAAACACAACTCCACCTGCGGTGTCGTTCTGTTTCCAAGGCAACACATCTCGTCCTCAACTGTATATTCGATTATTTTCGAACCTCTTGTTGTATAACTATTGAATATATAATCCAAAGAATATTACTGATATAAAAAGTTTCTAAATTTTTAATTATCAGGGCCTGCCTGACAAAATAAAAATACATTATTACTTTCATGTGCGTTAATGTATATTGGCACACCTAGTACTGGATAATAATCCATGAGTGATATACTTTATTTATTTCTTTATTTACGATGAGATTTTAAAACAGATGATGTATTATTCATATAAAAAAACATGCAATATATTAGCAGATAAGTAGCACCTGGTGCAAATGTGTCAATGCTAAACCATTTAGCCTGTTATTCATAATTCAGCAATGTTTTTAGCTCAGTAGCATTTAATTAAAATTCCTCATATTTCAATCAAAGCATTTTTTATCTCTCGCAGGTAGAACGTATCGATGACAATCTTCCTCGGCCGAACTATAAATTTCTTTGATTTAATATCCACGCCAGCTTTAATAATCCATTATCGTTGCAGTAAACTTGCAGAAACAATACTTAAAGTTATATACGAGATACATTTTTCAACTGAGACGTATTATGTCTTCTTTAACAACTTTATGTTTCTAAAAAGTGATAAAGTGGGAACCGTTTTATGATACATAACTGTTTTATTAGGAAACAAGTCGTATAAAATCATTAACTTTGAGATATTTTCTTGCGTTTGTGATGGATTGAACTTAACACTTTCTTGTGTAAATTTATTACTCGAATCCAAACCGATGAAAACCACAAAAAAAATATTTACTAACCCGAACCGGCACGGGGTGGAATTCTATAATTTGTAATTGCAAATAGCAATGTTACTTGTTATTATATCAATTACAAACGTCAAACGACAAATGTCACCATGGCGGAAGAAGTGTAAAGTGTTTTTATATGACTATAGGTACATATCAACCATAAATAACGATTACTGTTACAGAATTTCAAGTACAATTTGTAGTTGATATTTGGAACTGATATCATAACAACTCCAAATGATAACAACCGAAGTTATAGATGTCATGGAATCCCACCCCAAAGCAGAAACTTTTCACGGTTAGTCAAATTGAACTAGACTGAATCTTTTATTTTAAACCGAAATATTTTCTATGACTACTATGGAAAGTGGAACTTTTCTCATACTATATAAAGCTTCAAAGTTGCGTATTTCTCACAATCGTGGGTTAAAGTGTAAGATCATTTCAAATGAAGAATCGTGCGCTATTTTGTTCTTTATCATATAGCTTTCATGCATTTATTTTTGTTCTGTAACGTTTAACAGTGTAGTCATAAAAAAGTACAGTGTGTCACTCGTGCAGAATCGCCTATTTCCCACCTTGTGTGATTCCAGCATTCGACTTCGTCTTGTGCCGAAACTTTCACACAATATAATATTTTATGTACAATTCAATAAGCAAATAAATTGTAAACAAACTTGCCTTGAATATCAGTCGTTTATTTTTATTCTGGTTACAAAGATTATTAAGTACCTACAATAAACCAATTTTTTTTTTGCTTCGAGTAAACAACGATATTGCGTTATATCATCCATCATCAATTTTAATGAAGTTATTTGATATTCTTAAACATAGCGACAACGTATTAAAAACTAGTTAGGAAAACTACAATATAGTTCTACTCTGCAAATTAGTAAATTAAACATATTTCTTTAAATTGATGCAAAATATATATGTAACAAGTAAATTTATATATAATTCATTTAGCATATCTATGATTTATTTTTAGATATTTTCTTTTGCAATATATTCACAAATATAATTAAGTTATCGATAAATAGTTTCAATGTTTTAACAAAAAATTTAGATAGATACATATTTCAAAAATCAGTAAGTTTTCGTAGTGGTTTTGACCTAATTGTACACTTTTTTGTTTCAATATAACAATTTATAAATAGACGTAAAAACTGGCACTATAATTGGTACAACTAATTCAATTTTTTTGCAGAAATTTTGAAACAACTATCGATATAAATCTTAAATTTAATTTATTAACGTAATCATTCTAACATATCTTCTTACTTCAACAAACACAAATCACTGATAAATTATTACTCTGTGTAATATACATATGTTTATAAGAATTTTCAATTTAAAATAATATTTTTAATATTGCATACTAGTTTATGTAAATACGAATACACATATACTTCTATTATGTGAAATATTTAAAAAAATAACCTATTTTCAAATTCAAATATTCTTTACTGTGTTATTTTCCTTAAACGAGTAAAAAATACTAAATTTTGTTTTGAACAAAAAATAATAAACAAAAAATATTATAGATACTTAATTATCTAGTAACTAAAAATGAAGTATGTAGTTGACTTGTTCATTCATTTTTAACACATTGTTACGGTATGTTAATAATAATTTTTCATATTAGTTAATTAAAATAGTTGCAACAAAAAAAACAATATGAATAGATATAATTAATTATATTAACCGGTTCTGGTAATGATATTGTCTAAATTTTTAATAATTCGCCAAAACATATCATTATTTCTTTAATTGGCAATAATTATATAAGTATCATTATCCACTTGTAATAGTTGATTTTACAAAAAACATTAATTGTTATCTGTCAAATTAATTTCAATTGGTGACCGATATTGATAGGAACAATTAGGAAAATAAAATTATTAAAATAATATACCTAATTGCGAATAGTTTAGTTTGGGACAACTAATTATGAGTATGCAAAATAAGAACCTTAAGCATTACATTACTAGATTACAGATCCTATAAAAGACAATTATACCTATATAATAAATAATTTTATAACCAACCGAATTAAAAAAGAAAGTCAACCTATTATTTAACTAAGCCACACAAAAATAAAAATTATATTCAAAGATGCATATCAAATATTCTGGTGTAAAAATATGAAAATGAGTTTTGAAGTCAATAAATATTGGTATTAACTTCAGTGTACGCATTTAAAATGCGTGAGAAACGTTTTAATCTAAATGCTGTTATATTTACAGTAATCTCCTTATACTTATTAAGAGAAAAAGTTATTTTTTAAGAAATTAATTAATGATTACTAACTGACCGTTCGTTCTTCGAGTAAATGCGAAAAACATGAATCCAATATAATATTAAAAATTCGGAAATTACATCATCACCTTGGTTTATTTTATTAGTATCTTACTAATCATTGGTATGTCTTAAGTCAAATGAATAACAAGAATTTTTTATAATTACACGTAGTTCCAGATAATGAGGAAAGGTCAGTGTTAAATTTTAAACGTGGTATTTCATTCTTTTATTAATTTTATTCTCCTTGTCAATTCGTCGTAATTATTTTCTTGACAGAAATTGCCAATTTTATTGATTATCTTCAACATTTTAAGATGGGAACCCCAAACAAATTTAAAGCAAAATGAATGTAACGTTATGTCAACTTTCACGTGAGTCTTTTAAAAATGAGAAAGATGACATTTCACTCATATGTGATATACGACATTTTATCTCATAGTAGCGGCTTGCTATAATAATTCAAATATATGAAAATGAAAATGACTTTTTAAGAAAAATAACTTAGAATACGTCCATACTCAGTTGATATGGTGATTCAATTTAAAAAAGAGTTGTTAATGAATAATATGAATAATTAACAGTACTGTGTATAATGTAGCTTTTTACTCACTTGTGAATAATAATATAAAATGTTATTAACAGTTAAAGTAATATTTTGTTTAGGGAGCGAAGCGAGTCGGACAAATATATGCGAAGAACAAAATGACACTTTTTATTTTTCCTTAAAAAAAATAATATACTGCTTGACGTTCAATTTGTAGGTTACCAATTTAAATCTGTCAGTTGTTAATGATTTCTAGTACCTTTTTTAGTTTATCTTGTTTTGTACTAACATTTAGGGCGATATTACAGGTTTCTATTGTACAAGTTATTTCTGATTCGTTGATTCTACATAGTTGCTATGGCTAATTATTTATTTTACTTTATCTCCGGCGACGTAAAAGTAAAAATTTCTACTCCGGCTACGTAGATATTAAACAAATCTCGTCACAAAATATGTCACTTTTATGACGTTAGAAGAAAATCATTATTTTTAATCTCTTAAAATTAATACATAAGTATCTTAAAAACAGCTATTGTAACATACAATTATTTTGGAACATGTTCTAATATCTTGAATTCAACACGAAGAGAGTTCTAGTTCTATTGTTTCTAATTTTTAAATATTTGCTAGTATTGACCACAAACCTTTTTGAATATAGATTATATTCTAAAGTTGTTACGGTCGTTTATTCCTTTTATTTACGTTTGATTCGATTTCTATATTTAGTGTCAGGTATTATCAACACGTGAGTAATTTTAAATGCGCGTTTTATGAAAAATTCGAATTTCGATATGCTCTATTTCCCTTTATGTGAATTTTTAATTATAATATTTACGAAACTGTCAATCATGTTGTTGGTATAGTCATACCAAGATAACAGTCAAATCACGTCATTAATAAAATATCTCTAATACTACGGGTGAAGACATGATAATTTTATAGTTTTAGTTAATCTATTCGTATGTAGAATTTTTCTTTATCAAATGTGGGATTTAAGGGAATAAGATTGTACCTCCTTAATTTTAAGCTGTACTTCTATTGTATCAAGAATAATATACAGATAATTTACGCATAGTATAGCCACATTTATTTTTTAAAATATATATACTGACAATCATTTCGTTTTTTTGAACATCTTGAGACTGATCATCTCTTTAATTTGCATTTCTTATTAAAAATTTATCATTATAACACCGAATGTCTGAAAGCACCAAACGAATGTGAGCATATTTCAAATATATTTTTTCTGAGTATAGGTATATTTCATACCTATATGGTTGAGATATAATATTAACTTTTAATAAACAAATCGACGGGTTTCTAGCAAAAAGACTAAGCCCAAAAGTGGTAAATTGATGTAGGCACATATACGATACTTCTCTATGTAGCGCATGCTTCAAATACATAATTCAAACGCCAAAAAATATTGTTTCGGATTAAGTTAATATTACTGTCAAAATTTTGATTATCATTTTTTTGTTTGTGTTGCTTTAGTGGTGTACCTAGTTCCAAATGTTATAAAAGTATAACTTTAAAAAAATAAATAAGCCATCGAAAGATTAAAAACATTAGAAATCCATCGAAATGTAGTTAAATTATTTCACACATGTCATTTTCACCCAATGAGAATGCTTGACTTGATGACCGTAGGTAGTTCTTCAGTGAAGAAATTTGATAAAACCACAGTATCACAGTCATGGTTACATTTTGTTGATATCAAAAACTTTAATTTTGAACTGTTGTCATTTGTAAAATTATCAAGTAGGAAAATATAATTCGAGCTATGAATTTAACTGGTAAAATTTACTCATAATTCCTGCGAAGTAACGACAACTCGGGTCAAAAATGAATCTTAAATCTCTCCAGCTTTTTGACACTCGTTTGTCTGTTACTACACAAAAACGATTCGTAAATTTTGCTTATTAACGTCCGTGTTTTATTGTGAGGTTCCTCAAACGTAAACCATTGCAATTCTTCAATCACCAAACTTAATTTTCCGACACATGAAGTTTGGGAAAACATCATCGTATATAGTATCTACATATTTCTAGTTTGTTATTTTGACCCTAGCCTTAACTTGAATATTAGAATCGTTTGTCTGTTACTACGCAAAAACTATTCGTAAATTTTTCCAATAAATTAATAGCTCTTATTATATTACTTATGATAAATGCGGCCCTTTCGGAGATGAGATTTCAGTTGCTATCATTTGAACTTGTTTGATAAAACTACTCGAACATAGTGCACTTGCAATAGTAATGGTTATTTTTGGTACTTAAACCCTCTACATTGACATCTCAACTAGCGTAATTGTTTAGAGAACTTTTGATATCACTAGTCCTACACTTGCAATTCTATAAAAGTAATGGTTATTTGTGGTACCTAGACCCTCTACATTGACATCTCAACAAGCGCAATTATTTAAAGAACTTTTGATATCACTAGTCCTACACTTGCAATTCTATAATAGTACTCGTTATTTGTACCTAGACCCTCTACACTGACATCTCAACTAGCGTTTATAGTTTAGAGTTAATGTCACTGTATGGTGCTAACCTGATCTCTTGCGCACACAGCAGCAACCACAGGGCAAGCAGCGAGGTCGGAGCCAGGCGCATCCTAGGCGGTGAGCTCCATGGCACTGCACCAGGTCCACACTGCACTGAGACTCGCGAGGCCGACCGTGCGAGCGCCGCGCACCGACTACACCTGTCGCCGCAGCCGCGCCTGGCCTTCTGGTTGGCCGCGGCTGCCGCGCAGGAGGTGCGCCCTACCCGTCCCACCACTAACTCCACCATGCTTCACGCAGATATACATGTGGAGGTATACAGCTTTAAGCTTCTTCTCCCTTCCAGGTGCAAACTATTTGCAAATAGTAGGTTTCCGGTAATACCATGAAGGAACTTCCACTATCTTCAATCATGCTATTAAGCTTTGTGTCCCTTCCATTTCTTACTATTCGCAAAGGCTAGTAGTTTTCCGGTACAATTCCGCAACCCCACCATCAATTTTCTTCTACTTCCTTCCACTATCTTCAGGTATTCCTGCGTTTCTGTTTCAATAGCGCACCATCTTAGCACCATCTAGCTTTATCTTGCCATCTTGAATTATCTTCCACTTTGTTCCATTATCTATACCAGACTAATAATTTTCCAGAAATCTTTCTTTTATTTTTCAATACTGCACTATACTAGAACATCTTTAAACTCTAGCTTTACCGTCGTTTACCATCCCACCACGATTTCAACAAAATACACTTTATTTTATTTTCTTCGGAAATACTTAATGTATATACTTCTATCTTTATATTTTCAATACATTGTAGCCATTTTTCATTAATTATTTTTTACTTTATTCCACTATTTTCAATCATGCTTTAAGTTTTCGGTAATCCTTCCTTTCTTTTTCAATGTAGCACTTTACTGTCATGAGTTTATTTTAACATAAATTATGGGGTTGTAGTTTTCTGGTAATCTTATGTCCTGATACAATACTGCAACCCCACCATGAATTATCTTCTACTTCCTTCTACTATCTTCAATCATGCTGTACTTTTCTGGTAATCCTTCGTTTCTTTTTCAATACCGCACCATCTTACATCTTTAAACTCTAGCTTTATCTTCTCATCTTGAATTATCTTCCACTTTGTTCCACTATCTTCAATCATGTTGTACTTTTTCGATAATCCTAACTTTCTTTTTAATACCGCAACATATTATATCTTCGACCATACTATCAGGATTTCAACAAAATACCCCTCTATCTTTAAATATTTAACATAATGTAACCATTTTTTTATTATCATTTTATTTACGACTGAGACTACATTCCATTGTTTCCTTTCCATATATGGCACATATTTATTTAAAAAACTAGGAAAAAGATTATTTTGAGTTCATCCTACAAATAATGAACGATACTGCTGGCCATTACTTTCCATTACATAATTTGAACGTCATTCATTAATAATTAATAACTCGCTATCACTATTTGTCGTTTTTAAATAATTTTGCTTATCGACGCCCGTGTTTCATTGTATGGTTATTTAAACTAAAACCAGTACAGTTTTTCAATCACCAAACTTGATTTTCCAACACTTATATATTTCTAGTTTCTTATTGTGGTCTTTTAGCCTAACTTAAATATTATCTGGAATCTCAGCTATGAAGTCCATTAATCTATCATTGAATCGATTCAGAAAACACACCATACATTCGTCTTCTTCCAAATTTTCAATACGTATCCAAATAGATCTTCCTGCAGTCAATTTCTAGTTATGTCTCCAGTTAGAAGCCTTGTCGAACGTCGATAACATAACTTACTACTGTATCTTCTTAAGCTTATTAACAATGTAGATAACGACTCCATATACTTAAACCTCCTTTGATTACACCCTCTTGAAACTTTCCAGATCTTTCTCCCGAGTTTGTCTGCCCTATATTATTCTCTTAATGTAACTTTGTTTCCAAATGTTCAAAATTTTCGAAGCCAGGTTTTTAAATTTGTTCTTGTATTATTATTATTTATTCTTGTCAATCGTGTTAGAAAGTACATTTGTACTTAAAGCTTAATTATAACACATTGGATAAACAGTCATATATATCTTACATTAACCTTCCTATTCCTAATAACTTCTTTCATCCTGTCTTGTCTTAACCCCACATCGTCTAACTTCTAACAGAACCTCTTCTTCTCTTCCTTCTCTCGGAACTACCCTACACGATGTCTTTAGATGCCTCAGAGATTCATCTTCCCTTTCATAGATTCTAAACTTTCTCTCATCACTTGATAACCAGTACTTATTGTTCCTCTTTCTTACTAAGACAACTGAATCTAGCAATCATTTGACGCAGATTGTGTATACCTAGAAATGCGTAATAAGTTGTGTCCGACCGAAGATTTCTGGTTTCGACCGAAACAAGTATTCGTGTCATGTCTGTCACTTTTGAGTTTGTTCGGATTGGTTACACTCCCCTATTTTTTTTGTTTGTTAGTAGTTTTGTTTTATATATTTTTTTATTTTTCTTCCTTTCGAAGATATAATTATTATTTTATTATCGTTATGCTGAGATTGTTAGTACAAAGATACAAAGTGCAAGATGAGACAAGATCTCATTAATTTAATTTGTAGAATTAAGAAAAAAAAAAGTAACGTCATTATAAGAGAATAGCATACATTATAAAAAAACGTGTTAGTTAGGATCACATACTTTTGAAAAGACTACTTATTTCATTATGATTATTTGTGATATTAGTGAGGTGGTGACAGATAACTAGTCTATTTTTTTTCTACAAAAATAAAGTGATTTTCTCATAAATTGAAGTCTTTTATTTATATTAATTATGGAAAGATACCTTAAAAGACAAGAAAAACACTAGATTTTCGTAAATTACATAAGTTTCGGTTTCGGTTACGTTTTCGGCCGAAAATAGAAGAGCCGAATATTCGGTTATGGCTTCACTTTCGGTTGAAATCGTGTTTCGGTCGAATTCTATTAATAAGAAGTCCATTGCTTCAAAAACTTTTAATTATTGTTTAAATAAGATTTACGGCGCTTACTTTGTTTAAAAGATAGTGTTTAATCTTTTTTTAAGAAATATTTCGACGTCGTTTGAAAAATAGTGCACATAATTTGCTCGAAAGTGTTTAACAATGTTCCTGTAATAAATCACTCACATTTTATCTGCCACCTTCCATTCTATTATGTAATACACTATTTCAGTAAAACGAGTAGTGCGAAAAAAAATTTTCCTGTGCTTTATTTGTGTATTATTTTACATAAAAATAGTTTAGAGTTCTTTGTGTCTAGTACAATGTAATGGTAATGTCAGGAACTATAACCTTTTTTATCTAAACATAAATTGCAATTGTAGTTTGTAGTACAGACAAGGACATTACTTCATTCATTCATGGCAATTGTTACACAATAAAACTGCAATATTTATGTATTGTTTTGTAAATTTTAAATGCAGTTTTGCGAATTCGTAAATTTACTAATTCAAGAAAAAATATTTTAAGACTGTTTTTATCTGGAAGTAATAAATAGAAAATTTTGTTGTTTTCAAAAATTTATGATGGTGGAATTTGGCCAAATAAACATATTTTATATTTTACTGATACAGAATGTTTTAAAAATTTCAAAAAACTTATACTTAAATAACTAACAAAATTTACATTAAGTATTGTAATATTTTTAACAAATTTAAAAAAATATGAACCTATTTAACTTCCCAACCATTGGTAGGAAGGTATTGCTTTTGATCAAATTTTTGATAAATGTCAACGTTTTAACAGTTTTTCGTGAAAGAAAATCTCTAACATTATAGCTCTACAACACCGAGGTATACTTTAGGTGGTATATATTTACTTACCCTAATTGAACAGAAAGCTATTAATGAATTTATGGTGAAAAATTACACATGTTACACAGTACTACAAGAATTATTATAGAAATGTAAAATTGAAAAATTTCAATCTTTACAATTTTGTCATACTATTTATTTTTGCATTTGTGTTTTATAAGACGGTACCTATATTGTTCCACTCGTAGAACAATACGTCGTATAAAACGAGTATAATATACAATTTTGTATACTTTGCTTTACTTATTTAATAAAAATTTAAAATTTTCAAGTAAAAAAATAACAGAATGTAATCTAGGGATACATATGGGAAATACGGTAACTCTATTGAATGAAGTTGGACACAGAAATAATATAAACTTTATTAAAAAAACATTTAAAATTATTTGAATTTATCAATTTGACATTTACAGTGGGGTGCAGTTGTTAAAAGTGTTAACAAAAATTTATATTAATAAACTGTTTTCGATATAATAATAGGGCAATTGTTAACGGAAAGTAAGAAGATATTGTTGCAAAAAAAAAATAATAGTAACGTGTATTCTTTTACAAATATTCGACTCTTTTAAATAACATTTCCAACAATGATTTGTGAATAACATTCTTCTTAAAATTCTATTGTGGTTATATATCCTATTGATTAACTTAGAATTCCTTGTTTTCCATATTTGGATATGAGTATAAGGTTTTGTTATTTCATTTAATAAGCAATAAACTATAATATTATATAGAGCACATGTATCAAATAGGCTACACCCAATTAAAATAAATAATTTCAACGATATATTTAATAGTTCGTAGCAATTATTACACGACAATTCATGGTCACATATACAGTTAATTAATCTACATAGCTTAAATTTATATATAGCATTTACTATTACTATCATTTATCAAATACATCATCGCATATATTAATTAAAGTATAAGTTACTAAAGATTCAGTGCACTATTTTCCAAACAAAATCCTGTGCTATCCACATCAGATATAAGTGACAAGCATGTAAGAAAAGTAAACATTTTCTTCCGTAATACATTTCTTAAATTTGCTACAAAATAGCATTCCTACCAAAGTATAATAAGCTTTGATGATGCGATTTAGAAATATATACTAATATTTAAATACTTATTTCTTGTATAATTGTCGTGCCGTTATTGTCATTGGAAGAAGAATATATAAAGTCAGTTGATTCTCACGTTATCAATTTCTGTTTAAAAAATTATTAAACTTTTATCTAGCATCTTTGTCTACACATGGCATAAATGAGACTTTTATTCGCTATCTCATTATCATATGTATTACAGTGGGATATACATACCTATATGCTACATGCGTTAAACTAATGACAAAAATGAAGTAGAAACAGTAGGGTAACCGCGGTAACGGATATTTGAATGTCATTTGTCATTTTGGTATCGACAATATGTACTTTATTGTGTTTGTAGTTTCATTAGTTTAATCTATGGTTGTAAAAAAATCATTTATTCTACAAAAATTTAAAAAATATTTTTATTTTATGTAGGGTTATTAAAAAGGCCACATTTTAATTTTGGACTGGTCAGTAAGCTTTGGTTTTATTCATCCAAAAGAGCGGTAATTGTAGGTTTTTCAGAAATCGATTTGAATTAAAAGTTGCTTCAGAACATGTCACTTCCAGTCGAATTCTCGACAAAATTTTAGAAAACAAATATATATGTATATCATTGGCGAAAAAGATTATTATTACAGATTATACAAATATGAAGTTTCTGTTTTATCAAATTCAAACCAGACTTTAACAAATATTCCTCTAACATAGGTACATTATTTTCTTTAACAAAATGTGTAAAGATATTATGATGATACGAGATGAAGTGATATGTTTAGGATGAGCCTGATGACTCATTATCATCATCATCTTTAGCACATCATTCTAAGATGGAACAAGGCCTCAAGTACTTGATGTACTTAATTCGTGACAAGTATTATTGCATTTTAATGGTACTAGTTGTCAGCCTGTAGCTTCTGCAAAGAACTTGCAGCTTGCAGTGAATTCCCAAACCAATCGGATACAGTAGTGTTTATTTTTGGTTAAAGATTGTCGAAGCTGGGATTTGAACCCAAGATCTCATACAATCATACTCTGCTTAATTCAAGTCGAAACGTGATAGCCAAGTGAGCTATACTCATTAAAATTGTAAATGTCTTTTTATGCATATTATACTTTTGCCATTTACAAAGTTACTGCGTACTATAACTATTTTATAATATACCTAAGCAAGCATATAATTTGAGCATTTTAAACAAATTCTGAAAATCGTATGGTAATCACTTAATAACTATTCACCATTATTGTCTTCGGAAAAAAATCATCCCGGAACCTTATTGTTATAGGCGATTAACATAAAATAATTTAATAAGAACCGTGTACTGATTTTATTAATCTACAAGCATTATAAACAATAGTTTCACCGAACTAGTAGGTGGTAAGATAATCCAAGCAAAAAACCTTTTAATATGATCATACTCAATCACTATTTCCATACAGGTCTCAATCAATTAAAGCATTTACATGATACAACATGTCTTCAAAGAAATATATCATATCTGTAGGCCACTACGACGGAAAGATTTCAATGCTACGTTCACGCACAAACTTCAAATAAATATTAATATTAACATTCCTTTTACATATCATAATTTTTGATCAAGAATAATATTGTTACATTGTAATAATGTATGAATATATAATAATATAAGTCTCTCAATTACCTTTACTACAAAAACCTATATTTGTACTTATTTGTAGAACAAAAATGATAATTTAATATAATTTGTTCGGATCTGTAACTTTGGCTTTGACTTTCTAATCATTGGGTGTACTCAGCGGGGTAGTTCGGTACCTGGCAATCTTCGTTGGGTTATTTATTAAATATATTTAAAATAATATGTAATTTATTGTATTATATAGATACTTATTAACAATGATACAAATATATCAGATTATTATATTATTGTATAGTTATGTAAATTTTAGATTCATGTATTTTTAGTACATAAGTAATTGAGCAAAGTCGGAAAAATTTAAATACAACCCTGTTTTTCCTTGCATTTTTACTCCCATAAATCTTTTGCACTGTTATCCTCAGTAGGGGTTTAATAAGGACCATAACCTTAGAATTCCAAACAGACTTACTTTATACTTTATCTAGTGGCAATTTTTTAAATTACAAAAATACTAGTTTGAATCTCGCTTACATCAAATTCTTGTTAATCGAATGGTGAGATCGTTGAAGCTGTAATCTTAATAATTTGAGTTATTCCCACAAAACCTCATATTTTAGGAATAACTTTAAAGGCAAATATTTCGAGAACACTAAGAAAAAAATATAAGTCTTGTTTGAAATCAATATTTACTTAAGCTCAGAATTAAAAAATTTTGAGTACTAGAATTGTTGAGGAAAAATCAAAATGTAGTTTTATATTTTCCTTGTTTTACTGATTAGCTCCAAAGAACATACATGTGGAAAAACACTTCTTTATGTTTTTTTTTTTCGTTGAATCGATTGAATAAGTCAAACAATATTAAGCACGATACGAACTGCAAAAACTACAGCTCAAAAATAATTTTCAAATTTATCAGGAACAATAGGCAATTAAAGAGCTAGGTTGTTCAACACCTGTACTAAACATAAAAATTTTGAGTAAAAGTCGCGGTATACCATATAGACTTTTCCTTGTGCACTTTATTTTCATTTAGATAAAAAAACAACAAACAATAGATTAGGGGAAAAGCTTCCTCAAGACATAATTTTATCAAAAGACTCATAATTTAAAATAATCTTTTAATTAAATTGTATTGTTAAATTAGAAAATAGAACTCTATTATGCATAGTACTGCCAGTATTGAACTGATAAATAAATAAATAAACTGAACTTTCAATTGACTCCGATATACAAATAAAGAGACACATCGCAATGCATTAGGGGAGTAGCTGATGCTGATGGGAAATGCAACGTCCGCGCACAATGCGCGAGGAAATATTGCAATATGACAATGAGCAAGTGAGTGGAGTGCGGAATGGAGCCAGTAAGTGTCACAACCGCCGCCGTAGTTCCGGTGCTTTGTCACTCTGTGATGAGTTGTAGACAGAGCGACAAGAGAGCATCACGTCATCGTGTCATAACAGTACATAGTACATAGGTTCGGTGTGGGATCCACTGTTGGAATCTCCAATCTCGCCAATATTCAATGAGTGGTTTACGCTTTGTGATAAATTGCTGGATTGATTGGACAATTTATAGTGAAAAGTGAAAAACGTTTTACATGTAATCATTTATTTTTTTGGGTGATAAAGTATCAAATCTAAATGCTAGTGTATTCAGAGATAGCAATGCTGCATAAAGATGCAAACCTTAATACAATCTTATGATTGAAAACCATTTTACATGTAATCATTTATTTTTTGGGAGATGATTAAATAAAGTATCAAATATAAACGCTAGTTCATTCAGATACAGAGATATCAATGCTGCATAAAGTTGCAAACTTTAATACAATCTTTTATGCCAAATGGGTTGCATCCTTGCATCAATACTTTGAAGTTCACTAGAGCAGTGTTTCTCAACCGAAAACGTACTGTAACCAGCATGACTCACTGCTGATGACTCACCGCGGTCGACCTGTCTGGTCAGGTAGCCTCACTAAAAAGGCCAAGTGAGATCTCTAGAGCAGTGTTTCTCAACCGAAAACGTACTCTAACAAGCATGACTCACTGTCTATGATTCCCGCGGTTGACCTGTCTGGTCAGGTAGCCTCACTAAAAAGATCAAGTGAGATAAGAGCAACGTCGCTATTTGTAAATCATATAGATTCTGGAAGATTCGAGAATAATTATCCACCGGCATAAATTTTCGCAACCGGGAAGTGCACCCGGTTAGTCCCGTGGAAAACAGCAACATATGAAGTAGAAATAAATATTTATATCTATTAGTCGATATCTTATGAAAATATGATAGAAATAAATACTGTCTTGTATGAATAAATGAATATTAGTTAATAATTAGTGTGTTAAGTGTGCATTATTACTATTTGTGTTACTTTCATTTAAAGCAATGTATTTATTATTTTGTCGTTATTATAAACTCGTAATATAAATATTCGTGTTTTTTGACTTTTTCCACTTCACCCATACAAATAAACATTAAAGTACCGTGCACCATTAGTTCGTTCTCTCCTACGTATCACTAAAAGTAATATTTTAGATAAATAAAATAATTATAACAAATGTTTTATTATTATTCTATATCTTCTCTTCTTCCTCTCATTCTATTGATCCAACTCTGTTTTTCCCCATCCTGATTTTCTTTGGAGGACTATTCCATTGAGTTCCTATTAAACGAACTAATAATTGAATAAAAATAAAACTATGAAGAACTCTAATTACTGCCCAAATATTATTATAGTTACCCGTTACCGAAATGTTTACTACCGGATAGAAGGAAACTCACTTACTGTGAAGTACTCCAATTCTGGTTCTAATATATTTTGAGATTAAAATCACCTTCCCTAAAAACCAGTCACCGAAATGTTTACTACCTTAGAGAATTGGTTCATTCGCGAAGATATACTCTAATTCTTTTTTTAATGTTATGAGTTCAAAATCACCTTCCGTAAAAACCAGTCGCCGTAATGTTTAATACCTGATAGAATGTAGAGAAGTACTCTAATTATTGTCTTAATATAATTAGTTCAAAATCATCCTCCGTAAAAATCAGTCACCATAATGTTTACTACCTGAGAGAAGGGTGTCCACTCACTGTGAACTACTCTAATTCTTTCTCTACCGTAATTAGTTCAAAATCATCCTCCGCAAAAACCAGTCACCGTAATGTTTACTACCTGAGAAAAGGGTGCTCCCTCACTGTGAAGTGCTCTAACTCCAACCGCAGACATTATCGTAAATATGTTAATACCGGATTGTAGACCTTGAAATGTGCTTATTCATCAAAAAGTCGATAAGCAATATTTAATATGACCTATTTACCTGCTTTACAAGATAATTAATATGCATAGTATAGAGGTGCATATTGGGAGTGGATGAAAGAAACAATTCCTGTTGTAGATGCGATCTATATGTTAAGGGTCGAAGATGATATACCGATGGTGTGGACTCGTGAGAACAACATTATCTGATTAAATGCCATGTTCATCAGTTCTGTCTTAATTTCATCGATTTATTATTCTTTAATGCGATAAACAAAGCAATTCATCATTTATATAAAACAATGGTAAACAAAATTCCAAGGAGCACACGATTCAATGCGATCTTTCTCGGAACAATCAATGCGAGAACATAAATCAGCGAATAAGTATTTCGAAATGTTAACAGGTCTTCCACGCTTGAGGCTACGATAAAATAATTTCAATTAAAATCGGAAATATTCTCCTTCATATTTCATGTCATTCGGAAATTAAATTACTGTTTTTCTTCTCATATTCGCATCATTAACGAAATAAAAGATTGTTCGTCAAAGCAATTTATATCTATAAAAGATTGTATCAATAATAAATGTACCGTCGTGTTTATAATTAATTTGTGTCAAGGATTATAGCTAAACTGTCGCGTAAATAAAAAATAATTAGAAATTATGGCTACAGGATGCACAAAATACTGCAAACACCATTGCATACTCAACACTCCACAGTATTTTCTTATAATTGGTAGAAATTTTCTTAAAAGATTATACATTTTAATCATAAATACCACACCTTACAAATGCCTTATAGACTGTAGCCTGTAGTCCGTACTGTACATATAGAAAGTTCCCTGTGAGCTATATGAAAAGCAGAAGAAATATTATGTATATAATAATTGAAGCCAAATTATATACTTATTACTAAACGGTAACGATAATATTATTCAGTAATATTGCAAATTGATTATTTTATTTAAAAAATTAAATATTTCAAATTATATACGGTCGTTCTACGATAATTCACGTCTGCAAGTTATTTACAGTCATAGTTAAACATAAAAAAAATTATAATTATTGTTTTTCACTCTAAAATTTTTCATTTACAGCTGAAATAACCATTTTTGGGTCTTAAATTTTACAAACAGATGATCCTGATACTTTTGCTTTTAAAGTTACACTTCAAAAAAGTGGATTTTTTATTTATATTTGTAAAATGGGTTCAGATATAATCTCAACTATTATTACTAGTTAATTTTGCGGCCAAAATTACAAGTTAAAAGAAATGTTTTCTCCGCATACACGTTCTCTGGAACGATTCAGTAAAAAATGAGAAAAATGATAAAACCGGAATTTCAGTTTTCCGCTTTGGAACTTTTTTCTCCAAACTTTTTATTTTCTGTACTTAAGCAAATATCGATTCGTCGATATGCTTATTTCAAATTTTCAAACAGAATTCAATTATCTCTTACTGTTTTCAAGATATTTATATTCAAAGTTAGACCTAAAAAGAGGCTTTATAAGCATAACCCTCTATACGTCAAGATACGATCTCAGCGACCTTATTAGTAAATTCCATGTACCAAATGTTCACATTTTTATTCCAATGAATATACGTTTTAGAAAGGAAAAACTGGAAATGGCCAACATTTTTGAATATTTCGTTCCTTTTCGCTCTAAAAATTGTATTCGTCAAAATAAAAAAAATCATTATATAACTTTGCTCGTAAAATCGACTAGTATAATCGTTGAGATTATATCTATCCATTTTAACATTATTAAATTCTGTTTGTAAATTTGAAATAAGCATATCGACGTGTATCAATATGTACCATTTTCAGAAACATACATTTTGAACCAAAAAATAGGTATATACTTTTTTCTACGACTAGTAATATAAATAGCCATTATTGTACGACTTAAGACAAAATAATTAAAATTAATTTTACAAAATACAACTAATGAAGATATAAACAAGAAATTTTCTACATTGTATTGTTTTATTGGGTTGTAAATACATTTAATTTATTATTTTGGGGTTGACAGTTTGACATTGTTGTTTTTACGTTTTGTAGTTGTTGCAATTTACTAGTGATATGTCAAATATTTTAGTGTAGTTTGTGATCGAAATACAGTCAAATAAAAGTCGTAGAAAAACTATAGTACATAAATCGAGTTGTACAGCAATTACGCACTTGTGGAATTACAAACTCGCCGCTTTGCGGCTTTTATGTAACTTTACCGCTTCGTGCGTAAAATAGATCTTAGAACTCTTATGCCCGTTTGCACCAACAAGACTTAAATTTTAAGCCAGACTTAAACAAAAAAAATCTAATCGAATTTATGACAGCAATGTTAAATCATGCATTTGACATTTTATTTGGATTCGATATTGTCTATTTAAGGCAAGCTTAAAATTTAAGTTATGTTGGTGCAAACGGCCATTAGGGCCGGTTTTTCAATCTCTGGTTAAAGTGCCGGTTACCTTAACCATCGGTTAACAGAAAAATATCGCATCGAAATAGTAAATAATGTGTATTTTTGACAACTTACATCAGTTTTTCGATGCGATATTTTTCTGTTAACCGATGGTTAAGGTAACCGGCACTTTAATCAGAGATTGAAAAACCGGCCCTTAATCACTTAATCACAGGCCTACTTAAGAATCAAAACAAATATAAATAAAATCTGCTATTCACATCGAACTGTAGAATTAATAATTTTCTAACATAACATAAATTTTTTAACATATAAAATTATATAGTCACAAGTCACAATCTTTTATGTAAAATAATGTAGGTATATATAATTACAGCATTTACGCGATTGAAAGAGAATCTTCGCATATAAATTACGTAAAGAAAATAAACAACAAAGTATTCTGAATAGACTTTGTGTATTGAAAAGCTGCAGCTATTGATATTCAACCGTTAGGTCCATTGAGTATCTACTGCATGACATTTTATTACTAATCCGTACAATTAAGGAGTTAAATATATGTATGATTAAATTACTGACATGCAAGATAAATGGCCAATCACTCCACAGATCAAATCAGAGAAATTAAAAGCTTCATTATGACAACCAGTAGTTGCCTACTTTGATTAATTGCTTGTTAAATGTGAGTCGTAAAGGGATTTACAGCTAATGTCTATTCCACTGCGTAATTGATTTTGTTTTTCATTTCATTTGCAACCATAAAAACAACTTACAATCAAATAAATCAATTAAATACAGAAAAACTAATTGCTTTTCTATAAATTTAAATGTTATTACACCCTTCTTTAGCATGTAAATTTATTAATGTACCTACTAATTCCGCATTACTATTACTACAAGAAATATTGAAATTATCGTATTCATTTACACTTCACTTCACAACTTCAAAAAAAAAAAAAAATATGAGAAAAATTAAATGATGTACCGATAACAAATCAAATTGTATATTGCGTTAATGGAGTAAAAGATATATTTTGTGTGTTGAGCAAGGAAAATTGCATACGAGGCACACAAAGACACTTACTCCTATAATGATACATTCTATTTTTTCTTCAAACGTAGATACTTTAAGAAATATTTTTTTCTTGACGTTATAAAACTGATGACTAAAAAACTGAGGTCAACTTAAAATTATGCCGAATTTTTTGAAAGTTTCTGTTTAAGCTTATATTTGTAAATTGTAAATCATAAATATTCTTAATATTTTTTTTTGAGAAGTATCACCTTTTTTTTGTTTTTTATCATTTATTTCCTAATTTTATTAAAAAACGTAATATAAACGTTAAAGTTTTCTTATTTTATAATGTAGTAACTTTTTTTGTAATTTTTAACGTTCATCTCGATCTTCCCACAAGACATTGTAAAAATCAAATCATTTTTAACTGAAATAACTAAATACATATATGTAATTTCATTATAAAATAAAAAACCTTTAACGTTTTTTTCCATGTAATATGATTATGAATTTAAAAAAATAAAAAAAATGATTATAACCATACTTCAATGAATGCATTGCGCATGCATGTAATCAAAGTATTTTACTTCTAGGTTGTCAAATATCACCACAAACCTTCCTCTGCATTATTTAGAAATGCTTACAATTATCTACAAATATTTCTAATTCCAACAAACTAGTGAATTTATATAATGAATTTGGACTGCAGTTAATTTTACATTTAAGAATATTAACAAGGGGTATAACTAATCTAGTTTAGTGGCTAATCCCTTTTACGAATTTAGGTGTTCACATTTAAAATAACCAACTACATTCAACAAACAAGATCGATTCTTATAAATTGTTTTATTTGTTAAGAAAAGCCTAAAGCGCAACTTCTGACAATAATTACATCTATTATTCTGTAAAATTTGTAGACTGGTTTAATAAAAATATTGCTGAATAAATGTTTTGAATTCCTGTTAAATTACTTTTTCAATACGATACTCCGAGTAAAAAACAAACATAATGCTTGAGGAAAAATGTAAAGTTGTGTTTTATAAATTTATATACTTGTCTGCAGTTTTTTATTTCAACATTTTTTAGCGTGTAATTATTTATAACTTGTACTACTCCTTTAAATTTAATTTTATATACCAACTTTTCTAGTTTTTACATCATTTTTTGTTACAGTTCATCCACACCAAAAACTCTAACAGTTAACATCAAAAATGATTTACTAACTAAAAAACTTTATTTTTTTAATCGATTGTTGATCGATCAACATCAAGGATTTCAATTTCGTTGAAGGTTGACTGTTAGGTCATAGCCGTGCGGATACAAATTTCTGGGGATACCGTATATTATAACGCAACACGCAACAAATTACCAAACCACTTAATTGTTGTTGTGATAGATTTGAATTGAACTTTAATTTATAACTTAACAACCACATTGTTAACATCTTATATGTCAAACTTACCTCCAATCCCAAATCATAAATGAATTAAGTATATTATTTAGTTCCAAAAATTACTCCACTAGTTTGATGGAATTAGCAGTATTTGTAGATGATTATCAGCATTACTAAATGATACCGAGGAAGATTTGTGGTGATATTTGACAATCTGTAATATTTTTTATTTTATAACACAGTAATTATTTTTTCTAATTTTTAACGTTCATATCGATCTTCCACTGGATATTGTAAAAATCAAATCAATTTGAACTGAAATAAATAAATACCTAAATTAAATACATTATATGATTCTAGATGTTAATAATTAAAATTTGCAATTTAAAACAATCACAAAGTAATTTTGCTTGATCTTCTATTTAAAATATATTGTTAAATTTAATTCCCTAGTAACAGTACCTAATGTCGTTTTCGATTTCGAATAAAAAAGAAATAATAGTTGAAATAACCAAATAAAAGTCATTCAAATTAAGTTTGGAATTGGAAATAGCAATTTATGTACCTAACCGTAACCATAGTTAGAAAATGCTACTTTTTGTTTAACGGTTTGATATTTGCGGAGCGAGCGAAGCGAGTGATCAGAAAATCATACAAGTTAACACAAAATTCTATTTTTTTAACGTGTTTCATATAACATATTTTCTAATTTTGATACAATTCTTTTAATTTTAATTTTTTTCTTCTAATTTTGATTATTGACATATAAACTGTCACTGTTTAAAATTGACTAACATTTGGAAGCGGCACACTTTTCAAGTTAAATAATTCACTTTTCATCACTTTGTGATGAATATTTTGTATTTTCTAACTAGTTAGGTATAAAAAAATTGGCGTTCTGGAAAGTGACACTTTAAATATCAAAATTAGCAAAATATAATTTTTAGTTTAACCCGGAAATTATAACCATATAACCCTGCAATCGAATAAAAAATTGAGCAACTTGATAATCCGTATAAAATTTCTATTTTATTTTTGTTATATTAATAAAAAGTTTAGTTTATGTGTAATTTTTTTCACAAAACCCACATTTAGTGATGTCCATAAATACAAAACAAACCGTATATCAATAGTTCGATGATCACAATTTGGTAGTGAATTAATGATTCTGTAGCTCTGTAGGCAAATTATGTGATTTAATAATCAAAGTAGAATAATTAGGTGCCGGATGAATATAGAACGTTACAATAAAGAGAATTCCTCCCCCGGGCAGTGGCGGAGGCGGGAGTTTTTCCCACGGGCAGCACCTGCGCTGCTCGTTAATTGCTTTTCACGCCTCTTGATACATCTCGCCTTTATCTCCAGTGCCGTACGTCACATTTTTAATTAATCTCGGTCAGGTAGCATGCAACAAAAAATGCTTTCCTTTGATTCAATCATTTCAGATAAATATTACTTTCTCAAATGTTTAGAAAGTTGAAAAATCAATTAATTAGTTTTCCCGGCAACTAATTACAAAAATCCATTAATGATTTTATTGCTACTGTGAAATTTCAATCTGATTTTCCTTATTAGATTTTGTTAAATGCGTATTTTGCATTAGTGAATCATTTCAAAAAGGATTTCTTTGTATAAATCTGTTGATTCATCAAATACGTCTAATTTGCCTGTCTTGATCTCTAAGTTTTTTGTTTATACTATGAAACAAAACTGCGCATAATTATGTAGAATTATGAGTAGTTCTACTATGAAACGTATAATTGCTTCTCATAATGTGATTTTTGTGATTCACCGATTTTTAATAAGGTATGAGTTTATTTTCCTTATAACATCTCAATTAGATCTTACAACTATAATTAATAAACATATACATGTACCTACATATACCAATACATACACCAAACCAATTAGTCTCCGTAAACCTGTACATGAAAGTTTTCTATTCTTTTAAAGTTTATTATTGAATATATGTATATACACGAAATAAATTTTATATTATAATATACTATATTAATAATTAAAATAATGTATTGACTTCCTAAATTTTTCGTAATGAAATAGAGAAAAAAATATCATATTTATCATAAAAACTAAGTACGCCAATTAAGTCTCCGTCCACCTATAAATTACCGTCATTCATTAGAATTACTTCCCTTGAACGATTTGTCATACTTCCCACTAATTTTCTTGGAGTTTAGGAGTCAATTTTACCCCATTCTCCTACCATAAATGTAGTAGTTTGTTTTATATTCTTTAGCTGTCTTGTTTTACACATTTGTTTAAATAAATCACAGAGATGTTCAACGGGATTCATATCTGGAGACTGTGAAAGCGTTTTTAATTATTGTCTACAATAACTATTCCAGCAGTTTTCGTGTAGTATGTTTGAGGTCATCTTGTTAAAAGGTTTAAGAATTTGTCAGCTCATTTTTCTAAATTCTCTTTTAAAATATGCAAATAAACAACTGTCCCATCAATAAAAATTAAGTTTCCCACCTCGTCTGCACTCATACAGCCCCATACAAGCACAAATCCTCCATATTTCACTGTTGGGCATAACTTTTTTATTTTCATTTGTTTATTCTTCCTAAACAATAATTCGTTCATCTAAACCAAAAATTTATAAATTTCAAAAACAAAACGTAATAAAGATGTGTGTACAGAGACGGAGATGGTTTGAGCGTATATTTCACATTGTAATTGAAATTAATATACAGAATTATATTAAAAATAAAATACTCGTATATTATTTTATCGATTCAATATTCATAGTTTCGAAAAAAAAAAATTGGGAAAAAATGTTGTGACGTCAGCCTGATAGAATCGTGAAAGAAGAAAGATAGACTGAGAGCTCTTTTTTTACGATCTTTCCATGTTGACGTCACATAGGTATCCCTTTTCCAAACAATTAAATATTATTATAATGAGAAGCTATAGCGGTTAGTTTTTATATTTTATAACTTATATATTGAAATACGATTATGGTCATATACGCCAATTACGGTCTGCCCAAAATACATCAATTAAAAAAAAAATACTTTACAATCCACAGTGGATTGCAAGAAAATTTTCTTTCAGCCGACACTGAGTCAAAAAAAACCATGATACCATTGTTACATCTACGTTTTAGAGTCTTGTCTTGTTCCCATATTAAACTATATAATTAAAATCAAAACCTGACACATAAACATGAACCCATTAAAGAGTATTCCATTTACAATGGCCTTAGGAAACGCCTACATAAACTATAAACCCTCGATGAATACGAAAAGTTAATAGAAAGCGAAAGAGGATGAGAAAAAAATCCTTTTTGCAAATCATTCAATGGACGTTACGCAACGGCTTCCATCATATTGTCCTTCATACATTCATCCTGCAATTATTTTAATGAAATACGGCAAAATTGCTGAGAACGTCAATCGACAGAGTTAATTAGAGTACTCGGGAACATACTGACACAAAAATATACCTATTTACATTTCATTAATGAGGATGGAATGAAACTGACCTACGCATTACACGAGACGCAAACGCAAAGGGACGATGTTATAAATTAAATAAATACAAACATATACAGTGGCTCACAAAATTATTCGTACACCTAAGTTCTATATTTAAAAACTGAAAAATGGAGTACTTTAAAAAAAATATTGATGTATTATTGACGGGATCAGATTCTCTTATTTTCCAAAAACAAAATGCAATAGCCAATTATGTAAAAAATATTATTTTTCTTATGTTAATTAAATAAAAACAAAATGTGTACAAGAACTAGGTACACAAAATTATTCGTACACTTATGAAATCTTACATATAACGAGTCAATATTTATATTTATAAACATGAAACATCTGTGTTTGCATAATTATCATTTGTCTGAGTATTTTGTGTATGATTTTTTAAAAAATAGTTCACAAATATAAGAAATTATGTTAGTTAAAAGGCTAATCTGCTTGAAATTACTTTGCCAGTATAAATCTTTAAGGGAGGTTGACAAAATTAAACGAAGATCGCACTAAATGTTGAGAACCATATAAGTAAATATAAAAATGAGAACCAGTAGAAAAATATTCACCGTGGAGGCCTTAAATTATTTTTAAGTCAGCAGAATAAATTATATATTGAGCGTTAAGTGAAATCAAATCCTAAAAATCCCCTGAATAAATTAATATTAAGAATAACTAAATTTTTTAAGGGTCTATTGGAACATAGACTATTCAAAGAACTTTAAGAAATTTTGATTCTAATGGTCTTATAGTAAAAAGTGGGCCCTATAATTCCAAACAAAATAAAATAAAGAGACTCGCATTTGGAAATAGTACATTAGCACGGATTGTGTTTTTTGGAAATTGGTAATTTTGCGGATTTGAGTGGAATGGCCTCGGGAATGGCAAATCTTTTGATTAGAGAAATCCAAATTCTGAGCTTAATAACTGCAATTTATGTAGTACAGTGAAACACGGCGGCAGGATCATATTAGTTTGGGGATATGTAGGAGCTCCTTATGACTATATGGCCATTAAAATCAAAATTTCTTAGAGTTCTTCGAATAGTCTATGTTCCAATATATCCTCCAAAAATTTCAGATATATTTTTTGTTAATTTATTCAGGAGTTTTTAGTATTTAATTTCATTTAATGCTCAATAAATCGTTCATTCTGCTGATTAAAAATTTTCTTACGGTCCCCACGGCAAATATTTTTCAACTACTCTTCATTTTTATATTTACTTCTAATATTGTTAACAATTGAGAGCAATATTCATACAATTTTGACAACCTCCCTTAAAGATTTACACTGGCAAAGTCATTTCACATAAATTCGTCTTTCAACTACCGTAATTCCTTGTTTTTGCTACCCATTTTTGAAAAAACCTTTTACAAAATACTCAAACAAATGATAATTATGTAATCACAGATATTTCATATTTATAACTATTAATATTGACTCGTTATATGTAAGATTTCACAAGTGTACGAATAATTTTGTGTACCTGTTTTTTGTATGCATTTTGTTTTTACTTAATTTACATAAGACAAATTATATTTTTTTCATAATTGGCTATTGAATTTTATTACTGGAATATGAGAAAATATGATACCGTCAGTAATATATCAATATTATTTATAAAGGAACTCTATTTATCACTTTTTAAATAGAAAACTTAGGTGTACGAATAATTCTGTGAGCCACTGTATATGATTGGTTTAATTCTCAAATAGAGTATTAAAATCTACATAGATAAATTTCCAATGAACAGTTTTTAACCAATCGTGTGCATCATGAAAATTCAACCAATAAGAATAGTACCTATTACACCGATAAAAGTTCATTACAATTCATTAAAAATTCATTCATCAATATTATAGTTACAGTTAATTAATATTTCAAAATAATAACAAATAAATAGTTTTATTTTGTATTGTCTTTGGAATTTATCTTTTATCTCACCAAATACTACACGGTCTCTCTGATTTTCTCACATACATTTTTATTTTTAAACACTCATCTTTTTTGCATTTCAGAAAAATCATTCAAGCACACTGACATTAAGTAAAACACCACTTCCTTTAGAATTTTACCATGCATTTTGCTTTCGTGCGATATAAAAAAATTATCGATAAAATAGGAAGTCTTCAGATATTACTTCTAAAAATTAATATGAGGGTTAAATAGATTATTGATGTAAAAAATATTATAAAATACATAAATAATAAAATATTATATTGTGTTAAGAGTTAAAATGATACTTTGTGTGGTAAGTACAAAAGTTTGTACAACGAACGAAACACATACCATTTTCGTTAAACCATAATTTAGCACCGGAAGTGAAATTTATAAATTTACAATGAATGATTTTGTTCTATTTTTTCCATAAATTCTCTATCTGTAACAGTAGGGCGAGTGAAGCGAGCATATAAACTTATGTTTTTTATTAATTTTAATAAATTCTCACTAACATTCGCAAGAAAATTTCATTTCTGGTCCTAAAATACGGTTTTATCTATTATTTTTTTCTTCAAACGTAGATATTTAAAAAAATAATTTACTATGTGACGTTCAATTTGTAGGTTATCAATTTAAATCTGTCAATTATAGATGTTTTTAGTAACTTAATTCTTAGGTTATCGTGATTTTTAATGACATTTAAACAATATTACAGGTTTCTATTCTAAAAGTTATTTTTTATTGGCTGATTCTACATAGTTTCTATGGATACTTATTTATTTTATAACGCTTCAACATTTTTTTTTAAGTATATCCCTAGGATTTCGTTCACTAACACTACTTCTGTTTCTTATTTGCTTATTGTACTGATAGTTAACATCTTCTAAATTTTATCAATTTATAATTCATTGGAAAGAAAAAAATGACGGTTTTAATTTTAGCAAAATAATTATATGCACAAAATTAAAAAATAAAATTTGATAGTCGTTCCTTGTAAATGACACTTTAGTTTTTTTATGTATGTATGTCTTCAAATAATATATTTAATATAAAAACTTTAATATAAAGCAAATTTCGCAAATGAACCCAGTGTTGTTAACATCTTACATGTCATATAAAAACATTTTTTTAATTAGATATGTTTGAAACTTTTTGTAATGAACTACATACAACAGAACAATCACACACATAAACACATCCCACCCACGTATAAAGTTCGTGTCATAAAAGGGCCACGCTACAAGTATCTGCCCAAGGCCACAATTATATTGTAGTTACGGTCCTGATAATGTCATATAATAAAACACATATTTTGTCGTCTGTCCAATACATAAAAGTTATATCTCTTCTTTATTTACGCTTGTTGATTCATATTACATTCTTGATTACTCACTAAAACTAAACCTCAAAACCAACATAACTGGGATAAATCAATTGTTTTGATGAAAAATATTTGAAATAAACTACAAATATAAGTAAATTTCCATTTCTTGTTGACTAATTTTGACCAAAAGTGGATAAGTCCATGTAGTTTTTTAAATAGACGCCGACTACATGGGGGCAACGAGGCTCATACTCTCAAGGAAACATTTCCATTAGCGCATCATTTTTTTTTCTTCAGTAATAAAGCTCTAAATGCCTGAATTGTTGTTATTTTAAAGAAATATTAAATCTCCTATTTTTAACTAACTGACTTCTACCCTAAAATAGGTGTGAGTTGCACCCTTACAAATATTACCGGCGAATTCCTCGGTTTCAGTGGGTCAAGAATTAGAGCACGCAGAAGTGTTTGCTCTAAATCTGGATCTATTGAAACCAGAGCACATTCTGGGGTAGATTTGGCAGCTCTAGATTGTTTTCTGGTACCAGTAGGTTAGGAATTAGAGCATTTTGAAGTGTTTGCTTGGCCTACTAAACCAGAGAACATTCTGGAGCAGTTTAGGCTGCTCTGGATTGTGCTCTGGTTTCCATGTGTAAGAATTAGAACATTTCAAAATGTTGGCCAGCTGAAACCAGAGCACATCACAAAATTTAATTCAGATTTGTACGTTGTTATTCAGAAACATTAATTTAAAATTGTTTAACTTTGATCCTTTCTGATGTACAATTGACTATTCTGAATAACAGATTTTGCTTTCTGAAATACAATTTACTAATCCAAATTATACTTGCTGCTTTCTGAATTGTAATATTTTTATTTTATCAAATTTTGATTAGGAAAATAAAGTGACTACAATGTTGGATGGTATTTAAACACTATCATGAATAAATTTGCCACACTTAAAACGCATGTAAAAGAAGTGATGATGTACATACATAGGTAGTAAAAGATATTAACATTTTGTATGATGGTATAAAACATTTTATTTATTAAATTATGGTACGTATGTAAATTAGTTATCTATATAATGAATGTGCTATTAATTTTCTAATTTTATGTGCATTTATCACTTTTACGCTTTTTTTATAGACAAATATACGCAGCATTGACATTTTCTACATACAATTGTTTATTCATATTCAAATAAAAATGTTAAAACATACTTTCACTCTATACTTTCTTTGTAGCAAACCCTAAAATGTATAAATCAATTTATCTTCCAAACAAAGAAAGCTGTCACACCCAATGTGGATAAAGGCGTGATAAAATATTAATCATTAATTAAAACAAACTGTCTACGATACAGAAACAGACATTAAATTATGTTAATCACAACGCAACAAATGGGGCAATTATTTTTATATGCTCTTGCGATAAAAATGCAACCAGTTGCATTATGCTAAACTTATCTTTCTTAATCGCAAGAAAATAATCAGTTACCTTAACAAGTGATAAAAAATATATGCAAATCATTGGAGGAGGAATAACATTAACATGATTTACATTGTAATTAACGTGCAAAATAAATCAATAATTATTGTTGCCACGAGAGTTGAGACCAGTCTCGATTTTACCTCCCTTATTATATAGGGTGTTTACGGTCTCATTTATTTTTAAGGACCTTCCGCAATATAAACATTTATTTAACTAAATTGTAAAGACATTTATAATTGGTTGACAGTAAGGTTGCTATTATATAACAATAGTCACTTTTAAAAAGAATAAAATATATCTTTTGACAAGAAATGTTTTCTCCGCATATTTGTTCTTTGGAAAGATTAGGTGAATAATGAGAAAATCGATAAAACCTAAATTTCAAAATATTTCCGAGTAACTTTTTTTCTCAAAAAATTCATTTTCTAGATTTAAATAAATAGCAATACGCTGATTTCAAAACCTGAAATTCTATTATGCCTTTTGAGATTTCATTCTGTCGCTTTATTATCTAACTTTTATTTATTTCCAAAACCAATAAACCCATATCAAAGTTGGCTAGAGTTAAAACAAACCAAACAACAGTATTAAACTAAAAATATCCCAAAAATACTCATTTTTGTGCACAAAATTTTGATTTTGGCAAATAGTGTACAATTTTCAAACGGAATTTCATTGTCTCTTATCGTTCCTGAGATATTTCCTGTCAAAATTGCACCTAAAAAAAGTGTTATATTTGGCTATAACTCTAAAATGGATAGAGATGCAATTTCAACAATTATACCAGTCGATTCTACGGGAAAAATTATATAAAGAAAGATTTTCTCCGCATATACGTTCTTTGGAACGATTAGGTGAAAAATGAGAAAATCGTAAAAACCTAAATTTCAATATTTCTCTGAGGAACTTTTTTTCTCCAAAACTTTTCATTTTCCAGACTTAAGTAAATATCAATGCGCTGATTTCAAATTTTCAAACCGAATTGAATTATCTCTTACCGTTTTCGAGATATTTATATTCAAAGTTGAGTTTTGGCAATACCTAGAAAAACAGGTTTTTTAGGTATACTCCTTTAAGGGTTAGGTTTACAACTTCGGCGACCTCACCTATCGATTCTACGGGCAAAACTACATAAGTATACCAATTTTCAGATTTTTATTCCATCGGATACAATTTTTAGAGCAAAAAAACGAAAATCGGTAAAATCGAAAAAAATGCCTGATGAACCCCTTCGATTTTTTCGATTTTTGGTCATTTTCAGTTTTTTCCTTCTAGAAATTCTATCTGTTGAGATAGAAATTTGAAAATTTGTATACTTATGTAATTTTGCCCGTAGAATCGAATGGTGAAGTCGCCGAAACCTTAAACCTAACTATTTAAGGGATATACCTAAAAAACCTGATTTTTTAGGTATAAATCTGAACTCAAATATCTCGAGAACGGGAAGAGATAATTGAATTCTGTTTGAAAATTTGGAATCAGCGCATTGTTATCTATTTAAGTCCGAAATATGAAAAATTTTGGAGGCTAAAAATTTCGACACGAAAAATTGAAATTTAGGTTTCTTCGTTTTTCTTATTTTTCATCTAATCGTTCCAAAGAACGTATATGTGGGCAAAACATTTCTTTATATAACTTTTTCCGTAGAATCGAATGGTAAAGTAGTTGAGATTGTATCTCCACTCATTTTTGAAATATATTAAAAAAACACATTTTTTTGAGGTACAACTTTGAGAGCTAAAATCTCCGAAACAAAAACAGATAATTATATTTTGTTAGTAAATTTAGTATCAGTGTGTGTAATTCTTTAAAAAAAAATTATAAACAAAATTTTGTAAAATTTTTAAATTTTCAAGCTAAAACTTCGATATTTTCAAATATTTTCGTGTTTACGCAAAAATACAGCATCAGCGGCTTTAGGAATTACTTCGCCTGTTATTAATACATACATAAATTATTATATTATTGATTATTAATTTTATAAACACAATTTTAAACAGAAAAAAATATATTTCTTTTCTCAAATACCACAATTTTTGAACTTGCGGAGTAGTTTTTTTAAAAAAACTAACTTATTATTATTTAGGTTTTTGATTAACATATTTTTTTACAAAAACAAAAGTCAGTTAAAACTTGTAATGAAAACGATATACAACTAGTCGAGACTAACACGAGACAATAAAACAAGATCAGCCTGAGATCTAGTCTAGTCTCGTCTTGAAACAACTTTATCAATACCCAAACATCCAACATATAACATTTTCGCCGGAAATGTATACCGGAAACTCTTCTCACGCGATTAATAAATTGGAGCGATCGTAAAAAGTTACAAAATAGTGGAAATCTATCACAGAGTTACATTTCCGGGCTTTTATACTTGGTTACATGACATGACGAATATTATTACGACTTAACAATTTCGCTTCATTACAGCATCCTGTATAAAATTGGTGGATCCATGTAATTATTTGTTTGTTGATATTTGGAGGTCTTGTAATTTATGGATCGTTTTAAAACTTCCACTTTGATTTAAATATTACCAGTTAATTGTAAATTATATATAGACATCAAGCCAAAAGGCATGAATAAATAAATTGATTGATTGATGGAATCATTTAAATATTGCCCGAAGATACAGTGCCGGTTATAAGCTTAGAAAAAAACACATAGGAAAGAATCATATCTATCAATATAATTTAAATATTACTGAGATAGGTCAATCGTTTTTTTTTTGTAAGAACTTCTTACATCTATGTCGTGTTTGATATCATATGAAAGCTCTAGACAAATAAGTATTGTGTTATTACTTGCAAAACAATCTGAAAACAATGAAATAAAAGAAAAATTTCATGTGATAGTTTAACGAAGTATCACTGATTATAATTATTATTGCCTGTATTTTAATATTATTTAAGTTGAATTTAGATTCTTTTACTTAAATAATGCCAATATTACGAAAATATAAAATTATCTATAATGACCACTGATCTGTATGTATACCTTTATGGCATAGCATATGCAAAAGTGAAGCCTGTGGCGGCCATTTTCCTGAGGTCTGAATGTAATCTAATTGGCGCGAAATATGAATAAAGTCATTAGTTTCGATAACGAAATTTAATCTTTTTATATTTGATTTCTTTTAGTTATTTAATTTAGAACTGTTTAAGGTACCTATTTATTTAGTTGAAAGAATAATGGAAACTATTAAATATGAAAAACAAACGCATTGTGCAAAAATATTATAGAAGTATTAATATTCGTTGAAAAGGAAAATGTAATGAAATATTAAAAATTGCAAATAAAAATATATTATGCATAAAATTCGCAGAATATCATTTTTAGTTTAATACACTCTATTTTTACATGAAATAAAAATGCAGAGCTGGTTTTATATCGGAATAAAAACAAAATTCCATATTTAGTAAATCATTATTATTAATAATGTTCGTAAAATATCATTGTTGATTGTTAAAGCTCAGAAATATTAGATCTTATTTGATGTAGAATTTAATTTTAAACTACTAGTTTTGCTCTAAATCTATCAGGAGAGAGAGAATCCGTATTTATTTAAAATCCTATGTTAAAGTTCTATGTTCCGCGATTTGTTGCACAGCCTGTATATTGGAATAAATAAATACACTTAACAAATTTAACAGGTCGATCGGTATTTGTTTCATGGAAGCTGTTGTCACAAATAATAATAATAATAAAAATTATTATTGACAGCATGTCGTGTTTGGTATCAAATGAAAGCACTTACCAAATGAAGTCGATCAGCTATTGTTTTTTGAAAAGTAGCCCGAAAAATATTGTATTCGACATCAAGTAACACAACACCACTCGACAAGAAACCGTATTGTACTATTCATTTTTGTAAATATAAAAAGTATATATACATGTGATTATTCAAGACCAAGCTTGTTAATTAATTATTAATAACTCCCTCTATAATTAATTTGTTTAAACACAAACTAATATGGCGACATCAATCATTCCTCCTCCTTCGACTCCAGAAGGCAGCAGACGTATGGTGAGTACCACTTGATAATTTTTTAAAGATTGTTTGACAAGTAGATTATTTTATATTTATTAAGTGAAGTGGATATTGAGTGAATAGTGAATTAATATAGTGTAAGTAAATATTATAATACTTATAATTTTTGTTTAAAAAAATTAAAAATGACGCATGGAGCAACGTTCAATTTTTTTAAGCATTATTGATAATTGGAGGCAATTTTTTTAACAATATGCAATATTTGTGTTCTATTTCTAGGATTCGTAGATCTTTGACTTTAGACGTTTAATCACTTGAATAAAATGTGACACAGGGTATAATGTGTGAGCGAATCCACTCCTAGTTTTAAGATCCCTTGTATGAGTACTCATACCTCTGGCCACTTGTGTTAATTTGTATCCTGTTTGATTTTATTTGCTTTCTTTTATTTCAGGTGACAATATATTTCTCTTGTTTGCAGTTAATAATTTTGTTTGTTTCGGGTAGTTTTCTTTTAATTTCCAGGTAATAAATCATGTTTTCAGGTGAAAATTCTGTTTTAAAGGTATTTTTTATGTAAAAATTGGTTTTTGTTTTCAGGTGATAATTCATTTGACTTCATGTTATAGATACTTTTGTTTTGAGGCATAATTTTTTATTTCATGATTATAGGTTTTTATTTCTAGAGGATAATTATATTTTGTATTTTTTGTTTTCGTTTTCAGGTAATAAATGCGTTACGCTCGTGTTTAGGTGATAATTATATTCATTCATTTGTAGGTATATATTTTTTTTCAGGAAATAATGGATTAGGTGAAAATTGCATGTTTGGATATAGTACGGTGCTACAATGAGTAATAATAACTGCACTATTATTGCTAATATTAGCACCCTCTCATCCCGGGGGTGATTGAAAACCGGGATGGCTCTATCCTTCCTTCTTTGCGTAGGCAAACAGGATCTGCAATCTTCTATCAAGTTTAAAGTCAATACATTTTTTTTGTTATTAAATAAGTTTTATTTAATTTTTAATTTCATTGTTTATGAAAATAGAAGATGGAACCAACGTCTCCACATTAAAATAATAAATAATGTAGTTATGTTATTGTTATTTTCTTTAATTTGATATCAAATTCAATCATATCTAACATTTTGTATGAAACAAAAGCCAACAGAATTGTCCCAGTAATATTAAATTAATTTGATTGGTATGATTTCAAATACAAAACCAATAACCAACATTAAAAAAATTGTTCTACGCTATAACAGCACTCCTTCTTTAACCCATTAACGTTTGCCTGTTATAACTTTGTTACATATGCAAGACAGACAAAACACAAACATTACACACCAATTACATGTATAGTAACAATATATGACATACATATTGAAAATATTATAAAAAATAATATAGGAATACATACGAGAAGTAACTCCTTATACCTGCGATATATTTCATCACCACATTCTCACAGACTGTATATCACTGTGCGCAGAGAGCGTGAAATTGAAACAGTAGACGCCGCTTATCTTCTCCTATGCTTATCTCTCTAATTAATCCAGAAAACGTAAACACTACAAGAAGACGCCTACAAGAAGCTGTGATATAAACAACGTGAGTATACTCATATCTCCCACGTGTGGCCGGGATAATATAATAAGTACCTTACCTTCTCTATTGGCGAACAGTTGACTATCTAGGAACTGATTCATCCTGGAGTAATTTGTCTTCATCTATCTGCCAGTCGTTACCAATAAAGCGTTAAGAACATATTGCTCTATTAGAACCTTATACTTGTACATCTTATCAACGTGTTTTATTTTCAAGACATTTTTGTCCGCCACTTATTTGGGTGCATTCAGAAAACTGTTGTATCCTTTGAACAACTACTCAGTTGACTGAATGGTCACTGGTCTTAATAAAAGCACATTCACAATAAATTTCTCAATTTTCTTCATTTTCATTTAATTTTGATATTGCAACATCTGAATTAAAAGCTAATAAGAAAATATTTAATATTTTTGTAAACATTTAGTGAAATGTATTTATGTTTTACCATATTCTAATGCAATATGTTGCTCTTCTGTTTCAACAATTAAATAAAAATTAATAATTTTATGTACTTAAACAGTCAGTTTACTTAGAAGAAATTCGGGGAACATCTACAATGGCCACTAGACTCTTCAATGCTGCTGAATACTAATTTCTCTGATAAACACAGAATTCAGTGTCAGAACATTCATCATTTAACAAATATTTATATGAGAATTAATTTTCGGCGTCTAAAAATGCAAACATGTTGACATTTGTCGTTCAGCTTTGCAAAATATTACAAGTTTAAGCCGGGAAATTATTTCACAACCAACAGATAACAGTTATATAGTTATTTCTACTACTGAAAAATACATACTTTTATAGTAAAATACAAGATAATTGTATATCTTTTTCTTGCTAAAAGATATGAATCACAATCCAAATTAAATTAAAATCACCATGGGGATTTCCCGTGTGCTATACTTTGTAATTAATTTTTTTACACCAACCTCATTTGAGGAAAATACGTATTAATTTTCCCATAGACGTAGACAATATCTTTCAAAAAAATTTATATACCCAAATTTTTATTTACTGTAAGACTGCCACATTACAAACAGTCTGCGTATTTGTGGATCACAAAAGTAGTATTCCTTTTACAAGTCAGTTCAGTTTGATCAGTTCAGATAGATTAGTTGGATCAATTAACTTTTCGTTGCAAATGGAATGCCTTTAGATCAATTTAACTCGTGAAGCGGTTGTAATTTTAATTTAATTTTATATATAACAGTCTGAATAAAATTAATTTTTATAATTGGAACTGCCAAAACCAGATAGTAACAAAACATTTCCTATCAATTAAATTCACAATTATTGAACAAAACATATTTAATTGTTTTATTTTAATTATTATGCTTGTTTCAGAATCATAAACGCAACTGTATATAAATAAATAATTAGTCATGTCCTATAATGAAGTAGAGAAGAATTATATACAGTGGCTCACAGAATTATTCGTACACCTAAGTTTTCTATTTAAAAAGTGATAAATAGAGTACTTTTAAAAATAATATTGATATATTACTGACGGGATCATATTCTCTCATATTCCAGTAATAAAATGCAATAGCCAATTATGAAAAAAATATTATTTTTCTTATGTAAATTAAATAAAAACAAAATGCATACAAAAAACAGGTACACAAAATTATTCGTACACTTATGAAATCTTACATATAACGAGTCAATATTAATAGTTATAAGTATAATACATCTGTGATTACATAATTATCATTTGTTTGAGTATTTTGTAAAAGGTTTTTTCAAAAATGGGTCGCAAAAACAAGAAATTATGGTAGTTGAAAGACGAATCTATGTGAAATGACTTTGCCAGTATAAATCTTTAAGGGAGGTTGTCAAAATTGTATAAATATTGTTCTCAATTGTTAAGAACATTAGAAGTAAATATAAAAATGAGGAGTAGTTGAAAAATATTTGCCGTGGGGACCGTAAGAAAATTTTTAATCAGCAGAATGAACGAGTTATTGAGCATTAAATGAAATTAAATACTAAAAACTCCTGAATAAATTAACAAAAAATATATCTGAAATATTTGGAGGATATATTGAAACATAGTCTATTCGAAGAACTCTAAGACATTTTGATTTTAATGGCCATATAGTCATAACTAGCTCCTACATATCCCCAAACTAATATGATCCTGCCGCCGTGTTTCACTGTACTACATAAATTGCAGTTATTAAGCTCAAAATTTGGATTTCTCCAATCAAAAGATTTGCCATTCCACTCAAATCCGCAAAATTATCAATTTCCAAAAACACAATCCGTGCTAATGTACTATTTCCAAATGCGAGTCTCTTTATTTTATTTTGTTTGGAATTATAGAGGCCACTTTTTACTATAAGACCATTAGAACCAAAATTTCTTAAAGTTCTCTGAATAGTCTATGTTCCAATAGACCCTCAAAAAAAATTAGTTATTCTTAATATTAATTTATTCAGGGGATTTTTAGGGTTTGATTTCACTTAACGCTCAATATATAGTTTATTCTGATGACTTAAAAATAATTTAAGGCCTCCACTGTGAATATTTTTCTACTGGTTCTCATTTTTATATTTACTTATATGGTTCTCAACATTTAGTGCGATCTTCGTTTAATTTTGTCAACTGCCCTTAAAGATTTACACTAGCAAAGTAATTTCAAGCAAATTCGCCTTTCAACTACCATAATTTCTTATTTTTGTGAACTATTTTTAAAAAAATCTTATACAAAATACTCAGACAAATGATAATTATGCAATCACAGATGTTTCATGTTTATAAATATAAATATTGACTCGTTATATGCAAGATTTCATAAATGTACGAATAATTTTGTGTACCTAGTTCTTATACACATTTTGTTTTTATTTAATTAACATAAGAAAAATAATATTTTTTTCATAATTGGCTATTGCATTTTGTTTCTGGAAAATAAGAGAATCTGATCCCGTCAATAATACATCCATATTTTTTTGAAAGTACTCCATTTTTCACTTTTTAAATATAAAACTTAGGTGTACGAATAATTTTGTGAGCCACTGTATTTTATGAACACAATTTTTAAAATATAAGTTTAATACTTATTGAAAAAATGTTTCTAAAGCTAACTACAAAAAAAACATGACTTACTATATTTTATTAAAAAAAAAAACTAGTTTGTCTTTTATTTTGCTGTATTATATGCCCTCAAAGTTTGTAAGCTAATTTATTAATCTGTTTATTTGATTAAATTTCTAATGCAACCAAATTTAAAAATTATTCAATGAATTAGCTAATGTATTTACTTTAATTTAATCTAGTGTTGGATATGAATATATGTATAAAACCAAAAATTTAATTCATAATTATAATTCATCTTAATTTTGATATTTTACCTATGTGATATTAATTATTTGTTTCCAGATATTATTAGATTCTTGATAACATTTTCAATTTATTAAATATTAAATTCTATATGAAGTTATATTCGAAATTCATTAATAAAATATACATGCAAAAATCTTACACATGTTTAGCTTTCCGTGACTGTTTCAACTATAAAATATTTAATATTACCTAGAATTTCTCAAATATCAGTAAACTAAAGTAGTAAATAAATAATGATAATCATACAGAGGGCAAAATAATACACAGTGGTTTATAAAGTGATTTATTTATTCATATTCAAAGGTGCTATACCAATTTGACGCGAACCGTCGTCGTGCAGTGTTAGTCCCATCTCGTGGAGAATAGCTGAATCAACTACTCCAACTCTTGTGCTCTCTGCTATAACGGCCTGGTTGGCCAAGTTATTGTCGCATAAATTACGAACAGCTAGGATTACCCATTGGATTATCACTGTACCAGTCATAAGGAAAATACCAACCACAGTATTGATTATCGGATTTACAAAATGTGACAAAATAAAACATTATATATAAAATCAGATACTAATATATACATATTTGCTAATAAAACGTATTACATAAATTAATACCAATGATATTTGAATGACCTTTTTAATTAAAAATGATTAATGATGATTAAATTTCACAGTTGTGACAATTAAATACGAAAAAACAAAAATTTAGCCTTTGTAATGTACAAAAATAAAAATGAATCTTCTTACGGAAATTTGACGATATATTTAGCAGACAGATGTAATATTTTACTGTAAAAAAATAAAACATTTTAATATCTCGCAATGACATGTACTATAATTTTGAATAATTCGTCTTTAAACAATAAAAAGAAATTTTTGAAGTTTTGATTTTCACATTGCATTAAAATTATTTTTAGTATAAACAGTAAAATCGTATATGTTATTTAAATACTTTGTCATTATTTTTAACAGTAATATATGAGCTTAGAATATTTTTAAAAAATCGTAATTCTTTCATTAATAAGATACTGAACCAGATTTTCACAAATAGATTTAAGTTTGCAAATATTTTCCTGTAATTTATAAGAAAAAATGACGCCATCATTAAAAATAATAGTTACTCACTTTTTTACAATGAATAAATATAAAATCATTTAATTATATCTAATTGTAAGTGATTAAATGATTAAATTTAAAAGGATACAAGGATTTCTGGCATCAATATTACAGCAATCCATAAGTAAAGGTATACAATCCAATTCACGTACCTAAAATATATACAATTTTAATTAAAAAGCGAGCCACAAGTGTGCAATATATGAAATCAGATATTTCTTGTGTATGACAAGCTGAAATCTACACTTCGATTTGTCAGTTAAGTGTATTTTATGACACATATGTTTTTTCAATTACAAACAGTTGCAAAAGTGTTGCTGTATACGTGGTACTCACTTTTTGTCCCACTTTTTTCATGTTTTATAGTAATCAATTTATATATCTAACATTAACAACTATGTCATCTATTTTAGTTAGCAATTTTAATAAAATTTGCTCGTAAATACTAGGAAAATAAAGTGTAATAAATGTAACAAGAACCTTTTGAGTATGTCTTTCTAAACAGAATAGAGCAATAATAATAAAAATGTTGATAATCAGAACATCATCTTACACAGGATGTCCGTTTTAAGAGGTTAATCATTGGGATCATGAGAACCGTTAAGAGATACGAAATTGGTTAAATTGGGGCAAAGTTTCCGCATTATTTGTTTTCCCGAAAAAATGCATAGCTCACTTAAATATGAGAAAAAACTAATTTTGACCAATTTTCTTTTTGACATAACTCTATTTTTTTTAATTCATACAAGTTTCTAGTTTGCCCTTTCTATAGACACTTTTTTTACAAGGAATTGACAGGTCCTCAATTTCTTTTTAGCTCGGAACACTTTTCGAGAAATTCATGCTAAATTTCATTTTTTTATGGGACTCAAAATTGTCTTTAGTCCTATTAAGTAGAGATTTTTTTCTATCCAATGATATAAAACACATGCACATTAAAATAAAAATAAACTAAGAAATTATAAAATTATTCGCTTTATTCATTTCGGTCAAGTGTGCTTTGGAAACAAAACCAAAAATATTTTGTTTCACACACAATTTTGTGTAATCAAATCAATTATTTACGAGTTTAATAATCGAAATAAGCAGATTACTATAGAAACATATCTTCAACTTTATCCAGAAAGGCTACCACTGCAACCGACATATTTGCTTCCATTTTGTATAAATTTACACTTTCTCGTAAAAAAGTGTCACTAAAATGTGCAAACTAGAAACTTGTATGAATTGAAACAAGAAAGTTAAAAGTTAAAAAGCAAATTTGCCTAAATATGTTTTTTTGCTCATGTTTACTGACCTATGCATTTTTTTTGAGAAATCAAATACATCATTAAACGGCCAAGTAATGCGACAAACTTCGTATCTCTTACGATTCTAGAGATTCCAATGGTTAACCACTCAAAACGGACAATCTGTATATTCTTTTTCTCTAGGAAAATATAGTTATTTATGAACCAATATTAGGCTTTATGTCCGAGAGTATAAACTGATGGTAACAATATTAATCAGATAACAAATAAAAACGGTATAATAATAAGAATGGCAAAAAATAATACTGGGTGATTTCATAGCACAAACGAATTACATATATGACAAGACTCAACGTATGTAGGACGGTCAGTACCTGACTCGTTTCAAATCTGTGTTCTGCGCAACATCTGATATTTTCTTAAATAAGATTCTAATAAGATACACGCTATTATATTCATAATGGCCTCTTTTTAATAAAAGTATATAAATATATTTAATATTTCTAGATTAATAACAAGTGCATACCGTATTTTGATTGTCCTTATGCTTCCAACATAGATTACCCAACAATCTTATCAAAGCAGCTTTAAATCCAAACCCTGGATGATCTTGAACTTCTTGATTAGCTTTATTTATCTCAGACAATTTTTGTATCGAAGTAAAATTATTATCACCATTTTTTCCTGCATCATGAATACTTTTAAGTAAAAATGCACAATTTATTAACAAACTTTTATCATTCTGTAATTGATCCAAATAGTTTTTACTTGACGCACAAGAAATACAATCTAAAAGTCTTGCTACTTCCAATGGTTCTACATTTTGTAAATAATCAGTAACTGTTTTTAAAATACAATCAGATTTCTTTTTAAAATTATCATTTAGAATAGAAATTAATTCGGTAGTTAATTCAATCATATCTTCTAACATCATACTATAAATAATTTCTAAAAATGTAAGCCGAAATTCAGCCCCTAGATCACAATAAACATTTGTAAAAATATTTTCTTTAACTAACAACTCAAGTAATAATGGAATATTATCGATATTATCTTTACATAAATTTAGAATAGTAACTATGAAGTTAATATCGTTTGGAATTAAATTTCTATGTTCTTGGAAAATATTATAAAAGATCATTATCACAATATGAGAAACTTCTCTCCGCTCTAAAGAAATAATCAACAAATCAGAAAATTTTTCCCATATAAAAAGTTGTGCATTTTTATTTAAAACTATTAAATTACACAGGAATTGTAACTCCATTTTAAGGCAGTCATTATAAATTTGGTCATTTTTATCCAGAATCGCTTTTAAAATATTGTAAGAATTGTCTATTATATTTATATTATCAATAATTTGATTCTGAATTTGTTCTCCACAAGCAGTACTATTTCTCAAACTTTGGAAGCACTGTTTTATCAAAAGAAGTTCAGATTCATTGCAACATCCTGCTAACATCTTTGGAGACAAGTTGTAAAGTATTTCTCCGATAATTATTAAGGTCTCATCAGTTGGTGGAACACTGAAATAATTCATATTAGAAAGAAACACATAAAAAAAATAACCAACATACTGTATAACTTCATTTTGTTCGTCACGTTTAAGCTTAAAAGCTTCTTTGAGTAGTTCGATACAAAATGTGTAGTTTCCAGAATTGAATTTCTGTGACATTAAATCATTATTTAAATTTATCTGACTGTCCCCCATTGTATTTTACAATATGGAATGACATGAAAAGGAAATGTCAACATGACATTTTATACAATTACCACGTTTAACCCACAATTCTTAATTGATAGTACTTGATATTTAATAAGCTTGTTCTTCCATAATCACTGCATTTTAAATATTTTAAACATTATATATTATATTAACAGTTTATGTAATGAATTATGAAAAAACGAAAATTTTTGTTATGGTGTGGAAAGTTGTCAATTTTGGAATCACTGATGAAACTTACAAAGAGAAACTGGCTGCTAGCAGTATGAATTAGAATAAAAATGATGCGACTCAACGGAGTTTAGATGGCACTACTATACTCTATTTTAAAAGTACGAAGAGTAGTAGCCGCAGTTACACTGTGATAGATCACAATAAAGTTTGAAACACAAAATTTATGAAATATCACAAATAATTATATAATACAATAATAACATGATAAGTGCAACACATTAGAGATCACCGTAAAACAAAACTCAAAACAATTTCTCACACGATAACGATGTAACAAATACTGAAACTGGTACGTCAGCCAATCAGACGTATTTATTTTAGTTATTTATGGTAAAAGTGTATTACATTACAAATAAGTCACGTGCGATATATTTAGTTAGGCCGAGTGGAGTATTTTTCTCAAGCGACTTACAAAATTAACACACACGTGTGCCATACAACATTTTATCCAACACCTTTTAATCATTAATATAAAATATATAAAAGTTTTCTTGAGAGTTGACATTTTAAAGTGACATTTAATAAAAAATAGAGTAAAGGTTTTATAACGTAATTACTATGATACGAACCAAAAAACAATGAGTTATAATTTCTAACACACATGTGTTTTATTACCTACTTTATTAAACTAAAAACACTATAGTTATAGTGCTACAATCGTTTTGTAATATTTATCTATATGATAAATAATGAAATTGTTCTTTATTTTAAATGTCTTAAAATTAAAGTAAATCAGTTAAAAATTATGAATAGTAAATGAATATCGACTTTACCTTGTACTTCATGTGTTACCAAATACGAAAAAGGCGGAGAATGGGCTAAGAGTAATGTGACCCATTGAAATTCAGAGGGCACTGCTGTCGTATTATTCAGTAGCTCATTGCGTTTCGCTTCTCTCATATGTTTTATATGTTGTGTTAGCTAGCAGAAAAAGACCCTAGAATTCACTAAACGGTGACACTTGCAAATCCAAACATTCTAAGCTTTCGAGTAGTGGTTCTTTGTACTTTCTTAAACAAAATCTATATAAGTACTATAAAATCAAGGTATGTGATATAATTTTTAAAATACTCTTTGCCTGCTGTATATAATTAAGAGTTTTTCATACTTTGTGTGAATATGCACATTGTTGTGCACTGTCATGGTATACATAACCTCTTTCATTTCAGATGTTCCTTACAAGATCTGAATACGATCGTGGAGTAAATACATTCTCTCCAGAAGGGCGTCTTTTCCAAGTAGAATATGCCATCGAAGCCATCAAGTTAGGTTCCACAGCTATCGGCATTTCAACATCAGAAGGTGTTGTTCTAGCGGTTGAAAAACGTATTACATCTCCGTTAATGGAACCAACAACTATAGAAAAAATCGTAGAGGTAGACAAGCACATCGGTTGTGCCGTGTCCGGTTTGATGGCAGATTCCCGAACCATGATTGACCGCGCTAGAGTCGAATGCCAGAACCACTGGTTCATTTACAACGAGAGAATGTCTGTAGAGTCTTGTGCGCAAGCTGTTTCGAATCTGGCTATTCAGTTCGGAGATTCAGACGATGATGGTTCAGCAATGAGTCGTCCGTTTGGTGTCGCCATCCTCTTCGCCGGAATCGACGAGAAAGGACCTCAACTGTTCCACATGGACCCCTCTGGTACTTTCGTTCAGTTTGACGCTAAAGCAATTGGGTCTGGATCTGAAGGCGCGCAGCAAAGTCTGCAGGAAGTATACCACAGGTCTATGACTCTACAAGAAGCTACAACTTCTGCCTTGACAATTCTGAAGCAAGTTATGGAAGAAAAGTTGAATTCTTCCAATGTGGAGGTCATGACGATGACTCCGGATAAGTTGTTCCACATGTTTACTAAGGAACAGGTTGAAGAGGTGATTAAAGATATTGTTTAACTATATTATAATAAAATATTCATAATCTCTACTAACTACTTTTCAAGTAGATAATTTGAGCTAATGTTTTTTGCCCTATTCTGTTTTCTTTTTGTTGGGCCTTATTTTGTTTTATTTTATTTTAACTATTTACTTTTCATTTGTTATTTGGGGACTACAGCATGTTTGTTTTGCATATTTAATCTAATTTTGTATTTTATTATTTACTATTTTTATCTTTTAAATCACATATTTTTTCGTTATTTTATAACACTTTTGTGCAGTAGTAGTACTTGCAAGTAATAACCCGTTGATAATAAAGTTTCCGATTTTCGTGGAGGTGTAGTACAGGTTCTAACCGGTAGATGTATGTTGCAGGCTCTTGGACGCATAGCGCCATCTGAGCCCGGTGCTGCTCCCCCGGCTCCAACTGTGGTTGCTGGGACATCGTAGATTAATCATTTAATTATTACAAGTTACTGTATTTGTATTTAAGGCTAATAAATGCACTAATTTTACTACAATTGTTGGATTTATTTATTTATTTATAAGTTTTAACATTTTGGAGGTTATAAAAAGAACTAATTTATATAACTTAAATGTTCTATTAGTCTTACTAAATAAAGAACAATAACTGATATATGCAGATTTGAAGTATGAAATGTATTACAAAAATTAAATGTAACGTTTTATAAATAATCATATACCTATGAAGTTGTATTGTTAATTTTGAAGATCGAATAATTTTTCAAAGGTAAATAATAATTTTTGAATTGTTACAATATGAATAGACATTTTGTAAAAAAAAATCTCATTGAAAGATTCATGATTAATTTTTTAAATTGTTTTGGAATGTATTACAGCTTTTTTATACTATTTGAAACCCAATTTCATGTTTGCTGTTTTGATAAAATAACAAATATTTTCTCAAAAATTGAAAATGCAATAACTAATGACAAGTTATATTACAAAGAAGACTTTTATAATTAAATTTAGCATGAGAAAAATTATATGATTTTTTTTACATATATGAGCTATTTCTTTTAAAAGAACAAAGGTATATTTAGGATTATTGTACTATATTTTGAAGATCATTTGTATTCCAACATATAACCGTTTGTTTTTGCTAATGACCGATTACAACATTTCTCTTATTGACACAATATTAAAAATATTTTTTTGAAATTTAGAAAATTCAAGGTTATTTTTTAATAATAATAATAATAATGATTTATTTATAGGATTAATAAAAGTTACTGCCACGGGATTTGAGTATCTCTTTACAATCTAAACAATAAAATTGTGTTAATGCAACATTGCCTCGTAAAAATAATAACCTTGCACCGTGCACCTAAGCGTCAGAAATCTTAAAATCAAATTTTACAAAACAAAAAATTTCGATTTCATATAGGTTCAGGAAATTATAAATATACAGGCTGGAATGCGAAATTGGAAACATATTTTTTTCTCGGAAGTTATTATAGATTCCGAAAAAATATTTTTTCATAGATATTCCCATATTTGTACTTTTTTAAAATGGAATACTTGTAAATTATTGCACTAATTAATAGAAATTACTGTTTGTTTTAAAAAACGTTCTTATCTTATAAACTTGATAGTTTTTGAGATATTAATTAAAATATTTCATCTCAAAATAAAGTGCGCATTGAAATTTTTTAGCAGAAATAAAAACAAAATTAATCAACTGTCAACTTTGTTATCAACGCACACTTTATTTTGATAAGAAACCTTTAATTATTTTCATTAATATTTTAAAATCGATCAAGTTCGGAAGGTAAAAACCCTTAAATTTTTCTAAAGCAAAGAATATTCCATTTCATTTTTTTTTTATCAAATTTATACAGATTTAGTTATTTTATTAAAAGGACTAAAAACTTTATTTAAATAATTATTTCCTAGAAAAAAGGTGTTTCCAATTTTTCATTCCATCCTGTATATCACTAAAATTTGTAACCCTTTTTTTATACTGACTATATTTCGATAAAAATCTGTAAACTTCCCCATTGATGTGGTGATGAAAGCTTCAGATATATATGTAATATGTAATGTTGGGATATTTCCATACATATTTAAGCTTGATTAGTAATTTACTATGTATGAAATACATGTATGCAACCGACAAATCCATTAGCAAACCAAATATATTCCGTTTATTGTGAAACTATGTTCTATTGTCACTGTAGATAACATAGTACTCGCTCGTGTATTCACCAGTTTTCATATTCGTAGCAAAACCGTTTTAATTAAAAACAATTGTGCAGCTAAAAATGGAAGAATCCTTTTAAAACCATACAGTGGGACGTGAATGAAATTGTCACAAAGCCAAGCAGTCAGCTCGTTGGTGTGCGTGCGCAGAGCGGAAGCGGCGTTGAGAACGCCGGTTGGCGGCTGCAGCGGGGAATTCAATTTACGCCGTCCGATATATCTGATAAGTGCACGACGGCGGGACGGGCTAATCCCGCACTCGGCGACTGGAACAGCGTGATAGGAGCCCGGCCGTCCCGAGGGACTCCATTGTGCCAATAATTAAAGAGCTGCGCCGCCAGAGCGCTTGACGTGTATGCGACGCGACGCTTTCTCACGCACCAAAGCGTCTTCGAATGGAGCAGAGAAGGTTTATCCGCTTGTCCTGGAACCTGGATGATAATTAGATTTAGCAAAGCGAGTAGAAGTGTTTAGCGGAATTATCACAGAAGGAAGTTTTGGTTAACAGGAGACTGGAAGACAGTTATGTCATTTCTTTATCATAACAGATATAAGAAACTGGCTTTATTCATATTTATTGGTATAAGCAAATATTCTGATGTATACGACACATTAACTAGCTTATTATTGTAACACAACATTCCTAGATGGTACGGAACCTAAGTTACTAAACTTGTTTTGTTGTCTTAGCAAGGTACCTAAACCTACAGCTTACTGAACCACTTAAACAAGCGATATTCTTATTTGATTAATACACAGACTGTTACAAAAAATCATTTGTTTCACAAGATTGTTTCAGTTCTTGTTCATTAATTAATTCTTTATTCGTGTGTTTTTCACATGTTAATTTTATTTGTTATTTGTTTTTAAAATAACTTGACCTATCTTGTTCAACAAATTTTGAACTTTGATTTGATTTTTAAAGCTAATATTTTTATCTATAGATTGGAAATTAGATTTTAATATATTATTAATCCTTATAAGTAATTCAATTAAAGTGAACGAACTTTTATTTTGCAAATTAAAAAATCATTTTGTTACAAATTCAGTATGTTGAAATATATGTATATACCCTCAAAATATGTTACCCTTTTTTACCTAGACAGTGGAAGGTAAAAATCATTCAAATATTTTTTTCAAACAGTTACATTCTTTCCAGTACCTTTATTAAAATAAGTTTAAAGTAAGTATTCCAAATATAAGATACTGCCAAAATTTGTACTTATAAAATTGCTTTCACCTATTCATATATTTCATTAAAAACTGATATATAATTGACATTGATTAATTAATATATTCATTCTTAAGAAATACGAAGAACAAAACATAAATCTACATAGTTTACAAATTAACCAATGTTCATTTTCTATGTTTCTTATGTTCGTGCGTTTTCGGGACGATTCGGTTTATTTCGTGGTAATACATATAGATTCTACTAGAGGGATAAGAAAATCGTTTTTTTTTGTTTATTAGAAAGAAATGGAAATGGTCGATAAAATTAATCAGTTTAGAAGAAAGTCAGGAAATTTCTGTGATAAGAAGAACGCTGATTATAAAAACAAAATGAAACCGCTAAACATGTCATTCATATGCAAATCCGAGATCTGGTTTCTTTATCTTGTAAGACATTTATAAAATTCCATCAGCATAAAAATTATCAAAACGCATTTAAAAATTAATCGTCATGTACCAAAATCTTTACTTGTTAAGATTGGTGTAATGATAATACCTACCTGTAAGTTTCAGTTTCAGTAGCTACCTTTGAAAGTTCCAAAAACCATAGAAATTTTGAAGTGGGTTTGAAAGGAGTTTTTTCAAATTTCATATTAATCTTTTATGTTCCGTATTTTCACATTTGTTGCCTGTAATTAAAAATGTTTAATATTTCGTCTCGGGAAACAAATTTTCAGTTGACATTAAAAGTTAATCAGTCTCTTGGAATATAATGTGCTGTTATTGATTACCTGAATCGAAATTCAGTAATTTTTCACTATCAAAATTAATTAATAAAACGTGCTTGATATTTTTATTTTGAACTTATATCTTTTCTCACTTAGTTTAATCATAGATCTAGTCAGCTTTTTTTTCTAAGTGTGGTTATGTTTTCAATCTCCTCCTTGTTCTTATTTTGCAATCTAGCGAAGAATGGCTGGTGTTGTATCAGTTATCAGCTATTTAATTTAGTCGTAAATTCTTCGAGCTAATTTGCCTAAACACAAGCAGGAGGCACAAAGCCAGCTACTTGAGTCGAAGGCGAACTATCATTTTGATTTAATGCGCAGTGTTGGTGTGTGGTGCAACAGGCACCTGCCTTACCGAGGGCGGTTGGCGGTTGCAAATTGGCACGAGGCAAAGCGCTGGTGCACGCAAACAAAAAACACGTACCTGCTCCAAACCCAAATTATGAGGGTGGCCGATCATTACATATTTCTTTTCCACGTATGAACTATTGTAATTATTTCTTAATTAAATCAAGATTTTCAGCATACAAAAACTTACAATTATAGATGGTGTTGGTGGTGAAAATGTTTTGTTATTCTTGTAATCATTTTGAAAGTAGATAACGCAAATTGATTTAAATTAATGAGTCGATTTTTGGGGGGAAGGGATGTCACTCCTTAGATACATATACATTGACATTATAAAGATTTCCTTGATTTGGATCAGAATGATGTATGTGACCATAATCGAATTTCAGTGTATAAGTAACAAATATATAGCTTCTCATTATAATAATAATAACTAAACATTGGTTTGCAATAATGTAGTATTAGCAATTTAATGTTTTGGAGACGGTTCAGTCTACCACTCTTCTTTCACAATTGCTGTACCATTGTAACGTCGCAACATCCCTTTCCCAAAATTTTAATAATTATTTTTTTCTAAATTTTAAATTTTAATAACACTGGTATTCCGAGCTCATTTTAATAGTAAAATCGCTTTTAAGAAGCCTGATTGTACGTCATTTTTATGAGAGCTTTTGCTAAAAGTGGCGTTTGGTCTCATAAGATTATAATGTAAAGTCAATTGCTCGTATTACGAGCTCACTTTTATAATAAAATCGCGATTTTAACGGCCACTTTTACATCATAATCTTATGTAATATTGAAAGTTAAAATCACGATATTATTATAAAAGTGAACTAGTTCGCTTTTATAATAAAATCGCGATTTTAACGTTTGTTTTTACAAAAGATTTTGATGTAAAAAAGTGAGCGATAAAATCGCGATTTTATTATAAAAGTGAGCTCGTAATACAGGCCATTGTTCCTAAAAGCGATTTTATTATAAAAGTGAGCTCGGAATACGGACCAATGAATCTGATATTCCTGTCAGTGCAATAAACAAATGAAATTTTGAAACTATTTTGATATTATTATTTGCCTGCATCTATATCCCAGTCGATCATCGTATCAAATCATTGATATTTATTGATTAGAAAATAAATTATTAACAATATTATAATGCTTGCCTAAATTTATTAAAAAAAATAGATATTCTGTTGTATGCATTATCTTTGTTTTATTTATTTATGATTATCTAAAAAAATGTAATTGGACATTCGTAAGTATGTTTCTGTATCCACACTATTAATGACAAATGGAGATTTTTTTATAATTTCATTAAGATTGTCGTCAAAAGTAATATTCTACATTTTATTTTTCTCAAAGATGCCTAGATTTTACAAAAAATTAAATTTTATACAAAATTTTATACTTTTCTAGAATTACGTCAATGAAGAACTAAATCTAAAAGTATAAATAATATAATATTCACTATCGTTTTATTGAATGTTGTATTATTCTGCAATTATTTTTCATATTCAAGAAATGCAGTGTCGAACATATGTAAGGAAATATCATATATTTTATTGCCATTCGAATTTTATTACCCATAATTTATGTATGATATACCTGCATATACTAATAATAATTTCCGAGTAAATTCGATATTTACACAGTGCAGCATCTTCTAATAAATAATTGATGACCCGCATTGAAAAAGCAGAAAGTAAAAGCGCCATAATTAAGATCTTAAATTTCTTTTAGGCAAGATGTCATCGTTATTTCGCACAGCAAAAAACATATTAAGATTCCGGCGTCGAGCCCAGGTGGAGGTGGCCAGATTTACCGGCGATTAGAGATTTGCGATAAACGAAGGGACTTTTTGCCAAAGCGTTCTTCGTAAACATCCACGCGCGCCCTGATTAGTAACTAGTAGGAGCCATCTTCGATCAATTATCGATAACCACTGTGATCCTATCCAAACCCAAGTCTATTATTAAGAACTATTCTGATATAGATATCATGCATAAAACATTCGCAATCGATCATCGACGTACGATTTGTGTGGTATTTTTTATTGATATCGTGGGATATTTCGAGATATCCTAACGTACTTCATGAATGTTTAATGTTTTACGGTGCGTCTAATGAATTGCTAGTGATTGAAAAAAATGACATGGAACGCATACCGAAACTTAATGGATCCTAAAAAATGGGTTTGAGATAAAAACGTTGAAGAGTTGCTTACAGCTCTATTATGGCCCAGGCCTTGTTAAGGACTTTAGTAAAAAATGAAAACAATTCTTACAATATGTACAATTATTTTAAATGAAATTTGAAATGACTATATATTTGAGATGTGCTATTTTAAATAATCAAACTAAATGATAAAATTATGCTAAATATTTATTGCAGTATTTTAACTAGTGAATCAAAAGGATTTTGTTGAAAATTGATAAAATTTAGGCCGGTTTACTTAAATTGCACAGTTTTAAAATCACTGATTTTTATAATATAAGTAATCAAAAGGTTACTTTGCTGTCAAAAAATTAACCAGTGATTAAAGTTACCTGTGCTTTATGCAAAAGGGCCTTAATGTCAGTCAACTACAAATCACACACTTCTGTTATTACATTACAAATAAATTAATAAATAAAATTACTATAGTGGTTTTAATTATCAAGTAGTTAATATAAATAAATTAATTTGGAATTGCAGTCATTTAATAAAATCCACTAATACACCAACTTTTAGACTGTAAATTAGTCTTCATCAGGGTGCTGATAACATACAAAACATACAATTAAATGAATCCACTGATTGATATTAAAGAAAACTAAATTGTGAGTTGCGAGGGATCATATAATTGGTGACCGATGATAACAATATGTAGCCACGTCAAATTGCGGCCCAATAAAAACTGTTCATCTAAAAAAGAGAACGAAAAGAGGGTACGAATTTGAAATGTAATAATAATGACATTGAACAATATACTTTGTCTAAATTAAAATAAGAGAGACAAATTATTAATTCATTGCAGAAATTGTTTTGCAGATAGTACAGCAACAAATAAAATTGAATATGTTACATCGAGGTTACATTATTTGCCGCCCTTCAAAGTCCGCCGCCCCGCTTCGAACGGTCCTGCCGATAACCGACCATCACTTACAAAAATATTGTCAACTGTAATCAAACAAATTTGCCATTGATTTGCATCACATTTTATTTTATTACCACGCCCTTTTCTCCTCATCCTCATCATTTACCCCAACATTTACTTGTATAAACAACTCCAGCTACAGCCATTACCTCTACCCGTTGTCCGTTGCCCATACCCCTTGTGCATCCGTGACCCGCACGGTCGTGTAAAGGCGTCGTGTGAAGGCGTCGTTATCAGTCCGACGCATCCGGAAGCGGCTCGGGTTATCGCCGCCGCCCAGCGCTGCCGTCTCGGTCTCCAGAGGCGCCGGACACTCCGGAAATACGTTTTAAATTAAGCCGCTACATGTGTTCCGACTCATCACAACCTCATTACATGAATAAAAACTCTGTAAGTAGCGCTTGTGGCAACAAAACAAAACAAGAGATAATCAACGTGTACATAGTTTCTACCTCAGTTTGTACCGAATATTTTACGGAAACTCTGCACGTTTAAATGGAGAATATGGCCGTTTTTTCTTCTATTATGATTCTATACAAAAAATAAAAATATCCATATTATTTTAAATCGCTTATTTGTTGATAATTCTGGAGGAAAACAATAATAAAGTTTTGGAGATATGTGACGTCAAGTAGGAGACTTTAGATAGAGAATTTGAATTCATTGGACAAAAATCATTTATCATAGAATAAGGTACATTTGGCAGGTTAGCCAGGTTTTATTTTTAAAATATAAATGTATGTAAACACTGAACAGCCTTAAAAAATCACAGGACATTGACAATTTTGACAGATGAGTACACACATTTCAATGTCAACCAAATTTACACCAAAACAACAATGTGTAATATCAAACTAGTTATAACTAATTTATCGTTAACATTTATTCGATATCATTATGAAAAAAATAGGTTCGTTAAATTCCCAGTTATAGCATTGGTTATATATGTAGCCCATTGTATAAAAAAAATATTTTAAATTATGCTAAAAATTAAAATTGTAGTGGCACTAAATAGCTACAAAATTGAATATCTCATTCGAATCGTTCAGTGTTTAAATTTTATATTTTCTCCTATATATATACTGTTGCTTTATTATCTAACTTTTAATTATTTTCATAACCTATATTCCCTTATCAAAGTTGTGAAGAGTTAAAACAAACCAAACAACAGAATTAAATCAAAAATTGTGTTGACAAACGCGAAATATCCCAAAAATACTCATTTTTGTGCCCAAAATTTTGATTTTGGGAAATAGTGTACTTTATATATATCTCGTCGCGCTGATTTCAAATTTTCAAACGGAATTTAATTATCTCTTTTCATTCCTAAGATATTTGGTGTCAAAGTTGCACTTCAGAAAAGTGTGTTTTTTGGCTATATCTCCAAAATGGGTACAGATACAATTTTAACGATTACACCAGTCGATTCTACGGAAAAAGTTACATAAAGAAATGTTATCTCCGCATATACGTTCTTTGGAACGATTAGGTGAAAAATGAGAAAAACGAAAAAACCTAAATTTTAAAATTTCACCTGGAAACTTTTTGTCTCCAAATTTTTAAATAAATATTGATGCGGTGATTTCAAATTTTCAAACCGAATTGAATTATCTTTTACCGTTCTCGAGATATTCGTGTTCAAAGTTGAGTTTTTGGGGATACCTAAAAAATCAGGTTTTTTAGGTATATCCCTCTGAGGGTTAGGTTTGCGACTTCGGCGACCTCACCAATCGATTCTACGGGCAAAATTACATAAGTATACCAATTTTCAGATTTTTATTCCAACGCATACAATTTTTAGAGCAAGAAAACAAAAATCGACAAAATCGAAAAAATTGCCTGATGAACCCCTTGCGATTTTTTTCAATTTTTGGCGATTTACAGTATTTTCCTTCTAGAAATTCTATCTGTTGAGATAAAAATTTGAAAATTGGTATACTTATGTAGTTTTGTCCGTAGAATCGATTGGTGAGGTCGCTGAAAGTGTAAACCTAACCATTTAAAGGGTATACCTAAAAAACCTGATTTTTTAGGTATAACTTTGAACTCAAATATCTCGAGAACGGGAAGAGATAATTGAATTCTGTTTGAAAATTTGGAATCAGCGCATCGGTGTCTACTTAAGTCCAGAAAATAAAAAAATTTGGAGACAAAAAGTTTCCAGGTGAAATTTTAAAATTTAGGTTTTTTCGTTTTTCTCATTTTTCACCTAATCGTTCCAAAGAACATATATGCGAAGAAAACATTTCTTTATGTAACTTTTTCCGTAGAATCGCCTGGAATAATCGTTGAGATTGTTTCTCTACCCATTTTAGAGATATAGCCAAAAAACGCAGTTTTTTGAGGTGCAAATTTGACATCAAATATCTCAGGAACGAAAAGAGATAATTAAATTCCGTTTTCAAATTTGGTATCAGCGTAACAAATTCTTTTAAGAAAATTGCAAACAAAATTTTGTAAAATTTGAAAATTATTGAGATAAAAATTCGATATTTTCCAATATTTTCGGGTTTACCCAAAAATACAGTATCATAGAAAATGTTTTTATTGCAATATTTTATAATTTTGTTCATAATCACTTATTACAAGGTTCTTAAGTTTTTCTAAAATTTAAAATGCCGTTGTGGAATTCGAATCCAAAATATCTTGGTTTGGAAGTTGAGTCACCTAAAAATTAGGCTAAACTGACAACTTACACCATTAAGGCACTAAACTTGTAAATAAAAACTTATTACGAAAGAAGTAGGTACCATTGGATAGCTACTTGAGCCCTTGTTTTATCTACAAATGTTGTACTTGTACCATAGAATAGTTATATACAGAAGCAACACTCTGTGTCGGTACCTTCATGTTCCCCTATTCAATTCTATGACCTTGAAGCATTGTGTAGACCTTTAAATTTGTACCCTTCCCCTATCTATCTCTAAGATGTGAGGAAACTTTCCGATTTTAAACAATGAGCCCTTTAAATTTGTGCACATTCTCCATCTCTCTAATTTTCGTTTCTCTGTCTTACTGTCGCTTCTGTAAAACCTATTCTGTGCCACAACCATAAAACAATTTAAACGTCAAATCGAGAACTCTTGTCAGACTATACTTGTACTTCGATGACCAGTGATCCCCAATATTAAACATATCAGAAACCTTAAAAAAGTATAATTAGGAATAGTATGGAAGTAAGATAGGACTCCTGATGTGTTACTAATGCGACATAAAAGTCCCGCAGGTGTAGGCGCGGGCGCAATTAGCGGCGATTACAAGGCTTGCGAGGCGTCGGGGAGGAATTAGGGCAACGGCTGCCCGATGATTTTATATCTGGTAATGGCGGAAAATGTGCGAATCCAACATCATCATACACCACACTAATGACGCAGGCACGACCAGGTGCCCAAATCACTAAACCTGCACCAAATTACCTTCAATAAACATATACCCACTCACGAACATCATCAATCAACTACTTAACCTCATAAAATATGCCAAAATTAACCGTACCGTTTTTAAATCTTCAACAAGCCGACAAAATATGATGAGAGTATATTCTTCGTCCAAAGAATTTGCACCAGGTTTCCATTCCATACACGGCTGTCGACTTTTCAATATTTCGTTGAGGGCAAAATTTTTAATAATTCCATAATCAAAATATAAAATAGTTACCAAAAAGAAATACTAAAAAGGAATTAATGGATACTAAAAAAAAACTTATTTTCAATGAAAAATATTTAATTAGTTTTATTTTGTGCTCAGGTTACAAAAAACCAGAGTGCAATCTAGAGCAACCAAATCAGATCCAGAATATGTTCTATTCTTAGTAAACCAACACTTACAGTAAACGCTTTAATTTCTAATTCCTGATCCAGAGCAGCTAAATCTACTCCAGAATGTGCTCTGGTTTCAGCAGACCTGTAATTAGAGCAAACACTTCTAAGTGCTCTAATTCCTGACCCACTGAAACCAGACCATAATCCAGAGTAACCAAATTTGCTCTAGAATGTGCTCTTATTCCAGCAAGTCAAGAAATAGAGCACACACCGAAGCGTACTCCAATTCCTGGCCGGCTGAACTAAATCACCCTCAGGGCATAAGATGCCCTGGAAGGCGGTCTAGCCCACGTCTAGCCAAACCGATAAGCGAGGAGGAGACCGAAAGGCCCACTGCCTCCCCGGCGCCCCGTCGAGCGAGACTGTATTGTAGTATCTCAGGATCCCTGGTAGCCTGGTATATCCTGGGACGCACATTATTACAGATCATATAGATTCCTATTGGCTGATAATCAATCTGTTATGTTAGCTGTACTAGTAAGAATTTTAAAATGAATATGTATTCGTATGTACTTTGATGCGAGGATTTTATTGGTAATATTTTGTAACTAACACCAATTTTAAGGTAGTAGATAATTACTAAAAAATGGAAGGAGATGCAATAATTCTTTAAAATAATAATTATTCAGAGCTTAATTACTGATGTAAAAATTCCAAATAAGGTATGTATGTGCAGAGAAAACTTAGCCGGTAGAATCGAGTGGTATAATTATTGAGATTGAATCTCTTCCGTTTTTGCATCGCCCCCACGGAAGTTTGCCTGAAAGACACATTGACCTGCTACAACGGAAAGCAAAAAGCAGAGTTTTATGATTTTCCTGTCGTGTGTAAACAATAAAAGACGTTTGATCGGGGAATATCAATCATTGAGGAACGCTGTAACATTTGATTAGTCATAGCTGTTGTGTTTCCTCGACGGCCTACGGAGAAGTGATTAGAAAGTGTGTGTTTCCTGAGTGCAGCTACCATCTGCTGCCGCTGCTGTTGTATTACACATTACATAAGAATAACTCGAGTTACGTGCGCTATTTGCAAAGAAGATCTCAGGATGATTTCTCCGCTCTAATAAGAATTTTTAGAGCGAAGAAAGCTACTAGTACTTGTCTACCTGTTTTATTTGTTTTGTTATTGAAACATGTCGGCAATTCCATTACCAATCATGGGAAAAAGCTGATACATTAGTGAATATTATGTAACTACTATCATTAACAGATCTAGGAATAGTATATTCAAGAACGAGTTTGATTATTTTCAGTTTATATTATGGGAAGGAAATTTTATAGCTTTTATTTGCATTTTAGTGGGGATGTTGTCAGCTAATAGCTTATAGAAGTTTTGAACATACAGCGTTATTTTTATTTGTTTAAAAATTTAAAAAATAATTGTACTACTCTATATTAGCACTTAAATAAACTAATTGAAGGTATAAAGGGTGACAGTTAACAACCAAAAGATGTGAGTACCCCAGGTATTGTTAAAAAGTTCAAGATATGGTGATAGATGAGAGTCGAATAACAGTGTGAAAAATACACATTGATTAATGATTTCGAAACTTGAGAATCAAAAAATTATGCGCAAAGTAGGTACCGCATTTTTTGACTGTGGACTACAAACGCGAATGGGAACGACTTTCGGTACTCAATTTGGCAAAGTTGAAGCATAATCCGAAGAATTTTTGGCGATGAATAATAAGAGTTGACGAAACCTGGATACAGAATTACACATCAGAAGTGAAACAACAATCGAAGTAATGAACAAATGTTCGTGCAAGTGCTTCGAAGAAAAAAGACCATATTCTCTACTGAGAAGGTTATTATCATTATATTTTAGGGCTATAGTGAAATTCTACTTGTCCTTTATTATGTATGACGATAACAGGAGAATACTATGCATCCATTTTAGATAAACCACAGGATGCATTAAGCAGAAAACGAGCACAATGAAAGCAGATAGCAGAAACGATTTTTGTTTTTTCAGCATATGCTCTCGTTTACACTACGTTTATTTCAATGGAAAATAGTAAATTACGTACCATGAACTGTAAGTGACAGTTTTTAGGTCGAGAATGTTGTTTGGGAAGTCGAGACCCGAAGGGTCGAGATTTCCTATACATTCGAGACTTCAAATATCACTTACAGTTCAAGGTTAGTAAGCTATTTTTTGCAATACCTACAAAAATAATAGAAAAAGAAAAATAGGTTTCAAAATTAACGTCTGTCAGATTGATGTCAAAAATAAAAGTTGAATTACAATTGAGAGTAAGAGTGCCATGAATGTTTATGATGATGTGGAAACTAAATACTTACCATCCACCATGAATTGTAAGTAACACACTTACTGTCCACCATACACGGGAAGTGTTTACTATAACCATGGAAACCAAATCTGCAATAAAAGTTCCACTTACTGTGTTTAAATTTTGTTATTAATGGGTAACTTACTGTGCAGGTATTGCAAAAAATACATTAATTGCATTTCAAACTACTTCCGCATTCACCATATTCACTAGAATTGACCCTCTTCAACATTTTCTTGTTTTCCAATCTAAAAACTTGGCTTAAATGAGATGATCAATAAAACTGACAAAAATCTTAACAGTTTGATAAAATTTATTTTTTGGAAGACATAAATAAACTTGAATATCGATGGGATAAATGTTTTGAATTACAAGGAGATTGTGTTGAAAAATAAAATATTTTGTTGTCCATAAGTTTTTGTTTTCTTTTATAGGTTCACTATTTGATCCACCGTAGTATCCCAGAATAGGTACATATACAGAAGCGACACTCCGTGTCGGTACCTTTCATGTTACCCTATTCAGTTCTATGACCTTGGAGCATTGTGTAGACCTTTAAATTTGTTGACTCTATCTCTAAGATGTGACGAAACTTTCCGATTTTAAACAATGAGCCCTTTAAATTTGTTGACTTTCTCCATCTCTCTCTAATTTTCGTTTCTCTGGCTTACTGTCGCTTCTGTATAAACCTATTCTGTGGTATTATATAGAAGATACTCTTTTATTGGCAGTAAAAAAAAATGTAAAAACCATAAAAACCTCGTGTACATAATCTTGCCATCATTTTCTATTTCTTTATCTCTAGAAATTTTTTATACAAGGTTCAGCCGTAACCAAGTACGTAATATACACTTAACCAGATCTTATCAAATAAACATTTCCTGTTATTTAAAATCTTTCATTTGAATATTATTTGTTCATAAATGCTTATAATATTAAATTTTAATTAACAGAAAGTGTCTTCTCTAGATAAAAATCATAATTAAGTCATAACATTTGAAACCCTATCTTAAACATCGCGGATAAATTGGCAGATTGTAAATGGCGAAAGATTAGCTTTGCATATTGCAGAATAGGTAATCGGTTTGACACGGGCTGAAATTAATTAATGCCTATGATAAATGAAGTTTAGAGAGGACACAAATTGAATTTAATCTGATGTGTGTTTAAGAATCGGGGTTTAATTAAAGTAAAATGTTCGTGCCAGGTGCATGAACTTCAAATTATGAACTAAAATTATACTCGTGTATGAAGCTGTGAACCATTAACTAGTATCACGCAGATACGTTTTTATGTTTTGGATTTTAATTACATAAAAGATGATTCAAGATTAGTACACTAAAATTTAACAGCTTATTTTCAGGTCATTTCTAGTAAAAAACTTAGAAACGAAGGTTGCATTTTTCTATAGAATACACTGTTTGAAATGCTTATATATTTTGTACGGTCAACCAAAATAATCAATTTAAAATTTATAATTATTTGAAAAATGATTTGACATTGGCCTGTATTCAGCTCTTGTTGTTATCTCCCTCTTTAAGCCTTCTTTAGCTAGAGACGGTCTCTGTGTTGAATGAAGGTGTCGTCTCTATGTAACTACCTTTCATTAAACAGATAAAGAAGCTAGACAAGTGAATGCGAAATCTTAGTGAAGCGTCTTTAAGTTCATTAATGAAGCTTCTTTAACGTTAGAGAGTAAAATACCAGTCATTGTTATTTTTAAATTAAAATTTGATTGAAATCGATCAATAATTTATAATAGTTATTTAAGTTAAAAGTGGGGTAGTTTGTAATTTAGAGTACGAGGTTCTATATTACAGACGACGTGAAACGCAGTGCTTTAAAACCCAATCGAATTTAAAGTACCTAACGCACACATATTATATTTTAAATCTGGCTTTATATTAATGATTCCATTGAAAGTTTGTGATTGACATGTCATTAAATATTTCTTATATTTCAAAGTAACAAAATCAACCCTCTAATTTAAAGTGGAAAATTGATACAATGTGAAATACAACTTTGTACGTACGTTTGATTTTTGACAGATGGAATTTCGAAATGACATTTAGGAACAAAATAGTGTAGAGAAGGTTTTGTAACGTATAGTTACTATGATACGAACCAAAAAACAGTGAGCCAATATATTTAGCTCACTAGTGACTTATGACCTACTTTATTTATCTAAAAACAGCATACTTATATCGTTATAATTACACGGTGTTGAATAAAGAATATAAACTCAGGTTTTATTGTTGAATCTTGCATTTTAGGTTGAAGGATTGTCGAAATTTATTTTCCTAATACATACAAAACTTTTCTTTCGACTATTAAATGTAAATAAATAACCCAAATAACGTCTTAATTTAACTGTCAAATATAATGATTGTAAGAAAGTTTTTGTAGATAAAATGTTACTTCCTATAGGCGAATGAAAACATTAAAAGCAAATCAGCACGTCGTGCAGTGCATGTTATGATTTAGCGTGGCTTGTGAAAGGAGGCGATTATGTGAAGCTAATAACATCTCACATTTCGCACCTTTCCGAATGCAATGCGTTATTCTAGAAATTCGTTTCCTTCCGGTCATATAATTATATCGAACGCTTACGTTTTTCTTCCAGCCATATACACTGGCGCTATATTTGACTTGTAATTAAAGGAGAAATTTACTGATAATTCATTAAATTTGCATTGGAACGCAATTAAATTTACGATTAATGTTTGTCTGGACTTATGGGAATGTTCTAAAGAACAATGCGGGCCTAAAGTTTTTGTCAGATAATTAAAAATTTATGTCCCTTTTTGGAAACCCTCATAATTAATAAAATCGTTACAGTTGCAATTGTTTTGCGCTATTTATAATTTTAATTAATTTAATTTAATTTCTATATTTTAATAAGTGTAAATAAATAACATTGATTGCTCATATAATTAAATCAGGTCAATTCATTAATTAAAAATTAAGAATTGTATTAAAAATACAGTAAGCCCTTGATTAAGTGAATTATTAATTTGTTCCACAATGTTAATTTATCTCATTATATCTTCGTTAATAAGCAAAAGTATGTATTTTCTTTATTACAAAATGCTAATATGAATATTGCAAAGCAATTTATATTTGCAACACATTTTTTTTTTATCATCTTATCATTAAAGAAAATTATTCATCAGATTTCATTATATGCAAACGATATTTTTTTTGTAATAAAAAGCTTTTCTGTTTATCCAATCTCATTTTGATAAAATTGTCAGTAATTCAAAATCAATCAAATTGTACCAATTCAATATGTTTTTAAAAGTTTTTCATATTAACCCTCATTTTTTATCAATCCTTTTTTGAATATATCCATTAATAGAATACCATGAGTATTTTTTAACGTAAAATATTGGGTTTTATCATATCCAAAGTTACGACTTGATATTTGATTGATAGCAATGTATAATTGTTTGTTTCATTTAAATTGAAACATAGGCACCGAATTTGATATTTGCTTTTTGAGTTATAAAATTTTCCGACAGGTCTACGCCAAGTGTAATAACAATTTTAAGAATCATTAATATTTTTAGTGAAAATGATAGAATAATACAGGTGGCCCAATAAAAATTCTCAGCGCAATTTTTGGCCACTTTAGGATTAAAGTTATGCCATTGGTACTAATCCATTCTGGTGTCCCCCTTTATACTAACAATGACGTGTTTGAGCGTTTTTTGCAAAATTGATGTTAATTGGCCAAAAATTGCGCTGATAATTTTCATTGGGCAACCTTTATAATCGTATCATAATATAAAATTAAAATGAAATATTAGTTATCCATTGTTCTTGTCTTTACTACAAATAATTTGTGTTTCTTTTATCCAATAATCGAAAATTCGCTCACAAAATCAAGTGTTCGTAAACTTAAGAACATCGTATTTATTTTTTTCTCTTAATCCATAATATTAGAAAGTGCTTATTTTATATGTTAATATTTAAATTACTGTTTAATGAACTAGATTAAAATATACTCTTTTTTTTGTAATTATAATTTAATAAAGACAAATGGAGTAATAATAATGGAACATGTTAAAGTGATGTAATAAAAATAAGACATTGATTTCTAATCAATGAATCAGAAAATTATGATACATTCAACAATAAAATTGCCTGTCATATACGAACAATAAATTTGTAGGATAAAATTGTTTAGGAAATGTTTTGCTATAAATTTTGCAATAAAGAAAAGACAATTGTTAACGATTAACATATTTTTTGTTTTCTTTTTTATGGGTAGAAAATTTAATAGTATAGCAAATTAACGTAATTACGTTTTAAATATCATTTCCTTACGTACTGGACAAATTTCTACTGACATATACTTCCTCGAGTAAGCATTATGTAATATTGCACATAACCGGCAAAATGAGAACATATATCAGTGAAAGGTTCTTTCCGTACCATTAATATGCGAACTGGACTTTAAACAGAGGCGGCTTTATTACGTGAGAAACTTCTTCTCGATTTAAAAGAGATTCACACACTTCAACCAACTAGTACATATATTATGAAGTACATTATATTACGTGTACTGAAAGTGACCTACACCAAGATTGAGAAGACTTATCAAAATTGACCTAGCGAAGTTGTGTTCCGAAGTGCGAAGCAACCGAGGGACATAAGGTGCTGGTCAATAATGGTCTTCTCAACTTTGTATATAATTCCCAATCTTACTAAAAATATACTGACAATTGACATTTTGACATGAACATTAACTTATTTCTTAATAATCACAAAAATAAAGTAGGCTCTCTTTGTTTTTATATTTGACATTACAGTTTGTCAACCTCACTTTTGATTTTTTAATTTGGTTTTATTTGATTTACCTATTTAATTTAGAAGGCATATTTAAATTGTGAATCTTTACTTTACACTTTTGTTGAGTTAATTGATTCAAACAATATTTTGATTTGGAGACTTGAGTTTCTTTAAAAAGTGACAGTTTTCATTATCGACCATTGTTTGTTTATAAATGTTTAATAATAATTTATTATTGACCTAGGTGACCATGGATACCACGGTAGTAAAAAACAAGTTCTCATGTCAAATAAAGGTTAATAATAGTGGTAGTAGTGAAGAATAGTATATTATAGACCATGGTTGAGAAGACTATCATTGTTGACCTAACGCTAGTGTCCCATGGTGCGAAGCAATAGAGGGACATAAGGTGCTGGTCAATAAAGGTTTTAGAGAAATGGGGAATGACAGACAAAAAATTGATGTTGTACAAAGAGCGCTGCAAAGGGGGAGCAGGGAGGGGAATCTCCCCCCCCTAGAGACTCGAAAAAATTGAGAACCTAGAAGATTTTAATAAAAAAAAGTAGTCGAAAAATTCACAGAAAAACCAAGTTCTTTACAAATTGTATTTATTTTACCCTTCCTGGTCGTTTTTCTGGGGATGCCCTTGTGTTGTATACCTATAAAAAACAATTGAATTCAGAAATGAGTAATATCAATTAATTATTTTCTGAGATACCTGTTGTCAATTAATCGTTTTAAAAAACATCCTAATATGTTTTATGTGCCACTTACTATACTTGTTGTTTACAAACTTATATTTTCAAATAAATTATTAAGCATTTTTTGTCTCGCTCGAAATTGGTTCTACTTAAGAATTATTTACTTTTATGTACTAAAAATGTGTCCCAAATTACTAATAAGGAATAATTGTTAATTTTTAGATAAATATTAAGAGACGGTTTAGTTTCTTCGATATAAAAATGTTTGCAATCTGTTCAATATGTGGAATTGTTTGCATCCGGCACTGGCTTTACGTGCAATTAGCATACATGAAGTGAAAGAATTCGTAATTCGACTAATTATATCGTTCCAGAGCGCGACATGTGGGCTACACATGTCACTTGTCACTTTCTACCTTGTTGTAAAACTCTCAGCCTATACCCAATAAGCGCCACAACGCAACTTTCATAATTTCAAACGCATTAATTAGAACAGAAGTAAAAAAAGACTTGTTTATTCATTAAGAGGTAATATAGCATAACAAGAATAAAATTATAATACACATTGCACAGTCAGTACAAAGCTATATATAAAAACAGGAAATGTAAACAACAAATGGCCCGCTCCAATTTACGAATCACAAAGAAATGACGCGGGCCATAACAGAACTAGAGTATCAGTGGTGGTAGTGGTGAGGCACGTGCACTGGGACATGAACGGGTACCTTCACAGGGTACGGCACCTCCTTCTCCACGGGGACGTGCACCTCCTTCACCACGGGGTACGGCTTGTCCACGGGCACCTTCACCGGGTACGGCACGTGCTTCTCCACCGTGTACGGCACCTTCTTCTCCACGGTGTACGGCTGGGGAACGGGCACCTTCACCTCGTAAGGCACCGGCTTGGGGACCTCCACAGGGTAGGGCTTCTCCACCGGGATCTTCACTTCGTAAGGTACTGGTTTCTCCACAGGGTATGGGATGTGCTTTTCTACCGTCACGGGGTATGGTTTAGGTACGGGTACAGGGTAAGGTCTATCTACAGGAACCTTAACTTCGTAAGGTACTTTCTTCTCTACGGTGTAAGGTTCTGGGACAGGTACTTCAACCTTCACTGGGTAAGGGATCTTCTTTTCTACGTAGTAGGGTTGTGGTACTGGAACTTTGACTGGGTATGGTACCTTCTTTTCGACAGTGTAGGGTTGAGGTACGGGAACTTTGACTTCGTAGGGTTTAGGTACAGGTACTTTCACCTCATAAGGCACTTTTTTCTCCACGGTGTAGGGCTGTGGGACGATGTAGGGCTCCTTGACGTAAACCTTGACGGGCACGGGCACCTTCTTGATGACGGTGTAGGGCTGAGGCACTGGGACCTTGACTTCGTAGGGGACTTTCTTCTCCACGGTGTAGGGGACGTGCTTGGTGACCTCGTAAGGGACAGGCACCTTCTTCTCGACGACGACGGTCTTGACGTGTTCGTGGTGGTCGCCACCTCCGCCACCGCCGCCCAGGTCGAAGCCGCCGCCGAAGTCGTGGCCGCCGCCGAAGTCATGGCCGCCGAAGTCACCGCCGCCGATGCCGTGGTCGCCGAGGAATAAGCCGCGCTTGTCCTGCTTCTTCGCCTCCTGCGTTGCCTCCTTAGCGGAGTCTTCAGCAGCTAGGGCTGATAACAGTAACGTGCACAGCACAACCTGAAAACAGCGTACAACATTTAACAACACCTACAATGCTACAATTAAATTGTTTATTTCTGTTAAATACAAGTAATCTTGATATTCTCAATCAAATTTAGGAAATTTTTTGAAAGAATTAATATCATCTTTAGAGATAAGAAAATATACAATTGTACAACAAGCATGAACTTGTAGACTGGTACTCATTTCATACGAGTATGACAGTTTATATTGCAACTCATACGAGTATGAAATGGACATTCCAAGTGAGTTGTAAACTATACTTTTTCTACGATAACGATATTATTTCTTAATACATTAATATTTTAATAATAATGATTAATTTTACTACTTTCCAGCAACTAGCTACAATACAAAAATTAAACAATAGGTATGATTTTTGACAGAACTGTGAGATATGAATTTATATCTTAACGTTGTTTACAGCTACCGTGGGAAACAAAAATGTGTTTACATTATATATGATGTATCCGTAGCAATAACAAACATACAACAAACAAATATCTTAATGGTCTTGGAGAAAAAAATAAATATATACGTCTAAATCTAATAATCTTTAAATAAAATTTTGTCAAATGATAATGATAATGAATGTTGCTTCTTAAACGTTATGTATTAAAAATCACACTTGTTACATAATATATATAATATTTTTAAAGTGGTACACGAACAAATAATGAATTTTAAAAATAAAAATAACTACCTAGAAATGTATACCTATATATGCATGTAATTATTGTGGTGTTATTAAAAAATATTAAAATCATTTTACTTATATGACAAATATGAATTAAATTTTGTTAGCGTGTATATACGTTTAAACAGTATTGCAAAACATTGGAGGATATATATTATAGTCCAATAAATACATTAACCTGGTAATGAACAGATGGTCTAGAATTTTAGCTCAGCATTGAAATATTTATTTATTAATATTAATCATTAAAATTTAGTTCATTGATGAATTATTCTTTGTATATTCTTCAATAATATTTACATAAATTTTAAATAATGAATAAATATTTTCTTTTGCAAAAATCTCTATCTTGTAACTTTAGTTTTGTAATGTAGATTTAGATTCATGATGTGTTATTACATCATTGTAAGTACATCTTGTTTATTTTAAACCAAATAACACAAATTTTTTTATAAATTTGAGATGACATATATAAAGTATTCTTTAAGAGAACACTGTCCAACTTGTATATATTTGAATGCGTATATATGACTATATATGTAGCTTTCGCTGTTTGTAGATCTTACCAGGGCCCTCATGCTGAAGTCGATGTAAGCCGGTGAAGGCACTGATGGCAGTTGAGCAGCTCCCACGGCTTATATACCTCTGCGCGCGTGTTCACTTTCCCGGCTCGAGCTGCCAAGCGGAGCGGGACTTGAACCCGAGCCCCGCCATCGGAAACCGCTCTACCAGCACCGGAACACATGCCGTGTTCCGGATTCATCACTGCGTGGAGTGGTCTGCACGGAAGTTGCTCTAGTCTGGGATATGTAACAAGAAGGTGTTGTTTGGTAATATGGTATATTGAAGGGTGTCGTGGTACTAATGATTGTTTAATGATTTAGGGCTTAGTAGGTGGTTTAGATTACAATTTGTAACTAGAAGTGGTGCTTTATTTGAAATTCTAACAATATGTCTCAGATTATTTCAAATACAAATTTCATTTTCACCCAATCGGAATGCTTCATTTGGTGGAAGAAGATATTTTTTAGTGACTATTTCACTTTTATTTATAAACCAATCCAAATTGAAGATTCTACCTAGTTACCAAGTTTTATTTCTTCTTTAAGCCAATAAGATGATATATTTTACAAGTTTTGTTAAGGCCGTTTTAGACTAGCCTATAAATTATACAAGAACTTACACCATTTATCGTACAATTTAAATTGGCTAGTATCACACAGCAAATTGGTTGGAACATTGTATACGATCGTAAATGTGATGAAAAAACAGAACACATTCTATTTTTTCATACAATCTGTCAGTCAATTTGGCTTAATCGCTTAACAGCTCGTGATTTTTTTGTCAATGCCACTCGATAAATTACTAAGCAACCAGCTCTCGTAACAATCTAAAAAAAATTCAGTAAAAATTAACCACTTATGATATTATATATGAAAATAATTGATAAAACCACAGTAGCATCGTCTTGGTTACTTTTTTGTTGTTATGAATTTTTATAATAAAAGTGCTTTTAGGAAGCGTGCTTTTACATTATAATCTTATATGAGGCCAGACATCACTTTTAAAGGAAGCGCTCTAAATACATAAGTTTGTGATACGAGACATTGGCAATTCTGAGCTCATTTATATGAGTGTTTTTGTTAAAAGTGACGAATCAGGGTTCTTAAGGCAATTTTATTATAAAAATGAGCTCGGAATACGAGCCATTGTGTTTGAACTGTTTTCATTCGTGAAATAATCAAGTAAATATAATTAGAACTATCAATTTGATCTGTAAAATTTACTCATAATTCCTGCGAAGTAACGACAATTCGGGTCAAAAATGATACTGAAACTACTCCAATGTCGCGTTTTATATGTCATTTTTGACACTTGTTTGTCTATTACTACGGAACAATTTGTATATTTTACTGATTTTACTATTTGAAGCTTTTTATGTTTTTATATTCTGTAGTACTTGACCTATTCATCGATTTCTAAGGCAACTTTTGCTTCTTGTTTCGTGAAAGATCTTGTGTAATATTTTCACTGAAATTTTGTGTTTTTCCATTATTTTTAACTTAACAGTCAAAAGTATCATAATCTGTTAAATTTTATGGTCACAATTATATTGGATTTTACGTATCTGGTATTATATAACTCGTGGTTATACAATATTCATCATCCTTCTTTTAAGGCTTCTTCAAAAAAAAAACAAAGATTTAAATCCGAACACAATAAGTTTAAAAAGAAAGTGGTAAATCGGTTAAATAATGACCAGACTGCATTCGCTTACACAATTTACTTACTTTGGAAATTAAAATAAAATGATGAGAGACGATGATCGACTGGGACAATAGATGTAGGGAAGAAATAATAATCGGGACGCAGTCATAAGGTTTTTATTTTGTCGATTAAACCAACATTTCGATCATACTGAAGAAAGAAAGAAAGAACAATACATGAATAAAATTATAGTCAATTGGTCGATGTACTACTTCATCTCCGGTATTGATGAAATTTGGTATAAAGTTCCTCTAGCTTATGACAAATATAGGTAAAATAATGAACCATGGCAGTCAGACTCGGTTGACCTTGAAATTGTATTTATATGTTTTTAATGCTATTTAATACAAAAGGTATGGCACCTAACCTAACCCAACCTAACTTATTCTAATCTAACCCAACCTAGTGTAACCTAACACAACCTAACCTAATTCAAACCTAACCTAACCTAATCTAACCCAACCCAAACCAACCTAACCTAACCAAACCTAACCTAACCTACTCCAACTTAATCTAATCAGATTTGGTAAGGTTGGGTTAATTTAGGTTAAGTTGGTTTAAGATAGATTAGATTAGATTAGGTTAGGTTAGTTTAGGTTACATTACGTTAAATTAGATTAAGGTGGGTTAGGTTAGGTGCGTATGTGTTTACACCCCTTTTGTATTAAATAGCTTTAAAAATAAATAAATGCGATTTTAAGGACAGCCGAATCTGACATCCATTTTTTAAATTATTTTTCCTATATTTGTCATATAAAATTTCATTAAGATCGGAGTTGAAGCAGTACATCGACAAGTTGACCAAAATTATTTTTAAAAACATAAATAAATAATTATTAAAATTAACGGAGTAAAAAACACAACATATAATCGGCAAAAGTAAAAAAGTTCAACCTCTAGCGTAGTGTCCGAGTGGTTCGGAACGCAGAATAAGCTGTAGGTTCCCTGCTTTGGGCTGATAACCGACTTCACTAAAAATGCTAATAAAAATTATCTTGGAACAGGTTAAGTTCACTTCTCAATTTCACTTACAGTCGAAACTCTTGTTTGGTTGTTATGTCACTGATGACGGTGATGAGAAAATTTAATACAAAAATACGCAATTTACACTCTCAGAGAACCGTGTATAGATTATTTTTATTGTAGTAGGTACATATCATCGGGTTAATATGCAAATACACGTCCACTTTTTTCTTAAAATAGAGTTATCCATCAATCAAATTACCTATAGTCTATAGTAATTCCAATTTGGCCAAAAGCAATAGCTACATGTTGTAAATCCGAGAGTTACCAAGTGGTTAGAATACAAGAAAAATTTTCCATGGAGCAGTGCCCCCAAGGAGACATTTCCCTTAGCGCAGCTTTTTTTTATATCAGTAATAAAGCCCTGAATTATTCTTATTTTAAAGAATTATTTTTCCTCTTTCCATTTTTAAGTAGGTAACTGACTACTACCCTAAAGAGGTGTGAGTTACACCCTTTAAAATATAACCAGTAAATTATTCGCATCAAAGACCTATGTACACAAGTTTTCCTTTTAAAATTCTTACTAGTACAGCCACAATTACAAATTGAAAAGCAGCCAATAGAAAAAATATACGGTAATAATGCGCGTCTCAGGATATACCGGGGATCCTGTGACGCTAGCACTCAATCCCGCTCTGCGGGGTGCCAGGGCAGTAGTCGGCCTTCGGGCCTCAACTCCGCTTGGTGTTCTGGCTAGATCTAGTTCAGCCGGCTGGAAATTGGAGCACGCTTCAGAGTGTATTCTCTGATTCTTGACCTGCTGAAACCAAAGTACTTCCTGGAACAGTTTTGGCTGCTCGGGATTGTGCTCTGGTTTCAATGGGTCAATAATTAGGACACTTAGAAGTGTTTGCTTTAATTCTCGACCTACAGAAACCAGAACACATTCTGGAGCAGTTTTGGCTGCGCTGGATTGCGCCCTGGATTCAGTGGATCAAGCATTAGGACACTTAAAAGTATTTGCTCTAATTCTTGACCTACTAAAACCAGAGCACATTCTGGTGCAGTTTTGGCTGCTCTGGATTGTGCTCTGGATTCAGTAGGTCAAGAATTAGAGTATTTTTAAATGTTTGCTCTAATTTTTGCCCTACTGAAACCAGAGCACATTCTGGAGTAGTTCTGGCTAAAGCATTCTAAAGTCTTTCTTTTTTCTTGAAATTTTTATGTTTTGGTTTTGGTTATTACAAGAAATTTTGCCCCCAAGGAAATTTTGAAAAGTCGGCGCCCATGGCAAGACGTATTTATGTAGAATAATTTTAAGTAAGTTTAAAGCACTATAGTTTTGCGGAAATCTAAAATCTACGTTTAAATTATATATTATATATGTATATATTTTTTGTTATATGTACACATGGCGTTTAAATTTGGGAAATATTATTTTTGCAATACATTTTAGGCATATACCTGGATAAGCCACTGTTTGTCTTGGGATATTTTAGTATTTTCTTCGTATTGTGATTTGTGAGTATGATTTTTTTAGTTTTTAAAGTAAGTAAAGAACATTTTGAATTTGTCAAATATTTTTTTAAATGTGGAAACCATTTAAAATGGTTATTCATTTATAAAAGTATATACTTATAATTTCTTTCTTTCCTATCTGGGTTCCATTCTTAAACTCGATTTGGTGTTTAAGTTATGAAGTTTTATTTGTCTCCTGCAAATTTAATATTTAGTGACTTACGACATTTGCATATTAAGCCAACGATGTGTATAATATATGTTCTTACGTAAATTTGGGTGATTTAATAATTTGAGACAAGTAGTCAAAATGCAGGAAACAATACCAGAAATTGATTTTCAATCATGTTGGCTCATTTGCTTGTCCAAACAAGAGTGGAAAAATTATCTGTAATATTACGATAGGATCAACGGTTTCTGTAATCATAATAAATAAAGGAGAATTCTTTATAGAAACCTATTATTATTTTAATCAACCGAAAGGATAATCAAATGCTTGTTTTATGTCACTGTAATCATATTTTTATGTATTTCTGTGACCTGAGGGCTTGGGCTTGCAATTAAGTATCGGGTAGCATAAATTTTCATTTTGATATTTAGGAATCGATGTTTGATTAATACCATATAATTATGTGGGTTTTATTGGAGCACTTGAGATAGTAACCATTTGGTAATCAGTTATCGGGCCGATAAGCAAATGGAGGCGCATCCGGTGATAATGGAACTCTATCGGGACATCGGTGTTTCCTTTAGATCTTCACCAGCTGCATTTTAATGTGAGATGTACCTAGATATTAGAATATGCGTCGCATTTCCTGTGTTGAAATGCTACAATAGTACTTCTAGATTTAATAATAATAGGATTGTTCGACAGAACAATATTAAAAAAATCATTTAAAATTAATTTTAAGGGCGTCCACCCCCCTTAGACGGGAAAGGTTTTTGAATTTTGAAAATAATATTAAAAAAATCTGGAGCGCAAAGGCGTCTCATACCTATACATAGACATTATAAAGAGTTGTTTGATTTGGAGCAGAATTGGCAAGAACAAAAACTATTTGCCGAAATATTGTTGGGGAAACATAAACTTACAATGAATCTGATATCAGTGCAAATATAGTTCTGATACATTTGGTGCTTATATTTATTTATAAGTAAATAAATTATCATATCAACAATATCAATAACGCTACTTGCTACTATGACTACTAATGATCGTAGCTTTTCTATATTAAGGATATTAAAACTCCTTAAAGGAGTCAGATTCGAAAAAAGTATAGACCTGATTCGCTTCAACGAAAAAAAATATTATAAATTTATTTATTTTTTTGTATGTAAAATTTTAATTTATAATCATTTCTTCTAATTTAATGATTCAATTCAATTTTGTGGTTAGAATTATTTTATACTTTATTGTTTATGATTACATAAAAAAACGCGGGTCGATTTGGACCAGGTTCCTTTTATAAAATTTTCGGGTCCTAGCCCGAAAAAAAATTCAGGTTCCTCTTTCCTTTTTACTAAATCAGTTTACATGTTTATATATTTACTAAGTACGTTTATTCATTAAATATATGGGAACTTTAGCGATCTTTTATTGAATTAAATAAACGTGTTTGTTATGCAATAACCATTTTGGAAGTTAATAGCCCTAAAGAAGGTCATTATAAGATCACAACGTCGAAAACTTGCTGTTATATATAAACAAGGCAACTATGGAGGGGTTGAATTAATTTATTATTTAAAAAAATTTCTGAAATGTTATTGGTTGAATTGTGAAATTTACTATTTTCAAATGTTTAAATGTTATTAGCAGTGAATGGTGAGGTTGGTCTGGTCATTCAGTAAATTTCTATATCTTCCAGTAGATTTAGTTTGGGTCTTTACTTATGTTTATCTAGAAAAGTATTCTGTTATCTCCAGGTTGTGCTGATCATTGTACCAAGCTTGTTAGGTACAAATTTGGGGGAAAGTCATCGCAGAGTTTGTTTTAAAAAGTGAAACCCTCTTCACTTTAATTATTACCGTTAAAATAAAAAGAAATCAAAATTGAAAAATTAAATTTATAAATATTTTAAAACAATCGGGCCCTACGAGCCCCATGTATAAGTGGACCCTAAATTGGAATGTAGTATAAGATAAAAGATATGGGGTTCAAATCCCATCGTCGCCTACAGAGTTACTATATAGGCTTATAATCTAAAAACTAAACTGTTAGTAAGTTCTATTCCATCTATAAATGATAAGCCACGTGCCACATATGATTACCCAGACTTTAGAACATTCGTCAAATTACCTATGTTGTAACAGTACATATTTCAAATTTTAATAACAATTTAAGAAATGATCTCATTGTCAAACATTCGTTATGGTTTCTTATTTTTTACAATTAATTCTGTAATTAACTTTCATGTTCTGTGCGTTAGAAAATTAATCGAAATCAAAGAAGCAAAACATGAAAATTACTGAATTAAAAAGTATAATTTTCTGTGCAGCACATATATTCAGCTTTCAAACATGCATATTCTGTTAATTCATTATAAGTAAAATCAGATTTCATACGGGATTAATTAATGAATATCAAACATACATGCGTTTAATAACTAAAAATAATCCTATATAGTTGTCGAATCTTTAGAAATGAATGTAATTCGAGTACCAAGTACTCTTTTTAAATATTTAAATCATTAGTTCATTACAGTAGAATATCAATGTACTATACTTGAACGATCACGATTAATAATAATTAAGTCTACTTTGTTTTATAGGTTATCTAAGTGTCACAATATGAAAGGCCGTGTGTACAGTATGCGATCGTACAGTTAGGGGTTTTTTTTATTTATTGAAATTATCTTAGCGGAATAAATGCGATAAAAATAATTATAATTAATTTAAAACATTACGTTTAATGAAGAAATAAATAAGGAAAGTACTACATAGTGCTGTTTTATTGGGTTGTAAATAGTTTCAATTTATTATTTAGAGGTTGACAGTTTAACATAGTTGTTCTTAAGTTTTGTTGTTGGCGCTACTTACTAGTGATGTTTCAATACTTTCAATATATTGTAATTGTGGTGTGATCGAAAAACGGTCAAATAATGATCGTAGAAAAAGTGCAGTACATAATTCGAGTTGCTTCGCGGCTCTTGAGTATCTTTTCCTCTTCGTGCGTAATTTCCATCCTATAACTCTTAATATGTAATATACTATTTAAAAAATTGTTATTTAATATACCTTCAGTATTCAGATTAATAACTATAATGAAAAAACTTAATTCTCTTTATAGTACAATACTTCAAGTATTTAGAATATGAGAATATGTTCAGAGTATTTAAAAATACTACAGTATAATTAGAATAGAAGTATGTGTTTTTGAAATGCTCTCTAAAAAAAGTACCTACAATGTAAATAAATATACTCATTTGTTACTCAGTTCTGCTGTTAAGTAATTTATTTATTATTTATTTTTATTAGTTTATATACATTTTATTTTTAATAAATCTTATACTGCACACGTTCTGTTGCTTCAATTATGAACTTATCTGACGTAGAATTTACTTTTGAACAACTCTTGTACTTTTGCTCTAAATCTATCAAGAAAGATAGTACCTGAAATTTTTTTAAATCTCATGTTAAAGGTACTATGTTCCGCGTTTCCTTGACCATACTGTATATGTACGATTCGTATATTTTATTGTAAACATTTAAAAATGAATTTCGTTTTCCAGACATCAGATAAGGATTAGTGATTTTCAGTGTTCCTTTAAATGTTGCGTAGATTAATAACATCTACTGTTTTCATGTATCGATTATACCACAGTTATATAAATTGTAGTAAGTTAACCATTAAATACAGCATGTGCTACTTAAGCGCAATAGTTTTATTTGTAATTGTCACATATTCTACCCGGAATCATTTTTATATTTCCTACACTTGCAAGTATAAACACACTTTCTAATCAGTACCCGATAGATCTGTATAGTATTTTTATTCAGTTTAATTCTTCACGATTTCTTTTTTTCATAATAATTTGATAATAGCTCGTTGGTAATTATCGTACCTGTACAGATAATGCGCAAGTGTTCTGAGAAGTTGTAGAGGTATTTAAATTCGAATTCGTACAACGGGCAACGCATTTGTTATTCCACCGCTACCTGAGACGTTTGTTTTTTTGGTTGAAAGTGAATTCGAAACTTGTTTTTGGATTGTTTTGTAATTAATTTGAACCTGAGTGTTGAATTTATGTAGTAATTTGAAATTAATTTACCGAAATGTGGATTTGTCCCGTAATTAATTAACCTAGTTTCTAATCAGCTGTAATTCATAAGAATTTTCTTTAATATGCGCCTATTTGAATCTAGAATGTGTAGTTATAAATTTGAATTTTAAATTTTGTAGTAATTTGAGGTAGACACGTGCTAGAACTGATTTTTAGGGATAATTTTACTGCGAAATTATAACTTACGATTTACACGCAAAACTTTTGTACTGGTTTATTATTTTGCATAGGGCTTATAATATTTAACCAACATTTTATAATAGTGTACTAATGTAATTAAGCACATAAATTTTCACTTTTTAATTTATTTATATCAAAATTAAATATTCTCTATATTATGATTTAACAAATTCTCTATTTTCATAGACGAATACATTTTACAATAGAACAATAGTGCGATCTACAAATATTTTATACTTAGAAATTATATAGAAAAGAACTATACAAAATATATGCAACCAAAGCTACTCAAATGTATACATAATATTAAAACGTATAAACACGAATATACATAGCTGAAATATAAATTTATATGAAAAAATTGTACCTTATAGGATTAGAAATAAATGAAATGAGAATTTTACAGAACAGGACATGCAGGAGCATTTTCTTGATAATTTCGAATTACAGTTCAGAATTTTTAGTTTTTCATTCTAAACTTTTCATATTCAGCTAAAATAATCAATTTTTGGTCCATAATTTTGGATTTTGAAAATGGACGATTTAAAATTTTCAAACAGATTTTAATTATCTCTTTTCATTTCTGAAGATTTTGCTCTCAAATTTCACTTAAAAAAAGTATGTCTTTTTTTGGTATATCTGAAAAATAGATGGGGTCTATCAATATGGATTATTTTCAAAATTATAATAGTAATGGGATTATATCGGGTGTATACGAATATTTTTGGAGTGAAAAACTAAAAATTCTATCTGTTCTTGTTCAACTGCGATTGGAAATAACTATAAATTGGAAATGTGACGGACAGATTCTGAACTACTGGGATATTTTTATTTGGTAAAGCTTTGATTTGAACTCCAGATATTACTCTCCACTCTCAGTTTATTTCTGAGAGATATCCAAGTGAGTCACTGCTCCCTAATTGTTTTATTTCTAGTAATAGTTTATTATTTATCTAGTAGGGAAAGTGATATATTCCCGGAAGATGGGGGACATTGCGGAACAAGCCAGTAACACCAGGAGTCCGTGAAGTCCTATTCCTAAGTGGTATACATACTATTTTTTTTGTATCAGTTTGTATTCAATAATAGTGAAATAAATATGATTGTATTTTTATAAAAAAAAACAAATGGACTGCACGGGAACGCTTTGTCATGGGCTGAAAAAAAAACTTCCTTGTATGTATGTATTGTATGGATTGTATGGATATGAGGGTTTAAGCGTTTTGTCGCTTTTTGTCAACACGACCTAGAAGATCTATTGTGACATAGCCCTTACTTAGTTTTCCGGAAGTAGATCCAGATTTTTGGTGAAGCCGATTTGGCCTCAAGTACCTGAAGTACTTGTTTCGTGACATGTTTTACTTGCATTTTAGTGATGCAGGTTGTCAGCCTACATTCTCTGCAAGGCCAGCACACACCGAGCCGTTGTGCGGCAACCCATCCAATTGGACAGGGCGGGCTATGTTGCTTATCTACACGATCAGACAAGACACGCCACGACCACACAACCGTACTGGCTGACTTCCTTGTATGTAGTAAAGGAAGTATTGTAATCGCGAAAAAATTCGGTTTTCAGATTTCAACGGAAATATCAATTTTCAATTTAGACCAGTTCTGAATTCATTTTGACTAGTTTCGATGTGACATCTGTACCTATATACGTATCTCGCGTAACTCAAAAATGATTAGCCATATAACGTTGAAATTTTGTGTGCCACTGATTGGAGGATCGTATTTATCTGCAAATGAAATCAGTTTAAATGAAGTGCAGCAAAAATTTAATACGCGTACTACAAGGAAGTCATTTAGTGACAACATCATATTGTTTTATGTATTGAATAAACTGTACCCAGTATTTCTTTCATTATTTCCCAAAGGTAAAAATATATTAACTATAATTCACATGTGTTTAGTTTTTATTAAATATTAAACAAAAACAAATACCAATCACTCATAATTACAAACAGTGTCATTATTAGCATGTTTACTCTTGTAAGTCCCAAACGCGTACTACCTTGTTCCGAGTCCGTATTTACACTTAGTTACAAGCGCAATTAACCCTTAATTCCTCGAATGTAGTCCAATTAACCCGTGGCCGTGGCGTACAGGTTGCGGTGTCGGGACGGGTGGCAACTTGTTACAATGACAACAGGACAGGCTCGCGTGCGGCGTATCTCGCACGCATCACGGTGCTGGTTGTGGTGCTTGTGCTGGTGCTGTGCGGCGATCAAGCACCACAGGGGTGCAAGGGGGCCACGGATGGACGGCTACGGGACAACCTGTGCTGGGATAAGGTGATGGGGATGATGGGTGAGGATGAGGATGGGGATGGGGGACAGTGGTGGAGAATGCTGGTATAAGAGATGGGCAGTATAGAATAGCTATTTTTAGTACAAGTGAGCAAAATATGTCTTTTTCTCATAGGCCCAGAAATTGGCCACACGGGCGAAGCGAGTGTGCCAACTGGACAAGTGAGAAAAAGACATGCTCACGTGTGCTAAACATAATTTTTTCCACAATCTTAAAATATAATTTAAAAAAAAAAACATTGTACTTTTTTATTTAATAATGAAAATCTCAACAGTACAATTATGTTTATAAATTATAATTAAATTTAATGTAATTTAATGTAAAATGTATTATAATGTCTGTAATCCCATAAAAACATTGTACTCAGAATTAGTGTATTTTGCTCACTAATGTTATTTACTTTGCTCACTTGTGAAGAAATTTATTTACTTTGCTCACTTGTAATTCAATATGCTACTTTGCTCACTGTTTTAAGTTAAATAATGATGTATTTTGCTAACGATTTTGGAATAGTATATTAAAACATAAGTTGTAGAAGGCAACCTTTTCAAGCACGAGTTTGAATTTCGGGAACGAGCGCGAAGCAGCGAGTGCCCGAACGAACGAGTGCTCGAATTGCCTTCTATAACGAATGTTTTATACTATTTTCTCTGTTTCGGCTTTTATTTACATTATTTTTTATAATAATATTTGACAATTTCCATTAAGGGATTTTTTGATAGAATAGTTAGGTTGGTGACAGTGATTTCTGTTTCGTCTGGTAAATTAGAATTACTTTGTCAGTTGCCTAGATATTTTGTGTATTTAATGCAGTCATGCCAATCTCAAATAACAAAATATAACCAAAAATCGTTTAAGAATGAAGCTCCTTCTAACATCAATAAGCGTGCTGGAATATGATATTCTAATTCCGAAACAGAGAAAATAGTATATTAAAACATAAGTTGTAGAAGGCAACCTTTTCAAGCACGAGTTTGAATTTCGGGAACGAGCGCGAAGCAGCGAGTGCCCGAACGAACGAGTGCTCGAATTGCCTTCTATAACGAATGTTTTATACTATTTTCTCTGTTTCGGCTTTTATTTACATTATTTTTTATAATAATATTTGACAATTTCCATTAAGGGATTTTTTGATAGAATAGTTAGGTTGGTGACAGTGATTTCTGTTTCGTCTGGTAAATTAGAATTACTTTGTCAGTTGCCTAGATATTTTGTGTATTTAATGCAGTCATGCCAATCTCAAATAACAAAATATAACCAAAAATCGTTTAAGAATGAAGCTCCTTCTAACATCAATAAGCGTGCTGGAATATGATATTCTAATTCCGAAACAGAGAAATATATTTACTCTTACTTACTTAATCTACCTTTCGGTGTAACGTTATGGTTGTGTTTTGATTTTGCTCATCTGTTTTCTTCCACAGGTTTTCTTTTACATATTTCTCTCCATATTTTCCTATCCTGCAAAAAATGTGTAATAAACTTCTTAACAAATTGGGTTTAAGGGATTCTTATATCTTGCAATAAGATAATAACCCCAAACATACATGAATCCCATTGCACACCTCTGTGATTTATTTTTTTATAAAATGTGTAAGACAAGACGCCCAAAGAATATAAAATATCTACCACTTTTATGTTAGAAGAATGGGGTAAAATTGACTCCCATACTCCAAGAAAATTAGTAAGGAAGGAATTCCAATGAATGGCGCTTCAATAGATCATTGATTCCATTTTTTGAAATTGTTGTTCACTATATTCATGTTGTATTGTAGGTCTTGTTCATTCTTTGTAATTAGAACTATATCGCCCGCAAAGCAAATTTCTGAGAGTTTTCAAATCCTTCTTCATAGGTTTTCAGTTTATATTTTATATTCTTTAAAGTATCATCTATACACAGGTTAAAGAGAAAAGGGCTTAGAATGTTGTATATTTACTTAGAAAATAGTAATTTTATTTAAATACATTTAATAAGTTGAACTCTGCAAATTACCAGTAAATTTCAGCAACAGTAATTTTGATACTCGAAGTATATTCAAATATAAATACTCTATTTTACTTTAAAGTACTAGTACTAGCAGGCATTTAAAATATATATTATAATTAATATGATTATTGATGAAAAAAGTTGACAGAAAAAATGGTACTTATTTGTTTCAATTTTTTTCTCTCGTTATAAAACGGCTGAACAAAACTAAATAAAATCGGATCAATTCTAATGAATATTCAGATTTTTCAGCTTTCACGCTAGACATCTGAGTGATAGAAAATAGAGATTTTCTCATTTACAATATGTTGCCTGTTTATCAAGCGAATCAACGTTAATAGAATTTTTCCATAAATTTAAATATTTATATACATATGTATGTACTATTATGCAGGTGTTTAATATTCTAAAATAAATTAAAATACTCCAATTCTTTCTTTTTATATAAATAGCAATACATGATACGGTTTATAAACAAATCAGCTTCTTTAAGTATATTATATTATAAGGTGAAGACCTATTCCTTTTTGTGGAAGGATGACATAGTTTTATTTTTATAAAATAAATGTTTCAATAACATTTAATATCTACTGAAAAATATTTTGAATAATATTCTTTACTTTATTTAACAAACCAAATTTTACATGAAAATATAATTTATTCTTATTGAAACTTAACTTTGTATAATATGTATACAGCACTTATAATAGTAATACACTGAGGGACTAAAGTTCATGATTTAGTCCTGAGTATGAAGGTTATTTCAAGAACTGGGGAAAGAATCACTTGAAGAATTAAAGGCACTTTAGTCCTGTGGTTATATAACTGTTAAATATGTAACACTTTTGAAAACAAAATGTCATTATATCTACTTGTTTCTGTGGTATCATAATGCTTGTTTATTAATTTAATCACCCAGACATTAAATTCATATTTAATTCTTCAGGGATTAAAAATATTACTCCAGTCCTCGAAAATGAAAAGGAAAGTAAGCTTTTCCTCCCGAAAGTGCAAAAATGTAATTATCTCTCATCCAATGGAAGTAATTAAACATCTTAAATCTTCTTTACTAAAAAACTTCCTAGTACGAAATAAAGGAAGTATCGTAATTGTAATAGCGAAAAATTTTGGTTTTCAGATTTTAATGGAAATATAAATTTTGACCATCCCTGTATCCATTTTGGCTAGTTTCGACGTGACATCTGTAGGTACGTACGTAATTCGCATAACTCAAAAAGAAGTATAATCTTAAAATTTGGTATATTAGACTACTATAACATCTAGTTGTGCACCTCCCTTTTTATTGCAATTGACAATGCCAAAAAGCTACTTTATATGAACAATTTTTTTGAATTTTTCATATAAGTTAAAAACGACTGTTATAATATTAATACCTACTTGTGCATTATTTTTAGAAGGAAGTCATGTGATAGCCACAAAATATTATCGACTAACAAATCACTCGATATAAATTACTAATACACGACGACCCCTATCACACATCATGCATATAAAAGTTCCCTAGTAGATATGAGATATGGTGTTCTATTTATAAACAATTAATTCCATATCCTTTTCCAGGAGCAGAGGGAGCGTAATCCTTGTCGGACAGGCGTAATTCGGATCCGATTCCCATTCCCAGCGGCAGTGGCACCGGAAATCAAGTTATAATCCTTCCCGAACCGGCGTTATCTCCGTCACTGGCTGGGCCGCTATTAACGCGTTGTTAACACCAGTTCTTCGCATATGGGGCGCTATCGGGGCGCAACGGAGCGGCAAAACACGCGGGGACCCCAGCTAAGGACCTCACAGGGGTATTTCATATTTATTACACTTATTATTTTTATTTGCGTGTTGTACGCCGATGACACTGTGGGGAATTACAGCAGGGAGATTACGCATTATCTTTAACCCTAAACACGACGGGCGATCATGCAAAACGCTGATTCTGATACTGTGGAAGTGGAAGCATTACATGCAACATGTTTCAAATGGATATGCTATTACGTGTGATTGATCAAGTGTTAAACGCACTATATAAAATATTTGTACCATAAGTCTACAATAGTTGTTTATCAAGGCTGTAAAGGTGATTCTTTTTTGGTCGAATGCGAAGTTTGAAGCCGAGCGCCCAATATTTTTATGGTTATAAATTTTCATTTAAAATTTGTCAAACTCTACTTTTTCGGCTACCGAAGGTTCCCGCAATTTATACTTTTTTCTAATGACACCAAGATTGGATTCATATTTGCGAATTTAATTACATTCAAGTTAATAATCGACTGTAAAATCCAGGACCGGATTTATGTTGGGCAAAAGTTTGTTGGGGGCCCTTTTTTCAACATGGAATAAAAATTTAATATGTATATGATTTTTTTATATAAATGAAATTTCTTGCTTTCTTCTTTACAAAATCTTCTATATATAATAGCTTCAAATGATTGATGCTTAGAAGTACTAGTACTAGAAGTTTTAGGTATGGTTCATTCATAACCGTTCTTTGCCTACTTTTTAATCATTTTAACTTTGAGAACGATATTTCAGCAGTGCAATTTGTTATCATAAAAACAAGATAGATTTTGGAAAGACGTTTGGAAAAACATCCTGCACTTTTTTCTATAATTAAATTATACATAAAATGTTCTGGATTAAAGAAATTATTATTTTCTTTTATTAAAAATTAACAGTGGCGGCTCGTGGTATTTTTAAGCGAGGGGGCAAATTATTTTGTTAGTGGTTATTGGTGAGAAAAACGTGGTCATGAAACGATGTTTAGAACTCCGATTTCGTCACTAGTAATTTTAATATTATTAATAATAAATATAAATAGATATCTATGTTCAACACAACCCAACGAAAAGGTCAATGATAGTAAAAAAAATGGGTAGGGGTAATAAAGAAAGTAAAAAAAAAAAACTAAAAATGATATAGGTACTGGAATAAATTTGAAATATAATATAAATAAAAAGAAAACAAATCTCATTTCTATTCGGTTAAGAATAACTAAAAATAAATTCTTATCCCATGAACTAAAACATTCTAATGAGCTAGAAGCAGAATACCCTAATTGTTAATTACAGTTGTTTATATATTATATCAATTATTCTGTCTTTAGTTTCAGCAAAATGATCAATTATTTTATCAAGAAAATATTTTCGTAAATGTTTAATCAAATCTTACACGCTTACAGATAATTTATACACGACTGACGATCTGGCGATTTTAGAAATATAACATGCAATGAGTATATTTCACCGAACACGTCTGATTGTTTCTGAATCTCAGGGTATGCATGCCTCCTCTGGCTCTACACTCGGCTATTCGTATTATTTCTATAAATAAATTTAGAAACTTTAATAATAAGCAAAGCATTTGTTTCAAAATTAAAATATTAATAATATTTAAAAACTCTTCAATGATATTTTACATATACATATTTAAAAAATTTATTTAAGAATAAAAATAATCACAATATGCATTATTTTTGTTTTATCAATTTTATCGAATATTTATTTTAAATAATTATTTTATTATAAACAAATTAAATCTTTACATCTCTTTATTTATCATTCATATTACAGAATTTATTTGAACTGTTTTAAATCATACAAGTACAACACCGTTCGAGATGGCGAGGGGGCTGACAACCGCTGTATACTGTACGAAATCACTCACGTACATAGCGCTGTCTCACTTCTACAGTCATCTTGTTCCCATTTATGTTTGGAACGTATCGTTAAGCAGTATACCATCATAGTTTCGTCTAGCACTCTAGCGGATGCGTGCCCCCGCTGGTCGAATTTGATGCATATAATATAGTGTTGCACAGCGGCGCCGCGCTAATTTCTATTTAAATAAACCTCTAACATAGTACATTGTTAAATGCTAAGTAGTATAGGATGAAATTTATATTGTTATAATAATTAATAATAAATATATATTCATGTGAAATAGAAAAAAAAAATTAATTTTAATTTGAGGGGGCACTGCCCACTCTGCCACCCTGGACGAGCCGCCACTGAAAATTAAGCCATTATGTTAGAATTTAGTAATGTTACAAGTAATTAAATTTTTCCAAGGTTGCTATTTTTTATTGTAGAATGTATTATTGATAAAATTTTTGATTGATTTCTCAAATTTTAAATACCAATCTAATTTTCACTTCCAGAATTTCCAAATCCACCATTTCTAGATACTTTTTTAAATAAATATATACTCGTACTTCGTCATCTTCTCTGAATCTTGCAATTTTCGAGAGACTTGATCTCTTTAATCAGTATAATTTGCTTAATTTTAAATCCGTTAAGTTGTCGAATTTGGAGAAAAAACCATTTTGCAAAAAATTACAGTTAATTACTGATTAATTTTCATAATTATTGTACAATTGATAATTTTTAATACAAAAATTTCTACATTTTTAAAAAAATATCTAAACTCTGCTTTCTAGTGTCATACCTGATACTTGCTAATACTTAGTATATGTCTTTAGTAATGACATGTTATTAAATGATGTACTTTCAATAAAAATAAAAAATACATAAAAATAAATATTCCCATTGAAGCATGATAGAATCTGCGATTCCCACAATTCAGTCCTGTTGTATAAAAACTTATCTGGCAAATCTTTCTAAGTCGTAAAATGGTGCAGTGGACAAGCTATCGCAAATTATCTAGTGTTCGCCCTTGTAGCCGAATTCCCGGCACGAGCCTGAAAAACGACAGGCCACGGCGGGCCTTTTTGCCGCCGCATCTGCGGGTGCTAATTAATTATACTCCGTCCCAGACACGCGTGCTGCGTTTTTACAAACATCCTCCGGACCGATAACGAACGAATAAATGAACAGCCAGTGAAACTGGAAGTTGTGATTGAAAGTGAAGTTGATTTATTGTTTAATTTGTTGATTGTATACAATGCCTTGTTCCTGGAAATTAACAACATGTGGTGATCTAAATTCATGTAGAAATTACGTGATCTTTGTTGATAGAGAAAACAATGTTTTCTGGCTTTCTCTCTTTCTATAAATATAACAACTCTTAAAAGATTCAATGCGTAAGAATATAGAAAATTGTTAAAAGTTTAAGTGGTTTTTACAATGGTAAATAGGTTAGTCGCAGTAACTTACAAGCAGTTACTACATCTCTCCATTTGAGAACAAGTTCAAGTTAACATAAATATATTAATTTAAATTAAATTAAAAAACCCAAAACAGAACAATTAAATTTTTCTTCAAACGTCATAAAAGTGACATCTTCTGTGACGTGTTTGACAAGAATGAAGTTTAATTTCTATGCCGCCGTAATATAATTTTTTATTGTAGCCGCCGTTTAATTTTTTCGCCGCCGTTTATAGAATCAGCCAATAAGAAGTAACTTGTAAAATAGAAATCTGTAAAATCGCCCTAAATGTCACTATAAAAACTAGATAACCTAAGAATAAAGTTACTAAAAATTATGAATAACTGACAGGTAACCGACATATTAAACGTCAAATAGTAATTAATTTTTAAAATTTCTACGTTTTAAGAAAAAATAAAATGTGTTATTCAGAGTAAAAGTGTTTTGTGTGCCTTGCATGCAATTGTCCGACTCGCTTCGCTCGTCGTACAAACTTCCATGCTCACCACACAAAGTATCATTTTTACTATTAATAACACAATATACTATTTTAAATTGTTTCAATATTAGAAACACAAAAAAATTAAAACGTGAATGAAATGTCCTGTTTTGCTAACAATATTGTAGTAGCAATTACCCTTTTTAAGTGTTCTCTAATATTTTTATCAATTTCATTAATTTTGCAATTTTTTTTTGTGGACCAAATTCTTTTAATATTCTCTTCTTTATTAAACAATAAATAACGCCAGCAAACTTATTGTAGGTAGTATTGGATCATCGTATATTTTAATATTAAAATTTCTTGTTACATTAATACCTTTTTTTTACTTTCAGATTTGAGAGATTTTCCTTGTGTCATCAAAATTTAGTGTAATTTGTGATTTATATCATTATTATCTTCTTTGATAATTGTTAAATTAAATATAACAAGCGAGAATGAAAAATAAAAGCACCTACAGACTGATAAACGAATAAAATATCACTCGAAATCGTGCAAAAGGAATATCGCATTATTTTACAACAATGTACCAATGTAACATTATCAACAATACTTCAATATTGTATAATTATAACATTTGTAAAGATTTTGAAAAATTTAATCATATAAATTGAAATTTATTTCTGCTCTCAAAACATAAGGAAAGCATTGCTTCCATGGACACTGCATATAAGTTCATATTTATAGCACTTTGAGGACAGGCCAGTGAATAACTTTCCGAACTATTTAATAATGTAACACGCTATCTGTAACAATAACAACTAACAAGAAACAAAAAGTACTACCAGTAATGGCAAACCATTGAAGGAAGAAAAAGAATCGAATTCTTTATTCCCATAATCATATTAAAAAAAGTATATCTCACACTGGATACTGGGAAACGTGTTCCTTCTAGAAATGTTGTGCTGTGGGATGTCTTTAATTTCGAATATTTAAAGAAAAGAATGATAAATTGCAAAGTAAAAGTTTTATTTAATTTGACATAATTGTCGCTTATTATTCTTAAATAAATGAAAGCAATATTTTTTTTTCTAAAAGAAGTGTAAACACAGTAATTTTCGTATTGTCAGTAGCAATGTATATTAATTATTTTTTACTTATGATTAAATTAATTCAGGTCAACTTTCATTACGCATAATTATAACGCGAATTCACATCTGTGAATTAAAAAGTATTTTTCTCGAAGTGAGTCTTAATGTCCAAGAATAAATTAACCCGTATAAATTTTGTATTTGCTCGGCTACATAAAATCCTTGACATTTTTATGATACCGTGATACGATTACAATGTAAACAGTTCAATAATTACAGAAAAAAATAATAGTTATTTGTCAGCCTACATCAGAAGTCCTTAACCAGGAGATTTCAGAGGATCACTTATTTCAGAAATCCCTAATGAATGTAATTGTTTTTGACAAATATGAGTTGTCAAACTTTTTCAAATATATCGATAGGAAAATATTAGCATTATAAATGTCTGCCTTTACGAAAAGCGAGTACACAATCATTGTGCTCCTATTGGAAATGTGACGTTACGGTATCACTTTTGAAAATTGACCCTTTATATGTCAAAGTTAGAAATAGTTATTTGTATATAAAGAGACTAAAGTATAATTTTTTATTACGCACATGAAATTTATTCGACGAGGCGACTTTAGTCCTTAGATATACATTATATTTTTTCCGAAATCGTTAAATTATTAATTAAAAACATAAATAAATAGCATTATGTGTTTGTAAAACGTCAGTTAGCTATTGATATGGGGATGGCTGTGATAATAAACGTACTGTCAAAGTGTCAAATATTTCTTTATAATTTTCATTTATGTTTACACCTGCTTAGACGTCGTCTGCCTGAAATAAGATAAATTATTATCAAAAGTAACTTATAAATAAATTCTCCAAACAATATTATAGAATGATGTGTTTGTCATTTTAGGTAGTGCTAAAATTTGACAGATGAGTCCGTAAAGTTAAATTTTGACATAAGAGTCTGTAAAGTTTTACTTTAGCTTAATTTGTAACAAAATTTTGAAAAACTTTAACTTAATATCTAGATCTAGAAGGTATACAAAAGAAAGTTACTACAAGTCTATTTTTCATAAGAACGAAGTATGATGAAAATACGAATATTTTGATCTTGTTTTCTGATTCATTACTACCCGAATATTATCAAATCTATTGCCTACACTAGACAGTGCAATATGCTTCACAATTCATTCAATCACAAAACTAGAAATCAATTTTTCACGTTTATTTTAAATCTGACGTGCTGTGGATAACCCTTCATACGGCCGTCTGACAGCTGACGGTATTATCATTTGTCATTGTGTATTTTTATGTTATCATTTTCTGAAATATTTATGCGTTTTTCCGAATTTACTGGAGTAGAAAACGTATATAGTATTATATTTGGGATTATGATCATTATTCACCCTTATGTAATAATATACTACAATGTACTTATTTCTGTTACCTGTACATTAGAATCATAGAAAAAATGTTTTATTTTATAGAAATTAATAAATTACCAAGGTTCACAATCTTTACCTCTTGGTAAATGGGTCCATGGAAACAAAATATTAAGAATCCCTGGCTTAAATCAATTTAGACTGTAAATTATAGTGACATCTGTCGGAATTTGCATTTATTTGCTCGGTATTTGCATACAGCGTTAGACTGCTGGTAGCAATTTTGTTTGAAATGTATTTTTAATTGTAAAATTAGACGAAATTCGCAAACTAATCTTTCCGATTGTTAACGATGTCTCCGGGAACCTACATTATATCGCAATTACCCTCTGATATTTTAATTATTTCCCTACAGGTGCTCGCGCTCAGAGGGTAGGCCGTTTCTTAGGGGTAGTTTAGCCATAATTTGTAATCAACGCGAAATATCTACAGAGATATATCAGAGTTATAAATTGTGGGGGAAACATGTCAAAATAATTTAGAGATGGTCTGAGTTTAAGCGCTTCGTTAAAATTGCAGATATTTTTTATAGTTTTGTACCGGCCGTTTTGTTGTAGATTTGGGCTGATATTTTATATTTACAAATTTTTTGAGATAATTTCGTAGTTCCGTTTAAAAACGGTTAGGAACATAAGTATTAATTTAATTTTCAATTTTTCTTAATATATGATCTAGACAGTTTCCTGTTTACAATTTTTGCAATTTTAGAGCCATTTTTTAACCCATGGGCACCAACTTTTCAAAATTTCCTTGGTGGTATTTTTTTAAAGAAATACTAGAACAAATAATTCAAAATGCTTTAATTCTTTAGCCATTGAAACGAGAGCACAATCCAGAGCAGTCAAAATTGCTCCAGAATGTACTCTGGTTTTAGTAAGCCAAGAATAAGAACAAACATTACAAAATGCTCTAATCCCTGACACGCTGAAACCAAAGCACAATGCAGAGTAGCCAAAACTGCTCCAGAATATGCTGTTTTTAGTAGACCAAGAATTAGAGTAAACATTTCAAAATGCTCTAATTTCCAACCTACTGAAAGCAGAGCACAATCCAGACCAACCAAAACTGCTCCAGAATGTGCTCTGGTTTCAGTAGACCAATAATTAGAGCAAACACTTCAAAATGCTTTAACTCCTGCCCCCTGAAGTCAGAGCAACCGAAACTGCTCCAGAATATGCTCTAGGTTTAGCAGGCCGGGAATGGGGTCATTTCACATTTTCTGTTTTATTTTTTCCCTGAAAGTCTACCGTCTACAATATATGTAAATAATATTTTCATGTCATTTGGGTACATTGTTTTGTAGATATAATTTTTTGAAATTAGACTTCGATTTCAAATCTCAACAGGACGCCATTTGCCAATACATCACGAATTCAAATGATCAGCTCACTCTTGCGGACGAAATGTAAACTTCGTTGACCATGCTTTACCTAAATATTTAAATATATTACACTCTGATGTAATTTCAACTATATTTCACGCTTACAAACATGTAGTTCTACACTAATATAAACAAAACAAAAACCTGCGTACTTTTCCTCTGACAAATATATAAATTTTAGGTTACTTTACATCACAAAGTATAAAATTATACTTCCTGCGTTACACTAATGTTCAACTTGTAGCGCCTCGGTGTACGTGTATGTGTGAGATGTATCTTTGTGTGAGTTTTGAATTCGTGACGTCACGAAATTCGCAGCGCGAATATCTTATAACAAAGTTATGAATGAAAAGTATTATATTTCTGCATACATTTTATTACTATATGCATAGTAAGTATCGCAGATTCCATATATGTAAAAAAAATCGTAACATTTTTTTTTGAAATGACCCCATTAGATTACGCTTCAGCGCTAGAGCACATGTTGAAGCGTGTTCTAATGCCTGGCCGGCGAAACTAGATCACCCTCAGTGCATCAAATGCCTTAGAAGGAGCGGAGGCCGGAAGGCTCATTACCACCGCGGCGTCCCGCAAAGCAGAAATGAGTGATAGCGTCTTCCGATCTTTGGTATATCCTGAGACGCGCATTATTACCGGTCTTATAGATTTCTATTGGCTACTATTCAATTTGTAATTATGGTTGTACTAGTGGGAATATTAAATTTGTATACGTAGGTTATTTAATACGAGTGATTAACTGGTAATATTTATAAGGGTATAACTCACACCTATTTTCGGGTAGAAGTCAGTTACTTAAAAATGGAAAGAGGTAAAATTGTTCTTTAAAATAATAACAATTCAGGGTTTTATTACTGATATAAAAAATGCTGTGCTAAGGGAAATATCGTAATATTCTAATCAACTTCATTTATATACCGGGTGTCCCAGCTCGACCGACACATGGGAGTTTTACATGGGAAATCAGTTAATTATGAATAGTATCTCCACAGTGCAAGATATTAACTTCAAATTTTGTATTCTTATAGGAGAATATTAATTCTATGGATCACACTTATTTGAAATATGCAATTTCGTCTACAGGGCGAGATTTATGAAATTTAAAATCTAATATTTTTGTTCAAAATCAGACAGCTCTGGAAATAATAGAAAATATCTATGTGACAGTTGTGACAGTTAATGAAATGCCATTGTAGATATTTATATTTTTATGATATTGGTATATTATTTAACAAAAATAAACTAAATTCACCTTAAATAATATTAAAATACAGGGAATAAGAATTAAAATCAGTGATATTTCACTAAACTGTCAGATAAATATTTTCTTTTATTTCCATGGCTGTCTGATTTTGAACAAAAATATTAGATTTTAAATTTAATAAATCTCGCCCTGTAGACGAAATTGCATATTTCAAATAAGTGTGATCCATAGAATTAATATTCTCCTATAAGTATACAAAATTTCAATTTAATATCTTGCACTGGGGAGATACTATTCATAATTAACTGATTTCCCATGTAAAACTCCCATGTGTCGGTCGAGCTGGGACACCCGGTATAATGGTATTAGATAGTTAGGCTTGCAAATATGAAATATCACGATTTTAGTTACCATAGGATTCGTGTTTATACTCGTATCACCCTTTCTGTTACACTGAAGCATGGAACACCTATGTGGTATGTATTTGAGTGCATGTGTGCGGCTTGTGTAGTATATTAGGGCTGGATGGCGAGTGGTTAATTGGTGCGCGTGTCACTATTTCCTACGGGATGATGATTGACGGGTGCAGATGCACGCGTCGCAATCATTTACAACGGTCTGCGGTTACGAATTATTATATATTTTAGGAGAAAATGTGGATTTTGAAATGGTGCAGGTCATTTTCAATCTGCAGCCGGCAAATCGCCACAGTATTTCTACTTTTTTCAGCACGAATTCTGGAAGCATGACTGGAACTATTTATTAGTTTTTTTGCGGAGCTAACACGACCAGAAAAAAGCTGGGTTCCTCTCAACACAGGTAAGGTTCGTGAAAATACTTAACATTATATTACAATTAAGTGGTGGCTCATTTGGTTAACGTGTTCTGACTCGAACTGAGCGGAGTGTGTAGTGTTAGATCTGGGGTTCGATTCCCAGCGTCGCCAATTGTTAACCACATAAAAAGTACCGCTGTGTTCGAGTTTAGGCTGATAACCTATTCCACCAAAAATACAAGTAATAATTGTCCTGGAAGGGGTAAAGTTTACTTCTCAAAGCTCTGCTATGGTTATAACGATTCTTACTCTTGTTTTATTAATACGTGTATCGGTTTATTTGTGGTTATATAAAATTAGTGTCCGACTGAAATTTCGGTTTCGGATTCGGCCAAAAATGGTGTGGCTTCGGCCGCAATTTCGGTTTCAAAACATCGACCCAGACCCCCAGACGTAAAGTAATGTAATAAGTTTCGGCCAAAAATGCTGGTTTCGGTCGCAATTTCGATTTCAGCCGAATCTAATGTAAATAATAATAATAATACGTACTTGTAATTTGTCTTGTGATGATATATAATTCTTTACTTTTTTAGTAACTAAATATAGTATCGCTACAAAAATAAAGTGATTTTCTAATAAATTGAAGTCTGTTATTTAATTTAATATTCGAATAATACCTTAAAAGGTAAGAAAAACACTAGATTTCATGTTTAACTAAAAAACTAAGTAAAAAAAGTCGAAGTTACGGTTTTGATTTCATCTGAGAATCGTGTTTCGGTCAAACACTATATTAAACATCGTATTAACTAAATTAACTTTATTAATACGAAATGTTTTTTTTAGAAACGAACAAAAAAAAGAACAAATAAGGTACCTTCCTAAAAAAAAATTCTTGCAGAATTCAGTCAATTTATAAAAATACAAATACACACTAACGTTTCTTCTTCGCAGAGTTTATTGTAATTGATTGAATAATGTGGATAAATTCTTAATATTTAACAAATATCACCCTGAAGAAGACTTTTTTGATGTTGAAACATTGGTACTATATGTATGTATATTTTAATAAATTTACTTAATTCTCCAAGAACTTATTTGCCTCATGAAAGTAAAATTTTATATTTAAATCTTATTAAGTGTATACCTAGTTGAACAATATATATTTAAACTAGGAAAAAATATGGAATATTTAAATAGTGAGGTATGATAAATGCAGTGAGAATATAAGGAAAATGACGTGTGCAGCTGATGAAGCGATGAATGAACATGTATCTTGGCTCTCATCAGGCAGATCGCCCGTCACAGATACGGAGAGATGTTTTAATTTGGTGTAGGTAGCGGCCACCGACCGGGAGCTTGATGGCCCAACGCGTGCCACTACATTTAACTATTCTACGAAAAAATTCCTATACAAGCTACATATTTTTTTTACTATGTTCTCTCAAGTTTACAGGTTGTGGAAAGGCATGGAAACGATGTACACGTAGTAAGGTGCTAAGATGAAGGGATGTAAAAAGGTCAATTTCTTTACAAAGGTTAATTATTAAATGTGATACAAAAATATTAATTGTGCATTCATACAATAAGTACTAACTAATCAAACTTTACTTTACTGTTGTTTTTCGTTAATATTTTTGTATTAATTTCTGCTTATTAGAGATATAAGACGATATTATATTTGTGCTACAAAAATTAACAAATGAGAATAAAAATGTAGAGAAGAAAGAATGAGTTTATAGAACTGCACCTATTAAAATCATTGTTTTTTTTTTTGCTCTCTATAGCTTGAGCATGTCATTGCCGTAATTTTTCTTTATAATATTAAGTTTTACATACCAGGAGTGAATTAATTCATAAAATTATAACTACAGCTATATCCATTTGAGCTGAAATTGATCAGGGGCGAATTTTTTTTAACAGTTTAAAGTCAAGAAGCTTTATAGCATTATTATTTTAAAGGTAATAAGTTGCATGTTTTATTACTCTCTTATGTACACATATTGTTTTTCTGTAGTTCTCATTATATATAATGTTCCAAAAGAATGACTATAAAATCATATCGAATGAATATGTAGCCATTTATTACTTATTTAGGCACATACAACAAATTTTTCTATTTTGCCTTTTGAATCTATCGATTGGAAAGTTTTTTGGGAATTTATACATGTTTTGGCAAAGTTAGTTTTTAATTATGACTTAAATATTTTTTTAAGCAAGGATACGTCTATTTTTTAAACAATTATATACCAGTAAGAAAGGTGAGTTATAGAGTTTTATTAAGTATATTTAATGTAAAAATTTAAAGAAAGACCTTATGCATTTAGCCATAGAAAGAGCATTTTGAATAATTACTTTTTTAATTAACGTTGTGTTAAATATAAATAAATAAAACCATGACCTACTTTATTAAATTTAATATCGCTCATAAATAATGTTTTATTGACTTTTGAACATGAGTGTATAAGGTATTTTCGACTTTATTACTTAAGAAATACACCATAATAATCGCGGTATATTATTTAATTTTAGAACAAACGTAACTGTAACTAAGAACGATTACGTAAAACGTAAGTAGAAACATCACCCTTTACTACCCTCAACCTCAACCCTTCCTACCACCTTCCCCTAACCTCTAATCCCATCCATTCCGTTGTCCCCCCACCAATCCACGCTTCCTGCGATCCGCTTTCCACCGCTATCTTCCCTTGTCGCATCCGCCGTCGCGACACCGAGCGCTGCGCTGATTGGCCGGCGACGGACGCCTCTGCTGCCGCGCCATTGGCCTGAACTCAGCGCCACGCGACCCGACCAGGCTTCATTGGACAAGCCGGGCCCTTTGTCACTTGTAGTCTGCAGTTGGGATAGTGGATTCATTACTGGCTTGTAAGATGTTTCTCTGTTTCGGAATTAGAATATCATATTCCAGCACGCTTATTGATGTTAGAAGGAGCTTCATTCTTAAACGATTTTTGGTTATATTTTGTTATTTGAGATTGGCATGACTGCAGTAAATAAACAAAATATCTAGGCAACTGACAAAGTAATTCTAATTTTTCACTGTCACCAACCTAACTATTCTATCAAAAAAATCCCTTAATGGAAATTGTCAAATATTATTATAAAAAATAATGTAAATAAAAGCCGAAACAGAGAAAATAGTATAAAACATTCGTTATAGAAGGCAATTCAAGCTGCTTCGCGCTCGTTCCCGAAATTCAAACTCGTGCTTGAAAAGGTTGCCTTCTACAACTTATGTTTTAATATAATATTCTCTTTAATGTATTAATTTTTATATTTTGATATAACTTAAATTTATACACTATCAAAAACAATGTGCTTGCAACAAACATATGAAGTAATTTAATCACTCTATTCTCTATATAACATTCTGTACAATATTTTTTTTTATCAAATGTCATTTTAATTGTATGTCATTTATATATTAATATAATTAAATAATAAATAATAACATTAGTATGATAAGTACCTACAATGGCTCCGAAATGTGAATATATGATAATATGTGCGTTCTTTATTATTAATCTTGTTTTTTGTTTATACACAAATAGATATAGTAATTTTCACAAATTCAAATTATAATTATTATATTAACTATTTATATTAATAATATAAGTAATGTAATTATAACAAGTCTTCTTCCTATGGCACAACCGGACAACATTCATCAAGAACCTAATATTCAATGACATACTATTATCAGAATCGGATTACCATATTTAGCACTCCAAAGTCAGTACCAGAACTGCGCTAATGATTTAGCAAAAATTATAAAAAGCATTTTTACTGAACTATGTTCATTATCTACTTTCTTAAATCATTTTCATTTAATTTTTGGGGTTATTAAGAATCGTAAATTTAAAACACACAACTAATAATTATTCGAATATTGTTTATAATGCCCCCTACAATTTTGCGCCCTAACACATGGCTTTGTTGGCCTAAGCAGTAATATGACACCGACTTTTATATGTATAAAGTTGTTAACTAAACTTATGATCTTGTAAAATAAACCTACTAGTTGATAAGATCGTTAATTGAGACATAAATGTGTCAATCAATTGTAAGTAATCGATAAATTCAACTTTAAGTTACTTTAATTTTCTTATAGAAGACAAAACAAGACTGGACTAAGAGCAAGTCTAGATAAAAACTCTTGTTTAGATATCAAGACTCTAGATTGTTTTAAAACTACATTAACCTGCGTATACGTTTTAGATAAAGACAGATAATTCTTCGGCAGCGTTCTTTTCCTATTTTACAGTCAATTTAATTTTTTTATTAATCTTATAATTAGTCGTGAATGTTGTCTAGAATATTCTAGTCTTGACTAGAATAAGAAAGTCTTGTCTTGTCTTGAAATTTCAAGACAAGGCTTTTGCCAAGCATGTCTTGATAATCTAGACAAGACAAGATAAGAGTTTAACACTATAAATAATCTTCATAATCGTTTTATGATAAGATTCTTGTTTTCATACATAAATAACAATTCGTACATTCCTCTATATTTGTATGATTAAAAATTAAAATTAAAATCAATAGAAATTAGATATGGTACTGCTATTTTGTGATATAAACATAATAAAGATTATTTAATGACTGTACTTAAATAGTGTTATTATACCTATAACATTATTTATATCAATCGTAGATATAAACGAAAAAAGTATAACTGTATTTAAGTAATAAAATATTAACAGTTATTGAAATCAATAAATAATAAAATTGTGACTATTTGATCTATTTAATTTTATGCATAAATGGATCAACTTAAGTAAGTTATTTTGTTACTAGTATACTTATGGCCGTTTGTACAAACATAACTTAAATTTTAAGCTTGCCTTAAATAGAAAATATCGAATCGAAATAAAATGTCAAATGCATGATTTAACATTGCTGTCAAAAATTCGATTAGATTTTTTTTGTTCAGGTCTGGCTTAAAATTTAAGCCTTGTTGGTGCAAACGGGCATTAGTAATTGTTCGCCTTTCAGCTTATAGAATTGTATTATATTCTAATTGCTAAATAAAGTAAAAAAAAAACAATAATATTACATGACTTAAGTAATAATCATTACTAGAACTAAACTAATCTCTCAATCTGTTGTACCTAAAACCGTTTACCGCTTCCCCGCCCGTCTTACCACTTATTCTATATCCTCCATGCCACCCGACTGCAAACTACGCCTCGGTCTCCTCAGCGGGTGTTACCCTGTGCCACGCGCGTGTCCTGCGAAGAGGGCTCACTGTTACATCACCCGTGCCAGCGTCCACATCTCCGTGCGGTCGCCTCTGTCGCGCAATTAAAACCAAATCAACCGTCAGCACGCCACGGGACAGAAACATTTGCATATCGCGCGAATTAAACTAAATCGGTGAGGTAAAGCAAGTGAGGGTGCACGCTATGTTACGGCAATTAGTGGCGTGAAATTCTAATGCGATGGCCCCGTGGCATGAAAGGAGCTGCTGAAATTGGTACGTTGTTTTCTCACTACACTAACTAGATCTATACTTAACAAGTAAACTTACCTCGTAAAACTGTTCATTTTGTGCCATTCAGTCAAGTTAATTTCAGTTGTTCTAAGTTTTAACAACACGTAAACGAAAAATTCTATTTCAAATTTTATTTTTTTCTGATTTGATGTCCTTTTAAGAAAAAATTAATTAATTTTACCGGTTTCAGGATATTAAAAGAGGTTAACTATGTGATAATTGAATACCATGTAATTTTGACAAGTTAGCATGGTAAAAATATTACCATACAGATTTGTCAAAATAACATGGGACAGTTGTCATATCGTAACAACCCATACAGACATATAGGCCAATTCTGGACAAATTTATAAGACTTACTGATCTGTAAATCTGTAAAAAACTGACAAAAACGTATCTATTTTTGTTGATTAATACAAAATTATATATAAGAGTGGTTAATTTCGTTGCGATTTTGTTCATTATTTACTGATTTACAGTATTGGCCTATTAATCACGAAAACTTTACTCACAAAATAATTTTATATTATAATATTTATTAATAACGTGAAACCGGTAAACTATTGAACAAACCACGGTTATTATGTTTCATACCAGGCATTAGATGTATTAAAATCCTTGTTATCGGAGCTCGGAATTCAATTGACCTCTACGGCGGTTATGATACTCATAACTATCCTAAATATGTTAATAAGTATAAACTGAAACAATATACCGTAAGATTATTTTGAAGAGGAATATGGGATTTGTCATACATACCCGAATTTAAAAGCATTAAAATATTATTTTTAAAATGAAATGTCCATCAAGAAATGACAATGACAAATAGGTAGATCAGTAACATGTCTTAAACTAAAATTTGAATTGTCCTGTTTAATCATTTGTATTATAATTGTGATACTAATTAACAGTTAATAAAGACGCGGACTTGATACTCTATATTTTATTTTAAAAAGATTTCTATGATTCATTGCTGTCAATTAGCCATGGATATGACAAATCCTATAAGTTTCACGTTAAAATAAACATATTTGTACGGTACTACAGTAGGTGTAACTGAAAACATAAAGTTTTAGTTACTTTTTAACGGATGTGTTACTACTTGTATATTTTAAAATATTTCTTCTTTTTCCGAAATATTTAAGTGTTAGCAATATTCCCAAAACAAACAGTAAACTGTTACTTTTGGAGAACCAATTTTTACTAAAAGTAGATCAACTCGTATAATTGATTACAGAAGCTTAAATATGAAGTTGCTAAAAAATCTGCGGAATTTTTTAAAGGTTTTAAATTGTAATTTGTTATTGTTACAATTTGTTCTAAAATTATTACTACCTATAATACCTTCACTGCACACCCTTTTTTTCAAGTAGAATTCCTTAAACCCTAAGTTAGTTAATTGTTTCATGAAATGTTTGTAATGGTCTCAAAAATTGTAAATGCTCGTCAGATGACAATTGGTGCCACTCTCAATGCAAAAATAACAATGTAAATCTTAGTAAAAACTTAATTAGCGAAGCTTATTGTGACTAAAAGATTTTAGTGTAGAAAATCGTATATTATAAGCCAAGAAATTAATGTGGTTTTTTAATACCATGGATGTAATTTGTTTTTCAAGATAAAGTCGAGGGCAATAATTACATGCAACATGAAGTATTAAAAATTAAAGTATAGTTTATTGCACTTCCAACTATGCATTTATTAATTATTTCAATAATAAATTATTTATTAAGTTTTTATCTAGAGTTTCGAAAATGGTCTAGAATTTTCTCATCTTGATCTTGAATATTCAAGACAAGATTATTGCCAGTCCTGTCTTGAAAATCTAGACAAGACAAGACAAAATATTACAGTCTTAATCTAGACGGCAACATTAGTTATTTTGGTTAATTTGCTATTTTGATCCAGGTAGTAAAACTGTTACTTTAATGGCGTGTAAAAAAATAGTACAAATGCATTTTAAAGAAATGGGTTGTCAACCTTCATTTTATAGTATAGGTAGGTTCCGAACCACTCGTATTCTGCGGTATTTATATTTTAAAGTAATTTAAATCTCAGACCTTTTAATGATGCTATACAGTGTTATTTTTATTTTGTCTAGAAAAGTAATACATTTAGTACATGATACACAATGTATTATTTCTTGACAGCTTCAACAACAGTAGAATATAAAACGCATTTGCAAAAATAGAAACTCATAAAAATTAATTCACGAAAGGGTAGCATATTCCTGTAAAACTTTTATTTCCCCCTAATTGCTTTAGATTTATGCAAATTACCGTACATTTGAAAAAGATTAAAGGCTCTATTCTTGATAAATCCTTCATTTCATAGAAAACAATATCACCGGCAATTCTCTAGGGTGTAAACGTAAACGCGAAACGCGTAAAAGAAAAAAATAATAACCCTTCAATGAGAAAAATATGTAAATCCGTCACAGTGAGCTTAATAGGTCGTGTAGCGAGCTCGCATTAATTTAATCGAGAGTGGTTCAGTGGTCACCGTGGCGGGCATTTGCATCTCAAAGGCTGGCTAACGACGCGTCGTCACGCTCTCCGCCGCCGTCGCGACGCTCAACACTTGCTTTGCTTTCAGGTCGCTGCAAGACGCCGTGCTTGCTGCTCATCAACTACTCACACCTGCTGACATCTACTGTTAATTACTAAACTAAAAACATCCGAACATCAGTGACATTCTAAATGTTTTATTAAAACAAGTGATAGATGGACAAAGACAGTTAACTAAGTTCAAAATTCATATTTTAATAATAAAGCAAATAAAAGTGATAACCTAATATTTTGATAATAAAATTAAAAATTTAAAAAGCGTTACTTGTATTTTTGTTTTAAAGTGTCTGTATAAAATATATAAAAGTGATATAGTTTAAGTTTTTAAAAATTAATAATAAACCAAGAAAAACACAGTTTAAATTTAAATATAAAATTGTGTGTATGATAAAATCAGAATATGAAGCATAAATTAATTTAAAATTAAATCTCTAAGTAACATTATTATAATTTATGCATTGCACAATAAAAGTGTAAAAAGAGTTAAGAATCAAAGTATAAATTTATTATTTAAAATTTTCTACATATCTTCAAGTTTCCGGACCAAAGAAAATCACAATGCCACATACAGGTATGTACTTGTTACTTTTTTTACTTTTACTACAAATTAATTTAAGAATCTTTACTGTACGTATAAAGTTATAATTTAATTTTCTGAAAAAATGTCATTTAACAATACTAGTGTAAAAGTAAAACATTTCTACGATTGCACCTTTTGCAAAAATCAAATAAAACACTCTAGTACTACATATTTAAACTTTAAAGGTAACTGATATTTGTTATCAATTTTAATTTTACCCAAATTAGGCAGGTACATTATATTAATTTTTACTTATTCTATTACAAATGACGACCTTGCTATAATCTTTTTTTTTATAGCAATATTCCATTGTATCTTCTTCATAGATACTTTCATAAGGTATAAAATAATATATTTCAATAATAATAAATCAATATTTTGTGTCATAAATAAGATTATAAACATATGATTTTAAAATCATTGAAAACTCTTATTCTAGATCAAGCAGAGAAAATTATTGAAAATTTTCAAGGCTCTAGATTAATTGAAAATTTTAAACTTATAAATATATCATACGTTCATGCGAAGCTTGTTCCATCCGAGCTGAAACAGAGATGGTAAAATAGAAAAAGAACGCTGTCGAATAATTATCTGTCCTTGTCTAAAACCTATGCACAGTATTCTTGAAACAATCTGAAATCTTGATATCTAGACAAGACTTTTTAATATTTTAATCTAGACTTAGCCTTAGTAAAGTCTTGTTTTGAAATTTCTAGATAAGACAATTTTTAGCAAAATCTTGTCTTGTCTTTTCTTGTCTAGACGGCAACACAATTTTGAACAGTTATAAACGACATCGTGTTAGTGACATATTTTAAAATCATCTGAGAACAATTTTTTTATTGAAATTCTTTAAATTTTTTATTGTATAATGTGAAAATTTTACAACAACTAATATTTTGTTTTTATAAGACTTTTGATTTCATTTTTTCCATTATTTTTTTAATATCTTATACAGAATAACATCAAATCGTAAACTGTATAATATTTCTTATTAATTTTAGATTATATCATATAAATTTCAAGTACCTATTTAGAAACTACAACTTTATGTGATGTGCCCTTTGTCGTGGATTCCAAACTTCTCTAATGAAAATAAAATGACATTTTAAACATCTAACATTCACCTATTTCATAAATAACTATTTCTTGGATTCTAGTTAATTTTCATAATTTATAATACCCACATGAAAAGTAATGAGCATGAAGATTTTTACTATTTTTATGACACTTTCATTTGAATAAAATGTGAATTAGTATGTATATATTAATTATATTTATCAGCGGCATTATTTATGTTACAATTCGCAATTATTTATATTCTTGTCAAGCGTTCCGTTCAAATAGAAAACAAAAGGCGTTAGGCACAAATGACACCAATGTGGGTAATTTGCTGGCTCGAACACGTCTAGGGCCGATGCTCATTTGCATAATTTGCAAAAACACGTGAGGAGAGCGGTCGTTGAGTGACGGGAGGTTGGATCTGGATGTTAACGTGATCACAGATCTTTAATCTGATCGGCTCTTAAGATCATTTGTTCGCTTAATTCGTTAATTGATGAGATAAGGACGGCTCTCTAATGTTATGTTAATTTAAATTTATTTAACGGCAGATAAGATCGGGAAGAAATGAAGTAATTGAGACGATGCGCCTTCTATTTATATCCTACGAAATTGATACTTTTTATCACATTAAATTGTTGGAGCTTTCATTCCAAATTGCGTGTAGCGTGAGACCTAATGTATGAGACTAATTCTAGTGATCTACAATAAAGAAAACTGATCAATTCATTTTCAGTAAACTATAACTCCGTATTACTAAACTAATGTCACACTTATCATTCATATAAATGTTTCTTAGTCACGACTATTTTTTTTTCATAAGACAACTGTTACTGTATACTGTTTTGGAATTTGTTGGACTTTTTATATTTTCTGCATACATATTATTAGTTTCAATTCTGGCAAATGTAAAATAAAGTGGACGAGAAAGAAAACTGGATGAGAAAAATTTTGTCTCTCATACGACTATACTCCATTTAAAAACTACGAGGAGTGAATGCTGCAGCCATATTTACACTGTGATAGATCACAATAAAGTTTGAAGCACACAAAACTTGTGAAATATCACAAAAAAATATAAAGTACAATAATAACGTGATAAGAATAAGAATAATGAACTAAAAAAATTGATAACCGTGAAACGAAACTTGAAACACTTTTTTACACGATAGCTAAAGTGACAAATATTGTTGAGTGTAAAATTGGCGTTACGTCAGCCAATCAGAAGTACTTATTTTAGAGCGCCAACTTCAGATCACTCCTCCCAGTTATTAAATAGATTATAGATGTCTATTATGTTTAGGGTAAGTGGGAGAGAGATGGACCTTTAGGAGAGCTAGACTTGTGGTTTTAAAAGTACATTAGAGTGATATCTCTCATAGGGAATGTTAATTTTGTTGTTTAAAGACAGTATAAGTAGCTGCTTGAAAATTAATTCAGTCAACACTGAATAACCCATGATTTACTTAAAAATTGCCAAAAAAATGTGTACCTTATATACAAAATTAGGTAATTACTACTTCGGTAGGTTTAAACTAATTATATATACACATATTTTATAAAGATGTGCATAAGACTTACCGTAACCTAAAAACTTGGTTCTATATCTGAATACATGCACTCATAAGTAATTTAATGGTCCATGTAATTTCTACTCAAGATCAATACAATTGAAAAAAGGAAAAAATCATTGGCACATAGAAAGGCAAACGATCTAGTTGCTATTCCACACTATTCCACAGTTCTGAAGAATTGTTGTTAAATGAAATGATTATGGTAATGAAGAATCTGAAGGTTATGAAAACGAATATGCGGGATATAAGGAAAATTATTTTAAAAAACGATAAAGAAGAATAAATGGATAAAATGTGTACTTTGTGATTTGTGGTCGCTGTTTGCACGAAGAGTGTACCACATATGACAAATGACAATATGTTAACCAGTTCATCTCTTCATAGCCTTGGTCCGTCTCCCCTATATGGTGGAGAAGTGTTGGATTTTTGTGAACCCGAATAAAATAATTTTTTCTAGCTTTCAGAATATAGTTTAATTTTTTTCCTCTCTTATAAGTAAACTTAGATTATATGTTGTTATAAATAAATTTTGTTTTTGGAATATTAGTTAATATTATAGAGTAATAGTTATTTATCCAAAATAAAATGTGGTCCATCTCTCCCCCACTTACCCTGTACGATCTCTGGAGTACAATACACAATAATAAAAAACAAAACTAAACTGGAACTTGGCTTAATTCAACTTAAAATAAATAAAATAAACGTATCTCAGAAATATAAATATTAATAATTATTTGAAGATATGTACCATAATAAATGATTACTACGACAAATATTAGTAATATTATTTTACTACTGGCACTACACATTTTAAATTTACTAGGAATGCACTTAATACGAGGGCAAATGTCAAACGACTTCAAATTGTAAAAAAAATCATTATTTCCATAAAAATAGTTAGGTAAGTTACACGTCGACTGAATGAAATCTGATAAATTATTATCAAAGGTAAATAATAAGTAAATTCACTAATAATACTAAAGAATGATATGTTTGTTATTTTAGGTAGTGTTAAAATAAACTGCAAAAATATAATACTATTAAAATATAGGTTAATTCAGTTTGACCGATGAGTCCGTAAAGTCAATTTTTGACAAGAATCTGTAAAGTTTAAATTTAGCTATTACTTTTGCTAAATTCGTGGAGTGATATCATGTAGGTACTTTAGTATCTATTTCGAAAAAACGAAAATTATTCATCTCTTCTCATCACTTATGGCTAAAATGTCTTCTTCTTTCTCATTCATTATCAAATCATTATTCAAAGAAATAATAGTATGACATCGATTTTACTTGTAAATACGTAGTGGTCTGAGATAAAATTTTATAAAAATAGAATAATTATACAAATAAACGAACCTAATTATCACCTACTAATGCTTAAGTAAGTATAGCAATAATTCTTAATTATTATTACATATACGTGCCTAATTTTCTATTATAACACCTAGTAAAATTGTATATTGTGACATGGTTAACTTTTATAAAAAGAAATAATTGCTGTGAAAATAGATTGAAAATTGAACGCATTTATTACCTACACTACTCTTTATGAATTTATTTTTTTGTCATTATGCTTTATTATCCTTTACAAACAGTGCCAATGAAATTTATCGAAGATTTATGTAATAATAAAATACCTTGCCAGATTCGAATTTGGATTGTCAGAACCACACTCGGCCATTGTATGAACTAAATTACAGACGGGTGTATATGTTTAAATTTTTTTTTATAATAATTACAAGAATTTGAATGCATACTTCAAGTATTCAAAACCAATGATTAAAATATTCAGAGACATATGTTTTCACGTGAAGATACCCTGAGGAATTGGAGTATCTCACTAAAATGACATTATCCTTTGCTAGTTTAAAACTTACACGCATTTAAACTTGAATGTGGACAGGTGAGCGGTAATTTGTATATAATTGCGTGAACAATTTTATCGTCCTTATTTCTTTTTAAATAGTTTACTCGCTTCCAAATTTCTTCAATAATTATTAAATAAAAAAATCATTTACTTTTTTCTCACCGTACTTTTTTTATTTGTTCAAAAATTTTTTGTCGGTAAATTCATGAGTTTATAATGTTTCTTTTGAAAGAAAATGAAAAGCAAAGAAATTATTAGTATTTTAAATGTTTGAGCAGCGGTGGCTCACTTGGTTAGCTCCAATTCGAGTGGTATATATGGTCTGTAGTTCAAAACTTTATTCAAATAAAAATACCACTTATCCGACTGGATCGGAATCTACTAAAAACCGTAAGTCCCTTGGAGAAATTGTAGGCTCTAGGCTGACAACTTGTTCTACTAAAATGCAAGTAATTCACGAAACAAATAATGAACTTAAATATTCACTGAGTAAAAGATTGTTTTTTCAAAAAACGTCATTAACAATTAAATGTCATGAAGGTATTTTTATTTGAAAACCTTGTCAGCTATAATAATTTGAGCATGAAAATGAAAAGACTAAGAATAATTAATAAAATAATATAAAAATACATCCACAACTGACAAAAGTGAAGAAACCTGTAAACTAAATAATTAATTATGAAAATATAAGAAAGTAATTACGAGAAAACACGAAATCAATAATGAGTATCTGGATAATAATTGTACCAAAACAAATTTTCCAACGGCTTTTTTACTAGAAATGTAAAAAGTTATATGCGAGATATGATGAACTGATGAACAATTTCTACGAAAGGGTGAAAAGATCATTGCAATTAGTAATGGTTAATGTATGAAAAAACAAATAATATCAAATATTGTTTGTTGCAAATTGTTTTTCGACGAAGGGTAGTCTTGGTATAGAAAAATTAAAGGATTGGAAAAATCTAGTTATTGAAATTTAAATCAAAATATTTCTTTGCATCTATATTTCGCAACTATAAAAAAGTACATATAGAAATATCTGCATATGGACGCCAACTAGTTAATGGTTAATGTACGCAAAAACAAATGATATCTAATATTGTTTGTTGCAAATTGTTTTTTAACAGAGGACTATAGGACTTGCTATAGAAAAATTAGAGGATTGGAAAAATCAAGTTATTGAAATTTAAATCAAAATATATCTTTGCATCTATATTTCGCTATCAAAAGAACACAGTTAGAAATATCTGCTTAAAAGCGCCCATGTATCCTTCTACAACTACGATTGTATCAGTTTTTGCAACTATCAAAAGAGCACAATTAAAGTTATCTACCTATAACCGCCATGTATCCTGTTATCCTGACTACAACTGCGACGTTTTGTTTTAGGACAAGCAGGAGTGAACCAACTGGGCGGCGTGTTTGTGAACGGGCGTCCATTGCCGGATTGCGTCCGACGGCGCATCGTGGAACTGGCGCTTCTGGGCGTCCGACCCTGCGACATCTCGCGCCAACTGCTCGTCAGCCATGGCTGCGTCTCCAAGATCCTCACCAGGTTCTATGAGACCGGCTCCATTCGACCTGGGTCTATCGGCGGATCCAAAACCAAGGTGAGCTTACTCATATTGATATGTTTTAAGGTAGTTAGGCTGCTTCGTTATTCGTTGTCTTTCTTAAAGGGTTGCCCTTATAGGCGTGCTTTTACTTGTAATTGCACTTATATGGAAAATTCTCCATGGTAATTTACTTAAAATCAAGTTAAGATAATAACTTTCCTTTGTGTAAATGAAGAGGAAGAAATATAGAAACGAAAAATGTGGGTGTAACAAACATGCGAAGAAAAGGGATGTGTATGTTATTTTTAAAATTATTCTTGCTTGTCGCTGGAACATATACATTGAAAAATACAAGAACACAAGTCACCACGTTCAGTATAACATAAGAGTGAATCCAGGGGTGATGCATGCACCACCAAAGTGTTCTTTTCATTAATTTTTGGACAACAATATAATATGACAATAACGACTTCTATTACAAAAATGTATTGTAGCGACATTTTGCTAAGATATGTAGCGGCCGCTTAGCGACATTTTTAGGAACTACGGGATAATTATTTAAGGAATACCACGTACTAAAAAAAGACTAAATGGACTGACTTTAATAAATATTCATAGGTATATTGTTGTAACTGTTGAAGAAATTTTAAATTAACTTTTTAAGCAGCCAGTACAGAAAATTATTAATTTCCATTTAATACATCATCTGTCAAAAAGAATAATTGCCCACGACTTACAATTAGGCGACGGAAATAAATATTTCCCTCTTGACCAAATGTAATCATATTTAAGCAAACTTATTTTAATTCTTTTCAAAGCCAATTAACAAGCCATGAGCCGATGTTTTCTCTTCTGCTATATGATTACCACTATTAACTGTTTGATAACATACTGATGTTTAGGTGAAAATTATTTAGGTGATCGCCTAAAAAATTTAGTGTGCAACTCGTCAAAAAAGCCCATATCCATGCTCATATAAAATTGTGATCCTCGACTACGTCTTGTACTCGCAAAGATGTGAATGCTTTTTTGCACTCCATACGTAATAGGTATACTATATTCTCTAACGTAGATGTTTGTAATGTAACAACAAATCATTAATTAGAATGTTTTAACTATTTTTATTGCAATGACTTGAAGTACACGCTATTTTTGGAAAACAAATCTTTTTTGGAAACTTTCTCGCGAGTCCAGAACGACAGTTAAAGAATAAATTTTAATCTTTATTATCAGAAACTAATACCTGTCGATTCTGGCTGCAAGATGATCTGTCTAACACAAATGGAAAACATTTCATATTGTTACATTTGGTTCCATATTATTAACTTTTTTTTTATAGCCATTATATCTTTGAATCCGATTGTGATACCTGAAGATTGTAGGAAAGGAAAAATGTTTTAAAATAAATTTAATTATTGAAGAATGATATGAATAGTGAATAATTAAAAGTTCGAAGCAGCTAGTTTCGATATAAAATATTCATAGTATAGTTTATAATTCCAGGCGTAGGTAGAACATAAATTTTGAAATAATAACTCATATCTCCTGCAACATATAATTTATAAACATTGCCCCGATAAACAAAAGTAAAATAAATGAGCCATCGATGGCAATCTTCCACATTTAGATTCCCATAAAACGTTGGCATGACTATGAAAAATTCACGGTTCTATCATCAAGTGTCCTTTGCGTGCGTTGTGGGGGTTGGCCACGTGACCCGGCGGAAGCGATGGAGCGTCCGATAGCGCGCGACGCTGTTTTGTCACCGAGTTACCGGAAGACGTTATCGCTGCTCAAACAAGCGACGGCGCACGCCACACGCAAGCCTACTGCGCCTATGATTGCCAGCGCGGCCTATCGGCGATCCGCTGCACTTAGCCTAATTACGGGGTAGGTTATAGGAGCTAGTGCAGATTCATCTCCACCTGCTCAGAGATCTGGCGCATCGCACAGCACGCGAGATCTCATCACGAATCTGATCTTGGGCTACTAGATTGTATGAAACCGCGGTCACCTGTTTGTGAAAAGTACAAGATCTATTTACCTTGAAATAATTATTTACGTCATAAAGCGACAAAGAATGAGAAGAATGGACGTACAACGTTTTGTTTCATACTGTATTCTGTAGGATTACATTTTTCAATTTCAATCAAACGTTTCATTTTGTAAAATAAATATCTTAGTTGTTATTGGAAAATTTAACTTTCAATAGAAAAATATTATAATACGGCTAGATTTAAAGAATTTAAATTTAGTATTTCAAAATATAATAATCTACAAATATTTTAAAAGCATGTAAAGAACATACATATAAGTAAAATTTTATGAAATTTATATCTGCAATTATTTTACTGGACTAGTCCGGTAAATCTCAGTGGAAATGTGATAAGTGATACAGTGTGATACTGTGACATAAATAGTATATTATAATAGGAATTTTATTATTGTTTCATGAATTGTTTGGAGCAATACGTCGTACAAAACGAGTTTAATATACTATTTTTTATATTCACTTATTTTCAAAAGCTCAAAAAATTCAATTATAAAAATTAATTAAGTGTAATCTAGGGATTTATGTAAAATATGGTAACTCTGTTGAATGAACTTGGACAATTATAATATTATAATATTGTCACCATAAATTTATTATATTGTGAAAAAATTTCAAATCTATTCGTTACGACATACGCAATTTAAATATCCTTTTAAATTTGCTTTAATTATATGGTTTTAATATTTAAAACAATTCCAAATTGTATTAAAAAACATTTTAAGCTACTAATTGTATGCATGTAATATTTATTTTTTTGGAACTTCTTTTGCATTTTAATAATGAACAACATATACAGGAAACAAAATATTAAAACTGCTACAACATTTCCGTCGTATCATATGTGTTTCTTTGGTTGCATAGAAATCCCTTTTCGTTTCGATTATATTAAATTCTAATCAAATTGTTATGGACTGGACAAATATAAATAAAGAAACAAAGCATGAATTATTATATTTCTTTACGTTTCAAATAGTATAATTAAACATATTTTCTTATAATTTTTTTTCCCTATTCAAATCATCAGATGTCTTGTCTACATTTGTTTTGAATATTGTTGCTGACTAGCATTGCTTTATTTAATTTAAAATTATAAAATTTTATTTTATTTCATATATAACAAAAGATAAAAGACCCAAACGGTTATATTATTTATACCATAAATTCTATTCAAATGTATCATTTAGTATTATACTTTAATAAAATATAACAAGTATGAATTTAGTGGTAGCAAGTGTTAAACAGAAGAAGAACTATGTTGTGTTGCAGCAAGTGGCGACTCCAACAGTAGTAAAGAAGATCCTTCGGTTCAAGCAGGAGAACCCGGGCATGTTCGCGTGGGAGATCCGCGAGCAGCTGCTAGCGCAGCGCGTGTGCGAGCCGCACAGCATCCCGTCCGTCAGCTCCGTCAACCGCATCCTGCGCAACAGCGGCATCTGGCCCACCCCCGACCAGCCCACGCTGCCCTACCTCCCGGCGCCGGCACACGAGTACGCTTGGACTAACCGGCCTGCCAGGTTCTTCCGGTAGGTGATGCTTGAATGTTAATATAGTATGGTAAATCAAAGATGACCATAGACAATAATGGTGTTTTTGTTGTGGAAATAAAGATGAGATAAACAGCGCCTTAGAAAATAGTAGATCCTAAAATATTGACTCTGATCAGGGATGGGATTTCACAACTTATAACTACTACTAACTACAAATAACAATTGCTCTTATTGCCTTGTAAAGTATCAATTGCAAATGTCATATTACAGACGTTAGTGCCAACTTTTGAAAATTTAATTCGAGACAAAATTTCTTATAATGATCAAATTCAAAACATAAAATTACGGGAAAAAGGAAATACGACAAACAAGAATTATAGCAAACACTTCTGAGTGCTCTAATTCCTGATCCACTGAAACCAGTGCACAATCAAGAGCAGCTAAATGAGCTCCAAAATGTGTTCTGGTTTCAGTAGGGAAAGAATTAGAGCAAACAATTTTGAGTGCTCTAATTCTTGACCCACTGAAACCAGAGCACAATCCAGAGCAGCTAAATGAGCTCCAAAATGTGTTCTGGTTTCAGTAGGGAAAGAATTAGAGCAAACAATTTTGAGTGCTCTAATTCTTGACCCACTGAAACCAGAGCACAATCCAGAGTAGCTAAATCAGCTCCATAATGTGTTCTAGTTTCAGTAGGCCAAGAATTAGAGCAATCATTTATGAATGCTCTAATTCTTAAACCACTGAAACCAGAACACAATCCAGAGCAATCAAGACTGCACTAGACTGTGCTCTGGTTTCAGTCGGCCAAAAATTAGAGCAAACACTTCTGAGTGCTCTAATTGTTGACCCACTGAAACCAGAGCACAATTCAGAACAGCTAAATCTGCTCCAGAATGTGCTCTGATTTCAGCTGGCCAAGAATTAAGCAAATACTTCTAAATGCTCTAATTCTTAACCCACTGAAACCAGAGCACAATCCAGAGCAACCAAAACTGCTCCAGAATGTGCTCTGGTATCAGTAGACCAAGAATTAGAGCACACGCTAAAGCGTGCTCTAATTCTCGGCCGGCAGAATTAGATCACCTTCAGGGCATCAGGTGCCCTGGAAGGCGATGTAGCCAGACCACCATTCGAGGCGGAAACCCGAAGGCCCACTACCGCCCCGGCGGCCTTCAGAGCAGGACTGAGTGCTAGCGTCTCAGGATCTTTGGTATATCCTCAGACGCGCATTATTAGCGGTCATATAGATTCCTATTGGCTGATATTCAATTTGTAATTGTGGCTGTACTAGTGAGAATTTTAAAATGAAAATTTCATCAATTTCTGCTACAACTTTTATCTAGCATCTTTGTTGTATATGCATGGCATAGATCACACTTTTACTCACTATCTCATTATTGTATGAGTTACAGAGAGAAATATATCGTGAATTTATTTTTACGTGAAACATGGGATTTGTTAAATCCAAATGTATTAAAGCGTTAATTTTAAAATTAAACATAGCAGATATAATATTTAGGTTAAACAATAATAACTGACTTGTCCCAAAATTTGTGTACTTCGCAAAAGCTCATTGAGGTCTACAAATGTATGCAGAATATTATAAATATTTATTTTATTTATTACATTCACTATGGTGAAAACAAAATAGAAATTATTAATTACATTTCTCAGCTTTCAGCTATTAAGATTTTTAAATTAATAAAATTTACTGGGTTCAATTAAATTTTAATTCTACCCGACATATGTTGGAAACATTTTTCCAGGAAATAAGTGAAACTTGAATGTAAAAGAAAAAATATATATTTTTCTTACTATATCATAAATCTCTTCCGTAAATACACTTGCTACTTACAAAAACTTAAGTGCCTCAAGCTTAAAAAATTAGATACATTTTCAAATTAGTACTACGATATACGTAGTATATAGTACTCAATAAGTTTCAATTTAGTACTCTGCCAACTTTACGGTAGTACCAGGAAGGAAATTTAAGGAAATACGTATTATCTAAATTTAATACCTAATAGATATATTTTTTGAAAACGTAGTTTTATTTCATGATTGTTTATATTTCAGAACTTATAACGTATAATTTTTTACGTACTCATGCATTGAAATGTGTTGTTTCGCGTTGCCTAAGCAACGCCTGGAACGTCAATTTCCCAGGTCTCCACCAGATAGGTGACCGGGAAATTTTGGAAAAAACACTCCTACTTCTACAGCATTTATTAAAAAACTATATTTATAATAAAATAGTATAATGTTTTAAACATTCTTTTACCTAATAATATTAAAAGAAAATAGGGGATTATTGAACGAAATTTAATGTAGAAAAAGTAAATTTAGTGCATTTGATATACAATGTTGGCAACAACTGCTGTCATGTTGACAGATTGACAGCACTTGTTAGTACTGAAACACATAACCACAAATCATGTATAATTTGTAATAAATAATTTTATTTGTTCAAAAATAACTAATTATTAGTTGTATAAATTCGTACGAAAAATATTGTACAAACCTCTTGCGTGAACTGGGTTTCCGGAATCGTTCTATGGCAGCGCTCGCGAGCTCGCGCCGCCAAACACTCCTCCGGAAACCAGTCGTTCCCGCATTTGGTATGTAAATAACTATTTCCGAGCATAAGTTAAAACAGCTCTCCTAATATAATTAAGTAATACTTTTTCAATTTTTCTAAAAGTTTAGGATGGACAGACGATCAAACATGTTTTAATAATAATTTTCTTTTCAGATATCCTACACCAGCCGTTCCAGCACCTGTGAATGTTCTTCCTACTCAAGAAGAAGTAGTTAACTCTTCAGTCAACACGACGACAGAAGCAGAAGTTCCTCCAGAACCACAAAAGAAAAAGAATCCCTACTCCATAGAAGAACTGTTGAAAAAACCCGAGAAAAAAGAACAACAAAACGTTAGTCCTTCGGTTTTTGTCCAGCCTTGTGGTTTATTAGTTGATAACCCTTGCAACTGTAATCTTCTAGGAACACCAATGTAATTATTAATATTATTTTAATCGGAACTTTGTATGCCATATTTTAAGAATCTCATTATTTATTTATTGTGCCATAGAGTTGCCATAATTTATTTTCTATTGCCATAAAGTAGGCTTTGCCAAATTTGACAGACGAAAGTGGCGAATTTCACAACTATAAGTTAAGGTAAAATGATTAATAAAGGTGCATAAGTTTGATATAGTTAAAATTTTTGTTTACACCATTTCTATTTTGTGTTTTGTTTCTAAAGACAAAAGAAAAGAGATACGCGATTATGTCCATTTTAAGTTTTCTTGATTTTTTTTTATAAAAGCAATGGCAATAGAAAAAATAACACCACTCGAGAAGAAATAATCTTCCACTGTCGTGGAAAAGTGTCATATTCTTCTCACGTAGTGTAATGTACTATAAAAATCCGATTAGAATAATATAGTATGACAGTTGAAGATTGAATGACTAGTTTTTGAGGTTATACCACCGTCGAAATACAGCCATATCTGTACATACGTTGTTTAATTTATCCAATTAGCTTGTTAGTGTCTGTAGATGTATCATATTACGTATTAAAGTTATTATTTATTGAAACTAAGTTGGTTGATGTGTTTGAATGATATTTGAAGTGGCCGAGCGGGTCACACGCGAGATATTATCTGCCATAATGACTGCAGCTGTGAATGTCACCCAAGAATGTCATTAGTAACCAACGGTTTGGTTGCCGGCGAGATCCTTGTCGGCATATAATTAAAAAGTGGAGAAATTGCTACTGGAAGTCATGTTTCGGGAAGGAAATTGTGTAAGTGAGGACATCTGGTGTTAGAAGGATACAACTTGTACTTTACTACATTAACAGGTAAGTTGATATACTACATCCACTTTCCAGAAGGATAAGTATCTACAATTACAGCTTTACAGGATCTAGTAGTGTAGTAAAATAAAAAAATGGTAATTTTCTTTTAAACCCAATAACTACATTCAACTAAAGTTAATAAAAAAAAATATGTGATCTTGGTGAATCTATACATAATGATTCTTTTATAAAAAAAACGCTTTTGTTCACAAATATTTACAAAATATTAATTTATATGTTGCATAATATTCTACCACAAGACGAAAATAGACTGATTTAAAAAGAACTCTTAATTGCGACAACCTAGATGTTCGATTTATCTTTCATAATCTAATATTTTTGTAAAAAATTGTGTTTTATTATTACTGATTATATTTTATTTAGATCTAAAAAAAAATGATTTTTTTTCTGCACTTTTTATTTTTTTTTGCCTCCAGTTTACATGCCCCTGCCTAATTTTAATTCTGTCTACGTCTCTGGTTAGAAATACGGGTGTAGATATTATGCAAGTCTACCTTTATTATTTTTCTATTAATTTCATTATTGGTACAAATTAAATTATAGGATTGCAAGTTTTTAAAGAAGATTGATTACAATTATTTATTCAGTTGGGTTTGGAATCTCATGTTGGCTACTCAGTTCAGCGAATATTTCAGCTTCTTCATTTAATCATACGCTGAGGGTAAGTACTTATTTGGTTTTAATCTGCATGGCTAGACACGATCTAAGTAATCTACTATTCTTTTTAAAATCACCAGTTTTACATTATTTGCGCATAAAAATTTAACAAAATAGTCATGTACTTTATCAAATAATTAATATTACTTTCTTTGATAGCGTATCTTATATTTCGTGTACAATATAAGTATATAGTAAAGTAAATCTGGATGTAAACATTTGCCTTTCAATGTACAAAATCTAGATGATCTAGATGTAAAGATTTGACTTTCAGTTTACAAAATCCTAGTTCACTCAGAGCAAGCCACAAATTTCTTGCCCTGAAGGAGTTTTGAAAGTTTACGAGGCTTAAAAACAATATGAAATTAGTTACAAACGTTATTTTAATATATGAGAAATTAGTTGCGTGTTAAAACTTGTCGCAAAATCTCTCGGTTTTATAGGCACCGTTAATTTTCCGGCAACTTGCCGGTACTTCTTCTTCCTCAGGCAAGAAATTTGTGGCAACTACCCCGTGTGAACTAGGCCTAGGAATAGACACGCCGAAGCTACGATTGATTTGTTTGCTAATAGGATCGTAAACTTAACAACAATGGAAGAGAATAGCGGGAAACTTAAAATAGATGTCACGAAGAAATTGTCAGAATGTTAAATTTAACATATACATAATTAAAGTTTCCTGTTATTATCAAGCAAGACGATCGTAGCGCCGACGTGTCCTATACTGAAAAACAAATGATTTGATTAAGTGTTCATTAAGGTTGATGATTAGAGAACTGATTATTTTCCAATTGCATTGTAACTTAATTAATAATGAAGTGCATGTGAAGTAAATTTAATGAGGTCGCTGATAGTTTTACAAGAAATTCAAGATAATGTTAATGTAAGCAGATGATACATATTGCGAACAAATTGACCTGTCGAAAACGTGTAATAATTGTGTAAAAAACGAAATCTTTGATGTAAATTTACCAGATGCAGGCGTAAAAGACATTAACTAAGAATGAGGAAAGAATTAAAAACTCAAATTGAGTCCCAGACAACCATCACTTAGCTTCGTGATTAATGAACCTTCTTAATGACTTTTGTGAATTTCAGTAGCGAATTGGTTGTTTCTGTTGTATTTAAATTTGCCTGTCCAGCTCATTTCTTTATTTTCTCAAGATGTAATTAAGCTTTGCATGAAATTTGGACATTAAATTTCGGGTTTTTCAATTAAAATGCAATTGCAATTCTGTGTGCTTTAATTTAATAATTGTTGATTAAAATTTAATGTTTACTTCTCGAAATTAAAGAGTTTTTGTGAGAATGAAAAAGTAACCTTCCTGTGAAAAATGCACCTTTAATTAACACTCTTGCCGAAATATTTTTTTGATAAAATTATACACTTTCATGTTTGATTTCTCGCATAATTACATATGCGAAGTCAAAAGAATTTGCCTTTATATTACAAAATTTATTTTTCTATAAAATTACATATATACAGATTAATAAATCTCTTATTTCTAAACTAAAATGACTTAATCGTAAAAGAGTATTATAATTGGTAAAAGGCAAATTTACTGGCATATTTTTACAAATATACTTTAAATATTAGGAAACGAATAAAATAAGTTAATTTTAACAGTCATAAATATTGAAATGGGCTATGTGACTTTAGTCGAATTTAAATTAACAAATTATCAGAAACAGTAAATCATAACGGTTTCATACATAATTAATAGAAATTATGTATATGTATAAATGAATCATTTCGTTGTAATTATCAATTAAAATGAAATAAAGTTCAAATAAATAAAAAAAAATACTATTTATATAGTGTAGAAATGTCCTGAAGATGGCTACATTGCTGTATATGTTTAAAATGAACGATAGAACTGTCAAAATACAAGAGAGCAATTTGAATTACTAAATATAATGTAGGTACGTATAAGTCAATAGAAAAAAATATATATTTTGTCATTTTTTTAACTGTAAGTACAGAGCAAATATTAAAATAAAATATAAATACTTCATCGTTCATTCATTTGTCTTGCCTTATGTAAAATTTTGGTGTAAACTTAACCTAAATTACATGTTTATGTTTTTCGGCTTCATTAGTTTTGTTTTATCAGGCATTTGGCAATAAATTTGTTCGAACCTGTAGTTATAAATAATTCGAGTACTAGTACACACGCGCTTTTGAGTAAAAATGTTTGAATCCTAAGATTATAGTCAGAACTAAAAATTCAAATTCTAAGGGAACGGTTTTCTCAATTTTGGTCTCGTAGCAAGTATTTCTAATTTTGATTTTTTTATGACAGTTTTTGTAGCTTTTCTCTACAAAATAACTTGTGATTGATTTCTTAGTTTGTTTTAATATTAAAAGTGAAAGATCTGCTTAAAAACAAATTAAAATGATCGTCTATTTTGTTTTGTCTAAATTCACATCTACGATTTAAAATTTGGTCACATAGCCCATTCGTTCTACATTCGTTTATTCAATCATTCTCATATACTAGAGTTGGAAGTTATGCATGGACCCTCTATACTGGCTTCCTTTCGACCTCGCTGTTGCCGTCCTCTGAGAAAATTGGGAATATGTGTCATCCTGAGCAGGATGGGGATGCATCAGAAGAACTGGATGAAGATTTAAACTCTTCCTACTTCCACTAACACTTGCTGAGTCATACGCTGCGTTGATTTCGCCCTTGTATGGACTGTGAGCAGGAGAGTACCTGTAAAAACAGTAAGTTAATCACCATTTCTTCAATATAGTATAAAAAGTAAATAATTATTGCGGAAGCATAATTATCAATAAAGTGTTTTATTAAACACTTTATTGATAATTATATTTATGAGTCATACATAGAAAATCATTTTATATCTGTGAGAAATATTCTGACAAAATATTTATAACTTTCATAAGTATAATAAAATATAATAGCTGTAATTAAAATGCTATAAATATAAATTCAAATGTAAAAATGTTATTTCAAGAATGTCACTTAAAAATTGTAAACATTGTAATACTACAAAATATTAATAATAATCCATTTATATGAGACTTTAAAACAACATATGATTGAAAATATGATTCATAATTCTATAGTAAAAAGTGATATACAAATTTCTAAAATTGAAACGACGTTATCTCATCTCTGTTCACTCCAGTGTTATTCAAGTATTTTCATGAAGTATTTTATAAAACAAAATTAAATACAAACTAGTGATTTTTTTTAGTATCGCCAAAAGATCTCTCATTTTTCCATAGGCAGAGATGATGTCACAAATATACATATATTCAGTTATATTTACTGAAAATTTATCTTTATAAACAAAAAAAGTATAATAAGTAAACTAAACTATAAATAATAACATTTGGATATAATTAAAATAAACCCTAGGAAGAAACGATTCGTTTTTGAAATAATTTTTATTATCTATTTTTTATGTATTAAGTATTTTCTCACCTAGGTCCCCCAGCTTGCAACCTGACATGTCTGGTTGCCAAAATAAACGCCAGGGACGCCAATATAACAGCATCCAGACACCCAATGGCTGCTAAGAGGTACGCCCATCGCAATCCACACCTTCCCAGCGCGTAGCGGTCTGCACCAGGTCCACACGCTCTCCTCACAGAGGTCTCCGACCAGCCAGCTGGGTAACTCGCGCAGCCGGCAACCATGCATGCAGCTGAAACAGACAACCAGTATCATCTAGCTGTTTGGAACAAATTCACGGAATAGGTAAGTACATTCTTATTTTTCAAACTAATTTTCAATTATATAAATCATCATTAATACAGTTTCATTTACGTGTACATTTCCCAAGTAAACCGTAGTTTTAAAAAAAATACAGTACCATTTAAATAAATACAGAGCTCTCATAATGATGTAATAGCATATTGTGCAATAAGAGCAGAAAGTCACTTATTTCATAGGAGGTGTCCATCAAGAACAATATGGCGTAGATATAAACGGTTTTAGATAAACACATGACGTGCAAGCGCAGTAACTACTGTGAGAAATAAACAAATAATATTTCTCACACTACACATGCGCAATATTGGTAAATACTGTGACTTTAACTCACGATTGTGGAAAATACGCAACTTTGAAACTTTAGTATGAGAAAAGTGCTGATTTCGGTAGTGATCATAGAAAAGAGTATATTGTGCAACAAGTACAGAAAGTCGCCTATTTCCCATAAAGTGTGAAAGTTTTGGCACGAGAAGTCGAATGCTAGAATCATATAAGGTGGGAAATAGGTGATTCTGCACTGGTGGCGTACTATAACAAATGGCACACTATACACACCACACTGCTAAACGTTACAAAACAAAAATACATGCACAAAAGTTATTTGACATAAAAAATATGGTGCAGGTACATTCACGCATGCGCAGTGGTGGCTATTATTGTGGGAAATGATATTTTTCACACTGCATATGCGCAATGTTTGTAAATGCTGTGAAAAATGATTTCTCATACTTTAACCCATGATTGTGGTTAATATGTAACTTTTATGCTTTATAAAGTTTGAGAAAAGCGCTACTTTTCATTCTGGTCGTAGAAAAACATATTTAATATACTAATTTTTGTCCGAAAATAAGGTAGTTATGAGTCATATTTGATGTGTGAACTCAATTTCCCAATTCATTAAAGTGCAATATTTTCCTTATTGTACTAATTTTCGTGCTTTTATCTATTAAGATGCTCCTTCGCATATAAATACGAACGCAAAGTAGGATATATACAAAAAAGGAGGTGATAGAATTTATTTATTATTACCGACGTCATATATATTCATAAGGAAGGTACTTATTTCAATCAGTAGGGTATATGATTACATTCGGATATGTATAATTGTTTTTATTTAACATAACGTTTAATATTTGTATGCGTTTTATGAAAGATTTACGAATATATACTATAATATAGAAATATTCTATAATGTAGAATAATCAGTAAAAATCAGCGACTGAAAAAATGGTTAAATATGGCCATTCATCATTGTCACAGACACCAGATCTTAGATATTTATAACGGGATACCCGGCAATTCATACCCATTATACTTCAATCTGCTCGGACCTTAGTTTGTAAGTACTAGACCAAGAATATGGTGACAGTAGTGGTCAACTTGATTTTGACCTCTAACTCGAACTGAATGAAGATAAGATCTGTGATTCAATTCTCAAATTTAACCAAAGAAAATATCTCCCATTAAAAACTAGATTCTTTGCAGAAACTGACAGCGCAAAATTTCACAATTCGGAAATCTGTAATCATCTCAGTTTTATTGGAAAAATGTTTGCTTCTTTCATAAAAGTGTAAATTATATTATATTTATGTGTTGCATTTATGCCTACAAATATATTAACATTCAAACAATCACTATCCTTATAATCCGAAAAGACACCGTATGAATTAAATATTCCAGACACAATCACAACAGTAAACATTGTCAATTGTACTCTTTATGTCTTAGTCGCAGTTATGCCCTACATAGACTTAGGACAAGATCTAAAAGAAATCAAACTGCATGTAATATAATAATAATCCATGATTCAGAAAAAGAGAAAATACTTTTTGTATCAATCAATTTAAAATAAATAATCAAATACTGATATATACAATAGTACTATTAATAAAACAATTTTATTATCATTTGTATTAAGTTTAGTTACTCTACATTAAAATTTTCAGGATGTAAGATAATATTATGAAAAATTATTTTCCAGTCATGGTCTACACTACAAATTTATTTTGTGTTCTTAAATGGTTTATATCCTTTGGAATTATAAAACTGAAGAAATCAGTAATAATATATTTACCTCAACATTTACATAATGTAGGTTTGAAGGTAATTTTTGAATTATAGATGAATTGTAAATAAAAATGAAAATATTGTTAAGATGGGATTTTTATCTAAATTAGTAATCATATTTTATTTTGCATATTTTGTAACTTGTAAATTGAATTTGAAATTTTATATTATTATAATACAAATTAAAACAAAATAGTTTAATCGTTATGTATTTGTTTGGAATTTATTAAAGCATATAATTATTGCAATAATATATTTTTCTCTTTTACTTTTAATTCACATATTCTCAAACATAGCATTTGGATTAAAAGAAGTGGTTTAATAAAATATCAAATCACAATTACAACAGAATAATAAAGAATGTACTGTGTATTTAACCACGGTTTTCTTAATTGTGCAACTATGTTATTAAACATATTTTTTTCTTTTTAATTACAAGTATATAACAATTCATTTTCTCAAGATTTATACAAACAATGCTTAAGAAACACTTTTTCTATGCTCATAAAATATGTCCTCGATTTTACAATAACGGTTCAAGTAGTCAATAACAGTTAACGTTTATAAAATAATCATAGCATTAAACATATCACAAAATGTTATATACTTACATTTGATATTTATTGTTCTGGGAATTATTGAAGTAATGAGTTAGATAACATTGCATACATTTTCACTTTTGAAACACAGTACTATAACATATATCAGAGGAGAAAATAATGCAACAGATGTTATAGTTATTTACTTGTCCACTTTCGCGAGTGTAGTGTTTCTGAATTGTCCATTCTCTTCCGTAACATGTAATAGTTTTATCAGACGTTATTAAACCATGAACATAAAATTAAACTTTGAAGAAACCTAACTTGTTTTTACTTCCTTTCTATAGTACAACATTTTTGGAAAGAACAGGACTCAAGTACTATGTCTAGCAAATTTTACTTGCATTATTTACTGGCAATTTACAGAGAAACATAATAATCAAAATTAAGACGCATTAAAAAAAAAATGAAAAACTCTGTTCTATAATTATTTCCACCCCAATAAACAATTTAAAACAACATTTTGGGATGCACTGCTTGTTGCTATATTCGTTTCAAAGATTTCATTCTGTCATTTTCATAAAAACCTCCAAGATTTGATTTGTAGAAGTAACATTTTTTTTACTTCAGAAGGAAATTGTTTTTCCAAGATTCATTGTAAAAACTATAATTTTAATACCATAAAATCACCATAATAATGCGATTTTATCATATTTATTTTTTATTTCTTTAAGTACGTTTAACATTATAAGATTATTTATATTCATAAATACCAGTAAAAATGAAAATTACATTATTTCAATTACCATACGTGTAGCTAATTCAAAGTATTATTCACTAATAGTATGTAACTTAAATTATCATAAAAAGTTAAATTTCTAACGCCATTAATAAATAAATATAAATATATGAATAATTTTAAATGAAAATATAATTCAATGTATAAATTATATTTATTTGTAACTAATTAGTTAAAAGTGACTTCTACTGATGTCGAGTCACTATGCGTATGTGTAATAGAGATTTGTTGCCATAGTAACCAAATTTTGTTCAATAGATGATTATTTTTCTTATAAGTCAGTAACATCACGAGAGAAAATTTGTAAAATCCATTTTTCAGAAATTTAAACATTATTGTATAGCAATATTTTACAATTATCTTAAGAAGACATTCTTGCATTTATTTTAAAATGGCTTAATGCTTCCATTAGATATATATTAATTAATATTATTCTTCTATGATACAAATATTACAAATCAATTTTAAAAGGCTTTTATTGATTTACAAGGTAAAGTAACAGTATATTACATACCTATTAAGAATTGTAAGAGTGCGTAATTCATTTACAACTCAAATTATGTACTATACTTTTTCTAAGACCATTATTTGACTGTATTTCGATACAGAATTGGCACATCACTAGTAAATAGTACCAACTACAGAACAAAAAACAACTATTTGATACTGTTAACATTTAAGTAATAAATTAATAGTATTTTACAATATTATCCAGGTAAAACAGTTTTTACTGGTGATAGGAGGAATTGACTGGCGAGCCGTTTAGGCGAGCCTGTCATCTCCTTGAACCAGTAAAAACTGTTACCTGGCGTATAATGTACAATAGTTTACTTGTTATTGACTTGTAAATAAAATTAAAATTAAAACCAAATTTTGACAGTTACTAATTTTGTGTCAAAAATTGTTTTAAATGATATATCGTAAGCCTTGGAAGACAATAAACAATGGAACTACTAGCCAGTAAAACTGACAGGTGTCATCTTAACATGCTAGGTACTAGTAAATCTGACAGCTGTCATTTTTACAATGTAGTAGCTTGTAAAAATTAATTTACCTGGCAACAAAGAGTTAAGATAAATGATAGTTTACAAGTCAGTCACAAGTAAAACTATTTACAAGTTACAACCCAATAAAACAATATTATGTTGAATATTGCTTGTATATTTCTTCATTAGTCGTAATGTTTAAAATTAATTATAATTATTTTGTCTTATTTGTAATGCTAACATAATTTCGAAAACCTAAAAATTCCCCAATTGTGAGATCGCGTCTGTAATGTGACACTTAGATAACCTATAAGTTGTACAATAATGATTATTTACATTGGTGGTCGTAGAAAAACATTTCACATTAAACAAAATTAATCGTAATAAATAAATAAATATGTCTCAGTCAAATCCCTGTATTTAAAATACTTTTTTAGAACATGTTTCTTGAATCATAAAAGTTTAAAAAGCACTGGAAGATATTGTATTCATTCGTATGTTATAATAACTTATGATTTTTAGATAGGTATATTGTTGGTCCGTGGATACTGCATTTAGTCATAGCAGTCGTAGAGAATGTTACCCAGGGTCATTTTTTGTAATAATATAAAATATAGGTAATTGAAATATTTGCGGAACTATAGAACGCATATAGTTTATTTAAATTATTAATGAAATTTGAATTTCGACTCAAAATTAATTACTCTCAATATTAATTTATTTTATTTTTTTAAAGAGAAAATATATCATATATTGCAGATTGTAATATAATCTTTAAATGTGTGGTTTGATGATGATACGATGTCGACAATAAAAAGTTTTGTAAATCAATAAACCGTGCAGAAAAATAACTGTCCGACAATGCAAACCGGTTCCTAGTGTTTTAAGAATTGGTTGATGGTTCGCACCATCGTTGGAAGATGTTGAAGAAGTGACCGATAAAAATGTTGCCCTACTGCCACATAAACAACGAGGCAAACGGATATTACAGTCGATTACGTTGTTTTTCGTCGTATTTATTGAGAATATTGGTGCATACAACCCATAAGCATTCCTTACAAAACTTTTATGCCGGTACTTCAGTTCTCTACCTCATTTTCTCGGAAATGACACAAATTAAACTGGACTGAATAACTCAAACAATGCGGTGAGAAACTTTTAAATATGAAACGTACAAACATCAATTAAGGTGAAATGTACCGTTACACAAATAATTGTCCAAAATACTGTACATTTAATTATGATAGCGTAGGAATTTTTATTTGTATTTCATGTAAATAGCTTGAAATATCTGAAAAGTTATCAAGCTATCGATTGAAATAGATTGGAATGACATTAAGAAGAATGTAAGGTCGGTTCGAAGATGTATATAACTCCAGAAGGACAAAGAATGTATTAGAAAGGTTACCGGAATGAAAAATCAACCGAGTAAAAGTCAACAATCAATAACTGCTCAACCACTGAGAAATTCACTATCGCCTAATCATCACGTTGTAAATAACTGTACCGAATCACGGTGAATTTAGTCGGTGACGGTGGTGCAATGTGACCATTGTTTTGAAATGTAATAAATATGAATGAAGCAACTGCTATTTTTAGGATTCGCTTCATGATACATTCTAATGATTGTAATCAGCTTTGTAGCATCCTTTCTATAATGAGTGGTGTTTTTGGCGACTTTGTTTCCGCATTGCTGAAATTTTAATAAAAACATCAAATTATTGATGTATTATTATTTAGAAAATATGCAATTTTAATAAATATCTATTATTCTTTTACGACACAATAACAATAAGAAGAAAAAATATGTTACTTATGAAGCTTTGAGTAACTCTAGTATTTTTTTTCGTGATAAATTAGTTACATATTGTTGTTACATACTCATTAATAGATTTTGCAAGTTATAATGAGTGCCAAACCACTAAAACACAGCGGTATTTATTTGGTAAATAGTTGGTAAGACTGAGAATTGAACCCAGACCTTGCATTCAGTTTAGTTCAAATGTAAGAACTTTAACCAGTCAGCCATGACTTCCCTATTTCTATAATAAATTGTTTTTTTTGTATATAAATTTTTTCGGAGAAAGCAATTGTATTTTAAAGTAAGAAACATACATTTTTACTTGAAATTACCATGTGGTATCATACACCAATTAAATAGGAAATAATAATTTATTTAAAGCTTGAAATGATTTTTACAATTACTACTATTTATATTTATATATAAACAGTTACAGAGAATTTATTTTTAGTAATATTTGCTTGAAAATGTTACTCATGCAGTTTGTAGATGAATAATTATGAAATTAAGTGTTTTCCAATTCAAGAAAATGGATAGGTACTCATGATTATTTTAATTAATAAATATCAACGTCAGTTTTTAATGTTTGTCATGAGCTGAAACAAATAATAAATATTAATTTTAAAATCTAGTGGGTGGAATGATCAGCCGATTCAAATTCTTTCCTATATAAAAAATAACCCATGTGGTGCACTCTCCAGAATAGTTAGTTTCCGACAGATGATATCTGGTAAATGTTCTCTAGAAACAACATTTCTTATATCTGCGATATAGCAAATTGGCATGTTTAACAATGGATTAGAAGCAGTGAGTGATATTTATTTTAAATGTCAAAATTGCAATGACAAAAGACGGTCGGTTATGTGCTGGTTACGTGCAATTTTTGTTGTTTAACACCTGGAATAGTTAATCATATTTTGAATACCACTAGAATAAAACATCCAACATTACTCATTATGATAAATTTATACAAAAAATACAGTTGGGCACACCTAAAATAAATAAAAATAACTCATGAAGCAAATATGGAAAAGTAGTTTATAGTATTATGTCAGCACATGTTGCCATATTGTTTACAACTTTCTAAGATCCGGGTTGCGTTAAACGTTCAGATTATGATAATTAAAGTAGCCGATAAACAACAATATATAACCTGTAAAGCATAACAATTATCATAACAATAATTATAATAAATATAAGTTTATTCTTGTTTTATCTAATCAGCTGATGCCTCCCACACATTGACATCTGCTGTGTGTATGCTGCTGTATGTGTAAACATACGAATGCTTACCAGAAATAATCTGCATCCATCCACAGATGTGAAACACCGTGGTGCTTTGACAGAAGAAGAACAGGACCATCATACACAACGTGACAATCGCGAACAACACTGCCACTCCTACAAACACAGTCGCAACTTGGAAAGCCGCACTAGGTAAGTTCATGAAGTCGTCCAAACTGCCTCGACACCGCTCCCCAGAATCGTCTGTTTGACAGAGACTCCACAGTCCGAACCTGGCAGGGTTCTCGGACTCCACATCCCCGATCCACTCGGGGGTCACGAAGGCCACCACGCCGATGATGGCGTAGCAGATGGTGAAGATGGCCCACAGCACGCCGATGCCCTTGGAGTTCCGGACGTACGTCGTCGCGTACATGTGAGACGATTCCACGTATTCTATCTTGGAGCCCATTGTGGATTCTACATCACTAACTATGGCGCGCGACTGACGACGGTTACAGGCCACAAGAGTGGGTTACCAGCGGAGAAAGGTATATGGGAATGACGGTGGTGAGGTTATCTCAATGCGCTATGAGATGCACAAAATTCATTGTTAATCGTTTAAACTAATGGCTTCATTTTCGGCTACAGTAAAAATAAAATAGGGTCCATATACCATTTTGCCGAACAATATGAAAATATACAACAGTTAATGAGTTGTAGTGAAAATATTTCATTTCAATATTATTTCGTTTGCGAGCTATGAGAGATTACATTTTGTTGCGATGTCCAGTTATGTCATCTGTCTTTAAAAATTTCATTGGTTGTTTGATTTTAAAAAGTGCGTTTGCATGTCTTAGAATTTGCGGAAGAGAGATGCATGCGGCCTGGCAGTGTCAAAATTAGCTATTTTTGATAGGAAAAATCTTTTTTATTTATGCATAATAATATTTTTTTTCACTCATATATATACTTTGTATATAAACATAGTTTAGCTCTAAGAATATGAAAATAACCAACACACTATACAACTAACAGATTGTTCATCACTGGCAAAGATATACGACGTCAGAGGCCAAAATTTTTACTTTAAAAATTGATATCTCGCTTTCCACGACATATTTTTCAGGCGTGTTTTTACTACTATGCTTATTTCACTCTGTTCTTTAAAAAAATGGCACGGCTTTACTAAAATATATTAAAGCGGAGTGGATCAATCTTCAAGACAAAATAATTTGCTCTTCTTTTTTGTTTATTTCTAACTCTTACTACTCTCTCATCTCTTATTACAACTACATTTAAATTCAATATGATACAAAATTGATCGAGTATTTTTTACCGATTGAGTTTCCAAGGCAATATGTTATATTAAAAATTACCGATCGATAAGTAAATGGTAACTTAGTAACGGTTAAAGTTTAATTTAGAAAAAAAAAAATGTACTACGCCATAACAGCACATGAAGGAGCTAAAAACAAATTTGTTTTTTTTTTAGACGCAGAAAAAAGGTTTTGGATGTCATTACTACCGAGACAACCGATTTTGATATATTTACCGTTTAAATTTTTAAATCTACCATTTTCTAAAATCTGGTAAAATAAAAATCGTGAAATAATGTAAATATTTTAATCAACTTTTAACTTCTTATTTTTTATTTCAAAAAAATATTCTTCCAGTTCGTATTTTGTTCAGAGCTTCACAATGTCTAAACCAGAAATTATCTAAAAAAAGAAAAGTATGTAATTACCCTACCCCTTATCTAAGTTGTAATTATACAGTTGATAATACTATAGGTGTACTTTCCAATTTAACAGAATTGCCCAAAAAACTTTTATTTATATTTCTGTTTGAAATTTTCGATTATAATACATTTACTTTTATTTACTATAAATAGTTTTGAATTTTGACATTTAAATGAAATTCAGAAATAATCTGCATTTACGATATCGTAAAATTTACATAGCAAAGAACGATTTTAATAACAAAAGCTTATTTTAATTTTCTTAAAAGATACTTACAACACAAATATTTTCGTAAACAGAACTTGCGCAAAATTTTTGTTACTTGAGAAAAAGTATAAGTAATAATGAGTAAATACCATTACGTTTGAATGTCGACTTCTTACGTAATTTTGCAATAGTGCAAGTATTTATCTTCACTGACTTGTAACCCAATGATTTCTATATACCCTAGATGCCTAGATACTAAATCTAAACCACTTTGAATTAACGTAAAATCGGAGTCTTTATTTGTCTAACATTTCTTACTTATTATTTTTTAAGCTGCAACCAGCGATGCCCTTTCGTGCAACCTTAACTAAAATAAATATACGAAATAAGACAGTCTATTTTATTCATTTTTAGTCAACTATAGTCAAATACGTCGTTTACAAAAGATACAGATAAGAGCGGTTGATTTATCTGTGCTAGAAAACATAAAGTTGAACCAGAAGTCCTCAAACTGTAACACAAAATTATTTGTTTTACAGAGTCCGTGGCTTAATGGAAAGAATGACCCATTGTGATCCTGAGAATCCGAGTTCAAGTCCCGCTAAGTCTTGACCACTAATGCCCACCTAAAATTGGATCCGGTGGTTCACTCTCCACTCCAGCTTGAATTCCTGACAGGTGATGTCTGGTAAGCACCATCTGCATAATAAAGTATAATAATATATTTTAGAATATTTAAAAATGACTGGTTTTTAATTTTTTGCGATATTAACGGTATAATTATTGTTTAAGATGTAATACCAACTATTAATATGAAACACATTAATTTAAAGGAATCTTTGTATACTCTATACATTATTTTTTTCTGATCAACGATATCAACATTATTAGGGGCATTTTTATATTCATAAATATTTTGTGTTTCTTTCTACAAATATTACAAATAATTTGTAAGAAAACATTTCAGTATTTTTAGCCGTGTTTTTTAAATTCTTTTTATAGTGACAATTTTTTAAAGAAATTAATTTTGAAAAATGGTTGTGATGTCATATAGGCCTGTAAGACAAAAATTTTAATATAAAACGTAAAAATTATATCATTCGCAAATAAAAATTTTAGATTTCCTTTATTAGCATTCTAGAAGCAAGTATAATATTTTCCGTAAAATTAATTTGTAATTATATATCCCATTAAATAAATTGATGTATGTCATGTAATATTACTCACTGCACATTTTAATCATTTGTCGTGTGTCACAAGGTTTTCGACACTCATTGTGTGAAAGTTACCTCCGGCAAAATATTCGTGTCATTCTCTTATATCCTAAAACGATAAGGCTGGTATGTGCGGTATGCGGTGCAAAGGTGTGCCTAGTTCAATATACAGATACTAGAGGCAGCACAAACTAAATATCATACAACTACTGCATTATTAATATTTATTTATCTAAACATCACTCAATATACATAAAATTATTATTATATTACAAAGAATATGTTTCTAAATAACGCTTTTTTAAAATATTTAACATGGCATATGCGGAAGAAATTTAACAATAGTAAAAAGATTCCATTTTGACGTATCGTTGAAGTTACTAGAAATAGAAGTAGATATATCTAGCAACACTCTTTACATATGTGTACAACAAAAAATATGACATTTATATAAAATATTTATTTTAATTCATTATTTACAAATATCTACTTACAAAAAATTAGAAATCTTTTTCATTTACATGTTTAAATCATAGCACTGGCAGTTGTATATTCAAATCGTTTACAACTATTTATTACTATTTATTTACAAATATGAGGTATATATTTCATTAAATAATTGTTCTCGTTTAATGAATTCCTTCTAAAGGAGTAAAAGTTTTATATTGGTATAGTTGGTTACCACCATATCCATATAATAATCTTCCTACACCTTTTTCATCGTAATAAGGGTAGCGATATTTTGGTCTAAAAATTAATATTTAAATTAGAATATAATTAATGTATTTAGAAACTTGTTTACCTTTCAAAATATTGGAAATTTGGTGCCCTTGGAGTTAAAGTTGCGTTTACTGTTAAACAGCACACAAAAACAAGAAGCTGTAAAGAAAAAATAAAATTATGATGTTCATAATGTAATATTTATGTAATTTTTTAATATTTTAACAATAATTTTGAAGTTTAAATCACTTTTACTTAATTTTTTATTAATTTTGAATATATATTTTAAAAAAATAATATGATACATAGTTTAAATAATAATATAAAGCTGTACTTACTAAAAATATTGCTAAATTCCTCATATTATTGACTTTAAACTTCTAGAACAGTTCAACAAACTTGACACTTCTGTAACAATTTTTCAATGTGGAGCTCAACTCAAAAGTGAAAGTCAAGACGAACTTTTTACCTGAATTTCCCCACCAAAAGAAGATATCACGTGTAGTTAGTCAGGTAAACCTATAACAATGCTTGCTTCACTACGATAAAAATATGTCCAAATTATTACATAGGAATTACTCTCTTAATCTACTTTAAATATGGAAATTGTGGGTAATTTGATGTTGTAAATTAATAGGAAGAATAACTATTAATAATAATATATAACATGATATGAAAATATTTGTATAAATAATTATTTATCCTTTAAAACAGAAAATATTTTACGGAAAAAAACATTATATTTGCCGGTCAGACCAGCAAAATATTCCAAATGCCAAGGCCAAAATTAATTTCGATGGTTAACCTACAGATGGCACACATGTGCAGCATTAAAACAGCCAGACGAATGCTTATTTTTCTGAAAAAAAAATAAGTAATTTAATATATTTTATTTGCCAGATATCACATTCATAGATGTTAAAATTTAAATTTTCTTTTCAAAATTCCAAAACATTGTTTTGTAATGTAGAATAAAATATTGTATTATAAATTCTTTCTGGTACTTAAAAATATCTATCCCCGATTTTGTTCGTCGATTTTTTTAACTAGAAAAGTACCACTTTTCTGCCAAGCCGCGCAAGTAACTATTGTTCTACAATGTATTTTATTATTTAATTTTTTTAGTTCCTTTAATTTGCAAAGTCACTTTTTTGCGCATTTTTAAATGTCGTAACCAACTAGTTTCTCTTTCAAAGTTATAATTAAAAGGTCAATATCATTTTTTGTGGAACAATTACTTTATAAAATTAAAGCAACAATCAATGTGATAAATTTATATCAATTTTCCACAAAACAAGAATTTTACATTAGTAATCTATCAAAAACTATATAATTAAATAGAAAATAAAATATTCATATCAAAATACATAGTGATACAAGGCCACTGATGTAATATTGCACTTTCACTTAAAATTTTAGTGAAAATATTTGTGTTAGTCGCTGTGTTCTACCGATCAAGTCAACAACAACAATGTATAAAGCTCAAAATATATACTCGGTAAGTAATTATTTATTTAATTAATATTTTCTCATTAAATATAATTTTCAGGTAACAGTAGCGTTACTTCTACTGCTAAATGAGTCTTCCGCTACTGTGGATATTATTACTGGTTTAATTTCTAGAAATTTAGTAGGTGTTCCAATGTTACATGATGAGCAAAATTGGGCATTTGATCCCGATGCAGGAATTAAACGCTCTGCACAATATGAAAGAGAAAATGGAGTTCGAGGAGAAAAATTAATAGAAAGACTTGGATTAGGAGTAGACGGAAATCAAGAGAGGCGGTTATTTGAGCAAAGGAGACGCGATGAGGGACACTTGGGAGGATTAAATTTTTATAGACCATAATAAAGAGAAAAATAATAACATTTATTCATACTATTGTACATAAATTAAAATTTCTTAAGTTTTGATAAAGTGTTGTTTCTTTTCATGCCCAAAGTTCTGATCTTTTTCCAATATTCTTTCGACTCTGGATCTAGTTCTTCTAATGTAGGTGGAGGACCTGTTCTAAGACTCCATAACCATTCTGGATATTCACTATCGGGTTTTATTGCTACGTCTTGTCCAGTTTTATTAATATTACTACCACAAACAAAATTTACTAATTTATGAGGATCTGTTTCAACTGGAAGAATTTTCTTTTCCATCATCGGACCCATTTTTCCTAATTTCTTTTTCTTTGGAACGGTTGATATACCTAAAAAGTAACAATTTTAGTTTGTGAAATAGTTATTGGAAAATGAACGTACCTCCTTCTTTTTTGGCATAGTTGCATCTAGGAAATGCTAATTGAAATGGCAATAAAACTTGTCTTCTTAAAGTAAATAGTGATAGTGCACTAGTTGACATTTTAAATAAATAAATAATTATTATTTTTAAAGCGGTTGTAATTCACTGCATGTGATAGAAATGTGAGGTTATGTGTCAAGTAAAATTACATAACCACAACAAACAAATCATCTTAGAAATATCATCATGTTTTGAGTAAAATAAGATAATTATGTATTATTTTTTACACAATTCAACAATTAACGTAAATGCCAATCAGCAGTAGTGCTGCTTCTGCGGTAAGTAATAAATAATATTGTCATATTGAATTTTTAAGATATTTGTTCAGGATAAGAAAAAAGAATATCGAATCCGAGGCAAAACGGCTACAGCAAGTGTAGATGTGTACGACAAAGAAGAAACTCATAAGAATTTTCTCACCATAGGCCCTGCGCTTCCATCACCAGAAACTGTTAAAGAGCCACAAGAACAAAAACGCAAAGTCTTAAAACGGTCACTGAGTACTCTTAGTTCTTTAAGCTCATGTCCAAAATACGATGATGAGACCGCTTTCACTAGTATTCCAGTCACTTTACAGAACTGTTCGGATGGAACTATACACGTTTCCAGGACACAAAAAGCGAAAGAAAAAAATCCGGATAGAATTTGTTTAGACAGAAGAGGGCTATCATTAATTCCTATTGTAGATGGAGAGCCACAATTGCGGCTGCTGTCTCTCCAGCATAATTTATTATCTAAGCTAGATGGACTACAGGAACAAAGTTTTACTTTCTTGGTATTTTTAGATGTTTATGATAATCAATTAGAGAAGATATCTAATTTAGATTCACTGGAAAGTCTCAGGGTATTATTAATGGGAAAGAATAGGTAACTATTCCACAATGCTATTTATTTTCTATTTTAATATCAATCTCTTTGAATTTAGGATTAAGAAAATTGAGGGTCTACAACGTTCAATAAGACTGGAGGTGCTTGATTTACACGGGAACCAAATATCGCAAGTCACCGGTTTGTCCAAATTATCCGAATTAAAAGTGTTAAATTTAGCTGGTAATCAAATACGTAGTATTGGAATGTCCGATTTGCGAGGTTTAACATCGCTACAAGAATTGAATTTAAGAAGGAATAGGTTACGGAAATTATTAGGTTTTGGAGACACTTCGCAACTTCAAAAGCTATTTTTAAGTAACAATGAAATACAAACGTAAGTGAAAAACATATTGTGAAAAGTTTTATAAGACACGCCAACATTACGATCGAATTACTATGAAAACTTGATATGAAATCGAATTGAAATAGATATAAAATCTTTCATTTGCGCGAGAAAGTAGATGAATTACAATTATAAGTATTTACATTTTCAATTAAATCTCTCAATCTCGCTATTTAAACTTTCAAAATAAACATATATGTTTATGATTTTGCAAAGATAATTATTCAATCTTAAGTAAGCAATTATTTATATATGCCGATACATCTTTTCTCTTTTTAAATTTATCGCTATTCTTAACATTTTTTTATTTAATTTTCACTTCTCCATAACGTCTATTTAGAGTTTTACAATATTATTTGCACCAGTGTTAAATTGACGGTACAATTTCGATCGCAACGCTGACGTATTGTATATTCCATGATCACTGGGAAAATACACATTTTCCCCATAAATAAAAAGTTTGAAAATTGTTCATTTTTTACAGTAGCTATGTCGCATCTTCAAATTATTTTTATTCACTGACATTGTTATCAAACTATAAAATATTATTGAAATTTCCTCGGTTCTATATTTTTGTTAACATATTTTACATTTATTTCCATTTTTATTTACGCCTTATTATTCTTTATGTCCGTGTTTTCTAGTATGCATTTTGTGTTCTCCGACGAGCAGTGAAGTTGTAGAAAAAGTATATTGTGCAAAAAGTTCAGAAAATCACCTATTACTCCAATAGATGACTTTTTGCACATGTTGCACTTTTTACTAATTCTTAATTACCTATTTTAGTGTGGAAGATATGAGTAGCGTAGCCAAAGCAAGCAATTTAAAAGAAGTTGCCATAGATAATAACCCAGTATCTTTAGGAGGCGAATGCGTTTCATTTCTAGTTTCCTATTTACCAAACTTAAATCTTTTAAGCAACATGCAAATCACTGACCAAGTTAGAAAAGCTGCTATGGCTTGGAGGCGAAATAAAGAAAGCTCTAACGCAGCTTTTATGGATTTAACTAGCGATGTTTGTTTAAATGTTCATAGAGAAGAAATAATATCAAACGCAAGAACTAACTGGGAATTACTGCGTTCCCAAACTAAATGTATAGCAGCTGCTAAAACTTCCACAGCTATGTTAAAAGATTTAAAAATGGAAAGTGATTTTATTTTAACACCAATTAACAAACCTGAAATTAAAAATCCTATTGCCCAGCGAAAACAAAGCATAGATAAAAGAATCGCTAATTCGAAAATGTCTCTTTTACCCGATAAAAAATTAAACATACGCAGTTCTTCTCAAGACACAGAAAATTCTCAACACACATCATCTTCTAACAATTCCAACGAAGTGTTTCGGTTACCTCCAATATTAGTTCCTATAATAAACAAACTAGAAAACAACAGTACAAACGGATTAAAGAAATGGGGAAGTCTCACTAGCATAGGCCCAAACGTAGACAGTTCATCCTTCCCTAGTAGTTCTGACACCGAATCTGAGAAAGAACCCCAGGAGAAAATAAATCGCGTCGAACAACCAACTGCCACCACTTCAGGAAACACAGATACCTCTAGTACCATCTCTACAGCAACTTCCGGCATCACGGCACCTAGTTCTTCCACGTCCGGTAGCGAATTAAGCAACGCAGCCAGTTGTAAGAGTGTTGCTAGTGTTTGCAGTCGTAGTAGCTCAAAAAGAAGCGTCAAAAGTGCTACTAGTATAAGGAGCACACCAACGAATAATAAGCCACAAACTAGAGCAGTTACTGCTAAACCAAAACCAAAAGAAGTTTCACCGACTCCTCCGCCGGTACCACCTTCAAAAGATCGCGAGCAAGGTAGGAATTATCAAAATTTATTGGTAACCTTCTTTAAAAAATATATATTTAGGAGGAGATTATCTGATTGAAATTTGCGGCCGTTATTTAAACGTCTACGGTCAAGGTGCTCTCCGTTTCATAGATAAATCTTGGAATGTATCAAAAGCTAATGACGTAAATACCGTTAAGTTTAGTTACATCAACTTTAACAGCATTGTTAGTGTTTTCAATAAGTTAAAAGTTAGATTTCCAAATATCGATGCTTTAGTTTTTTGTGAAACAAATATTTTTTGTTCGGGCCAATTAAATGCTTTAGCAGAAGTGCAAGGTTTTTCTTCTTTAAAAATTGATGAAGAAGGCAATCCAATTTGTAGTAAAAGTTGGAGGTCTTATGCCGTTTACAGACTGTCCCATTGGGGCCTAAAATTCATAAATGGTGTTGAGGTAAATATGGCTGATGAGAGTGAATTTACGTCCTTTCTTTATGCAAAGTGAAATAAGAGTTGAGCTGTGTGGAAAATAAAAGTGTTGAATAGATTATAAAATATTAACAGCCACAATTAATCATAATTGCTGTTTATATTTGACTGGTTTTATAACAGTTACTCAGTTAGCTCATCTTTTATTTCGTGTATATTAAATTGAAAATCACTAAAATAAATAATTTGTGAAATTAACGTAAATAAAATTTAATTTACCATTACAATTCATAAAACTGTACAAAATATGAAAATAAATTTGGTTTTTCGAAGAAAAAAAGGAAATGATAATGATTTTCAGTTTGTTTTGCGTAGGACGATGACGTGAAATCACTTTTTATTTGAAACGATTATAAATATGAACTCTTTAATTTATGAAGGTAACTGAAGATGAAATAAAAGCAGCCAACGAAGAATACCAAAGTTTAAGTGATTTAGTATTATGGTCCTTACCAGATATTCTCCTGCAACCACTATTAGCACGGTTACACTTAGATATAAACGGTACTGGAAACCAAATAAATGCGAAAAAATGGTTGTGCACTGCCGATCCAGCACTTAAAAGTGTTGTTAGTAAGGAAGCTCTACAATGGCGAAGAGGATCGCTTTCACAAGTATTTTTTCATTTATTTAACTTATAGATGTGTTATAATTTTGGTAATTATTTTAGGAAGACATGGCATGGCGAGCAAAGGCAAGAAATCATATGGGAACCATGCTAGACACAGTGTGTGATACAGTTTATAAATTAAGATTACTAGACAAAGAATGGCCACAAATACTAAACGAAGTACTAAAAGAAATTCTTGTAGATTATTCACATTTAGATAGTTATATGAAGAGAAAATTAAATGAACTGAAGTAAAATAAGAACACGATTTATATAAGAAGCACACTGCCATTTAGTCTTTACACAAAGCAGTATTATTTTATAATTGTATTGTTTTTTGTTAATACAATATTTCATTACGAAAATGCATTTCTATTTTACTTTTCCTCTCTAGGTAAAAATGGTCGTGCAGAAATTCGTAAGTTTGAATTCATAACAGGACAAAATACTTTTTAAATACTTTATTTTGGCAAATTTGTTTCTATTGAAATACAATTAATAGTTGTCTTATAATTTATAATATTTATTTAAAGTTTAATATGATAACTTCTTTCAATTATTAAATGTGAGTATATTTGTATATTTAATTTTATATTTCATTTTTGTATTACTAATTTTTGTAACAAAACTGTTTGAAACCTCTTTTTCTTATTAAAAATTTGATAAATACAGCTGATTGTGTATGTCAAATACACGTGATTTTAAGCACATGCGCAATGAATTAGTGATAAAGAGTAGGTAGAATGTAGATAAACAAGATCTTAGGTCAAAAATCTTGTTTTTATATCCTTTTATCTCATGTCAATTTCAAAATGAGCTACGTTAGTGATCTCTCACAATCTCAAGAATATCTTAGTTTTAGAAGTAGTGTTTCCTTAAGAAAAATAGTAGTTGATTCCGATGGTTCTAAGGTAAATAAGTTTGCGGTTTTGGTAGAGTTTATAATTTGTTTTCCAGGGATGGAGAGTGTACGATTGCGGACCTAAGAAAGTCAAATGCCCTTTGATTTGTCTTCCGCCTGTTTCTGGAACATCGGATATATTTTTCCGACAAGCTCTTGCCTTATCAGCGAAAGGGATCCGCGTGATCGCGGCTGAATCACCGGTGTACTGGAGCGTAAGAGAATGGTGTGAAGGATTCAAAAGATTGTTAGATTATTTGGAAATAGATAAAGCTCATTTATTTGGCGCCTCATTAGGGGGATTCCTTGCTCAAAAGTTTGCAGAACATACGTACTTATGCTCAAGAGTAGCGTCTTTAATACTCTGCAATACTTTTACTGATACTGCTGTGTTCAGTTATCAAGATTCTGCTGCGATATTTTGGATTTTGCCTGCTTTAGTTTTAAAACGAATGGTTATGGGAAATTTTAGTTCGGAAAAAGTCGATCCCGAAATTGTAGAAGCCATAGATTTCATGGTAGAGAGAGTATGTATATTTTAATTTACAAATAACACGTAAGTTATTTAAACAGTGATGTATATTCCAGTTGGAAAGTCTTACTCAATCTGAATTAGCAAGTAGACTTACACTTAATTGTGTTCCGGGTTACGTGGAAGCTCACAAACTTGCAGAAATTCCAGTAACAATCATCGATGTTTTCGACGAATATGCCCTTTCGAATTCTGTTCGGGAAGAAGTTTATAAATGTTATCCACGGGCTAAACTCGCTCATCTGAAAACTGGAGGAAATTTTCCCTATCTTAGTAGAAGTGCAGAAGTTAATTTGCATTTACAAGTAAGTTTTCTTCCTTCTTTTTCAGAAAATGAATTAAAATTAAAAAAAATAACAAAAGAATATTCTGGATTCAAATTAGTTATATTAAATTCAATTTCACATTGAAATTACTAATTAGATTTTAATTTGCAAGTTTTATATCCAGTAAACAGGAAATTATTATTTTTTAAATATCTCATTTGTAGTGAGCCGTGGACTTGAAACAAAATTTAAATCAAATGCTTTCTTTGAACTGTCAAACATTTTTCTGGTAATTCAAACATTATGTGTTTGTTTGTAATTTTGTTTTAATTTCATGGCCAACTACAAGATCATTTTCAAATAAAAATACATAATTTTTTGAAGAGTATTGTCGTCATAAACCACAGGTTCATATGCTAAAAAACTGGTTCTGAATATATGCAACGTGCAAATGCTATATATTTAAATTATTCAAACTGCATATACATTTTTTGTTTGATAAGCGGTCTGGTTACTCATTTCTAATTATAAAATTTATTTTAAACTTGATTGCTACTTTTTGTTTCAGATTCATTTAAGGCAATTTGATGGTACGCATTTATCTTCTTCAGATAAACCCCTAATAGGATCGTAACGAACCAATTTTCTATCATTCCTAATTTTTTTCTTTTGTATATTTTTATATGTATATAATCTAGTCGCCAGGATATGTACGGCAATGTGTATATTTAAATACATTTTCTATAAAGAAGCACATTTTATTTCACGCATTAACATACAGAGTTCGGGCTATGATTTAATTGGCTGCAAAGACGGATTTAAGTCGTTTGTTTCTTTTGTTGATTTTTTGGCTGGTTCAATAGATGGTAGTATGTATTCATCGTCGCTTAAAAGTTCTGCTAAGTTATCTTCATCTGTTCTTGGTCTCCCAGAAGGTTGGCTGTCGTCAGATGGCACAACTTTTTGATAAATCGACATTGCCTAAACATAAGTTATGATATATTGGAATCTAATTAGATTTTAGTGAATACTAACCGATGCAACTAAACTAGTAATATCTCCGACGTTTGATGGAAGGATAAGAGTGTTATTAGTTTTTGCTAATTTATTAAATGCCTGGACGTACTGTTCTGCTATACTAAGAGAAGCGGCGTTCCCACCATAGTGTTCACCCAAGGCTGCAGCAACGAATCTTAAGCTGGTTGCTCTTGCTTCGGCCACTGCGAGCATAGCTGCTGCTTCACCATTTGCTTTGTTGATTTGCTCTTGCTGTTCAGCCTCTGAAATTGACATATACAAGGCCACATATTTATGGGAACATAGTACAACAAAAAATTAATCAGTCCATAAAAAACATAATTTATTTTTAATATATATTTAATTAAAAAATGTTAAAGAAATAAGTCAATATCAAAAATTTGGGAATGCATCGGACAGATAATATACTTTACAATCATAAACAAAACCGCAACTGTATATAAAAATATTCTTTTATCGGTTCCAAAAAAATAATGCTCTCTATCAAACAGAATTATCGAATATACGTATAACATTGTTGATTAATTCTACTTGTTTACGTTTTTACAAAATTATTGAACAACATAATATATGAATGCATATAAATGACAAATGAATATAAATTTTATTTCGAATTGTTACTGACGTCTTACAAACATTGACTGCTGTCAAATTTGAAATTGTTTAGCACAGAAAACAAAGAATTTTGTTCAGTAGTGCACGGTCTGTTGTTTCATTTTTGTTTTTATCTTTTCCTCAAAGACGGCGTCGTACAATAATAATTGCACACTACTGATATCAAATGGAATGTAATTTTTAATTACAAGATGACATGTCAAAATCATAAAGGAAATGCATTGTATCGGTAAAACTTGATGTTTTTTGTAATCAATGAAAGCAAGTTGCAAATAAAGAAAAATGTCAAGCATAGAGCTTCACTCAGAAAATTTGAAAAATATTTACTAAATTTTGCTAAAAGCTACTAAAACTTTAGTAAATTAATGTCCTGGTAAATTGAAGGATAGGTATGAAAACAAATACAAAGCATTATGAATTTTTCTCTGCTTATCCGCCCAAGGCTGTAAAGTAAAATTTTCCGCCATAGTAACCAAATTTTAAATAAATAATTACGATACAGTTGAGCGTAAACCGAAACGGGTTTTTCTCATCCCTCTAGTAGAATTTATTTGTACTACCACGAAATATATCGAATCGTGCCGAATATGCACGACCATAGAAAATTCCTAAACTGTGCTGATTTGTTTTGTGCTCTGTGTTTCTTATAAATGGAAAACTGTATTTGTTTTCTGTGCTAAATTATGTTCTATTTCATTTATAAATAAAAAAAAAATTGAACTTAAACCGTTATTTCTCGCATTTCGGATCTCTGAAAATAAATATCTTACCTGATGCAAGAATTCGACTTCGTCGCTTGCCCTCGGCGACATTAATATCAGCTTCCCGAATACCTTCTGATTCTAAAATAGCAGCTCGTTTTTTCCTTTCGGCTTCCACTTGCATTTGCATAGCTTCCTGAACTCTTGTAGGTAATTTAATATCACCTATTTTTAAAATTTGTTATTATAGTAGTACAAACAAATACGAAATAACTTACGAATTTCATACCGAAGACAACATATACCCCATGCCTCGCTAGCTTTATTAATAGATTCAACAATACTAACATTCAGGTTCTCTCGTTCGCGAAATACTTTATCTAACGGAATTTTACCTAACTCAGACCTCATTGTAGTTTGTGCAAGCTGAGTGATTGCAAATTCTGGATCTTCAACACCGTAACTCGCTAAATAGGCGTCTACTATTCTTAAATATAATACTCCATCGATATTTAGTGTTACATTATCAGACGTAATTGCACTTTGTTTGGGGACGTCTATTGCTATTTCTTTTAAACTTTGTACATATTTTACTTTATCTATAAGAGGTGCTAAAATGTTTAATCCCGGTTCTAACATCCTGTGGTATTTTCCCATTCTTTCTACTATCCAGGCCTGTAATTATACACTTCTATTTATTTAGTCAATATTTTTTAAAATAAAACATATCAGTTATACCGATATTATTTATTAAGGCTGAAAATAGTGGTAATCTTTAACCGAAAAGCATAAAATCAATATTAGTGAACCGGCTATTTTTTTTTTTAATTTAATACCCAAAATAAAATTATTGCCTCTGAAGTTACTTATTAGTGCAAAGAAAAAGGAGCCGGAAAGTGTTTAAAGGGAGCAAAATGCGTTTTTGTTCCCTTGAGTTATTTTTCTCACTAAGGAGCAAAAATTCGTTTTGTTCCCTCTGAACAGGCACTTTTCGGCTTGTTTTGCGTGCGTCACCAAAAATAATGTTCATTGACTTCTGAGAAACTCTAATACCTTGAGATTTACGTAAGCAAGATTTGACTCTAAATTTGTACTTATATTAGAATATATAATATTATATATTCCATGACGGAACTGATTAATTTATTTAAAATATTTGCTAAAAATATTGAAAGTACTGACCCCAATGAACAATTACTGTAATTATTACGTTTCTTAGATAATATTGCGCAATTATATTTCTATGTTATTATATCTCTACACTAATTAATGTTTATTTAGGTAGATTTGAGAAAAAAAATGTTTAAAAGGGCTGGCAAAAGCGGTAAAAGAAAAATTGAATGATGGTGCAAAACTGAAATACTAGTCTGCATCAACCCTCTGAACAAAATATCCTTTATATAAATTTATCTTACCTCTTGCTGAGGAACAAACATAACGACTGTATTTATTGGTGTTGAAGATCTGTTCCTTGTACAAATAATTTGCAAAATTGGTCTGTTTGCCACCAAAAAATTAGTTTGCTATGGGAATACAATATTAATTTTAATTTAATAAAATAATTATTTATACATACTTTTAGTGTGCCCATGCGGGCAGTTAACATTCTAGTGCGTGAGAACATATTGTCGTATCGATATTTTTACATAAAATTTTCTCACTTAACCTAAATCCGCATGTTTTAAAAGTGACAAGTAGTAGTTACGAGAAGCGGCGTGAATAAATGAATGTCGCTTCGGCAACAATCAATTTTGTGATCAACTTTGATATTATTTACAATTTTTATACGATTTTTCACAAGAAAAGATGCAATTTTTAAAATATTAAACAGGACACTATTACAGTAAAAGTAATTTACAACTAGCACGACACCGGCTTACGATTATCGGAAAAATACCTGTTGAGTACTTGCTCCTTTCGGTTTTGTCAACTTGACAACTACAGTTTACTACCAGTTTGATCAATAAATTTATTTTTGTATATTAAAAATGAGTTTTTGTGAAATATTGTGTTCTGTGAATAAATTAAAAGTTAAACAAACCATATTAGAAAAGAATGAACTTGAATTTATAAGGATACTTGAAAAATATGGATATTCTTTTCAACAGTTATTCGATAATATGAAAAAAACAAGGTCCTTATTCTCAATTAAGAATTAAGTAAATATATAAAGCAATACTTTCTTGTAGGGACCAAATATCACTTGAAATTCGAGATGATGTTAATGAAAATTTCCAATTCTTAAAATTCATCAAAAATCAACTTGTTGGTGATACTTTAATAAATTGCGGTACGAAAATATTCTGGTGAAATTTTTATATATTATATAAAGTATTGCGGACCTTAGAAATATAGATTAACTATTTATCTATTAGTTGGAACTAAAAAATATTTTAGAATTTCAAAATTCGTGATAAGTAAAGAGTATAAGTTTGAAATTTGAGTTAATCTACAATTTCTTATGGTCCACAAATAATTTTTACTATAATTAAATTTCACACTTCCTAATGAATAGATCTTGAAAAATTAAGGCAAAAAATGTTAAACATGGAAAATTGTACAAATGATTTAAAAAGTCGTGTTGAAAAAGAACTAGCTGATTTATATAAAGAAGAGTTATCATTATCTATTGATGTTACTAATATTGAAATGAAAGTAAGTGAACAAATTAAACAAGAAAGTATTTCAGAACATACAATTATAAATCCTAACAAAATTAAAGAGGAGCGACAATTATTAAAGGTGCTAATATTATTAATTGTTATTCATTTTAATAATATATCTCTAAAAGGAAGTGAAAGACTTCCTTATGTTTGTAGATAAAAAAGGGGGTCATGATGGTGGCTGGACTCATTCTGATCATATACTCTTTTTAAAATTATTCCAAAATTTTAAGAAAAAATCACAGCTCTTCCAAGCATTAATGAAACTATTTCCTCATAAATCGGCAAATGAAATTTCTGCTCATATTGACTGGTTTGAAACTTATACGGATTTAAAAGCGAAACAAAGACGTGCAATTCAAAAATGGAGAGAAGGAAAAAAGAAAGATAGTAAAGAGAGAACAAATCGAGAAACAGAAAATCCTCCAAGTGTTAAAAACACAAAAGTATACACAGAAAATGATCAATTGATAAAACAAAAAATTCAAAATTGGAAGTTAGAACAACAACAAAAAATGGAACAAGAAACTAAAACGAAACTGGCAGGAATGAAATTAGCGAAAGAAATTGAGGATATAAAACAACAAAAATATAAACAAACTAAAGAAGAAGTTGAAAAATGGAGAAAAAACAAAGAATCAAAATATAAAACAGAGAAAATAACTAAAGAAATTATGGAATTAAAAGATAAAGAACGAAAAATGTTAATGGCAAATAAGTTAATAAGAGAATTTCAAAATCAGGACAATATTATAATTACTAAACGCCTTAATCAACTAAAAATAAATGTAAATCCGCCAGATATGTTATCAACTTCAAGTCGTAAGAAAAAACCTAGAAATCCTGACAGAATATTAAAATCAACTAAAAATTGGGAAGCAAGAAAAGTTACTATGGAAGAAAATCTAAAGAAATTTGATGCTCAAATTGGACTCATGAAAATACCAAAGTTGTAAGTTCTTATTAAAACAGAGATTCGAACTTCGAAAAATAAAGGTTCAGGTTCCGTTCTCGGTTTGAATTTATTGTTAGGTTTTTCGTTCTGGTTTGCAAGTTAAGAATTAAAAACCTGTTCAATTCGTTTCGTGGTTCGAATTTTTATAGTAAAAATTCAGCTTTAAAATTCAATGGTTCGATTTTTGTTCCAGTGTGAAATTTTACAAAGTTCGATATCCGAATATTTTTAAACGGTTCGGGTCCAGGTTCTAGTCGATTGTTTTTAAAAAAATTAAAAAATATGTAATTAATGCGTAAGACTTCAATTTTAAACGGTTCCTGATCACAGTTTATGAAAATTGATTTCGGTTCGAGTCCTTTTATTTAAATAATTTATACAAAAATAACAGGATAATGTTTTAGGGGAAAACCGCATTGGAGACAAACTGTAGAAGTGAACTAAACGACTAGTTTTTAAAAATGTATTTACATATTTATACATTAATGTTTTATATGAATTTATATTTTTAGAAAAATGTTCTAATGTAATTTATACTTTTATATTACAAATTGTCATTTACAAATATATTACTTTTTACCAAATAAAGAAGAGTATAATTCATTTTTAGCTTCTTCGGTCCACAAATTCTGATCAATCGGTGCCATGTAGTTAACTAACTTTGAGTGAACTGCATACCTAATCTTTCTACCTTTTGTTGCCTTTGTATCAATTTTTCTTTTCATTTTACTCCTCAAATTTTGCAGCTGAATCCATTGTCGACTCATTTGTACCGGATCTGTTATTCCTGCCGATTTAAATTCAATTAATTCTCTTAATAATTGGTGGTAGAAGTCATCGTCGTCGAATATTTCTGTATCGTATTCGTCAGGGAGCTTGGATGAATGTTGTTTTTCTTCTTCCGGTTCTTCAATTGTTTCATCTTTTACCTTACCAATTATTTCGTAATCTGAACGTTTTAGTTGTGTTCTTTTTCGTAATTTAGGTTTATCTTCTAAAAGGAAATTAATATGTTGTAATAAATTAGTTTCTCCGCTATTTTTTGAGATTTTAAGTCTAGTTTTATCATTCCATTTCTGGATGACGGTGTTTCTATAATCTTTATATTTATCATGTCTTGTTTTAATTTCCTGTTCGAATTCTGATATTTTCTTGCGTTTTACAGGAATTTCTTCTTCTTCAGATTCTTCTTCTGATTTTAGTTCTTCGTCTGTGTCACTGGGAATTTCTTCATCTGATTCTTCTTTCTTTTCTTTTTTGTTTTTCGAATCTTTAAACAATGACTTTGTTTCTGAATATTGTTTCACTAATAATTCTTGTAGTGTTAAGAATTTATTTAAAACAGATTTTAAATTTTTCTTAGCTTTATTTGTTTCAGTTGTAAATTTATCATCTTCAATGTTTGGGTATACATCGTATTGGGGCATTTTATTGGAAGTAATTAGGCACTTTTGTAACTGAATACGCATTTCCAGTAAACTCTCCCAAATATTAAGTTGATTTCGAACACTATTACCCTTTTTAACTTGATTGGGTATATTGGTATCGGACATATGTTTGAAATTACTATCGTTTTCTTCGTAAGGTTCTCCATCACTGTATTCTACATTACTTTCATCCTCTTCATTGTCACTGCTTTCTTCACCTTCTTCATCATCATCCTCATCCTCGTCGTCATCAGATGGTATTTCCTGTGTTCCAGATTCTCCATCAAGTGCTTCGCCTTCATCTGTTGATAGACCTTCATCTTCTGTTTCCCAATCATCGTCTGAATCTTTTAACGATTTCCTACTTCCTTTTTTACCAACATATCTTTTGTCTACATCTTCTAACAGATCAACAGTTTGCTTTCGAATACTACTAGATTTAAAGTCATCATTATCACTATCTTGAGCCTCTTCGGCGACCTTAGCTGTAGTTTCTTCATATATATCATCTTCAGGATCAAAATTCGCTGGTGCAGTATTTAAAATTCCTCCAATTTTATCGGATAATGTATCTTTTTTCTTTATTCTTCCTATCATTTTAACTTGCGGTTCTTAATCAAAATCACAACATAACCTGAAAGACAACATACACGTGCGTCTTGTCTTGCTGTCATATGTTTGCGACTGCGTAGTAAACCAAAAATAATTTGCAAACGAAAATTCGACATACGTACAATAATTATTTAATTTGGTAATGCTATTACGCGATTCCGTATTGTACTACAGAAAGACTGTTGGAAAAAGGATAACTTTATTGAGTTAAATGATTCAAACAATCTTTGGGGACTTGAGTTTCTTTAAAAAGTGTCAGTTTTCATTATCCACCTGGGTTAATAATGCTGGGTTTCTTGACTAGTAGTGAAACAAAATGTATTGTAATTCATTTACATTAATTATTTGGAAAAAGGTGTAGCCTTAACGAATTATGCTTTGTTTTGTTTAAGAACGTAGTGTGGAGAAGATAGGAGCAGTTTATTGTTGTTTTCTAATTGGATAATATCCCAATATCCAATCAAAAAACAATATCAAACTGCTCATATCTTCTCCACACTTCGTTCTTAAATATATGAGTATAATAAACTAAAAATATAGGATGTTGCTTGCTTTTTTTTAGTATATTAAAATTATTAGCTTATTTATATTTTATATATTGTTAGAACATAATAAAAATTTTATATTTTTTTGAGGAATCAAGTATGGTAAAAATAGATAATTTATGTTACAATTAAAATATGTCACTGAAATAAATACAAAAGTATTTATTTTATTTTGAAACTTTTCAGATTGGTGAAAACATAGACTTAAATTTCAAAAGCTTGAATAAATAAATATATAATGCAATTAACAAAAATATGTTTTAAAGAATTTTATTAAAAAAAATACAAAGTAATAGCACAAATAGAGAACTTAAATTACGCATTGTATGTATCCATATCTTGCGATCGGAAGAAATAATCATAACCAACTTTAATTAAATATTGGAAATTTGTATTATCTTTCAATGTTCCCAAATCTGTAGCATTTAATAACGTGTCTATAGGTGGTAGAACTTCATCTGGTCGACATCCTACAACAAATAATGAAATTAAATAAAATATATAATAATCTACAACGTAAACTAATTAATTATACCTAAAGTTATTGCAAGATCTGCTAATTTAAAGAACATAGTATTTCGCAAAACCTCCACTGGCGATTCAATTCCAGTCAATGGTCTAGTCCAGATCTTGTCTCTGAGAATAGCAGAACACCAGATTTGTAAAATTAAACTGCTTCTTTCATCACTATCGTGAACATAATTTGTTAACTCCAAAGCTTTTTTGAAGTCATATTCGCTTGCTTCTTGATTTTCGGAACAGACACACAGTTGAGCTAAAGTAACTGGGTCTAATACTGGTTGATTTATTGTATCGTAACTGAAAAGTATAAATCGATACATTTAATAATCTTCAATATTTCATGATATAAACTTACCCAAACACTGACAAGACTTCATCAGGAATTTCTTCTTGGCATTGAATAAGATCTAATTCTTTGTTAATATTTTCTACGAATTTGGAGTCATTTTCTACTCCGTGCGCTACCATACTAGATAATTTAGCAAAACTTAACATACTCTTTTTTCTAGTTAATAAATCTCTTTCTTCAGATGCTAAAGTGGCTAACGTGAGTGCTGTTTTTTCGTAATCCCCTAAATATGATTAAATTAATTTTTTTTCTATTTTGAGTCTATAAAAAATTATAACAGCATCCAAATGAGTTTATTCATAGTTCATTCGAATGCTGTTATAGTTTATCACAATTTTTTTAAAAAGGTTGGTAATATATCAAAATTATTATAGCATCCAAACGAGTTTGTTTATAGCTCATTCGAGTACTATTACAGATTAGTACATTAATGAAACGTTTGGTAATATGATTAAGTTGGAAATCTTTGTTACTAATCGGAATTGTTTAGTGAGAGGGAAAATTGCTTCTTTGAATCAGTTTCACAATATGACTTGTGATTGCTACTTTAATATCTGCGAATTTAAACCATGTCTGCGATCACAGTTTAGTATACGTTTAAAATCGGAAATTTTCGTTTTTAATCGAAATTGTTTAGTGAGACTGAGAAGCCGAATTGCTACTTTCGTATCACATTTATTGTACGGTTAAGTTTGTGAATTTTTGTTACTAATTGGAATTGATACTTCGTAAAACTTCTCACGTATACAATAGCGAACAGTGACTGTGATCATAAATCACAGGTTTTAAAAAATGTTAGCTAGAATTCACGATCTGTGATTTTTCAATATCAGTGATTAAATCACAGTTCACGAAATATCGCTTATCACTAATAATATGTCAGAATACATCAAATATGAAACCTTGATAAATAAACGAATACAAATATTTATTAAAAATTGAATTTATCTGTAATTTTAAAGTATTTGTCTTAAAACGGAGATGACAATTATAAAAAATATTCATACATGAAATTCTATTTTTGAAAAAAAATGTGGGAAGATTCCTTGCCTCAAAAAAAAAGACAATTATGAAATTCGTTCTTTAATAAACTATTTTCAAACCTTGAAACGCATGTTGCAGCCATTTAAGTTGAGGATGCGCCCCTAAAAATTTAGTCAGCGTCGCACTTGATGTTGGTTTTGTTGTTGGTCTTGCAGCAGCTCGACATCTAGCTAATAACTTTCCTTGTTTCCCTTCACGCAAATACCAATTGAATACATGTTGAGCGAAATCATCTTCTTTAAATCGCTCTAAATATTCGTCCAGTCTTTGTTGATTGTTTGTGCTTTCACAAATAACAACAAGAGTTGTAAAATCGAGATATTTTTCAGCTAAAAGAGCTGCCCTTTCCCATTCTTTGTCATCCACTAAAATAATTTTATTTTTATAAATACATTCATATTACATTGAAGAAAAAATACCTAAAGGTTGAATTAATTTTGATCTTTCTTGCTGATAATGTTTCAGTAACATTTCAGCTTTTTGCGACTGTTGAGCACTTGTTCTTCTCACACTTTCAACATGACATTTTCTTGCGTCTAACATAACATCAACTAAACTGACATACTGATCATATAAACTAGCCCTTAAAGATCCTTCCGTACAAACTCTTGCACCATATCTCAACGTTAATAATTGCTACAGGAACATAAAATCAATTAAAATAATCTTATTAGTAGTGCAAACATACTTGTTTATGTAGCGAATCGTACAGTCCTTGAGGACCTGTGCTAATTGTCCAAGGAAGATATTCAACCGATAGTTGAGTAACTGAAATGGCAGGAGAGAAAAATGTTGCTTTTTGTTGACGAAACTGCATTACTGCAGATAAAACGGCCTAAAAAAACTTTTATGTAATGTACGAATATTAAAAGATAAGGAAATATTACCAATAAAATATTATTTGTTTCTGAAATTAAATTAATGACCGTAGAAGGATTTTTTTCTGAAGTAGAAGCCTGAACACATTTTTCAACTAACGCCCAAATTCCGCGATGTATTTTAGTTACTTCGCGATAGAAAACGTCTTGTTTAGTTAATCCCGGTTTTGGTTCATCGTATAATTCAATAACTGCATAATCAATTGCATCCTAAAATTTATTATTATAAAAAAAAACTAATGGAATTTTAAAACATTTTACCTGTAATAAAGCACTATTGGTTGTAGATAAAGTTTTTAATTGTATAGCAGCTATTAAAAATTCGGAATGATCTGCTAAAATATGTAGTGTAGCAAGAATTGAATTGTCTACGGATAGGGCAGACAATCTGGACCATAAACCTGTAAAAAAAATTCATATCATTTTCTTCCAATTATAATGCTTTTTCAAAATTATAAGGAACCAGTTAATTTATCAGTTAAACACTTAGAAAAAATATCTCAAGAAAGGGAACAGACATTTGAATTCTGTTTTTTTCTCGGCGAAAATATGAATTTCCGTTTTTTTTTTTCGATTTTATTACAATTTCTGAATCGTTCATTGGAACGATGTACATATATAGGGAGAAAACGTTTCTTTGTGTAACTTTTCTCGTATAATTGACTGGTAATGTTCAGAAAGATGATTGTATCTCTGTCATTTTTTGGAACATCCTACAAAAAGTGCAACTTTGAGGATAAATATCTCGAAAATGAAGAGATAATTATAATATGTCAATAGGTGTGAAATAATTTCTAATTATTACTTTTTTTGTCGGAACGTAAGTAGTGTACTTTTAAAGATAAACTTTAAAATTTGTTTCAAAATTTTATTAATTTCTCTTGTGTCATTACGTTATTTTACAAAATTAAAATTACGTTTATAATTTATTTGGATATTGACATTAAAAAATATGAAAAAAGCTATTTTAAATTTGTATTATTTTGTTACATGATTGCTTGTGATTAATTAATTAATTTTATAATTATTGTATGTAATACCTGGTATTTATATATTGTAGCCGGGTACTATTTAGTTAGTTATCGTTAGGTTGTGAGAGTGTTAAATAGTTGAAGTGTGAATTGTAAGTATTTATTTATTTCTACCTAACTTTTTATATATTTAATAATAATTGTCGTAGTTCATCGCATGCACTATCATTTAAATAAAATATTTTTTATAATACATACCGCTTTGCTGTAAAAACTGGAGATATAAATTCTCCGCTCGCTGTTTATCTTCCAACTGATGTTGAATCTGCATTGATGTAGAACTTCCAAGCCCTCCATTTTCATTCAACCACCTTGGATCTCCCATAGGAATATCATCCAATAATTCAGAACTAATTGATACAACAATTTTATCCAAAATGTTATCAATTTCATTTCTAGTTTCTCCTTCTTCCGGGAATAATTCTTGAAGGATTTCTTGGCAGTTTTCTGGTTGGTTTTTAACGTGATATAAAAACGCCGCTTTGACTTGACTTATTGTATCTTTTTGAGCTGAAATCATGTCTTCTGGATCGAGATTATAAAGCGAAAGGTTTGTTTGCATTCCAATAGATTCGTTAAATTGAAGAGATTTGTCTGGAATGCTTGTATCCAGAATTGTTCGGCTTAAATCCTGAATAGATTCTACTGGATATACTGCCAACAGGCCGTGGTTTCTGGAAAAAAATACCGGAGTGTTTCCGCATAACGATCCACCAAGTAATTTGTCTCCAATTGCAGCAAAATCTAGAACATCTGGATCATTTCCTTGTTGGATAATTGTTATATCTCTTTGACGATGAATAAAAACATTTCCATCGCATAATAACAATCTGTAAGACAAGAAATCTGCTGTGTCTTCTTCTTGGTATAAACCAAACAATTTTAACAGCAGAAATTCTTCGATTTGTACTGCACTTTGTAAATTATTTGCATCTAATCGAATCAACGCGTATTGTACTTGAGGAGAAACGTGAAGATTTACAGCAGCTGATATTAACATAATACTTGAATTGAACACCTTAAAATAAAATTTTAGAAATGTTTCACATATAAGTTTTCAAACATACTTGAATATCTAAAAGCCATAAGTCAATGTCGGAAGGATCTGAGCCACAGGATTCCCAAGCTGTACACTGATATGCATCTCTGATAACTCGTCCAAGTTCGGAGACATAAACAAGTTGTTCTGGCTCAGCAGAACTCATCAGCCATTTTTGTAAGGATTGTCCGGCTAAGACGTAAACATGCCATTGTTCTTCCGTTTGTTTTACACTTAAAACTCGAACTAGTCTCTGAAATATTTGCATTTATAAAGGCAAAATACTTTTAAGGTAATAAATTCTCATCATAATTTATGTTAAATGAATTCAGTTTCTCGCTATATAAGAATCGTACTAAAATTGCACTTGGAGATTTGATGAATAAAGAAGTTCCAATGTTTTTACAGCCAAGTCTATGGCGGCTTTTAGAAGAATACTTATTGGATATTAATTTTCATTATGTATAAGTAATATTAAGGTGAATATAATAATCTTTAGTTTTCTGATTTTTATTACCCTAATATCAAAATGATATTGGTTGTTGCTTCAGCGGTGTAGGTGACGTAACAGATTGATTTTGTAGGATGCAATTTATTGAAACTTTAAGAATTATTTTTTTTTGAGTGTTAAAAGCTTCTCGGCGAAAATAAAAATATAGGTCTAATATTTCTATATACAAATTAAAATTTTAAAAAATGAAAAAACGAGTGCCCTATTATTATCAACAAAAAATAGAGGTTAATTAATTTTCATGAATGAAACAATGAAAGTCAGTTTAATTTTTTTTTTACATACCTTTGTAACAGATAAGACCATGTTTTGATTTATCTTCTAAACAAATATAATTTATTAAATAGGTTTTTTTTGTCACAAATAAATTAAATGTATAATGATGGGGCATAAAGTGTTGTAAATATCAGTATTTTTTTGGGAAGTCTAGTAATTCTCAAATTAATATGATCACATTTCATTAACTTTGGTTTGGTTTGTAAAAGACGGAGGTTTTTTTTATAAAAAAAACTATAAAGTAGTGACTTCTGTAATATTCAAAACAATGGAATATCCAACTACATTTTTAAAGATTTCACAACAAGAAATAGTTGATGACTTATTTTATTATTTTAAAAATGCATTGAAATTGGCAAAATAAAAATTATTAATGATTACTCTTCTAAATAAAATATAATAATCTGAATACGTATTTATTTTTATAAAATAAAAAGAAACTTACAGTTTCGCCGCTTTGTTCAGTAGCCATTGGTCCAAATATAAGCGAAGACATTCGTTTTCCAATTCCTCCTAGCCAGCCAGAAGGAGTTCTAAGAGTATGACAATACAAGCTATGCCGTCCTCCTGATATTAATCTTGGTTGAACCAAAACCACAGTACAAGTTGTGGTTGCCAGAATACAACCATCAACTTTCCCACCTAAAAACCTCACATCAAACCATTCTATTTTACTCTCATTAGAATTTTACCTAAACCGCATAAACTGTCGCATTCCTGTCCCTGCAGGTCGACAGTTTGTTCCACAGATTGCCCTTCATGAGTGACATTCGGCCAGTACCTAATTACTCCTTCAGGGGATACGGCTATACAAGCCGGAGTGTGATTTCCAGGAGTGAGAAAAACGCAGACTAGTTCTGCCCTGTGCGCTAAGTCACTTTGAGGAAGGGTAAGTTCGAAGCATTGACCTCCCTGGGCACGTCTTTGAGGAGTGCCCATTGTTGAAGTGTTTAAATTTTGGCGAAACTGCCAAACGAGAAGACGGCGGCCACATACTAACCAAGCAAAACCGCATTCCGATACGCGAACAGACACAACAGTATTTCCTAAAAACAATATTTTAATATAAAAAAATCTACTTCCATTTAATAAGAGATTTTTTCTTTTACTAATTTCAGTAAGATTATTAATTTAATTATTTCACTAATAAAATAATAAGATCATTATTGTACTCGAAATAAAAATGGAAACATTAAGCTACAAAAATAGAAAATTTAGTTCTTATTCTCTTAAAATATTAATAACACAGTTATTACTTTTATAAGATTTACAGTGACTCATATTTCAAAACAACAACTTTATTTATATCGTTTATCTCTTTAACAAATTTGTTTCAGTAATTAATAACGCACAAAATTAAAGAGTCCTTGGAATTATCTTTTTTGCTTATTTAATATTCATAATTTCAAATAATTTTTTTTATTTATTCGAAAGTAGAAAAAATATTGTATGAAACACGTAAGTAAACTGAGGTATAATGTAACTTTTGCTTTTACAAAACTTGCCGGCGTCTCGTTTTGTAATTTTTGCTTGCATTACATAACTATCTTTGTTTTTTTTTGTTATTGTATAAATAGCCATTAAAATAAAAAATCTTACTATCTGCAAATGTTAAAGCTTCAGTTATTATCACTGGGAGTGTGTTTCCAAATCTTTCTGCATTATGAAATGGAGTTTTAAGAACTATTTGAGTTGTTTGTACTGACTTTCCTGATACGCTAAAACGCCTGCAATAATGTGTTAATATAAATCTTTATATTTTCTTTACTTTTACGTACGAAGACTTTTTTAAAGATGATGGCATTAAGGAACTTCTTGGTTTTTGACGAACTCTTGGTGAAAAAGGACTTCGTGAACCAAGTCCTAATGAATTATTTAATGTGTTATCCATGTTAACTATATTCTGAAAGTATTAATGTTATTTAATTCAACTTAAAAGTCCTGAAAAATTAAAATTCGCGCTTCAAAATATAACCTAAATTACATTCACGCTGTTAGTTTCACGTAAAATACAATTAAAAACAACTTACAATATATAAAATACGATGTAAATTAGGTGTTTATATGTGTTACACAAAAATGTGTATAAATTTCATAAAATAGTTTAACAAAACATAAGAAAAACACCAAAATCTTTCTAGTTTTCAAGCCGGGATTCAGTTCGAACTTTACAGCAATGTTGCCAACCGCGTGAGAGTTTCCAACAAAACGCATATTATTGAACTACATATATTTATATAGTTCATTAATATATAAATAAAATTCGTTTATTTATGAAGCGTTGAAAATATTACAGTAAAAATAATAAAATAAAGTATTTTGTAGCATTGTAGCAAATACGAGTAATTCTATAAATTATGAAAACGTTAATCTCTACGTTGGCAACACTACTTGCATTTTTTTCATAAATTTGAAAAACTGACCAACGGTTTATCACAAGATAGTAGATAATTGTATATAAATTAGCGTAAATAGTAATATTTCTTCATTTAAAATATACAAGTATCAAAACTTGATTCTATTTTGTAAACAATTCTCATTCAAACGATGATTAATTTAGGCCAAACATGTAAAAATGTCCGGAGATTCATTTTAAAACTGATAAGAATAATTAATATGCGTGCGCATATGTCCAATAAATGGATCAATCAACGACAAATGATTTTTATTTGGCTTTTGTTGTCATCACGTATGAGGTACTATTAAAGAAAGATTGGATTTCCAATTAACTTGTTTCGACTTTAGACCTCTTTTATCTATTTTCAGACAGATCTTTGCTGTAGAAAGCCGCGTCATATGAAAAGACAACGTGCGAGGTCTTGTTTGACCCTTGACCTGTGATGGAAGAGCAACAGGTGATGATGGTAGTGGGCCATGCCGTCGAAGCGTCCGTCATAGTTCAACATGCCTCCAATCACATTCATTCTATGTCTGGTGAGTTTAAAAATATTTCTGTTATTTATTTTATTGTTCTTCAAATGTTTATATTGTGTTTAACGAAACAAGTTGTGACAGTCATTTGTTTTGCTCTGTATATTTCCCGCCAAAAAGTTACGGATAAATAATTACCTTCCTTCATTATTTTAATAAACTATCTAATTCCAAATCTCTCACCTGTATTCTGTTAAGCAAATACACCTTATCATATTTGATAAAATTTGATATTTGAGCAGCAAAACGTATCTTTGCGTTATCTTAATTAAAAAATATTTTTTAATGATTAAATTTGAGTGTAATTTAATAAGAATAATTATATTTAAATGCAGAATAAATAAATTTACGAATTGTAAAAAAAAACTTTAAGTAAAGAGGAAAATTGTGTATTCAATAGCAATAAAATTGTAAATACCGTTTTGTTTTCACATAGAAGTCGATAATGGAACTCAACAACTATTATTATTTTTAAATTAGATATCTCTGGGGTTATGACATGGTTCTTATCTTTATCTTTAAAAGTAATGGAAATTTCTACTTATTTAAAACTTTTTAATTCGCTTGGATACCAGCCTGTTATACATGTTTGATTTGTAGGTTGCTTTACGAACTTATTAAATTTCCTTATTGGCTTATTTTATGTATTTTACTGTAACTTTAATAAATGCATTTAATAATACACTTTGTTAAAAAAATATTGAGATTTGTAACTATTAATTTCCTCATTATAAACAGTTACTTGGAAATAAGAAACTTAATGTTTCTTTGTAAACTTTATGTAAAAATAATATCGCAACTTAATTGAAAGGTTATCATATTATAACCTTTAAGATACCCGGATATTAATTTAACGAATGATGACACGCATTATATACAATTTCTTTATCTTTAAATTTCTTAAACTGTAAAATATTTAAATCTGTGTAGCAACTATATTTCTTTCATTTTACCTGTATTGTTTAATAAAAAAAAATCATTCGAAAATGCAACGAAAACACACCATGTTTTAAAGTTTCTAAGCAACAATCAACATCTTTAAATTCATCATCACAACAAATTGCAAAATAACGAATCCCCATAGCAATGTAAACAAAGGCTAATCAATCTCTATGTCAACGGTATTATGTCAAGTCAAAGTTATCAAATAAATCAAATTGAAGCAATGTATTATTTTTGCTAAAAGCACTCAATTTAGATTAGCTTACTCAGAGTCGAACTAAGCGGAGTGTGAAATCTTGGGTTCCAAAAGATTTCGACTTGAAATTGCTGTATCAGTATTTCATTATTGGACACTCCTGCGCTGTAACCATGGTATTGAAATGAAATTGACTGACGATAATTTTATTTAAGTAATAGCACTATGTGATATAGATTGAATATCTTAAATTTTTAGCGAAAATGTACATAAATCATAAATCACAATTATAAGAATATATATTTTCAATGACACCATTTGACTGATGTCTCATATCATTATTTGTTACACATTTGTAACCCATCATTTATCTTAACTGTTTATACACCAGGAAGACCAACTTTTAAAAGTTACTAACCTGTAAACTTTTACAAATTAGTTGTTAATTTTACAAGTTAGTAGTTATATTGTTTACATTATTGAATGTTGTTTTGTTACGGACATATAAATTTTTGACACAATATTAGTAACTGACAAGGTTTAGTAATAATTTTATTTACAAGTACTATTGTACAATATACGTAAGGTAACAGTGTTACTGTTTCAAGGAAATGACGTCTCGCCTAAACGGTTCGCCAGTCATTTCCTCTTATCTGTTTTACCTTGCTAATAGTATAGTAGTTATTTATGTATTATATGGTACATAAACCGTTTTGTATTATTTTGTTACTTGAAATGAAAAAATCTATAGATACAGATTTCCATGCTGTGGTTTCTTTATAAGTAAGTTGGCGTTATTAGATTGTTTGTTTTTAAACAAATTTAATATAATCGAAGTATCACTGTCACTATCAAATATATATGGAACATCACATACTGATTATTCTGACGAAATATTAATTGACTTTAAGGCTGCACAAACCAAGTAATTGTTACTTAATTAAATTTATTTTATTATTTGACATTTATTCAGTAACTACAATTTTAATTTGTTTGAGTAACTGTTGCTTAGCAACTTTATACGCCCTCGGGTGAAAAAAGCCAAATTATGCCCCCATTTGAGGGTGTATAAACAAGTTTATGATTCCAAAATTAAATAAAATACCATAACTATCGATCTCTCGTGTTGTTATTTAAACTTTCAAACATTCATGTTTATAATTAACACAAAACAAATAATTGTATGTTTTAAACTAAAATTTTGAAAATTTCGCTTGTCCTTGACATATTTACACGAGGAAAAATTACACAAGGATGAAATTACACATTAATAAAAATTCAAGAAGAAAAATGCACAACTTCAAAATTTCACACTAAATTTTAGTTTTTAACTTATTGTAAATGTTTTATGTCCTATAGGATCTCATAGCTTAAAGTTACTCAAAAAGCACTGTTAACCAAAAAATTAGGTTAGGTTTTTTTGTTTTTTTATTCGAAAAAAGTAGTTTACCCGAAAATTAAGTTTGAGCCTGAACTGAACCCTCTGATTTACTTCTGCGAGTGGATCAGTACATACAGTAGAAGGGGTAAAATGATCCAGTCAAATGGAATGAAAAATAAGTGATCCGGATTCAAAAGTGTAAGTTGGATCAGTTCAAAAAGGAAAATGGAATACGCCTAAAGTTGTTGGCAATTGAATTCGATCACAGCGCTGGCGTGTCCTACATCTTTCCTAGTACAGCTAGTAAGTTTACAACCCGCATTACAAAAGCGCAAGTAAAGTTATCTGCTAAGAATATTGAGTAATATAATTAATTAATTTTAACTTATAATTAAACAAATTAGTTTATCTTTTGTAAAAATGCTTCATTATAATACAAATCTTTAACAATAATATAACATATAGGTCAGTTTCAAAATATAAACAAAATAACAGGAAAAATGAAATCATAACAAATTTATACATACGATCAAAAGTTAAACTTCATTGATATAGACAGATAAACACACCTTCAGAATAGTCCAGACAGATTTATCTTTTTGACATAAATACATTTCTAATTATTATTGGTTTATGAAAACAGTTATTTACTTTGTTTGTCTAAAAATTTTCTGTCTATAACTATAACCAATTCGTAAGTAAGCAAACATTTGAATAAGTATTTGAATAATCCTATTGTCACAACTATCTCTTGAAGTTGACTCATTGGTATATTTCAAGTAAAATCTGTTTTCGACAGATATACTAATATGTTTGTAGTTATCACAATAACAATTATTCATTGTATTGATATTTTATGACCACTTGAAGATCAAGTAAGAATACAGATTTTATATATTGATTGTTGATCACATTCATACCTCATGATCATGTTGGAAAGATATTTTTGTTTATTTTTGTCTTTTGATAAAATTTTGCAATTTATTACTGAAAAGTACGTCGGAATAACAAAAGAGTAGTAAAAATTTAAATAATTAATGATAAGATGTAAATAGCTTAAGTAACAAATTCTTGTATGTTTTGAGAAAATTATGTCGAAATAATAATAATTTATTTCTCTTGACAACACACAGATAAATTTATTTTGATTTGTTAATGTGAATGTTCGAAAATCCTTGACAAAATAACAAAAAAATTCTGTGAGAAAATGAAACATTTGTCGATAAGATTTGTCATATATTTGAGAAGATAATATTTGGGAAATTAGCAAGTAGTAACTACAATAATCACTCAATTGTTTTGTTTTATTTACAAAACAAATTCTTCTGTTTTCTAGATTAAAATTCAAGCAATTGTTGTAGATTTCCATTATTTTACTTAGTAACAATATTCAATAACCCTATAATTTTATATAACAATTATCAAACGTAGACATAGATAAAGTTTGATAAGAATCGAAAAATTGATTGATTAGTGATATAAGCACACAATTATAATTCCTTGGTATAAAAATATCATTTTTATCTGCAGTAGATATTGCTAATTACAATGTTGTTCTTCAAAAATATGAAATCATTGATAAATATTTCACTTTTTAATAAATAAAACACATTTTTTTCACTGTTAAAAATGTTAACATTTTTGTTCTAATAACAATGTATAAAGTAGGCAATTTTTTCAGAATTTAGATTACCTTGAAACCGTGCGCGAAGTACCTGAGAAAACTTTTTTTTCTCACGATATGCATAGAAAGCTCCACTTTCTTTTCGCGAAATAGTGAGGAAAATTACTTTTCAATACAGTAACAATTGCACTGCTAAACGTCGAAGTTTACATAACCTAATTTTCTAGCTTATCATGTTGCTGCTCCTTTTCGTCCGAATAAATCGATTTTTGAAACATATGAATAAAATATTGTGAACACCAAAAAAGAGCTCTTTTTCCACTCTTAATCGAATGCCCCCACTCTCTACGCTCGTGAGTCAAACTTAAGCTCGAGTGGTAAAAATATATGTTTTCCTCTCTAATTTGACAAATAACTATTTGACGGTTTTGGAAAACGTTTTTTCACGGATATGGAAAATATTTCTTCACTCAATTTGTATAGATATATAAAAATATTATAATTAATGATATATATTAGTTGTAGAAAAAATAATTGTTCGTATTTCATGCGCGAATTGACTTTTTTGACTCAAGCACTAAAACACAAACGCGCACTTAATATAAAATAGTTATGTTCATATCAAGATCAAGTGTGAGAACGTCATTTTTCCGCACGAGTATTTTGTGGCATGAGCTTGTGAGCGCTGCTATAGAACGAATCTGGGAAAAAAGTTTTATACGAAAATCATAAAAATCAATATTTTTTTTTATTTTTGTACAAATATTTTTAATTATTATATACATACACTGTTTTGTGATTATGGGTTTCAATACTGCCAAATGCTGTCAACCTGTCAACATGACAGCATTTGTTGCCAACATTGTATGCCAAATGCATATTTTTTCTAAATTAAATTTCATTCAATAACCCACTTTTTTCTTTAATTATTGTTATGTAAAAGGATATTGGCCAATTATAATTTTGTATTACGAATATAGTATTTTAATAAATTCTTTAGAAATAGAAGTGTTTTTTCCAAAATTTCCCGCACGCTAATCTGAGAGAGACGTGGGAAATTGAGATTTCCGACGTAGCTTAGGTGATGAAAATCTACAGATTTTATTGTAAGAGTACAAAAATAACTATTTTTAGTTTTAAATTCTGTAGTATTTATTTAAATTAACGTTTCGACAGCATAAACTACTGCTTTCTTCCATGCTTTACTTAATTTCAAACTATTATTTATTATTAGTTCTGAAAAATATATTATTAAATTAAATTTTTAGTTGTATGTTTATATGTAACTGATTTTTAAAATACATACATATGTTTATCATATCTTTCTGATATATATTTATATGCTTTCTTAACAAGATTGTATCCTCAGTTTTTATATAAAGTGACTAATCAAACTATTGAAAAAATTATCTCAAAAAAAATATTGGAATTTAAAATAAAAATAAACTATAAGATGTGCATATAATATTCTGTTAACCTATGACCTGTATGCATTTGGTCATGCAAATAAAAATATTATAAATTTTAATTATACGATTCGTCAGTGATGTCAAACTTTCTAAAGTTAAATTTAAATTATCATTTGTTTTTAACGTTACCCTTTGTATATCGCATATGCTAATGTAATCTAAATATAATATAAAGATGTTAAAAATGTCATCGTACCAGTAGCAACAATATTGCTGAACGTTTTTTTTTTACGTTGAAACATTTGCAAAAATAGGACGCGCAAGCGCTGCGATCGAATTTGAATGAATTCGTACCAGAAATAAAAACACTAGTAGAGAAAATAGCGGGAAACTTCAAAAAGACGTCAACGAAGAGTTTTAAAGAGTTAGGTTAAAAATACTGGTATTTTTAAAAAGTGATTTCCAGAACCAATAATCCCTTATCAAAGTTGTGTAGAGTTAAAACAAACCAAACAACAGTATTAGACCAAAAATTGTCTTGATAAATGCGAAATATTCCAAAAATACTTATTTTTGGACCCAAAATTTTGATTTTGGGAAATAGTGTAAATTGATAGATCTCGATGCGCTGATTTCAAATTTTCAAACGGAATTTAGTTATCTCTTTTCATTTCTGAGTTATTTGCTGTCAAAGTTGCACCTCAAAAAAGTGTGTTTTTTGCCTATATCTCTAAAATGGGTAGAGAAACAATCTCAACTATAATACCAGTCGATTCTACGAGAAAAGTTACATAAAGAAATGTTTTCTCCTCATATACGTTCTTTGGAACGATTAGGTGAAAAATGAGAAAATCATAAAAACCTAAATTTCAAAATTTCTCCAAGGAACTTTTTTTCTCCAAAACTTTTCATGTTCTAGACTTGAGTAAATATCAATGCGCTGATTTCAAATTTTCAAACCGAATTTAATTATCTCTTACCGTTCTCGAGATATTCGTGTTCAAAGTTGAGTTTTAGCAATACCTAAAAAAACAGGTTTTTTAGGTATACCCCTTTAAGTGTTAGGTTTACGACTTCGGCGACCTCACCAATCGATTCTACGGGCAAAATTACATAAGTATACCAATTTTCAGATTTTTATTCCAACGGTTACAATTTTTAGAGCAAAAAAACGAGAATCGGCAAAATCGAAAAAATTGCCTGATGAACCCCTTACGATTTTTTTCGGTTTTTGGTCATTTTCAGTTTTTTCCTTGTAAAAATTCTATCTATTGGGATAAAAATCTGAAAAATGGTACACCTATGTAATTTTGCCCGTAGAATCGAATGGTGAGGTCGCCGAAGCTATAAACCTAACCATTTAAGCAGTATACCTAAAAAACCTAATTTTTTAGGTACAAGTTTGAACTGAAATATCTCGAGAACGGGAAGAGATAATTGAATTCTGTTTGAAAATTTGAAATCAGCGCATCAACATGTACTTAAGTCTAAAAAATAAAAAAAATTGAAGACAAAAAGTTTCGAGATGAAAAATTGAAATTTAGGTTTTTTCGTTTTTCTTATTTTTCACCTAATCGTTCCAAAGAACGTATCGGTGGACAATACATTTCTTTATATAACTTTTCCCGCAGAATCGATTGGTAATATAGTTAAGATCGTATTTCTACTAATTTTTGACATATACTAAAAAAACACACTTTTTTGAAGGACAATTTTGAGAGCAAATATCTCCGAAACGAAAAGAGATAATTAAATTCTGTTTGTAAATTTGGTATCAGCGTAGCTAATTCTTTAGAAAATATTACAAATAAAATTTTGTAAAATTTGAAAATTTTCGAGCTAAAAATTCGATATTTTCAATTTTTTTTGGGTTTACGCAAAAATACAGCACCAGCGGCTTTGGCTTTTTAATTTTATGCCCTATACTTCTATACTACTAGAAAATATTTAAATGAACTTTCTTTGTTTTCATTTCTAAACAGTATTAAAATAGATAAAAATTGAATTGAATTGAAATATGCGGTTTCACATTGTACACCTCTTAGATAATAATAATTTTTTGAAAAAGGCGTGTCATTTTGTATAATTTATTGCTATTTATCAAAAAGAACTGCCAAAGTAAAAATTAAGAATGATAAAAGATATGATTATATATTTTGAAATTATAATCTACCCTGATTAAAAATTTCTAAAAACTGGAAGTGCTACTTATAAATTTTATCTCCAACGTTATCTTAATTCCAGTAACAACCCGTCCAAAGTTGATTACTTCTTGCCATATTTAATTGCTTACTTCCTGTCGATTACTGCTTTACTTTCATTCTATAGAGGGCAGAGGGTAACCAACTGTTATCAACTTGTAAAATCATGTTTGTGATATCACAATAATAAATCCGCAATTCATTGTTCAAAGTTTCTGTTGTTGTTTTGTCTCTTTTGTTTTTATTAAACAGGTGCTTCACATATATTCCAAGAAATTGATAAAATAAGTAATAACACTGATGAAACTTTGTATTTCATTACATCGGAAAAAATAAGAATAATATGAATGGGGAATTTTTTCGATTATAAGAGTAAAATAAACATATTCGGAAATTTTAAGTTTCTTATTTATTTATAAAACAATTATATCTGATAAAGTGATTATATTATTTTAATGATAAAAAGGCGCTAGACGTTATTCAATGACTTGCTAAAAGATAAATAAAAATTATAAAATGAGTCACAAAACTGTTATCTTATTTATTATATGTTTGAGGTATTATAAAAATAATTCAAGTATCTGTTACCTTTCTCGAGATATTTACATTCAAAGTTAGACCCAAATAGAGGTTTTTCAAGTATGATCCTCTAATGAGCCGATACACGACCTCGGCGACTTCACAAACCAATTATACGGGTAAAGTTACATAAGTAGTCCAATTTTCAGATTTTTATTTTGACATACAATTTTTGTAAAGGAAAAACTGATAATGGTCAAAATCGAGAAAAATTTCAAGATTTTTTTCAGTTTTTCAATTTTTTCGCTCCAAAAATCGTATCCGTCAAAATAAAAATCTGAAAATACACTCATGTAAATTTGAACGTAAATATCTCGAGAACTCGCGGTAACAGATAGTTGAATTCTGTTTGAAATTTAGAAATCGGCCCATATATTTTTACTTGAGACTAGAAAATGAAAAATATTGGAGACAGGAGAAGGTATATTTAGAGAAAACATTTATTTATGTAACTTTGCCCGTGGAATCGAGAGGTATAATCGTTGGGATGGTATCTATCTAATTAGAAGTCAACGCATCCCAGTTTAGTTGAGTCTAGAAAATGATAAATGTTGAAGACACAAAATTCCCGAAAGAAAAAATTGCAATTCCAGTTTTTTCGTTTTTGTCATTTTTCACTGATTTGTTCCAAAGAAGGTGTATGCGGATAAAACATTTCTTTATGTAACTTTGCAAGTAGAATTGATTGATAAAATCGTTGATATTGTATCTCTACCCGTTTTAGAAATATACCTAAAAAAATCAGAATATTGACGTCTATCAATATGGACTATTTTCAAAAACCAAAATTTTGAACCCAAAAATGTCAATTTTTAGATTATTTTGGATGTATATGAAAAATATTAATGTGAAAAACTAAAAATTGTAACTTTTTATGTTTATAGATGTGATTGTAGATTGTACAAAGGTTGTAATTTTAAGTGGAAATGTGAATTTTTTAATTTTTTACTAACCGATCAGTTAAACAGATAATCATTTGTAAAATTTTTTTGTAGTAATGAAATGAACATTACATAATATGTGGTAGAGAAGAAGAGAAGATCTGTTAAATAAATATAGACAAATTAACCGAAAAAGAACTGATTGCAGGCAAGGCATATAATTTTGAAGTTATAATTACAACTTTAAAATACATATTTTTTTATTGTAATGACTACTTCATTGAGTAATGCATATATCTATAATAATATGCTCCAAACTTTACGGAGGCAACTGCTACCCTTGTCAACAATATCGCACCCCTCCCCCAAATCTCGCAACTGCAGTTAAAAATAAACAAGTAATTGTAGGTATTTTTTTTAATAATTTTGAATAATATATTATACATTGTACGTTGTTTATTCAAACCTGGGATAATGTTCTCATCCCCTATTGAAATCTCTTTTTCTTTCGACGGACCGAGTATGTAAGATTACAAAGGAAAAATATCGTTTTTAGTAATTATGTTTGTTTATTTTATCTTTTCTTTTGATTGCATATTTCTCTTTGTATTTTCAAGTTCAAGTGGTATTATCTACATAATTTTTTTATAAATAATTTCAATGAGGGACAAACAATACAAAATATTTTTTGTGACCATCAAGAAGATAATGAATATTTAAATTATTTCCTTTCTTAATATCATGTACGAATAGATTCCGTTTATCGAAAGAGTTATTTTTGTTTTTCTTTGTCTTATTATTTTATGGGTTATTATACAGATATGTTATCTATCGTAATCCTACATATTAATAATAAATCATTTAATATTTTGTTCCGTTAATTTTTTCTTTCCTTGGTTAGTAACATCGAAACGACATAAAAGATAAAATGTATCAATATTTAAAAAAAACAACGGAAAACAAGCAATATAGGACTGACGCTGCATCGTTTTGTTTAATTATACATGGGCGTCGACTACGTGGGGGCATTGGGAATCCTGGACCCAATAAAAAATTTCCTAAGGGCAAGGCTCCCAAGAAGATATTTCCTTTGGCGCCAAATTTGTTTACATAAGTATTAAAGCCCCGAATTATTATTATTTTAAAGAATTATTATACCTCCTTCCATTTTTTATTAATTGACTAATAGCTTAAAATGGGTGTGAGTTACACTCTTGAAAACCAGTGAATTCCTTGCATGAAAGTACTTCTGTTTCCAAATCCCACTACTACAGCCACAATTACAGATTGAATATGAGCCAATAGGAATCCATATGACCGGTAATAATGCGCGTCTCAGGATATACCGGAAATCCTAGGACGGTAGCACTCAGTTCCGCTCAGCGGGGTGCCGGGTGGTAATGGGCCTTTGAGCCTCCCCCTGTTTTGAGGTCCGTCTTGAGTCTTGACCGCCTTCCAGGTCAGCCGGTCGGGAATTGAAGCATGCTTCAGCATGTGCTTCAATTCTTGGCCAGTTGAAACCATAGCACATTCTGGAGCAATTTCGGTTGCTCTGAATTGAGCTCCAGCGGTTCAGAAATTAGAGCACTCAGAAATGTTTGCTCCAATTCTAGACCTACTAAAACTAGATCATATTCTGGAGCAGATTACCTGCTCTGGTTTCAGTGGGTTAGGAATTAGAGCACTCAGAAGAGTTTACTCCAATTCTAGGCCTGCAGAAACCAGATCACTTCTGGAGCAGATTACCTGCTCTGGTTTCAGTGGATCAGAGCACATTCTCGAGCAGATGTGGCTGCCCTGGTTTTTGTGCGTCAAGAATTAGAGCATTATAAAATGTTTGCTTCATTTCTTAGCCTGCTGAAACCAAAGCACATTCTGGAGTAGATTTCGCTGCACTGGATTGTACTCTGGTTTCACAGGGCCTAGAATTAGAGCATTCTAAAATATTTGCTCTAATTATAGGCCTGCTGGAAACAGAGCACATACTGGAACACTGAAGCTCTGGATTGTGCTCTGGTTTCACTGAACCAAAAATTAAAGAAATTATTCAGAATGCTCTGATTCTTGGCCTGCTTACATAAGAGCACATTCTGTAGTTTAGAATGTTCTGATTCATGACCTACTAAAACCAAACAGTTTCTAAAGCTATGAATTTTAGTAATTTATTCACGGATACCACTTAATTAAAGGTTTTTAGTTTCCATCATCTATTTGTAGTATTTCTTTTGTCTTGAAATTTTATTTTTTGATTTTGATTGTTAGAAGAAATTTTGCCCCTAAAGAAATTTTGAAAAGTCGACGACTTGACAACAGATGATGTATTGATGACGTAAATTTGCTTATCTTGGAATGAGTACACACTGTGTAAGAACTTATAGGTTATGTTGCAGTATTATGGAAACACAATTACAGTTGACATTGGCGTAGGTCATTTTCAAAGTGTAATGCTCCGTGGTTGCGTAGTCAGTTTTTATTTTGTAGTTAAAAATATTCCAAAACATATGTTACATTAAAAAATAGAAATAGAAATAGTAACAAGTAACAAGTGCATGAAATGCAAATGACTAAATGTTTATTTATATTGAAGTTATTAAATCAAATTCTTGGCAAAAAAGTTCTATCATGCAAAAATCCAGCGCCAATTCGTGAAAATCACGCCTGGTTTGATCCCTGACCTAATAATACGATTCTCTTCTTCTCATGTGTTAACTTGCTGGATAATTAGCATATGACTTCCAAATGCCTGATACGTTATTGATAGGGCTGTGTAGATAAAAGAAGTGTGGCTTATCTGCTGATAAAACTGATCTTCCAAATGTCAAACGCACATTGTACTCCTGTGCTGGTGAAATGAGTGGCCAGGTGCTTACCAGGATGTTGAAGTTTGGTCCTGAACACGCCTACATGGGAAATGGACCGAGGATGTATCACAGTAAGTTTATATTTCCTTATTTAAGCGTATAGTTATAGTGTGTCCATTTATCATACTCTCAGGAACAGACATGCGCGTTACGTTGCGCAGTGTGTGTTTCGGTTGAAGGGTAACCAAGTGACCTTGTTTGTACCTGCAAGTTTTTGGACTAAACTTTCGGTTCCCCAATACGGTTTCTGAAAACAATTAAGAAATATACACCGAAAATTATTTGAAGGATTAAATAGGGTATAATTTACAAATACTGTCAAATGTTTAATTATTATTAATAAATAATTAAATTTAAAAAAGTGAGCTTAAGTAAATAATTGTATATTATACACCAAGGTTGAGAAGACTCATTATTGACCTAGCGCTGGTCAATAGTGGTCTTCTCACCCGTGTGGTATATATATTATTTTCTTCACTACTAGCGTTTAAATCCCAATCCTACATAAAAAATATATTGATAATAACAAATATTTTGAGATGTCAAATAATAGTTGTTTATGTTTATCAAAAGATTATAGCAAGAGGGAATATTTAAAGCTCGGTGCATAGCTTTATTCATTGTGTTCATTCCGAAACGCAGAACCCAGGTCTTTAATATGGGATTTAAAAAAATTGCGGATACTTTCTCTCCTGATAGATTTAGAGCAAAATTTCAATAATATAAAGTTGTTCATAATTAAATTCTACATCAATAAGATTATAATTGATGCAACAGCACGTCTGCAATACGTGATATTAAATACAAAATGTAACATTTTCATTCAAAATCAGACAGGCATAGAAATATCTCTGAGTCATTTGTGACAGTTAATGTTATGTCATTATAGTTAGTGTAATTTGATAAAAGTTATTAATTTTTGTTATAGTCTAAAATTAGTTTAAAAATGGATGTTTTATCCGTATATATAATTAAAATTTGTATTATTTGATGTTCTTATCTTACTTTTTATTTAATATTTTTTTAGTTCATATATTGTAATATTGGTATATTATTAAAGAAAAGGAATCTAAATTCAGCTTACATTAAAATACAGGCAATAAGAATTATAATCAGTGATACTTCTTTAGATCATATATCACTAGATAGACTTGCCTATATATTTTGGCCAAACATAGAAGGATGGATATACTATTTTCATCTCTTTTTTGGAGGCGAAAGTAGGAATTAAACATCAAATTTAAAACCTATCATGACATATCTAACAAACACAATTGTCAATATATTTTAGCGTAATAGCGATATCTGTACAAGCAGAAAAGCTTTTTTCAAAGCTTTTTGTGTCTTATCTCTTGGTTACTTGATTTCGAAGAATACTTATATTATTTCCTTAAAAATTATTACTATTACATATTTTTTGAAAACGAAATTTACATATATATGTTAAAAAAATGTATTATTTTTTTAAATAGTTGTACATTTTTGTACTCTTATTAATTTATAGGTATGTTCTTATAAAAATCTAGATTTAAAATTAGCAAAAAAATGCAAGAGTAAAAGAATTAAAGAAAATCTTGCTATTTTCGCTCATTTCTTGCAAGATAACTTCTTGCCTCGTCTTGCTTTGAAATTTGTAGCTCTTGTTTTGTTCTTGTCTTGCATTTTTTGCAAGACTGATGCAAGACCAAGAAAAATACAAGACGTGAAACACTAATTATTCCTAAATTTAAGTTTGCAATGATAAACCGTTCTATCGATTTCGGATTATTGGAGATCGAGATGATGAGGAATAAAATACTATGTTTGTGGTACTTTATTAATCCAATTTAGTTTTGTACATAAAATATTCACAAATGAGTTTGATATAATAAAAGTTTGTTAGTACCTTAAACATTTGCAATGCACATAACTTACCTGTTTTGCTGGTAGCGAAACAATATATTTTTGATAAACAATTTATTGATAAGTAAAGTATGTAATTATTTTTGTATAAATCGTGATGAGCCACACGTTATGTTATTTATAATTTACATATCTACTACAAAATATTTGTATATGTAGATAGCGAAAATTATTTTTATCATTTTTAAATACATAATTTATTACGGACAAATTAAGTGTAAACACATGCGAAAATATGGAAAATTAATACAATTATCGCTAGACGGATCTTAATTTAATGATGAATAATTAAAAATTGGAAGATAAACAAATGCGGCGCGTGGCCGATTTGCACTTGTTTTGCACTGCAATTTTGATGACCTTCCTTCTTCTGCAGAATGTGATTACGCGAAGAGCAGGTTCAATGGATTCTATGTATATGGAGAAGCAGTGTATGTCATTTATAAATATTTATCTGGGAAAAACATATTTATTTACTGGAAACAAATAATGAGATATCGAAGTGTTTAACATTACTAGGCAAGATTTTGTTCTTATTTTATCTGTGGTAATTAGTTGAAGAAGCATTGGTTTATTTTATATTTTTTTACACAAAAAAAGAAATATAAACAATTTTTCTTCTTCTATACAAATATATCCCCATTATTTCAGTTTTTTAATTATTTACTATTACTGTTTTTTTGTCATTGTGTATTTTTATGTTGTCATTTTCTAAAATATTTATGCCTTCTGGGCGTGTGATAAAAAACATTTTTTGCGCCGATGACACTTTTAATTTATTTCTCGATTTATTCTATCCAACACCGTGTAATTATAAAACTATAACTATGGTGTTTTTAGATAAATAAAATAGGTCATAAAATACATGTGGGTTAGAAGTAAGTAACTACGTTATAAAATCTTCTCTACTCTATTTTTTTATTAAATATTATTCTGAAATGTCAGCTGTGAGAAGAATTTTTGTATATTTTATATCATTGTTTAAAAGGTGTTGAATAAAATGTTGTATTGCACACGTGTGTTAATTACCTAAGTCACTTGAAAAAACTAAAAATAGTTATTTGTGTATGAAGGTTCTAAAAGTAATCTTTTTGGGCCGAAACTGAAGTTTGCAGCCGAGGCAAAGCCGAGGCTACAAATCAGATGAAGCCCAAAAAGAACTTTTAGCCGAGGTGCACACAACATTTCTTAGGCGATTACAACAAGAAATTATGAATTTTCATTCGAAATCAATTTTTGACATCTGTCAAAATTTACTTTACGGCCGCATTTACTTTACGGCCGCTATTTTTACTCGCAAATTCATTACTTTTTCATTAATATTTGTAAAGGAATAGTTAAAATTTTACTTACATTTGTTATTATATTCTAAAATAATTAATCACATTAATATGAACTATGTAAATCAATAATGAACAAACTAGCAGCCAAAAATTTTGACTTTGACAGATGTCAAATAAAAATTGATACTTTAAGGTTGCCAGCAGATACGAAAAACAACAATTTATGTACCAGCCGCCTAAAATAGTTATTTGTATATCAAGTGCTGAAAGTCTATCTTTGTCGAACCAAAACGAAAGTTGCAGCCTGAGCGAAGCGAAGGTTGCAATCGTTTGTGTTCGACAAAGGACTTTCAACACGTGTTATACACACTATTTTTTCTACTCCTGCAAGATAAAAAATAAGGAAATAAAAAATTATTTTTTAAATATAATTTGACATTTATTGCAAATATTGTTTTTGTGATGAGCAAGTAATGCGTATCCATGGCAGCAACAATGCAACAAACATTTATTAGTGCTGCAAAGTTTTGCAGCACTGCGTGCTGCAAAGAGTCACTTTCAACATGAAAAACAAACCAGAAAATTGTATTTTCAAAGCAGGAGTAGAAAAAATATATTATTACTACTTAAAATTGTGATATATAAAAAATTCACTTGTTTTATTTAAAAAAATTTGTGACAATCATCGTAAAATCATAATCGTACATCATGAATATAAAATGAATAATAAATCAGAAATAGTACAATATAATAAAATTAAAAATTTTGACAGAATATAATGTTAAAATATTTTAGTTGGCATTCCTACATTTCTTCGGCCTAGGCCGGCAAACAGAAAGTTTCTGGACGATTTTAAGTTCTGTAATAATTGTCATGTAATCTTGTGTATCACACGCCCAGAAATTATTTTTGCAAGATCTAACATTTGTCTTATAAATATAAACATGCTGTCGAAAATTCAGTTTTTGGACTAGAGTGCACATAAAATTATTGTTACTTTACAATCTATTAGTATTTTCAAAATTACTAATCACAATAGGTAAATAATAAAAACAAATATAAACATGTGTATATACATAATAAAAGATTTTTGTTCATATGTACGTAAAAGTATTGGTATCATCTAAAAAATAATGAAACTTATGAATTCATATCGCAAAAGTTATTAACATTAAAATAATTTTTGATAAATCTAATATCAAATTAATTCTTATTATCCCAAACATGTGATAATGATATTGATAATAAATTTTCGATTCTTGAGAACATATATAAGTACAACGAAATCGACGTCACATACCAGCCCTCTTGGATAAAACTTTTATCATAATTAAATGACACACCCAACTGTACATATCAATTAATTATTCCTATCAAATATTTTAATCTTCACAAATCAATTCACAGAAAGATTATATTTTGATAGTTTATCAAAATTTATATGTTATTTTGCACGTGCAACTTTTATTTTTATTACAAACACGTGCCACGTGTCATCAACAACAAAAAACATTTAAGCGTCTTTTAATAGTTAATCAATTGATAACTGTGACTTATAAATGTCAAACATGATTCTGATAAAGAACGAACTTAATTACTGATATAATTAAAAAATTAGAAAACAAAAATTGTACAGCAATTATGTTAAAAAACTTAATTTACATATAAACATTTCCTTCACATTCAATGCCGTTACAAATGGATATTATTTTTTGTTACTTTTTTTATTTTAATAATTATTCATTAAACTCTGTTTCCCATAACTGGGTGTGCCAGTTTAGTTTTAAAAATTCTGAGTTTATTAAATAAACCAGGGCATGTAACCAAAAAAAATACTGGTTAACGGTTAACCCTTATAGAGAACGTTATAATAATAACGGTTTTAGTTCGAAAACCGGTTTTTGAAAATTGGAAACCGATTTAAACCGGTTAATATAACGGTTAAAAAAATAATTAAAATTAATTAAAACAAATTAATTATAAAAATTTGATTAAAAAAATAGAGAATAATTAATTAAAATTTTTTTTTTTTTAAATATCATCTGAGAATTTAATTAATGAATATTTACAAAAATTCCCGTAATATATCTCCAAGTAATTTACAATCATAGTTAATCATGAAAACTAACAATATTTAGATTTGCACCTTAAAATTTTGATTTTACAGCCGAAAAATTCCAAAATGACCCATTTTTCGGTCAAAAATTTTGGTTTTTTAAAATAGTCCAAATTGATAGTCGCCGATGAGCTGATTCTAAATTTTCCAACCGAATTTAATTATCTCTTCCCATTCCTGAGATATTAGGCTTCAAAGTTGCACCTCAAAAAAGTGTGTTTTTTGACTATATCTCTAAAATGGATAGAGATACAGTCTCAACGATTATACCAGTCGATTCTACGCACAAAGTTACATAAAGAAATGTTTTCTTCGCATATATGTTCTTTGGAACGATTTGGTGTAAAATGAGAAAAAAGAAAAAAACCGGAATTTCAGTTTTTCGCTGGAGACCTTTTTGCTCCAAATCTTTTCATTTTTCAGACTTAAGTAAACACAGATGCGCTGATTTCAAATTTTCAAACCGATTTCAATTATCTCTTACCGTTCTCGAGATATTTGGGTTCAAAGTTGAAACTGAAAAAAATCGTTTTTCAGGAATATCCCTGAAATGGGTCAAAATACGATCTCGACGACTTCACCAATCGATTCTACGGGCAAAATTACATAAGTGTACCAATTTTCAGATTAATATTCCAATGGATACAATTTTTAGAGCGAAAAAACGAAAATCGCGAAAATCGAAAAATCGCCTGATGAACCCCTTGCGATTTTTTTCGATTTTTGACGATTTTCGTTTTTCCTCTTTAAAATTTGTATCCATTGGAATAAAAATCTGAAAATTGGTACAAAAATGTAATTTTGCCCGTAGAATCGATTGGTGAGGTCGCCAAAGTCGTATCTGAACCCATTTCAGAATTATTCCTGAAAAACTGATTTTTTCAGGTCTAACTTTGAACACAAATATCTCGAGAACGGTAAAAGATAATTGAAATCGGTTTGAAAATTTGGAATCAGCGCATCTGTATTTACTTAAGTCCAGAATATAAAAAATTTTGGTGACAAAAAGTTTCCAAGCGAAAAATTGAAATTCAGGTTTTTTTCGTTTTTCTCATTTTTCACCAAATCGTTCCAAAGATCGTATATGCGGAGAAAACATTTCTTTATGTAACTTTCCGCGTAGAATCGACTGGTATAATCGTTGATACTGTATCTCTACCCATTTTAGAGATATGTTCAAAAAACACACTTTTTTGAGGTGCAACTTTGAGGCCAAATATCTCAGGAATGGGAAGAGATAATTAAATTCGGTTTGAAAATTTGAAATCAGCGCATCGGCGACTATCAATTTGCTTTTTTCAAAAAAATCAATAAATTTTACCTAAAAATGGGTTTATTTAGGTTATTTCACACCCTGGAATGGGTTTAAAGTGCTTAACAATGATTTAGGTGTTCATAATTAAAAAAATAAGTTTAACACGATTATGTGTTGCATTTTATACCCAAAAATGAGTTGAAAAGTGTCTAAACATATTGTATAGTACATTTGGAAATTTGTCACACCTTAAAATGGGTAAAAAGGAACCCAAACCTGACCTAAAATTGGGTTTAAAGGGTGTCAACAATCAAAAACCAAAATTTTGGACTCATACATGGGTATTTTTGGAATATTTCAGCTGTATATGAAAAATTTTACAGTAAAAACCTAAAAATTGTAACTTTTTATATTCAACTGTAATTAGAAATTACTAAAAGTTAGTTACAAACAGGGAATGTAACCGAAATAAATACTGGTTAACGGTTAACCCTTATAGAGAACGTTATAGTAATAAAGGTTTTAGTTCGAAAACCGGTTTTTAAAAATTGGAAACCGGTTTAAACCGGTTAATATATCAATTTAAAAAATTATTAACATTAATTAAAAAAAAGTAATTATAAATATTTGATTAAAAAAAATTATAGAATAAATAATTTAAAAAAATAATAAAAAATTACCATCTGAGAAAATATAACAATTAAAAAAAAACAATTTAATTAATAAATATTCACAAAAATTCCCGTAATTTATTCAGAAAAACGCAGGTCACTTTTCAATTTTAAACTTGCCTGTGTTGACAAAGGCCGTATTTATTTGGACTTTTTAAGTAACACCTTAACGGCCAAAGAGACCTACATTTATGACTCTCCAATAAAATGTTAATTGTAAAAACTGTCATGACTCATGTTCAAATACAAATAGAAAACACAGATATAAAAAAAAATATTAAATTTTTTTCTCGCTAAATGATATTAAAATAAAGGTTAATGTTCGCTAAAACCGGTTTATTTTTTTTTTGGTTAACGGTTACCGGTATTTTCGGCCTGAAAAATATCGGTTAAAATTACGGTTAAAGTTCGCAATTTTCGTTAAAAATATCGGTTACCGGTTTTTATTAACCGGTTTTTTTAACCGGTTACATGCCCTGAAATAAACAAATTGACAGTTTTCAGAATTTTATCTTCTTTTAGCTTGTAAGAAGCAAAATTGGCATATTGAGATCGACATATATTATTGTACAAAATAATAATTATTTATTTATTATTATTAAATTAACTTATTTCTTAATATTCACAAAAGTGAAGTAGTCTGTATTTGTTTTTATATTTAACGTTTCAGTTTGTCAAACTCACTTTTGTTTTTTAATTTGGTTTTATTTGATTTACTTATTTAATTTAGACGGCATATTTAAATTGTGAATCCATACTTTACACTTTTCTTGAATTAAATGAATCAAACAATATTTGGATTTGGAGATTTGAATTTTTTTGGAGAGTGACAGTTTTCATTATCGTCCATGGTTAATAAGAATTTATTATTGACGTAGGTGACCGTGGTTACCAAGTAAGCGATAGTGAAAAACAATTTCTCATGTTAAATAAAGGTGAATAAAGAATAATACTACATGTCTAGACTAGTTGTGAAAAAATTGATTTATTCTTTACTTACTAGCTTCATAAATACTTAATAATTAATAATTGATTTATTTAATCGTGATTTAAATCAGTACAGTCCTGCTAACTGGTTAATAAATTTGTATGATACTAATTCACTGAACCAAATATTGTGTTTTTAAGCAGTGTATAAATAAACTCAACTTTTGTTAATTTGTTTGCTAAGTTGCAGAAGAAATTTGAATAAGATTAGCTGTCCTGCTTAGAATTTATTTTCAGCGTCTTAGTTACAATTTTGTTCTATTTTTACAACAGAGAATCTCGATCACTTGGAAGGAATTGTGCAAATATTTTTTTAATATTTGACCTTCAAATATAAAATCTCTATCAGATAAAGGCAGAAGATAATGAAATGTTAAATTTATGTATTTATCTGCTAAAATCAATGAGTGTTGCGTATTATTTTGCAAGATACTTCAGATAAAAGTGACTGAAAAATATGCAGTGTAATAATCTAGTATAATTAGTTATTATTTTATAATTATTTAGGATTAAAGCAATGATAAAATGATAACATTTAACTAGTACTCAAAATGTTCATACATATGTAAAATAAATAAATACAGGGTGACTCAGAACTAAGATTACTATTTATAATAGTATTTCATTCAGTATCTACAGACTCTAGGTAATCTAATCAAAACGTCAATCAAACCTTCATTCTATTACCATGGCAGGCGTATTAAAAATTGAACATTATATATTAAAAAAAATATTGTTGAAAGCATGGATTTAAATCATAATTATAATAAAAAAATAATTATTTGCCATAAAACTAGTAATAATAATCAAAATATGTTCTGTATGTAATAATATCTTTAATTTAAATTATATTTTATCAATTTAGTTGTCATATAACAGAAGAAAAATGAATTTAAATGTCTAACTAAAAGTAAAGATTATTTGTTACTCTTCCTAGTTTTATTCAGATGAATCGTTTTGGTTTTATTACAGATTTCGTTTTCATTTAATTGCTTTTAAAACAATTTAAAAAGTGTATTAACACTTACATATCTTTAAAAATTAAAAAAAAAATATTTATAATCATGAGTTATTTGATTTAAAAAAATCATTGATTTTTGTCAACTCTGGTTGAAAGCAATATTCATTACTCATCATCAAGATTAAAGTAATTTGTGATGAAATCATTTTGAGTAATTTTTCGTTGTTTTTAACTTATTTCCTGTCGGGCGTCACTAAGGTAATAATTTCCTAGCGGACATCGTCGTTGTTAAATACTACTGCCTAGGCAATAAAAACGTACGTAATGAATTCATTGTTTGATAGAAAGTATAAAGAATGTTTCATTGGTCACTATAAAAATTTCAATGATTTTAGTGATAAAATTTCATGTCGTTAACTCTTCAAATCTATTTTTTTATCTCAACGAATTGAAAAACAACTAATGCACATAGTAACGTCAATAATAATAGTTATCGATCTACATGTAAGCGATAATTATATTTTTATTATTTCAACTATTGTAATGTTTTCTCGCATTATCCTTTTTTGGGCTAGTCCTGTTTGAATAGTTTTTACAATATAATAAAATAGATATAAATAATAATACAAAATGAGATGTAAGAAAAACTTTTGTAATTCATTCGCTTATTTTTTTTTATTTTCGTTGTCACTAATTTCTTTACCTTTAATGCCTGAATATTATAAGACAAACCACGAAAACATGAAAAACATAATCTGATAAACAAAAGGTCATTAAAAAATTCAATATACATAGAAATAAATAAAAAATCACCATCATCTGGATATACCGGGGATTCTGAGATGCTATAGCACTCCGTCCGGCTATGCGGGACAGCGGGACGCTGGGGCGATAGTGGGCCTTCGGGCCTCTGCCACAGAATAGTTACAAATAAAAATTGAAAGTGTCAATTTCTCGAAAACGGTATGGGAAATAATAATTTAGAGTACAGTCACAGAATAGTTACATTCAGAAGCGACACTCCGTGTCGGTACCTTTCATGTTACCCTAGTCAGTTCTATACCCTTGGAGCATTGTGTAGACCTTTAAATTTGTGCCTTCCCCCATCTCTCCCTAAGGTGTGACGCAACTTTCCGATTTTAAACAATGAGCCCTTTAAATTTGTGCCTTCCTCCATTTCTCTCTAATTTCGTTTCTCTGTCTTACTGTCGCTTCTGTATAAACCTATTCTGTGCCTCTGCCCCGCCTGGTGGTCTGGCTAGACTGCCTTCCAGCTTCCAGGGCATCTCATGTCCTGAAGGTGATCTAGTTCAGCCTGCTAAGAATTGGAGCACGTTTCAGAGGGTTCTCTAATACTTGACCAGATGAAACCAGAACACATTCTGGAGTAGTTTCGGCTGATTTCAATTGTGCTTTAGATCAGTGATTTAGGAATTAGAGTATTTTCAAATATTTGCTCTAATTCTTGGTCTACTAAAACCAGAGAAATTTTTCCCCAAAAGAAATTTTCAAAAGACATGGAAATTTCTTTTATGTCATGGATATTATTTTTCTTTGGTGTTTGTCAGTTATCAACTTGCTGTCTTTTTTAAAAATCTACAGTTTGTAGAAAAAACTTGTTACACTTAGTTTTAGAATTGTGTGAATGCAAATGCACTGATTCTTCAATCATTAATATATAAACCTTCTCTAGCATTAATTCACGATGTTTTCTAAATCAAATGAAACGTCCATACAGTGTCGGTATTTTACTCTGTCATTGTTGGCAACGAAGTCAGTTCTCATAGTGCATACAGATCTAAGTTGATAAGATTTTAGGCTCAGTTTGCCAACTAATAGTTAACGGCAGTTTCTCTAAAGGTCTTGACTTTTTCTTAGATATACACGTCAAATGTATTTTTACTATTTTTCAAACTCCCTTGCTCGTTATAGCTCGATCAAATTCTGCTGCAAGAATTATTAAACGTTTATCTAGTTTCTTTGTCGTACAACAGGAGGACATAGATGAAATAGAAACAATAGTGTAACTATGGTAACGGATATTCAAAAAATTTGAAGTGTAAATGACATATCATTCATGTCATTTATGAAGGTGATTTTGGCGATTTTGACGACAATTTATACTTCATTTTGTGTTTGTAGTTTCTTTAGTTTAATGTACAACTCTGTATATTTCATCCATTATTATATTTGTATGCAATAGTGTGTTTTGACATTTTTTTACTTCGGATATCACACGATTTCACCCGACAAGATGACGTCATCAATCCCTTTTTTTCCTTGAAGATTTGAATTTCTTGGTTACGATTGATGAAGTGAGAATCAACTTGTGGAAACAAACTTTATATAAAACCTATAAGTTCAAGGAATTCTGAGTTACTTATATGATAGAAGAAACAATTATGTAAATATAAAATATATTAAATCAGAGAAAATTTTAATTTTTTAACCCATATAATTTATTTATGATTATTTCTGTATAACAATAATTGTGCTTTTACGTTGTTTTTCATTCATGTTGAAAAAACGACATTTTTTATTTAAAAGTATTTAATTAACATGCAATGCATGATTTAGCAAGATTTTCTTTACGTCATTTACTTCAAATCACGGGTAAAAGACATGACGATAACTATATATTACATTCAAAGAATTTTTTCTTCAATAGAACCCTAAAGCAATATAAGTTAAATAAACAAAATGCATTATAGAAAACTTGACAGAAAGATTTATCATTCGAATTTTTTGCTAACTGTGAATTCACGCAATTAATGAATGTATCTATAGTTATTATAATTTATTTCTTGGGATTCCTGGTATATTTTCGTACTTTACGTTCAAACGTCAGACGTTAATACTACACAACAAATTTAATTTTTTATGGTATATTTTACATATAAGCTATTAGTTGTATCAATACAAAGACGAAAATATGAATAATATTCACATACGACTTTCCATTTAAAAAAAAAATATGATATAGAAATCATTATTTCTTTATATATAGGGTGTTAATTTTAAATGGGTTACCATTATAGCAATGGTGACTATATGCTATAAGAAATACAAAAACGCTTAAATTTGCAAACAATTTCTATTATAATGCGAGTCCCAACTTTTTTATTTTAAAAGTGAACATATTTTTTATATATTTGCTTTTTCGACAGAAAATTTAATTCTAAATTCAAGGATAGAATATCACATAACGATTTGTTTTTAAAATAATACAAACAAAATTTTGTATTAATTTGATTAAATTATGACATTAATAAAAGTACCATGAATAGAAAAATTGAATACGTAAATGTATTTTTTACGCAGAATTAGAGTACCATGACAGACTGAAAAAACCTGTTTATAATTTTTATTTTAATATTTAATTATAATAAGGCAATATTTACAAAAATTAAATAAATTCTTATTCCTATAAATTCTTATTTGTATTTCCAGGTTAATATTTACTTGTATTCAGTTTTTCCATTCATGACACTCTTATTATTTAATTAAATTAATATAAAACTTTATATTAATTTTACTCAAAATGATTGTTATGTAACGGTATGATAATATTAAATCAAAGAATTCAGAATTCTCTATTGAATAAGCAAATAAATAATATTATGTTCACATTTAAAATAAAAAAGTTGGGTTCGGTATTTTGAGAACCACTAGTTAAAAAAATATTTTTTCTGTTCTTTAAATTTATCTTGTAAAATAGAAATTGTTTGTCCATTTAACCTTCTTTGTAAATCTTATAGTTCTCGAGAAAACAATTGTGGCCCATTTAAAATGAACACTCTGTGTTCTAATAATCTCAGATTAGAGAATATCAGATATACATATACTTTTTTGTAATAATATAAAATATTATTAAGTTTCAATATAAAGTGAGAATCACGAAACTTTCATTCACTAAACTAGTGAAAAAATTAAAAATTAAATTTTATCTTCTTTCTATTTTATCGTTGTATACAAATATGCCGACAAAATAAATATTTTAAATTAAATTGCGTTATAATATATATTTTCCGAATAATTTATCACATTTCGCTACAAAAATAACTTATTAATCATATCTCAAAAAAAAACTATAAACTTGTATTACAAATTTGAGATTATAATTTTGTTATTAAATATGTATTTAACTAAATATATCCTTGTTATTTGATATGGGAAACGTGATATAGATATTGGGTGTGATTTTTAATGAGATGCATTAAATAAATTACTGTTGTTGTTAATATTATGAAAATATCGGTTAAAATATATGTACATTTAATATACTTAATTGAAATATACCAATTATGCTTTTCTTGTGGTCATTGGAAGCTGGTGTAAAGAGTGCTCTAATCTCTAATGTTTATTTTCATGTGAAGAATTCCTAATGGTTTGTTATTGTTTTATATCAGATTTGAGCTTCTGTTGTCTGAAATATAATCAAATACCGAGTTAGCATGTTAGGTAGGTCAAGGACTTCATCTTAGAAAAACAAACAAACATTAAAAAACCGGTGTAAACCAAAAAGTAAAAAATTATGTTTTAAAACAAAATGTTAAATTTATTTTGAAAATAATTTGAAACGTATAAACAACCCATAATCATAATTATTACGAAAAATATATTATATATATTTTTTTCAGGTAACTATTTATACTTACATTATTTACAACAATATTTTTTAAATAAATATCTTCGTAATAGTTTTTGATTACGAAATATTCGCAAATTTTACAAATGGTGTAAGAATTTTTATGTTTTACCATAAATTACAAAAATGATTGCCAAAGCATAAAAATAAAGTTTTTTTTTAAGTAATCAATCATTTGTATTTGCTTTACGAAATTTTAGGCTGAGGATGGATGAACACAAATACTGAAAATACTCAAAACTTTACTATGTCTCGTGGGCATCTATCAAAAACTCAAACAAAACCTGTAAAACTGCAGAATATTTATATAAAAAATTTATTTACTTTAACTTCAAAATTTGTGACCCTTTTTTAAATTGTATATATTATCAACAAAGGTTGGTGGTGACATAGTATACATTAATTATACCTTAATACAATAGGTTATAAAAATGTACCTACCCTTATTTTTTTAAATTAACATTTACGTAGTAAATATTTAAATAAAATCAGTCGTACATATGCATAATGTAATTCTTTTATGATAATCCTACAATTATATCAGTGCATTAATAGCGTAATATATTTTTTCTACGAGCAATAAGGAAAGTGGCACTTTTCTCACACCATATAAAGCTTGAAAGTTGCGTATTTCCCGCAACTGTGGCTTAAAGTGTGAGACATCATTTCTCACAGTATTTGCTAACATTGCGCATGTGCAGTGTGGGAAATAATATTTTTCATAATAATTGCCAACACTGCGCATGCGTGAAGGTACTTTTTGTGAGGTTACCTGCGCCATATTGTTTTTGATATCAAATAGCTTTCGTGTATGTATTTTTGTTCTGTAACGTTTAGCAGTGCGGTCCTAGAATAACTGTAGTGTGCCACTCGTGCAGAATCACCTATTTCCCAACTTGTGTGATTCCACACCTCATGAGAAATAGGTGACTATTGTTGCACAATATACTATTTTTAAGTGGTACTGAGGAAATATCAAACGTCAAACCTCATCCAACATAAACGGTTATTAAGATTTTTTTATATTATTTTGAATTTAAATGAGTAGTAAAGAAGAGAAGAAGTCGAGTAGTAGGTTTATAGTCTATTTTTTATTTACTTGCACGAAGCATGAAGTATTGTAATCGCGAAAAAAATCGGATTTCAGATTCCAATGGAAATATACATTTTGACCATCCCTGAATCCTTTTTGATTGGGCACTTGGTGCTGCTATAATATCTAGTTTTACACTTCTCTTTTTTATTGCAATTGGCAGTGTCAAAAGGATACATTGTTGAGAGGGTTTTTATTAATTTTCCCATTTGTATACTTTAATAGAAGTAGAAGATAATCAGGTGATGTCCATATTAGGTTTTTATAAATACATAGTGTTGAATAAGATACGATAGAAATTTTAAGGGTTACATAAATATCAATTGAAATGAGTACTAGAGTAGTTTTCAACTGAGATACTTCGAGTTCACATACAGACGGAGCTTATATAATATACCTACTTACATAAGGAAAAAAAAAACGGTGCGTTATGCGTATGTTGCAATTCACCCGTTTAGAACATGCCGGCTTATACCTTTCTCAGATTCATGCATTTTAATGAATATTAAAAAAAGGACAAAGAATGACGTATACTAGAGCTACATACATATGTCAATTCAAGCATGAGAAAAATTATGTTATGTAAAACAGAAGAGAGTAGCGTAGTCTTCCTCTCATTCTAAGGAAATTCGTACTTTACGCAGGTATCTCTTCAGTTGAAAACTATTTTGCAAATTAACATTGAATTCCCCAAATTTTTAAATTACTATTTATTAAATGACATAAAAGTCGTAAAATAGAAAGACAGTATTAAAAAGTCATATAGACATTTATATATTATGTAGATTATTATACACTGGAGATGTTACGTATTGCTCTTCTTTTCTTGCGCAGTTGACACCTTTTTAAAAAATTGAAACTTACTACTCAGTCGTTAATATCGAATTACGGATTAGTGAGATTTGCAAGTAGTAATTGAACATAGGAAATTCAATGTTACTTTTTTCATTTTTCAATATGTCTTTATTACCTATTAATTTAGAACAAACTGTGAGATATGTATTTGTTTAGAAATAAAAACTGCATCCAATGAGGGAAAAAGAATTGGCCAAATGCCCTTATATATTTAAAAAATAATAAATAATTTTTACAATATTCAAGCAATTTTCAGTAGCCATGGAAACTGAACGACAGGTTTAAATTTTTTTTGAAGTTGGCGCGAAATAATCTTTAATGTTACTTTTACTCATTTTAACTAGCATCATCAAAATTCACATAAACTGCATGTTCTGAAAGACACGAAAACTACACTGATCTATTGTAGATGTAGTGGCAGATATAAAGACGGTCAGTTGACATCAATTATAAATCAAATCGGCATGCATTGTAAAAGTGCGCGGCAATGTCTATCACAAGTTTCTACGTAAAAGAGCGGCCTCATCAATCGGCTTAGCCCTTAGCGCAATTCTTTGGCTACTACACTACCACCGTGCAGACACAATAATACCAATTAAATAGGTATTTCAAGACAAAGGTTACGCCGTCTTATTCTTTTTACAAATTTTTAGAAAAATTACTGTAATAATGGTATTATATATTTTATTAATGCCTGCATTGTTTACGGGTGGGCACGAGGGTGGGCCATCACTTTTAAAGGTGGGCACCGGCCCACCCTGGCCCACCTATAGTTCCGCCACTGCATAATATGTACATTATTATACACTAGAGATGTTACGTATTGTTCGTCTTTATGCGCATTTGACACCCTTATTAAAAAATTGAAACGTACTCACTCTAAAATATTAAATTACGGATTAGTAAGATTTGAAAGTAGTAATTGAAGACACTGAGTGTTAAGTATTAAAAAGTCATAAATAGACATAATATGTCGATTATTATACTCTGGAGATGTTACGTATTACTCCTCCTAATGCGCATTTGACACCCTTATTAAAAAATTAACCTACAAAAGATTTGGAAGTAATAATTGAAGACACTGAGTATTAAGTATTAAAAAGTCATAAATAGACATAATATGTCGACTCTGGAGATGTTTTATATTTTTATGCGCATTTGACACCCTTATTAAAAACCTGAAACATACTCACTCCAACATATTGCATTACGGCTTAGTGAGATTTGGAAATAGTTGAAGACACTGGCTTATCAGCCGCATGATAAGAGCATCTCGAAGACGCTCCCCACTCCTAGCGCACGGCTCGAATTCGAGCAGTTTGGCTTGGCAGTGCCGCCGGTCAGCACTGGGAGTTGCTGTCTAGTGTGTCTAGTTCTGTAATATGCCTATCACCACTAGTCTCTCCAGTGAGGTGTCCATCTCCGACTCCGAGGTTGAAGGGACGGATTACTTGCTCAGCTCCACCATGCGGCTTGATGATGCCTTCTTTCAAATCCTTGGTGAGTTGACTTAAAACTGAGTGAATATTATCTAGGGTGACATGACAAGCGTTTCCAGCACAAATAATAATTACCGGTTCATAAAAACAGCCAAGTTATCTTTTACAACATAGAACATGGTTAGGTGTTTAGTGAAATTATTACCTTTCGCAATAAAATAAGAATGGCCATGAAAACAAATGTTTTTGTTATTCAAATAAGGATAATCAGAAATACATTTTAACTTTACTAAGGGTAAATTATCAATTAGTTACTTACGCTAAAACGATAAAAAATCACTAATTTTGGAAGCATACAGCAAAATACAAGTAAAAATAATAAACCTGATTGTACAACCACTTACAAGTTATATTTTTTTTTTGTTATTCAAATAAGGATAATTAGAAATACATACCACTTTTTAAACTTTATTAAGGGTAAATTATCAATTACTTGCTTTCATACAGAACGCTAAAAATTCACTAATTTTGGAAGCACATAACAAAATACAAGTAAAAATAATAAACCTGATTGTACAACTACTTACAAGTTATATTATTATAATAATACAGGTAATAATTGATTGTTAAATGTGTTTGTTATTCAAATAAGGATAATCAGAAATGCATCCCACTTTTTTTAACTTTATTAAGGGTAAATGATCAAATACTTACTTACATACAGAACGCTAAAATTCACTAATTTTGGGAGCACACAACACAATACAAGTAAAAATAATAAATCTGATTGTGCAACTACTTACAAGTTATATTTTATTATAATAATTTAGGTAAAAATTGATTATTTTATGTTACAATGAATTTAAAATAGTATAAACGACTATAATATACTATTTTTTACACTTTGCGTCACTCAAAAATTTAAATTACAAAAATTGATAAAACGTAATCTAAAAATTTATGTAAAATATGGTAACTCTGTTGAATGAAGTTAAACACTTAAAACTATCATAATTCATATATAATATTCTGATAAAAATTCAAAACGATACGTTAAGACTTACAAAATTTTAATATTTTTTAAATTAGCTTTGTTTATTTGGTTTTCTTATACCTATATAATAATTCCAAATTGTATTAAATAACATTTTAAAATATTTGAGGTTATCAATTTGACATTTACCATGGGGCGCAGTATTTAGAAGTACCAATTTTACAACAAAAAAATGACTAAAAACAGTTTAACAACAACGGAATATTATTAACCTGTTTTCGTTATAACATTAGAGCAGTCAACACAATGTATAAAAATACTATTAAACGAACATTTTTAATTGTTAAGGGCTCATTACCTTTTAAGTTTAAATTTCAATAATTTGTAGTCGAATAAATGTTACACCTCCAAACAGTTTAAAATATATAATTTGTTTTGAGTATGTATGCAATATGTTGTAATTTACTATGACTTTGTGTTATAAGTACATGTATTCTATGAATTTTTTAATTAAACAATGTTTTTTGTTTAATAATTTGAAAAATATATTGTATTCATAAAAAATAATAATTTGTCAACAAAAGTATTTGAAGCATATTTATATAGCTCTTTCGCTTTTTCGTTTTATATTTTGGTGTACTATTCCTCTAAACTTTTTAGCTCATTTTTATGTAGCCTGTAAAAAAAAGTAGTGTATAAAATAAAAGTAAAAATTACATAAGATTTCACAACAATTTTTTTTAATTAAAAATTGTAATACCAGTACTTAATTCTATATTATTATAATAGTAAGTAATTTTTATGAAATTTTGTTCAATTTTTACAAATGCAACAAAAAGTGACAATCTTCTCTTCATACAAATAAAAAAAAGTTTTTCTAACAGTTATTTTAGTGCACAGAGCTTTAATAACACCATATTGATTATTACGCAATTGTTTAACACTGCAATATTGTACATTATTTTAATTTATAAAGGCCTCAATTTCAATTTCTACTTCGTAGTTCAGTTTAAACTATTGTAATGTTATACCCGCGTTCACATCAACATAATTTCACTTTCCAATTACACTTCGAAGTGACGCATTCGCATATGAATGAAAATGTACTATTTTGACATATTTGATGTTTCTTCAGTTTACATTTGAGGTTAAGTTATACGCCTACACGCATAATTATAAATGATAAACATGTTCTAGAAAGTATTATCATGATAGGGGCTTTTTATTATATAAAAAAAGAAACATCGAAGAAAAGGTTGGTGGCTTCCACCAATTAATGCTAAAGAAAGGTGATTTTAATATTTTTTGGCGGAAATTAGACTAAGAGATCTAAAAATTTTCTTTAAGTACACTTATGAATATTGATTAGTTTGATAAACTAATGTCATTATTAGGACCACTTATAACGAAAAACATTCGTAGGGAATGTATTCCTCCATTACCAAATTAAGTAGTAATTGTGAACGCTTCTAAATGGAAGCAGAAATTGCAAATTGAAAGTGGAAATTGAAATTACTAATTAAGTGATTTTGAACGCAGCTTTATTATTTCTAAGTACGACTTCTTTATTTAAAAAACAAACTGAATCAATTTTACGATGTAAATATTTTGAGTTGCAATTCTAATGATTCTTTTAACAATACTTCACAATGTTGGATCATGTAATATATGTAGCTAATTTTTCCAGTACGGTAGCTAGCAACATGCTTTCTGTAGGAAGGTACGTAGAAAAAACCTGATATTCATAGAAAAACAGTGATGTTTAAACATCACAATGAGTTGTCAAAATTTTTATTATTATTATATTACAAAATTTATTAGGTTATATGCGAAGCATGTTAAACGTTAATAAAAAAACAAGCCAAATATATACAGAGCTTTATATATTCTATCTACCTTTATTTGTATTTCTCGTTTTCCCCCAGGTACTCTCGATGATAAATAGAGTGCACCTAGAACCCATTTTTATATAAAAAGTAATACTTAGTAATTTTACTGTATCAAATTCTATTCGTAGAAAATATGGTTTTGACATATTTATGTCCTAGAAATTGTAGACATTACCTTCTGGGTACTTTAGCTGGTGTAGAAAGCACCCCACAGCGCATTTTTATGTGAGAAATAAAAGGTTATATATTTATCTTCTAAAGGTCTCTTATTATATGATACCTATAGGGTACTTTAGCTGATGTGTAGAGCCTACCACATGTGAGAAATAAAAGGTAAATAATTTAATTCAGCATGATTTATACAGACGTATAAAACATAGCTGGTCATTTTATTCGGTAAACAAAAATGTCTGTAAATATTATACAATTCGTCTGTATTTACATGGTCGTGAAGACAGTTGCCTATCAACTCGCATAAATACAATAACATTAATTCCATTCTCATGTTCCTATTCACTATTCAATATAAATTCTAAAACCCGTAAGAGTCACGGAGTTCATGTTTATATGTAAATCATGCGCCGGTCTGTATTTTGAAATGAGTTTGTATTTTTAATTTCAAAATTTCAAAAGTCGACACTGAGATATTTTTATTTAAATGGAAGAAAATTCAGGTCAGTTGTTTATATAACAAATTTTTGGCGATATACTTACAAAAAAATGTTAGAAAATTATGAAATATTTAGCACAGAAATATATTGTAAATCGACTGCTCCAAAAATGACTTGTACTAATTATTCATCTGTTGAAAAACATTTCAAGCTTTAATTACATTGCTATAATCACAACATATATATATATATATATATATATATATATATATATATATATATATATATATATATAAACATACGTTCCGAACAAATCAAATTGTTTCAATTACTTTTTTATAATAGTAAATCATTTTATTTTATAAATAATTATTTTATTATATCAATTGAATTACAAATGAAAAATATTTACATTTAAAATTGTTTTATATTAGAATACAATGTGTATTATTAAAAGTATATTTTTACTTTTCATCATATTTTTGTACGAAAAAAAGTTTTTAGGATTTTTAAAGTAAAATGAAAAAAATATAATATGGAAACGTAGTCTAAAAAGTAATAAGAATAACATATCCCGTGCAATAAATATTTATTATAATTATTATTATTATTATATGTACTCCTAATGTAAAAATAAATTAATGGAAAATTTTCCGCTAATTGAAGTTATCTAATATTTTTTAAATGAGATATTATTGTTATTATTATTAATCATTATTGTAAATAGTTTATTAGTAATTAGTATTTAGTAAAAAGATGAAATTAACTAAATATTTATAAATATATTAACAAAAATTGGTTAACAAATTTTTAATGTTTTTTATAAATTGTGTACAAATACATTCAGATGAACATATCAAAATATATATTGATAAAAATAGTTTGCAAAGACTTCCATTCGTATACATCCATTAAAATCTAAAAATGTCAAAACCTGTATAATTATTTTTTTCCATCTTTATTGATACAAGGATTGTTTAAAATTTGTCAGATTCAAAATTTGCTTATAAAAGTGATAACTTCTCAAAACTAAATAATATATATTTTTTTATAATATAATAATGGCATATGTGTATAGAATGCCCAAATGAAATATTTATTTACTGTAAAAATCGGATATTACGTCCATGAGTATAAGTATATGAACCTATTGGCAAAATTCATAAAAAAAAACTAAAATATAAACATTTATTTGTAGAAAAACTTTGAACTGATCTAACTTACCCTTTTAAATACGGATCACTTAATTTTCATTCCATTTGACTGCATCACTTTTACCCTTTTTGCTGAAACAACTGAACCTATAAAGTAACCTACTCATCGAGGTAGATTATTTAGTTCAGATCGTCATGTGACTGTTTTGTTTTTAAATATTTCAAAGAACTGGAGAAATTACCTACGATATTATAATCTATTCCAACTAAAATTAAGATACATGTTTTTTCATAAAAGCAGGATGCTTAAATTAACAGGGCTATTCGTACCTTGCATTTTTGTCGTTATTAGCGACGGTGTTATAAATGATTATAGGTAAGTTTTTAAATAAACAAAAATGTCAAACATACTTACAAAACCTTAGATGTTACATATTTTGTCATAAACATGTCTATTGTGTGCAAAACTTCTTAATCTGAATTCTGTTGTTTATTTCGTTCGGAATAGACAAGTACATACACGCACAATCACACAAGTGTTTGTAAAATAATGTAGATACATATGTACGTGTTAGTCGTAAAATACATGTACCTCTGCATTTACGTACATTCATTTATTTTCATTAGAACAAGAAATTTATCAAGATTTCTTTATCTTTTATTTTTTGTAGGTTATGTGTTTATTTACTGTTGTTTTCACTAAACTAAAAAATTGCATTAAATTTTCCTTTGTTTGTCAACAAAACTGCTAAGTAACATTGTTTAAAAATAGACGAACTGAAGATTTAGAATAGTTAGTAGATCTTCTAATAGTTATATTCTGTTAATTAAAAATAATCTGGCGATTACTCAATGACAAATTCTCCGTGAATATTTGAGATTTGTTTATGTAATCAGTTCAAGTTTAAATTGACTTTTAAAATGAACTAACCTATCACGCTGCATTTTTCTTTAGCTTAGGATGACGGAAAATTTAGATAGATGATGAAATTTATGTTGGACAATGAATAACAAATTATTTGTTGTTTCATAGTTGGTAAACAAACAGTAAATATATTGATATCACATTAAAAAAGAAAATAATTCAATCTGAACATAGATACAATTTGAAATCTCATCCTTCATTTGTTATTTTGAACTGTTTCTTTGGTTACAATTGCCTCACGTAATGAAATATATTTTGCCTATGTTTAATGTTTTGTTAAAAAACGCATGATTGTGTGATAAATGTTTTCAAATTGAATTGCTGTAGGTCGTAGTACTTTATGTTCAATGAATATTTCAAATTATACAATATGGTGTTAAAGGTGACTACACTCAAATACCTTTACATGAAAATATTACAATAAAACTCTTTAGTGCTATAATCTATGATAAATTTTATTGTAAGTTTCTGGTAGTTTCTGAATAGATCTATGCAAGTCGGTTCAAGATGGAGCTAACTGTTTGATTACAACTTTTATTAATTGAATATTGATTATAAAAAATTATCTATTATTTTTATTAATCTATTAATCAAATAATAAAATAAACATATAATCAAATAAACAAATAGGTATAATTAAATAAATAAATAATTATATAATAAATAATCAGAAATTTGTGGACATCCATCAAAATATTTAAATAAGTGTAATAAAAATACGTGCGGGTCGTTAAAAAATATTATTGCTTGATAAGAATAAAATTGATTACCTACAATCATAATTTAACCTACGTGAAATAAGTTATTATGTAAAAATCAACTGTCGTTTAATCAATTAATGAAATAATCGATTAAACAAAAAATTGCGAAATCAAATAATTGATCAATCAATTAATAAAATAATACATAAATCAAATAATTGATTAATCAAATAATTGATTATTTTTAATACTATAATCAAATGCTGGGTTAACCGATTAATCGATTAAATTTGAGTAATCGATAATTTTGTCAGCTCTAGATAGAACTCATTCACATCGATTAATCAACCAATCGATTAATCAAATAATTGATTAATAAAATTATTGATTATTTTTAAAAATTAATCAAATGATGGGTTAACCGATTAATCGATTAAATTTGATTAATCAATAATTTTCTCAGCTCGTAACTCATTCACAACTTAACCATTTGGCCGTTATCATAACGCCTTCACAAATAAAATTTTGCAAATATGGATATAAATCGGAGTGCGCTAATCAAGTGAATCACCGCTGTACGTAGAAAATATTTCATTCACTATTTATGACCCATTGTTGGATGTGATAATTTATACTATTGTAGATATGGATAATGTGATTATATTCACAAATATGATAATTACAACTGTTGAATGTTCAGGAAATTGGCAAAATATTCTTGTTGTTTATTTTACATGTTTACTTAATAAATGGAGTACTGAGAATTATGACTAAATAAGAAATTATATATTATTTTTTCCTGAAAATTTTATACTAAATACCTAAATTTGTGACAACGACTACAAATATTCATTCTAGTAGTCTTTCAGAAAGTGCAATTGTGATAATATCAATTTATTTTTAGAAAAATTTATTTGTATTTTATATTGTCACTTTCATTTTAAAAACAGTTAATTGTTATTCAATATTCCAAAATCTCTTAAATGTAATTTAGATTTATTATTTTTTATAGGAAAACACACAATTGAATTTCAAAGAATATGTTATTCAATTTTCTGATTTGAATTACAAATATCTCCTTTTAAATTTAATTACGATATTAATAATGCATGGAAAGTATATCTTGTTTATAGTGGAGACAGATATAAATTTTATATAAGCCGATTTATTTTCTTTAAATTTTAGAAATTAAATATTAAGCATGGTTTTTCGTTGAATAAATTCCAAATTAACTTGAGGAAAATGCATATATTATTAAAATAAGAAACATGATATACATGTATTATACGATTATTAAATTTAATGAAAGACTTCAATTTATTAGAAAATCATATTATTTTTGTAGAGTTACTGCCCTACATTATGAATTACGATTGTACTTTTATAATGAAATCATTTAAATGAAAGATTATAATGTAAAATCAAGCTTTCTAAAGCCTGATTTTACATTATAATCTTATGAGGCAAAACAAAAAAAGGCCTCATAAAAGTGTGCTCGTAATATGGACCAATATCTTTACTAAAGTAGTAAAGGATTTAATTATCTGTCACCAACTCTTAAAGATGACAAATAATTACAATCAAATAAGCAATCTGTTTAAGAAGTATTTGTTAGTAGCAGGTTCTTTTAGAATGTACGCTTATTCTCTTGTCAGACACTAATTGTAATATTAATTTTATGAAGAAGATTTTGGCTTTAAGTAAAAATATTGCAAATTATAATAAAATCTAATATTTTTGTATCACATAAACTATATTCTATATGAATACATTAAAAACATACGACAAATAAAAATAGAATTGTTACAAGGTCACAGAAAAAGTGATTCTTTATTTTTTTGTGATTATCTTTTCTGTTATAATTAACAAAAAATATATCACTAAACATTCAGTTATTTCGAAATTAAATAACTAATAAATATGTCAAAATATTCATAAAAATACGTAAAAATGTAGTAATTTTAATAATGAAGTAAATTTTACTAATAAATTTATATTTCAAAATTGGAGGTTTTATAGATAAGAAATATGAAATGGGCTTATCGAAAGATTTGTAAATAAATATGTTATGATTTCTAAAAACAAATATTATCGAAAGTTATCTGTCATCTTATCATAATTACTGATAATAAAATAATATTTCCAGTACCTACATACATACCTGAAATGAATATGTTAATTATTAGTGTATAATTATTTTTTTATAAATACGTCAAATGACTATGACCTATCTTAATTTTTTACTGAAATTTCAATATTGACGTCATAAGAGATAAAAAATAGGAAATAAAAAACAATACCGCAATACAACCGCATTTTTATTAATTACTACTGTTTTCTTAAAACTCCCATAACTTATGTAATACCTACGAAATATTACAGAAATATTAACAAAAAATTATTTACATTTTGTAACTTGTAGTTATGACGGTAATAAAGCAATCTGCAAATTTGGCATAAGTTAAACGTGATTTGAGAAGGTCATTTTATCTTGCGTGTTTGTGTGTAATCCATAATATATGACAAGCATAAAATATGATTATAATAATATTTATAACATCTTAGATGTAATCTGCAATCTTAGAAATGAGACTTACTTGAAAAAATTTGCTAAACATTAAGAAATTGCAACGTAATGCAATTTGTTTTTAATTGTTGTTATTTATTTATTTATAAACCTTGAAAAATTCTCTGTCATTTTTAACAATTTAAAGGTGTAACAAATAAAGAAAATTTATACACTTGACTTATAATTAATGTTAGTGATTTTTCAAAGGTTGGCAACGTATATTTAGTTGTTATGTTGGTATGTCCGACTTACAAATACTGTGTCAAACCAAAAGCGATCAAATTATCATTGCCATTATCGAGATATACTTTAAATAGAATATTGTGCAACAAGTGCAGAAAGTTGCGTATTTCCCACTGAGTGTGAAAATTTCGGCACGAGCAAAGTCGAGTGCTGGTATCAAACAAGATGGGAAATAGGTGATACTGTACGAGTGGCACACTACAGGGTGTCCGTTTTAAGAGGCTAACCATTGGAATCTCAAAAACCGTAAGAGATACGAAGTCGGTTAAATTGGGACAAAGTTGTCAAATTACTTGCCCATATTAATGACATTTGTTTTCCCGAAAAAATGCATAGCCCACTAAATATGAGGAAAAAACTGATTTCAATTCATGCAAGTTTCTAGTTTGCATATTCTACAGACACTTTTTACGAGGAATTGACAGCGGTCCTCAAAATTTTTGTAGCTCGAACATTTTTCGAGAAATTCATACTAACTTTCAATTTTTATATGGGGCTCAAAGTTATCTATAGTACTATTAAATAAAGATTTTTTTCTCTTTCCAATAATATAAAAAACATGTACAATGAAATGAAAATAAACTAAGAAATTTAAAAATTATTGATTTTCTTTTTATTTCGGTCAAGTGTGCTTTGGAAACAAAAATTGAAAATCTATTGTTCCATTTAAAATAAGAAAGTTGGACCCCATATCTTGAGAAGCACTGGTTTAAAAAAATGTTTGCCTTATTTTAATAGTCTTGTACAATAGAAATTGTTTGCTAACTTAACAGATCTCGTAGTTCTTATAGTTCTCGAGATAGGTATAATGTACAAAATAAAATGAACACTTTGTATACTATTAAATTTTATTAATCAGTCAATGTCTAATAAGTGAACCATTCATTTTTTTAATATGATTCATGTATTCTTATTTTAAGATTTTATGACACATATATTATATTTTATTTATTTTGACTTTGTGGGTTTTGTTAATAATAATAAAAAAAATCTGTATTTTTTTCTAAATCTTGACTGAGCTTCAATAATTTCATCCATTAACCAACTCATATCAAGAAACTTTTAACTCCAGAAAATAATTGTTTTTGTAATTTAAAAACCAATTTGGAAGTTGTTATAACTTTATAGTAGTGATAAAATAGAAAAAATATGTTTTTCATTAGTTTCACTGTGTAATTTTTATTGCTGTATAATATTGTATAAAATAATTTCATGGGTTAAAAATTTACATAATATTTTTTATCAAAAAAATTAAAATGTGTGAAATGTGTTATAAATTATAAAATTCCCACTCGTTAAACTAAAAAGAGGCATATCTTAATCGGTTATATAAATAGCTAATATTGTTTACTATTCGTTTTACTTTACATACTTTCGCTTAGGTTAGGTTAGGTTCATTGTTGCTATAAATAACTTGTACTAAAATTGTACTCGTAATATCAGTTTTTGGCACTGATCTACAATTTATCATTCTTAGATTAGTTTGTTTTTAAGATCTCTGTAGATATTTAAATAGAAAAATAGTATAAAGAATTTCATAACAAATATATTCATTATTTTACAAAATAAAATGAGAATTATGAAACTCTAATATACTATAATTGATTATGAAATTTATGATATTTTTGTAAAGAAAAATAAATTTTATGCGTAACCGTTAACATAGTTAATAATAAATAAAAGTTTTACATTGTAAAGTAGACAAACACACATTACAAAATAAAGTTATTGACCATATCATTATCGGTCAAGTCTTTTGTTTCTTGAGAAAGTATTATTCAGTGTTTAAGTTTTGCTTTCTGTTGCATATAACAAATCAGCATAATTAACAATTCTTTTTAATTAGTCACAGTTTAATTAACTTATTGAGACAAGCAGTATGCAAATGATTCATTAATTTTTACAATTTTTCTCTGTGTACGATAAGAAGAATGTGTCATATTTGTCACAGCATTCTCTGATAATAATATCCCTAACCGCTGATTTTTCAGAATGACTTATCCATGACTAATTTATTTTTTATCAGGGTACAAATATTTTACTTTTATCCAAAAAATCGGAAATTCAAACAGGTTTTGTCAAATAAAATATGTGTAATGATATTATTTTATGTACAACATGTAATTTTACTTTTATTGATTATAATTAAAATATATAAAAAAACGTAACCCTATTTTATAATTGGGTGTAGCAATGGAAACATACAAAAACAAAAATCCCTACAAATAGGCAACCAGTAATTTATACATGGTATGCATAGTCAAATATGTAATATAATATCAATTATTTTCACATTTTCATATTTTTATACACAACTGTGAAATAATGTACCTGTAATTCATTCGTTTTTTATTAATTAATGATCTTCGTTACAGTTGCTAATTAAATAATATCGACAGTTCCATAGAAATTATTATTTAATCGTTATGTCAAATTTAAATCTTACCTGTCAAAAGAGTAAAAACTAAATTACTTCTAAAAAGTTTTTCTACATATAAAGCTAAAAACTTTTTAAGTTTAAAGTGTAGCTAAATAATAGGTAGTATTAATAACTGACTTGCGTTAAATAAGTTGTTAAACAGTAACGCGAGCTATTGTTGTTTATTTGTCAAAATGTGATGATATATTTGATTATAATAAAAATAAATTTTTCATATTATATTCGCATATAATGACTATTACTCATTCGAATAATTTACAACAGTCGCTTTCGCTCGTGTTGGCAAACTTCATTTTCATGAGTAATAGCAAACATTACATGCTCATTGAATAATATTCTATTGTACATAGTGTTAAAAAAATGTGTCTTGATTTGAATAAAGCTTAATTTGAAAATAATTAAAACTATGTATTTATATTTTAAATATTAAATAAAATATTAATTTACAAAATAAAAACATCGAAATTTTCATGTTTCAGTTATATTTATGCGAACATTTTGTATGCCTTTTGTATAAATGATAATATAATGATAATACTAACAAAAATATTAGGTGTAAATAATTAGTTAAAATGTAGGTTAGCTATCATCATATTAAGATAATGTTCATTACGTAATAATGAGCTAATTAAAATTAATATTAACCTTTATGGAAAATACTAACCGTTAAATTTGTTGTAATGGAAAATATATAATCGTGAAATTTGTATTGATGTATTAGTCATTTTACTTTGAAATAAGAGAAAAACCAAATGTATAATAAATTGTACTTTAAACTCATTTCAGAGAATATGAATACGAGGAAACTAATAACTGATAACTCCGTGTTTCTAATCGCTCATTTTGCTTATAAAAATTTCTCTAATTATCCATAATTTGATTATCTACATATTTTAATACTAAAAAAATGACGTTGCACTTTGCACAACAGGATTGAGTGCTCGTCAATAATATTTTTCAGCGAATGGAGATGATCTGTCAATTTGTTATTAATAGTATATTATACACTGAGGGACTAAAGTGCATGATTTAATCCTGAGAGTGAGATGTTAATCGTGCAACCGGAAGTAGTATTTTCATGAAAATATGAAGGGATTTTCTGAAATATCTTAATTAATTATGAATATATTAGAATTTTTGAAAATAATTTTAGTATTATGTCATTAAGAATTTTTTTATTATTTATATTCAAATTTCTATTTGAGAAAATAATCGGTAGATACTATTTACTAGAATTATGAAAAACAATTTTATTATATACGTAATACATTAATATTTTGTGGTTTCAAATAATCATGTTCAGATTAAATTATTTTATCTATATTTCTTAGAGAATACATAACTGTTATCTACTAAGTGCCATACACATATTCCATATCAAAATTAATATTTCTTTTATTATAAAAAAATTTGCTAAAGTTTTTTAACATTTTTTGTCTTCTTGTGACCTATAATATCATCCATTAAAAAGGAAATAAGAAGGTAAACAGAAATACCTTATATATAATGGAGATATTGTGCTCAAACCAATTTTGAAATTATAATATTTTAACTAATCTTCACGAATTAAAGACATTACATTATATTTTTACAATTCTTGACAAATGCGGTAAACCAGAAATGTAAGTTTACTCATGTCAAAATTTTTGCGATGTTTCGAAACATACCTATGTGTATATAACAACAAAAATATTTAAAGAAAGTTGTTGTTGAATATGCAAATAAAATTTTTATTTGAAAACATTTTTGATTTAGTGATTTTTTATCGTCTAGTATGTTTTGAGATGTGGTTTTAGTTCTTTCGAGGTCACAAGTGACTTTCTTGAAAATTATGTAAATAATAAAGAAAATAATTATTTTGTTTTAATAATAAATGTCTACCTGCTTAGCCATTCATCCAGTATATGCAGGTAGGTCTTTATTGCCAAAAAAAGTTGAAAAGTCTTAAAAAAACATGGATCTGTAAACGACTCGACAAGGTATCACTTGTTTTTATTTTAACAAGATATTTTTTTTTTCATATAGAAATCTTTTAAGAATACTTAGTTTAAACAAATAGCATCAAGAAATAATTTTGAGTGATGCTTGACTTTAAAAAATATTGTTTACCTTTACCCAATTTAAAATAGTACAAATAATATTATGGAGTCTAGGGTTTTTCATACTATATAAATATAAATGTACTCTAACCTTAAATATATCTTTAAAAATCAGATAATTGTTTCGAGAGTTAAATGCAAATTATTTTTTATTAGTAATCGCAGTATTACAGAAAGTTTAGATTACTCAACATGTAAACCATACTAAACGTCTAAACAACATTGAAGAACATAAGAAAATTTAGGATTTATATAGCGTTTGGTGTTAAAAGAAATAAATCGTCCGATAGGAATTTATTTTAAAATAGAATCTTCAAAATTTATTGACGCCTTTATTTTCTATTTAAAATTGTGTATATATTTTTTTAAACTATCGATGTTCTCTCTTCACTTTTTTTGGTATAAATATATCATTACTAATATCTGTGAAAGAGCCAGGATTGCATAAAAATTGAAACAAAATAAAAACTAAAACTTAAAATTAAAACAGTAGCTGGGAATAAGCGACTTCCGGTCACGAAGTTTTTGGATCCCTTTGATGTCATTATATTATAACCAGATTTTACTGTAACATATTTCAAAGTAAATTAAATAAAATATAACACATTAGTACAAAAAATTGTGTTATAAATTCAAAATAATATACCAGTAAAGTTATTTAAGCGACATAATTATAACATAACACATTTAGTAATTTGAAAGAATTGCCATATGGTAATATTACCTAAACACTTTTTTCCCTAATTTTCATAAACCTGGGATGTTAAATAACAATTGCAAACAACAATGATTTAAATCAATGATTTAAAAAAAATCAATGTGATTTAAAACAATGAAACTCTAGATAGAGTAGATTGACATACCCAGTAATGGGTAATGAGCCGTTAATGATCTATTTAAAGAAATTTTCTTTTTAATAAACTAACTGGTTTCTGTGCGAACACGAGTTTTTGTGTCCCACGTGGTGATAGTAAGGCGTCAGAGGACCTACTTTTGAGTTCAGATTTGGCTCGAGATATCCGATTGTTGAATATCTTCCCCGTGGCGCACTTCGGTAAAAATATCTCCGAAACGGACGTCAATTTCAAGAACGAACAACGATATTTATACTATAAAATATCTTCCTCATGATAAAAGTCAATAATTATTTAACCAAGTAAACATGAATAAAATAAACTTCACTCTTGACTTTAATAAGTAAATACTGATTTAATATTTAATGTAAAAGAAGTGTAAACGACATTCAAGGCAAAGAAATGCATTCTGCAATGACCCTGGCTGTTGAAAGCGTGCAGTTATACGGAAAATACTATTAAATAGTCTATTTTTACTTACACGTCCCTTCAGGCATAAGTGATTAACGAAAAAGAAAATTGACATTACCATATGTAGAATAAGTCACTTTCTAAATGACAATTAAGACTTAATACCAAAATATTAGTAAAATAATCTGTAATCGGCATTTGGTAAAACCAAATTAATAAAAAAAAATACAAATTTGTACTTGATTTATCCACAATCATTATAAAATATAGTGACAATCGGTTTTATTTTAAATCATTCCGAGTGTTCTTCATTTGTTTTCACACAAAATGGTCCCTGTGGTGCACTTTCTGCGCTGTCTACAGTGCCCAAAAGATGACATTTATTAAACGTCCAGCACGGCATAAATATTAACCGATATCTGTCAAAAAATAGTTTGTTATAACCAAAAAAGGATAAGAAGCCGTGATATACTCGTATATATAAATACTAAATTATGTGTTGAAATATTGTATGTTTGAAGATGAAATTTTTAGTTATCCATCATTTTTAAGTGTGTGACAAGTTTATCTCAAGATTTTCAAACATTGATAAGAGTAAATTATATGTCTCAAGAAAAGATATGATAAAACATAATTTTGTTGACATAAGTAGAAGATATAATTATATTTTATTATATAATTTAGAAATTTATAAAATTTATAATAAAATTATTCAAAATATCAAAACTCATTTACAATACTTTATTTATATTTTTAGACAAAAATGGTAATAAAATACCTATTTGCATATCAAGGTCGTAAAAGTGATCTTTTTGATCGAACCTGAACTAATACTTGTACATAATTATATTATACAATAATTAGTCACATTAATATGAACTATCTACATCAATAATGAACAAACAAGTGGCCGAAAATTTAGATTTTGACAGATGTCAATTAAATTTTATATGGTTGCCAGCAGATACGTAAAACAACTATTTTTGTAATAACCGCCTAAAATAATATTTACACACTAAGATGTTTTTGTTATAAATATGTAATAAAATGCATATAAATACAAATTTATTTGTTGGTCACCAAGTAAAAATAATATACAATAGTATAAGTCTTTATATGAATATATATTCATTCAGTAAATCATTTATTAGCAACAGAAATAGGAACTACTAACATTAAGAAAATATTAGGCCAAATAAAGAATTAAATGAAGAATATATTCAAGCTACTGTCATAATATACGGAGTAGACTGAACAAATATTTTCTTATCAACTGTATCTACAATCAAGTGGTATTAGAAAAACAAAGCTTTGTTATTCAAAGTGATACATTTATACTAAAACATGACTTATAACAAAGTAGAACTCTTTTCCAGCAAGATAAACAGTAGAGAATCTTCTTGCAATTCAAAAACAATTGAAATCCAGAGTTGCGCGCGCTTCGCACTACCTTTCCCGTGTCGTCTGTCTCTCTTCTCGGTATTACCCCGCTGTGGGTTAGAAAGAGAGGCAAACATATGCGTAGTGACGCTAGGAATGACTCGGCATATTCACTCACATATAACTCGGTCCCGACGAAGTTGGTCGACGGAACTGTTGAGCGAAACTTCACTCCTCGTGTTGTTTTGTTGTTTCGCGAGGATTTCATTCCGAAACAGCAGCCACCTGTTGAGAAAGTCAGCCGGAAGTTGTGATTGACTGTCAACCTCAACCGGAAGTGCATGTGATGGGTGTGTAGTGAATTAGACAGTGGATTTAATAAGTGAGGTTATGTGACCGATTTCTATGTGATATGGGATTGTACGAAGGTAAAATTATATAATTTACATTTATTAACTTGAATAGGAGTAACCTTACTTGTTAAAATAATAAGGATATCACGAAATATGTTTTTAATTTGTTAATATATCTTCTGATTAATAATTAGAAGATAAAAATACAATAACAATTCATTAATTAACGCACAGTGGAACATCTGTTACACATACAAATGTTTTAAAATCTCATAACACTCGTACTTAATTTAAGTCACTTGTTTTTAACCTTAATTATTAACCTTTATTGTCAGTAATAGAATGGATATTTATTAGAAAAAACTTTTCTTCTTTTTAATGACAACAGAAAAACTTGATATATATTTATAATACCTTTCTCATATTTAAATCAGAGTAACCTTTGTACATGCAATTATTTAAATATTCTCTTGGAAACAATTGAAGATGATCTCTTAGTAAAAAAAAAATAAACAAAATCAAAGTTGTTTAACACATGCATTTCCTACCAAAAAACAATTGAATGAACAGTTTTGATAGTGAAAACAACTGCTAGTGGGTGTAGCCCAAACGTCAAACCTGCGAAACGTGTATTTATTTACATTACACTGATCAGATCTTAAAATAAGATCGAGTATTGCGCACGCCGGGTCTATTTTTATTTAGAAAGGTCTGCAGTTCACATCCCGCTCAGGGCAAGGATGATTGTGACGTAGACGGCTAATTTATATACCTGGCCAATTGACAATCTGACGAAAAGAACTAATTTGAATGTTACCTAACTTGATACTTTAACTTTTCAAGTAAACCGGTTCTTTAATTATTTAAAAAGTTTTGAAGTAGTCTTTTCTTTATTTCCAACATAATTTTAGTACGCGACCTCCATTGGTATCAATTTTGCAAAAAATAGACGAAAACAGGTGATTATATAAAAACGTTTTTTGATTATTTTGAAATACACTTATTCTAATTTTAAACTTACAAAAACTTGTCTTAATAAAAAAACTCGTTTGCTTTGTAACACTATTCTAGGTTGAAAATTTCTATAATTGGATAATAATATTATAATACATATTGTACTGGTACCCGTAGGTTTTTAAATTAGCTGTCTTTGAACTGTTAAGTCTACTGAAAAGAAAGTTTTGTCTCTGCGAAAATGTAAAAATTTGTAATTATCTCTTTAGTGTTAAATGATTATAAACTTCAGTTACATAACAAAAATTAAATTTCTAATAAATATATGCGTTGGGTAGGATACACGTACAAGTTATGTCGCGTCGTTAGTAAATGACCTTGTAAAGCCTCTATGCAATAATTAACTGCTTCGTTTCAATGTCACGTGATCAAATTACTAGATGACCGATGTGTTTTTCAATTTTATTCATCACTTTTCTAGCATTGCTCATTTTTTTACATGAATCTTTACCTACATAAAATATAGTAATAAAATTTTACTAACACTTCAGAAAAAATTATACCTGAAGTATAAACAGACTAATGTTTTTGTGTGTTACCATGGCGACAAGGTTGAGAAGACATTTCAATAACTTAATTTTATTATCTGCCAAAAATTTTGAGTTCTTGGCTCGGAATTGTAATCAACTACTAGAAAACAAAAAATGTCTGAAGGCAACGGTCTTTTACGCAATTTGAAACATTAGTCACAGGAAAATTCAAAAAAAAAATACCAATAGGCTCATTTGTCTTATTCCTAAACAAAAAACAATTAATGGTTAAACTATGTAATTATAAATATTGAAAGAAACTTTCAGAACTCATAATTAATCAAAAGACAATTATGTAATTATAGTTCTGTAACTAAGCAACCACCAATATATGTAAATGGTAAAATACAAAAACTAACCTATATTCATTTTTGCTTGTATTCATTGTTTTAATAAACAACAAACAATTGAAGTATAAGTAATAATATACCGTTGCTAAGCAACCAGCAAAACACGTAAGCATATGAAGAAATCATACATGAATGAAAGAACTTTTTATTTTCAAAGTAAAATATACAATGTTATACACTTTACTAAGTTTCACATTTCAGTTAATGTGTTTCTGCAACACATAAAATGTATAATGCGTAGGTATCCGACATTTATAAACAGATTTCTGTCCAACTTCTCTAAATAAAATAGAATCTATTTCTGCCGGTTAAAATAGACTGCTTTTCTATTTGGATCACGTACTAATATTTTCCAGTTACTTCATATTTTAACACCAATGGAATCTTGCCAAATTGTAATAGGTGATTAATTCTTAATAATCATAAATAATTAATATTCGTAACCCAGAAAACAGTAAACAGGTATCGTGCAATATTTTTGTATTAATTATTACATTTACCTCCCGTTTATCACAGAGAGATAAGGGAGGTATTGAATTTCTAATAAGAAAATATTCATCGAGTTTTTGATTAATATGCATATTTTTGTCTGCTGATTTTAATTTTAATATATTCACGATGATATTTATGTCTATATGTGGTTTATTTTAATCTTCTACAACTTTTAAATTCAAAATTATATAAAAATAAAAATTTCACAATTGTTTTGGTTCATTTGTTTACCAAGATTTGGAATTTAATATTTTTTAACATATTAGCATTTTTTTACACCCAGATTCATAAAAAAATATTAAATTCTGGCTTAACTAACACCAAATTTAATCCGGTATAATTTTTTTGGGTTTCCAAATCAATCCAATCATAAGAAAGGACTGAACTGATGTTTATAGGTTAAGTTAATATCAAAATAAACCTAGGAAACAAATCCATTATAAACCAGAAGAAAAAATCAAAATTAGAAATTAAAATCAATAAATTAAATCCATCATAAACCAGTCTTATGTGACGTAGATGCTCTAATATCAATTTTCCAATCAGAATTACTTCATACCGTTCTCGAGATATTCACATTTAAAGTTATACCTAAAGAAATAGGTTTATTGTTTCTCAAATTAGTTGTAAAAGATACTAATATTTTGAAATTAATAATTGATATAATGTCTGAGATTAAAACTTTAACAAAATTAATATAGTTCTTATACGAAATATAATTTGTTTTTACTTAAAATTAATAGGTCCTTGGTTTTTCTTTCGTTACGTAACAAAAAGATTCTTCAATTAGTTGGAGGCCATAGGTGATATTTATAACGGATATTAATTTATTAATTTGGCTACTGTCATATTTACAACCTGTAAATTTTTGAAACCTTGTTACTCAAGCCGAAAATTTTATTATTTCAACTTTTTACCTCTCGCCACTTAGTAAGAGGTATTGGAATCATGCTAAAATCGGATAGTGATTTTTCAATGGATAAGCACGTTTTGAACACGATTTTAATATTTTTACGATGATGTCTGTCCATGTGTTTGGATAGATGTTGCTGTAACGAATATTTTATTTTATTTTAATAATGCATTTTTTCGTGTCAGCGGTCAACGCACGGATACTCATATGTATATATAAAATATAAATTTTAATAAAAAATGTAAACAGGACAGGAGAGATTATGTGCTGGCCAAATAAAGACTTTTTTATTAGGTATTACAAAGAGTTGTAAATAGCAACGTACTATTAAAAATAAATATTGTTTACATATATGGTAATAAAGCTTAAAATACATTATGTATTAAAGTATTTACGTCATCAGACAGGGCTTATGATTATATCCTTCATTTTGTGTTTTACATTTTCTTTGAATATTTATCTAGAATATGTATATTTCAAATCAAAAGGAAAACATGTTTAGCATCTATTTCCACATAAAATTGCTACTGTGGTTTCCTCTCCACTCCAGTGCCAAAAAAAGGTAACGGTATAAATAATTACTGATACCTGAGATAAAGCAAATTGGTACCCAAAAATGTGTAATAATCTAGTGATATATTTACTAAATATGCGTATTGGATCCAGTATTGGATTAGATATGTAAAAATATATGTTTATTTTAAATATAAATGATATCTTAATATTTGCAAACTGCTTCCTTAGTTTAATTATGTAAATATATTGCTTTTCCATATAATGATTTAAAATCAAATTTAAAACATATAAATAAATATTTCATCATGTCTTTAGCGCATAGTAATTGAGTCACTAGTCAGTAATAATGATCAAATATAAATCCTTAAATCTTATTACGCACTTATTATGTATATTGATGTCTATTTAAATTCCGGGTAATGAACAGTTCGTAAAATTTTCCCGGATTACCGAGAAACAAAACATGTTAAATTATATAATTATCTCGTTTTGTAATTAGTGTTTTTAATGTATACGAACAAGAAATGCATAAAAACGATGTAATTTCCAGTTTTTCTTGTTTATTTGCTTTGTTACAAATGTAACAAACTTTAGAGTTCTTTTTCATTGTTTAGTTTCAATAAGATCAACTTTGAAAACAAAAAATCAACTTGACCAGAAAAGAACTGAACGTCCTATATCAAATATGTATACGTTAAAATGTAACTATATCAGTAAAATAATATTGTCGTAATTTCTTGCTTCTTTAATTATTTTAGGTAAAAAAGCTTCAATAATACTTGTGGAGCATAAAATTCTTCATCTGAATCAATTAGCAAAATTAATTTTACATGCCTTGTAACCACAGAAATTAGGTATGAAAATAGCGGTAGCCATGGAATTGCGACAAAAATTAACAAATAATTAACTGTTTATCTATCAAGTTAGTTGCGCTAGTTTATTTTATTATTGAAATTACTGTCCAAGTATGTTATTATATATATTAAATAAATTTTAATAATAACACTAATTATTGTTATTTGTGGTTGATACGAATTATACATTTTGTACTCATTACTGATAAATTTATTTCACTTTTACTAAATCACTCTCTTCTCGAATAAAACATCCGGTACTGAACATGGACTTTCGCTGAAAATAGAGAATGTTTGGTTACGACAGCCGGGAAATTTCTTATTAAGTAGGTAACAGGTAAGTATTTATTTTCCCACAATTACCAGTGAACATAAAAGGTCAAAAGTTGATTCAAATCAAAATTATTTACTTTGAAATACAATGATCAGTTTATCAAATATATTGATTTAATAACTTAATATTTCAATCGGAAATTTCTAAAAATAGAAACATATTTGTAGAAATAGGTAATAATTTATGTTTATGTGACAATTTTCAGACAAATTGTATATTACTATTTTATTTAAATTGCCTGGTTTGACATGAAACAACATGATAATGTTTTTCTTTATTATTTACAATCCATTTCTTGTACAATTCATTTAAGTTTTATGTGAAACACAAATAACATTTGAAGAATTGCCAATGTATACTTTGTTTATATATATTTTGTTCACTGTTATTTGTTCTTCTGTCTTTTTTATCAGTAAAATAAATAAAAAATAATAAAATGTAATAATCTCATAATAGTATTGTAACATTATATTGCAAGTGAATATAGTAAATTGACATGACTCCAGTAATTTTCACCATATTTTATCAATCAAATAATAGTATATTATTATACGAGTTTTATGAGACGAATCATTGTTTCATGAGTTGTTTGGGGCGCGAAGAGCGAAGTGAGAAATGCTCCAAAAACACTAATAGAACAATATGTCGTAAAAAAACGAGTATAATATACCATTGTTTATACTTTGTGTCTTATGAAAATCTCCAAAATTTAAATTTAAAAATTTAATTAAGTTAATTTAGGGATTTATGTATGTCAAATATGGTATCTCTGTTGAATGAATTTGGAATGTATAATTGTCATAATTCATTTATAATATTGTGAAAGAAAAATAAAATGTTACGAAATTCTTATATCCTTTTTAATTACAGCTTTCTTTATTTGGTTTTCATATTTATACTAACTTGAAATTGTAAAAAACATTTTAAAATATTTGAGGTTATTATTTTGACAGTAGGTACTGAGAAGTACCAATTTTACAAAAAAAATAACCAAAAACAGTTTAACAATATCCGATATTATTAAACTGTTTTAGATATAATAATAGAGTAGTTTTAACACAAAGTATAAAATAATATATTTTTATATACAGTACAATTTTTGCAAAACATGAATTTATTGCGTAAATATATCCTGTTGTATGAATTTTATAAGTTTAACTTTACTTTCCATAGAGCCGTAAAGATAAACCTCACATGTGATACCAAATTTCTTTCACTGCATTTATCAATTTCTGCCACGCGACTTTCAAAAATGAATAAAAAAAACCCCATTCAAAATCAGAATTCCTGATGCAATTTAATACTTTCGTTGGAAATAACTAGTTCGGGATCCATTCGACCCAGACGAGGTCAAATGTGACCCATATCGCGTTTTTTCGGCTGAGGGTCATCTCGGGTTAAGATTTCTTTTCGATAATGAATGAATCAGCAGTGTTTACTGCTTTATGTTTTTGTGAATTTGAAGTTTTGAGTAAACACAGGTCAGTAAATATTTCCGTAACTTTTATGTAGATTCAAATATTTTTTGGTTAATCACGTGCAGTTAAAATGCACGTGTACACATGAGTAATCTACAGGAATGTTCAATATTATTTACAACAAATTCAACTGATAAGTACATGTTTATAAACAATTTACAACTAAAAAATAAAAATAGGATCTTGTATGCATATTAACAAGCTAATCCCATGTAAATGTAAATAATAAATTTGGAACTCAAATTTAAGTTTTTAAAAAATTTATTTTAAAACACAATGAAATCTTACATTAACAGTAGCTAAACAAGGAATGTCTTATCTTACTAAGTACATCTTATATATACAAGGATCGTCTTCTTTTAAGAGATCTCAAGTTAAAAGTGCTGAATTTATGGGAAAGAGAATGATGCAATTTATAGTTGCATTACGCAAATAAGGGTGGTGTCTCTATATAATTCCTCCCTCCTCAAGAGTGGAAGTTACAATTTTGGAACTTTTACTAGTTTCTTTTAATTCTAATTGGTTTGAATTTTTAAATTTGTTTCGAAGACAATCTTTGTACTTACAAATTAATATTATAATAATAATTAACGTAATTAAAGTATAAATCAAAATATAATGATAATTATTAATGCTTACATCATATGGATAATCTAGCCGAATACTACTTTCTATATCGTGTTTAATTAGTGATATATTTTTTATTTCGTCTTTTAATTTTTTGATATGGGTATTAGTAGAATTTATTTGGATATCTACTAATTCTCCGAAGTTATCTTTTATCTTAATTTGATCGTTAAATTTGCAGTTATTTGTATAATATATGCCTTTTAAATCTTTAATATGCAACGTGTTGTTACAATAAAATTTTACTTGTTTTTTATACGGAAAATATAGATATTTTAAATTAGAATTTTTTATTTCAATGATTGAGTTGATTAATGATATTTTATGATAACTACAATATTGGAAATCTTTATAGCATATTACGTTCTCTAAACATTTTTCGTATTCGTTGTGTTGAGATAGACAGTAGTATTCTTTATTACTTATTCTAATACATTTATTTACGGGTTTTATTTTACAATTATTTTTCGTGTATAGGCCATTTAGTACATTTACAGTTTTGTATGTTTCGTGTTGGTATGTTGGAATTGAGGTGACTTGTAAGAGTTCTTCTTTAAGGACATTTGATGGGATTTCTATAAGGATTATAAGGTTCTCGTCTTTTATAGAACAATACGTTTTTAAAAGATTGTTATTATGAATATTGTTAATTAAAATTGTTTTTATAAAATTGTTTTCAATCTTATTGATTTCGTTTATTAGTTCGTTGTAATTTATTATTCCGAAATATAAAGTATTTAATTGGCAGAAAGTTATAGTTTCTTCTAACAGTATTAGAGAGAAATAAAGTTCTTGTCCTATTTGTATTAATTCGTTTAGAATGTTTTGAGTTCTTACAATGTCTATTTCGTCGACAATTTTTCCTAATACTTTTTCTAAAGTGTCTAGTTTTTTATTAAAAATGTTGTTATTTTCATTAATTATTTTAATTTTATCGTTAAATTGGGCGGTGATATTGTTGTTGATTTTTACCATTGTATTGATTTTATTGGTTAATTTATTTTCATTGAATTTTATATTTTCTATTATTTGATCGTATCGTTCTTTATCTGTATCATCCAGGTTACCTGTTATACTTTTGATTATTGAGCCTAGCCCGTTAATTAAACCGCGTTTATTTCTTTTAGAATTTAAGAGTTGTACTTTATCTCTTAAATGTAATATGATATTATTTAATATATTTTTGTTATTTGTGATATTATCTTGAAATTTATATTTTTGTAATTTTTGATATAGGGTGTTAGTGTTGGATTCTAAGATATGGTATTGTTGAAGGATATTAGATATGGGAACTTGGAATGATATTATTTGGGTGTTTACCTGTATGTAGGCTGTCCCTAAGTCAAGTATGTTAAGTCCAGTATTAGTGTCATCTTGTATGATTTGGGATATTCCGAAAGGAATTAGTCTGTAACAAGTCGAGGAGTTTTAAGATTTGATATTTTATGTTTTTTATCGTTTTCGTCTACAATTTGTCCTCTTGCCGGACGTATTGTCTTTACACCTAGAATTTTAAATTTTGGTTTTTCTATTTTGCCGGAATTTCTCTTATTTATTTTTACATAAGCTTGGTTTGGTATTTCGTATTGTTTTTCGGGTTTTCCTGAATATTTTGCTTTATATTTTTCTATGTTAGATTTTACATGTTCGTTTACTTGTTTGAGAATTTCGGAGTGTTTTTGTAAATATTCGTCGACTTGTACTTCTTCTGGTTTCAAATTTGGCTCAGAGATGCGTCCGAAAATAATTTCTAAGGGAGTTCTTTTTGTAATTGAGTGAATGCTATTGTTGTAAGCTATTAGTGCATAGTTCAATCTTTCTTTGAGTTGTAGAGTTTTTATTATCGGATTTTGGTTAATAATTCTCATATGTTCTATGAGGGAAGAGTGGAATCTTTCTACTATGCCATTACTCTTGGGATTATCAATAGAAATATAATGGATATTTATTTGTCTGAGAGCCAGATAATTTTGAATTGTTTTGTTATTAAATTCTAGGCCGTTATCAGATACTATTTCTTTTGGTATTGGGAAATGTGTAAAATATTTAATTAATTTATTTAAAATTGTTATGGCATTTTTATCTTTAATTACATATGCTACAGCGAATTTTGAAAAAGAGTCTACTATGGTTAATATTTTAATTTGTTCTAACGATAAGAGATCAATATGAATTTTTTCGAAAGATTTGTCTGCTGTGGGTGTTTTGATGTTAGGTATTTGAATAGGGTTTCTTTCATATTTTGTGGTTAAGCAAACATTGCATTTATTAATGTAATTTTGAATATCTTTCAGCATATTAGGCCAGTAATATGATTGTTTTAGCTTGTTGTAAGTTTCCGTTATACCTCTGTGGTTAGTCTTTCCCTCGTGATAGTTTTTTATAGTGAGTTGCTGGTCTTCTTTATTTTCAATATCATTACTTATCGAGCTGCATGCTACTAATTTATAGCTATTCGCGTCGAAGTAGGTTTGCAGTACGGCGTTGAAGTTAGTTTTGAATTTGTCAGGGATCAAACAATAGTACGTTTTTCCAGGTTGTAGGAGTTCTTTAATGAATTTCAGGATTGTTTTATTACTGTCAATTTTGTTTAAATAAAGGTAAATGCGTAGAATATTATTATTAAAAAGCTTGCTTATTTTTATATCGTTTTTACCATTAGTTTCTTTTACAACTATCTGGTTTTTGCATGTATTTATAGGTGTTTCTAAATATGTTAAGCCATTTACTGGGTGCTCGTTATCGGAGTGAGCTGTATCAGTTGAATCTTTTTCGCTACCTGTTTCTACGATTACAGAATCTGTGTCCGAATTTAAGTTTAATTCTACGTCATTAGGTTGTTCATAAACATTAATTTTGATATTAGAATTTAGAAATATTACTTTTATTATGTCTTCTATTTCGTTCCAATTTTTTCCATCAAGGCCGGAACAAATTTTTGGCATGTCAATTTCGTTTATTTCGTTCTGTATGCAGTAATCTAATAATTTTTCTAGGCATATTTTTATATTTCTAATTGAAGGCTTATTGTGGTATTTATCTTTTGTAATTAAATGACAAATTAATCGTGGGTCGTTTTGTATAAGAATTTTGTTGTCAATGTTATAATAATTTTCACTAGGGTAATTTTGTTTTACTTGATATGCAAAACCTTTACTCATTTTTGTGTCGCTAGAAATACAATGGACGAGTGGTTTGTCAGATTCGAAAATATTTGATTTTTTGTATTCTATTTTAAAGTCTGGTCTGATTCGGGACAGGGCATCGGCTACGACATTTTGGCATCCTTTCTTGTATTCTACTGTATAATCAAATTCTTCTAATTTGAGGCGCCATCTTATTAATTTGGAATTTGGTTCTTTAAGTGAATTAAGCCAAACTAAAGGTCTATGATCTGTAACAATTTTGAATTGGTGTCCTAATAAATATGGCCGAAATTGTTTTGTTGCCCATATGATAGCCAAGAGTTCTTTTTCGACAACTGAATAATTTATTTCGTGATTATTGAGGGTTCGTGAAATGTAGGCTATGGGGAGATCTTTATTATTTTCGTTCTTTTGCGATAAAACTGCTCCGATCGCGTAATTGCTCGCGTCGGTTGTTAGGATAAATGTTTTTGAGAAATTTGGATATTGTAAAATGGGGCTGTTAGATAGAAGTGTTTTGCATTTTTCGAAAAATTTGATGTATTCCGGATCTTTTATGTCAATTTTTTGACCCTTTTTTAGACAGTTGGTTAAGGGTTTAGTGATTTTTGAAAAGCTGTCGATAAATCTTCTATAATAGCCCAGGAGTCCGAGAAATGATTTTATTTCTTTACTTGTTTTAGGAATAGGGAAATTTTTTATTGCAAGAATTTTGTCCGGGTTGGGTTTGATTCCTTTCGTAGTAATAACGTGCCCGAGATAAGCGACTTCTTTGCGGAGAAATTCGCATTTATCTAGCTGGATTTTCAAGTTGGCTTCCTCTAATTTTTGGAATACTTTTTCGATATTGTTTAAATGATCTTCGAGGGATGTGCCTAGTATAATTATGTCGTCGAGATAGACAAAGCATATTTTATTAATCAGGTCTTTGAGAACAAAGTTCATAAGTCTTTGAAATGTCGACGGTGCATTTTTTAAGCCGAAAGGCATTCTTTTAAACTCGTAATGTCCGAAATTTGTTGAAAATGCAGTTTTTGGGATGTCGTCTGGGTCAACTTCTATTTGGTGAAAGCCCGATGTCAAGTCGATGGTTGTGAAATAGTTTGATTTGCCTAACTTGTCTAAGATGTCAGTGATGTCTGGTATAGGGAATTTGTCAGTGATTGTCTTGTCGTTTAATTTTCTGTAGTCAATTACGACGCGAAATTTTTGTTTACCGGAAGCGTCCATTTTCTTTGGGACGACCCAAATAGGGGCGGACCAAGGGGAGTAAGAGTGTTGAATAATGTCGTCGTGTAACATTTTGTCAATCTGTGTTTGTACTTCTTGTTTGTACGTCTCTGGATATTTGTATTGTTTGGTATGGATAGGAACACTGTCAGTAGTTTTAATTTGATGTTTGATTTTGTTAGTGAAAGTGAGTTTTTCATTTTCTTGTAATATTAAAGATTTGTATTTGTTTATTACTTTGTTTAAGCCTTTTTTTTCTTCGGGATTTAAGTGTTCGTCTCGAATAGTTTGATTTTTTATTTCTATGTTGAAATTTTCGTTTTTATTTGAGTTAAAATATTGTAATTTATATTTAAATTTATTTAAAAATGTTATTTCTTCTTTTATAAAATCAAATTTTGTTTTAAGTAATTTTATTCCTGGTAGGCCTAATAAAATGTCAAAATCTTTATGAAAATTAAAAATATAACTTTTTATATTATTATTTTTAAATTTGAAAAATGTGAATTCTTTCCCTGAAGATTTGCCGTTGCAAGTATGTACTGTGAATAATTCGGGAAATTTAGTGAAATTTGGTTTAATTAAATTTGGATTAATATAATTTTGGGTAGAGCCAGTATCTAATAAAATTTTTAAATTTGACACTTTGATGAATGGTAGTTTACTGAAATTGTTAGTTAAGGATTCGATTCTTGTTGGTATTGGTCTATGTCTAAAAAATTATTTTCCTCGTTAATTTCATTTTCTTGTTCAGTTTCCAAAGATTCTGGGTATTCTACTGGTGTATTATCTACACTTTCGATATCTTGAGTAAATAATTGTTCTGATCGTGGTTGGACAGGGCGTCTGGAGAATTGAGAGGTTTGGATGCTCATGGGTGTGGTAACTCTTTGTTGTGCATTACGAATATTTGCACTAGGGGCAAAGGATTTAGATGGTTGTTGTTGTGGTTGTTGAGGATATTTGTGCATTGGAGATTGATATTTTGGTGGGTTGAATTGCAATTGATTCTTTGGTGGAGGTGCTTTTTGTATTTGTGTGTGTTGGTTGTGTATGTATTGGAGGTCGTTAGTGATAAGATTTAATATTTCACTTAAATTTTGCGGGTTTCTGGCAGAGAGTTGGGATCTAAATGGATCTCTGCAATTGTTTATAAAGCATTGTGTAAAGTATTTTATGGAGTATTCTAATATTATTTTGCTGATTGCACTATTGTATTTGCATTCTACTTTACTCTTATATATTAGATAAATGTCATTAAATTTATTGAAGAATTCAATTATATTATCTTTTGTTTGCTTGTAAGTTGTAATTTCGTACATTAAAGTGTGCTCTGATCTAGTATCGGAATAATTTTGTAATAAATGCTCTTTTAAATCTTTCCAGGAGTTTATGGTTGTGATGCTGAGGCATTGCGCAGCACTTCCTTTAATTTTGTTTTTTAAAGTGAGGATAACAATTTTTTTTGTAATCTCTGATGGGTTTGATTGATTGACTAAACTTATTATGTCGTCTACGGTGTTTATGAAATTTGGTAGAGTTTTTACATCTCCATCAAAGCATGGTATTAGGTCTAATAATTTTATAATTTCATTGTTTAAGTTATCGAGTACATTGGTTGGTACAGGGGGAGTCATATTGATACTTAGGTTATTTAGTGTGTTTAGTAGTTCGTCCAGTTTGTATGAGAATATAAAGTGTACTTACAGTAAAATTATAATTTCTTTAAACATGGGGGTTGGGGGGTCGATGTCGGCACGATGGAGGGTGACGGTGGATGATGGCACGGTCAGCTGTCGATCGATGTCCGCTCGACGTGGAATGGGAATGGGTGGTGACTGGTTGGCTCTCGATCGATGTCCGTTCGATGCGTAGAGTCCGAGTCCGTGTGGTTTACTTCTCGGGTCCTTTGGATCAGGAACTGCCGTAGAAGGATTCCTCGTCACGTAAGATGGGATGAGTTCCGTATTTTTTCACTTGAGTATCACTGATGATTGCAGGATTGACTCGTTGATTCGTGATTGGCAGAATTTAACGATAAAAATCGACGAATTTGTGAATTTGAACGAATTGAACACTTGGTTTTCGATTCACAAATACTTGTTTGCCAATCCTACCGACTGCGCCAATAATAAATTTGGAACTCAAATTTAAGTTTTTAAAAAATTTATTTTAAAACACAATGAAATCTTACATTAACAGTAGCTAAACAAGGAATGTCTTATCTTACTAAGTACATCTTATATATACAAGGATCGTCTTCTTTTAAGAGATCTCAAGTTAAAAGTGCTGAATTTATGGGAAAGAGAATGATGCAATTTATAGTTGCATTACGCAAATAAGGGTGGTGTCTCTATATAATTTGTATACCGTGTGTATAAATAAACAAATACGCAAAATACATGTTTTGTTTAATGTTACTTTAGACAAAAAAATATCAGAACTCAATAAAAAACATATTTTTAAATTTAAGGAATTTTATATTTGAAAGTATGTAGTTCTCTCAATTGAGATTAAAATTGTCAACATAATTTTAACCTTGTTTTTACTTGTTTTTCTATGTCTTTGTTATTCTTCATTTGTTATTTCTTGTGTATGACATTTCATATGTTTTACGTGATATTCTACAGACCTACCAATCCTAAAATACTAAATAGTACTAGGTTATTAACGCATTGAAATAAATGAATAGTACATTATGCACCAAGGGAGGAAAACTCGATTTTCTTCGAACTTGGAAAACAAAGTCAGCGGAGCGAAGTATCTGTAGGGAGAAAAAAAAGATATATAATATATAATATATAATCTTTTCAGAGGGAGAAAATGTATTTTTGCTGCCTCTAACAGGCACTTTTCGGCTCGTTTTGCGTGCACATTTTACAAAAAATGAATTTATTACTCCTGACTTCCAAGAAGATTTTATTTATGGAGAATAATTTTTAAAATGATTTATTCTTATCATGAATCAACTTATTTATACTTTATAGTAAAAAATTCAAATCAGGTGCTTTACTCTTGTCACGTCTGATTGTCAATCTGGTGTAAAATGCATCGTAAGGGTTATTTTTAAATAATGAATAATTTATTTGATTAGTCACGCACTGTATCTTGTTATTTTTATTGTTTGTTGTTATTGTTGTATTGTACATATTTATATTGGTACACATGTACTCCCATGAGTAATGATGTTCTAATTAATTTTGATTTATTAATCAAAATATTGATATTTAGTATACAAACTATTTTTTGACACTATAAGAACAGATAATATTTAAAGTATTAAATGTATTGGAGATAACCAGTTGGTGATTAACGCATTAAAAAGATACTCAAATATAAGATACTATTTTATTTTTCTTTACCCTCTAGTTTTTCATTACAATAATTAAAGTAAAAATCTAACGTATAGGTACATTAGTCAATTTATAGGAAAAGCTTATTTACTCTGATTCAAATTTGTAACAACGCAAAGTAAAACAATACCAATAAAATCAAATCACCTTGTAGTGATATATACACTAAAGTATATATTTCTGGTATGACGTTTGTCGATAATATTTAAATGTTTTAAATGTTTTTCTTGACGAGTCATACATTACCAGATGTTAGAAGTAGTGTATCGTATTACAAGCATGTCGTAGTCAATAAAAAGTAGTCAATGCATGTAATGACAGATTTTTTAACGGCATTAGTGCTTTAATAGTATATTACATATTAAGAGTTGTAAGATGTATATTACGCACGAAGGGGAAAAGTTACAAATGATAACTTGAATTATGTACTATACTTTTTCTACGACCATTATTTGAGTGTTTTTCGATCATGCCATGATCATTCAATATATTGAAAGAATTGACACATCACTAGTAAATAGCGAATAATACAAAAAATAAAAACATATACATATGTCAACTTCTAAATAGTAAATTGAAACTATTTTCAACCAAATAAAACCAAACTAAATACTATGTAGAGCATTTCTTGTTTATTTCGTCATTATAGTCGCAATGTTGGATGGAATGAAAATAAGTAATCTGGATTCAAAAGCTTAAGTTGGATCAGTTCAAAGTGAAAAATGGAATATGCCTATAGACTCACATCTTCAGAAATTAAAATGTACTACCCTCTGTTGACCCGGTTTTGGAAATTCATTATTTATTTTCTGAATTTACTCACCAGTTAAGAAATTGATATCTTTTTGTCATAAAATGTCAAACACAAATGTTGGTAGGATAAAAACAACTTAAAATTCCTTAGGAAATTGGAAAAAATTTCTAATTTCGACATTAATAAAAGTATCAATTAATCGAAGCTATGAAACTTGACCAGTGTATTGCTAAATGTAAAAGCGCTATTTTACTGATATGTAGGTAGGAAGAAGAAAAAACAAAACAATAATGCTCCAATCAGTGAAAAATCTGAACCATGCAGTGCAACGAAATAAATTAGCGAAGTGTCACGAGCTGTAAACAAATGAATATCAAGCAGATAATGCTCCACATTCTTAAGCGTCACGTGACAAACATGAATAACACACTGATGTCTGTGTGTATGTAAGTTATCAAACAAAGACATTTGATTAAAGCCTATATTTATATATAATTGTTGACAATGTCTCTAGCCTATTGACAATTTACTGATGTGTTGATTGTTCGTATGTTCCTTGCAAGTTTATGCCTGGTTTGTATCAGTATTACTTGGTATTTCTTAATGTCTATCGTAAAAGTCTTGTATGTTATGTATGACGTATGTATACATGTACATGTTTTTTTTTTTTTTGTAATAACAGATAATTATAGACATTTTTCTTGTTATACGCATGGTTTAATGATAAAATTTAACAATGATTTACTGAATGAAGCAAAACAAATGTTTTAAGAACGTGTAATTTACTTCGAATGTATTATAATTCCTATAGAAATAATATAAGCTACATAAAATAAAAAAAAAAACTATTTTTAACATTATATCCATTATGATAAATAATATAGTTATATACTTATCAAGTGTAGAAACGCCATTTTCCCGGATGAGGATTTTAGGGCACAAACTTGCTGGTGCTGCAATAGAACGAATCCGGGAAAAAAGTTCACGCAAGAGATTTGTACATTATTTTTTGTACGAAAAACAAAAAGTTAATAATTTGTTTTAATTTTTGTACAGATATTTTTTATTTATTACATATTTATATACACACATTGTTTGTGGTTATGTCAATCTGTCAACATGATAGCAATTGTTGCCAACATTGTATATCAACGGCACTAAATTTACTTTTTCTAAATTAAATTTCATTCAATAACCCACTGTTTTCTTTAGGTGTGTTTTTGAACTGGAAATTTCATTATATCGATATTTTAGGCTACGAAAAATAACAGTACAGGGATATTTTTTTTCGATAGATGACAAAGCATTTCCGTACAGTACGCAAGCCATTGTTTTCCGTAAATAAAAATACAATCATATTTATTGAATATAAACAGAAAAACAATAGTACGTGTACCACGTAGAAAAAGTGTCTTCCCGGACTTCTGATGTTGCTGGCCTCGCCTACGGCTCGTTCCGAAATTTCCATCATCGTCCGGGAATATATCACTTTTCGTACTAGATACACAATATATTATTGATTGAACGATTTACAAGTAATGGTATTTAGAACATTATAAATAAAGTAGCTATGAATAATTTTCTGGTTTTTGTGGTATGTATAATATATTTCAAATGACATTGGACATGAGTGGTCTGTTATTTATGCACTGCCAATAAACTGTGTTGCCGGTTAGTGACTGTGACTAGCGAAATCACGAAAGAATTTAATTATAAATTTAACAAATTCTAAAAGTAATACTGATTATTTCTACAGATCTTTGAAACATTTTAAATATAGTTTAATATAGTTTTGCCACATGTTTTTTATAATTTGGTTAATTTACCATTTTTACTTTTACTTTAGAAATAAAAAAGTCACATATTTGATCAAAGATTATTTTAATAATTTTAATTTCCTCTTGCATGTTATTGAAAATTTTCTTTTAAACTTTTATGGTTGTATTTATTATATAACTTATATTTGAAGTAAAAAATACATACAAAAAAGCTGAAAATACAATTAATACCTTTTTTATTTTATATGTCGTAGTCATTAATGACACTTAAAGGTATTGCATTTTCAAGGCTTTTAATATGAAAATATTTAGCTTTAAAAAGATATGAAAATGTCATATTTAGGTTATGGAAATAAAAAAATGCAAAAAAATACCGAATATTGATAAACGAGTTATAATTTTATGACAACTTCTTCAAGCACGTTGCTTGTACGTAACAATTCAGACGGTTACCAAGCAACGTGCTTTCGGCAACTGTCAAAGTTATTGCGTAATTATCAATGACCTAGGGATATTACAAAAAGAAGCGAAAATATTTTTGGATCAAGTTTATTCATGTAAAAATCATGTGATGTCCCGTCTACAATAGCTAGCAGTAGGCGGAAGGCCGAGAGGTAAACTGTTAGAAGAGAATTGGTTGGTTATGATATAAATACCTATCGTGTGTTGATGGGTGTGGCAGTGCGTTACGCAGATTTGGGTAATTGCCGATTATTTTTATCACGTGGGTGGGCGGTGCCAGACGTCACTCAGTCGTCACGTCGTTGTTTAGGTACAAGGGTCAGCAAATATAGGTGCAACTCGAGTACAGTTATCTCACTAATGTGAATATACATACTTCACATTTTGAAAAATATGACGTTAGTGCTTTTGTACTTAGCAGTGGCGGGGTTTCAGCTATTTTATTGGAGGGGCAATACAGGAGTCTTTATATTTATTGTAATAAATACTTAATTGATACATGAAGATACCATACATAAATAAAATATGAAATTTAGTCCACAGCAAAAAGAGTGACTAGTTAAAGTTAGTATAATCTTTCCCAATAATTTTCTTTGGTTCTAAACTTGTCTAAACTTTGGGTGACAACTGCTACCCACTTCTTGCATTTACTATACCCGCCACTGCTTATTACATTACACAGCAATTTTAAAATGGCTGTTTGAATTTGATTTGTAAGGTTACAAATTTATGGCAGATGTAAGAAGAAAAGCGGACCATAGGCGATTAACATGGGAAAATCGTTTTTCTTTGTGCAACAGTGTCCTAATAATTTTAGACACAAATGCTTCAAATAAATGATGCGGGGATTTAAATTCTGTATTTATTTCTACATTTTATTTGGCACGTTTTATAACCGAGCAAATTGAATTTGAAAATTTAAATCATGTTACTTAATCATAATCACAGTGCTAGCCTTGGAATTAAAACAAAATCTCAAATGTTTTTACCTATCAAAAATGCTGTTTGAAGTATCATTATTGAAAATAGAGAATAATTCCTATGAAGAGAAGTTACAAATTATTACTACTTCATATTATGCAAATAATTTTTTATAATTTGGAAATATTTATACATATATTATTTATTTATGTATAACGGCTTACTAATAAATAAGTAATTAATTGTTATTGTTATAATCGTTAATGGTACAAGCTGGAATAGCAAAAATCATGATTTATTGAAAAAAATCAAAAATCATTGGTTTTTTAAATTTTTATACATATCTAAGTCTTATAGCACGTTTTTAATTGTTTTAAAAGCAATATTAACAACTTACTTCGTAAACACACATTTAAATACTTATTTTTCTTCCTTCTATAAAGTATCATTTAATTTTAAGACATTATTAAACACAGAACATATTTTGGTTGTTATTAATAGTTTTGTAGCAAATAAATACATTTTCATAATAATTTGTATTTTTGTTTTATCTTTGATAAAAAAACGATGATTTTTAATAAAAAAAAATAGTTGATTTAAATCCCGATTTAAATCATAATTAAATTCAGGCCACCCTGGGTACAAATTAAATCTTTGAATTTATATTTTATTTGGAATATTATGATGTTATTTGCTTAATACCACTTATTTAATCCCGAATCTTTAGAAAACATTCCCCAGAATAGTACCACTTAATAATTTGTAACTTCCGGACTAATTCTTGTTAGACCAAAGAGAGATTCGTGCTCAATCACTATGAAATACTCTTACCCTATTATCATTACAGAGTGGTGCTCACTCATTATAAAGTACTCTAATTCTTGCCCTAATATAATTTGCTGAAAATAACCCTTTGTTATCCTAATATACCGTGAAAATTATCTTATGTTTTTATTTGTGATGTTTAGTGCAGGGTTGTAACAAAAGTGTTTTTGTGTTTCAGATTCAGACCTTGGGATGGCAGGGAACTCTACGCTTGCGGCGACGCTGAGCGCCGCGGCGGGCGGTACGACGCCGCTTTCGCAACATTGTGCCATTTGTGGAGACCGCGCCACCGGCAAGCACTACGGCGCCGCTTCTTGCGACGGTTGTAAAGGCTTCTTTCGGCGCTCTGTACGCAAGAATCATCTTTATACCTGCAGGTATACACACACACATACATTCTGTTTCCTGCAGTTGATCCTCACGTTGTCAGTTTCTGTAGTAAAAATTATTAAACTTTTATCTTACATCTTTGTTGTATAGGCATGGCATAGATGAAACTTATTCGCGTTATCGTACGTGTTACAGAGGTATATATGCCACAATACTGTATCTTGGCATTTTTTCGCTCTTGTCAAGCTTAATTTTTTGCATTCCGGTTACCCTAGATGAAAAAGCATGTAAGAAAAAAATATTTGTTTCACGAAAATAATTTCTTATCAAAAAATATATATTCTATAAAATAAATAATAAAAGGAACAAAAACATAAAAACATAGATACGTAAGATTAATAGAAAATTAGCTATAACGAAGGAAAGAAAATATTTATATAACTACCTATATATTCAATAAATAAAATCATTCATTAAAGGAATTAAGTATTAACACAAAATAATTATAATTTAATTTTTCTTACTTTCGCAGTTGTAAAATTATTAATTATTTCGTCTTAATTAATTAAAATTTTATTTATTTAAAATTTATTAATGACAATTTAAATTAGGTATAAAGTAAAAGAAAAAAGTACCCATCAAAAATCACCATAATAAAAATTTTCAATCACATCAATATAATAACTTTTAAGATATTTCATATATTCTATTGCAATTTACTTATTTGAATACATATTTTATACTGTATTTTAAATTAATTTTGCTATTACATAGTTTTTTTTTAATATTTCAGCATAATATCACATTTTTCAAATGATATATTGTATAGTATATCCCGCTCAGTCACTGAGAGAGTGTCGGTACTGTATATTTATCTACATTGTAGTTTGATTCTCTTTGTACTGAAGTAGAATAATGAGTCTGAATTTGTGCCCCCTCTGAGTTAATGCCCTGGGCTGGTGCCCCTATGGCCTTGCCCTAACTACGGCACTGATATGCTATCTGCGTCTAACCAACGCCAAAAATGAAATAGAAACATTAATGTAACCGCGTTTAATGGATATTTTCAAATATTTAAAAAACTTGAATATGTCATTCATGTCATTCGTGTCATTTATGAAGATGATTTTGGCGTATACAATTTATGCTGGTAGTTTCGTTAATTTATTGTACAACTCTTTTTATATGTTTCATCCATTATTATATTTGTACATAATACTGTCAATTTTGACATTTATATACTTCGAAAATCACAAGATTTCACCCGACAAGATGATGTCATCAATTCCCCGTCCTCCCAATGATTTGACTACGATTGATGACGTGAGGATCAACTGCGGAACATAATCTGTACCTATATTCTCTTAAAAACATACATTTATACAAACTTATTATTTTCTGTAACGCAAAATTAATATTTAACGAAAACAATTCGTTAAACAAAGAAAAAAACGGAAACAGTAAATGCTATAATTTAAACAGTTACGAAAAAATAAATATCAATTAATGGTAATGAAAACTATTCATAAATTTATAATTATATCGTAAACGTTAGTCGCATTTTGAATTCAAAGAAATAATAGTGCGTCAATCCAATTCGGCAGTACTGCTGAACATTATTCAGATATATGTTAATGTTGATTCATTTGAAAGTTTCGAGATTGACATAGTGTTTTTTGGGTAGGCAGAGATACAATCTCAACGATTCTACGGATAAAATTACTTTAAGAAATGTTTCTCTGCATATACGTTCTTTGGAACAATTTGGTGAAAAATAAGAAAAACAAAAAAAAATTCAACTTTTTGCTCGGGATTTTTTTGTCTCTAAAATTTTTCATTTTCTTGATTTATCTAAGGATCGATGCATTGATTTCAAATTTTCAAACAGAATTTAATTAACTCTTACGATTCTCGAGATATTTAGGTTCAAACTTAGACCCAAAAAAAAAAGTTTTTCAATCATAGCACTCATTATGGGTCAAGATACGACCTCGGCGATTTCACCAATTGATTCTAGGGAATTAGAAAAGAAACAGTGATGTACTTTTTACGATTTTTGACGGTTTTCTTTTTTTCGCTGTACAAATTGTATCATAAAATTGAAATTTTTAAGGTTCTTTCTTGGTCCGTTATTATTCAGAAATGTATGATACATAAAACCTACAAATATAAACATTTTATTATTTTGTTAGACATCTACTAAAAACTGTAATAATATTTACCTTTATTTAAGTAATTAGTAAACTTTTTTTCTGTTTGTCATTTTGTAGTTATGTATCATTTGCATTACTAATAATTATTGAGAAATATTTTTGTATTCGAAACATATGTTTAATTTAACATTGCAGACCTTATAATTACGAAAAACTATTTTGCGGTGTAAAATATTTCCTGTGATATAAGTGTACCTAATAAATTACGTAATTTGAGTTTCATTACATGTATTATAAACGTATTTAGTAAAATGTAGTCAGTTTCGAATTGCTTTAAAATTTGCAATGTAAGAAATGACAGTATGTTATATAATCTTCATTATTTTGCACTACTCATCAGAATGTTTTCTCAGAAACATTTTTGTATTTTGTAGAAAAACATTTACACTTACGCAACGGTCAAACAATTATTATTCTAAAGTAAATAAATTGTACTTGCTTATCAAATAGAAGGTGTTTTTAATTGCTATGTTAATTTTGAAAAAATTCGCAATGCGTCAAGTGATTCTTACAGCTAAACACTTGTGAATGACGTAGACATGTAAAATATTTCATTTGATAGAGGACGTCATTCGTAAAAAAGTTATTTGTCCTTTTCATTTGATAGATAGATTGTTTTAACTTTTAATTATATATAATTTACATTGATACTTTGTAGAATAATATTACAATTATAGATAACTATAAATATAACTAATGATTTATCATTAAAAAATACTATTTGATAATGTTACATAACATAAAATATCAATTATGTAATTACTACTTCTTATTCAGTCAAGGTTTCCTAATATATATTTTCTTTTTTCAGATTTAGCAGAAATTGTGTCGTAGACAAAGACAAAAGGAACCAATGTAGATACTGTAGACTTAGAAAATGTTTTAAGGCTGGAATGAAAAAGGAAGGTATGTATTTTATCGCTTGTAAGGTTTATTTATTACTTTTTTACATTGTTGATACATCAATAAAATATTCTTAGAATTTTTGCGTTGAAAATAACAAAAATACATAATATCCAAATGGTTGTAGCCTAGTATAATTTATTTTTTATGGTTGGTAGAATTATGTCAAAAATATGACATGTCAAATTGTATTAGATAAACTACGAATATTTATTATGGATTTTTTTTGTGTTAATTATATGTAAAACTAACCAGATAGAGTAGTAGAGGTAAAAAATAAAATAAAAATTAAATATATGCCGGTATTAGAAAAATAAGGTTAGTTCATATGACAGTTGACTTTTAAACGTCACATCAGTAGCACCACCTACTAAAAAATTCCCTAAATTTTAAAAACTACAATTTTTTAAAATATAAATGTGGTATAAAATGCCCGAAGTAGATAAATTTATATTAATAATTTATTTATTAATATATTTTGTTCGAATTTCCTATTTTCAAAATAAAATGACAATTATGAAACTACTACCGTATTATTGTACCTAAAATATTTGTGTTACTCTGTATATCTATGTTATAATTAGCTCCTAACTTATTTCTACGTTCAAAACATTCAAAAATATGTCAGTTCCTGGCCAGAGGCCAGATTCTTGCATCTGTTACAAAATTGTAAAACTGGATTTAATCTCACAATGAAAAAGAAAAAAAAGCACCTGAGAATTTTTCGTTGCACGTCTTATTGGCATGCTGACAAAATCAATTAGAAATAGTCATGAATTTAACATTTGCGCAACTAGCCACCTGTTTTATTGTCTGCTAAGTATAGCGTAATGATTTATATATCGTAATACCTTGGCCTTAAATTGGGCTTGGCATCCTCATTCAAAGCAGTTGATTCTTTCACACTGCTTCAAAAGTTTTATATATACACACAACTATGTGTAAATTTCAAATAGAAAAATACAATTTATCATTATTTACTATTCAAATATCATCTAATATTTTCATAGACATATCGGGAATTAAGTTGTAATGAAAAAACAAATGAAATTTAATCCGTCACTAACAGAAAATAGATATTTTGTTGTGTTTAATATCTACTATGTAGAGGAAAAGTCAGCCTTACGATTAATTTTGTGTAGGAACAGACCGCAAACCTGAAAACAGACGAAAAAATTACAAGAAATTTAAATTTAGCGCTGTTCTTAACCTAACATTTTGACATACAAAACGATCGTAGCGCTGGCGTGTCCTTTACAAGGATGTTATAACTACAAACATCGACCGCTGCGCCACCATGTAGCTAGAAATGGAAACTCCGTGTATGGCTTTCTTTTAAAACTCTATAGTAATCAAATGAAATTTTTGGTCGATAAATATTTTCATTGTTGCTTTTAATTTGAGCACCAGGAGTTTCTATTAAAACTAACTCAGCTTATGTGTGGATATTATTTTTTTTTACTGCATTAACATGAAAACTTTCAACCAATTTCGTAGCCTTTTTCAGTGTCTTTTTTTCGGAAGTAATCCGTATTTACAGTTTCAAAACTATATGTAATTATTAAACCTATGTTTTTTACCAACAATTTTACTCGTATCGACTCGGATAATGAAAAATATGTTTGAAGTTTGACACACACGAAGTTTACTTTTACGGCTACTACGTGGAGCGAGCATCGCTTTTTGTTTCCATTTGCCTAGCGTACAATTACAAAACTAATAATTAGAAAATCTAGAAAATAACCAACGCCGGAAAATAATTTTGGAAATGTACACACAGATGGCAGACAGTAAGCTAGATGGTATCTAATAATCTTTTTTTTCTTGTTTTTATATCTTTTCCCTTTTGCATAATATGAATAAAATACAAATTGATCATAAAATAACAACTTTTTTTACCTAGCAACGGTATAAAGTACCATCGAAGAATATATTGTTAACGATAATACCTATTTCAATTCCAAATTTTCGTGTATATTATGAATGTCTTTTTTTTGTAGCTGTTCAAAATGAACGGGACAGAATCAGCTGCAGAAGACCAAGCTACGAAGAGAACACAAGCGGCAATGGATTGTCCGTTAGCTCGCTGTTAAATGCAGAACTTCTTTCGCGTCAAGTTGGAGCTGCTTTGGAGGTAATTCTCTCTAAAAGATGTACTGTAAACTTAAAGTCTTATTAGTATGCTCCTTTGCAGCAAATGGGTTCACCAGTAAGCGACTGCGACCTGTCCAACAAGCAGATCGCCAGTATAAACGATGTTTGCGATTCTATGAAACAACAGCTCTTAATACTGGTAGAATGGGCGAAATATATCCCTGCCTTCACCGAATTGCAGCTGGATGATCAGGTAAGAAAAGATTATTTATTAATAAATTTTAGAATAAGTAAAAATACGTCACATTAATATTATTAAATAATAGTTTAAAAGAAAATAGTAGATGTCACTTCGGAGGCAGCCGTTTTTACAAGCATTAAATACGTATTTTAAATTTTGTTGTGAATCTGAATACTATCTGCTATTCATCATATTAATAGGTTAGAAAGTAAATTAATTTTATAATCTTTTTATGTTCCTGAAAAAAACACTTCAAATGTTTCGCTGTTCTAAACTTTGCAGGGGATTTCTGTGCTGCTTACTGAATACTAATTTTTATTAATTTTTCGGATCAGAAATGAATGATTTACTATTTAGCAACACAAATTACTATTAGTTGTATTTCTTAATTATTTTTTTTTGTCGCAGGTCGCCCTATTACGAGCCCATGCCGGCGAACATTTACTCTTAGGACTTGCAAGGCGTTCTATGCATCTTAAAGACATATTACTATTAGGAAATAACTGCATCATTACAAAACATTGTCCAGGTAACTATTCATTTTAGTTTGTCTAGTTTTATATGTAGCACAGTGGGTTTTACATTAACACATTTATCGTAGCAGAGTGGTATGAAACTTCGTTCAGAAAAAATAAAATACAATTAACAAATCATTGTTATGCATTGTTTGTGAGCGCATCAAATAATAATTAAAAGAAATCTGAACGAGCGTTTGAACTAGAGAACTTTGACCTCATAGTATTAACATTGCATGTGTAACCACTACGTGTGTCATATAAAATTTGTCGAACTACATTCCATGACTAAATATCAACGTAGTTATCGTGTTATCAGATTCACGAGTGTCTCCCGACCTAGACATCAGTCGAGTGGGAAGCAGAATCATGGATGAATTAGTCAAACCGATGACCGAAGTTCAAATGGATGACACAGAATTCGCTTGTTTAAAAGCGATAGTTTTCTTCGACCCAAGTAAGACACCGTTTATCAATATATTCCCATTGCAGTATTTATGTAATACAGCCCACATTTATTATGTAATTTATTAAATTATTGTTTATTTAATGTACATTTAGTTAAAATTGATTTAATGATTATAATCATATAAAAACTTAGATACAACATTTAAAAAACAGCTGTGGCCATCACAGAAACTACTACTAAAAATATAAAATATTCGATATTTTTTTTTAAAAATAAAGATTGTAACATGTATTTCACAACAACTTTCTTCAAGTATTAGCAAAAAAAACTTAAACTTATCAGAAGATTAAATGTAAAGTTTCATTAAATCCGTTCAGCTGAATTTGCTCTACACGTGTGGACAGAAAGATCACATGACAGATATCTCGTTAAAAATAGTTAAAACGTATCTAAATTCGCGGACATTCATTCAATTTTCGAAATGTTAAAATCGGAATGATTAAGGGCCCGTATTATGAGCTCACTTTTATAATAAAATCGCAATTTTAACGCCCACTTTTACATCATAATCTTATGTAAAAATGAGCGTTAAAATTACGATTTTATTATAAAAGTAAGCTAGTTCGCTTTTATAACAAAATCGCCATTTTAACGCTTATTTTTACATAAGATTATGACGTAAAAGCGAGCGTTAAAATCGCGATTTTATTATAAAAGTGAGCTCGTAATATGGGCTGTAACACATCTTATTATGTGGTGGTTTAATTTTGTCCCGGTTCGTAATTTTAAAATTTAGTAATCGGTTTATTTGAAACAGCCCTTTCCCAATTTCATACTTTTGAATATTAAGAGTCAATGTTTGAGATGCCTTGCATGCAGTACATCCGAATTCATTTCCGATTTATATAATAATCAAAAAATATTTTTCTGATGCTTCTTTATCGAATGACGAATATACATTAAAATTAAAAACATTTAATTTGTTGAAAAACTTTACAATTTATTGCTGCTTCTTATGTATTTGTTTTCTAGAGTTACAGATTTATTGAGTATTTTTGTTTTCAGATGCAAAAGGTCTAAGTGAGCCATCTAGAATCAAATCATTACGGTATCAAATCCAAATTAACTTGGAAGACTATATCAGTGACAGACAATACGAGAGCCGTGGCCGTTTTGGTGAAATACTACTTACGTTGCCCGCTCTTCAGTCTATCACTTGGCAAATGATTGAACAGATTCAGTTTGCTAAATTATTCGGCATGGCCCATATCGATAGCTTGTTGCAAGAAATGCTCTTAGGAGGTGCGTTTCAGGACAAGATTTGTGGTAACAATGATTTCCTTTCTTCATTTAAGGGTAAACGAAACGAAATGAATGAAAGATAGTATGAATGTTTTCTAGTATAGTTGACGCATAAATGTAAATTTGAAAGATTTAGAATGTGATGAAGCGAACGATATAAGGGTGAAATAGTGTGCTTGATTACATATATTTATTTAGAATAGTTTTACAATGAAATTTCTAATGTGTTTTGTAAAATTCAGTAAACCATAATAGAAATACGTTAACAGAATTGACACATCACTAATAAATAGTGCCAACTACAGAACATAAAAACAACTATGTCAAACTGTTAACTTCTAAATAATAAATTGAAACTATTTACAACCCAATGAAACAATACTATGTAGAACATTTCTTGTTTATTTCTTCATTAGTTGTGATGTTTTAAATGAATTATAATTAATTTTCTCTTATTTATATTGCTTAACATAATTCAATAAATCAAAAACTCCTTAACTGTGCAATCGGCATACTTTACACATGGCCTACCGTAATGTGGCACTTAGATAACCTATAAATTGTACAAAAATGCCTATTTACATTAGAAATCGTACAAAAAATAATTAATATCTCCTATGAAATAAACAGTGAGTAGAAATGACGTCCCAATTCCTTATACAACTTTACAAAATAATATTTTGCATAATATGAAATATATTCAAATTAATTTTTTGTTTATAACTTTGTATCATAAAGATTTTATGGAAATTAGTAATATGGCATGTAAACAAAAAAACTGGTTAACCAATATCATTATTTTTAATTATTTATTTACCGTTGTTGAAAATATCGGTTACCGTTTTTTTAAATTATAAATATAAAGTTTCATTGTAATATAAATATCTTGCAAACATATATCAGTATTTGAAGTGTTCATCAACCATTTTTCATTATTTTCACATTCCCTTGCAAAAGTTTCAAACAACTTTTAATTTCAGGTGCAACAGCAGAAAATGGTCAGACTGTATCCAACGGAGCCCCAGTGGGCCCCGGCAGCTACCAGAGCACCAGCGACTCGCCCGAGAGTCCCATGACCCCTCCTGGGGCTGTGACCCAATGCAATAGTCCCACCGGAATCATCAACACCAACATGGCGAGCCCATCTACCAACGGAGAAACAGTCATGATCATGCGCGACATCTCCATCGGAGGCACAGAAGACTTTAGAATTGCCTTCAAACAAGAACCCATGTTAGAAACCGATCATAGTTACTAAGAGGTTAGTTTTATTTATTGGTTTTGTCGGTTTTTATAAAACTGACTGATATTGGATTATTATAGGGAATTATAGTTTAGTATTAGTAAATAATCATGAATAAATATTTGTTGTTATTATAGTTTTCTTATTAGATTGTATAGAATGGTTTTATTGTTAAGAATATCTACTCTCTTGACCTTGCCTGTGGATATTTCATTCCGAACGAACGACTGTTACATTGTTAAGTTTCAGATAATTTAATTGAACTTTATGAAGAATTGCTCACATTGAAATGGTTGTTATGTATTTGAGTTGTTGAGTTGATGTGTACATAGATAAATTTTATACGTTTGCAGGCTGTTAGAGTATAGTTATATATAGTTGTGCCCGGTTTATGCAGAAGCAAAATTTACATCTAAAATAAACCAACAAAGAACCTCCTTTTACTAAAAATGAACCAATCAGGAGATTCATGGTGCACATGCGCAGTGTGTAATTTCACAAAATATTACGCATGCGTAAATAAAAATAATTATTTTTCCTTTTAGAATTAACTTTTATTTTAAAATTAAGGTTAATTTGTTGTCTGCATAAACCGAGCATTAGAGATTTATTCCATAGTTTAGTTTTTGTAGTGAATGTTTTGTACTTGTAAATTTTACAGAATTTGCTCAACGATATATTTAAAGTGCGATTAAATATAATATGTATATAAGATATATTTTTGCGAATAAATAACGATTGATGAATATTTGCAATAAAAACATACAAAATTAATGCCATTTCAATGCAAATAATCAAAATTATACAATTGTTATTTATAGATATTTTGATAAAAGGCTGGCAGTGGCAATATAATTTGTTAATAACGTTTTGATATTTAGTATAACTAGTTGTAAGATATACTAATACGGTGGCCAGTTATAACTTTAAGGATCACCACTAGTTTATGTTTGGTATGCTTAAGTATGATACAGTATAGAATCCGTAGACATCATCCATCGATCATATATGGCTGTGCTATATGGTACTGTGTACAAAATTACATGACAATCAAATGTAAATCATTATCATGTTATCATATTGCCAAGTTTAGTAAATAAATATTTTATTTTCAACTTTAATCCTTTATATATCCAGACATTAGCAAAAATATATTTTATTAAATTACACGTACAAATATCATTTCAACTTATACTAGCTATTTCCAAATCCAATCGCTTCCTTTTCTTGTGGTTTAGTACCATTCCTGATGGCTCGATCCTATAATTCGACTCGTTAAGCCACTGAACTAATTTCATTCTAGCTGCGTGTCCGTCTTCGTATAATTTTCTTTCTAAACTGTCCAGTCGTTCATAAGAAGCTGGATCCATGAATGTTTGTTCGCAAAGATCCATAATGTTTCGATATCTTTTCTGGAATGTCTAAAAAGTAATATATTAAGAAAATGTTTTAAAAACACTATATAAAAATTAAATACGGTATAGGACACACCGGCGCTACGGTCGCTGTGCATGAATAGGGCACGAGTGTGCTACTGACGTTTTGCTTTGTTTGGTGCCAATCAGAGAGCCAGGCCAATCTATCTTTATTTTCTCTTTTTGGCTTACCGAAAAAAAAAAACATTCAATACGGAAGGATAGGGAATGTTTTGCCTAGTTATATTTTGTCCTTGCCCATTACCAAACAAAACGATCGTAGCGCCGGCGTGTCCTATAGTCATAGCATGATAATAGAATTCTTGCAATCAAATTACTTAATCTATACGAGAAAAGACTGCAATGTTTTATATTTTGTTGTCTTTCAACGATAAAAATGAATTCACGTTACTGTTCCGAATAGAACTTGATGAAATGAAAATTATTATGAAACGCTTTAATTTATTTTTAATTCGTAATAACAAAAACTGAGTGCAATACAATGAGTTATAAATTAAAATAGAAATTAATATTTTGTTACAACTATTATCTTTCAAGTGGGCTTCTAATTAATTATTATAATAATTTAATAGTTTAGGTGTTATGAAAGAGATATAAATGTGCAAGTTGTAATTATTCTCTATATAGTAGTATTGTACTAACCGGTGAATAGTAAAGACGTTAGTATCACATAGTTCATTTCATTTATGTAAACCGTATTTTTTGTGCATTTTAATGATTAATTTTACAATTTTATATAATTTGACAAATAATTTTACTTTTTAAATTCTGTTGGTATATATTTTTTGTATGTTTACATCTACCCATAGTGTCGTATCTGTCATAAATAGATGCATACTGCTTAACAAAATTTGAAACGACCATGTACTACCTTATATAAATTAGGTAAACATGATATTGGTAAATTCGAGTTTGTCAATAGTAAAAGTTTTGTTCGATAGGCAAATGTTTCATAAAGTACTTACAAGTTCTAAACATTGATGCACCTCATTTCTTGGATCGAATTTCTGAACATATAATCCAACTTCATAGAAATGTAAATTAAGTTTGTGAAGATCTACTGCTGAAGCGTCTGCCTTCAGTACTTCTCGATAAGCTTCCCGAAATATTTTTGGTAAAGTAGGCGCTACTATTGGTTGTCGTCCTAATGCAATGGATTCCACTAACCAGTACGGTAATTCTAATTCAGTACCTGACGCTAGATCTTTACTCTCTGATGAAGAATCTAGTTTTCCTACGTAATAAATGTAATGTATTAAATAATTTGTAGAATTAAATATTTTTATGAGATAACCTTACCTAAATTTGGTATGTCTTGTAAAAATTTGCAGGGAATGCGTTCTTGAGTAGCTAAGATATCTTCAATTGAGTAGTAGTTAGGTAAATAGCTTGTATATAGAGCCATTTCATTTATGAAACTTATTATAATACAAATAGAACTGAATTTTTAGGTTGACAGCTGTGCAAAATATTGAGGTTTGGCGGCTTTTTGCTTTCCAACAAGAGGGTGGGGGATTAGACTGTTAGGAAATAAAAAATAACTGCTCAAATTTTTATAGCGGTGAATTTATTAATATATTGTTATGCTACAAAAAAAATGGGCAAACACTGAATAAGCCAGCGTTGCAACCGATTAAAAATATTTATCGTTGTGCAATCCTCCGTGTTCGTTAAGGTTTTGCAAACTTGAAATTTAAATAAACAATCACTAACAGATTTTGCAGACAAATCTAATAGAATTTTCAAAAATGCGTTGCATTTTGTTGCTGATTGCGTTTATTCAAATTTATTTTTACTTTCTCCGCTTAAATGCGGTGGTTGCGTTCCAAATCCATAATTGTGAAAAGAGTTGTATTCTCAAAATCTTTGACTATTCTAAAAAAAAACCCTCGCAGGAACCCTATTATGTTACGAAATATATGTATTCGAAAAGCATATACTTTGTACCATAGATTAAGGAAATATATTTGTAGAAGATTGGATATCTACCTTATCATCCGTGAAAACAAATTTTAGCGCCCCTTAGGATCGGCTTCAGGAACTAAATTTGACAAACTCGGTAATAGCGGGAATTTTAAATACATTTTAATTTTATATTTATAAAAAATATTTCTTAATATTATAATTATGGAAATACATATATAAATGCTTAAACGTATATTTCCATAATTATAGTAATATACAGAAATTAAATGAAACAATGTAACATTTGTTATTATAATATTTTTATTTATACTTGCTTTAAATATATACAAAATGATCATTTTCAAAATGTATTTCGCATACTCTAAAATTGTTCTGTGCTAAAATTGGCCAAATCCGTTCTGTTAAGTCTCTCCAGCCAGATATTTCTCAATATTTCCTGTTTTGGAAAATAAAATAATCGTCAATGGGGATTAGGACATACCACACATAATTTAGTTGACTGAAAATGACAATAAGAAATTGAATTAAAATTTTTATTTTAATATAATCTGGCCAATAGATTGAAGTCCAGTTTAAAGACATGTGAATTTTGAATGAAAACTGTACTACTTACTTGATACATTTTAAGTGCTTCTTTTTTCAATATTATTAATCTTGTTTATGAATAAAATTATGACACTGTCACAAGTCACAATAGTCACAATATTCAATTATTAAATATCTAAATGAGCATAGACCACTAAATTCAAATTTATTGAATTTTGATTTTTATAGAGCTATCATGGTACTACTAACGACATCTATGATCGGCTTCGGAAAAGTTTTTCAACGAGATCTAGATTGAAATTTGGTTTCACGCATTGCAATACTGTTTCAGCCCCCTGCTTTGTACAGTGCAATTGTTATTTTTTGTTTATGTTCTTGTTCATATTGTTTTTTGTTTCCTAATATCTATAAAAAAAATATTTCTTTAAGGACGAATCGGAATGAGCCATACAAATTATTGCAAGAAAAAAGAAAAAGATAATGGATGATTGAGACAAATTTGGAAATACAAATGAATATTCATATTTTTCTGGAAAGAATTGAAATTTAGAATGATAGATCTTTAATTGTAATAAGGAATAATGTTTTCATTATTTCCTTTGCCTAGTAAATACTATTGTACGGTTTTGGAACACACCTTAAATTTTAAATTCGATAGCAGCGCTAGCGTGTCCTATCAGCGAGATATTGAAACCGTGAGTACGTTGCTTGGAGAATAGATGTCAGTAGTAGATTAAACTGTCGCAGGACAGTGTGATGCAACATTGAACGTCAAAGATACTTGGCGTTGCGACGAATATTGGGTGACGAGATCGCGAGATACGTGTGCGGCGTACCACCACTAGAGCACCGTTACATTTTCCTCGCGTGTAGCTCACTGCGGAGCCGCACTATTGCGAAGGTCGCGTCGTGGTTCTCTCGATATGTCAGGCCTTCGAGAAGGCGAAAATAGTACGGCACGTTGTTTCTCACGACATAAGCATCAGTTAGTTGTCATGTGTGTTGTCAATTTCTAATTAAAATGCCAGTGATACTGCTAGACCGTTTACCTTTGCCAAGTTTGCGTGTTTATACAGCTGTGAGTGTGTTGTTGTTATCCGCCTCTGTGTACTATGCGGTGCAAGTTACCAGTGATCCGAACTGGAAAACTAATTTTACTACGCCGACACCCCCAGGTGATACGGGTACGCAGAACTTCTTCAAGGCGGTCGGCAACGAGCTGAGCCCTGTAAAGAATGCATCGAATGACACTCGTTCCCTGCAGCATCACTTCGCTGAGATCGTCACGTTCATGTTGCAGGAGCCCCACTGCATATGGGTAAGTCATTGCTAACCTGGAAATCTCGGCATGTGAGTCATGTGATGCGGGGTGATGGAGGATTTCCCCGCAATCTGGGATGTGATCTGCTTGACCTTGAGTTTGTCCCGCCCTCGAATGCGTATCTCACTGGCACTGTGCCCTCGTTTTGCACCAAATTCACCAAAGCTTTGTTTAGAAATTTTATTCCCGGTGCAAATGACTCAAGCCAATGTGGGATAAGTAAACAATCTTACATGATTCCAATGGGAATATTATCTCTACTTTCTATAGGAAAACAATCACTTATTTCAAGCACCTTAAGATAATTTCCTTCCGTATATCCTTTGTCTATTTAAGTTGTTTGATTACTTTACACATTTGCACGCTTTCTTTTCGTTGTAAAATGTTTCAAGTTACGTGAATTTGCCGGTTGTGTTCTTGGAAAATACTGTGTAATTAATAGAAAATTATTAGTCATGTCTTCATTGTTTCCTACATTGTATAATGTGAAATAATTGTAAGAAAAAACTACAAAGATTTGTACTGAAAATAAGCGATGACGTGGTTTTTAAAGATTTAAAAAATTTTCATAACGCTGTTAAATGTCATTAAACTGTTGAAGTCGTTTATTTAATTAATTAAGATGTTTTTCTCGTCTTCAAAACAATATTGTTCATATTGTCCTTACTAAGTATAATTAAAATCTATTATTGTCCTTATCCGACCATATAAAATCACTTTTATTTCCTATTTTACATAATTATATAAACAACATTACAAACACAAAAATAAAAATATCCTATTGTATTATTTAAAAGCGAATTGTAAAAAAGAACATGAATAAATAATCCAAATATTAAACAAATTAAAAAGACATAAAATTGCTTCACCTATCAGAATTTTAGAAACCATAACCTTGATATTATATGTTCTATATAGACTAGTTTTTTTTTGTACAATTTAAGGTACGTTTTTATGACGCAATTAATACTTGAATAATTTATTAGGACATATTCAAGCAGAGAATTAAAACAGTGATAGTACATGAAATCGAATGTTAAAATTCCTGATTACATAAAAAAAAACATACAAGCAAAACATTCGAAAAAATTGCGTCATTACTGTATTTTTGTTCTTTTCTCAAACATGCAGATTTAAGTTGCGCATTGCAGTGTTGTTATTGGTGCTCCAATTCTACAATTAACTTTTGACATAATAAATTTTAATTTAAATTATTATATTTTTATTTAGTTATAACAGCACCCAAGTGGGGCCGGTTAAAGCTCAGTGTTGTTGTAGTCTGATACAATTTACCTCGCAATTTACTTTTTAAAGGTTGGTAGTATCGTGTCAAAACATTTGAAATGTCAAAATTCGTTAATTAAACAAAATGAACCTTTGTTAATATATTTCATTATAATTTTATGTTTATAAATTGTAATCAGTAGAAAACAAGAAATTCTCAGAAAAATATAAAGAAAAAGATATGGGCTAAATTAACGGTGTTAGAAAAATATGGTTTAGAGTTCAGACAATTGAATTTTAAACGACACATAAGTAGCACCAACTTACACTAAATTCCCTAAATTTTTAAACAAATCAAAATTTTTAATGCTAAAATGTCAAACTGTTGTAATGTTTCCTGTATTACACTAATTATACGTAATTATGACATTTTTACAGATATACATGCACATGTTTTAATAGTTAATTTGTTAAATTTCCTTCTCCCAAAAACATACCAATTATAAAACTCGTATTTTAATATGCTATTTAAGTTTAATTATAAATTAAACAATATTTCTATTGAATTTATTGCTTTTAGCAATGTTTATCTGGATGGAATAAAGTTTGAAATACAGTAAAATCCGTTTATAACGATATCGCTTATAGCGACAGACTTATTTAAATCCCATGTACGGTATCCTTATTTTACTATCATAATTTATAACGATGAAACTTAAAGTTGTTATAACAGGATTTTACTATATAAGTCATTAATCATGAAATTATTAGATAATATTTAAATAATAAATAATGGTAAATTGTGTTTTTCTCGGATTTTTTATTTGATTATATAATATATGTAATCACATAAAACTTAAACCAGTTTTGAATAAGGTATCCACTGCTGTGCTATTCTATTATAGTACAGTATGAGAAAGAAACACGTGTAATATTGAATTGATTTCATGGAAAAAAACTTGTCCTTCATTTTGTAGGTCAGAAAGTTTCATTTCAAAACATTATTGGCCTTAGATACATTTTTGAACTTTGATAAATATAGTTATAAACAAAACATTAGTCAGTAGATTGACAGGTAGTATTTTCACATAATTTCTAAAGTTATTATATGCACTTATATTTTCTATCTTATAAATGCAAAAAAAACGGTACTTGTTTTTACTTTCTATATTTTAATTTACATATGACCGACTTGCAGTATACCCATCGAAACGAAAATATTTTACGCATCCAGAGAAATCTCCGTGTAAACAGGAAACGCAAAAACCGACATTTCCGGGATCTGCTTCATTGGATCCTTAATTCCGGTTCACCATAATAAATATGAATTTATTTTTACATGTTATCAGAAAACAAATATCGTTATTACTTTGAAAATAATAAACAGCGTTGAATGTCTGGGCAGACAGTTGATAAAAAAGTAATTTACAATACTTGCTGTGTAAACTTATACAACCCGGAAAAGGACATGAAGACGTAAAGAGAAAGTTGTAAGGCCTGCAACGAGAAAATTACTTTATTTTACGAGTTTCAAGATCAGATTTATGACAATCCAATGCAGTTTCTACCAGATTTTTTTAGAAAATAACTTCTTATCTTTACTTTGACATTGTGCAAAAAATATCTCATGTACGTTCCAAGAAATATTACCCATTCGATATGTTTTTTGTATGTTTTTGTTCCAAACTTCATAAATTTAAATCAGTGAAGGCTATTATTCTAACAGTAAAAAGTCACAATAATAGTTTAAATATATACTACAACAAAATATATTTGCGCTGTACGATGAAAATAAAAAAATATAATTTGTTTATAGTGTGTATACATATTTAAAGTATAAAGTATAAAGTTTATTTCTATGAGTTGATATTAACGTCATCAATTGGAATCATGTGATTCAAATCGTTAAGGGGGAAGGGGAATTGTTATTTATTTCTTTATTCTTAGTTCTAGTTCTTACTATATATGAAATACTTAAGTTCATTTTATATTCATACTTCCTTCCCAGTATTTACTGCATTTTTTAAACGACATGCACTAAATTTGACGTTTCCATTTCTTAGTTTCAAAAACATATGAATTACAAAATGAATAATCCAACTGTTTAAAAGTTGCATAAGTTGCACAATGTAAAAAACTAATATTTTTTTATCTGTTCAACCGGAAATGATATGAAAAAAAGGTTTAAGAAAATTTAAATCAGCGCAACTTTCATAAGAATAAAATTTGCTATACTTTCATAACAAAATTTGTAAAACTCTTTACAGCTTCAAGTTTTCTTCAGTATCTGAGAAATAGTGGATATGATAATACATCCCGAATACATCCATTCATACAGAAACATGTAGCATCACCTTAAATGAAAAATAGCGCTAGTGTAAAACTGACTTTCGCTTCCGCTCCTCGTAATAAAAAACGGTATACCGTGCGTATTTTTTAACGTAAAGTATGGGATTTGTCATATCCATGATTACGACTTGATATAAAATGAAACATAGGAAAATAATTTAACATTTGCTTTTTGGGTTATAAAATTTTCTGACAAGTCTACACCAAGGGCAACAACAATTTTAAGAATCGTTAATAACTTTAGAGGAAATGGTAAGAGTAGTATGGTCTGCTAGATCACTCGATCTTACTCGTCTAGATTAATTTTATTGGTGACCTTTAAAATCAAAAGTTTATACGGGGGGTGGGGGGTGAATCTTCCAAATTTATATTAATTAAAAGTTCAAATTCAAAATATATCTCAAAAAATTACGATTCCCCAAATATCGTATGTAATTAAGTAAGTTTTATAGCAGATTGAGTCATTGCTTAACAGTTAACGTATGGATTTAAAAAAAATTATTGTAATTATTATTTAACTGTTCGTTATTATACTTATTTGTTTGTTTGTTGGTTTCTTAGTTCTTTATTTTGTAATTTCTTACAATTTTAAAATTTAATACTTCAGTCATAACGTAAATGAAAATGACGTAATTAATCTAGTTTTGTTTTTTAAAATGTTTTATTGAAAATAATTTACAATTAAACTGTGTAGGAAACGACAGCGAAACAATTTTTGTATATTGTTGGAACCGCAAACTTGGCAAAAGTAGAAAAATAGAGGGAAACTTTAGTATTCAGATGTTTAACCTAACATTTTGACAGTTTTCGCATCTCCCGTATCTGTTTCAGATTTCCCGCTAATTTTACATTATTGCCAGGTTTGCGGTCACATTACTGAACAAAACGTTCGTAGCGCTGACGTGTCCTTTATTAACAATAAATTGTTATAATAACCCATTCAAAGCTTACATATCTTAAGTGTGGGTACTTTTAACGTTGTAAATAAAACTGACCAGCACCAATCTGATTGAGACAACTGACATTTATATACGTCGCATGAATTATTTAGCATAATAATATAAAACCACTGACATCAAGCATTCAAAATTGTAAGAAATAAAGGAAATTTAAAATAAAGTATCCCACATTTTCTGTTTTATTTTTTGTGAAAGTCTAGCGGCTACTATATGTGTAAATAATATTTTTATGGCTTTTGTGTACATTGTTTTGTAAATATAATTTTTTGAAAATAGGTTTCGATTTTAAATCTCAATAGAACGCCATTTGTTCAAACGTCACGAATCAAAATGTTCAGCTCACTCTTGCGGACAAAATGTAAACTAAAGTAGTTTATATTTTATTGTTTACGTGTAATTATAATTATATTTCATGCATACAAATTTGTAGTCATAAACTAATAAAATATTTACACAAAACAAAAACGATTAAAACACTCTACGTACTTTTCCTATGATTTTTAGGTTAAGTTTACTTTGACGTTTCACTTTACATTTGACATTATTCTCAGTGTATACCTATGTGTCAGATATGTGTTTGTGTGAGTTTTTGATTTGTGACGTCACCAAAATATGGAGCGAGAATATCTTAAGAAAATTATGAATAAAAATTATTTTATTTTTAAATATTTCATATTGCAATAGGGCACGGTTAGAGCTGCAGATTCCATTCATTTAAAAAAATCGTAACATTTTTCGGATGACTATTGTTTATTAACATAGAACTATGCATCTATTTTCCAAATTTTATTCAAATCAATTATATATTTTAGTAAATTTATTCTGATCTATTAGATCCTTGGGCCAAATTATACATAAGTATATGTTTTATCTGTATAAGTATAAAAAATAAAAGGTCAAATATACCATTATTTAAGTCTCAATGAAATATGTATGCGGAAATAGATTAAAATTACTGGGTAGTAACATAAAATTGCTATTTTAATCGTTAGATAAAATATTTTACGTCGCATTAATTTTATAAAGGAAGTAATAAATAGGTACATACAAAATATTTCTCGCAGTTGATCCTTACGTCGTTAATTTCTGATGCAAAAATGATTAAACTTTTATCTTGCATCTTTGTCGTATACGCATGGAATAGATGAGATTTTTATTCGCTATCTCATTATCGTACGTAGTACAGAGGGGTACATTTACTTTCTGCAAGAAGAAACAGTGGAGTATCCACGGTAACGGATATTTTCAAATGTATAAAAAAATTGAATATGTCATTCATGTCATTATTGTCATTTATATAGGAGATTATGACGTTAGTTTATTCTAAAATTCTTTTTGTATGTTTCATTCTTTATATTTGTATATAATACTGTTAGATTTGACATTTATTTACTTCGGAAATCGCATGATTTCATCCAACAAGATGATGTCATCAATCCTCCTTTTTCCCTACCGATTAGAATCACATGATCAACTGCCTACTATAGAAGATAAAAAAGGTATTGCAATCGTAGAAAAATCTAAATTTTGTGTTTCTTAAAATTCAATTTTTATATTTAGTATGAATGGGTGGATTATCAATCACATCCAATATTTCTCAAATACTGACATTCTAAAAATTTTGATACTTCATATTTAAGATTTGAATACTAATATGAAAAGTTAATTTGTTTTTGTTATAATTAGTTAACCGGATGTTTAATTTGAAGCTCTAAACAGTTTTACAAATTTTGTTATGAAAGTATAGCAAGTCTTATTCTAATGAAAGTTGTGCTGGATTAAATTTTCTTAAACCTGTGCTTATTTTTTCATGTAATTTCCGGTTGAATAGATAAAAAAACATTAAATAAACAGTTTTTTTTACATTGTGCTACCTATGCAACTTTTAAACAGTTGGATTATTCATTTTGTGATTCATATGTTTTTAAAACTCAGAAATGCAAACGTCAAATTTAGTGCATGTCATTTAAAAAATGTAGTAAATACTGGGAAGGAAATATGAATATAAAATGAACTAAGTATTTTATATATAGTAAGAATAACTGCTCATATGTACTGACTGTACAAAAAGTCTTAATAAACCTACATAAGAAAGTCCATGTTTCACTTTAAAATAAACTCACTTTTTTTTTAGTATTTTTATGTCCATTTTATAGTGATAATCATTTTAAGCTTAACTCCAGCTAAAGTCTATTTTATATAACAATATCAACGATGAGTCGTCACAGCTGACCTGTCTGGGCAGGTAGTTGTGTTAAAGGTCAAGTGAGATAGGAGTGACGCCGCTATTGTTCGGGAATTTAAACGAGACCGGACGGCTCTGAAATGTTCTAGAGATTAATTGGCGGCAGGTATATAAGGGTCGCATCGGGCGGAAAAGAGGAGTTTATATGAGTCAGAATGTGTAGACGGTCACTGAAGAAAGTCAGTGCATTTCAGCGACATGTAAAGTAGAAATAAATATAGTATAAATAAATATTACGTAGTATTAAATGTTTAAATAAATGTTCTTAGTGTTTAAGCCTTCATTAATAGTTATTATTCCTAAATTAGTATATATTTCTTAATTCATAGTGTTACTAATATTTATTATCTTTTTATAATTTATTATTCGTTCATTAATATTGGTCTTACTATTATTTTTTACACTTCACCTAAAGAAATAAACGTTAGAATAAAAAACATTGACCGTATAGAGGATCTGAGTAGCGACTTTAGATAAATGCCATCTACTATTTGTAAATTGCAATATTTGTGATAAAGCAGATAGGCACACCTTGCATTAGTAATAAAACATATGTGATATATTTATTTATTTAAAAACTGTCACATTTTGTAGACAATATTATCTTGTGTACACTTCAATATTAAGTTTTCCTGTTACGATGACGAATGGTAAACGATGATAAAACATTTACTTACCTTTCTAATAACTTTTTATTTCTTTTAGGCGAAAGTCTCCCGTAAAAAATCTTTTAATTTAAAATACCAGAGAGCAACGACCTGAAATTTCTCAGTACGCCTCTGCAGAACGGTACATGATACATTCACCAGTGCCGTTCGTGAGTAGGGGTTAAAGTAATAAAATTAATGTCCAAGAACAGTAGAAAGTGCTCTTAAGATAAGAAAGTGCCATACAGGAAGTCTTTGCACGCTAAAAATCTTAAGATCTGAGCTTATTTCTGTTGAATTTAATCCTAGATTTTGCAAACTACTTTGTTTATAAATATTTAACAGGGGATTTTGTTTTGCATTCTATTTTCATTGCACTATAAATTATATTCAAAGTTACTTCATGTTCATATTTATTAGGTCACGAGATATATTCGATTTATTTTCAAGGATTTTACCACCTACATTCCATTGTTTTATCAAACAATTTAAAATTTCACAATATCCAAGAGTATGCAATCAATATTATATCTTTTGCCCACGCGTAATGTTGAATAAAATATTAAATATCTGATTGATATCATCGGACCTCATTATCGCAATAAATTACGTTGAATAAATACGTTACATTTTTATATACGGATTATTAAATACAAAATAAATAATTTATTTGTTTTTTTTTTTTTTCATTATTCTTGGTATCGAATAGCGGTGGCTCACTTTGTTACGACTCGAACTGATCGGACTATGTGATTTGGGTCCAAACCCCAACTTCCCCATTTTTAAAAAATTAAAATTTCGGTTCTCACTACAAGCTGTATGCTGATAACCTACACTACTAAAATGCAAGTAAAATTATCTAAAAACTGGGGACTTTCTTATTTCGATTTCATCTGTTTTGTGTTCCTTAAAGGAATGATGGGATACTATTATTACTGAATACAAAATAATATTTTCTTAGATTTATTTTACACTACAAGATTTTTTTTGTCTTGTTCAGTTACAACTACTTTGTTAGGAGAAAATATTTTTAAAAATCTTGGATTCCATTAATCTTGATTTGCATGTTTTTTAAAACGTCTTATTTTTTATTATCGCTTACTTGGTAACCATGGTCACCTATTTCAATAATAAATTATTATTAAATAATAATAAATTATTATTAAATAATAATAAATTATTATTGACCTAGGTCCATAATGAAAACTGTCACTGTTTAAAGAAACTCAAGTCTCCAAATACAAATATTGTTTGAATCATTTAAATATGTATGGATTCACAATTTAAATATGCCATCTAAATTAAATAAGTAAATCAAACAAAACCAAATTAAAAATCAAAAATGAGGTTGACAAACTGAAACGTCAAATATAATAAATAGACAGCCTACTTTATTTTTGTGAATATTAAGAAACAAGTCAACATTCAATGTTTAAAGGTAAACGCGGAGCGGAGAGCTTTAAATTTCCTGAGGGCTATAATCTTGATTATGCCCGTGGTACATACGTTTTATTTCATTTTGGTACTTGAAATAAAAATATCTGTAAATAGATAGTTGGCATTATTAGATTATTTGTTCTTAAACAAATTTAATATAATCGAAGTGTCACTGTCCCTATCAAATATATATATAGACCGTCACGTTGTGATTATTCTGCCGAAAAATTGATAAAATTTGATACTGCACAGATCAAGTTTATTTAAAATTTGTAAGATTTATAGAAGAGGAATTTGAAAAGGTCTTTGTATGCTAAATACTTACTTAATTAAAACTAAAATTTATTGCATTTTTTGACATTTATTCATTAACCAAAATTTTAATTTGTTTGAGTAACTATGTTTAGCAACTTTATACGCCCTCATGCGATAAAAGCCAATTACGCCCGCATTTGAAGGCGTATAAACAAGTTTATGATTCCAAAATGAAATAAAGTATATTACGTAACAAATTTAGTAAACGTAATGTTAAGTCCAAGTTTTTGCAATTGATGAATTTAACGAAATATAAAAAAAATATATTATGGGTTAGTTTATTTTCAGCGTATTAAACATTGACGGTCAGCCGTGTGTAAAACTTTACGAAGTCACAGCTTGTCAATTTGTAAATAAAATATTATTTAGTAGTATGAAAATTAGTGAGTATAGTCAAATTTTATTAACAAGAACAGAAATACGATTTTTTTGCTGTACCCACATTAAAATAACATTAAAATATGATATGTTACAGAATACTTATCAGTATTTAAACTGTAAAACAAAAAATTACGAAATATTGAAATTACTTTGTATTGTGTGAACTAGAACGTGTGAATATTTCGTTTTCATGCAAGCGATTAAACATGTGTTTGAATTCTTTAAATGTAGTAATTAACATCAAGTATTTCCCACACAAAATTGGTCTATCCACCCTAACTTTGAGTTGGTAATGTTAACTACTATGAAATCAGCATAAACTAGTTTGGCACACCCAGTACAGGGTAATAAGCCAGATATATTCAGACCATGTAGCGTATGAACGAATTGACGTCATATTTGGCAAAAGTCATTGGGCAGTTGTTTTGAATTATTCATTGCGAAAAAATGTAATTTTGTGATATCAACTTTTTTATTGTTCTACAGGGTGAGTGCACCCGTGCATTTCCAGACAATTAATGGTTTCATAGAAAAAATATTAACATGGATTTATTAAGTGAAATTTGTGGTACAGAGCAGATGGCGCATCCAATAATCAATCATTTGCTAATAAGTTGTTATGATGCATAAATTATTATTATATTATTATAATATATCATTACGGACATTAATTGATCAATGTTTTTTATGTTTTTTGATTTTGATAATATACAGGGTGTTTCAAAATTATTGCAATAAAAATTAATGGTATATTGGATACACACTGGCCGTATTTATTTGAAACATTTAAAGTAACCTGGTAGGTTAGTTTTGTTTATTTGGCACTATTTAAATAACCCAGAACAGTTGCCGAACTGATCCAATTGCCCCAGCTATTTTGGAGGGTTGGTAGATTCAACCTAGGTTCAACCCGTTTGCTATCTCTTTCGTTCAACTTGTGTTTCTTGTTTCATATGACAGTCAAGACAGCAAAGCAGTTTGTTTTATAAGTATTTTATATTGAAATATAGGATACAAAAAATAAACAACAAAAGGTTTGACGTTTTTAACATACCAAAAATATGGCATTATTTTAACTTATTTTATAACTACTTACATAAAATGGAACATTTATTTGGAAGCAAAACGTGTTACTTCTGGTTCAGTTCAGGGTTGAACCTAAATAAATACAGCCTGTGTGTGCAACGAAACGCGGAACATGGGACTTTAACATGGGATTTAATAAAAATGTTGTTTCTCTCTTTTGATAGATTTAGAGTAAAACTACAAATGTACAAAGTTGTTCAAAATTAAATTCTACATCAGATAAGATCATAATTAATTTAACAGCACATCTGCAGCACGTGATTGATTAAATATAAAATGTAACAGTTTCGTTAAAAATCAGACAGTCATGGAAATAAAAAAATATCTATGTGTCAGTTGACATGTCATTGTAGATAATTATAGTTTTTTAAATATTTCTTATTATTTAACAAAAATAATCTAAATTCAGCTTAAATAATATTATACTGTACGTACCTATTACTGATATGTTATTTTTATTTTTTTATTAATTTGATTACAGACTGAACTTGTGTAATGGTTCTTTTACTATTATTTTATTTTGCCGTAATTTTAGTCAAAAAAATGTAATCTCGAAGTCCTCGAAGTAATGTACAATTATTTTTGTAAATTTGGGAATTTTGAAACATACTCAACCGAAGTGAATTAAACTTCCTGTCATTTTTTGTTGACATGACATAATTATAATTATCATATTTGAAAATAAATAAAAATGGCAAGGAAATACAAAAAAGTGGAAAAATTATTTGCAAAAATTAAACTATTTTAGGTTAACCCTCAACAACTAAAATTTTGTGCACATAAATACATACATCAAAACGAGTATCAAATCAGATAATAAAAGCTTGATTAATGGAATACGATGGGTCAGTTGATCATTGATTCTGATTACTTTGGTTTTTAATAGAAAATTGAATCGATTCATGGATCAAAGTTGATCAATGGATCCAAGCACTTATTTCGCTCTGAACGGTTTAGACCCCACATTTTCACAATATCTAAATACGTAACACTAATGCAATAAAAAAATAGATTCGAAACAAATAAAAAAAATAAAACCTATAAAATCATTCAAAATTCTAAAAAACAAATTGTTTCTATTGAGGTAGCATCTGTGTGTATTTGTATTTTTCGTACATTTTTTCGGGAAAATCATTTGAAAAAAGATTGCAGCATTGTAATCTATCAGAAATTGGGCCATATTGTTTTAAGAACAAAGATATATTGTACAAATAAACAATATGAGCACGCACGTTCGCTAAGATACATATTTCTATAGTTAAAACTGTTCATGTTCTATTAATAGCATCCACACTTCATATATTCAATCGATTCAAATAGCACCTGCGTCAGAATGTACGTAGATTTAATTTACTAATTAAAACTGCTAATTCGTGGTCCAAAAAACCCAGCTCAAGCTACTGAGTATTGTTAAACACGTAGTCATGTCTATTTAACTATATTTGTCTCTACAAGCTACTAGGAAAGTAGATATTTGTCAATGACCACATAATATCATCCGTGGCACAACATTCCTAGATGGAACAGGGGCTCAAATACCTGAGGTATAGAGCTGGAAATAAGAGATGAGCTGCCCAAAAAATGTAAAGTTGGTCACTTTCACGGCCGAATTTCTTAATCAAGGCTTGATTCTCGGATTAACTCTGATCCATGAATTAATTCAATTCACTATTAAAAAATCAAACTAATTATGTACTCATAATCAATGATCAAATGATCCGTGGTATTCCATTAATCAAGCTTTGATCATCTGATTTGATCTTTGTTGACATTCTAGGTCTATAATCTATATTAATCGAAGTAATTTTTTCTTTTTTGTACTTCTTTGCCTTTTTTTGTGAGATATAAAATTTATGTCATATGTCAACAAAAAAAGGCAGAAAGTGTAATTCACACTCGTAAAATTATAACTGTCAAAAACATTAAACAAAACTGTGAATCAAGTTGGTGAATTAGAACAAATGTCTAATCTAACATAACCTAACCTAACCTGACTTAACCTAACTTAACTTAATCTAATAAAATCTAACCTATTCTAATCAAACCTAATCTACTTAAACCTAACCTAATCTAATCAAACCTGACCTAACCGTACGTATTCTGACCTAACCTAACCTCACCAAACCTAAAGTTATCTAAACTAACCTGACCTAACCAAACCTTACTTTATTTTTATTTTATACATCAAATTTATTAATATATGAACATTTCAATTATACAGGTACGCTTAAGTATACTTTGGTGCGCTTTTGCAATGTTCATTTGGTGCGCTTTTGTAACAAAAAATACAACTTGGTGCGCTTTTGACATACGGCGACATGACAACTTGTGCAAAATGAAAAATTTGTTAGAGGTAGCTGATTTCATATAGTTCAGGCCGTGTGTAAAACTTTACAGAACTACATCTCGTGATATTCCGTCTAAAATGTTATTTAACATTATGAAATCCAATATTTTGACTCATAGGATTAAAAATGATTTGCAATTTTTTGCAAACTTTTTTATGTGAAACGCTGACAGGTGGCAACACTGGTGATATCATTCGATGAAGCAATACCTGGAGGAAGAAAAAGAATAGAGAATAGATATTAACATTTTTATTATGATTGCTGCAATATTTATTCAATTTTATTGTATAAAAGATGCTACGTTATATTCAAGGATGTTGAAGCAAAAAATTACAGGCCATTATGTGCAATGAGTGGTTCAGTTATTTGCTCTTTCATTATGGCTATCATAGTATCACGCAGATTGAAAACTAGACTTATAATTAAATTTTGTGGTATATAACGATAAAGCAAACATTTTAAGGTAATTGCGTGATATAGATTAAAAAGCAATTTACAATACGTATTGTCAAAGTTGTTTATGTGAACTTCCTCTATTTTTTTAAAAAATGTTAACCATGATAGTGACAACGATATATTACCAAAATTTGCAAAAAATATTTCTTTATTATTATTTATTACTCCGGAATTATGTAGCTATTTACAAACACAAATCATTTATGTCTTTTAAATTAAAAGTTTTATGTAAGATTTATTAAACAAATTTATAAAGATGGTAACAAGAAAAGAGCTACCAAAAGAACCTTTGTTTGAGAAAATGACATAACTGGCTAATATAATGGTAAGTGGTTAAATTATCTTTATTAAGTATAGCATTTTACCTCACCCTTTACTAACAATAACTAATAATCAGTGGCTTATCCTTGAAAAACCGATGTTAAAAAGTCATAATAATTTTATTTGTTATGTCTTGTAAACCATCATTTATCTTAATTATTTATTTACCAGGGAAACTAACTTGTAAAGATGACAGCTGTCATATTTATTGGTTAATAGTTGCATTGTTTCATTGTTGAAAACAGTGTTTTGTCCCTGTCATACAATTTTTTGAAAGTTCATTGAAGTTAAATTTTGACATAAGGGTATGTAAAGTTTTACTTTAGCTACTACTTTGGATCAAGTTTTTATTAAGGACGAGTGTCAAAAATGACATTTAGATCACGACAGCGAAATTGGAGTGATTTAAGTGTCATTTTTGACCCGAGTTGTTACTTCGTAGGAATTATCAATAAATTTTACCAAATAAATTCGTAGTTCGAATTGTATTTGCTTGATTATTTAACGAATGACAACTATTTAAACATAAAAATTTTAATATCTACAAAATGTAACCATAACGACGATACTGTGGTTTTATCAAATTTTTCCACTAAAAAACAGATGGAAGAATCAAATTAAGCATTCTGATTGGGTGAAAATGACATGTGTGGAATAATAAAAAATATCTTAATTTAAATCATGCCAATGCTGATATTTAGAGAAATTAAGTACCAAACAATAATAAGAAACTACCGTAATAAGCCGTGTTAACTGACAGTTTGAAGCCAAATTATGATTGATTGGAAAGGAAAAGTCAAATTTGTGTTCGTGACTCATACGAAAATATTATTTTATAATTTTCTTTTTAATTAATCGCTACTTGAAACCTTATCTTGTTGGCCCAGTTGAATATTGAATTTGAGATAAAAAGTGTACGGTACATGGTCTTCTGACATTTTAGTTTTTACGCGTCGGGTACCTCAAATCAAAACATATTTTACTTCTTCTTAATTGATTTTTTCACTTTCAAATTCATATTTAATGTAAATTAAAGCAATAAACATTCATAATTTATGACATTATTATTGTAATATAATAATTTTGTACAAATATGAAAATACAAAAAAAAATGGAAACTAAAGTCCATTTCTTATAAGAACGTAGTAGATGTCGCTAAGGAAGAACTGAATAAATACTTATCATTTACAACCTATACTCCGTTTGAGAATGGGAAAAAGTAGTATAAGGTTTTTGTCAGTTATGCGATAAAAAAATCCACCAGAAAAATAAAATATAACTTTCCTTTTTATTTCAATCTACTCGTATTATATAGTCTGTGCAACGAAAGGCAGAACATAGGACTTTAACGATTTAAAAAAAATACTCTATCTCCTAACAGATTTAGAGCAAAACTGCAACAGTACAAAGTGGTTCAAAATTAAATTCTACATCAAATTAAATAATAATAGATGCAACAGCACGTTTCTAGTACGAGATTTATTAAATATATGTTATATTTTCGTTAGAAATCAGATAGCCATGGAAATAAAAGAAATTATCTATGTCAGTTGTGACAATTAATGGTATATCATTATAGATAAGTTTATATTTTTGTAATATTGGTATAAGTATTTAAGACAATAAGAATTATAATGAGTGATACTTCACTGAACTGTCTCATGAATATTTTCTTTTATTTCCATGGATGTCTGATTTTTACCGAAAGTGTTACATTTTATATTTAATAAATCTCGTTCTACAGACGTACTGTAGTATCTATTATGATCTTATCTGATATAGAATTTAATTTTGAACAACTTTGTACTTTTGTAGTTTTGCTCTAAATCTATAAGGAGAGAAAGTATTCACAATTTTTTGAAATCCCTTGATCTGCATTTCGTTGCAGACCTGTATAAGTACAAGTATGGTAGATATCTATTGAATTTAGACTTTTCGACTATTCCTGAGCAAACAATTATTAGCACGCCACTGGAATGTGTGTGACAGATTGATGTATTATTCTCTCTCTCTCTCATTCTCAATGAACTATAAGTACCAAAATCTATTTTAGGGATGTTTTGTAACTAATATTTAAGTTTTGGTTGTAAAAAAATGATCAAACAACATATTATCGTATAAATAGCAAAAATTCAACATCTAGAAATTTTACCAAAACATTCGTATATGTGGGCACTGTAATCTAAAGTTCTGTTCCGGTTACTTTAACCATCGGTTAATAGAAATATATTGCATCGAAATAATAAATAACATGTATTTTTGAAAACTTACGATAGTTTTTGGCTGCAATATTTTTCTATTAATCGATGGTTAAGATAACCGACACTTTAACAGAAGTGATGTGTATAATGTAATTTTCTTTTATTTTTCGTTAAACAACATTTATTTATTAAAAAAAAATGATTTTTAAATAATTTCAGTGCCCCCCTAAAAAATATCGAACCGGCCTGTGCCCACCCAAATAAAATTAGTTGACGACGTCACTGGTAGGTTGGGAGCTAAGTGTTTGCAAATATTAAATACAGTAATACGAATCTTCAAGCAATGCGTGCGCAGAATATAATTAATTGTTAAAAACTAGGAGTGGCTCAGATGAAATAACTGCTATTTTAATAGAGTTGAGTGGTTCGCTTTGAAGTTAGCTATTCGTTTACATCATAGACGTTCGATACATAAATGAAGAGATGTAAAAGTTAAAAGAATAAATAACGCAGTTACGCTTACGAGTTACAGATGCAGATGTTGGAATGCAGTTATACTTTAGACGTGCAAAAAATGCGCTTGGATAAGTGTTTGGCGAATGATGATGTTGCGTGAATGAATTTCTTGTTCGTGCCAATTTACAAGCGCTTGTGGGAACAGTGAAAATTTGTGGTATTGGAGAAATTGTAACATTTCTCTTCTATCTACGCATATAGTTTCTATAGAAATATAGTGAATTGACCTGGCGTAGGAATCGATACGATTTGTCCTTCGTTGTAAGGGGTGCGTGTACTGTGATTACCCTTTTTTAACTACGAAGAGGGAATGCAAAAGTCAGATTTACACTATAAAAAGTTACTAAAAATAATTCATAGAGATACTCTTGTCCGAGCTCTTGTCTATGGCTGCATAACAAAAGCGCACCGTTCAGATTTTTAAACATTTCATAAGCGCACCAAAAAAACATGGCAAAAACGCACAAGTAAAATTTAGGAATTTAGATAATCATAGAGGTATGCCTACAAGTTTTCCTCTTTCGTCCCGAATCTAACCTTGTATAATCAAATCTAAAATAACCTAATCTAACATAACCTGACTTATATTAACCAAATCTAATCAAACCTAACCTAACCTGACCTAATCTAACCTAACCTCACCAAATCTAAACTAATCTAAACTAAAATAAATACTCGCAGATGGATACATCCTTTTTCGTCCCGAATCTAACCTAATATAATCTAATCTAACATAACCTACCCTACCATAAACTGACTTAACTTAACCTCATCTAATCAAACTTAATCTAACCTGACTTAATGTAACCTAACCTAACCTAACCTAACCTCACCTCACCAAACCTAAACTAGTCTAAACTAAACCTAACCAGACCTAATCTAACTTAACCTAATCTTACTAAACCTGAAGTAATCTAAACTAACCTAACTTAACCAAACCTAAAATTATCTGAACTATCGTAACCTAACCTGACCTAACCTTCTTTTATTCCATCATTGTATAAATAGTTACATCAAATTTATTAATATATGAACATTTCAATTATACAGACACTGGTGCGCTTAAGTAACAAAAAATACCATTTGGTGCGCTTCTTCATATGCCGCTTGTCTATAATTCGATCTATTTGTTTATGTGTCTATAAAATAATCTGTAATCTAATTAATAATATATTACATATTAAGCACAAAGTGGAAAAGTAACTAAAGAGCTGCGAAGCGGCGAGTTTGTTATTCCACAAGTGCGTAATTGCTTTAAAACTCGAATTATATACTATACTTTTTCTACGATCACTATTTGATTGTTTTTCGATCACACAATCAAAACAAACTGAAAGAATTGGCATATCACTAGTAAATAGTGCCAACTACAAAAAAATAAAAACAACTACGTTAAACTGTCAATCTCTAAATAATAAATTTAAACTATTTACAAGCCAATAAAACAGTACTATGTAGAACATTTCTTGTTTATTTATTCATTAGTCGTAATACTTTAAATTAATTATAATTATTTTTTTTTTATTTATACTGCGAACATCATTTCGATAACTGTGCGATGGCTTACTTCCATACGGTCTTTCGTAACGTGACACTTAGATAACCTATAAGTTGTACAATAATGGCTACTTACATTAGTGGTCATAGAAAATAGTATATTGCGCAACAAATGCGGAAAGTGGGCTATTTCTCACGAGGTGTGAAATATGTGATTCTACACGAGTGGCATACCACACTGCTAAACGTTACAGAACAAAAATACATGGCATACGATTGTGGGAAAGTCGCAATAATATAGATACATATATAATTTATTTATTTATTTGTTAATTCATGTAATAGAATACAATAACAGATAAATTCAAGATTTATGAAAGTTGATAATTATTTAGTAAAATTTTAAATGCCTACAGTTTGTTACATGTATTTAGGAGAAATACTAATTTGAAAAATTAATCATTATTATTTTAATAGTGTAATTAATTATTTTTACTTAATTACATACAATGCATATTTTAAAATATTTTCACAAACATATTTCAACCATCAATTAAAAATACATATGTAAATCCAACTCTGATTTTGAAAGTCAACTATACCTGAAAAATTGGGATAATCCTGTATTGATAATAAAACTGCTTAAAAGTTAAACGAAACTATTGCAGTCTAAATTATTACCTATGGTTTTGATTTAAGATGAACATTGTATGAATTTTGTATACATAGTAATCATATAAATAAAATTTATTCTAAAGTTATAAAATCTAGTATTAGGGACACTTGAAAAAACGAATTTTATCAGTATAGTCAGTATACTGAAAATTATAGTTTTAATTTCTGAACAATCAAATTAATTTTTATTATGTGTCTACGAATATATTTGTCTAATAAATTATTTATTTTTTTAAAATATTTCCGTGATAGATGTTTATATTAAACGTTTATTAACATTTTTACTTCCTGTCACAACAAAGCCCAGTAGATAAATAATAAATTAAAATATAAAATGACCCTGTGTTGTCTTATATGAATACGAATGAATATGAATTTAAATTCATTCGTTTAGTGACTTTTAATTTGAGAATTTATTGTTTCATGAAAACAATGTCTGAAATTATATTTACTGATTTAGTAATTTATGTATGATATGTCAACTTCGGTCAAAAGTAAATATGTAGGTACATATATTACTTAACTCAATTATTCATTCATTTTTAAAACTTATTGATTTGTACTATTAATATGTTCAAGATAAAGAAAATTTTATTTTGTGTCTATTATAGTCCTATAACCTAGTAATTGTTTTTAATATTAATACAAACATAGTGGTATTTGTTAAGAATTTTATTATTGTACAATTTTAAATTTACAAATAATAGTATGAAATGGATATTCCAAGCGAGTTGTACACTATACTTTTTCTAGGACCATGATATTTTTTGTTAGTTCATTTGTATATTAATAATAAAGATAATTTCATTTCACTACTTCATAGAAACTAGTTACAAAACAAAAATCAAACAATACGATTTTTGACAGAACTGTGAGATATAAATTTATACCTTACGTTGATACGTTGTCTATGGTTACCGTGGGAAATGAAAATGTGTTTACAATATACTACGTATCCTTAGCAATAACAAACATCTTAATAGTGGTAAAAGAAAAATATTCCCTTACTGTTATTTTTCGTAGTCTAGCAACTACACCAAAATACCGAAATAATGCACTTTTCAATTCGAAAACACACCAGAAAGGTTTCAGTTTTTGTCTGAACGAAAAAAATATATATTGTAGATAATGTAAGAAAAATAATGTGACAGACAACTAACAAAAAATAGTATATTACGTACCGTGAACTGTAAGTGACAGTTTTTAGGTCGAGAATGTTGTTTGGGAAGTCGAGACCCGAAGGGTCGAGATTTTCTAAACATTCGAGACTTCAAAGATCACATACAGTTCAAGGTTAGTAAGCTATTTTTTGCAATACCTACAAAAATAATAGAAAAAGAAAAATAGGTTTCAAAATTAACGTCTGTCAGATTGATGTCAAAAATAAAAATTGAATTGCAATTGAGAGTAAGAGTGCCATGAATGTTTATGATGATGTGGACACTAAATACTTACCATCCACCATGAATTGTAAGTAACACACTTACTGTCCACCGTGCACGGGAAGTGTTTACTATAACCATGGAAACCAAATCTGCAATAAAAGTTCCACTTATTGTGTTTTAATTTTGTTATTAATGGGTAACTTACTGTGCAGGTATTGCAAAAAAATACATTTCAACATAGCCAATATTAATTTTTGCCTAAAATTATTTAGGACCGATTTTTTCACCTTTGGTAAAAGTGCCGATTACTTTAACCATCGGTTAGTAAAAAAATATCGTGTCAAAATAGTAATAACCTATAATTTTGACAACTTACGTCAATGTTTCGATGCGATATTTTTTTATTACTAACTTCTGAGGTAACTACCACTTTAGCCAGATATGAAAAGAAACAGTCTGTATTTAAGTTCCTTGATAAAAATGATAACAAATTTCATTGCGAATTTATAATCAAAAAAATATATAAAAAAGATGATTAAATCCCAATTGTTGGAGTAAAAATGAAATAATATACGATCCATTGCAAAGCAAGATTAAAATATGAATAATTCCTTGCAGACTTTAATCAACATGGCGTACTGCTGGCTGATCCTTATGGGTCGCGCCGTACAGCGCCTGGTGTTCGGAGAGCTCCGAGTGTCCGAACAGCAGCACATCAAGGACAAGTTCTGGAACTTCGTGTTCTACAAGTTCATCTTCGTGTTCGGCGTCATCAACGTGCAGTACATGGACGAGGTCATCCTCTGGTGCTCCTGGTTCTCCATGCTCGGCTTCCTGCATCTTCTGGCGCAGTTGTGCAAGGATAGGTTCGAATATGTAAGGAAGTATATGGTGTCTGTGACCAATTCTTTTTGTATTATACAGGGTGTTTATTTTATGTGGTACAGTCGAGAAAAAATGAGATACGAAGTCGTTTAATTTAGCAAACAATTTCTATTCTACTAAATTATTTTAATTAGCATACAATTATTAAGGAAGTATATGTGTTTGTGACCAATACTTTTCATAACATACAGGGTGTTCACTTTAAGTGGTACAGTCGAGAAATAAATAAGATAGGAAGTTGTTTAAATTAGCAAACAATTTCTATTTTACAAAATTATTTCAATGAGCATACAATTATTTTTTTATACTTTGCGTTGACAATTGCTCTATTGTTATATTGAAAATGATTTAATAGTATGGGATATTGTTAAACTGTTTTTGGTAATTTTTTGTTACGAAATTGGTACTACACTTCATGGTAAATGTCAAATTGATAACCTCAAATATTTTAAAATGTTTTTAATACAATTTGGAATAAATGAAAACCAAAAAACATAGCTAATTTAAAAGAATAGTAAAATTTCGTAAGTCTTATCGTATACATTTTCAATTTTTCTTCACAATATTATAAATGAATTATGACGTTATAAATGTCCAACTTCATTTAACATGATTAGCATATTTTATATAAATGGAACTCGAATAATAATATAGTATTTTTCACTATCGCTTACTTGATGACCATGGTCACCTAGGTCAGTAATAATTTATTACTAACCGAGGTCGATAATAAAAACTGTAATTTTTTAAAGATACTCAAGCCCCCAAGTCCAAATATTATTTAACTCATTAAACTCACGAAAAGTTTGAGTTATGGATTTACAAATTAAATTTTTGTGAATACTATATAAATGGAACTATATATTTTTTATTTGATTTTTCGATTAAGAACTTAATTCTTAAGTTAGTAATATAATATTCGTTTACCTTGGATAATTTTTTTTTGAGAAAAATGCATGTTTTTCTTTATTTAAATTTGGCAATTAATATTATATCAATAATTATCTATTTTTCACATTGTGTGATTTTCTGCACTTGTTGCATAATATACTGTTATCAGTATTTGTGCCAAACAAATTTAACAACATTTTTTAATTATAATGAAATGTATCAATATTTTAATTTCATTTCAGGTGCAATATCTGTCCTTTTTGTATTTTTAATCAACTCTCCACCTTCACAACTTCAGAATAAAAATATTAAAAAATTATAATGTAATAAAAAAATAATAAGTGAAGTAGATAAAAGTACTAGATTTAAATTAAATATTTTTAAAATGTACTGTCGTATCATATGATTAAAATATATAATAAACGTGCAACACTAAATATTATTATAAGAAATAAAATAGGTATAGGACACGTAAGCGCTGCGACCGAATTTTCCAAATTGATTACTGTACATTTGACAAAGTAGTGCAGAAAATAGCGGGAAATTTGAATGGACCTCACTTAGTAACAATGTACAAGCCGTTGCCTTTTGTATTTTGTCAAATATATTACCGGAGGTCGCATATAGATCACTTCTATTTGATTCAATGCTTGTAGAACTGATAATGCAATAAACATATGAGACCTTTTTAAAACTTTAAATGAAAAAATTGTAACGAGTCGAAAGCGAGTGAAACGGCTTGACAAAAGTGGAATAGTCTGCATAATTTACAGCTTATACTTTTTGTGAAACTATTTATTTAGACTTTTATGGAAACAAATTAGCGATTACATGAATTGCTGCTTCCATAAATAATGGGAAAATACCTTATTTAGTGTCAGTTGATAAATAAACATTAAAATAAGTTACTTTAAATTAATTTAAAATAGAATATAACATGTAAAATTTTTGTATTATCTACACTAGTGATAATATGGTGTATATAATTCTATAACTGCATAATTATTTCTATTACTGGTAAACCACCAAATACGTCATGTTTGGCAATTATTTTGAGTTTTTAAATTTAATTGTGGTATTAATACATATATTTTTAATAATACTAGTAAACATTATTCAAAATCAACTATCTCTAAATTTCGTCTGGATACACCGTCGAATTTATTCGAAAAGTTGTCGAGTACAGAACCGAGTGAATGGTATAGTTCAACTAGATCTGTGACCGTACGAACCTGAAAGCTGTAATTTCTAGTTTTAGCTAGTAGAGTTCACTAGATACTAAATTATGTCGGATTACGTATAGTTTGTTAAGTTGGAATCAAATTACGTAAAATGGGTGTTAACTATGGTGTGTTGTTTATGTAATTATCTCCTTGTTTGAAATTCCCAACCAAAACTTATAATTCGTTATAACTAGCAGAGTTAACACAAATTTTACAGCGAATTTACAAATCAAATTCATTTGTTTACTTTGATTAAAATCGTGTGAATATATTACATGTTTTGTAATTTTCCTAGTATAGTCTCTAGTAAATAACAATTCAAGTTCAAAACCCGCCAAGTAAAAAAAATATTTCCCATATAATGGGTCCTGTAGTGCAGTCTACATGTCAGCTAGAATGCCCGTTGTTGTAAACCACTCTATGATATAAATATCATTGCTAATATTTACGATACAGAAAATTGGCACATTCTGTATTGGGAGAAATATTTATTTTCCATTTTCTCTGATGTTATTGGACAATACATCTAAAAAAAATAATTTGTTTGATTTATATACATATGAAAACATTTACACAAACACTGACAATGTGATTAATTTTCAAAAAAAGAAGAATAGATTTTAAAATAGTCTTTCATTCTTTGACAAAAAAGAATAGAAATTTAAATTGCAAATATCACGATTATAATAATTTATTATAATGTGCAATGAACTTTTATGTTTCATAAAAAAGTAATTTTATCGATGCTATTTTTTTCAGGATAATAAAATTATTATTTTCATTTTATTGTATATTTTTATATGTAACATTTGTTTTCTAAATTAAAAATGTACATGTTATAAGTATACGTGTTAAATTTTTGGATGAGATGTATATTCGTTTTGCGTCGTATTCCAAACTTTTCTTATAAACAAAACTGTCTCTTTTAATATTAGTACTCGTAAATAACTATTAATACTATTAATATTATTTGAGCAAATTAGTGTATGAAAATATATACTGTAATTAAAAATTCATATTGAATACATATTTCATTGTTTCGTTAATTTTGAAAATCTATTTATGTATTACAAATGAATAAAACGGATGTACCACATAAATTACATCCTCTAATTCTCCGAATTGCCGAATAGAATTTATGTTTTGTAATAGTTGAAGTCTATTTATATTTTATTTACGTTCAATAAACTACTTAGTGCATGAAAAATATTTTGAAACGTAAAAATATTTACTAAAATAACAAGTGTATTACAAAAAAATATTTCGTTTGAGATATAAATAGAATTTTTTTTTAATTTAGACAGATGTATTTGTTATTTTGTGAAACAGGTAACTTGTTATTTAATTTAAAAACTACTACTTTTTTTACTTACATGTGAAGTATAAATAGATAAATTTGTCTTAACTGTACTCGAATTCAATTCTTAGAACTTTAGAACCATACAACCGATTTTTCTATTTGAGACAACTAAGGCCGTATTTATTTGGGACATTTTAAGTAACCTGGTAGGTTAATTCTGTTTACTTGGCACATTTGAAGTAACCCAGAACTGATCTCGAACTAACCCAACTCACCCAGCTATTTTGCTAGGTTGGTGAGTTGAACCTGTTTTCTATCTTTGTTCACAGATTTTTTCTTTTTCTATATCTGTCAGAAATTATATCTTTTATAGGTTAAAACGGAAAACTTAATAAATAAATAATTTCAATAAATCACTGAAATTTTACCATTTAAAATTTTAACAAACTATAAAATTTGGTTGTTTCTTTGGTACCAACACGGGTTAGTTTAGGATCAGTTTAGGGTTGTATTCAAATTTCCCAAATAAATACGGCCTAAAATGATATATGAACAATAAAACTTATAAACATAATCCCCCTATTCTGTAACACAATGGTTAATTTTTAACCAGTTGCTAAAATTTTTGACAAATAAAAACAGTCATTACAAGCAATGTTTTGATATTTTCTCCAGTGCTGTCTATGTTCATTGGAGAAAAAATTTAGCAATTGATTAAAAATTCATCACTGAGTTACAGAATAAGGGGAATAATCTAGGATTGTTGCACCCCAGATGATGGTTATCTATTTTATTTATTGTATAGTTTGTTGCAGTTTTTGATGTGATTTTCCTTTCAGCTTTCATTTTCGCCGACAACCCCCGGTTGGAGCCACATGCGTTTGATTGCCCTTCTTACATCCATTCTCATGTTATCCGGATTCATGTTCTTAATTTGTGTTGCTGTTGGCTTCTTCGGAGGTCTCAATACGTTCGCTTTTATGGCTGCCGAGGTATGTATGCCCTTTACCACCATTTATAATACTTATAACACTCAATTAGATTTTTGTTTCAATCAAAACATTTTAATGTAATTTAAAATCTTCCTACTTAAAAACCTGAAAATTAACCGTTGTTTTGATAAATATTTCATTAACCACTTTACATAAATTAGTTCTATTTTTACGCGACATTAGGTCAGTTATGATTTAGCTAATAAAAATTTAACTAAATCGGAATGTGGTTTTCCATGTTTATTGAATTTTTGAACATCAATTTTTAAATAATATTACACATCTGCTATTTTATTTTCAAACAAATCCAAATTTTGTCATAGGAACACGCCCACTTTTTAAATTTTAATTATTTATATTTATATATTAAACATTTTATAATAATTTTTATATCATTGTACTACTACTATTAATCAGCCGTTATTTATAATTATACTCCATTTGTCCATTTGGTTTAAGATTGCAGTGGTGCAATATGCGTAATAAGACAGTTTACACAGCTACAGAAACTGTCGTTTTGTATGTTAACGGGACCAAACATTTGACAACAATGAAAAAAATAGCGGGAAACCTTTCATGGACGTCAAATTTAAATTTGGCGCTATTTTTAACCTAATAAATTGAAAATTTTCACATTTTTCTGATATTTCGCTCTTTTTTCCACTGTTGTGAAGTTTTCTGTCCCTATATGTATATTTTTTGTCTCTTGGATCAGATCTAAGTAATATTTTTGTATCCGGATTTTTATTTCTTTCAATTTCCATTTGACTTGATTATTTTATCTCTGCCACACAACATGTACTAATTCAAATGATCCACTCGCTGATGTAGAACAGAGAGTTCAGATTTAACTGATCCGAACTGAACTAATTTTAGTAAACTGGAGTGGGATTCCTAAACTCGTAACAACTACAAATAACCATTGCTCTTGTTAAGTATCAATTATAAATTGAAATCGTTATTCTGTAAGGCAATAGCAACTGAATTTAAAGACATTTTCTCCTCAGTGTAGACTGTTCTTTATTTGTTTTGTTACGTACTACAAATACGATTGCTGTTATAGAATTGCAAGTTTACTTTGTAGTTGATATTTACAATTGATATCAAAACAAGTTTTTAATGATAGCAACTGAAGTTTTGGATCCCACCTCTAATCTAATCCTACTATAAGTGGTAATCCTTTCACCAATCGGATCAGATCAGATCAATTGGTTCAGTTCAGATAGATCAGATCACTTATTCAGTGCAAATGGTTGCCATTTAGGATCACTTTTGCTTGTGTTCTTCGTTTTTGTTTAATTATTCATCCAACAATGTTTGGGCATATATTATATTTAAAATTGAGCTTATAATTTTAATTCTGTTATTATTATTATACATTATATGTTAAATTATAGTTGATTTTGCCTTATTTGTCATCTCCGATAGTAATTCTAAGATTATAACTCGTAAGATGTGTTGGATTTAGGATCATAAATTTATAATTTCTCCATTTCTTTTCAAATTTAAAAACAGCAAAGTCATGTGGCGATTTGAACTGAACCAACGATCTACTTCCTCGAGTGGATTACTTGGTTCAGTTCGTTCAGTAGAAGGAGTAAAGTGATTCATTCAAATGGAATTAAAAATGAGTAATCCGGATTCAAAAGATGAAAGTTGAATCAGTTCAAGTAGCAATAGGGAAAACATTTCATTTTATACATTAGTATTATAGGCGAAATCTCGAATTTACTATAGGCAATATCTCCACATATTTAAATGGTGCAGTAAGACCAGTACTTGAAGGAGAAACTCTATTAAAAATAAAACTAAGGAAACATGACTATTGGTGAAACTACAATTAAATATTTCAAAGTACTTCCTTTTTATAAGAATATGATCTTATCCTTCAACTTACATATGATTTATTATTGTTTCTGAATTTTGAATTATATACAATATTTCCAGCGGTTTGCAAAAGTATCTACTCGCTGTAGTATTTGGTAATTTAAATATGGTTCTTGTAATCCTTATTGGTCTTTAATTTTAACAAAAAGGTTGCTTTTCTATTTAGAATTATAGCTATAAATATTATTTAATATTAAAAAAAATGAGAAACGTTAAATAATATTTATATTGATGATAATTTGACGACAAGAAATAAACAGAACAAATGTTCATGCTTTTTTCTCTGCTTATAATGCAATTATCATTTATTTTGTAACTCAATACGCTTGGATAAATAATGTATGGATGCAATATTATAATTTACTAAATATTTTACTTTAAGAAAAGCAGTTCCGTTATACAACTACCACATAAACGCAGGAATGTTTCCCTAGTGCTCTTATTTTAAATTTCGCCATCAGATGTCAGCTATTTTGTTGGCTCATACCATCATACCAATACGCTTATCATGCAAAACGATCATATCGCCGACCTATCCTGTACATATTTACAATATTAATTAATCATATTTAATGTTTCAGTGCGTTTTGCTGGCAATCCGTACTCTGCACGTCATTCTGCGCTACGCTCTCCATTTGTACGACATGAGGCAAGAAGGTGGTGCTGTGGGAAGCGTTGGCGCCGACACAGGAAGAGTCTGGGAGAAAAGGGGCCCCGTCGCTTACTACACAGAGCTCATCTTTGAATTAGCAGCTCTGGTTATTGATTTCGTACACCATCTGCACATGCTGCTATGGAGTAACATATTCTTATCCATGGCTAGTCTGGTTATATGTATGCAGTTGAGGTATCTGTTCCATGAAATCCAAAGAAGGATTAAAAAGCATAGGAATTATTTGTGGGTACTCAATCACATGGAACAAAAGTAAGTGTATGTTATATAATTGATAGTAGTTGTTATGTGATTGTTTTGTAGTTATCCAATGGCTTCGAGAGATGAATTAGCGGAGAATTCAGATAATTGTGCAATATGTTGGGAGAAAATGGAAACTGCACGAAAGTTACCGTGCACTCATCTTTTCCACACGTAAGTGTAAATAATTTATAATAACATTCTTTTACATGGTCTGTAGTTCATATAACGATCACCGGGGCTCACTTGATTAGCGCACAACCTGTTCATTGGTAACAACTTTTATTCGCTTGTTGAAAGGAAGTTTAATGACAGAAAAATATTACTAACGTAATTCGCTATCATTTGATTAAAATGAAAACACTTTCTAGATTTTTAAATTTGATATTTATTAATTTTTTAAATCTCATTACCGAAGTAGCAAGTTAAACGATTTTTTTGTTAAGAATCTCCTAAAAAGTACAAGGTATTTCTATTTCATATTTGATGTCAAAACAAAGAGAGATAGCAATAGAAAAAAGTAGAGCGCTATAGAAAATAGCGAGTGGATCCTAAAAACATTGGCCCGTATTCTGAGCTTACTTTTATAATAAAGTCGCTTTTATGATGCGTGCTTTTATATTATAATCGTATGAGGCCACACGTCACTTTTAACAAAAAACTCATAAAAGTGAGCTCGGAATACGGGCCAATGACTCTGTAGCCTGTAGGTAACAATATTAATCAGATAAAAAAATCAGTAATGATTTCTAACAATAAAAATAACAAATTGAAGTAATGACAAACACGAAAAAAATTAATGACAAGAGCGTAACAAATCTCAAACAGAATTACATGTTAATGTAGTAATGTAGTAATCTAAATAGTCTCAAATTTGTGTATTGCGCAACAGCTCGAGATATTATAACACTTCTAGCTTATGTTCGGCCACGTAATTGTCCTGCGCAAATTATGAAAAACTGAAAAATCACTAACCGCTTATATTTAATTTTAAAAAATTAATTAATTCATAATTTGACACACCCTCTCATATAAATTAAATAAAGATAACGTAATTACTTTAGTGACTTCATCAATTACGTTTTAAATTACGTGGCAGTCAATGTTGCCAAGTATAAGTTCACTAAATAAAAAAAAACATTTTACAATAAGCTAAATCCAATTTAAAATAACTACAAATGTTACAATAAATGTTGTCATATGTCAACATATATTATCCGATATTATAAACAAACCAAAAATCGTTCACAAATATGTGAAACCTAATAATTCATAAATTTAAAATGTAGCAATAAATAAAAATTTCACACGTAGACCAGCTTTGTCCAGTTTTGATATTAAAGTCGCAGTTGGCTCACTTATTTTATCTGTTAATTTTGTCACAACTCAGGTGAGATAAAAAGTGTATTTCATTGCCACTTAAATCAGATCACATATATTTTTTTAATGGATCAATTTACTCGCTCCCAGCAACATGTATAGTCAAATGATTCACTCGACGAGGTGAATCATATAAGTTAGGTTCACCTGATTTTAATGATTTAATTTTATCCGAATAGGAATAGCACTAAAGTGGAATTAAAGTGAGGAGAGTTATTTCCCCCTTGCCTATTTGAAGGATAATACTGATTTTTAAAGATAATTCAGAAACTAACAACAATATATGTTCTTTTTACTACTCAAAAATCTCAGCTCTGCTCACTTTAAACTTATCTCACTTTATACTGAGATGCGATAAGACGAATGAAATAAAACGATACTTAAATAAAAGAACTCTGCTAGTTTTGTACATAAATGTATTTAATAATATTACATATTCATGTTTTTGTAAATATTGTTCACAAAATGTCACAAATTATTAAACAAAACTTCTGGACTTGAACTGTTATAAAAATGTACTTTTGCTGTTACTGTACCTTATTTCTAGTTCTTGTCTGCAATCATGGCTGGAGCAAGACACCTCGTGCCCCACATGTCGCTTAGCTCTGTCTATCCAGTCCCCTGGATCTATGGATACATCTAGGCTGGACCCTCTCCTTAACGCTGACTTACAAAATGATGGTCAAGCACCTACCAGAAGACAACCAAACCACTTCTTCCACTTTGATGGTAAGATTCCCTCCCATTCTTTGAATTTGAGTTGATAAGCTATTTCTAGGATCGAGATACGTCTCCTGGTTGCCGAGTTTCTCTGTGGAAGTCACCCATGCTCAACTACTAAGATCAGATCCACCTCCGGCACAAACATCCCAGCTAGATGCAATGGCTAGACAGGTAAATAAACGAAATACCAAAGTCGAATGCAGTTAATAAGTTGTATTTTTAGGTGCAACAGCTGTTCCCTCACATGCCAATGTCTATAATAATTGATGATCTGAGAATAACTCGTTCTGTTGAACTAACTATTGAGAATGTTTTGGACGGTAGACTTGTTTCTCCTCCAATCTTTCGGGATCCTGAAATTTCTACTCCTTCGAATATTGTTTCACCTTCTTCTCTTCCTTTGAACAACAGGAATTGGGATGACATTCCAGAAATTGAAAGGTATGTGCTCAATATAATTTTTTCTGAAATTTTTCATTCAATTTTTTAAACAGTGTTAGAGTATAAATATAATTTAAACTCTAAAAGTGAGAAATGTTTATTCATTTAATTTTTGTACATAAAATGTAATTTTATACAAAAACTGTCTGTAATATATATAAAAATATTTTATGTTGCAAAAATATTGTTTGTAATAATTTCTTGAAAAAATACCTGACTGTCGATCTGTGAAATAGAAATAGAAAGTTTTATTGAATTTTAAATAGATAGATACAGAACCAAAATGGAAACTTTATCTTTCTTTTTGCTTATACGAAACTAGTTTTTCCTTTTTCTACAAATGTACATGACAGAAGGTTGTGAAATTCTATCGTATTCATATTTTGTTGAACTATATAGGACACGCCGGCGCTACGATTGTTTTTTATGGTAATAAGACCGCAAACTTGACAACGTTGGAAAAAATAGCGAGGAAGATGTGAAAATTGTAAAAATGTTAGGTTAAAAATAGCGTTACTTTTTTGACGTCTAAAATCTCCCGCTATTTCTTCCATTCTTGTCAAATTTGCGCTTTCATTACCATAAAAACGATCGTAGCGCAGGCGTGTCCTATACCAAAACCTATTTTGGCTTAAAAAGAGACATAAATGTAATAATGTCAAATATTGTTTCACATATTATATACAATATTAAATCCAATATTTCATTAGTCCAAAAATGTTTTATTTTTTATGAACCAAGTTTATACAATGGGGTATGTCACCATAATTGAATTTTAGTATATAAGTCATAAAAAATTAGCCACTTTAGCTTCTCATTATAATAAAAAAAAAACATTAGTTTGTAATAATATAGTTATTAGCAATTTAATGATTTGAAGAAGGAATATGTAATGTTAACATGGTAGGATCATAGAAGAAGATAGGTAGACTGTCTCTTTTGTTTCCAGTCTATCAGTCTTCTTTTACGATTCTACAACGCAGTCGTTACAGTATATCTTCCGCAAAATTTTAATATTTATTTTCTCATAAACTACGAAAAATGAATCGATTTAAAAAATACGGGTATTTTTTTGCCTAATACCATACATGTAAAAATCAAAATTTGGTCACATACCCCATTGAAGAATGGTTCTATCATCATTACCGATAGGTGTTTAAAGCCTGTTGATTTGTGTATACAGTGAAGAGGTAACAGCAGCCGGTAGCAGATTCTCGAAATCGTCAACTGAAAGAGAAAGAATTCTACAATTGCGCAAAGAGCTGCTGCTGCAAACAGCGAGGAAAAAGTACATCGAGAAGCAGCGCGCCGCTCAAGTCGAGGCCTCTTCTCAAAGTTAATGCATTCGCAAGTTCAGCATTTATCTGCGGCCATTCTATTTATTACGACAGGATTATTCGTTTATTTGCACATGTTACAATATAATTTATTAAATCTTGCGCACTTATTCAAATGACTTACTACTAAGATAAGTTTTCTGTGGTAGAATTGAAAAGTCAACGTAAGTCAGTGTTGTGTAGTATGAGAATAACTTTGAGACTACTTGCATTTTTTCCTAATTATTTGAGTGAGTTTTCGTTTCTTTTTATACTTTGCATGTGAGTGGAACCAAAGTTATATTGTGGAAATGTTACGTGTATATATGTAATCATTTATTTATTTTTTCGTAACATCGCTTTTCTATTAGAAAAGTTTCTGAAATTCGCTATAAGCATTTTTCTGTTTTGTTATTTAGTTGTAGAATTGCAGATTTTATATTTCTATAACAACGTGGCCAAAACATCCATCCCGAAAGAGATATTTTTAATATAATAGTATAATACCGCTCTGTGTACTACTGTGGGTTTATTTCTGCGTCTTATTTGCTTTACGGTAGAGTAACTTTTGTTTTAAAAGAAAAGACTGATATTTGGTATCTCGTACTAATGTGTGATAAGCAGACATGAATTTAGACTATTATCGAATCAAATTTGCGTTTAGAACGTAACAACTTGAATTGTTTCATTTCTGTTTTCATTATTTAAGCAGTGAATAGTTACTGCCAAAGTTAAAAACTTAGAATTGTTTTATACTAAAAGTTATGAGAATAAATATAAATGCTCATATATTATTTGTGTAGTAGTTAGGACTTATAAAATGTAATTGCTATGCAAATATGTATCAAACTAATGAGATAATTTGTGTGTTAAGTACACGCAGAATTGTTACAGTACTTACATCACAGTTTAATGTACTTAAAAACTAATTGCAGGCATTAGAGTTTGCAATTGATAATCATAACAAACGTATTTTTAGATTATATTGTTGTTTCACGCTTAGACGCTATATAAAATAAATATTAAACAAACTATTCTCATATTATTTTTCCTTTTCATTTTTCATCCTTAATCCGATATTAATTACAACGTTAGATTTGGTGCCACAATGCAAAAAAAATATATATATTTTCACGTTTTTTATTCCATAAAAATACAGGATTGCATTTTAATACGAACTAAATTCTAATTTACCGCGCTCCGTTTTATCGCAATTATGCAGCCGAACTTCATTATTATTGATACGAGAGTGAGAGTGGTATCTTGGAACTATCTTCACATATATATACATGGTTGACTTTCAGTCAAAAAACAATTCACAAAATGCAAAAATATGAGAAATTAGAAAAGATTGGTGAAGGAACATACGGCACAGTATTCAAAGCAAAAAACAGAGAAACTCACGAAATCGTAGCATTGAAAAGAGTTCGTCTAGACGACGACGATGAAGGAGTACCGTCATCAGCATTGCGAGAAATTTGCTTACTCAAAGAATTAAAACATAAGAACATCGTGCGATTATACGATGTTTTACACAGTGACAAAAAACTAACACTAGTGTTCGAACATTGTGATCAAGATTTGAAGAAGTATTTTGACAGTCTAAATGGAGAAATAGATTTAGATATAGTTAAATCATTCATGTATCAACTCCTCAGAGGCCTAGCGTTCTGTCACAGTCACAATGTACTTCACCGGGATTTGAAGCCTCAAAATTTACTCATCAACAAAAACGGAGAACTTAAATTAGCGGATTTTGGTCTAGCGCGAGCGTTTGGCATTCCAGTAAAGTGCTACTCCGCAGAAGTTGTCACACTTTGGTACCGACCTCCTGATGTTTTATTCGGAGCAAAGTTGTACACAACTTCAATTGATATGTGGTCGGCAGGCTGCATTTTTGCCGAACTTGCGAACGCAGGAAGACCACTCTTCCCAGGATCAGATGTGGACGACCAGTTGAGAAGAATATTCAAGTTGTTGGGAACACCGACTGAAGAAACTTGGAGCGGAATGAACCAACTGCCAGACTACAAGCCTTTTCCTCTATATCAACCAAGTATGACTCTCTCACAAGTTGTGCCGAAACTTGCTGGACGTGGAAGAGACCTTCTGCAGCGCCTGTTAGTGTGTAATCCCATGCAACGGATTTCTGCAGAGGATGCAATGGCTCATGCATATTTTACGGACTTGAATCCAGCAGTAAAGAACGATAGATGTTAGTCTATAATCTGAGAGATAGTGATTTGTAATTTTGTATCATAAAGAACTTTTTTCTAGTCTTTTGTTCCTAGAGCATTTAGTTAACTTAAGACCAAATATTATGTGTTACATATTTTACATTCTTGTTTTGTTTTTAATGTAAAACCTATCAAGGAACAATGTTCTAAAACGAATTTATTTTGTAACCAATTAAATAGGATTAATTGTTAATCTTTTTGTAATTTTTAATAATATAGAAATTGAAATAAATGTGTTCCAAATTTTGATGTCACGCGTTTTTCTTATTTTGATTTTAGCTGTGTGATCAGGACTACACAACGTTCCAAGCGATCAAATTCTCAAAGGTCCATTTGTAAAAAGAAGTTCAATTTTGAATTTTACTCTATTCCTTACTTGTTTCTATTGAGCTGAATTAAATATTTCATTTCTAAAGTCAAATATTTATAAAAATGAAAGTAAATGAATGAGGACTTTTAAGAGATTTCCATTTAATCTAGGGAATTCGTACCCGTGGAACGCATTAACGCAACGTGTTCTTTTTTTTGTGATCAGTGGTTGCTGTCGTATGACGTGTACGTGTCAATTTTGGTCAATATAACATTTGTATTTAAGTCCGAATAAACCAAAATGGCAAAATTGGGGGTAGTAATTAGTAAATTCTTCAACGAATACATGACACATACCCCCAAGAAGTTAAAGATTATTGACGCCTACTTATTATACATTCTGTTAACCGGCATCGTACAGTTTGTTTATTGCTGTCTCGTAGGCACGTTTCCCTTCAATTCCTTTTTAAGTGGTTTTATTTCGTCTGTGAGCTGTTTTGTGTTAGCAGGTACACATTATTTTGAAATAAATGCTAGAATAAATAGTTGTGAAATGGTATTTGAGGTTATATTTTCTTATTTTCAGTTTGTCTTCGTCTGCAAGTCAATCCAGAAAATAAAACTCAGTTTCTGGGAATCAGTCCGGAGAGAGGATTTGCTGATTTTGTTTTTGCACATGTAATTTTGCATTTGGTTGTTATGAATTTCATTGGTTAAATACACATAGGTTTTCTACTTTACATTTGTATTTAATTCCCTATTCTGTTGTCAAGTGAAAATAAAGTTTATATTAAATAATACGTGTATCAACTTGTATAAAACTTTACAATGTATATTTTTGTATGTAAGAAAAGTTTTGTTACAATGAGTTGATCTGATATTTTATTCTAACTACAATAGTACGTAAGTAATTGTCGCCTTTAGTTAACTAAGAACTCATTTGTTTTTATAACAAAATATGAGTATAACAAGCGATAAGATATATAGTCCATTTTTTATAAGAACGATATACTGGGAAGATAGGTGCAATTTGATATTGTTTTCTGATTGGATAATATTCGGGTGTTATCCAGAAAATAAGATCGACCTTCTCTTATCTTCCCAGCATATCATTCTTATAAAAAATAGACTATAGGTGATATCTATAGATAAGTGAATAATTTATAGCTGTGTAAAAATGGCTGTGCTTGACATGTACGGTGCTCAGTGTTTGACGTTTGTAACAAGCGGTCTGTTGTTTTAAAAAGTTCGATGATTTAAAAATGGAAGGTTTTGAAAAGAAAGAAACAGAAATATCCAAATATGGGTTTAAAGTTAAATTAAATCACAAATATCCAGAAACATGGACTCAAAGGGGCAAACTCAAAATAAAACAATTATTGCCATTAATTCCATTAATTTTTAGGTATATTATTAATAACAATTTTTGTTTACGCTCTAATAAATTAATTTGCAATTCCAGATATATATTTTATTATTTGAAAATAATTTTTCAAGGTAGAAAAGTTTTAATGGATTACATTGTTCAACCGGTCGGAAAACAAATTTATGGTAAGTATTATTTATATTTAATATATAATCTGAACTCTTATGTTCAATAATATCTTTTAAGGTGTACCTCTTGGAGGTATAGGAGGTGGAACTATAAATCGTGGTTTTAGAGGAGAATTTTGTAGATTTCAACTAAATCCTGGAGTTTATGAATATAATACTGTTGTTGCAAATCAATTCTTTATAACAATTAAAAATGGAGATCAAAAAACAATATTTCAAAGTGTATTATCTTCGTATGAGTAAGCAAACTTATCAGAATTTATTTATTATTATGTTAACCACGTGAAAACAGTGATACAATTTATATTTAATATTCTAATCTTTAGTAGTAAATAATAACTATCACTTCTTTTTATCATCCTGTATGTCACTTGTTTAACATAAATAATTTACATTTGTTTTCAAAAATTTGTATTTAACTTTAGACACAAAGTTTTATCTTATTAGATTCTACTCCTAAATTACTTATCAAATGTATTTTTTTTAATTAATTGGGAATTTTTAACGAAACTTATTTTCCTTCTTAAACCATATATGGCTTGCATTTAATTGATACCTAATTCCAATAAAAATCTTATAGGAAACCCAAACGCCAATTAGGTTCTTGGAAATGGTTACTTGATGGCTCAAAATGTTTATATACAGCTCTATATCCCAGAGCATGGACAGAGTATGATTTATCGGAATACGGAATTAAATTAATTTGCAGGCAAATTAGTCCAGTTATTCCTCACAATTATAAGGTAAAATATTTTGAATTATTTCATACATTTTTTAATAAATTAGTTCAGGATTCCAGTTTACCCTGTGGTGTTTTCATATGGGATGTTGAAAATGTTTCTTCTGAAGTGCGCAATGTGACAATTGCGTTTACTTTCAAAAATGGTACTGGGACGAAGAAACAAGATACAGCCGGTAAGAATTAAATCTGATATTATTTTATTATCATTAAAATTCGATAAAAAAAATTCTAATGAAAATTTTTAGACGGGAAAAATGTCGTCACAACTACTCTTTGAAATCTAAATATGTTATTTTCTATCTAAAATTTATTGGAATATAATGTAGTTTATGAATTACAATTATATAATAATATTGTTTCTGGTTAAACAAATAGTAAAAGTAATTTTTATTAATGCAGTATCATAAATGATTAATATAATGGCTTCATTGTAGAGCTAATTACAAATTTCAAATTTTCATGTTATTTTTATTGCAAGCATATATTTTTCATGTTTCGCATTGTTTGGTAGTATCAGTATCTACTATTCTATTGTTTATTCATTAAATATGTATTTAGAGGTCAATGATTTAAATCTATTTTTGACAGTCGCTTACTGATATGTGTGACTTTATTGTATTTTTCAAGGATATTTCTTTTATACTTCAACAAAGCGTGTATATCACTTTTTCATACTTCATTACAACAAAATAATTGAGCTTCCTCTACAATCTACATGATATGTTGCTAATATATTTTATATTGATTTTTTAGTTCCTACGTTCATTATAGTACCTTAACTTTCATCAAAATTGCTTCTAACAATTTAAATTATTGTTGTTTTTTTTCTTTCATTGTATGAAATAAATAAAATATCTTTAATGTTATTATGCGCAATACGCTATCCTAGTAAGGTCGTAGACTTTTGATTTTAATATATCGTGAGATATACATCTAATATTTCAGAAGAAATTATTACTAAAGAAGTTATTTAAACCTAATTAATGCAGGGGCATTGACATTGATTACACCCCAAATGTTCTATATTTAGGTTTTAAACTACAATAAAAAAAATTAAAAGTATATTCTATTTTCATTATATTTAGATCTTTTTTCCTATATTTTATTAGCGGTAGGCGAAATAAAAATAGAATACAGTTAGATTTCAATTAATATAAGTATAAATTAGTCTCAGTTTTCAATAATGACGGCATTTTATTACCATCCTGAATATTCATAGCTGTTTTGGATGTTATCGTCCGAGTATTTCATTATACGTCGCATATTTTCTCGCAAACTTCATTCGATCGATTATAAATTAATTCTATCCACTATTTAACGAAAGTGATACGACAGAATAATATTGCAGCTACTGTATTTCAATTCCATTTATAATTATTCTTTGGTAATGGGGAAGTTTAGTGATTTTTTTTCATTTATTAAGATTGTCTTCAAATATGAAATTCTATATTACATTTCTCTCAAAGATGCCTAGATTTCTCAAAAAATGAATTTTCTAAAATTATGACGTCATAGAAATTCACTGAGAACGTAGTCTGGGTTCCCATGACAACAGGAATTTTTGCCTCAATTTACGACCTACGTACAAAAAGTCAGGTCTCACCGTCACTTCTAGGCATGCGTATAACTTACTTGTAACGTCACAAAAGATAAAAGATGATAAATAATTAATTATAAATAATGGGAATATAATTTTACATTTTGGGTTATAGTTATTCATATATTTACGATTAAAAATATATTTTACATATAATTTCGATCACGCTAAACCTCTTCATTACCACTTTTGAGACCTCTTCTCTTATTTCCTAAAAGGTAATTCATTTTTTTGAAAAAATTATTGGCAATGCTCCTTTGAGCAATTTGAATAAAAGACGTTGACGATACTTCGTGGACTATGTAGACAAACTTATAAAAAAATAAAACACGTGGTGGTATGCGCAGAAAAATAAGAATTTATTCCTATTAGTTTTGGTTACAAGCCATCATCATGAAATTGGATATACAATAAAATTATGATGTATTAAATATACAATTATTACAAAATTTCTTAGATAAAGTAAAGTCCAAGAATCTATCTTTTTTGTTTTCTTTATACATAAAGGGATTTATGGAGAAAAGACAAAATTCTTATATATGTATATATTTTTAGCTCCTTGTTCAACAAAAAGTTTTTCCTTGGAAGAAACAGAAGGAGTAATCCTAAACCATGTAATACAAAACATGCCATGTACTTACGCTCTTGCCGCAAAAACCGCGGACGATGTAGACATATCAAAATGTCTTTATTTCGATCCGAATTCCGACGGATCAATTCCCTGGAATCAACTTTACCAAAATGGGAGATTCGATAAAGTTCCTGATTTGCATTCTAGTCATAATTGCGATGAAATGGCTTGTGGAATTGCCGCACAAATTTCCCTCAATCCATCGGATAGTAAAAATATTGAAATGTGCTTAGTATGGGATATGCCAATCGTCAACTTTTTCTTCAAACAGAACAGGCATCGAAGGTTTTATACGAAGTATTTTGGAGTAGATGGAGCTGCAGGAAAAATTGCCAAATATGCGTTACAGAATTATAGAATGTGGGATAGTGAGATTTATAAATGGCAGAATCCAGTTCTGGAAGATCCGTAAGTAGAAATATGTATTTATTATTCATAAATTAAATTATAAAACAAAGTCGACAGTTTTTTTTTTCTAATTTTTACATCTATGACAAAAAAACACAGAAAAATAATGTTTCATAGTTAATCAAAATAAACAACGATTTTAATTCAAAAACCAGTTTAATTAATTTAAATTATGAAACTTATTATATTATACAATGAAGACAGAACTATATATCACTGATTTTGATAACATTTGTTGGAAAATATGCTTTAAGTTACTTTGTAGTGTGATAAATAATAAATATATATAACAACAGTAATTTATTTCAGCTCGTTAAATGTATCACCTGCAAAGCCGATAAATATGATGTATAGCCTGTATATCATATTTATTTAATTGTTATTAATATTCAAGAAATATATAGAATTTTTAATATATGCATCTAAAGATTAATATAATTTAAGGGAAATAAAATTGTATAACAAGAAGCCCTAAAAAGGGGTAACTTAAAATACCTTTTTTATTATTTATAACGTTTTTCATTCTGTTAAACAAACAAATTATATTATTTTATTAATAATTATATACCAATTTACATGTGAAATTAATAATTCCTAATTTATTGAGCCAAAAATGCCATTCAAAATATTATGATATATTTTTAGTAATTTGCCGGATTGGTACAAAGCTGCCCTCTTCAATGAAACCTATTTCGTTTCGGATGGTGGTACAGTTTGGTTTTTGTTGGAAGATGAAATGTTAGCGAAATTATCTGCAGAGGATATCAGGTATGTGTATCAGATATATAATTAATTTGAAACAAGTGTTGTTAGAAGTGTTTTGTTTTCAAATAAACACCTGTTGCACAGTAATAAAAAGATTAAGTATCTTAGAAATTTCCTTTTTTAAATTTTAATTGACATATTTCTTTTGTTTTAAAAGGTCACAGATTTATAATCAATTAAAACTGATTTGTATCTATAAAAATAGTAATGTCAATTAAATTAAAAAACTGCAGGAAAATAATGAAAAGATTATCTATTAAATGATTATTATTTTTTGAAATTCCAATTCCGCAATTGATAAGTTTCTTTTGTTTTAATTAATCACGAATGTATAACAATGAAAACTAATTATTCTGTGTTATAATTTAAATGTTTTTAGAAATGATTTCGGTTGTTTTGCATTTTTGGAAGGCCATGAATACCGCATGTACAATACATACGACGTCCATTTTTACGCTTCTTATGCATTAATTATGAATTGGCCTATTTTACAAATCGTTTTACAATATAATATGAAAGATGCTATATTTACTGAAATAACTACTAAAATGAAGGCACTATACGATGGAAAATGTTACGACAGAAAAGTTTTAAATACCGTCCCTCATGATATAGGAGATCCCTGTAAGTTATTTACAAAATTAATAATAATGGAAGATATATTTTTACATGTACATAATTTAATTGTCTCGTAGATGAAGAACCCTTTAGTTTAATAAATTCATATCCGATCCACGATGTTAGCGAATGGCGTGATTTAAACTTAAAATTTGTATTGGAAGTGTTTCGAGATTATAAATTGTTAGAAGACGGAAAACATTTTGATGGGAAACGTTATTTAAAAGATATGTACGCAGCATTGAGAATTGTTATGGATCACAGTGCATCCTTTGACGAAGATGGCGATGGTTTGATAGAAAATAGTGGAACACCTGATCAAACTTATGATAGTTGGGTCATGACTGGAGCTAGGTATGAAACAATTTAATTTCTTTTCTTTCCATCCACAATTTATCGATTTTCTCGTCCTATCCCTTTTTCTTAAAATCATAAATTAAACTTTAGGCTTAATTTCGTCTTATGTTGAAATTATTATTATTCTTTTTAAAATTGATTTCAATATTTAAAATTTTCCGCCAATGACTAGTATGAAAATGTTATCTTGTGAAACCGGCTTCTATTTTCACCGAAAATTTTGTCTCGTTTCGGCGAATGTACTTTAGATTTATAACTAGACAGAAATTCGAAATTTGTGAAGAAGTCAAGGTAAAAAATTTATTTTATGAATGTTAATTATTTTTTTTTGTACAGTGCATATTGTGGTGGACTGTGGTTAGCAGCTTTAAAATGTATGGAAGTGATAAGTGAAATACTCAATAAATCAGAAGAGAAGAAATATTATACATGTTTATTAGAGAAAGGAAAAGAGTCTTTCGAGAAAAAATTGTGGACCGGCCAATATTATCAATTTGATTCCGTCCATAAAGATGTAATAATGTCTGATCAGCTATGTGGACATTGGTATTTGAGAACTTGCGGTCTTAACTATGAAGTAAGTTTGTTTGATAATTTTTAAATATTTAAAATTATAAATATGCATAATATGACTGGGTACAAGTTAGTCTAGTAAAGAAATTTAATATTTTAATAATTAGAAAGATGAAATAAATAACTTCTAATTGGTTTAACACCAAATACATTATTTAACAATGGGGTCCTCCACTATTTTTTTATGAAACTTTATCTAATTTGACAGGATGGTATAGTTTCAGAAAGTATTAATTCTTATTTGTTACGGCGTAATATTTTTTTAAGTGTCTTGTGACGTAGATGTTGAGGTAATTCGATTCTCAAACAGAGGGGTTTTTTTAAAAAATCACTCATATAAATTTGATCTATTTAAACTGTTATATTTTTTTTTAATAAAATAATTTATAAATGATTACGAATATTATAGTCCGAGTTTTGATTTTGCTTTCAACATATCTTTCATTTCCATATAGTGTTTTTTTTTTGTCATTTTCTTATCGCACAATATGTAAAACTATTTTTTTTCTAAATTTAGATTAGCCCTGAAATATGCTTTGCATTTTGTATTTAATTACCAGCAATAGATTAATTGTAAAATATGACATCTGACAATGACAGAAGGATTGGAAGTAGCAAGAAATTGGAATTGAGTATATGTGTGAGAGAGAAACGTGTAATATTGTGACGTAGATGTTAAGGAAACTAAAAACTGGAATAACTTAAAAACGAATAACTTTTTTTAAACTTTTATAGTTCCTGTCATACAGAATTTAGATCTGATCGTAGCGCAGGCGTATCCTATAAATCACGCCAGCGCTACGATCGAAATAATCCCGAACTTAACACTTAAATTTGTTAGAAACGGTTAACTATATTTGACACCTTTTTAGGTATTTCCCAAACAAAATGTCTCTCTTGCTCTAAAAACAGTATTCGATAAAAACGTCCAAGAATTTGCAAAATGCGAAAAAGGAGCTGTAAACGGCTGGGTGAATGGCAAAGTTGATGAAACCACTATCCAAAGCGAAGAAGTATGGACAGGAGTTACTTATTCTTTAGCCGCTACCATGATATATGAAGTAATTGACATATTTTTTTGTCTATAAAGATTTTATTTATTTGTTATTTAGGGATTAGTGGAAGAAGCTTGGAAAACAGCTGGAGGAATGGTGAAATGTCTAACAGAAGAAATAGGAATGATATTTGAAACTCCAGAAGCAATAAACGCAGGAAAGTGGTACCGAGCAATAGGATACATGCGGCCGTTGTCTATTTGGTCCATGCAATTGGCCTGGCAAAATAAATCGTCCATTTAAAATTTTACTAAATTTTATTTGTTATAAATACTACATTTGAATTATCTTTTAAATAAATGTACAATTTTAATCTTAAATATACAATATTAATCACTTAAAGGTTTGATGCATATATTTAACGGACTGACTATTCCGTACATTAAGGTTAAAGCGTATTTTGGATCTTCACGGTGCCATTCCAATTTGAAGTTTTGTAGGATTTTTATTGTTAAAACTTCAAGTTCTAGGTGGGCAATTCGACGACCAACACAAGCTCTTGCCCCAAAACCAAAAGGTAGCATAACCCACGGGTTTATATTTGGTTTTTTATTGTTTTCATCTCGCAGCCATCTTTCTGGTTTAAATATATGTGCTTCCGGGAAATGTTCTTCTCTGGATGTCAGTGTAAGTTGCTCTGCTACTACGTTGGTCTGAAAAGAGAGTTTTTATACAAATAAATCCATATTTTATCACAGAATACAAAATAAAAATTCAACCAACTATTCATCAATTTTGTTATATATTGATATTCTTATCTCTTGTAAATCTACTATTTTTACATTTATGTAAACTCAATCATAGAATCCGCGAAAAAAAAACAAAGTGGCAGACATCTGGTGAGGAAATTTCATAATTCCGTAATCGGGATATCTCTTTGTTATTTATATTAAAAATATAGACAGTAACGGATGTTTGAGGTGAAAAACTAAGTAAATTTAACAGATGTTGTTTCCGCAGTGTAATCGTTATATTACTGTATATTATTGCATTTTTTTTTGGTTATCCCGTATACAGTAAAGACACCAGTGCCACCTACAGTCCGATTTTTTCGCAGAAATTTTTTTTTTGCTCAAATATTTAGATTTCATTTGTAATATTTATTTTATAGTTTGTAAGTGTTCTTTATATTACGCTATAAATAATTTTATTATTTTATATGCACTACATGAAATATAGCACAAATATAAATAATAAAATAAAATTGTACCTGTCTCAGTCAAAGTATTAAAAAATTAATTATATATATGGCATTGATTCAATATATTAATTTTTCTAGGAGAACAATTTATAAGGAAATTTGAAAATTTATTTTAGAGTTAAATAGAGTAACGATATAAAATTATTATCAAAGAAGGACATCACTGTTTCTATTTCTCTTTCACCGATTGTACTGATAGTTAAGTCACAAAAATTTTATTAATTGATTATTTATTATAGATTTTTAAGCCTGGTTTATGCAGTATTGTAAGAGTCATTGTCATAATCACTATCAGAGTCTTTAAGATTAAATCATGTTTTACTAATAGCCGTATTTATGTAATTGTGTGATAATTACAGTCATGTCGTAGTTATAAGCATAACATTAAAATTGGTTTCATTTTAATTCTGTGATTGTGATTATGATGAGATGACAAGTGCGCATGACTCAATGCCAATGGTGCATTAAATATAATCTAAAATTATGTTTATGTCAATGCAACTGCGGGAATAGAGCGTATTTTTTATATTAATTAATATAACAATCAAAAAATCTTTGAAAACTCCAGTTTTTTAATCGAAACAATGAGAGAACTTGGCCTTCATAAAATTAGTTTAGTAAGTTCTCATTGTTTTGAATATTGATATGTACAAACAGTATTTCCTGATTCGAGTGCAATTAAACCCCAAGGGGTTTACTTTTTGTGACTTAGAAAAACGATTCATTCGTAGACAAACAAGAAATTAAATAACTGATGATTAAAATTTGGTATTAAAATAATTATGAGACTTAAATTATCACATATTGATACAAATCAACGAAAAATTGCGGTATGTGCATTTGTGGTATAATGTGTATATAGAATATATTTACCCCTTTTGGTACGTGGTACCCAGAAAGTACCAAATCTTTACTGGTAACTCGTGCTAATCCACCACCAATTGGATTCATTCTGAACACTTCTTTCACAACAGCTTTCAAATAAGGGATTTTTTCAATTTTATCTACTGTGAGTGCATCGCTTTTGGTCGGAAATATTTTACTTATTTCTTTCCTCAAAATTTCTTGCTTATCAGGGTTAACTGCTAAGTGATATAAAATTGCACCCATAACTCTACTCGTCTGCAATATAAAAGTTGTATTTTTATATTTTAGTTACTGATATTTTTACCGTATCCGCGCCTGCTAAAATAATGTCTAATACACTTCCAAAAACATATTTATCTTCGTAGTTTTTAATAAGATTTTCTATGATACTCATATCTTTTACATCTTTCTTCAAATTACCATCTTTTTCTATTCTTTCTCTAGCAAGCAAACATTGTTTTCTAACAAACCTATAAATAATACAATTAATTATGTTATCTATGATGAATAACAATAAAGTAATACTCGACTATCTTGTCCATGGTAGCTATATATTTTCTCCACATTGGAGTACTTATGTATTTTGATAAATTTGGCAATATATCTATTTGAAATATAATATCAAAAAATTCGTTTGCACTTTTAAGATACTCTACAGTTTCTTTATCAGGATTCTCCTGCAATAAACCTATAAATATTTAAGTTAATATTCCATTCTAAAATTAAAAATAAATACCAAATCTAGTGTCCAGAGATAGTACTCCTACAGATTCTAATGCCCATTTCATAATTTCGTGATTGAAGTCATCAGGCATTTCTTGTCTTTCATTACGAGATGATAAGTACTCAATTCTTTTTATAAAATCGTCAGCAATTGCTGAGAAACCTCCAATAAAATGTTTGACAATTCTTGGTTGCATTATAAGCGCATTCATAATGGATCTTCCTTCTTGCCATTGTTCTCCATCACTGAAAAAAAATATTGTTAAAAATGGAGAAAGGCATGTAGTATTGTTTAAAATTAGTTAAAAAGTCGTTTTTATTGTTTTACCATTATAAACATTAATGTATTTATATACAATTTTGTATTAAAAATGACCTATAGTCATATCGAAATATATTCATATTTAAATTGAAACTAAAAAAATGCATCGTTTATATTAAATTTAGCTATTATAAATTAAAACTTTCAGTAACGCAATATTTCAAAATATATAGAATGTGCAACGAAATACGGAACATAGGACTTTAACATGGGATTTCAAATAATTGCGGATACTCTCTCTTTCCTGATAATTTTTTTAAAAAACTACATAAGTACAAAGTTGTTCGAAATTTATTAAATATAAAATGTAACATTTTTGTTATACAATTTAACATAGAAAATATACTTCATTTTTAAAATTAATTAGTGACACAAAATCGCTTATTCTGAAGTATATGTCATGAATAATTGTTATAATTCCAGTTTCAAGGGCAGGACGCGAAAAAACTTTTTTTTGTTTAAGAAATACTATCACAAATAAAAGAGTTGCAAATTTAATTATAAAAAATTTTGAAACGCAATTGGTAAAAAAAAATTAACTTGAACAAAGTAGTAGACCTTTGCTTCAAGACATTCTAGATGGATAATTCAAAATTAAATGTAAGTAATTTAAAGTTTTGTTAATAGAAAAATATCGCATAGAAATATTAAAGAACAACATACCAGTTTTTCGATGCGATATTTTTCTATTAATTCATGGTTGAAGTAACCGACACTGTATAACCAAAGGTAATAAAATCGGTCCTCAGAGTTGTTTATAATATAATTTTATTTTATATTTATTTATTTAAAGAAATTGGTTTTTAATATTTTAGGTGCCCATTCTAAAAAATATCGGACCGGGCTGTTCCCACCCAAATAAAATTGGCTGGCGACGTCACTGGTTTTTATTGGCAGTAAGGTGAACTCGATTGTTATATTTACATTATAATTATATTTATAATAATTTATTTCTCGCTTATTACGCGACTTTAAAATAGAGATGATAATCTGAAAAATCGAAATAGATACTAACATCAATTTTGAAAAAATGAGGAAACCAATTTCGCTTTATACAAAATATTTATTTTTACGTCCCGCTTATCAATATATAGATAAGAGAAGTATTGTTTTGGTCAAAATTCGCGACATATGAACATGAATTAGGTCCCTAGAGTACAATGATGTCTGTATGTGTGTCTGTCTGTGACTGTGATGATTTTTTTTGTCCACGATAACTTGAATACGATACATGCAAAAAAAAATAATATTTTATATTTGAAAGTTATATTCATATATCATGAACTGATTAGATTTTGATTACAATTTGTTAATCGGAAGTAGTACTTTACTTAAAGCTTTAAACTATTTTTCCTAAACAAAATTTTTATTATTTATATTTGATAATAATTTATCTGATTTCAAGTAGACGACGTCTAAGCAGATGTAAACATAAATGAAAATTATAAAGAAATATTTGACACTTTGATAATATGTTTGTTATCACAGCCATCCCCGTCTCAATAGCTAGCTGATGTTTTACAACACATAATGCTGTTTTTAATTAATAATTTGACTATTTCGGAAAAATATAATGTGTATCTAAGGACTAAAGTATTTTTTATTACTAACATATACATAATATTTTTTTTACTTCAGTCCCTTGATATACAAATAACTATTAAAAATACAAATTGAATGCATTATTACTATAGTGGCGGGAGGTAATGTTTTGGATACATCAGATTTTTTAACTAGTCATCCTATTTTATCGTGTTATAAAATCTCAAAATTGTTAAAAAAATAGATTAAGCCTACTATAAATTGTGATAAGATTAAAATAGAAATAAGATAAATGAACCTGTTGAATCATGCGGGAATATTTTGCAAAGTAATCTCAATGTTCATTATTAGTGTGTACTTATAAAGTATCTATTTTAGGCTTGCCTAATTCATGGTCATCCATATATGTTGTTAAACAATTTATCTGACACATATGCTATTATTCATTCCATTACAGATTGTAATAAATGTTTGAAAATATTTTCTTTACCTGGTAAATACACCATCGTATCCTTGGAAATATTCTGGTTTTACGTGTTCACGATAATATTTAACAGAACCTAGAATGTTTCTTGCAGGCATAGGACCTTCGTTGCGAAAAATCTAAACAATTCATGCCTTTTAAGTTTATATTTATGTCGCATATTTAAATAGTTACTCACAGTTTCAATGTCTTTCGGATCAAAACAAAGTAGAATATCATTAGTAAATTTTAAATCTCGTAACATAACAATATTTCCATATTCTTCTTGATATCTATAAATTGAAATTAATAAAAAAGTCACGATTAATATTGGCCTTGATTTTGATATTAAACTTTACCTTCTATTAAGTTTATGCATTTCAATTCCGTAATATTTTCCAACAATTGGCATCATATTCCATAATGATCCAAAAATTGGTATAGATTTTGGTCCTATTCATAAAATTATTAAATAATCCCCGAAATATTCACTTAAATATATTTAAACATACCAGGTATTTCAGAGAATGGTTTTACACTATTTTCAACTTTCACATTATTTTGTTGCACATCAGTTGTTACTGAATATTTTCTTAAAATAGCAACAAAATTAGCAGAAACTTTATTGCTACACACGAGAGAGTTTGATCGGAACATTCTTGTTCGCCGAGTACTTGACGCTTACTGAATATTTTGTTTTCTAACACCAGTTGTTGTCTTTATGTACAAGTTGCTTATCAATGTTTTTTTTTATTTAATGTTATCCATTTTTGGTACATTGATTATCAAGGAAATTATATATTTGCAAACTCATTGCAGTCAAGTATTTAGATGAAATAGTAAAATCATAATTTGAAGATTCATTCTTGTGTTTTTATACGCTATTTAGAATATTCCCTTAATTTTATTACCAGGCCCGGACTGGGCCGCTGAGATACCGGGAATTTCTTCCTAGGCCATGCTTTTGCCACTAATTTTTCTACTTATTAACACAGAATAGTTATACAAGGTGACCCAATGAAAATTATCAGCGCAATTTTTGGCCACTTAACATAAATTTTGTAAAAAACGCTCGAAAACGTCAATTTTAGTATAAAGGGGGACACCTGAATGGAAGTACCAAAGGCATAACTTCAACCCTAAAATGGGGGTGGACTGCACCGCAAAAATTTTAAATTATGATTTTTATAATGTATAAATATGTTGCTGTCTAATTCGAAATTTGTTGAGAAAACGTGTCACAAGCTTCACATTTGTGTATTTTTGAACAATTATTTAACAAGTACAACTTTGGATCAGCCAGTATCATCGTATACAAGGACGTCGACAAAGTGTGGAAAGCTGATACAGCTTCTTCCACTATGGAGTATGTGAAATATAATGATTTATTTTTGATAATTATTTTCCTAATTTTTATCATAGTGATAACATATTTTTTGCATGTTAGAAATCGATTTCTGTATTTTTATATTTATATTATTGTCCCCTTATTGAAAATTTTCGAAGCGCGTTAATGATTGATTAACAGAGAAATTCGAGACAGGAAGATGTGAGAAAACTTTCCGATTTATATGATGAGCCCTTTAAATTTGTTGGCTTTCCCCACCTCTTTTTAATTTTCGTTTCTGCATAGCTCACTATACAAAGTGAGTCATCGAAATGCCCGTCTTCGATATCTCCCTTATCGTTAGAAATGTAGCATAAATTTATTAACAGAATTTATTCGTCCGCTCAAGGAGCATAACGTAAAATAATTTTTACATATTGCATTAAGGTTCGGTGAGAATTGTTTGTCTTTTTGTAAATGGAACACCCAATAATTTTTATATTTTTTCAATTGTATTTTATTCTTCTATACGGATATATAAATTTTGTTTTTGTTTTCTGCAGCGTTAATTAAGATTTTTTTTTCAGTACAAATGTAAGTGTACTCTATGTTCTTACATATATTTTTTAAATGTCATTATACAGGTGTTCAATAAAATGAATTAAATTTACTTAATTTCAAATGACAATAACTCGTCATATTTTATAATTCAGTGGATTGTCTTTTTGTATTATCGTTTAAGATTTTTCTGTCTTATAGTATTGTAGAATATATGTATACAAACCTAATATATTTATGTACTGGTAACACAAGGTCGTATTGGGTGTTGCGTAAAATTTAATTCAAGGGGAAATGTGAATTACCCATAAACTAGGGGTTGGTTTTTGGGGCTTTCCTTTCGTTCTTACGTAATTTGCGGTTGAATGTGCAAAAGTAGAGCATTTTATAATATATTTGTTTTGTTTCATATTACACAGAATTTAATACAGATTCTATATTCCCTTTGACGTCTTGAAGTTTAACAGTGTAAGAGTTATAGTCAAAAACAAAAAAAAATGAGCTACAAGTATAATTTCAAAAAGTTTTGTTATTATTTCCACTTACTTGTGTCTTGTTTCAGCCACTACACTTCAAACAGCTGTTTGCAATCAGAAAAACACATCCAACCTGAGAGCTAATTGGTGTCAGTAACTAATTTTAATTACATTAATGTCATTTTTTTATTTATTTATTAATACAATAGTACGACTCTTTATTATACATAAAAATTTAAATAAAAAAATATATGTGCTAATATATCACGAAATATATCACCAGTAAAGCCAATAAATGGTTAATTTTCAACTGATTTAGCGTGGAATTTTAATGGACTTCCCACACCATATAACAATGTCATTACCCATTTCATCTCATCATGAGGCCATGTTATGGAGAAGTTACGGATAATCTGCAAAACAAAGTTATATATTCAAGTATTAAAATGATTTTTTTTTGTATTTACCTTAGCTAAAAGAACTTCCATTTCTAATTGAGCCAATCGTTTACCAATGCAAGACCTGGGACCGAAACCAAATGGCATAAAAACAAATGGATGTGAATCTTTACTCTGGTATTCTTCTCCACCATGTCTTAACCATCTCTCTGGAATAAATTCCATTGCTCGGGGAAAATATTTATCCTGTCTGGATAAATACATGTGTGACATCAAAATATCTACCTGAAAAGAGAGGATAAATGGTTTTCTTCTAAAACTTCTTGACTGAAATGATAGATGGAAGCATAATCTTCATAAATTTCACTCAGTATTTTTTTTTTCTTGAAGACATTGATCTTATAGTTTTTGTTTTAGAAATTTAATGAAATATAAACTACAATTAATTTTACAATTTAAAATAAAAATCTATATATCTTAAAAATTTGTGACCTTTTTTAACCGTCAATATATTTATTTCAGTTGAAAAAAAAACTGATTTTTGTTGTTTCGCAATCAAGATATATTATTAGATGTAGTGTTCTTAACTTACCCCTTTTGGAATTTGGTATCCTAGCACAACCATGTCTTTCGGCGTTCTTCTTACGTTTCCAATAGCAATTGGTGCCAGTCTAGTAGTTTCTTTGATTACAGCTTTCAAGTAAGGCATGTTGTTTAATACTTCTTTAGTTATTGGACTGTCCTTGTTTGGTAACACATTTCTGCATTCTTCTCTGAGCTTTTCTTGTGCCCTTGGGTTTGTACTCAGATAATAAAGGGCAGCTGCAGAAGTTCTTGAAGTCTAAAAGTTTAATTCAAACTTTAGAGTCGTATTCATTAAGTTCGTGTAAAATATTTAAATATTTCATACCGTATCAATTCCTGCTACCAACATATCGAACACCATGGCTAAAGCAATTTTCTTGTCTCTTTTAAGCAACTGTTCCAAAATACTCATATCTGCTTGTGATCTTTCTTCCGGACTATTTTCTAATTTCTCCATGGCTTCATTTATATGTTTTAACTGAAAACTACAGGCAAATTATATATTAATCAATATATGTATACATGTATATTTTTAATAATTACTTACTCCATGATTTTGTCTAAAGTTTTTACATATTTTCTCCAGGCTGGAGTACTTATGTACCTCCATACAGATGGCTTAACATCTAATTCCTCCAATAAATCAAATATTTGAAGGACATTGGTAATAAATTGTTGTGATTCTCCATCAGGTGAGAAATTTGGATGAAGTAATCCTATAAAAATATAAATAATTAATGTAAATGTTAATTAAAATAACCGAAAAGACGCTAGATGATATGGAAATCATAATTAAGATTTATTTATTTGAAATACGTTGATGCTGTACTTCAACATGTGTACATTAAATATTAACAAGCTTGATTATAATGGAAGAACGGTGTAAATTTATAATTATTAAGCTGTAAGTTTGCAAAGATCTTGTAAGTAGATAAGTAGATGGTTGTTACAGATTAAAAATACATTAGGAAGGTAATGCTATTTGAAGAAATCGTCGCTTGATTTTGTAACGGTATATATTATAAAACTGATCTAATTATATGTTTATATTATTAATAAATTGGTAGTATATTTTTTATTGTTTTTTGTATTTCTTTTCTTTTTTTCTTTTTGTTCAATAATCAGCAGTGGCGTCCATTTTTTATATTTCTGTCGGGTGCTCAAAACCTCAAACGTATATTCTATATACTCTAAAAAATCAGAAATGGAATTAAATGTAATTGGAGCAGTAACACAAATGGAAAAATAAAATGTATTTACTAATTTTTACTTAGTAAATAAATATCAAACGTCGAAATCTGCGTTCTTCTAACTACATTTTCTAATTTAAAGATAAAATTAGAGTAAAAAGAACGCAGAGTTTTGACGTTTGATTTCTACTTTTTCATGGCAACTGCTATTTTCCTATTTTCAGATAAAAGTTTTTGAAAGTTAATGTCAATATAAAGATTGTATTTTAAGTTTAACAATTAACTTCAAACATACAATTGGTATGTATTTTTATGTAGATTTCAAATATATAAAAATGTATAGGATGTTCCATTTAAAATTTTAAAAAATGGGTCCCAAATCTTAGAATCCTATGGTTGAAATAAAATTTTGATACGATCATTTTAATAGTCTTGTGATGTAGAAATAGTTTGCTAAATTAACTAACTTTGTATCTCTCATAGTTCTCAAGATAGCAATAGTAGCCCATGTAAAATTAACACATGTATATAAGAAACACCACAAAATTCAGTCTTTAAATGATTCTTGAACTGGAGAAAAAAACAAATATAAATTACATAGGATTCCAAAGAAAAAACAAAACTTATAGTTTCTTAAAGTAAATTTAAAATATTTTAAAACATGAAACAACTTCGTCGTGTAATCCTGTAGGGTGCTCCAGCCCCGGAACACCCACAGAGTGGACGCCTATGATAATCAGTATATCATACTACATATGTCATTAAATTTTCGTGCAGAGGTTTACAAACACCCTGTATATGAGTTACTAGTAAATTAAACATTAATTTGTATTTTACCTAGACGTTTGTTGAGACCAATGGTACAAATGGACTCTAAAGCCCATTTATTCAGTTCGTTGCTGAAGTCTTCAGGCATCTCTCCTTGTGGATGCGAACGCTCTAAAAGTCTCATTCTTTCCATGAAGTCGTCTGCCACGTCGTTCATGGTTCCAATGTATAATTGAGCAGATCTGGGCTGCATCATTGGAGGGTTTACCACTGTCCTTGTGTTGTACCATTTTTCTCCATGACTAGAAAATATTACTTCGTGAACAAGTTACAAAAATAAACAGTATTACTTATATTTTTATTATATAACATTTATCTTAATACTTATGATAATATGTAATTAGTTACGATTCAGTTAAAATTATTACAAATCATGCAATAAATACGTCATAGCAATATCTGACCAAAAATGTAAAGAACATGAATAGATTAAAATTTTCCTTAATCGTCAAAGTTATATTTTTATTTTTTTTTGCTACTGTTAATGTGGATATTTTTTAACATTTTTCCTTACCTCGTCAAAACGCCTCCTTGTCCTTGAAAAATATCTTCTCTAACATTTAATTTATAGTAAATTAAACTCTGAAGACCTTCTCTATGTGGCCAAACACCTTCGTTTCTGTAACACTAAAATATTATTTACTAATAATTCACAATCTATTACAAAACATACCAATTCAATTGCGTCTGGATCAAAAAGCAGAACAATATCATCACGAATTTGCAATCCAGATAGTTTCACAATATTGCCGAACTCTTGAACAAAACTGCAACATAAGAAAGTAATAATTAAGTTAGAAAGAAATCTCCTAATAATTTTAATTTAAATACAGGTTTTGAACTAAATAAGTCGTGGTTACCTGTCATCCGTTTTTAATTTTGTCAATGTCATTTGTATGTTTTCATTTGTTACCTATGTTACGTGTTGTCTTGACTACTTATTTATTTATTTGTTATTTACCTGACGAAGGCAGCCCTGAGCTGTCGAAACGTTGTAATTAATAAAAATTCTACAGAACTAAAACCCAAATATTGTCTATTTATTAATAAGAAAGTTAGATTGGATAGATTTAATTTAGTTTTAAAATACTTGGAATGTTGAGTAATTTGATCTAAACCATAATATGGACCTATTACTGGTAAAAATCTCCATAAATTTCCTACGATTGGAACTGGTTTCGGACCTAAAAGTAAATAAAAATTATATTAATTAAAATAAACACAGTTTAAAAGATTCCATTTCATTTAAATTAAAAGCTACATTAGTACATTAAACTATAATTTAATGTATAAACAGTAATTCATTAAATTTAGTAATTATTACCGATGTCAGTAATAGAAAAATAATTATAATAATCTCAAATAAATAACTATCACATTTGATATGATAAGATTTTAATATTTGAAACCATATTTAATACCCATTAGATATTTTATGTTTCTGAGTAGAATTATATATAGAATGATCTTGTTTTGAGTGTCTGGGCGATATTTCCTAAATTAAAAATATTAGAGAAAACTTTTTCAAATAAAACTTATTCAGCATTATATATTTCATATAATAGCATTAAATTTTTTTTTTTTTGGTCAAGTTGGTTTTGTTGAAGTATATATTTTTATATTCTTAAATATATATTTTTTTACAGTTACAAAACGGAATTAATTTTCTGAATACAACGATTTAATGCACCTAACTACAGTCTAACAAAACAAAAATATTGAGAAAAATAAAAATGAAAAATTATTATATTTAAATTTAAATTTGATAGCAATAATAATGCGTCGACAGAAACAACAGAATAAATATTATTCAAAATTTTAATTAATAATTAATAAGCATTTTAATATTTATAAATTTTTTATTGAAATATAATAAATTTTCATTTGCATTTTACTAATATACTATACACTACAAGTGTATTATATCGTTGTATTAACAGAATTAATTACTTTTAGAAATTGTAAAAAAAGTATGTATGTTCCTATTTAAAAATAAAAAAATCTCTAAATCCAAGCTAACAAAAAAAATTTAATGCTATTGTATGAAATACATAATGCTGAATAAATCTTATTTGAAACACTATTTTCTAATTTTTTAGTCTATGAAATATCATCTGATCACTCAAAACAAAACCATAATCATTCGGAAAATCTGTCTTTAGATTTTGATTATACCGGGTGTAGAAATGGAAAGTGGCGCATAGCGATTTCAATGTTATTTTTTTTCAACTGCTGTATCTCTTTACCTAATCATTTTACCGCAAAAAACGTAAGAGTATAAGTTGTTCAGAAATTTAAAAGGCATCCTATCAAGTCATCTTACTTCCATAATTATTCATATTTAACGATTTATTAATTAAATAAAATTTAAGGTTTTTTAGAAAAAAAATAAGACTGCGTTGATAAATGAAACAAATTTTGAAAATTAGTCATAGTGACATTTAATTTTTGAATAATTTCTGTTAATTATAGACCTTATAATGACTGTTACTATACAGAATATTAATGTTTAACGATATATTAATTTTTTTTTATTAACGAATAATAAAAATTACATTCTTGGAAAAAAATGTATTCTGAGAACAATATAATCCTATGGCTAATAAACAAAAAACTTATTTATTAGGATCCTATTTCATAACAAATGTTCGAACAAATCTCCATTTAATGCTAAGCAGTGTCCTAATCTATCATAAAATGTATGTCGAATATTACTTAGTTGTCTTTGCGTAATACTTTCACATTCTCTTATAATTAACAATTTTAAAGTTTCAATGTTCGGGACATTATTTTTATAATTTTTTTCTTTTAAATATGGCCATAAAAGAGTCATTTGATGCTAAATCTGAAGAACGGGCTGGCCAGTTGATAGATCCTCCAAAATATTCAAATATTTCCTGATGATTTGAGTACTTGTATGACTTGTAATTTCCTGATTTTAGGATTTTATGAACTGTCGAAAAATGTATGTTTAGTTCAGAAGCAATTTGACGCACACTAAAATTTGGATTTTCGGTTATTTTTAACAATACATTAGGCTTGTTTTCATTATTATTATCATAATTGTTCCCCGGTTCTTGATTTCTCCTATTACACTATTTACACAATGGTAAAATACTACCAGTGGTCCTACATTTGTGAATAATTCTACGAACTGTTGTTACTGAAGGAAGGAAGGACGGTTCATATACGCAGTGCTGAACAAATCTCGTACTTGTACAAAAGAATTTCCCGCAAAATACCATTCCACGCATTGAATTTTCTCTTGGGTAGTCAAATTTGCCATTTTCAGAGTCAATCAAAATTTTCTATGACAAGTAATTGTCACTGTGAATAATTTATTCAAAAATTTGTTTCATTTATCAAGGCAATCTTAATTTTGTTTTTCTAAAAAACTTTAAATTTTATTTTATTAATAAATCGTGAAATATAAATAATTATGAAAGTAAGATGACTTGATAGGATGCCTTTTAAATTTCTGAACAACTTATACTCTTCCGCTTTTTGCGCTAAAATGATTAGGTAAAGAGATACAGCAGTTGAAAAAAAATAACATTGAAATCGCTATGCGCCACTTTCCATTTCTACACCCGGTATATAGCGTGATATATGTCGGTCTGGATATCTGTGGGCAGATAGCCGTAGAATGTTGAAATTCGAATAAGAATTTTAATAAAAATTTATTGTATGAAAATAAAATATTACAGAAAGTTCCGTATGTAAGTACATAAATACAATAAGTTTATGACTCCATTGAATGTGGTTTTAAATGTGGACTTATGAACAAGTTAAATACAATGTATTGGAATACAAATTACAGTTGAAGAATTCTGATACCTGATGAAATGACAGGTTTAAATTGATCCGTTCTGGGAAAAAAGTGAATAACTTTGAATAAAAAAATCCTTTGTGTTCAGGAGAGTTTTAACAAAGATCACAAAGGTAGGTAGAAATTTTTATATTCCAGGTGTAAACTTACTTTTAATATGGTATTGAAAGTAGTGCAATATTACGCATCAGTACTCGTGTACTGACAATAATTGCAATTACGACAGATGCTGAAGGCCATGATACGAGTAATATTAATGGTGTAATCTTGCTTTTATTTATTTATTTATTTTTATTTGTCAACAATGATTTTGCTTATTTTGATAAAAATACGCAAATATTTTGATAAGTTTAAGTTGCGCAAGATTAAATACTAAAATATATTAATAGTTTTTGTATTCTTGCCTTTAATTTTTGTAAATATTATGAAAATTTTGCATGGTTTTTTTAATTTCATAATTATGATAAATACATGCGCAATTTGGAAATTTTGTTTCCTCTTTTACGTAAATTTGCGGTTAAATGTCTGCTTAAATCATAATCTTTAAAACTTCCTGTTAATTTTAGACTACCTAACCTACGTGTATTTCGTTGAAACTGTAAAAACTTTTGGTCCACAAGAAATAGAAAAATTTCAAGGACTAGGCCAAGGTAAAAAAACAATACAAAGATTGGCACATGACTTCACATGACAAAAATTCTAAAATTTGCGAAATGCTATTATATTAATGTACCTTATAGGAAGTAATTACAAACAAAGAAAGAAAATAGTTCAAGGTGATTAAACAAAAACTTTTACGTCAATAGTTTTAGTTCAGTTATTGAATAAGAGTTCGATTGAAAATTAAAATAGATACACACAAGTAGTTTTCTACAAATACTTGAAATTTTATCATGTTAAATACATAATTACTTGATATGATGTTTATGTTTGCTTATGAGAAAAAACTATTTAGTATATCGATAACTAAACAAATAGATGCACAAAAATTTCCATGAGAAAATTAATAAACCAGTTATTGTTTATAATTTACTTTACATTTTACATTATTAAATTAGTTTTTACATATCATATTTAATAGTAGGTATATTATTATACGAGTTTAATAAGACGGTAGATTGTTCCAAAAACACAATACGTCGTATTAAAGAGTATAATATACAATTTTTTATACTTTGCGTCACTTATTTTATAAAAAACTCAAAAATTTAAATTACGAAAATTAATCGAGTTTAATTTAGGAATTTATGTAAAATATGGTAACCCTCTTGAATTAAGTTGAACATTTATAACAATCATAATTCATGTAGGTATAATATTTTGAAAAAAATGTGAATTTATAAGATAAGACTATTTTAATATACTTTAAATTAGCTAAATTTATCTAGTTTTCATATTTATGTTAATTCCAAATTGAATTAAAAAACATTTTAAAATATTTAAGGTTATCAATTTGACATTTACCTGGGGTGCAGTACTTACAAGTACCAATTTTACAACAAAAAATTACCAAAAACAATTTAACAATATCCGGTATTATTAACCCGTTTTCGATGTAACAATAGAGCAATTGTTACCGCAAACTATAAACAGATATTTATGCTCCATAAACATGAAACAGTGCTATGTGGTGCATAGAATATATTATCTATAATCTATAACATCTATAGTTATGCTCCTCCATTTTTGGTTCCAATCCGTCTTTTCAAAAAAGTACTTTTCTTTTGGCAGAAACTTAATAAAAGTGATAATTTAGTTAGATTTTAATTTTTGTATGAAACATTTGATTTCTTGATAATAAATTGTCAAATTGACATTGACAACTGTCAGAATATATTCCTGAGAAATATGTGCGAAATAAATGGAAACAATGGCCCATACTCCGAGCTTATTTCTGTAATAAAATTGCTTTTAGTAAGATTAAATTTACATTATAATTTTATTAAGCCAAATGTCACTTTTTAGCGCTCATAAAAGTGAGATCGGAATATGGGCCAATATCTTTATTTATTTTTCATTTTGAGCGATTAAAATAATCTAGTTTAGGGCAATAAGAAATAGAGATAAACATTTTAATAATTTTTTTTAAAGATGACCATTTTCGAACGGAAGTTCGAAGATATGAAATGAACAGAAGTTTAAGAATAATTAGCCGTAGAAGTAATAATTTAGTGTACAAGGAAATCATGTACACATCATGTGAATGGGATTTTGTAAAGTATAATTAAAATTTAAATTAAAAATTAGTGCAATATCTTATTTATTTTTCATTTTGAGCGATTAAAATAATCTAGTTTAGTACAATAAGAAATAGTGATAAACGTTTTAATAAAATTTTTAACAGATGATCTATTTCGACGGGAAGTTCGAAGATATGAAATGAATGAAAGTTGAAGAATTATTAGCCATAGAAGTAATAATTTAGTGTACAAGAAAATCATGTACAAATCATGTCATGACATTTTATAAAGTATAAATTAAATTTAAATAAAACTTAAATTAATATTTACTATCTGTATTCACCTGGCAATTGACTGTACGGTTTAGCCAGCTCCCAATCAGCCGGCCTTTCCGCGCTCTCTTGCTGCGCTGCCATCTGCTTGATGTAGGCCTCCTTCTGCTTGCTGGCGGCCTCCACCGAGGTGCACATGCACCTGGGGAGCGTCGTCGTGACACACACGCGTCGCAGCAACATCACAACACTACTGTACACTACTGTATACTGTGTGGATGTGGACGGCAACGTGCATCAGTGATCCAAACTAAAACAGGAGTGGGGACAGATAAATATAGCGACAAGTGGGAAATTGTTATCAAGAAAATCTAGCTGGTAGATTGCAGTTTAGCCTTCACCTATTTATGTTTTTGAATGGTTTTTGTTTTTGCTATCATCGCGTGATATCGCAAATTGTTTTAATTGTTTTTTGGAATATGTATATAGACTTACATTATCAGAAATCAAAATCGGAGCAGTTGTTAGAACATTTAACATATACATGGAAATGTAATATTAATGTTTAAATAAATTATGTATTAAAGATTAAATATTTGTTTTGTTTTTGAAATTATTTTTCCATAATATAAATTGAACTAGCATCTATAATAAATTACTTGAAAGTATAAATGGTTGTTTGTAACATGTATTGCTCGGTTGCCTATATATCAATTAGTTGGGGGACGGGGAGAGCAAACACGGAGTATTTTTTTTCTTATAATAACTAAAATCAAAACATAGAATTACAAGAAAAAATAAATAATGCAGCAAACACTTGTTCTAATTCCTGTCCCACTGAAACAAGAACAAAATCCAGAACAGCTAAAACTGCTCCAGAATTATCTCTGGTTTTAGTAGGCCACGAATTAGAGGAAACTTTTAAAAATTCTCTAATTCCTAACCCAGTGAAACCAAAAATGCTCCAGAATGTGCTCTGGTTTAAGCAGGCCGAGAATTAGAGCAAACACTTCTGAGTCCCCTAATTCTTAGCCCACGGAAACCAGAGCACAATCCAGAAACCAAAAATGCTCCAGAATGTTCTCTGGTTTTAGCAGGCCGAGAATTAGAGCAAACACTTCTGAATGCCGTAACTCTTGACCCACTGAAACCAGAGCAGCCAAATCTGTTTCAGAATGTGCTCTTATTTGAGCAGGCCAAGAATTAGAGCAAACATTTTTGAGTGCTCTAATTCTTGACCCAATGAAACCAAATCTCAATCTAGATGCCCTGGAAAACGGTCTCGCCAGACCCGAAGGCCCACTATTGCCCAGATGCCCCTTATAGCAGGACTGAGTGCTTGCGTCGCAGGATCTTCGGTATGTCCTGAGACGCGCATTATTACCGGTCATGTGGATTCCTATTGGCTGATATTCCATCTGTAATTGTAGCTGTACTAGTGGGAATTTTTAAATGAAAATTTGTATATATATAAGTACTTTGATGCAAGGAATTCAGTGGTAATATTTTTAAGGGTGTAACTCACTCCTATTTTAGGCTAGAAGTTAGTTGCTTAAAAATGAAAGGAGGTAAAATAATTCTTTAAAATAATAACAATTTAGGTCTTTATTACTGATGAAAAAATATACTGTTAGGAAATGTCTCCTTAGGGGTATATTGCCCCTTGGAAAATTTTCCTTTTCCTTTTTCAAGAAAAAAGAAGAATAATAATAATGGTTGTCTAGACTAGTATTGAAAAAAATATAATTCATTTTTAAATAATAATGAAATAAATATTATGTTACTATATTCAAATTTAAAATTGTGCGTTATTATTCTATATATTAAAAGTTTCGACATAAATACTTATTTTTGTTTATAAATAAATATTTATTTTTGTTTATAAATAATATAAGGCAAAGAATCAGTGACCTGAAAATATAATACCTAGATTACATTTACCAATTTTACACATCAATATTGTAGGTTGCAGCCAACTACGTATTTTATATAGTGGTTTTATTGAATTTCTTTTGCTATCATGATATTATTATTATATTTAATTACATACGAATTTACAATTCTTTTTATTAATAATAATTACATACTTAAAATCTGTTTAATTTTTTTTTTTATGTTAAGTACACAAAATGATTAAAATACAAGTGAAAATATCACTTTTAATTTTCATTATACTCGTTAAAAAGAAGTTTTTATACTTAATTAAATAATTAAGAGAAAATTTCTGTAAGAAAAATAATTATTCATAATTTTCCGTAATATTTTTTTACAATAAACCGAGGTACAAATATAGAAGAAAGCAATTGATTTAAAAAAACTTAATTCAGTTATATTGACGTGTGATTCAAATAAAAATTTAGAAAATACGTTCCATTAGTTTGGTTTTCTAAAGAAATTAACGGAATAATCATATAATAAGTATATTTATTTACAAAAATGAAGAAAATTAACGGTACAACATAAAGCAACAATTTGTTACTATAGTTATAGTTAAAAATAAATAGGGTGTGTTAAACTATTATTTCGATTTTCAAACGGTATTACTCATTATTTCTAAAGAATTATGCGCTGAGGTCATCTCTTACTGTAATTTTTATTTTCACTGTGTTATAATGGCTTTGAAATATTTAGATTAATTCTGAGACTCAATTTGGGTGCGCCAATTCGTTTTTACAAGGAAATAATTAAAGGTGTAAAATCATCATTTAATAGTATATTATTTAACAAGCATAATATGTAGGCTATATTACACGAGGATGTAATTAAAAATACGAGCGGTAGCGAGTATTTTTAATCATCCGCGTGTAATGTAGCCATATTATGCGAGTCAAATACTATACTTTATCTACAACTATCAGGCATATAAAAAATCTGATAATTATTTGTTAAATATTCAGTTAACTGTGAGTAGTTCAAGTATAGCTTAACAGATGGCGCCACAGTAGCATTAAATGTCAAAATAACTTTTCAAATTGTATTTATTATACTTTTATAAGCATATATATTGATATTTATAATAAAAAATATGTTATTAATAAATTAACAGTTTAATAAAATATTATGTGTTAAATTATATGCCCTATTTATTACAGAAAAGTGTAGCGTGTATCATGACATTTCATATTACACTTGTGTAATATGAGTAGTATATTATATGTAGTATCACACGTATAATGTACCCATATTTCAATAGTTGTAGATAAAATTCTTTATATGTATTTGTAAGACCAAGTAATATTAAAGTAAACAAACTTTACATCTGAATTTTGGCAATATAATAATAAACTTTCGTTTGGTATATAAAGTGCAAAAATGGTATTTTTCAATATTAGCGAGGTAATAGTATATTGCGCAATAAGTGTAGAAAGTCACCTATTTCCCATGAGGTGTGACAGTTTCGGCACGAGACGAAGTTGAGTGCATGAATCACACAAGGTGGGAAATAGGTAATTCTGCACGAGTGACATACTATACTTTTTCTACGACCACACTGCTAAATGTTACAGAATAAAAATACATGCCCGAATGCTATTTGACATTAAAAACAATATGGCTCACGTAACCTCACAAAGAGTACTTTTACGCAAGCGCAGTGTTGGCAATTATTGTGAGAAATGACATTTCCCACACTGTGGGCAATAATTTCTCACACTGTGGGAAATAATTTCTCACACTTTAATCCACGATTATGAGAAATACACAACTTTTAAGCTGTATACAGTGTCAAAAACGTACAACTTTCCATAGTGGTCGTAAAAAAACAATATACCTAATAAAATTGATAGCTAACTTGTAAAAGTTTTACAGGTTAGTTTTGCTGGTGAATAAACAGTTCAAATAAACGATAGTTATAAATAAAGTTTTTAACAATCTATATTATGAGTTGTTCTGGTAATATGAACAACAAATTAATATTGCCTTGTATTAGGATAATACTTGTTTAAGGTACAAGAAATGTAAGTACATTATTACATTCGAGAAAATATATACTGAGGTGAAGCTTGCGGAGCCGAAATTACCGTACGAGAAAAGTTGAATTAGGTACTTACATTCCTTATCGGTTATTATATTTTTGGCACCTCCGGTAGTAAATAACTTCAAATAAAGTTTTTGTATGTGGACGACTTGACAGTTTTTTTTGTTTATTTGCATCTTTTTATAGTTAATTTTTCATTGCTGGACAACCAAATGTACACGAAATTAATAAGATTTTTAAAATTACCTTACTAGTAGAACTCCGTTGACAATAGTAACCACATAATAAATGTTATCAGAAACTTACGAAAAAGTTGCTATGGAAATAAGTTATACTGACGTCAACTGTGGCGCGAAACAGGTATTTATTTGTTTATTATTTTTTTATTTGAGATTAAAAATTACAAAATACAAAAACAATTTTAAACAATACTGCAATCGAAGTATTTATTTCTAACGAAAGGAAATCATCACATCAGATATATATTTATTTTTGTAAATTAAATAATACTTCAACAACATTATAAATACTACATTTACACTTACAGTTACAACAAACCTGATGCTAGATGCATTATATGTAAAATACAAGATACTATATTAATAAACAACATTTGTTGTGAATATTCGTGAACATTCGTGATTGTGATGATATGGACGGTGTCTGAGCGGTATCTAGATCACTAGTAACCAATCCAGATATTTCGAGCAGGAAATCCCGTTAGTCCGGCGTTCTTTAACTTGTGCTGTGTTGACGAGCAGAGCAGTCAGTTGGAAGACACTCGGTTTGTGTTCAAGCCATCCAGTGTTCGCTCGGTTCTGGTGCTGTAGATTTCGTGCGACATGGACTTGTGGAGGTTTTTGGTAAGTTGTGGTTTTTGTTTTTTGGTTACTATGGTTGGGAATTCATTAGTAAAATAAATAGATTATAGTTTTAAAAAGATAAATATTTTATTTTTAAATGTTTAATATGAACTGTAATGTTAATTTCATGTTATGTGTAAATTTATAATAACAGATGTGTGACAGACAAAAAATAAAGAAAATAAAATTTAAAAAAAATTGTTTCCTAGTAACTGTACCATTCTTTCTATTAAAAGAAATTTTGGTAATATATATTGTTTTATATAAAATTTGTTCCAATATTTAATATAATTTTATTTAAAATATATTGACGAAATGTCAATATTTTGTCTGAATAAACCTTCTTCAAGTTTCTAGACACTGGCTTCAACAACATGGTTGACAAGAAATAAAATAATGTAAAAGAACTAATTTGTGCAATACGTTATCATTTGCTAATTTATTTAATTTTTTTCTTTCATGTTTTTGTATTTCGTAAAAAAAGTTTTGAACTGTAAATATACTTAAATATAAAAAAGCAGTTCAGAGCTTGAAGTAAAAGTACCTTCTTCGATTAATAAGTTACAGCTAAACTCTAATCAATTCTTTCCAGTATAACAAAATAACAAAAATATATTATATTAATATATTTCCATTTATTATTAATAAGTGTTCGACCGAAGTTTCGGTTTCGACCAGTTTCGGTTTCGACCAAAAATTGGCCGAAATTACTGTTCGTAGCGTGATTGGCGCTTTCGGGTTTGTTCGAAATGGTTTCACTCGCCTATTTTTTTTTTTGTTTGTTGTTATTTTGGTATAAATGTGCTAACTGCAAGATAAGGCAAGATCTCATTAATTTACTTTGTAGATTTAATACAACGACTTATTGTACAATTAGAAAAAAATAACTTTATTTTAAGAGAATGGCATACATTAAAAAAAGAACCTGTTAGTTAGTAATAAATACTTCTTGAAAAGACAACGTATTTGATAATTTGATTGTGATTATTTGTGACGTTTGTGAGGTGGTGATAGATAACTAAAATCTTTACTTCTTTAGAGACTTCTCGTGAGACAAACTATATAGGCATGTGTATTTCATTGTATCACCCACATGACTGTATACATATTATCAACTTATTAATAATAATATATACTGTATATTAAATACGTTTTTCGTACTTCAATCTTAATAGCTACTAACATACCTATAGGGTTGTTATGAGTATCATAATTGCCGCAGATATCAATTGAATTCCGGGCTTGGAAACCATCCATGGTTTGTTCAATAGTTTACCGGTTTCACATTATTAATAAAAATTACTTTATAAAATTTTCTTCTGAAAAATATTTTCGTAATCAAGTCTGTATGAGTTGATATGATCTGACAATTGTCCCATGTTATTTTGACAATTCTGTACGGTAAAATTATTACCATACTGACAAAATTACATGATATACAATTATGATTTAGTTTTCTTGCTTATTTTTTATTTATGTAAACAAAAGCTTAATATCCTAAAGCAGGTAAATATTTGTACTTAATTTGTTTGTTACATTTTTTATGTATGTTTGTACATAAATAATAATTACATTTTATTTATTCAACAGTAACATGGTGCGTAACAAAATTGTTATATAATACAAGCATTATTTTATGGAACAGAGTTTGCGTTTGTATTTCAGCAACATATTAAATTAAATAAAAAAGTAACATAGTTTTAATGACCCGTCTGAAACGAGTGTATTAAAGTCCGCTATTTTAAGTAGCAAACAAACATCTTAGAATGTTGTTGGTGTGGAGTGATTAGTAATTAAGAAGAACAGTTACGTTATTGACTAATAAACATTAACATCTTATTAATCTTCATATTTCCGTTATTGGGATTTGAATTGCATTTTTATCACGTAACCCGTACTTTTTGCAGAGCAGTTTCCTATGTTTCCGGACTTTCACATGATAGGGTGACAGGTTTAGATAAAAACTTAGTAATGGTAATTAGGATTATGCAGGTTCATTGTTGCTGTCCTCATTTTTTGTTTCCCTTTTTGTAGCATTGTTTAGAAAACTGTTGATTGTTAGAAATTTGTTTTAACAGATTTAAACAGGTTTTAATTTTAATTCCATTTAGATCTGCGTCTTCTTTTCCCTTTTGGTTTCAACAGCAATATTGATTTTATTGTATCTGTTTCTTTAGATCTCTATACGTGTGCCAGGCATAATTGACTTTGTCGTTTTATTTTCTTCACTATGTCTTCTCCTTCGAATTTTTGTTCAGCTTCATGATTAATTTTAGCTCTATTTTCGTTTCCTGCAATTTTTAATGATCCTATTATTGTTCGTGGTATCTTCTTTTTGCTATTCTTATATCTTCTTCATCTTTTTTACAATAGGTCGTATATTGTTCTATACAATTTTAATTTAGTTTTATTTGAAAATTTTTCGTTTCTTTTTCTCCGCTATTTGATAACACTATTCCTTAATATTTGAATTTTTTAAATTCTTCGAGTGAATAGCTCTTATGTTTGCCATTCTGTTCTTTGTATTTTACGCAGGTCTCATAAGTTTTTGTTTTATTTTCGTTTTTTCTAGTTCTATCTTTTTCCTTTCGATACGATCTTCTTTTTCCTTCAACAATTCTGCTCGGAAAATAAGATCTGGTATATGCCTGTATCATAGAATAGGTTTATACAGAAGCGACAGTAAGACAGAGAAACGAAAATTAGAGAGAGATGGGGAAAGGCACAAATTTAAAGATCTCATTGTTTAAAATCGGAAAGTTTCTTCACATCTTAGGGAGAGATAGGGGAAGTAAACAAATTTAAAGCTCTACACAATGCTGCAAGTTCATAGAACTGAATAGGGTAACATGAAAGGTACCGGCACATAGTGTCGCTTCTGTATGTAACTATTCTGTGCCTGTACTGTGTACAAGTATATCTTTACCGAACTCTGCGACTAAGCAAATTCTCACACCCAACAATGGGTAATAAACTGTTAATTTACTTCCGTTTTTACAATATGACAACGTACTGGTTTCAGTTTCACAATTTGACAAGCTGTACGATTTAGCATCGGAATGTTTTACAAATTATTTGAACCACTTGAATTGACTAACTCATATTTTATTGTAGAAGAGAATAGGAAAACATTGCTATTATTATATGATCCTCTAAACATATTTGGGTGTAAGAGAAACCGTTGATTAGAATATGTAATTTTACATCTACTGGTATCAAATTTCGGTAATATGACGTTTTCTTATTGAAATATTTTAAAAATAAAACACATCATAGATGTCCTTCCTAATATTTATATAAGAATTTCAACCAATTTCTTTTTAGGTGCATTAATTAAGAGGTTGAGACAAACTAATTTTTAATGCAAAACCTGTTGTGACTTTTTTTGCGGAAAGACAAATATTATCTGCTGGGAGGATTGAACTTGAGAGCTATGTTGCTTCAAGTTCAACCAGTAAATTTTCTAGGATTACTAATTAAAACAGTTATAAGTAGTATAATTTTACAAACGACATTTGTTAATTGCAATTATTTTAAAGTTTTGAGATGTGAAAATAGAAATCTTTGCGGAATATGTAGTTAATCATTGTCATTGTAACAATCCTATGAAAATTTTGACCGCAGGTGAAATTGAGAATTGAATTTCACCTGTTCATGACAAGTTTTACTTGTATTTATTTTTGCAAGTTATTTACAGTCTATAATCTTTACTGCATTCCAAACTACTCGGAGATATTTTTTGTACAGGGGAAAGGGTTTATAAAATTTATCATAATAATTAGACTTCAAATTGTTGTTGTTACACATTTCACTTAGTTCATTTTGAAATGATTAAGAAATTCTTTTTCTTGTTGATGGTCTATTATTACAAATTAATTTTGTAAAACTAATATTGTTATAATAACACACTATTAATTTTAGAAAGTCTAATTTTCTATAAAATTTTCTTCATTTATTTTACCTCTTCTCACATTGTAAACCTACACAGCAATTTTCTAATCTCTGTTCGTTACTGTTTTTCGTGTTTGCATTTGGATAATAACAGTTAATTTAAAAGGTAAACGCCAACCTAAATTTGTAGTGAAGATTAGCGTACTCAAGCTAACATCGTACGTAATAATGCGAAAGTGAAAGAAATAAATATGTGTGGGTATTAAATAATTCCATTTCATAACATATGTTATTATCTTAATTAGATGTTTGTATCATTTTACTCATTAAATTCTGAAGAAATGACTCTAATTTGCTAAACAGTACAATTCATTTTCTAAAAGAATGCCTAATGCTTAATGTGTACATTGTGAGTAGTTGAAAATATATTTATAAATCGATTTGAGAAGAATATAGACAATGATGTTATTGAAAAATATTAACTACAATAAACAAAATGTTCTTCGGTATAAATAAATTATATAGGTACCAATATATGTTCTAAAAGCAAATCTGCCGAGACCGAGACATAAACCATGTATCGTAATAGCTATTAATACCTAGGATAGTTATGAGTATCATAACTGTCGCAGATGTCAATTGAATTCCGAGTTCGGAGAGCGGGAATTTTAAGACATTTAAGAACTGGTAGGATTCGTAACATTATTAATACATATTATTCTATAAAATTTTCTTATGAGTAACATTTTCTTGATCAAGTCTGTATGGGTTGATATGACATCTATATTATCCAATTGTCCCATGTTATTTTAACAAATATGGAGAGGGATTCTATAACTTCGGTTGCTTTCATTTGGATTTGTTATGATATCAATTGCAAATATCAACTACAAAGTATACTTGCTATACTGTAAGAGTAATGTGTATTTATGGTATTTAAAAATATTTGAAATAATTATTAAATAAATATTATAGGTGGCTATATGAAAATAAACAAAACGTAACAATGTAAAACAATTAAATTAATGTCAAAAATGTATACATTTGTTTGTTACTTACTGAGAAGGATGTTTACCCGATTTCGAGAAACATAGCCACCTATGATATTTGTTTAAAAATTATTTCTGACATTTCTAAATGATCTCATTTTTCTCGAAATTTTTCAAATACATTAATAAAAGTTAATACATCGTTGAAAAGAGAAAAAAATGGCGGTTTCTATTTTATTAAAATAATTATAGGTTGCCATTTGAAAAATAAAAGTTGATAGTCGTATCTTGTAAACCTGACTTTATAAAAAATATCTACATCTGCCATCAACTAGTATATGTAAAATTATAAAACTTTTATATGAGCCATTTTTTTCTATTACTTATAATAAAAAAATTAAGGGGGGGGGGGGCGTCTTCCCAGACTCACCCTGTATTCTTGTAATATGATAACTCCACTAGTCAATTTTTATTAATTTTTAGATTTCCAATTAATTTTGAATGATGAGAACTACGTAGTTAAAATTTAAAATTATGTTTCATTTCTTGTAATTCGATCTATTAAAAATAACTTTTGTGGTGCATTTTCTTCAATTGCACTAAGTACCCGCAAGCAAAGATGTCCATCACAATAATAAAACTTTTCATCCGTGACTGAAATTTGCAAGAAGTAGAATACGAATACCACACCCATAGATGAAACGTGTGATAGAACAATTATTTATACCTACGTTCATTTAATTCTATTGTGTGATGTATGTTTTGCAATATTTATCAAGAGTGGCATATATTATAAACTGTGTTTTTGTGTCCTCAGAGCAAAACATGGTTACGAATATATTAACGGTGTCATTTTCCTTTCGTAAATAAAATTACAGTAACTTGTTGACTTGAAAATGCGACAACACGTTTAGACATTCCTTCGACATTTTTGTCCGGCATTCCGTTATATTTTCTTGGCTTATTTTTTGGTTTATCATATTAATAGTTTACCAAATATTATAGTCGGGTAAAAAGATATATGTATTTAAATTACTTTGTAGGGTAAATAATTATCATTTTAAGCATATTTTATTTTTTACGTTAATAGATTTAATTGTTATCAGTATTCTTGATGGAGTCTAAGTGTAATTTAATTTAAAACTTAAAAAGATCTACAAATATGTATTTAGAGATGAAAGTGTTTGAAATATAATTCAAATCATCATTTAAATAAGGTGATTTTTTTAATTAACTGATTTTATATTTAAATTAAATTTTAATAACGAATGAAATTTTTAAATGTAGTTTAATTTATAACTTGAAAAGTGATTAAAATATTATAGGGGTAGAGAAATATAAACAAATTATTGAAGAACTTGTTTTTCCCCTTCAAGTAATGCTTTCTAGTTGGAATAATTTATGACGCTTGACTACCAAGCTTATCAACAAACCCCCCTCCCCCCCAGTTTTCAAACAAAAAAAACTGATAATGATTTTTTAAACAAAACTTTAAACTTCAATTTTAATAACTTTTTTGTCGATCGGACGAAAACTGACACCTTCATAGACCCGGAAAGTACATTATTCCGGTATTTTAATTTAGTTGCTAGGCTACCAAAAATAACAGCCCCGGAATATATTTTTTCTATGACCATTATGGAAAGTAGCAGAATAGATACATAGCTTATATCCATCCTAGAGTGGATATGAAAATCATCAACTTGTCAATATCACAATATATTTTATTTTTTCGAAAATGGAAAATTCCTAATCAAATCTAGACCCTAATGTATAAAAAAAATATCTAAACTTGTATTACACCTCAGAATATTTATTTAAAATTATTATTTCATAAAATGTTAAACTGTTTCACACTTGACAGCCACTGAATTTCCCGCAGTTGTTCGTTTATATGCTTATAACCTTAATTGTGTGAATACCTAAATCTTATTGTTTTCTCTTCGTGTTGGTCGTAGAAAAAGTATACTGTACAACTCGTACAGTACCCAGTTCATTGTTTTCTGTAAATAAAAATACAATCATATTTATTTTATATTTATTGAACATAAACCGATCGAAAAAAAAAATTGTATGTGTGCTACGTAGGAAAAGTGACTTTTCGTACTCCTAGTGTTGCTGGTCCCGTCTACAACTTTTCCGGAAATATATCACTTTTCCTACTAAATACAAAATATACTATTCTGATAGATCAGATTAGGAGAAATTAAATGGTTGCTACAGTTTAACATTTATAGTTTCCGGAAAAAAACTCAAAAACCTAACCTAATTTAACATAATTAATTATTTATTAATAGTTTAACTATCACCTTATTAATAATTAAGACCCTTTCTTCTTTTTTTCTGCTTTTTAGGTGACCAACATTTCTATGTAAATATGCGTAGATTGATCTGTCTGATTCACTTTTGAAGCAGCTAAGAAATGCAGCTTGAATGAAGGTGTGTTCCCAAGCACAAAGCCTCGCTATCTAAGTTAATTGTATGTTCGTACGGTGTTCCATTTTGCGAAAAGATAACGCAAATTCTGGTATCTGTTACAACAATGTGTGATGACGTATGTAAATGGTTGTTCTTAGGTCGGAATCCGAATTTCCCGTTACAGAATACAGAACAGACGTAACTGTACAAGCTTATACCTCACATGTCACTATTCGAGGCTGTTGCACACATCGCATAACACACGAAAACTCGTATTCGTACCATAACCTCGCTTATGAACATGTGTTGTCAGTTTACCGTTCGCACCAAAAAATCACGCTTTCAAACGGTTTACAGTATATTGCCGTTAAAAAATTCACTCAATCATCGATTTTCAACACTTTATTTATTTCATTTTCACTTGCAATACTTTCTTTTCAAACGTACATATCAATATTTCTTTTAAATGTGAAATAGGAACGTACTCGCAATCCGGAAATAAATCCGGAAATGTTCGTTTCTCACGAATTTTACGTAAAGACTATTGTACGAACAAATTACTTCATTTTTTTGTTCTGTGTACATTCTGCAATAAATAATTTGAGTACAAATTTCATTTGGATTATTCCATGCACGTCATTTTCACCTAACCAAAATGTTTCGTTAGATTATTTTATTAATTTTTCAATTATTTTTTTATAAAACCATAGTAGCATATTTTGTTGATATATAAATTTTATATTTGAACTGTTGTCTTCTGTAAAAATCCCTGAGAGATCAAATATGAATTTAATTTATGGTTGTAGAAAAAGTAGCCACACGTACAATGCCACTTATTTCCCACCTAATGTAATTCCAGCACTCGACTTCGTCTCGTGTCGAAACTTTCACACCTCGTGAGAAATAGAAGACTTTCTGCACTTGTTGCACAATATACTATTTCGCTATAATATCCTGAGGTCGTTAATAATTATGCAATAACTTATGACAGTTGCTGGAAGCACGTTGCTTGTTAACCGCCTGGGCTGTTATCTACAAGCAACGTGCTGGAAGAAGTTGTCATAAAATTATAAATTATTTAATAATAATCGGGGGATATACGGTGAGAAAATTTTTGTGTTTTTTAAATTCCATTACCTTAATATGACATTTTGAAAGTAAAATAATTAAATATATAATATTTGACAGATGTTAATAATTGTTCTGTACCTAGCAACCTTATGATATAAGTGATAAGAGTCTTAGGGCTCTTTTCAGCCTAAGTGTGTTTTGATTGGCTAGTTTCGCACACGATACAAGGAATCGATTGGATATATTTTTGAGCTAAAATTATTTTCCATGGTTCATGTATTTATTAATTATTTTCTTTTTATTTGAATAATATTATTGTTGGGTAAATCAGTGATCCAAAATGTATTTAATTGTTGAGAAAGTTGTACAATGGATCAATGAATAATATCATTCAAAACTGATGTTACTGAAATCGAAGCATCAAGATTTATTTTTGCATTTAAATTTTTAACAATTAAACCTATTGTAGCAAGTAAGTTATCTTCTTACTTAAAAATTCATTATGCAAAATGACGTTGCAACCTATTTAGACCGGATAAACAATAAAGATTATTTTATTCGTATTCAGGTTAGAGGAAGTAAAAATACATATCATTGCCTGTTTAACTGCTAATAAATACGGATTAATGGGTAACGATAAATTATTTCAAAGGTTGTAAAATACAAGAGTAAGAATAAAATTTCCTGATATGCAATTAATTATAATGCATTTCGGTTAGGATTTTCAAATCGTATACAGGTTGTTAATTTTATTTTGTTCACTATTACTATCTCGAGAACTATAAGAGCTACGAGGTCGGTTAAATTAGCAAACAATTTTTATTTTATAAAACTATTAAAATGAGCCAAACAATATTTTCAAACCAGTGGGCGTGAATTAGTTATTTTTTATACAAGACGATAAAATAATATTTTATCGACAAGCGGAAAGTGTTAATTATATTTCGCAAGTAGATAATGTGATTTTATCGTCGTGTATAAAATTCAATTTTTTTCTGTATCTGATTTTAAAGAAATTGAAATTTGAAAAATTTAATTTTTATTACTTCAAATAATTATAAGTTAAAGTACTTTATCTACCCTTGCTGTTAGTGTGTTACTTTATCTACTCTTGCGGTTAAAGTGCTACTTTATTCACTATTTTGAGTTGATAAAATTGCACTTTAACATCTGTTATAGAAAAAAAAAATACAAATTTTCCATACAGATGATGACAAATGTACCTTGTACGTTATTAATAAATAATAACATGCCTGTACAGTACACCTATAAAATATTACTGTAATAAGTAAAAGAAATATTTTTTCTGTGTATAATTATGATAATCTATCATTGTTGATTCATGTCAAGGTCAGTAGGAAGTTCAAGGCCATTTAACCGTTTATCCAGTTGTATAACCACATTTTTCAAATCGCAATCCGTTAAGCATTAGGCATTAATTTCTGTTTTGTTTCAGGTTGTGTCACTGTGTTTCACTTGCATATCATGTTCGGACTCCACCACGACGACAGAAGAACCCCCCGAGGGGTACTACGCCTTCGTGGAGAGCCCCAATGCGGAGCCCCCAAAGGTCAGGCCTCCGCCCTACACCTACGCCAATGTGGACTGTAGAGAAGATGGGCTGAAGACGCCCCATGTCAGTCCGTTTAACCTCTGTGGGGATTTGAATAAGGGGACGATTCCCAGGAATCCTATGGGGCAGAATGTGCTTGGATCGCCTTATCCATTGTAAGAATATTTTGTTTTATTAATGTACAACATAACAGACAGCAATGAGTAACGTGCTCTTCATAATTTTTTTCCAAAAAGTTCCATATGATTATTCCACACTTGTCAGTTTTACTACATCAGAATGATTCATTTAAAGGAAAATTGGCAATTTTTTTAGTAAAAAAAATTCTATTGTGGCTTTATTTGTTAATGTGAAAAAATGTGTCATTCGAGAAATAATCATGTGTAGAGGATAAAATGTATACGCCTCAACGATATTCACATGAGAATTTTATAAAATAATATTTATTAATAAAGTGAAACTGGTAAATTATTCAACAAACTACGGATATTATAAATCATACCAGGGCGTTTACGTGATCAAGTGTGTAAGTTTGATGTGATATCACAGAATAGTTACATACAGAAGCGACACTCCGTGTCGGTACCTTTCATATTCCCCTATTCAGTTCTATGACCTTGAAGCATTGTGTAGACCTTTAAATTTGTGCCTTCCCCCATCTCTCCCTAAGATGTGATGTGAGGAAACTTTCCGATTTTAAACAATGAGCCCTTTAAATTTGTGTCTTCCCCCCATCTCTCTCTAATTTTTGTTTCTCTGTCTTACTGTCGCTTCTGTATAAACCTATTCTGTGGTGATATGACAATTGTCCCATGTTATTTTGATAATTCTGTTACGGTAATATTATTACCCTATTGACTTGTCAAAATTACATTGTATACAATGACTTAGTTTCCCTGCTTACTTTTGTCTACGTAAACAAATCTTAATATCCTGAAACTAGTAAAATATATACCTAATACACTCTAAGAATAAAAATATAACTATAATTATATGCTTAAAGTTCTCTCTGTTGACATCGAAAACAAACAATTTTTATGTTTTTACAAACAGTTTTGTTTTGTTGTTTTTGTCTGTCTCTCTCGATAAAAAATTCGCAAATTTGTTAATATTGTTTTAGAGCAAATTAATGAAAATATGTTCAAAATTATGTTACATTTAAATATACGGAAAGTGCCTATTTAGTAGTGCGCTCCGACTAGAATTGAGTCGAGTATGAGATTGGGGTTCATATTCCAACTTTCTAATGTTTTACAAAATAACTATACTTCTATGTTCGATTGTTTCGGAACGTAATAGAAGCTGTGTTTTTTTTAATTTAAGAAAGCACTGTTGTAATTTTTTTTACTTATTATCATATTTATAGGAAATTCAGTTATATGAATAAAATTATCTTTTTATATTACAAATAAACTGTAAATATAGGCACATCTTCCAATAATACTGTATATACATACGTAATTACTTTGCGTATATGGTTACCGATACATTATTTATTTTTAATTGGAAAAACAGTTATCAACTGGCATATGGCAGTGGCAATGTTCTGCCTCAGTAGTTAATAATAATAATAATGGAAAGGCATTTGAAAAGAATAATTAATATTTTTTTTCTTTTCAGTGAATTGATACGAAACCACACATTAAAGTATCTAAGTCGAACTTTACCAATACTAAAAGCAGATGAAACTCTTCCAAAAGTAGCTCAACTTCAAGATGATTTAATATCGCAAAATACGTGAGTATATCATTATATAATTTCATTATTTATTTATGGTACATTAACGAAGCGTAATAACACTGGCACATTGACCTAAGACAAGGTGTGTTTGTCTCCATGTATAGTAGATTGACTTTTGCTGTATTATCAAGGCAGAAAAATGTTCTTGAATTTTTAATTTCTATTTATGTCTATTCATCGAAATTGATGGGCAACGTAAAAAATATAGCCAATTGGTATATAAACCATAATACAAATTCAGGAAATTTATACAAAAATGTAAAGTAAGTCTTACTTTTTAATTGTGTAAATTTCTTTTCAAGAAAAAAAAAATGTTTAATAATTAAAACGGAATAGAACACGTTGGTCTTACGAATTGTTTTTTTTTTTGACATGACGCAGATTAAATTGAAATTTCATATGTAAGTAAATGAAGGCTGGTTTTTATGTATTTGCAAAACAATAAAACAATTCTACCCTTTTTCTGCATGATTATTTTGACGTTAGTAATAAAAATCAGAAAATGAATAGTTATTTATGTAATAAGTAAATAAACGAAGGTGGTTATTTAACGTATAAGAAAATTACTAAACGAGACGAAGCCGAGTTTTTTAAGAGAAGAAGTTTAATAACCTTAAGTGTTTCATACAATATTTTTCCGTTTCCGTTTGAATAAGTATAAAAATGTATTTGAAATTATGAATTTAAGGACTGCTTCATTTTATGCGTTATTAAGTTATTACAACAAAATTGTTGGTCATAAACAGATAAAAGATATAAAAAAAAGTTGTCATTTAAGTTTTTTGAATTGTTAATTACGAGTTTCTGTGAATTTAATAAACGTATTAACTATATTATTAATATTTGCAAAGATAATAAGAAATAAATATTCTATTTTTGCAAGCATCTAACAGCAAATATGACATTAAAAACAGATCTGCGATGCATTGCATTTTTGCATCGCCAATAAAAAAACGCGACCCTTTTTAATTCTATTTGTATTATTAAAAACAATAACATATCTATTATATTTTAGGATTTCTCCATACCGCGTGAAACGCTCAGTAGAAACATCAACCCCTAGAGACGGTCGCAAGTTCTGCGACCAGGGTGGTGTATTCTGCATGTTATACAAGGCCATCAACGGAGATGTTAGCTCTCCGGTCGTGTCAGCCCCCTTAGCAGCTGAAAGACGAGAAGAACCTGCACCTCCACCAAAATACGAGGGCCCCCCAACCCCCTGTCCCGCTAAAGTGGAGTACGCGACACCAGTGTTCGCCAAGAACTACCAGGGGGTCTGGAGATACGTAGTGCAGATTCCTTATGAGGGGTATTTCACACAAACTGTGGAAGTTACTAGGTAAGGGGAATAATAGTATGTTCTTCAGAATTAAATTTAACGGGGTCACAAAGGCCCTTTTAGACTAGCCTACATATGGGACAATAAATAGTACAAGAAATGGTACAATATCTTGAACTAAAAATTGTTAAATTTTGACGAAGTTTTTTATGATACTAATGCAATTTCTTGTACAATATATTGGCTCTGATTCTGCGCCCTTACCTTGAATATGTCAATGTGAAAAACAAAATTAATTATAAGTTTATTTAAATTTAAAATTTGCAATACTTACAAGTTTATCAGTAGTAACACAAAGTTTTCTATAACCGCACTACATACATTAAAAAAAGTAAACATTGGAAACGCGTGAGATTACAAATTTCTTATATGCGCATGCTCACAGTCAAATTGTACACAGGTTGTATGAAAAATAGAATGTGTTCTGTTTTTTCTACACATTTATGATCTTGTACATTATTTCAACCAACTTGCTGTTTGATACTAGCCGATTTAAATTGTACCAAAAATAGTGCAATATCTAGTATACGCTAGTCTAAAACGGCCTTTACAGCATTTTATTGTTAAGAGTTTATCTAAGTCATTTTATATTTTATATGATAGTTCCCTTATACAGGCAGTGGTGACTCACTTGTTTAGCGCACATTGACTAGCTAAGCGGAGTGTAAGATTTGGGGTTCAAATCCCAGTGACGATAAACCAAAATTAAATACCGCTATATCCGAGTGGTTCGAACCCCACTATAAGTTGTAAGTCCCCAGTTTTGTTACTGAACTTTGGTCTGTTGAACAGTGTAAATTAAATAAATAAATTGCTTCCAGTTTTACTAGTCTATATTCGGAAATAATTGGCAATAATTTCAGGTGTCTACAATCTCGTTGCCATTACCTGGACGGTGGATGTCTGTCATCTCCACGGTGGTCCAGCCTCCTGGTGGCAGAAATCTACTACCCGGATACCGTGCTCACAGGTTCAGATACCAACAATCCACAGAGGAGCCCTGTATCTGCCTCAGCGCCACCTCCAGTACAAGACTTCCAGGTAAATATTCAATCGTGGATTTAAAAGTGATGTATCACTACTCACATTGCGTCTTTGTATAGAAACATTGTGTTGCCTATGTCATATTGATCTGTATGTCAAATAGTTTTCACGAATATAGGATCAACTCTTCCTTCGTGGAAATATGTGACTTTCTGCACTTGTTATGCCATGTAGTATTCCAGTTCAGTGACGAAATTTAATACATTCGTTGAAGAAATTGTATGAAATTATTAGAAAATGTATTTGAAATAAAAAATTGATCTTTGTGAAATTGACAAAAGGTATTAAATTGTTAATAACAACATTTTAGAGAAAAATGACATATACTTTATATATAATCGCTTAACTCTTTCAGGTTTAGCGGTACGGTGTCTGTACCACTTTTTTAAAATCAAGCGCGCCATGATGGTATATAAATTGTACCACTTACATAAATGTTATTTCCATTCTTACCAGTAGGCTAGAAATTGTACCACCTCTATAAATGTGTTTATGAGATTGTGTAGGTACGATGAGAGCAATGCGCGTTTTTTGTAATGCATCGTTATTAAAGCATTTTTTTTTCTAAAATAAATTATTTTATTTTTCTGTGACGCACAGGGGCACAGGTGATAAATATGGTAAATTTTCTGTGACTGAAAGAGTTAAGGCGTATTCCATTTGTCACTTGGATCAGATGTGACTTACATTATTGAAACCGTATCACTCATTTTTTTCCATTTGACTGGTTCAGTTTACTTCCTCTACTGAATGTGTTGATTCTAAGTAATCCACTTGTCGAGGAAGATTAGAAAAGATCAGTTCAGTTTTATTACGTGTTTTTGTTGTACTTTTGAATAGTGTAAAAGAAAGTGGAGAAATTGCAAATTTAAATTGTAGAAACCAACAATATTTATCTCTTAGAATTATCATTGGAGATGATAGATCAAACTAATAATAATAAAATTAAAATTATAACCGCTTCACGTGTTAAAGCCATCCAAAGACATTCTATTTGCACTGAATAAGTGAACTGATGCAATTGATCTATCTGAACTGATTCAACTGATTTAACTAGCAAAAAGAATACCCATTTAATATAACAATCAACAAACACATTAAAACTTAAACGACATTCTAAAAAGAAACTAGAAAAATTCCTTCAACGGGGCTCATCGTAACAAACAAAGTTCTAGTTTTTAATTGTGTAAATTTACTTTAATAGTTGAACTAATATTGGCATTTGTTTAGGCATATCAACAATACCTCCACAAAAGAGCAGGCCTGCAAGCAACAAAACCAGACGCCCAAACAACAACAAAACCTATGCACTGTGACGGAGTAGACAACTTCGGTTGTTTCCAAGTTAGGCTATACTACGACTGGTTCCTCATCCCAGGGTCTTGCAAATGCTGGCGACCAGACTACTTCAACAAATACGTCAGAAGAAAGTCAGGTTCAGAACTATAAATCAACCAAAATGTGACTATTTCAAACCCAAGCGTTGGTAGTCATTGACTGATATGAAGTAGATGTTGTACATATTGTTAGAGTAGTAATTCGTACCTACTTTAAGTTATTAAATACTGGTTGCTTTAACCTATAACGTATTTAGTCAGTAGTAATAAACAAAGATATAGTATTAATCCGTTAGTTGTATTGTGTATAGATTATGCTTAACGGTTTTTAAAACGTTATCTGTGACAATTGAATGACAAGAATACGAAATGAAATACGAATCGGTATAGGTAGATCATCACATATTAATATTACAAATACAATTCTCTTATAGGTACTTATTTTTTTACTATAAAATAAATTGTATATGTTTTTGTATTTATAGAAACAATAAATATTTATTTAAAAAAGTGTTGCATTTTTTCAGCATCCTAATTCAAATTTTGTTAAAATTATATTACCATTTTGAACACTACTCATATTCTAACATCTAGATTCATAAAAGGGATTAATCACTAAGCTATAGTTATACCCCTTGTTAACACCCTGAAATGTCAAACTAACTCCAGTACCAACTCTTCTAGTTTGGTTGAATTAGAAATATTTGTAAATAATTATCAGCTTTTCTAAATGTTACAAAGGAAGATTTATGGTAATATTTCACAACATGGAAGTAAAATACTTTGATGACACATGCGCAAAGCATTGATGATATATGGTTATAATTTTTTTAATACTTTTTTATTAAATTCGTATTACATGGAAAAGAAACATTAAAGTTAATAATTTTTATTTTATAAGGTAGTAATTAAATACATGTATTTACTTAGTTCAGTTCAAAATAATTTGATTTTTTTAATGTTGGTAGATTGAAATGTTATAAATCTGAAAAATATAATTATTTCATTGTAAAATAAAAAAGATTAATGTTTCTGTTCCACGTACTACGAATTCAATAAAAAAATAGCAAAAAAATGATTACAACCCAACTTCAATGAATGCTTTGCGCATGGGCGTAATCAATAGTATATTGTACAAAAAGCATGGAATGGTACACATTTTTGGATATTCCATGCAAGTTGTACACTATACTTTTTCTACGACCAGGAAACGTATTTTATTTCTAGGTTGTCCAATATCACCACAAATCTTCCTCTATATAATTTAGAAACGCTGATAATCATCTACATATATTTCTATTTCCACTACATTAGTGGGGTTATCTTTGAAACTAAATAATATACTTAATTCTTATTATGATTTGGGACTGGACTTAGTTTGACATTTCAAGATGTTAACAAATGACTTTTTTATGTATCTAGCTGTAAGTTATTAGTTACTATTCGAAATGGCGCTTGGAAAATTATTTCCCAGGACAATGGGGCGCGTTTTTCCTGATATCAAAATATTAATTATATTCTATTATGCTAGCATCCGATTAAAAAATAATGCGTCGTTTTTGTTTGATGGCTCAATTTTAGTTTCCAGCACGATAAATACTATTTAGTAGGAAAATATTGCTTAACAAAAATATTTAGTTTAAATTATAAATATTTACAATAAAAAAATAAAATTCCAGGAATGAATACTTTTAATTATAACTACTTATGTAATTGGAAATTAAAATGTAACAATCCATTATTTATAATACAACTTCTAAAATGATATTAATGGTAAAAAATAAATTACATTTTCTTGTAAAAGATTTATGTAACAAATACTTGTAAGCAAACATTATTTTCTGCATCGTTAACAGTTGAACTACCAAACAAAAATTTTAAATGTGAAAAAAGTTTAAATTATAAATATTTACAATAAAAAAATAAAATACCAGGAAAGAAGGAAATATATTTTTTAATTATAACTGCTTATGTAATTGCAAATTAAAATGTAACAATCCATTACTTATAACACAACTTCTAAGATGATATTAATGTTAAAACATAAATTACATTTTCTTATAAAAGATTTATGTAACAAATACTTGTACAGAAACATTATTTTCTGCATTGCTGACAGTTGAACAACCAAACAATAAAATTTTGAATGTGAAAACAACTATGATAATGAACACTAAAGTAATTAAATAATTAAATAGTGATAAACAAGATAAGATTCATGACATAATAATTGCATCTCTAGTTCTGAGAACAATAAGTAAAAAGTATATCAGTCTGCAAGGATAGATACAATTTTCTTGACGTAATTGTAATCTACCACAGGAAACTTGGAATTTCCTGATATATTTACGGTTTGAAATTAAATCTTTACAGTTTGTGAAAAGATATGGAGGCTATAGAAATTAAACAGCAGAACGAAACTAAGAATATTTCCTACGTAATTGACAATTTAGTTCATATTATTATTATTGCGTTGATATTCTATATTCTTTGGATTCCTTTGTTTTACTACAAGAGTTTGTTATCATGGCACGCTATTTTGGGAACATTGGCAGTAAGTTTATTTCACTTTACAATAATTATAATTCTTTAAATTTTTATTGTTTTAGTATTTGCTTCTAATGAGTGAATCAATAGTATCATTATCAAATGATGCATGGTTTTCTTTTGTCAAAATAACAAGAGAGAGAAAGATTTGGACTCATGGAATATTATTTACAACAGCAACTGTATTTGCTGTTTTAAGTGTTATCTTAGAATATTGTCAAAAGGAAATTAAATATAAGAGACATTTTCATACGGTTCACGGAATTACAGGTAATGTGCAATATTTCGTAGAAAATCACCTATATTTTTTGCAATACCTGGACAAATAGAAGAAAAAGTAAAATAGATTCTAAAATTAACAGCTGTGAGATTGTTGTCAAACTACTTTTGATATATAATATTTACTTACCATCCACCGTGGACGGTAAGTAAATTCTATAGCCCTGATGTAACCAAAGAAACTAATTGTGTAATAATTTGCCTACTGTTAATAAATTTTATTAATGAATGGCTTACATACAGGTATTGCAAAAATATCATAAATTTCTAAATTGTAAATAAAAGCAGCAAAATGAAATATAAATAGTATAAATCGTGACGTCATTTATTATTTGTAGTATATAACTAAGTAATTTTCAGATTTTACATAAACATATAAATTCTAAATTTTGTTCGCATACTAAGGAATATTTGTTTTAATTCTATCAGAACTGACGAAACTTTGGTTTCCGTAAATTTGTGGTAAACCAAGGTACGCAATAAAAATATTAAGTAATTTTTTTATAAAAATAATAATGTTTGAAAGATATAAAGATATAATGCAGTGATTTTAAAATAAATGGTTAAAGTGTAAACGAAACGTACACTAAACAAGAGATGAGACTAAATTGACATTCTTTAAATTAACTCTTGAGAAATTTTGGATTATTGTTCAAGCCGAGTACCTAAAGATTTTTACAAACACATTCAAATGTTTACTACAGTTCTCGACAAAAGATTTGTTTAAACCTGGGCTTTTCATAATTAAATTATAGTAGACCTAATATTGTTCAAATTTGAAAAAAGAGACAAATAAATTAAAGATATATCATTTTTGGTTACAGTTTTTACTAATGTAAAATATACTTTCATGCATATTATGTCATTTTTGGTTACAGTTTTTACTAATGTAAAATATACTTTCATGCATATATTTACTTTGCAGTTTACAATCACACGTGTTCTGAAACTTCGAAAAGGTTAAAAGCCACTGCAATAATAAGCTCATAGTAGTAATAAAATTTATATCAACTTATGTGATATTTTATTAGATTTGAAGATGTATATTAATAATGAAATCGAGATGTATGTTTTACCTTGTACAGTAAAACTGCAGCCAACACCTTCTATCTAGTATTTACTCGCCATTCAATCTTCTATCCTTCGACGTAATTCTTCCAAATCTTCTGTCCAACAATACTGGATTTTTTTACAAACACTAAAGCTTACTTTACACAGAATGTGTTTAGACGGAACGCGTTGATTGGTTTAGGCCTATTTTCAACGTTCTCATCAACTGAAGTTTGCAGCAAAACTATTTTGCGCATGCGCTTTACAGTGACAACCACGTTCCAATCTATATATTGAATAAAATGCCCTACATATTGCTCTAATTTATTAATTACACAAACGTCAAAAGCATAATGCCGTAATAGCTATTAACGAAATTATTTATTTTAGCACTCATCGCAACAATTCTAACTGTAATCGCATTCGTAACTGGATTGTCTGTTCCACACACTACGAAGTTTCAAGATAAAATCAGACCAGTAATAATAAAACTAGTGCACAATGTGTTCGGACAGTTAGCGTACTCCCTTGGAATGTTAAGTTTGACATGTGCATTTTATACAAAATGGGTAAAATCAGTGAGTTATGCAGTAGAAAGAGTTATTTTGGTGCTTCTAGTAGTTTTTGTTACTAGTTGGATATTAATCAATTCTGTAAAGAATTTGTATCATCAAATAAAAGCTATAAGGGAATAATAAATACTACATTTTTATACGTGTATTGATAAAATGTTCTAATAAATACAATAGTTTTACACTTATAATACTTGGATACCTTTTATAGTAATGTTAAGGATTTCATATAAATAGAGTACATTTTTTGGCAAGCACAGTCTTGCAGCATGTGATTTTGTCAATTTTTGGAATTTATACAAAAGATTCAAAATTTTAACCTTTCTAAACTAATACTTTACAAGCATTCATTAAAACTTTGAATCTCACCGATCACTTTCTTGGCAGTGCTCTAAGCTTCTAATCACTTTCGAAAGCGTCCTTTTGAGTAGAAAATCATGCAATTAAATAGAATTTGCCTCCATCGTTCTACTTCGTATACGTATGGCAGTAAGTATGACACATAATGCAATTGTTCACTGATCACATTGGTAACAGGACTCTCACTCTTTCGTGTCCTGCTGGGCTCGCTTGCAGGACAAACAGCAGGAGGTTTTGTAGTAGGGGTACTGGCACAGTCGAGCCTGAACCACGAGGAGACAATTGGTGAACTGGTCGGAGCAGCCACCTGCAATCAAAGATGTTAGAATACGACAGGTAAGACAAGGAAGAAACTTACGGTGGTCAGGAGATGGTTCGTCCTGTGCTTGGGAACTTTCGCGGGATGTGTAATCTGCAAAAGAAGAAAGAAAATGATGGATTTCATTTGCAGTAATCATATAATTTAACAAACTATTTATTATTAATATTAATAAAGTTATTTCATCTATGTTGGTAAGCAACGTTGCAATTGTATATTAGAAAATGAGTATCATAATTCTCATTTAATTTTGTAAGAGATGATATACACGGTGATTCACAACTTGAATAAAAAAATTATAGATACTGCGTAGTACATGATGTACTGATAACGAATCAAAAATAAAACGCAGCAAAAACATACGAGAAAGATTCATGAACTACACGGGACTTTGTAGATCAATTGATAGAACATCCTACTAGAAATGACAAGGCCCTGGGCCCTGGGTTCAAATCCCAGTGAAGTCCATGAATTTTTCAAAAAAATCACTTAGAGCACTTTCGACCCCTCTGTAACTGTAAAAATAAAGATGTCTAATATTGATACGGTAACTATAAATATTGATAGGTAACTAATTAGGAAACAATTTATGACAAAGTTGTTGAATAGATGCTTTCATAGATATTATTTATTTTTGACAAGTATATTTGTTATTATTTATTAGAACATTGTTTTACAATGTATATATGATATTATATTATATATTAATATGTAGTAGTCGCTCGTGCTCTGGTGATGACAGACGACACAAGTACCTAACCCGATGAATGTCTGATTGACAGTGAAGTAATATATTGTTTTTTTTTTCAGTGTAATTAATTTTGCACATTTTAATCTGTATATTATGCAGTTACAGTATTTTTTTTCTAAAGTTGTGAAACACCTGTGTAAAAAATTGTAGAAATGGTTACAATTCGGTTTAAAATGAATGAGAGTAATAAATCAAAATTTGCAATCGTAGTCTAGGATTTTTTTCAAAACTATACAGTAAAATACGATGCTCATAGAATAGCGCATGTTTTATATTTGGATAGAAATAATATAAAAACCATTACGTTTCGCAACATAGTCGTAGGTACGATTTCTCAAAGTGATCTGTTTATGTATATACGAGCCCAGTCGCACATGAATTGGACCAAAGAAATAATTAATAAAGAATATTTGTTTCTTACTTAATTTTATTAAATACAAATTATTTATAAAAATACAAATATGTGTATCATATACACTATAGTTTTAGCAATTAATTAACAATATTTGATACGGACTCCAGTTACTATTTTTATAAAAAACTAAGTAAACAAAATATAATGTCTGGCGCATATCAATTGGACCAGTTTTTTTTTAGGAATTTCTTAAAGTTACTGAAAGTTACAGTCTCCTATACGTCTCAAAACTGCATCAATTCGTTTTGGCATTGTATCTACTAAAGTTTTGCATTATTCTGGTGTAAAATTATTCCAAATATCTTGAATTTTTGTTTTTAATTCAGGAATGGTACGGACTGGAGTGGTTCGGAGTTCTTTTTTCATTTGATGCCAGAGAGTTTTGATCGGTGATAGATCAGGGCTGCTTGAAGGCCATTTTAATACAGATATGTTCATTTCCTGTAACCATAACATTACAGTTTTAGCTGTATGGCAAGCTGCACCGTCCTGTTGAAATATAAAATCCCCTTCTGGTAACGATATGTTCTGAATCGAAGGCAACAATTCTTCTTGTAAATTGTTCTTATACTTTTCAGCATTAACGGTACTGTTAATAAGAAGTAGACGTCCAACTCCTTGTGAGGACATGCATCCCCATACCATCACAGATGTCGGAAACTTGACCTTTCTTTTGAGGCAGTCTCTGTGATATTTTTCCCCTAGCATTCGAATAATTCTACTTCTTGTGTCACCAACACACTCCATATAATTGAGTCCCATTTACTCTGGACCCAGTCTTTGCATTCTTTTGCCCATACAAATCGGGCTCGTTTCTGTTTTGTGTAAGAAGGGGCTTCTCCTTCGTCTAGATTAAAAAAAAACTTGTTTGTATATTTTTGAAAAGGAAAAAAGTTTTTGTCTATCTTACATTGTAGAACCCATATTCCATTTTTTTCATGCTTCTCAAGCAAGTGTCCTTTGAAATCGATCTACCAATCGCATCTGCCCATTTGACAGCCAATTTCCGAGAAGAAGCTCGCCGATCTTCTTTAATAAGTGCCCCGAGAGCACGTTCATCCCTTTTTGTAATAGCCGAAGTACGGCCAGTTTTAACTTTTATATCTATATTTCCGGTATTCTTAAACTGCGAAATTATGTTTCTCACCGTTCCTTGAGGAATACTTAATTTTTTTGCAATTTTATGCTCAGAAAGTCCATTATGATGCGCAGCAACAATCGAATCTCGCATATCAGATGATAACAGTTTTCCGCGTACCATTTTGATAATTGTACTGCTTTGACATGAATAATAAGTGTTTTATTTGTTTCTTTAAGGCATACTCGATAAGATATTTGCACAAAAAAATCACGGCTGGGGTTTTTCGTCGAGACATAAGCATTTACCTCTACGTTCGAGTTATGGTCCAATTGTTATGCGCCAGGCACAATATTGTATTTATTTATTTTTTTATAGTTATAGTAACTGGAATACGTATTAAATATTGTTGATTGATTGCTAAAAATATAGTATACCTGATACACATATTTGTCTTTCTATAAATAATTTGTATTAAATAAAATTAATCAAGAAAAAAGTTTTTTTTATTGAATATTACTTTGGTCCAATTCATGTGCGACTGGGCTCGTATATTACCTCAATATAAGATTTTTTATTTATATTATTTGAATTTTCATGTACTCGTATTATATATTATATGTAGTCAATATTATAAGTATAAGTATGGTAGATCTTTATCGAATTTAGTCTTTTTATCATTAAATAAACAATTATTGGCGCACCATTAAAATATTTTTGAAAGAGTATTTTAATTCTTATTTCATTTTTCTAGCATCAATCATTTAAGATATTTTTCAATTTTCTGTTTATTTCTAACTCTACTACTTTTACTTCTACTTTTTCTGTTTATTTATTTAACAAGTTCTGACATTTGATTATACTAGGTACTACACTATAATAGAACTCCATTGAGTTTGGTATTTGGTTGCCAAACGTAACAGCACAACATTCACTCCTTACCAGTTTTGGTCGACAACCCCTGCGAGCAATGACAGCTCCTCTTCAGCGCGGGCATATCCTGGCTACAAGTGGTGGCGTAGCGACCGTCGTACTCCAAGCAGCGCACTTCCCTTCGCTGGACGCCGTTGGGGCAGTGGCCCTCGCATGGGCCCCATTCGCCCGTGAACCAGCGTGGAGGACAGGCCCCGTCACAACGCATCTCCGTCACTGGCTTATCCGGAGCCGGGCACGTCATGTCTGATACGATGCGGGCTTGTCCTCGCACGTGGACTATGCATACAACCTGGGGAAGGAACGTTGTTGTTAATAGGTCACTAGTGAATATATACCAATTCGTTCAGCTAAAAGAACTAGAAGAACTAGCAGTCGAATATTTACATATTGTTCAACAAGTTCAGAAAGTTACACATTTCCATGAAGGGTAATAATTTTCACAATAGACGAAATTTAGTGCTGAAATCACGAGAAGTAGTCACTATTGCTAATTACTATACTCGCAAACAGATATACGAAAGCTATTTGACATAAGGAATAATATTTCGTGTAGTGGTCTCACACTGCACATATGCCTTGTAAAATAGTGTGAGAATAATTTATCACACTCTAAACTATAATTACGGAAAATGTTAGTTTTAAGCTTTAAATAGTTTATAAAAAGTGAGTTTCCAAGCTGGTACTGTAGCATTAGTCTAGCGATTCACATTTTTTTTTTATAAATTTTAACTATTTGAAAAAAATGAATGTATCTCATAATAAAATAAAGTTTTATTAAAAAATAACACAAATATATTTTCTTATTATTTTAGTAATAGTATTAAACCACACTGTTTTTCTACGACTACTATAGAAACTAAGAGTTTTCTCAAACTATAAAGCTTCAAAATTGCGTACTTGCCACCGTGGGTTAAAATGTGAAATGTAAATGAAATATGTTCTGGACGAATACGAGAAAATAAAAATTATTTGAAGTACTACTACAAGAAAATATTTATTACTTAAGACAGAAGCTGCCATATATTATTTCCTTCCTACTTCACGTCTTGCGATTTTACGTGAATATTCCAGTGGTTGTAGGTAATTTAAAAAAATGCTATTGCAGGACGGGATATTCTAAATTTAATCATCATTGCTTGGTGAGCATGATGTCGTCGCTTTAGAAGTGTATGTAATGAAGATGATTTTAAGGTAATATATTTTCTTATTGAGAAAATAAGTGATCTAGAACAACAAGGGGCTCGCAAATCATAGAATAATTTAACAAAGGGCCCGCGAGCCCCCTATAACTCATCATTGAATACAATGTATTACTCACGCAGAAAGTCTCCTATTTCCCATCTTGTGTGATTTCAACCTTCACACTTCATGATAAATAGGCCACTCTTTGCTATTGTTGCACAATATACTTTTAAATAACAGAAATAATGATATTAGAAATAAACAACTCACCTCTCTAGTCTGCTTCCCAGGCTGACCACACGCCTCCCCACACTCGCCCCACGGCCCAGCAAACCACTTCCCTCCACACTGCTTCTCACTGGCACACCCTCTACTGTTCTCCGGCTTACTTCCCGCGCAGTCCCCGGCCGGGCACACAACCCAGCGGGACTGCGTGCCCGTTCCGCAGCCCTGGGAACACTGCTCGCTCCACTCGCTCACCAGCCACGCGCCCGCGCTGGGCAGGTGCGCGTGGGACGGCGGGGCGGGCTGCAGGCACGGCGGCCCGGAACACGGCTCTAGATGTGCGGGGCGGGTGTCTGGGTGGCACCGGCCTGGGCAGGTTACAAGGCGGGTGCGTTGTCCTGAGCCGCAGGTTGCGGAACACTAAGGGGAATAGTGGAGTATGAGTATAGTCTAACAGAAGTTTAATTACATTTGGGATGTTTGTGATAAGATGTGGTTCTATACAGGTTCTGCATGTGTTCTGTGATCTATGAAATGTTAGACGCAAATCAGTTAATTTAGTTTAGCCGTTAGGAATAATTTAGACGCACTTCAAGCCAAAAATACTAATTTTAGAAGTGGGCGGATCTACATAGTTTCGGTTGAATGTATTATTTTTAAGGTGCAATTTACTTTTCATAAGATCAGTCTTATTGTAAAAATGTAAATCCAGGTAAATAATACATTTCATTCGTGTGCTGTGATATTCTGTCGTAGTGGCAGCTTGAGACGATCTGGGCCCCAATATAGATAAGCCAAAACTACCAATTCTGGAAGTGCCTGAATCTACATTTCGGTTTAATGTAGTATTTTTACTGTTCAATTTAGTTTTCTTATATTCAGTCTTTTTCTAAAAATGTAAATAAAGGTAAGTAATAATTCGTGTCCTAACTACGAGAATAAACAGAAAAATGTGCCATACTTTTTTTTAAGTAAAAATTAAAATATTTTTGGAATGTGAAATTAAAATTATGTCTTTAAGCCGACTGGACCTCTTGAGTCATTGGACCCGAGATCCACAGAACACGCAGGACACCGGTACTTACGCCACTGTCCTGTCGATGTTGTCACCATCATTTGGATTATTATCATTTTTGTTTTTCCGTTATCCCCCGATTGTTATAGGTTTAACCACATTCCATTAACACTAGATTTTACTAAATGTTCCCAGATTTTCAGAATGTAAAAATCGTAAAATTGGAGAAACGTGACCGTGAGAAACAAAGTCATGAGATTACAATGTCAGGTAGTTATCACACCTATTTATTTACAAACCAGACAACTATACGAATATATGAGCACCTATGTATAATTTTACTACCAGACGACATACGTATATGGAAAGACAAGTATTAATGAAATTAGTAGGTAATTAAATGATATATGAGCTATTGTTGAATATATAAGAGATAAAACAATTTAGGACAAGTAACAAATTACTTTTTCTGAGAAGTCGCTATAATTGAACTATTTAACGCGATCAGAGACGTACTCGTATTATTTCTTTGTTATATTAGTGAGTATTGTTGTGTTTGACACTCACCGCACCCCAAGGTTCAGTCTGCCACTGTGCGAACGTCGGCAACTCTTGTTCCAATTCGTTATCTCGGGTCTCGCAGGCTCCTAAATCACACCTGCGAGTCGTAGGCGGCTTGGCTTCCAGACAAGCGCCATCCTTCACGCGCATGGTCAGCGTTGGACTAATTTCCTGAAAAATATACAACTCATTTTATATAATATATTTTAAATAATAAATTCATAGATAGGGATAACCAAAGCCTATAAAATTGAGCACGCGCGCTATGTAAACGAACAAAATCCTTCAAATATTATTACTTACACTTCATATAAACATACCGGGTGTATAAATGAAAAGTGGCGCATAGCGATTTCAATGTTATTTTTTTTCAACTGCTGTATCTCTTTACCTAATCATTTTACCGCAAAAAGCGTAAGAGTATAAGTTGTTCAGAAATTTAAAAGGCATCCTATAAAGATATCTTACTTCCATAATTATTCATATTTAACGATTTATTAATTAAATGAAATTTTAGGTTTTTTAGAAAATAAAATAAGACTGCCTTGATAAACGAAACAAATTTTGAAAATTAGTCATAGTGACATTTAATTTTTGAATAATTTCTGTTAATTATAGACCTTATAGTGACTGTTACTACACAGAATATTAATGTTTAACGATATTTTAATTTTTTTATTAACGAATAATAAAAATTACATTCTAGGAAAAAAGTGTATTCTGAGAACAACATAATCCTACGGCTAATAAACAAAAAACTTATTTATTCAGTTCTTGTAATTTTATCATGTTCAAATATTTCCTGATGATTTGAGCACTTGTATGACTTGTAGTTTTCTGATTTTAGGATTTTATGAACTGTCGAAAAATGTATGTTTAGTTCAGAAGCAATTTGACGCACACTTGAAATTTAGATTTTCGGTTATTTTTAACAATACATTAAGCTTGTTTTCATTATTATTATCATAATTGTTCCCCGGGTCTTGATTTCTCCTTTTACACTTTTTACACAATGGTAAAATACTACTAGTAGTCCTAAATTTGTGAATAATTCTACGAACTGTTGTTACTGAAAGAATTGGCCGGTCCATATACGCAGTGCTGAACAAATCTCGTACTTGTACAAAAGAATTTCCCGCAAAATTCCAAGCATTGAATTTTCTCTTGGCTAGTCAAATTTGCAATTTTCAGAGTCAATCAAAATTTTCTATGACAAGTAATTGTCACTGTAAATAATTTATTCAAAAATTTGTTTAATTTATCTAGGCAATCTTAATTTTTTCTAAAAAACTTTAAATATTATTTTATTAATAAATCGTGAAATATAAATAATTATAAAAGTAAGTTGACTTTATAGGATGCCTTTTTAATTTCTGAACAACTTATACTCTTACGCTTTTTGCGCTAAAATGATTAGGTAAAGAGATACAGCAGTTGAAAAAAAATAACATTGAAATCGCTATGCGCCACTTTCCATTTCTACACCCGGTATATGACTCGATAGACATAGCGTATTCCTTAAGTAATTTTAAGACGAAATTACATTTAATAGAACATTTATTTAATTATGTTATTACTACTATAATTGAAGAAGTAGCCACTGACGGATTTATACTTATGCCTCCTAGGGGCAATCGGCAACTTGCGCCTGCCTTAATTTACGTTTTATCCCCATTGGTTTTTTAATATCACAAAATAATTAGTACTATCATAATTTTGATCACCAGCGGTTTTCAATAAATTAAAAACCAGATCCACATTTTATTTATGATTATTGTTGTTACTTATTCCTATAAGGTACTTAAAAAAAATTGCCGTCCCTAGATTTTGTCGCCCTAGATTATAGCCCCTGTAGCCCCTACCCTAGATCCGCTACTGGAAGTATCTCTCTGAAGAGTATAAGGTTCGGCTCGAATGCAGTAGTTATAATGTTATAAATTAATTCATCTCTCTGTGTTTGATTTTTTTTTAATAAACTAAATTTTTCATGAGTCTGCAAAGATAAAATAGAGAGAAGTTAGATCTGGCGACTTCATTGGCCAGAGAATTGGTCTTTCTCTTCCAATTTACTGGTTAGTAAAGTTGATATTTAGATAAGTTTTTTTTTATCAAAATAGGGCATATTCTTGATTGGAAAAAGTAGCCATATTTAATTAGTAATTATTGTTAAAAAACAAAACCAATATGAGTGTAAAAGGTATTCCCGACTTAAAATTATCTGAAGAATATAACCTTAATTTATAACTATCGAATCGCGAAATTTTAGCCAATACTTCTTTATTATTATTAGTATCTGTATTTTTATTTTACGACAAATACTACTTTATTATTATTAGTATCTGTATTTTTATTTTACGACAAATACTACTTATTACTAATTGACTGTACAATCAAAAATAATAAATTTCTGAGAATAATCTACCACAAATGTCAATGAAATACTATGATTTCCTTACTTGCATGCAGTCTAAGACGCGGGTCTGTTGACCAGGTCCGCAAGTAGTGGAGCAAGCACTCCAAGCCCCCACCCAATGCGCAGGGCAGGCTTGAGTGTTGCAGCGTTGGCTCTGGTTTCGGGGTTTCTCTAGACCTGCGCAGCGCCGCTCCAAAACAGTAGCCTGGTTGTGCTCTCGCACACATACCACTATTGGGTATTGGATACCTGGAAACATTACACAAATTGTCAATTCATCATTGTTTTCACGTTTAGCAGTTTGATTGGATACGTGTGGATACTTGATTAACTTATTTTACACTTGGTATAATTCCAGTAGTGGGATCACGCCGAATAGAATTCTATATTTTTGACATTACACGTGGCGATTATCGCTTTGAAACTACATATTGGTATCACGCCGAAAAATCGCTTGTTTTCCCTCGTTCCCGTTCCCCACCGATAGTATCGCTTTGAAACGCGAATTTTTACCTGTCGTTTTCATCTTTTGTCTCTCTTTTTCACAATCATTTTACAATGTTCTGTCTCTATTTTGTTTAAACTGACTATTCGTGATTATTGAATCGAAGTAGTTTGGTAAAATATGGATTAATTATATTGTTCTGTCAGTTGCATGACGTTTTGAATTATTTACGTTTATCTTAGACATGAGAGTTACAGCGGATCATAATATCAAATATAATGCTGCGAAAATTCTTAAAATTGGTGATACGGAGATCGTATGTGTGGATTGCGACATATGAGGCACTAATTGTTGTAGTAAATAAAAACCATATCCTTTGTTAGTCTATATAGTTCTACAAATCGTGTATCCGGAACTGAAAATGGGTCGCTATTATTTCTCATAATTCTTCATCGGATATTATATTCACGAATATTTTGTCTTCTTTCTTCCTCTTCTACTTGTTGTAAAATGAATATTTGCACGGGTAACATCTACTTATACTTAAATTTAGGGACATAAATGATTTGTGACATAAATATATTTAAAATGATTTACCTTCTTTGTTCAAAATATAATTTTTTAAAACGTCTTTTTGATCTGTCAGGTTGACACATTCGTAATTGACGCGCGAATATTCGGAAAATAGTCAATGTTTACTGAAAAGGTAGTAGCATTTCCGAAAACACACGAAGTACAATTCTACTGTCGCTTGCGACATGGCATGCTACCAAATACGATTTCGACTCGCTTTTTTGTTTGATATTAGAACTATAGAATTCTATTTGGTGTGATCCCTACACAGTATTCGATTTTCTAAACTTTCACATGCAAAATAATTGAGTTTTTGTAGAATAATCTATTTCAATATACCTATAATTATTTTTACAGACTAATAAAGTTAATTAATAAGGTACATACTCGTACATAAATTAATGTCACAATAAACGATACATTTTAATGTTCCATTTACCTTTGTTTTGCTCTATTTGTTACTAATTAAGTTATGTTCAAATATATGGTGATTAAAATATATGAAGCAATAAACCTTCTTAGAACTTCTGTAGAATAATAATATTGTTATTTATATTTCTAGGAAGCATTGTGTAATGAAACAATCAATACTCGAGATTATGTTAGATACAGTTCAGTAAGTAATTATAATTGGGTGATTCAAATGAAATTTGATTTTTACCTCGGCCTAATCCTAATCATTCTGTCAAAAATATTTTGTTAAAACAAACCTATTGTCAAATATCATCTGTTTGGAACAGGAGTTAAAGTATCTAAGGCAGTAACGTCCAACCTTTGACTTCGTCTGATTGCTCTAGTAATATATTTTTTTAGTCGAGCTACAAAATTTATGTTCTTATGATAATAATATGAAAAAATATTGGGAAATTTAATCCACATGGTTTTCTACTAGTTTATTATATACTCTTGTACATATGGTATTATGCAGTCATTGAGATTTTGTACTTGTCATCCCAGATCTAAATTTTGGTTTTAAAATGTTCATGATAGCAAACCTAATTTTTGTAAAATTTTATAGATCTGGAGAGTTTTTGAATTAAATACTTTACTTTGTAACAATAAATAAATCAGAAAACGGAACGGACTCGATTTTAAAATAATATATTCGGTTCCATTCATTTATTGAAAGTTTTTGTCAAATATTGACACTTGTTTTTGATAATATAAAAATATGAAACCATCATTTGTATTTTAGTAATAGTATTTGATATATTATGCCGAATATTAAAAATTATATGTAATTATAATATATGTTAAAAATTATGTAACGCAAAATTATACAATTTTTATTACTTCCTCCACTCCTTATAATGAATGCATAAATGAATCCACCTTTAAATATAAATAATAAATCCCTCAGTAGTTCTTTTAAATGTAAAAAGCAAGTTTTAAAATATTTTTTGAATTATATTTTATCGTTACGTAAATGAATCATTAACCTCCTCTACCCCCTCGTAAAGCTGCGGAACACTACTCTGTATTCCCTCCCCTTTTGAAGCGTTACGTAATTTAAAAACTCAAGCCTCACCAAAAGTGGCACAACATTCCTACGTGGAGTAGGACCTCAAGTACTTGTTTCGTGATATGTTTTACTTGTATTTTAGTATTGTGCAGTAACCCATCTAGGTGGACAGGACAGGCAACGTTGCTTACTTACACGATTAGACCCATCCACACAACCGTACTGCCCGATCTAAAGTAAAGTATTACTTAGAGAATATCTTACCTCCTCCACAACTCTTGGTACAAGCAGTAACCCCATTGATCTTCCACACAAACTTCCTCCTCCTCCTCCTGAGCGGCCGGGCATCGTCCCCTTGGCTGAGACTCGTGACGGGTTTGTCCAGCCTGCGAGGCTCCACGTCCCTCCTCGCGTCTAGCAGTGGGGGTGCGATGTGCTCCATCTGCTCCACCGGCAGCATGAACTCGTACTTCAGGCCGGGGTTCGGCTGCTGCGCCCACATCATGATCTCCACGGGCTGGGTGAGCGGCCCCGCTGCTGTCACGCTTTCAGGTAGAGGGGTGTCTGCACGGCGGTAGATGAATACGGTGCCTGAAGATGGGGTTTCGGTGTTGAGGCCTAAAGTGGTGGGGTTGCCGTTTAGGATGTATGTGCCGTTCGGGTTGCGGAGAGCTGAAAGAAGGGGGAATTATAGTTTGTCTCATATACAAAAGAAACTGTGTGAAAAATGCGTTTTCATTTATGTTTTAAACAACCAACAAAAGAAGGTACAAATTTTTAAAAAGTCAACAGTAGGAATAATAGAGAAGGACAAATAAAAGAGAATTAACGGGAACACTTATATAAAATTTAATGTAGATACGTGGTCGGTTAAATTAAACTAAAGTCGCCGCATGAAACATTAAAGTTGACACTGATAACTTGCAAATGGTAGGCGATATATTTTGTTTGAGAATCCCTGTCATTTTATTATAAAAAAAGTGTCTGCAGAAGGTGCACACCAAAATTATTAAATCTTTTCGTTTTGGAAGTCATGAGCAAAAATTAGAAATCGTAAAATTTACAATTTCTTTCATGTCTAAGTAACCTCTGCATTTTTTTTTTAGGAAAACAAAGACATTTTTAAAATGATCCCTTAATGCGGAGACTTTGATTTAATTTAACCAACCTCGTATCTTTTACCGTTCTCGAGATTTCCGTACGTACAAGGTATTTGGGACAGCCTGTATAACATGGTAGAAGTTTTAAATTAAGAATTAAAAAACATGAAAATGCAATAAACAAAAAACTTAACAACACAGGATTTGTTGACCAATGTATTAGTAGGCAAGAATCATTTGTCAAATGAGTGATTCAAAATTTAAATTTAACAGGACAAGATTAAGAATGAATTTTATGGAATCAGTTTTATTTATAAGTTTTTTCTCTTCGCCACTTTTTTGGAATTTAAATTGTTTAAAGAATATCGTCCTTATATTTTTACTCATATCCTACTAACAATATATTTTTTGGGAAAATTGAAACATCCTTAAATTGGACTAAAAGGAAGCAACTTTTGTCTTTAATTTAACTGTAGTCTGTCGTATGTTCTGTACAAAGATCTCGAGATCATAATGGTGAGCGAGATACAAGAAACACCTGTATAGGTATTTATAATAAAACGGGAAATAAATAAATGTGATTCCGTAAGGTAGTTTATAGAAAACTCTTGTATTACTAAGGTGAGTTCTAGAATTTTCAAATTAATAGATAATTAAGTTATTATTTAAATATTTCTTTATTGTCATTTCTGAACTGGTGCTATATTTTAAATGAAATTAATTAAAAAAAATCTAAATTATCTCTATTTAAATGATATTAACGACAAAAATTTATATGAATAATTACAATTTTGTATTAATAAACATAATAAGTAAAAATTGTTCTGTCGAAAATACTTATTGGTTTCTTTAAAAGTTCAGGAACAGTTTCCAGAAAACTATGTAAGGGTCATAAACTTATTTATCTTTCTAGGTCATGGTAAATGTAAAGTTTAAGTCTTTCACTTTAAATAAAAAAGTCTTAGGAATGTGTTTAGTAATTTTTTATCATTAATTTATTATAATGTTATACATTATAGAAATTATATTTGTCATTTTATATTTAGGCATAAAATCCTCACTTCCATTCACGATTATACTCTTGTTTTTCCTTTGATTTATGAAGTTGCGTGTTCGATGATCCTTAGGAAATTAAAAAGGACTACAATAACCGTATTATAAATGAGTTATTATTCGCTATTGAATATCAATTGTTTAGCATTTTTCCAGGAAACAATACAAACAGATAGTAGTATCTAATTTGCTGCACAATTACGAAATAACGAGCATTAGAATGATTTATTCTCTCATTCAATTCCAAACCGGGCGTACTTCAGGCGAGTGATTGACGCAAATTAGCCAATGAAGTGAAGTTAGTAAGTTTCAATTGCGATATGGCGCCAAACGCACGGAAAAATCTTCTATTTCCAGCCGAGTGGAAAAGAAGAGTTAAGTTGAGTGATTTATCTGCTGTTTTATTCCCAGCTGCCAAAATACGCGGTTGCTAATTGACTTCAGTCGTGAGCTCGCGGGCTGCGATCGCATCTCTCATTTACATACTTCCAGAGTCGGATTTGTTTGGAAACTATGAAACATGAAGCCTAAAGCCCCATCGCATATATCATTGCAGTGGGATTGTAGTGTTGTATTCCCATGGTATCCATTCACATAGCAAATTATTGTAGTGGTATTGCATTGTAATATTGATACATACACACAATTTGCAACAAAGTTATTATGTCAAGTAAGAACATTTTGACAAATATAACAAATTTATTAGAGTGTACCGTATTATTATTATACGAAACAACAATTAAGGTATGTAAGTAAATAAATAAATTAAGAAAGTTAATTTTATCTCTATTTCGTACATACTTTACCGGCTCTATATTTTATTTGCGCGATAAATGTTACAATGGTAATACATAACTAAAAATTTCAAATGAAATGGCTCTTTCTGATTAGTTCTTTTGTCAGAACGGTGTAGTGCAAAAAGCTTGGAGTTTGTAATGTTCTGTCATTGCAATCAGACTTTTCTAAATTTCTTTGGGGACAAAATTTCTTATAATGACCAAAATTACAAGATAAAAGAAACAATAAAGCAAACATTTCAAAATGCTTTAATTCCTGATCCACTGAAATCAAAGCAAAATCCAAAGCAGCTAAATTTGCTCCAGAATGTGCTCTGATTTCAGCTGGCCAAGAATTAGAGCAAACACTTCTGAATGCTCTAATTCCAGACCCACTGAAACCAGATTACAATCCAGAGCAGCTAAATCGGCACCAGAATGTGCCTGATTTCAGCAGACCAAGAATTAGAGCAAACACTTCTGAGTGCTCTAATCCAAGACCCAGCGACCCACTGAAACCAGATCACATCCAGAGCAGCTAAATCTGCACCAGAATGTGCCTGATTTCAGCAGACCAAGAATTAGAGCAAACACTTCTGAGTGCTCTAATTCCTGACCCACTGAAACCAGATCACATCCAGAGCAGCTAAATCTGCTCCTGATCTGGTTTCAGCAGGCCAAGAATTAGAGCATACGCTGAAGCATGCTCTAATTCCCGTGCCAAATTAGATCACCTTCAGGGCATCCGATGCCCTGGAAGGCGGTCTAGCCAGAAACCAAACCGCCGGAGGACAAGAAACCCACTGCTGCCTATTTGCCCCGCAGAGCGGGACTGAGTGCTGACGTCTCAGGATCCCCGGGTAAATCCTAAGACGCGCATATTATCGGTCATATAGATTCCCATTGGCTGATATTCAATCTTTAATTGTGGCTGTAGTAGCGGGAATTTTTAAATGAAAATTTGTATACATAGGTACTCTTCTCAAGACTGAAAAATCACCTCAAGGATATTCTTTTTGGGACACTTCAAAACATTTAAACGGCTGTAACCGTCTATATGAAGGTGATTCCAGTATCCGAGTTCCAGCACTGCTATAAGGATAGGAAGAACCGTCTTCAGCACTGTGTGGCTTCCCTAGGAAGTTATTTTGAAGGAGACAATATTGAATTGTAATTGTATTCAAACAATTATAAAAAAAAACAATCTTATTACTTAATTTACACATTTATAATAATTTTTCTGATATCTGTGTTATATCTGTCATACAAATATACTAAATTATGCAATAGTTTTTTTTAGTTGTGCAATATTTTATTAAATCCATGTTTCGTTATTAAAGAGCACCTGTTGGTATAGATCCGTCCCTGCAATATCTTTTTGGATTTGGACCAAAGATACCGCGGTGAACATGTAAATTAACTACGTAAACATCCTCTGAATTTGTTAACGTAGATGTTTTCATTCTTTTCAACAGGAATTTTAATAGTTCACTGTTTCCTTTGTGTTGAACGGGTGGATAAAATTTAATTGATATTTAAATCATTTTGTTTGTAAGTGAAGACAATTTAAAGTAAACTGTGAATTATTACCGACAAAATCTGGCAAATCATCTGTTTTATTGTAGCAGATGTTTAAATATTTATCAAACGTAGTAAATTAAATTTCGCACATTGTACAGAATTCTTTTATCCAGAAGTTTAATTAAATTCCATTACTCACTGACACTATAAATTAATTTAGAGCGTTTCATCTACTTCTTATTTATTCATTATGTACCATAGAATTTTAATTTATTCGTACGTATTTGCTCATAAAGCTTTCAATTTACATTTAACTATAATCAGTGCCGGTGTCAGGTTAGATTGCGCCCTGGGCAAAGTTTCCGAGCGAGCTTTCAATATCAAAAGTTCGAAATTGTTTTAAAATTAAATTTTAAATATGAAATGTAAAATATACAAAATAATATACAATGAAAATAAAATTCCTAATTTTTACTATCCTCAATTTTGCTAATTTTTTACCAGTTCTTTTTAACCTAGTGTAGAAATTAGATCATGCTAAAAATTAGATATATTTAGTACTGTCTGGTCTGGCTTTTAGTACAATTTACGTGCGTAAAAAATGAAATAAAACAATAATTTATATTATATTGGAATAAAATGTCAAATATACTATTCAACATTGCTGACAAAAATTTCGTTTATATTTTTTTTTTGCTTAAGTGTTGCTTAATATTTAAGGCTTATTGGTACAACTGGGCATTAATAACCACAATGAAACTTTTATTGTTATCAGGAATAGATATAAGGGAATGCGTAAAAATAATGAAGTGAATGAAAATTCCATGAATTATTATTTAATTTTGATATTTTAGTAAATAGGAATTAAGCATATTTGAATAATGATCCATCATAGTTTGCACTTAAATGGTAGCTTCTATAGACTGTTCAGTAAAAAAAATATTCTTATATTAATGATTTTATATATGATACACTACGTGCAATCGAAAATCTATTTTATTATTTGCTATTTTTGAGTGTTCCTTGTCTTAACATAGCCTAAAACAACGATTTTTATTGTCTAAAATTTATTATTTCTAACTAATTTGAAGTTGTCAACAGAAAATTATTACAAGATTTCTTCTAGGAAATGAGTTACCTGGGGATTTGACGTTTCATTTAACACACATAATTAAAAAAACTTTAATGAAAAAGGCAACTGTTGTCGTTGTCGTTTATTTTTAAATATAAATCAATGCTTTATAATATATATTTTTTTTTAACGTGAAACATAAGATTTGCCATATTCATAATTACGACGGTTTCGAATTCACATTTGATTCACAGCAATGGATCAAAACGTTCTCTTTAAAATGAAACATAGGTTGTCAAATTCACGTTATTATTAACTGTCAAATAAGATATTTTTATTAAATAATAAATTTCCTCGTCGTTGGAATCGTTGGAATAGACGTGGTGGACAAATAGAGTGCTATGTCTCCGGATCTCACAGTTTAAACTGGGAAATATTAAAAATGAAATTTATTATTTATAATAATTAAAGAATGAAAAGTAAATATAAAATTTAAAATCACTCTTGACAGACACATTAAACTTATTAAAAATACAAATATTATAAATAAGTTTTATTATTCTTTAACATCAATATTATATCTGCTATGTTTCATTTTAAACTGAATGCTCTAATACATTGCTGTCAATCAAATGTCAAGTCGTAACCATAGCTATAAATCCAATGTTTCACGTTAAAATAAACTCATGGTAACCGTGGTATGTACAGAAAACAACCTAATTCCATAATATTGTACTCTCTTTAATATCCTTACCGATATAGTTGTTGGTGTTCTTAAGCTGAGCAACAACTAATCTGCAGGCCCCCTTGGGCACGGTGGTGACAAGCGAGTACCCCGGGGGCAGTTGTGGCCTGGTGAACAGCCCGGAGATGGTACGGCAACCAGTGGCGCACGCCGAGCATAGCTCCTGGGGGCCCTGCCCTGCTGGGGACGTTCCTGCGCGACTCGAGGGGGTGATTGCCCCGATTATCCCGTCCGCACTCACGCTCTGGAAGGAAGAATACTCCGTTAAAATGAGGTTAGCAGTGTATAGTCGATAATAGTAATGGTATATGGTATTACTTTTGCCACTCGGATCAGATTAGATCACCAAATCATGAAATCAGGGGTGGGATTCTATAGCTCATAACAACTACAAATAACAACTGCACTTGTTAATATACCAATTACAAAAGTCAAATTCCACCATGGCCGAAATTCAAATTTCCAATAAATTTAAGAAATTCCCACGTTAGTGTAGACTTGTAGAGCGTTATTTATATATACAATGTTATAGAATAGTAAGTATACTTTGTAGTTGATATTTTCCATTGGTATCATAACACGTCCAAATGATAGTAACCGAAGTTATAGAATTTCACTCCTTTTTAGTTCGGATCAGTTGAATCTGATGTTTCTGAACAACCTCGTCGAGTGGATCAATTGATTCAGTACATATGTTATGTACAGGAGGTAAACTGATCAAATCAAATGGAATGAACAATAAGTGATCTGGATTACAATATGTAAGAAGATATCTTATTAATGGACATTTAAATTCAATTGTACATTATTTTAAACTTTTTTGAATTGACTAGTGATTTTGTAAACATTTAAACAGAAGTCAGAATGGTAGTAAACTTTTCAAAATCTTTTAGGCTAAATATAGCGCTTTTGTCCGCTATTTTTTCAACTATTGTGAAGTTTGCGGTTACATTACTATGCAAAACGATATAGTGCCGGATTTTTCTAAGTTTGTTGGAGTATTATTTACTAATGACTAATATTAATATTATATCCATGTAACCCAATGGTTCGCAATCTACGTTGTTTTAGATACCTTTTAAATGTTTTAGACTGAATAGTACTAATTTAAGTAATAGCATTAATTTTATTAAGTAACAATTATTGCTGACCTTATTCTTTGCACAGAATTGATAGTTAACATCAATTGTAGGGTAATTAAAAGAAAAATTAATAAATTTTTACCAAGAATCGAAGACAGATCAGTTACTTTTATTTCCCAAGCTAAAGGTAATTTTTAAATGCTAGAATAATCCAATTTTTATTTCGCAATTATGCCTGATCGTTTTTTTGCAACTATATTTTAAAACCTCCAGATTTTAATTTCTATGTACAAGGATTACTACTATTTTTACTAATAAAAATCAACTGTAAAGGTTTCATTACCAATAACAAACTGTATTGAACATTGAGGAACATAGGGCAGATGAAATCGAGATGAGAATTCCATATTAATATAATTTAGACTGTCGAAGAGACCAAATCCAATGACAGGAAAGGAAACCTACAGCTTATAATGCTATAATGGGTTCCGAACTACTCGGAAACTAAGCCGTAATATATTTTTAAACAATTTTACTTGCGTTTTAGCTGTCTAGATTGCCAGTTTGCAGCCTCTTATAGTGGATTTCGAATAACTCAAACACCGCGGTGTTTATATTCGGTTAAAGATTGACGATACTGGTAACGTGCTAACCAAGTGAACCACCGCTGCCCGTAAATATGCTAATACTAATGAAAATTATTGGGAGCATTGTTTCTAACGTTAATTTGGAATGCCAAAAACTGAGTACAACACTAACTACAAATTTCGAGTTGTATATGAAGCTTTAGAAGACTCCAATAAATTATTTCATTAGCACTGTAAGAGTTAATCGTACATGATATATCTGAAGTGTGCATTGAAATAATGCAACCACGTCTGCTAGTGGAATGTAAATATAAGGAAACATTCGTTGCGATGTGATCGTTAATGGAATCATTGTTTCCTCGTTGATATTTGGGTTGCACATTTGTCTATTTCGCTGCATTTGTCGGCCACACAAGTCGCCAGAATTGGAGCAGGCATCCCGAGAAAAAATAAGGCTTATTAATCGGGCCATCAGATCCAGAGGCGGCCGGGGCATTTGTTTGCGCAAACGGTGATTAAAATAAATGATTCCGTTTCTAGTTGCATATGTTAAGTTGTAATTACTACCGGATTCATTAGCAGCTGCAGTTTTTTCTGTGCATTTCGGCCCAAGGCGCTCTTGTCTTACATAAATGATGTGTCAGTGTGGAATTGGATTATTGAATTGACGCGAGCTTCCAGCTATGAAAACTTGTTGACGGCTGACAGATTACAACTAGGGCAGTTTCACTTCAATTATCTCGTAAAATTATCACTAACTTCATAAAAGTTCCCTCTACTCGCGGATATCTATACCGAGTATAATACCGTGAGTACTTTTAACGTGAAACATGGGAATTTATCATAACCATGGTTACGACTTGATATTTTATTGACAGCAGTATATACTTGCTTGTCTCATTTAAAATTAAACATATGGAATGAATTTGACATTTGCTTTTTGGCCCACACCAAGTGCAACGACAATTTTAAGAATCATTAAATGGTAGAATTGTAGAATGGTCTGCTACATAACAAGTAAATATAATAATATGTAATATTTTGAGAAATGTTTTTAATTTGAACTTTTAATTGATATGAATTTTGAGGATTTCTCCTAGTACAAACTTCCGACTTTAAAGGTCGTCAATAAAAAGAATGTACATGTGTAAGATCAAGAGATCTAGCAGACCATTCTATTAGTCTATCTTGTCCTCTAAAGTTATTACTGATTTTTAAAAAGGTTGTTGCGCTTGGTGTAGGCTTGTCAGAAAGTTTTATAACCCAATAAGCAAAAGTCAAATTCGTTCTCTGTTTCACTATAAATGAGACAAGCAAATATAAATTGCTGTCAATCAAATATCAAGCAGTAACCATGGATATGATAAATCCTACTTACTTCCTAAAATTTGAAGAACATCAAAGAAATTTGATCATAAAATTTTTTGGAGTCTTATAGTATAATAGGAAGTTGTTGCTACATTATAATCTCATTTCATGTGATGAGGTAATCTTAAAAATAATTGAACGTAAAGTAATTACTAGTTCAGGATAGCTAAACAAGAAAAAAGAGAAAAACTATGCTGATACTGTCATTAAAACTATTGTACCGATCACTGGCATTATTAGAGCTTAGCAATATGTATGAGCAGAAAGTTATTTCCTTATAGGTTATCTTAACACCTTTTGCGTAGTAATATCTTGTAAATACATATATTTAAAGAAAATTGGATAAAAATGAAAAGTACTTAAACAATTTATATACTGTGTTCCAGATAGATATTTAATAAGAGAAAATATTTTTTGTTAAATTAAAACTGTCCGGCTGTTCCTATATTTTATATTATACATATTACTTCAATTTGCAGTGCGCGAAATATCATTTCTCATTGCCAATACTGCGCAAGCGTGAAGGTACTCTTTGTGATATTACCTGCATCATATTTCTATGTCAAATTGCTTTTGTGCATGTATTTTTGTTCTGTAACGTTTAGCAGTGTGACCGTAGAAAAAGGATAATGTTCCAGTCGTGTAATATCACCTATATGCCACCTTGTGTGATTCCAGCACTCCACTTCATACCGTGCCAAAACTTTCACACCTCTGCACAATATACTATAGCTGTATGTTTTTTATACTTTAAATCATTCAAAATATTTCTAATTAAATATGTTAATACTTTTGCATTAATATAAAAAAGAACAAAGCATTATAATAAGAAACCTTGACAATTGGAATCAATTAAAGTTATTGCTCTCGTTAAACAAAAAAGAAAAAAATATTAGAAAAATCAAAAATGGTATCAGCTAATGAATCATTATTCCAAACAAGTAAAGTAGTATAGTTGGAACTTCTATTTCATGTTCAACAACAAAACCGATTATTTAAAACAGACCCATATTCTTTTCTAAATAAGACATAAAAATTCTTCCACCGTTCTAACTTTCCCACAATCGCTACCGGTTTCCTCCAACTAATGAAGTGTTTTATTTGTGTCACAAATCAAGTGAAAATCGTTGTGATGTGTTGGTAGTTCTGGCGAAGCGTTTACCACCCGCTGTGTCCGTGCTAATTAGGTAATCACTATGATGGATGCGTCGCGCCAGTTCCGCCGGACAGGGTTTCATTAATCCTGCGGCAGGACCACACCGAATCGGAATTATAACTTCTCCTATTTGATTTGATTAGCCGGTAGCTGCTTATAAATCTCCATCTCATAAGTTCATTTAATTCATTATTGAGCTTTCGTGCTACAAATATTTAGTGAATAGATCAAAAATACTGTATTTTTTTTTTCGAGAAAATATTGTGTATTATAGTTTGACAAGAGATCTCAAGTTGACGTTTAAATTGTTTTATGGTTGTGGTATCTATTCAAAGTTTTTTCCTGAGTGAAAGAATTGAAAGAAATGTGACCTTTATGCATTCTGCTATAGGGTATAGAATTGTACGAAATCCATTAGAATACACTGTTTGTTCCAGGTACCCAGCTAAGCACTGGATTTGGAAATCCCAAAATAACATTAGCATGCCTTACTTAATATAGATGGATTACTGTACAACATGGAACTAACTAGACAGGGATGTATTTAAAATTTTAATACCGTGTTTTATGAAAAATACTCTAATAATTGTCACAAGTTGTGGTAACGTTGATGTACACTTGGTAATAAGAACCTTATGTTATAGCAGTTTCGCTTTTATGCAAAAATTTTTGGCATTTCCACGAAGATAATGATTATTGCTAAGAAATTAACGGTATTAAAATTTTAAATACATCCCTGTCTAGTTATTTCCATGTCGTACAGTAATCCATCTATATTAAGTTAGGCATGCTAATGTTACTTTGTGATTTCCAAATCCAGTGCTTAGCTGGGTACCTGGAGCAAAACTTTGAATAGATACCGCAACCATAAAACAATTTAAACGTCAACTTGAGATCTCTTGTCGTACTATACCATATCTTATCAGGCTTATTTAAATGGGTTATAGGAAACGGGAAGCAACTTTTTTCTTTATTGTAGTTCTATATTTTACAGTTTAAATTGAAAATTGAACTACGAAGCATGTTTCTTATTTTCTGAATCGTAAGTTTTATGTCAGATCTTGTTATATTACTCATACGTAATGGAGTATTTTAGTATTTATCAATTGTGTTTGTCTTACTCCGTTGCTTATTTGAAGATGTTCGTTTAAAACTTTTGGACCGCATGATCATTTCTTAGTCTTCAATTTCCTTTTTATTGTACTGGTAGTATTTACCAGTGAATCCAACTACATACACATAAAGACTGTGTAGATACTTTTTAGACTACTAAGGACCACACCGAATCGGAATTATAACTTCTCCTACTTGATTTGATTAGTCGGTAGCTGCTTATAAATCTCCATCTCATTTTTAATTCGATTTACGGAATAAATTAATCAAATTAATGCAACAGTTTATCTCCTGATGCAAATGGGCATAAAATATTATAAATGGCGGTTTTATAAGCGGATGTCAGGGAAAAACAACTTAAAAATAACCATTTTTAACGGTCAAAACATTATTTTATCACATAAATCAAATATGCTTTGTTCCTTTTTAACATTATTTATATTCATAAACTTTATGGGTCGCATTGGATTTATGATAATATTTATATATTACAAAGCATAGCCTTCTCGATTATAGGTTAAAAAGTGATAAAAAGAATATTTTTTGAGAAGCACAGAGAGTGGATTAACTGGCGTTAAATTTATCTTGTTTGTTGTTACATTAAGAAATAAGAGAGAACTTTAATTGCACGGGTAACGGTGGCTCACTTAGATAACCGGTTCGACTCGAAACGGAGTGTAAGATTTGGAAGTTAATTCTGAGCTTTGCCAATTTTTATACAAATAAAATTGTCGCTTCTGTCCAAGTGGTTTGGAACTAATTATAAGACTGACAACTTATGCCATTAAAATGGAAGTAAAACCAGTAACCATAAAAGGACCTTAAGAGTTTGAAGCCCGGTTCCAGTAAGGTAAGAATTAGAGCATTTTGATGTTTTGCTCTAATTCTTGACCCAATGAAACTGGATTACATTTCAGGGCAGATAGCTGCTCTGGATTTTGCTCCAGTTTCAGAAGGATAAGATTTAGAGTACTCTGTAGTATTTGCTCTAATTCTTGACCCAATAAAACTGGATCACACTTCATAGCAGATAGCTGCTCTAGATTTTTGTTCCAGTTTTAGTAGGGTAAGAATTAGAGCTTTATGGTGAATGTAGTGAAATCATATTTGAGGAATTCCATACGACAAGAAAGTATGAACAATGTGGCAATACAGTCAATCGAATATTCCTTGGGCTAAAATTTGGAATTGACGATTTTGTTGAAATGAAAACTCGAATTTTACAAGTTTTTCATAATTTTTTTAAATAGAATGATGTAAATTGTCAGATCTTACTTTACGGTAAGTTTCTGGTCCAAACAATGGAATTACTCGGAAGCAATAGGTACGGTATATTTTACAAAATTTAAAGAAATTTGATTCATGATATTTAAAATAGAAAAAAATATTAATTTCAATATATAAATAATATTAAAAACTCAAATAATAGTGAGCGGTTAAAATCGTATATTAGATAAATAGTGTGGGAAGTTGACTGGTTCCGAAAGTGAGTGGCGAGAAAATGTCAAACTAAGAATGAAACGCAAGAAATGTTGAGCATCATCTTCACAATGGCGTGAAGAAAGTGACAAATCATTGTCAACACATCTGTTCTCACACCACCAGATTCTTATCTACAACATTTCATTTAGGATCAATCAAATTTAATCAAATAACAATAGCACGATCGTTGGCCTACGGCTACGATTAATAAATTTGCAAAGTGGTTTGCAAATTAAGATTCCGCTGTCAATAACATCTCACATTTCACAAAGTGTTTATGAGTTCCTTGTTCATCACAGAACAAGCAGAATCAATATATTCTTACTCCAAATCCATATTTTTATTTTAATAATGACATGGCCAAGAAGATTTTGAAAAACAAATGATGTTATGATTATGGATAGAAAGGACATCGTGAGGTCACAGCAGGTATAAGAATAAAGTAGATATTAGCTTCAAATTCGATATGAGTATATAAATATCTAATGTTCGATTCTCCGTACTATCTACTAATTATTGAACAAATAAAATAATGCTAAATAACTTGTAGAAATTATAAGGTACGGTATAATGTTTTATTTCTAGAATGTAAGTTTCGATGATATTTAAGGTTATATTGTACCATAGAAGATTTTTTTTTAATATTATACATTTTGTTTGGAATTTAATTACTTCGTACGAAGTACGTCCCAAAAGTAATGGAAATGATATTATTGTTACGTTGGGTTTTTCTCGAGCCGGATAAATGGGTCGGTTAAAACGACCGGTTAAATGGGGAGGAATCTCAAGTAACAGTTCCGATCCTTACTAAGTTTATGCGAACCCTTAGATGATGCAATTGTTGAACTTAAAACTCACCTCAAAGGGACTTATTTTTGGCCTATCCAAAAAGCCGTGACGAGTACTCTCAACAATCTTCTAGAAAGAAGGGTGTTATTTCGAAGTTGATAACATTCAATTGTAAATTTTTTTCACGCCATCGTTCACGTAAGTTTAATTTTCTTCCATAGCAACATAAGTCGTAAGTTCCCGATAACTTGTGTTATTTAGTTACCATTGTCAACAAGAAGTTATAGAAATAACTGTGTAATTATGAAAAATATAGGAATTTCGCTATTTTTCTCAAATGAAAAGAGCTTCTTTATTATGTATCTTTTACCGCTTAAATTTGAAACTGAACTATGAAGCATGTTTCTTATTGTCTTAATCGTAAATTTTATGTCAGATCTTATTACAATATTATTCATATGTAATGTAGTATCTTAGTACTTATCAGTTGGGTTTGTCTTACTTCTATTATTTGACGATGCTCTTTGAAACTTTTGGACCGCATAATATTTTTTTATTCTTCCCAATTCCGTTACATTGTACTGGTAAATGCTGCATATTATTGTATCAATCTATATGCATATGAAGACTATGTAGATACATTTTTGACTACTATTTTTTTAAATTTCTAATAGTTAGTCAATCTTATTTTACTCTCCGATCTACAAAAGGCAAAATGTCACCGTGGTAAAATATTGGTAAGCATGTATCCAATTAGCGTTATTAGTAGTAAAATTAGAGTGACTTTTATTATACTAGTAAATGCAGCATATTATTGAATGAATCTACATGCATTTGAAGATTCAGATATTTTTTTGACTACTGATTTTTTACATTTCTTATAGTTAGCGACACTTAATTATAGCAGTCTATATTATTTTACTCTCCGATCTACAAAAGGCAAAATGTCACAGTGGTAAAATATTGGTAAGCCTGTATCCAATTAGCGTTATTAGTAGTAAAATTAGAGTGAGTTTATTGAAACCGCCGCGCAATCGTTAGAGGCGATGTGGGCCTTAAATAAGAACATTGTCATTTATTAGAAAATAATTGCGCATTGTAAAGTGTGCTGGTCTTGGTTCGGTGCTCGGTCCATTGTTGTAGAATCGATCTGCGTCGCTTTGAGTCAAGGAAGAAATACGACCGCACTTAGTTAAGTTATAGAATCAGATGCCGGCAGATATAGCAAAATGGGCGGACTCGGGTACACTACTCGACAAAGTTTCACAAGTTACAGCCAGATAGATGGTTGTGGCTGGTTCGCTGGTGGAACTTCAACGTGTTGGAACTTGCCCTAACTTCTTAGCTGGGACAACTTTACCTGTTTTAATAATAGGTCCACATGTAAATATAGAAATCAATTTCAAGTTTACTGCTGAGTTTATTTGATTCCGGTAGTAACTAAACAATTAGTCTGCTTTGACTTTTACTTCACAGTGACGAAACGTCCAAGAAAGCATGGGATATAGTATTTTTCTTGCTTTTCAAGAACATGGAAATAATAATTATGTTAGTCCCATTATTCTTTCATCAAGACAGCAGCTAGATAATTTTCTACAAGGGGGCTAAGTCATTTTAGAGGGTGCTACAAAAAAAAATTAAACAATGTGATGTATTACCTGTATTTAATTAAGAACATTAAAAAAATTCTATAATCTTATACCGCTAAATAGAAATAATTGTAAATTATTCTGTTGGTCAAGAAATGTCATAGTTACGAAATTTTTTGCATTCATCATGTGAATTACAAAGATGTACGAATTAAATACACATTTCGAAAATACGACGGCGTAGAAGGGTCAGGATGTGATTTTTTTAAATTGAGGATCCCGACTTTTTAAACTCGGGATGCCGACTTTTAAACTCGGGATCTCGACTTTAAAATCCGGATCCCGACTTTTAAAACTCGGGATACCGACTTTTTAAACTCGGGATCCCGACTTTTTAAACTCGGGATCCCGACTTTATAAACTCGGGATCCCGACTTTTTAACCAGTTTATCATAAGAGTCATCATATGTGCCACAAAAAATTGGGCCCTTTGTTATAATATTGCCTCCGTCAAAGTCGTCGTCCTTTTCGAATCTGGATGCCTACAGGATCTAAAGTTTTTAATAGAGTTCGTACAGTTTCTTGTTTGACAACAAGCCCATTTTGTATACATTTTAAATGCATCCACTTGTATCCATGTAGTTGTCCAGATAATTGAATTTGACTTTTGATAAACTGTTCAACGGTTTCAATTGTTGAATAAAATTTTCTTCTATATAACTTCAATTTGTATAGTTCTTACTGCCAAATGCAGTAGTATTTCTGAATGATTCAAACCTATTAAGAAATAATAATAATAATAATAATAATAATAATAGTATTTATTTAGCAATAATAAGCTATTGTATATACATAAAAAGAATATAATATGAATAATAATATAAAAAATATAAAAATATATATCATTGCAGGTACAAATACAAATTTCTTTTACCGAGAATTTTTAATTCAAAGATAGAATTAGCGTAATAAGAACGCAGAATTTGACGTTTATTTTTTTATTTATTCATGGCAACTGCTATTTTCAGATATAAGCATAGAAACTTATCGCCTACATAGGTCATAGGGATTTTCTTTTTTAACGAAAATTTAACTTCAACCATACCATTGGATTTGTAATTTGATGTAGATTCTAAATATGTAAAAATATATATGGTGTTCCATTAAATATAAGAAAGTTGAGCTCCATATCTTGAGAACCACTGGTTTAAAACAAAATTTGTTTGTCTCATTTTAATAGTCTTGTAAAATAGAAATTGTTTGCTAATTCAACCGACCTCGTAGTTCTTATTGTTCTCGAGATAGCAATAATGGACAAAATAAAATGAACACCCTGTATAACGAAAGAATCCTAACTTTAAAAAGTCGGGATCCCGAGTTTAAAAAGTCGGGATCCCGAGATTAAAAAGTCGGGATCCCGAGTTTAAAAAGTCGGGATCCCGAGTTTATAAAGTCGGGATCCCGAGTTTATAAAGTCGGAATCCCGAGTTTAAAAAGGCGGGATCCCGAGTTTATAAAGTCGGGATCCCGAGTTTAAAAAGGCGGGATCCCGTGTTAAAAGTCGGGATCCCGAGTTAAAAGTCGGGATCCCGAGTTTAAAAAGTCGGGATCTCGAGTTTAAAAAGTCGGGATACCGAGTTTAAAAAAACACATCCTGACCCTTCTACGCCGTCGTACGAAAAAAATATGTAGCTACTATAATTTAGAAAAAACTCAACATATCTAGCAGTATTTACTAATAATAATTTAACTAAAATAAATTCATAAACCATATTTTGTATCATTTCAAATTTTCAATCAGCTGCAGCTCTTTTATTTTATTTTAGAGATACGAATTTAACAAAAAATTTCACCAATAATATTAATGTACACCAACGGTAAAAATATCTACATGTATGTACATAAATGAGAAATTTCATAATTTTCAATAATTTCATAAATTTTAAAAACAAAAATTGCTTAACTTTGTTCTGATAAGTTAGATAGGTAAGTAGAATGTTTTATTTTACTCTTGGGGGCTTTAAAAGTTACAAGGGGAGTTGGGCCCCTCCTGGCGCCCCCTTGACTACGGTCCGGTCTTTCTTTAAACGACTTAAAAGCAGTGGCGTTTTAAGGCAGAAGCCATTTAGGCACTGCCTTATTCGGGTGCCCAAAATTTAAAAACTAAAGATATACCTAAATATATAAATAAACAAAGATAATCAGTGTATAGAATATGTATCTGTATTATTTAATTTGAGAGCCCTTCAAAGTGAAAATAAATTATATTTCGGTACTATCTCACCTACTTCTCTTACTGCTACCATCTATCTTACTAACTACGAATCAAATATACACTAACAGAAGTACAATTTTTACATAGCGTATCTGGAGGAAATGCTTAGAAATTAGATATAATGGTTTTTATGGTTACTGCATTAGTCACATTACAAACAACCATGAATTAAATTGAATTTTGAAATAGAATTAAGTACGAAAGAACGCAAAATAATTGAGACTGAATTTGTAATAAAATTCAGTTATGTTTATTACTTTGTTTTGTTATATAGAACCTTGTTAAAATGTATCGGAAAAATAAACTTTGTGGATCAGAAAATTATGTTGATTTTTTAAAGAAATGTAATATTTGGGTTTGTGTTTTTATTTTACTGTATTGAAAATATTTGATTATATTTTATATTTAAACAGGATGAAAAAAAATGTTAACAAATATTGACGGTATACAGCGAAATATTTTATATGTTCTTTCAAAGAATGTAAAGAATTTTAGTTCCATTAAAAAAACTAAATTTAACGAATATAATTAAATTCTAATAAAAAGATTTAATAAAAGAGTAAGTCAACAGAACAAAAATAAAAGTCCATAGTTTCTGGAATTAATAAATTTTCTTATAAAAAAGCGTCTATATAAATATTAACACAGATCTTCATTTCTTATATTCAGTTGTTAGCGAGCGCTCGCTATGATTAAAGGAAGGAAAAACGTTCAATATAAAAGATAACATCGAAGCTGTTCTAGAATTTATTGCTTGCTTTAATAAATTTTGCCATTCGAGGAATTTGAACTGTAATGGACTGATATTGCTAATTTTTATAAAAACGGCCATGTATTTACAATCGATTGTAAAGTCACAATTTCTCATTTTTTTCAAGTCGAACATAAGAAAGAATATTTGTGGAATCTCGTTTTGTGTACACTCAAGATTAAAATGATGTTTCTCATTTGAAAATTTTGCTCTTAGGATGTATTAGTATTTAATTATTTATAAAAAGGAATTTCTTCCTCCCTATCACTTTTCTTGATATTTGCATAAAAATTTGTTTACTTATTACATTCTGCTTGTTATTCATTAAAAATATATTACATAGTCGTCAAGTCGTCACACCCTATTTCTTCTTTGTCATATGCCGTCAAACATATGTAATTATTGTAAGTTATTAATCATTTTAACATAGCTAACATGGGTAATTTTACATAACAATATTTCTTGGAAAATTATTACTTTGAGTTACAAAAAACTTGATTTGGGAAAAAATGTGTTATTACTGTATAATTGTACTTAATTATTAAAATTATAATTCAAAAAACTTCACAAACTGTGAGTGCATAATGACCAATTGCAACATAGTTTAAATTTTTAATTATAGTTTAAGTGACAATGACGTTTAGAAAATAAATGTTGACATTTGTTATTGAACTTATTTTGCAGTCTGTTTATTTGTTTCACACATTTTCTTGTATTATAATGAAAATTTTTAAGTTAACCTGTTGCTTTTAATGGATTCTTAATCAAGATGTTATTCTATTGGGTAAACAGTACGCGTATGAAACAGGCATAAACGCTTCTACAATTCTATAAAAATAGATAACAACTACTAACTTTCAGCAAAGCGGATATAAGAATCTTAACATTGTTGCTAGACGTCTGTCATCTAAAATACCATTTTTATAAAATTATTAAAGCTGAAAACAACACTACAGTCTGTATGTTCAAAAGACGAGAAACCTGAAAACACATAATTTGTTCAGCTGTAGCTTGGTATTAACTGAATCGCTTTGAAAAGGTATACAAATATGAAACTAGGGTTTATAAAAGCCTAGATATACTGCAAAAAATTTAAGGTAAGAATGTGTCACAAAAGATCTTACAGGTCGTAATGACAAAGTGCATTACTTACAGATTTTTGATACATTGTAGTATACATATATTTTACCGAGCATGACTCACTGTTGATGACTCATCGCATCAGACCTGTCATGAGACAGGTAGTCTCATTACATAAGTCAAGTAAGATATGGGCGACGCTTCTTTTGTTCAAAAATTTTATAGGTTCAAGAATATTCTACGAGATTCGAGAATAATTATCCAGAAGTATAAATTGCACGCAGAACTGGAGTTTTTTCGTTTTTCGGTGCTATGTTATATTAATGGCAATGAAAGTGAAGAAAAGACAATTATAAAATCTATACCTTACCTGGGATTCGAACCCAGAAACGCTGGCACTAAATATTATTATTTTAAGATAATTTCATTTAAATAGTGTATTATGATACAAATGTATAAGTCGGCAATTAAAGGTACGAGTGCTTTAATGTTTTTTTTCTGTACCCTGCACAATATGCTAGAAAAAAGGATCAGAAATATTGATTTTGACGTTTCATAATTTTACATAGAAATTGATAAGCATTTGTTGTTTACATTACTTTGCATTTTGGATTATGTTATTGTTTAGCAACTTTAAAGCACGGCGTGTTTAATCTTGTGTTTTCGTTTGTTTAAAGGGATTATGATGCAGATATAATAAAAAAAGATTGTAATGTAATTTTTTGGCATGTATTGTATTCCTTGTATTGTTGAACTTTAAGAAAGGTTAAAATTGTTAATTTATTAATACAATGTCAATAAAATTACTTTAGTAGCTCCAGGAATGTGTTGAAAAGCCCAGGTTTATTGTCCTGGGTGAATAATTAATGTAATTCGGTTGTATACGACAGTAGTTGATCAGACATTAAAATTAGAGGAAAACGTGCTCCTGTTTGTAAACAAAGTTTAATATAAATTGTTCTCGATAAGTAAAATTGATAATTGAATTCGATCCCTCCCATTACAGTTTTACTTGCTTTTTAGTAAAAAAAAGTTGTTAGTTTATAACCTAATGAGGAATAGGTTTCAAATTATTCGGTCACAGCAGTATTTTATTTTGTTAACAATTGTCACCAGATCACACAGGATACTCATGTAGAATTTGAAACACCGCTACATTATGAAAATTCAATCCATTACAAATTAGGTTAATCTGTTCAAAACATTTGTAAACCAATCCAGAAGCAATAAAGGTTGTATCAAACAGGATTAAATTTAGAGGTTTAAACTTGTTTGGCTTGTGTACGCAGCCTGGGGCTAAGTTGGCGTCTCGAATGAAACTGTCAGGAAACAAACAGGATAGAAAACGCGAAGTGACAGGCTGGACACGGCTTAATAAAATGATCCGCAGGACTTTATAAACCGTCCCAGCTCCGCAGCCTTTACTGCCAGACTAAATCATAATCTACGATTGTTTTATTGCTTCTCTCTGATTTGCTCGTAAATTATATCTGCAGCTGAATCAGCGGAAAATTTCAATCCGTTCTGCGTACAACGCGCCATTTCCTTTTTGTGCTCAGCTTACTTCAGCGGAGCAAACGGTAAAAATCTAACGCAGCTATGTACCACCCGCTAGTCTACGCTTCAAACGAAGAAAAAGGAGTGATTTAATTAACACGCTTTTGTTACTTCTTCATTTTTATATACGCACTATACCTGGTTACTTCTAGAAAAATGCATCGTACAAAAAAATGTTCCAAACAAAAGTTTGATGGATTTGTGGGGGCCATCAGATCCTGTCAAATTTTTGGGTACAACAATGAAGTCTTGAACGGAAACTTCTTTTTTTTATTGCAGCTTCTGATAGATAAAGTATATGTTTATTCTTTTTATTTCACTGGTAAATTTTTGGTAAATGATCATGTTTTGGATTCCCAGAATTTGTTTTTACTGTTTTTATACAAATCCTGTTAAAGGTTTAGAGGTTCAAACATGTGAATTTATATTTTTCAACAATTAAAGTAATCATAATCATACAAGACGAGTATAATATGAATAATAAATGAAAAATAATTGTTTTGACAGAATGTAATGCTAATAGTTATTTATGGTACAAGTGTGTTACATTACAGATAAGTCACGCGGGAGTAGTTTAGCTCAAGAGGCCGTTAGGCCGAGTGTGGTATATTTTCAAGTGACTTAGGTAATTAACACACGTGTGTCATACAACATTTTATCCAACACATTTTAATCATAGATATAAAATACATATAAGATTTTTGATAGATGGAATTTTGAAATGACATTTAGTTAGCATTCCTAAAATATTTCATTACTATAAATTAAACTAAGCTAGTACAGTTCTTAGAAAATAAATTAAAATAAACTCATCATTAAGAAATTGATTATTAATTTAAACAACTCTGTAATCTCTTATAGTTCTCAAAATAACAATAGTGTACCGCTTAAAATAGACACTCTCTATTTGAAAGACTGTAAAAAAGTAAAACGAAAAAATTATCACATACATATGAGGTTCTTTTCCAACTAGGATTGTTGTCAGAAATAACGATTGGTTTTTGAACTTGAACTTAAACTTGAAAAAATTTTTGTTTACTTTGTAAATAATTCGCATAAACAAAATGATTGTAATTTAAAATTATCGCGTTGATAGTAACAGTTGAGAAACAAACTATGTTCGACTGTAAAGGTCACGTGACTGCCGTGACTTCTTGACGTACAAATCGTATTTGTAAAATTTAAATATGAATTTGAATCACTTTTGACATGTTGAATTATTTATTTCATTTCACACTAAATAATAAAACATCAAAGGAATAAACCTCATTTTGCAACAGGAACAATAGAAAATTGAGTAATAATTGAGATTGGCACATATATTTCCAAGAAAGGAAAAAGCAAAAATTTGTTAAGTAAACACAATCTTAAACAAGGCGTTGTCCACAATATGGGATTAACATATTCGCATGGGCGTTTTTCAATTTACTACGAACTTTTTCCAACTGTAATGATCAAGTACTTAACTTTGTAAAAATTCTATTCGTTTTGTTGTTGACCAACACGTCGTAGGCATTTCCGGTTGCCGCTAATTATTTTTTTCTCTAAAATCAACCGCGTAATTAAAATTGGGTGTAGCACTATAAATTATAGCCTTCAAAGGTAGAAAAAATGTAAACGATAGTTTTGATATGCTAATTGGTATCTAAGTAATTTCGATCTGAGATAATGAGTTAGTCTAATTAAATACAGATTAATAATAAAGTTATAAACATGTTATTTATATGCGTTAATGATATGTTTTAGTGATGATATCAGCTTTATGCAGTGGTAATTAATAATAAACAAATTGCTGTAATTATTACAAATAAGATATGTTTTATCTTGAAAATTCCAACTTGAATATATTTAGACTCGCCTTGTCAAATTTAATGATAATCATAATAAAATTTGCGAGTTAAGCGCTTATGTCAAAATAAATTTAAAGGTAAATCAAAACAAACTAAATTCATTCGGTATTTGGCCAGGAATTTAATATTTATTTTCTTTTATTATTCCATATGTGAAGTGTAAATATTTGAAATATTTTAAGTGACTGGTTACTCATCGTGAAATACGGATTGTTAAATCAGGAATCGCAAAATGAATTATTACTCCGTATCCAAATAAATTATGTAAACACATGTGTTCAAGAACACGTTTAATAGATAAATGTTCACACTTAGTTACGTATGAGTATTAATGTAAAGAAAATAGAAATAGAAAAGATACTACCCACTTCGTAATTAGTTTTTAAAGATTAAATACTGGTATATATACTTTGTTCATTTTACGTACAAATGAGCGTCCTTAGAAGAAAGATCTAATGATCGTTTTAAAAATTGCATATTGAAGTTATGTTCAAGAATATCCAGCAACAAACGTTGTTAATCGTCATGAGTTAATAATTTTTTTGGAAAAATTAGTAAACTGGAAGAGAAAGACTATACTTTCAAGTAAAAGCTGTTACATTTAGATTTAAAACCAATTAATAAAAGAAGTTAATTTTTCTGAAAGAGTCTGACACTCTGAAATTCTAGTCTCTGACAAAATCTTAAGTACTTTCATATTTATAATCTTTATTTCTTTTTTATTTAATTATGTCTAAAGATCTTACATTATTTAAAAGTTTCAGGGTTGTATTGATTTAAATTATTGAATTTAAATCAGTGATTTAAATCAGTGATTTAAATCAGATTGATTTAAGAAGAAATCATTGATTTCAGTCACTTGTTCTGCAATTGTTATTTGACATTCCAGATTTACGAATGTTAGAGGAAAAAGCGTATGGGCAATGTTACCATGTGCCAATACTTTCAAGAACTACTAACTCTGTTTAACTTAGTCGGTAAAATGACTTTACTGGAATATTATTTTAAATTTATAACATATAAATGTTTTGCACTAATGGGTGATTTTTTTTGTTAAATTTACTTCGATATGTGTTACAGTAAAATTATAACGACATCAAAGGGATCTCAAAAATTTCTTCGCTATAATTGATAAAAGTAAAATAACGTTAGCGCATGTGGGCTTTCAAATAAGTGGTCACAATTTCAACATTATAACCAGTTTGTCGCTGTAAAAGGTATAAACGGATTTTACTGTAGTTTTTGAAATTAAAAGAAAAATTAAAAATCGGGAGATAAATATATTATTAAAATAATATACTTTACAGTAATAAGTCAGCTACTGTTATATTATATTAGGCATTTGAATTTTACTGGAATTGAGAAAATGTTTATATTACCTAGATATCAATAGGTAATAAAAATTTATAGAGTATGCAAAAATATTTAAATAAATTTCATAGGAATATAAAGATAATACACTGTGCATATAAGCATTTGATATGGAAATTTCATGCATATCAAATGCCAATATATGGTTAGAAAATAGTTATTAATATCATATTTCAGATAACTATATAGTTACTGAATGTGTGTCGATTTAAATATTTATGTAATATTATAAAAACTAATAAACGCAATGCATTTTTTATTAGATGTTGTTTAAACATAAAGGAAGTTATTTATGGCTTGAGAATCTAAAATATATTTTATATAAATTCCATGTTACGTCAGTGGTGTATAAATACTTCAAGATGAAGGACAACTATTTGCTGAACTATATTTATTTTATCTGAAAATAATTACCTGCAATCATTTGTAACTTTGCGGCTATATCGAAACGACAACACTTGAACAGAACAGCAGATAAATTATTTCATTTATGTTTCTCCCTGACTGGAAACTTGCCAATGTTTAAAAGGGAAAAATTAAGAAATATGCCGTCATAATCGGTGTTGAGAAAGGTAGTTCAGTTTAATACGAATTATCACAGTTGTAAATATAAGTTTATTGCCTAAACACATTAATAAGAAACATAAAATCATAGAAAAATGCAAATCTAACTTAAGGTCAATTGTATTTAGAAAATATTATAGTACCACAGTAAGTGAATTTCGTCATCAGTTAAAAATAAAACTTATTTAAGTTATGAAGTATTATCTGTCTATCTAATTTATGTGAAAACAATATTGTTTTTTCTTATTTTATTTTATTCTAGTTACATAAACAGTTGTATAATAACAACAGGTTGGATTAAAAAGATATAAATATCGTACCAACAGAAATATCTGATGTGGTAAAATATTCTGTTCATACAACATATTTTTAAAATTGGTCAATAAAGACTTCAATGTTTAATGTTTTTTCTTATTGAATCATAAGATACCAGAAGTTACAATGTATTATTTATAATTTTATATTTGAGTTAAATATTTCAGAATATTTTTTGTGTTAATTATTTATTCAGCTTTCTCAGAAACTTGAGAAGGAAACTTTTCAGCAAAGTTCAACTGAAACTCAATAAAATTTTAACAGCTTCATTACCTTGCAATTAAGAGCGAATCAAATTGTATTAAATTTATTATATTTCATTAACAGTTCCTGTTTCTAGATTCATTTATTATTAATCAATTTATATGACAAGCGTAGTATTGTACGAATACTTAATATCAAAAGTGAAGTTTTTTCCAAAGATTATACATTTATTATTTCACATACGCTTATTGAAGAAATGTATGTATCCATTTCATAATACTTAATATTTTTGTACTTTTAGGTAAATATAATCACTATATTAATGTTACTATATTTATAAAATATGTACTTCATTATTTTCATAATCAGTGATCTATATCTATATATCTGTAAGTAGATTCTTATAATAAATCTAGATTTCAAATTAGCGAAAAAAAGAACGCGATAGTACAAGAATTGTAGGAAATCTTTTCTTTCACTTTTCTTGCAAAACAATTTCTTACCTTGTCTTGTTTTGCAATTTGTAGCTCTTGTCTTGTTATAGTCTTGCACTTTTTGTATGACTGATGCAAGACTAAGAAAAATATAAGATTCGTGAAACACTAAATTTCCATAATTTGATATTTGAGAGTTCGTTATAGACGCATTATTTGAGAGTCAAGGAGAAAGAAACGGTTCGTTTTTGTTTTCCCGAAGGATTTGTTGTTTATTACTTACTAACGAGATATACTCCGCGCTAGAATGATTAAACTTTTATCTTGCATCTTTGTTGTATACGTATTGCACAGATAAAACTTTTGTTCGCTATCTCATTGTGTAGGTATATGTTACAGAGAAATAGATATTTTCAAATATCTTAAAAAATTGAGTATGTCATTCATGTCATTAATGTCATTTATGAAAATGATTTTGGCGTAGAGGATTTATGTATAATGCTGTCAGTTTTGACATTTATTTATTTGGGTATTTCGGAAATCACACGATTTCACCCGACAAGATGAGGTCATCTATTCCTATTCCCGTCAACGATTTGAATCACATGATTCTGATTGATGACAAAAGGATCATCTGCAGGATATAGACTGTAGGTATATATTATTGATGTGACGAATAGTAGTTTAGCCGAATAACCGAATAACGAATATTTTTATACAATCTGAAAGCGTGATTTGTGGTCCTCGTTGCGGAGAAGAGTGTATTTATTCTGAAATTTTCGCCCTATTTTTTAATTCCTTGTTTGATTATTATTAAATTTAATTGTTTTAGTGTCAAGAAATTTATAACAAAACAAAGTAACTAGTTAATTATTTACTCTTATTGTAGATAAATTAATAATAACTAAACATATGTATATTTTTGTTTAAACATTATTATCTATATATTTATATATTTTAAAATAACAAAACAGCGTTGTATTTCACTTACTTCTTGTAACCGAATATTCAGTATTAAAATATGCCGAATAGGCCGAATACCGAATAGTGAAAATATGGCCGAATAGGCCGAATACCGAATACTTATTCGGCTTCGGTCCCACCTCTAGTATATATGACCTTCTCGAAGGCTTGATTCTTTTGGAAACATACCAACGAAAAAAGAACATTATTATTTAAAAAATCATAAATCACCGCCACATATAATGCAATTTTTATTTTAAAAATAAATTTCTTTATTGTGCAGTTTACCGACTATAATCTTAAAAATGAGTGCAGTAATGTCGGTCATTACAATGACTTTCGCACCTCAATTTCAACTCGTTCCTCCCACGATGGAAAAACGCACTCATACGCCATACGCCTCTTGATGGTCCGCGCAACGATTAAGCGCATTGTTATTCGCCTTCACGGTTATCAGTATTATAGACGCCGATCGCTAATTTACCCGATTACATAGTTGTTAAGGCATATTAGCGAGATGAAGATGTCTTAATAAGTGCGTGCACAAGTGCATAAACACTCATATAGGAAAATTTTGAATCGGTATTCGTGTTTATCGCATTTTCTTTTTTTACTACATGAGTAGAAAGTTTCAAATTTTATTTAAATAATTTCGATTTTTTAACTATTTACAGTAAACTGTCTAAAATTTGATAAATAAGTTTAAAATGTACTCGTCACCACAAATAAATTTGTACAATACACTATAGAACATTGTAGGTACTACTATTTTTAATACTCATATTTCATATTTCAATTTTATGAATTTAACAATGTAATTTTGTAGCTGAACATGAACCACTATGGGCCGAAACGTCTTATTAGAAAAAAAATTAAAGTAATAAATATTGGATCATCAAGGCCTTCTTGTTTTGAAAAAAATACCTCGAACATAAATACTTGATCCTTCTACACTCCAACTAATTGTTTTATTTCAATTAAAATAGCTATACTCGTAGTAATTCCCTTACATCGAAAGATGGATCTTCTCAAAATTGTCCTGTTAGATTGTTTGCATGAACTTGTACATAATAGTTTTAGTTTACCGGTTTCAGGATATTAAACTTTTGTTTATATACACAAATTAAGCAGGGTGACTATGTATACCATGTAAATTTGACAAGTTAGTATGGTAATAATATTACCGTACAGAATTACTCATAAGAAAAGTTTATAGAATAATATTTGTTAGTAATGTGAAATCGGTAAATAATTGTACAAACCACGGATGTTATGAATCATACCAGGCCTTAGATATCTTAAAATCCTCGCTCTCCGAGCTCGGAATTCAATTGACATCTGTGGTGGTTATGATACTCATAATTATCTTAGGAAAGTTAATAGTTAAGATTGTGTTTCTATAGTAGGAAAAGTGATATATTCCCGGACGATGGTGGACATTGATGAACGAGCCGTAAGTGAGGTAAGCAACACTATGAATCCGGGAAGACACTTTTCCTACGTGGTACACATACTATTTTTTTTCGATCGGTTTATATTCAGTAATAATAAAATAATTATATTTGTATTTTTATTTAAGGAAAACAATGGACTGCGAATTGTACGGGAATGCTGTCACGGGTCCGGACTCTTATTTTTCCTAGCCTAGCAGCTACACTAAAATACCGGAATAATGAACTTTCCGGTTCGAAAACACACCGGAAATGTTTTCTAATTATTATTTATGTATTTTATATTACATGTGGTCCAATATTACTTAAATTTATCTGTGTTTTATCTTGAAAGTGTAAATTTTTCTTTATTTTCCATTTATATATATCCAAAATTTTTGAAGAAAATGTTATAGCTTCTCCTAAAATTCTCACTGTTATTACACAAGGTGAGAACGCAAATTGGAAACATCTTTTTCTTGAAAGTTATTAAAGATGCAAAAAAATGTCCAGATAAAGTTTGTAGTACTTTTAATAAGCTCATTAAATCTGTAAAGATCTGGTTAAAAAAGTTAAAATACCGTAGATATTACTTTTTGGTATATTTTTGAAATGTGTATTTTTTATACTAATTAATAAATTGCGTTAAAAAAGTTTGAAGATTCATACCTTTTAAACGTTTTTTGAGATATTAAAGAATAATCTAAACAAGTAAAAATGAATCTGTTAAACTAGTAAATATTATGTTCCTACTTACATATAGGTGGATCATTTTATAATTAATATAAATTTCATATCATTATTACAAAGAAACAAATGACTTTACGTTTGTAACTATTAATCAAACCATGACAATCGCTGATTTACAGACGTCTTGTACAATTTGAACATTGCATCGATACAAGTATTTGATTCAAGACAAATGGTTTGTGTATCTTGATGGAAGAACAAATTACTTCAACGGAATTGTAAATTCATATCTGGAATTGTATCTACACAAACATAGCTTTACAATTATCCAGTTTGTGTTACGAAGAAAATCTCTTTAACAGTAGCTATTAACATACAAAGATTGCTTGATACGAATATACCTACATATTAAAATATTTCAAAAAAGAAGCTCTTAGCGTGTTTGTGAATAAAAAAAGTAATCTCTCATCTTGTTAACTATAATCATTTAAATTGTGTACATAGTTGTTTTAATGTTAATTTTCTTCCTTTTACACATTTCTATATACCTTTTGCGAGAACGAACTGATTTCGACAGGTCGAGCTAAAAGCGAAAAGTTTCTAGACGTGTGAAACACGTTTTTTGCGCTGAAGACACCTCTAATTTATTAAAGAAATATTATTACCACTTAAAATTTTATACACTATAGTTTTTGTTAGTAACATTATCGTTTCACTTGGGTATATGAACAATTAACTTGTTTCATTAAAAAAATTTAGTGTCATTTGGTTCTAACCTAAAATATAAAACGAATGTGAATTGATATTTTCCAACTATTAACGTAATCATAACAGTACAACACTAGTATAATAAGAATAATAAATAAAAAATACTTATTTTAATTAGCGTTTTATATTTCTAATAAAATAAAATTAATTTTTTTGCAGAATGTAATGGTAAAATATTTAAATTGGCATCTCTACATTTTACCGGCCTAGGCTGGCAAACAGAGAATTTTATGGACAATTTAAAGTTGTGTAATGGTAATCATAATGGGACGGAGGCGCGAAAAAATATTTTATTATAGCCGAGTTACTTTCAATACTAAACCTATCTTAGTTATATTTTTTTCCATTTTTTTAGTACATTAATTTACTATTTAAAAGTACGTTGGATTTTTATGAAGAAAAAAAAATCTGTTAGGAATTTATTTATTTTAAACTTTTACTTTACACTCACACTTTACAAATAATGTTATTTTCAATAATCTTTTTTTAGTAAACTTTTCAAAAGTAATATTACAAGAACAAAAATATTGGTCAAACCCCATTTAAGGAAACATCAATTTCTGAAAATAATTATAATTTTTTTTCTATCCAAATAAATTATTAGTTGTTGTCATTAAATAAATCTCGTATTGCTAAAACAATCTTATATATAAATTTTATTATTTATTATAATAATTAAACTATATCGATAAATATATTTTTTTAAATAAAGCTTGTTACTTATATACTTTACTTCGATTATTTTATAAAAAATTTTAAATGTTTGTATATTACGAATTACGAGTAAACAGTAACTTTCTATTAACCGTTTTTTACCAAAGGTTTACCTAGTCGTGTTATTTTCAAAAGTTCGAACGAAAGACATACATAAAGACATAAGACAGGCAAACATTAAGATCACAATATCTGCCTTATATGTGGTGGTCGGTAAAAATAGATATGGAGCTGTTTTTGGCGGTTTCCTTTTGCATTTTAAGATTCGATCCTTTGGAGATTTGTACAAATGACTGTTCAGTGGTAAAAACGTCCTGCTGACAATTTGACTAATGGGAATCTCAGTTGGCCATGAATTCACCATAGGCGGCGAACAGAATGTTTCAGGTTAAAAATGGTTTCATTTCAATTCTATAGAGCAATATATCAATAGAAATTATTAAAAATTACACTACGCCATTTAAGGACAAGAATAATCAAATAGAGAATAAATACATTAATTTACATAGACAACTAGAATCTGTATTTTACAAATTTAGATTTATAGATACTAATGGTAAATAGAAAATAGCTATTGAATGTCGCCTACTTACGCAATTTAAAGTACGTAAATCTTACATCTAGTGAAAATATACTTTATATGTAAAATACAGATTGATCTATGGCACTATTATATTTAAACACCTCATTGTTGTATTATATATGGAGTACAAGTAACAAATTTGTATATTTATCAACTAACTACTACATTCTACAACTGGTATATGTCCTATTCAGGAAATTTAGCTTTTATTCCTTCATTAATTTTTACCTCCAGTTAAAGTGTCGATTACCTCGGTTAATAAAAAAATATCGCATCGAAAAATTGACATAAGTTGTGAAAAATATGTTATTTACTATTTCGATGCAATACGGAAATGAAAAACTGACCCTAAATTAAATTAAAATAAGTCTCTATGCAACAACAAAGTCATTTACTACCTTAATTCATTAATTTTTGTTTCGGAAATACATTGATAAGAAAAGTTATACCGTGAGTATTTTTTAACGTGAAACATGGGATTTATCATATCTTTGGTTGCGACTTGATATTTGATTGACATCAATGTATAATTGCTTGTTTCATTTAAACATAAGGAACGAATTTGATATTTGCTTTTCGGTTTTTAAAATTTTCTGGCAGGCCTACATCAAGTGTAATTTTAAGAATCATTAATAACTTTAGAGCAAATGGTAAAATAGTATAATGGTCTAGATCTCTTGATATTATTCCTCTAGATCCTTTTTATTGGTGACTTTTAAAATCAAAAATTTGTAATGAGGGAAATCTTCAAAATTTAGATCTATTAAAAGTTCAAATTGAAAACATTTCTTTAAAAATTACAATTGCCCAAATATCAACATATGTAATTCAAAAGTTTTATAGCAGTTTGTCAATGTTTAGCAGTAAATGAAAAAAAAATCTTAAGTCGGATTCGAATTGAGATTCTTTGAATCGGTAGGCCGTTACTCTCCTCATAACCAATATTTGACAGATGTCATGTTGCGTGTAGAGCAATAAAAATATGAGGCGAAGAATTTTAATTTATTTTTGTAAATTTGATTAAATTATACTATCAAAATTAAGAAATCTGTATTAAATAAGATGTAGAAATACATGTAATATTAATTGTCCTGTATAATATGATGACTTAGTTGTTAGCTGGGCAGTTTTTATTTACCAAAAACTGTTTTCCCATGTTAAATGCCTATGACAACACTTTTTTGAAACATACGGTATATTCAATTAATAAAGCATAACATATCAATATTTAATTAACTGTATTAAATATAAACAGTAATAATATGGAACAAACAAAACATTAATATAGAAAATTATTTGTTTCATTTAACAGAGTAAATATACAATTCTTGCATTGTAAAGCAATATATACTATTTATGAAATGACAAAAACAAAGTAAATACTGAAATTATTAGTTGTAAAACATAATTTGTTTCATGTTTTCCACAAAGTAATAACTATAAATAAACACAATTTATTGGAAAAAATATAGAAAATGCAACATCTGTCCAATTGTCCTAGAACTTGAATTATTTACGTATAACAACTGACATGAAAACACGTGCAAATCTAGCACTTGTTTATGTTCTTATCTGCTGTAACATGTACTCTGACATCTGCATTCATTTGTCTCATTCCCACAACAGTCATTAATTATTGTTTTTTTGTATAATTGAAATATTTCAATCATTTGAATGGCTAAGTTTTATTCATTGACCATTAATGGAGACATCAAGGGATTGAGTCGAGGATTATATTGTCAATTTGAGAAACACAATGGGCAGATGCAAATTCCATCATCAATCATTTAACAACAAAATCAAATCAATCAAGAAAAAATACTCGACATTATGGGAGAATGATGGAACTGCAAGGAAGAAAAAATACCTTTGCAGTGGCGTACCGGAAAGTATTCATAGGGGGTACATAAACTAGAATTTCATGTTTCAGCACGACTAGACTTGTAGCATTACAACTAGAGTTTAAACCTACAGCAATTTATCGATCAGTGAATCAATATATATGTTCATATTATCTTTAATAAATATTAAATTTTCCACCCTATTTTATAAAACACAGCTCTTTACCAGTACAGTGTGTGAAATTGAAAATAATGGATAAAAATTAATGAAATTTGCTGAATTCTATTCCAAATTGATGGAAAATGATATTAGAAAATTAAGGAGGTCCAACTTAATATTAAGTTAATGTTATAATCAGGGCATGTAACCGAAAAAAATACTGGTTAACGGTTAACCCTTATAGAGAACGTTATAATAATAACGGTTTTAGTTCGAAAACCGGTTAATATAACGGTTAAAAAAATAATTAAAATTAATTAAAACAAATTAATTATAATAATTTGATTAAAAAAATAGAGAATAATTAAATAATTTTTTTTTTAAATATCATCTGAGAAAAATATCACAATTAAAAAAAAGCAATTTAATTAATGAATATTTACAAAAATTCCCGTAATATATCTCCAAGTAATTTACAATCATAGTTAATCATGAAAACTAACAATATTTAGATTTGCAACTTAAAATTTTGATTTTACAGCCGAAAAAATCCAAAATCACCCATTTTTCGGTCAAAAATTTTGGTTTTTTAAAATAGTCCAAATTGATAGTCGCCGATGAGCTGATTCTAAATTTTCAAACCGAATTTAATTATCTCTTCCCATTCCTGAGATATTAGGCTTCAAAGTTGCACCTCAAAAAAGTGTGTTTTTTGACTATATCTCTAAAATGGATAGAGATACAGTCTCAACGATTACACCAGTCGATTCTACGCACAAAGTTACATAAAGAAATGTTTTCTTCGCATATATGTTCTTTGGAACAATTTAGTGTAAAATGAGAAAAAAGAAAAAACCGGAATTTCAGTTTTACGCTGGAGAACTTTTTGGCTCCAAATCTTTTCATTTTTCAGACTTAAGTAAATACAGATGCGCTGATTTCAAATTTTCAAACCGATTTCAATTATCTCTTACCGTTCTCGAGATATTTGGGTTCAAAGTTGAAACTGAAAAAAATCGTTTTTCAGGAATATCCCTGAAATGGGTCAAGATACGATCTCGACGACTTCACCATTCGATTCTACGGGCAAAATTACATAAGTGTACCAATTTTCAGATTAATATTCCAACGGATACAATTTTTAGAGCGAAAAAACGAAAATCGCGAAAATCGAAAAATCGCCTGATGAACCCCTTGCGATTTTTTTCGATTTTTGACGATTTTCGTTTTTCCTATATAAAATTTGTATCCATTGGAATAAAAATCTGAAAATTGGTACCAAAATGTAATTTTGCCCGTAGAATCGATTGGTGAGGTCGCCAAAGTCGTATCTGAACCCATTTCAGAATTATTCCTGAAAAACTGATTTTTTCAGGTCTAACTTTGAACACAAATATCTCGAGAACGGTAAAAGATAATTGAAATCGGTTTGAAAATTTGGAATCAGCGCATCTGTATTTACTTAAGTCCAGAATATAAAAAATTTTGGTGACAAAAAGTTTCCAAGCGAAAAATTGAAATTCAGGTTTTTTCGTTTTTCTCATTTTTCACCAAATCGTTCCAAAGATCGTATATGCGGAGAAAACATTTCTTTATGTAACTTTGCGCGTAGAATCGACTGGTGTAATCGTTGATACTGTATCTCTACCCATTTTAGAGATATGTTCAAAAAACACACTTTTTTGAGGTGCAACTTTGAGGCCAAATATCTCAGGAATGGGAAGAGATAATTAAATTCGGTTTGAAAATTTGAAATCACCGCATCGGCGACTATCAATTTGGTTTTTTCTAAAAAATCAATAAATTTTATCTAAAAATGGGTTTATTTGGGTTATTTCACACCCTGGAATGGGTTTAAAGTGCTTAACAATGATTTAGGTGTTCATAATTAAAAAAATAAGTTTAACACGATTATGTGTTGCATTTTATACCCAAAAATGAGTTGAAAAGTGTCTAAACATATTGTATAGTACATTTGGAAATTTGTCACACCTTAAAATGGGTAAAAAGGAACCCAAACCTGACCTAAAATTGGGTTTAAAGGGTGTCAACAATCAAAAACCAAAATTTTGGACTCATACATGGGTATTTTTGGAATATTTCAGCTGTATATGAAAAATTTTACAGTAAAAACTTAAAAATTGTAACTTTTTATATTCAACTGTAATTAGAAATTACTAAAAGTTAGTTACAAACAGGGAATGTAACCGAAATAAATACTGGTTAACGGTTAACCCTTATAGAGAACGTTATAGTAATAAAGCTTTTAGTTCGAAAACCGGTTTTTAAAAATTGGAAACCGGTTTAAACGGGTTAATGTATCAATTTAGAAATTATTAACATTAATTAAAAAAAAGTAATTATAAATATTTGATTAAAAAAAATTATAGAATAAATAATTTAAAAAAATAATAAAAAATTACCATCTGAGAAAATATAACAATTAAAAAAAACAATTTAATTAATAAATATTCACAAAAATTCCCGTAATTTATTCAGAAAAACGCAGGTCACTTTTCAATTTTAAACTTGCCTGTGTTGACAAAGGTCGTATTTATTTGGACTTTTTAAGTAACCTTAACGGCCAAAGAAACCTACATTTATGACTCTCCAATAAAATGTTAATTGTAAAAACTGTCATGACTCATGTTCAAATACAAATAGCAAACACAGATATAAAAAAAAAATATTAAATTTTTTTCTCGCTAAATGATATTAAAATAAAGGTTAATGTTCGCTAAAACCGGTTTATTTTTTTTTGGTTAACGGTTACCGGTATTTTCGGCCTGAAAAATATCGGTTAAAATTACGGTTAAAGTTCGCAATTTTCGTTAAAAATATCGGTTACCGGTTTTTATTAACCGGTTTTTTTAACCGGTTACATGCCCTGATTATAATGCATTATTTGTAGGTGTATAATTTTTAGTGTGTCTTGGGATTCGGGTGAGACTAAATACTTCTTCAATCTCTTTCGTTTTATTCCGAAATATTCCTCTCGAGCAAAACAAAGTTTTGAGACGAGAAAATAAAATCGAAATTCTCGAATTTCAATAACTATTAACTTTTGTTAATACTGAGTGTTCATTATTTATACGAAAAAAAATATTGACAGATTATGTGTATCATTTTGACTGGGAGTCATTATAATGACGATCGATTCTGTGGTGGACACTGCAGATTTTCTAAATTCTAAAATTACGCAATGAAAAATAAAAGATAAATTTTGTAAGAGTTAATTTATTCATATGGAAATCAGAATTTTTTTATTGGACTATAAAAGATTTCACCTATAGTTTATTCATTAAATATACAATAAATTTGTTTATAAAATTATTAGGCTTGTAAAATTTTTATTGCGGTTTGTATTTATTTCCATTTAATTACGTTACACATGTTATAAATCATTAAATGATTAATCAGAAACAACAGGCATAGTTTTCAATGTACTAAGCAAAATACATTCCTAATGAATTTGAAAACTAGAGACACAATAATTAGAATGCAAATAACTTTCAACTTAAATTTTATTTTTAATTCTGACTAACTTCTATAAAAATAGTAAAAGAACTTAATTAATGAGGGGATATTATTTTATATGTTCTAATCTTTTAATACTGTGTATTGTCTTGTTTTTCAATTTTTATCTTGTTTTACCTTGTTTTGCTTTTAACCTTAAACCCTCTTTCTTAATTCAAAACAATGTAGTTGTAGTATGTATGTTATTTGTTTACAGTTGTAGAAACTTTTCATTGAGCATCTTAAAAAACCAGGTTAAAATTATTAGTTGCCCTCTGTGCGTCATAGCAGATTGATTTATTAAACGCATTTCATATGAGAAATAATAAAATTTAATTACATCTTCTATCACTGAGACTGGTTAAGTATAATATCATATCGATCTGCGAATGTAGGTAGGCAAGTGCCAACTTGTTTGCTGGTTCAGAGATCTGGTTCAAACATGGGCCTACGTTGGTTCATTCACATTTCGCAAGTAAAAACGCGAAGCATATGAAATTATTTCCTTGAATATGAATGATTCTGTGGGTCGAGTTGGTGACAGATTGTGATAAGACACCTCATATTCGGTCGGGCGCAAATTGACTTTACGTTTCGTGTTATTCTAATATACCACTTGTTTTAAAAGTTACATTTAAGTTTTATTTGTTAATAATATTCTCAAATATAAGTAAGCTATAAAGAAGAAATAGTATATTGTGTATCTAGTAGGAAAAGTGATATTGCGGGACGAGCCGAAGGCGAGGCCTGTAACACCAGAAGTCCGGGAATACACTTTTCCTACGTGGTACACATACTATTTTTTTGTCGGTTTATATTCAATAATAATGAAACAAGTATGATTGTATTTCTATTTATGAACAAAAAAACGCTGCTAAATGTGAATTTCGTACAAGCACAGTTCAACAAGAAATGAGTCTTACTTGGGTTTTCAAAATGGCGACTTCCGCCGCAGTTTTTCAACTAACCAACTAGTATATTATTTTCTACAGTGTCGCAATTTTATTAAAACGGTTTTCTTGCAAATTGCTAAGTAACAAGTTTTCGTAATCAACAAAAATTTACCCGGCAAAATAAAAAGCTATCGTGAAAGAAATCATAACATTATACCTGACAAAAGTTTTTAAAATTTTCAATTAACACATTGAAGTATAAGTCGTCTCTTTATGGCACTACATTTCTAGATGAAATGGACTCAAATATCCAAGGTTCATGACAAGTTTCTCTTGCATTATAGTGGTGTAGGTAATCAGCCTACAGCCTCTGAAACGAACTATAGTTTATAGTGCGTTCCGAACCATTCGGACACAGTGGTATTTCTATATGGATTTGAACCCCAAAACTCTTACTCCGCATAAATCGAGTCAGAGCGCACTAACCAAGTGAGTGAGTATAATAAAATAATTTGTTATTTTTTGATATTCGAATCTAATACCATTCATATTTAATTTGATTCTAAAATCTTAATGAATTGTTAATAATAATATTGTACATAAATTATAAAATTGTGTTTTTAAAGATTGGGTTACGGAAAATTGAAATTTGAACCTTTCGACAAGAAGCAATAAGTAAAAAACAAAGTAAATTTGCAAGTAATATCACGGAAGCAAGAGGAAGTCTCGTTGAGGAAGTTGAAGGAAATTGTATTTAAATCAGAATTTTACATTACTAAAGTTTTACTTATAACCTGCAAAAGCAATTTCTCAAATTACTAACAAATTCTACTTTGATTTTACCATTTTATTGAATGTTTTCTTTATAAGTTTTATAATTTAAATAAATTCTTACATTATTAGAAATTATATTTCCTAACAGGAAAGAGATTTTTTTAAAATTTTCTTATAAAAAACAACTATAGTGCTAGTAGGATAATTATGAAAATCATACTAATTTTATATAAATTTGATAGTATATTTATTATCGACCATGATTAATAATAATTTATTATTGACTTAGGTGATCATGGTTACCAAGTAAGAGTAGTGAAAAACAATTTCTCATGTCAAATAAATGGTAATAATAGTGGGTATAGGCTATTAGTTGAAAAAATTTAAATATATGATTATAAAAACAAAAATAATATGATTGGTATTAACTATTATTTATTTAATGTTTACACTGATAAATAAATGTGGTAGAGATACTGAAAAACTGTGTACCATTTCGCGGAAGAGTTATTGCATATTGTTTATGTTTGTTGGGTACAGGTAAATTTTATCTGTCAAGCTGGCGAGTTGATATGTTTACGAAGTGTGATGCTCTTCATAAATTTGTGGAATTGTCGCATTGCAGCCCGAACTTTAAAATGACTGCGCTGACATTTATATCAATCTAGTGAGCCATGCACATGGCCTCCTAGAAAAAGCGCATTAGTAACAGAAACCAACTTTGATATCATTCAGGTGAAAATCCTGCTGGGAAACTCTCCAATGGACATCGAAATTGCTTTCCACGGCAGGCTAAATCGAAATTTTACGATGACCGCTTTTTAACGCCGTGTTATCTGTTCGTTTATATTTGCTTTATTAATTTATCTTGACGTTTATTTGCTGTTTCGAAACAATGGGAGAAATATGGACTGAACTTGAAATTGTACAGTTTTGTTTGTCATTTTTATTTATAAGTTCGACTGAAATAGTTGGCGTTAATGCGAGGAAACAGAGATGAATTCTCCAATGTTTTATTGCAACTACATAAATTTGTCTGTTTTATAACCATATTTTAATGTGCTGTTTATATATTTCAATCAATGAGTAAATTAAATGCTTCATTTGGACCGCACTCAGGAAATCCTCTCACCATTATTTTATCTTATTTATTGTTTATTAATTCATATTTTTTATTAAAAAATCAGCCATAGATATTATAAAACTGTCTGCTGGAAATAAACATTCTATGGGTCTTTCAATTAGTACGCCTAATCTATAAAACTTAATAAAAAAAGACTTTTATATGAGTTACAGCAAGAATTTTTATTACGACACATTTAATGTCATTATGTTTTGAAAATAATATCGTTCAAATGACCTCCGCGGGTCGTTGGCAAATGACAGTCCCAGGGATCCAATTTGCGATTACTTTTTGGTATAATTCGGGCTGGATTTTAGCAATAGTTCAAATAATGTTCTTCTCCAGGTCCTTAATTGTTGCTGGACTATTGGTATAGACCAGATATTTAACGCAAACTCAAGAAAAAAATCTAAGGGTGTTAAAATCACATGCACTTGCTGGTCTACATGTCTCCTTTCTTCGTAATAACGCGTAAACTTTTTCTTGCAATAATTCCACTGTATTACCCGCTGTGTAGTACTTAATGCTATCTTGCTGGAACCATTTTTCGTCTACGTTCATATTATCCAATTCTGGCCAAAGAACACTGGTTATCAACTCTCGATACCTTTCGCCGTTGATAGTAACGCAAAATTGTTCTAACGTATACTTCCTTGAACAAAGTTTCTTCAGTAGTAACAATATTTTCGACCGACTGAACGTTTCAAAAAAGCATATATACATTTTCTTTAAATTTTGTGATTAGTCGTTAAATTGTGTACTCGGTAGGATGATTCTAGAGACCATTAATTTCATGTAGCTCTCGAAAAGTTTGACGAATTAAGGACGAATTTTGTAAATAAATTTTCACAATTTCGAAGCGTTTTTTATTGATATACTTTTCCATGATGAAATGGCAGCTATGATAGAATAAAAACGTCACAGAACGATAGCGGTGTCAATTCAAATAAAACCGCAACCAACTGTGAAAGTTAAGGCGTGCTAATTAAACGACCCTATATATGCTAGAAGCTATATGCTGTAAAATATATACCACATAAAAAACTTTAAATGCAGGTAAAAAGAGGTATTGTAATTATATCGAAATTTATATTTCAACCATTTTAATGTGAAGTCTGTCGAGCTTTTAGAAAAATCAGTTACTTTGAAGAAGTACTTTATTTATATTATTTTAAGCACTCCTGGGTAAATAACATAACAGGCTCATTTAAAATAAAATTATTTGGAGAAAGTACGAGAAAAACCTGTAAGAAATCAACTGTTGCTAAATATATAGCCAAATAAGTAATGTTGTGGTTTTTGTGTATAACTTTTATCCTTGTTGGTACAACTAGATACTAAATTAAGTTATTTTTATTATTATTTATTACTTGTAAACAAACACATAATAAATGTATTAATTATTAGAAGTAGAAACTATTAAAATACCATTATAATAATAAATATAAAATTACTTTATTTTATTGAACATTGGAACAACATTCCAGTACATTGCTTTATGTGATTCAAATTCCACATAAAAACTTCTCAAAATGTTTTGTTCAATTATGCAATTGAAAGTTGTTATTTCTTACTTGGATATACAAACCTTCAAACCCTTTATTTTTCTCACTTAATTTAAAAAGTATGGTAATGGATGAGTGAAAGTAGTAAGTGAAAATTACATGTTTTATCCTCACTCTTTCAAATACCTATATTATTTTAGATAACGTAACGTTTTTCTCTAGTGTTTTAATAGAAATGTCTTCATCACTGAAATTTGTTATTATTAACTGTCAAATTGTATTTTTTTTTTAAATAAATGTTGGGCAAATAGAGTGGTCCGCTAATTCTCCTGATCTCACAGTTTGTACTGAGGAACATTAAAAACGAAATAATTTGATGGCAATATTTATAATAATTAAAGAATTAAAATATAAAATTTAAAATCACTTTAGAGACATCAAACATACCCGAAATACAAATATTATAAATGAGTTTTATTTTAGTTTATTGTTGTTTAACGTCAATATTATATCTGCTGTTTCATTTTGAATTGAACGATCTGATACATTGCTTTCAATCAAATGTCAAGTCGTAACCATAGTTATAAAAAACCCATGTTACACGTTAAAATAAACTCACGGTATCTTTTGAACTAATAATTTAAAAATCGAATTTTATAGATTTCTTAGATCAATTCCAGTTAAAACACATTAATCATTGTCCATCAAAAATCACTTATAAATTCAATATCCTCTGTAAACAACAATACTAACTTTTGTAAACGATTGTTTTATCCTTAAGGATAGGCTGTAGAAGCCTCCTACGTAAAGAAGTAATTTACCCGTATTCGCAAACCTTAATTAACTGTTTAGTTGAAAATCTGCGCTGTGTGGTCTGTTGTTAGCAAATCCTTATTTGTAACCGTTGGTTCTTCTCATTTGAATATGGTGTTCAGAGTTCTTGCGCTCAGTATCTCGTTACCGTATAGTTATTTTCCTTACTGTGATTACTTAATTAGTAAGTAAAGCTAGTTTACTGCATACTTTATAGTTTTATACCTTAAAAGGAATGCGTTTAAATAATATCAATTACTCCTAAGTATACTTTTAATACATAAATTATCAATTATGTATCAATCACATTTCTTAAATTGACTATGATGAAGTAAACAATTTTTTTAAGTTTAATTTAATTGGGTAATAGAAGACATAATTCTATTGACCATATTTTGACTTAATAGTACATTACGTAACAAGTTTTATAAACGTCATTTTAATCACAAGTGCATTAAAACGAGTTTCTAAACAAGTCACATATTATTTACAATTAAAACACCAAAAATACATACATAAAATATTACAGGTTTTTATTTTCACAAAAAGACAGTTATTGTCTATTATTTGTTCTAGTGCCATATATTGTTGTTTAATCAGTGTATTTTGAATTATCTGTAGTAATATATTAAGTGTATTAAAAATTGCCCGAGATGTAGTCGAGGGTACTTTTTCTGTCAATTTAATAAACGAACGCAGTTTCTTATAAAAGCAACACGGTTTAAATGCCGAATTTTCAGATTATTTTTAATACACAAAATATATTTATTAGACTATTTCCAGAACAATATTTCAAAGAACTTTGTTTATAAATATGTTTCACATCTGTTTATGTATGTATATTACAAATTTTTGACATAAAATAACCCACCTTTTTAATAAAAATTTAATGTAAATTTCCTTGTGTCACATTCAATTTTATATCAAAATTTATAATTTTATACAAGTTACCATGAAAAAGTAAGTAACTCAGAGTTTTTAATTTTTTGGAACTATTTATAGTTAATAAAAAATAAAAAGTTCAGTTAACCACATTTACAATTTTGATTGATTTGGGATTTTAAATGTAAATGTCAAACCAGTGCAATTGTCGCTGTAAGTTTCTGAAAATTTTCACCTAGGTAGTATGCAATTTTCGCTGACAGTATGTTCTGATTGGTCCAAATTTTTAAAAATTGGTTATTAAATTGGTTATTAAATTATAAAATAAATAGTCTATTCATAATCGCCTCCAATATGCAACGATTTTGCGGCATGTCAAACATCGTCAATTTTAATGAGGTTTTATTTACTGCGTTTATAATATATACTTCTAAACCTTCTATTTTTTGTATAGCGGATTGCCTAACGTAATCTATAATAGGTGCACACTTTGAATAATAAAAACTATAAACGTAGTATATGAAACATTATTAAAATAGATTACCTTTGACATGACGCAACATCGTTGCTTGTTTGAAATGGGTTGCTTTCGATGTTTCAGGTAATATGTAAAACATTCCAAAGCAACATCTTGTTAAGTTTTAAATTAAATTTAGAGTCATTGATATTTTAAGAACGGAAGTAAGAAAAAATAGTCGTTGAATAAAGAGACATCATTTATACCTCATTCACCCGAAACGGGGTAGAATTGTTTGATAATTGATATTCTCTTTTTTTATTTTGTTTTGTATATAGCTGACAATGACATGTAAACATTTGACTTTGATGTTACTATGAGTTTAATTATATTGTTTTAATATTTATAGTTGTATATTTTTAAATATAAATTTGAATTTGTAATGGTTTCGGCCTCCCATTGAGGGCATTCGTGCGATATAAATAAAATTATAGATAACGCATTCACTGGATAGTACATCAAATGAAAATATCTGTATTAATTCAACGAATGCTGTATATCGCTCAAAACTACATTAATACGTACAGTCGCTTATAAATCAAATAAATCTGTTGTGGATTAAAATATTTCTATTACCAAAGCGTAAAGATAGCATAGCAGCCAGGACCGTATTGCAGGATTATTAAACAAAAGCAATTTTATAAAGATACAGAAAAATTAAATTGGTTTTTTTAATTTTAAAAAATTGTGTGTTATATTACATTTCATTGAATATTTAAAAAAAAAACATTTCTGTTTGCTTAATAAAGAAATTAGAAATGAAAAGTATTATAATATTATATACTTACAAAAAGATCATATGGAATATAGGAATTTATATACTATATGTATTACTAGTTTTAGAAGAAGTCAATACATTTTCATATTGGAACCAATAATTAATCATTTATTTCTTCAGGATTACCAATCGATTTTACGGTCAAAAGTATATAATTTTCAGATTTTCATAACAAATTATTTTTAGGAAAAAACGAAAATCGGCGAAATATCTAAGCAATTTTCTGTTTCCTTCGTTCTCAGTGGAATTTTGGATACTATATAACTTTTTAAGCCTAACAACTAAATTTTATAAGGACTTTCATTAAATATACAAATAATTATAATCCAATTGCGTATTTCTTATAAGTATTCTAAAAGTCACGTGTTCATATTTATATTATGATTTATAGATGTAATAAAGAATTGATATGTCGTTATGTAAATAGGAAATGTTCAGGGATTATTTTGAAATCTGGAAGTTAAATATAATATATTGTTTTTAAGTATTGTAAAATTCGAAGAAGACATCATTATCAATGTATTAATCTTGAAATATTTACAACCGGAATTTCTAACCATATCAGAGAAAATGAGTAGGTATTGAATATTAATTTATAACCTATACTCCAATATTCTATTTGGTGAAGATGTGAAAACAAGTTGCGTTATTCAAATGTTTGTCAGATGACTACATTTCATTATAATTTCAAAATCGTCCATTCATATTATTATTTTACTTATAATAATATAATTAGGAAACATCTTGAACGCAAATTTCATGTACACAGTTCATTTATCAGACGATAGATAAAAACTGCCTTCCTAAAGGATTCTTTACCAAAAATTCTATAAAACTTTATATTTATATTTTTCTGGCTTTTATGATATATTAACTTTTTTTAAATTTCGACTTTATTGACTTTTCTGATATTTTTACTTTTAATTATTGCGATTTTAAAATTTATTCGACTTTTTTAAATTGACGATTTTCGAGTAATTGAAAATCGACTTTAAGTTTTCAAAGTCTGCCAGCCCTAATATTGACAACAAACTATTCAAAATTTCAGATTTATTGACAAGTTTATTAAAAAAAATATAATACCCGTGGTACATAACCTATTCTTAGGTTTTTTAATAATGGTTTTCGTGTAAGTTTAAATTAAATTCTATCACAGGACAATGCAAACGAAAACTGCAATTGTAACTTATCTACTGTTTATATTGGTAAGTAAAATTTACTGGAGGAAACAACGATTCAGTTTGGCTTAACCTAGTTTTATTTCTACAGCTATTCAGCTCCAAGCAACGACTTCTTGTGATTCTTGTTTCTATAAGCAATATGAAATATTGTCAGATCTACTGATCATATCATAATCAGTAATTTATGACTAATGTTTTACATAAAACCGCACCTAATCTGAGTATCAGGTATTGGAAGATTAAGTTGTGTATTCTTAATTCTCCATTGTTTGGAATAAAACAAATAAACGCACCATGGCGCCTCGTTCTGGTTTAATTTAATATGGAATTAAATATTCAAATTTTCATCTCAAACTGACAGCACGATTAACGCTCCTGTGATCTTTACCGGTGGGTTTCTCTCCGATCGTAGGAGGTGTTTGTTTACTCCGATACGTGATATGATTAAATTATACAAAACTATCGTTTCATTTGATGTGAATATGAATACTACTATTCAACAAAATTTATTTCGGTAGATAACAGTTATTCAAATTTATTTACTACATTGTTTTTTTTAAAAATTTAATTAATTTATAATTTATAAAGTATGGATTAATGTCAAAATAATACAATAATAATATGTCTGTGGATAATTGTAAAATATATTTGCATATAATTAATTTTAATATGTCGAATATCAATAAATTTGATATTTAGAAACAACATAATATTTACAGAAGCTTTTTTTATAGGTACTGTTTAATAATGAAGATATTTATGTTCTAATGCTCGATTCTATTTTTTAAAGCTTATACTTTCTCGTAAAATCAACTTCGAAAACCTATTTTAATCGCTTCTGCTCCATAATAGTTTTGAAAAGTGCCTGATAGATAAAATGTTCTTTTATCAATTATTTATTGCCTGATTTGTTGCTTGGCAAAACTGAAACAACAATATTTATGTCAAAATGACGGAATTTTAATTTGACAACGTTCTTTTATTAGGAATGGAAATTCGTAGGACAAATATGTAACAGAAAATAATCAGCAATTGGGTAATTGGTTCAATACATCCTCGTCTATGAGGAAAAAAATATATTGACCACGGACTACGAAAAATAAAATAGGTGCTCGTATTTTTTAAATAGATTCAATTTCGTAGTTTTTTCCTAACCGTCTGCAAAACATTAAATTAATAATAACTATATTATTACAAACTAATGGTAATTTTTATTAATATAATAAGAAGCTATATAGTAGTTAGTTTTATATTTTATAACTACTTATCTACTGAAATTCGATTATGCATGGTTACTGTTTCTGATGAAAAGCTTTAACTGGTGTCACTTTCTATATTTCACTTTTGGTTCAAATATATCAAGGAAAATTTACGTTACGTTTCATAAAGCAGACTTTTACATGCATAAAGGGCAATTTTTGATAAAGTGCTCTTTAAAAAACGATTATAGAATAAGTTTTAACACAAAAAGGCTCCTTTTCACTATAAAAGAGACTTCAATATTATTATAGAACCGGTTGTAAAAGAAAGAAGAAAAAAATTAGGAAAATGATAATACTTCGGCTGAAATAAATCATCACTCTGATTGATTAATTTCAATAAAAACGATGAGTTATATCTATGTTTCGGAGAAAAAAAAGTTCTTCGGTAAAAAAATTTATAATTTTCTGTTTCTCTCATTTTTCACGGAATCGTTCCAAAGAAAGTATATGTGGAGAAAACATGTCTTTATGTAATTTTTGTCAATACACCAACGATATTTTTATTATTTTTTTTTCAAAATGTAGTATATAAATGGGGTGTGAGGTTACTTATAGATATTTTTTATATTTTGTGATAATATGCATATTGTAAATTTTGTTAATTATTGAAATTATTCCACGGCATGTATAATTGCTAAGATAAAAAGAAACGAAATTGCAGGTGTTATAATTACCTCTTTCCTACTTTGAACACGAAACAAAATTTCTTTATTCTTTTATGTATTAATGACGCAATTCTTCTCTATATAATCCATATAAGAAAGATTTATAAACTTGGTCAATCGTTCGGTTCCAATATGGTTTCGCACACTTTCTTTTCATACGATTCGTGTTTCCAAAATTCCTCGCTAATCCATTCACTGCTTCCATATGTGCCCGTCCTTGACATGACATTTCAGTTGCTAATTTCTCTACAAGGTTAGATTTATTTTTGAATGCAAAGAATTGTCATATAGATTACATGTATGACATTTTTTGCGTATAGGTCAGGTGGTTTAAAATATGTGATGGAACTTTGAATGTTAATATATGAGAATTTAATGCAAGGTACAAAAGATTTACGGTATTTTAAAATACTGGAATAATACTTGAGACTTTTTACATTTTTTTATCGATAATATTTACTATAATAATGTATTTAACTTGATTAAAAAATTATATATAATAAAATCACACGGACTTTACAACCTGTGTTTTATTTTTTTCACTCGCACGTTATCTGGCACTTTCAATATTTCTTTTGTAATGCTAACAGCACGATGGATATATGACCATAATCAAATTTCAGTAAATAAGTCATAAAATATAATAACTAGCTATTATAGCTTTCTTATTGTAATAATAAAAAATTGATATCAATTTGCAATTATACAGATGTCTCTATAAGCTTGCTCACTATTGTTATCTCGAGAACTATAAGAGATACGAAGTTGGTTAAAATTGCAAATATTTTCCATATTACAAGACTATTAAAATGAGCCAAGCAAATTGTTTCTTAAACTAGTAGTTCTCAAGATATAAGGCCTATCTTTCTTACTTTAAATATAACACCTTATATATTTTTACATATTTCGAATGCACAAAAAATTACAAATCCAATTATATGTTTGAAGTTAACTTATACTAGAAATAAAATCCCTACATTGGCATTAGATTAGTACACTTTTACCTGAAAATAGCTGTTGCCATGAGTAATTAGATAACAAATGTTAAATTCTGCGTTCTTTTAATAAGATTTTTTTAATTTAAAGAAAGAATTAGCGTGAGTATTATATGAATAATAAACTTAAAATAGTGGTTTTACATTTTCAATAAAATAAAATTTAAAAATTTGACCGCATACAATGCAGAAATTTTAAATTTGGCATTCTTATAATTCCTATAAAGAGTTTCTGTACAATTTTGAGCTGTCAAATCGAACGGAGCCCCGAAAATGTAATTTAGCGTTATTATTATACAACCAATGTAGAAAAATATATTAATCTATCCATGGATAATGTATACAATTTTCTTTGAACTTTTACTTTAAAAATTTTTTTTTATAACTATTTAAAGGTTATTTAGTTTTATAGCTCTTACATTGAAATAAAACCTAACACAATGAAGTGTTAAAAATGTAAATAGTAATTTATTTGTGAGAACATTTTCTCACATTTCAGAACAGCTACTGACGTAAAAAAGTAATATAATAAATTGATGACACAGTAACACGCTATAATATACATAAAAGTATTTATGTATTCTGAAAATTGATAATATATTATTTTAAACACATATTGAACTAATAATTTATTATACATTGTAACGCTATAATATTTTAATATTAATAATAAATTATAAAGAAATTTTTATGTAAACATAAATAAAATTTCATCGCTACATTTTCTTATATCCACAAGATATTAAATCAATCGACAAAAAAAGTATTACGTCTACAAATTATGAGAAAATTATGAATAATTATATTTACAGTAGCTGTACCTACCAATTATTGAGATAACTTCCGTATATGGATTATAAATCAATATCTTATCTTCGTAAATACTACTATAAAAAATCGTAGACCTTTTCAAGTACTTTAGCAATCACAAATCAGAAACATTTGTTTGACAAAACGTGAACATCACAATTTTTCCGACAAAAACAAATGATTATGTAAGGAAAATAAACAAGAAACGTAAAGACAGAAAAGTTTCGAGACAGAAAGTGTTGACATAATGATCTAAGTTTTAATAACTTGCTAGTTTTCTTATAAATGAACAAAATTACATACAGCAAATATGTATTAATCTACGTGACAATTATAAATGAGTCTCTACAAACTTTAAAATTTGGTGAATGGTTTATTCATATTTTTTTCTTTTTTATATTGCACAATAACCTTCAAAATTGCTTAATTTTTATTCATTTTTGGTAAGTAATATTATTTTTTTTGTAATTCACATTTATAATTATTATATACTAAATATTATTAATTTTTATTAGCTTCTAACAAATTATTAAAGAATTTTCTGAATGAGCTCCATGCTTGACATTTGACATTTTGCTTTACATTTGACTTTTTTTTTATTTATTTGCAACTTGCTTACGTTGTTTTACAAAAACACCAGATTATCAATGCAACGTATCTCCCTAATATTTTTGGCATGTCATCTTATAATTAAAAGTTACATTCATTTTTATAGCTTGAATTCGACTCATTTTTTTTATTTTATTATTTAAATCCGGTTTTTTAATTTAAATCATATTTTTTTTACATATGTAGTATAATTTCAAAAATCGCATTTATTATGAAAAAAAAAACAAGTTGTAAAGAATAAGCTCAAATAACTTTATTATTGCAAGCAAATGTTTATTTTTTATTATTATAATAGGAAACTGATGTGGTTAGTTTTTATATTTTATGACTTATATACTGAAATTCGATTATGTTTACATCTCGCATTATAGCACGATTAATGCAACCCTGTGCATGCATAAACCTTTTCTTTCGACCCTCTATACGTAATAGTTATTAACATGCGAGGTGGGAAATGTTTCATTTCAGCCGAGGGCTTATATGTATTACCGAGAGGCGAAGCCTCGAGGTGAGATATATCGCGGGGCGAAATGAAACTCCCACCGAGGTATGTATACTATTTTATTCACAATCATACAAAGCAAACATACAGTTAATTGTTACATAAGGTACAGTATTTTTTTGACAACTATTATAATTTGTTTTAACCTATTTTATTGTAGGGATTTATGACAATTTTACTAGGCAAGCTCTACATAAATACTTCCAACCCAAGAGATGGAAGTGCAATTTGTTACTTCTAACCCAAGAGATTTGTCAATACAGTTAGGAATGACTAACTTACAAACCTCCAAAAAGTTAGGAATCGGCATATTACTATATTGATTGTGAATAAATAACTATTACAGCTTCAAGGAAATAAACAATTAACAATTTTTATCCGGAAAAAAGATAATATTATATTTATTAGTAGCATACGGTTCGGTGGTCACAACAGCTAGTTTTTATACTTTACAAGTATTCAAAACTGATACAGGAAAATTGTACTAATGTTAATTTTTGGCAGAGTGATAAAAGTTGAACAATGGACGTATTTGAATTTTCGTTATTAGATTCAGTCGGTCACCGATTATAAGTGTCATATAAAATTAATGTAAATTGTAAATAACGAGCAATATTTCATATTTTGATATTATTACGACTAGCAATATGAACTGAATGTTAAGATGCCCTAGAAATACAGCAAAACATATGTATTTTGAAAACAATGTGTAGCTGAGTTGTGAATGAGTTAAAAATAGACAGTTTTCTGTTTTCTTTTACAAATGGAATGGTGCCAATAAAGTATCTTTTTGTTTGTCAGTACCTAATTAAGTTTTCATTTAATTAAGAGCACTCAAGAGGAATTTAAAATGGAAGAATTACGATTTTATAAGGTGACGCAAAATTTTATACCATCGTGAACTCAATAAACTACCGCGTCAACACATTTTAAAATTATAACAAATTTCCGGGAAATATATTTTTATTTGTCCCATCAAAATGCATGAAATTCTGCATAAATTTGAATATAATGCAGAAAAATTTCTAGTTGATATAATTTCATGGGTTCCTTTAGACCGTACTAACAGTTAACTACAATTACATGCATCAAAGGCTCATGAATTCGTGAATAAATTTAAATATAAATGCACAGAGCACAAATCTATAACAATTTGTCCATCTCAACTATTTGATTTATAGCGACGTAGTGTAATCTGTGCGAATTGTTCTTAATTATTTTTAATGCAAATTAATTGTCTCTTTTTAATTCAAAAGATTAGTTCATGACAAGCTAACGCACATTTTATTCGATCTATGTCATTGAATTCAATATTAGTTTCGAGTAATCATATGTGGTACATTCCTATTGTAAAATATTATAAGGATTACAGAGACATCATCAATATTTGTAACTAGATTATCACGTCACTAAGTACAACGTTTGTATGTGCACAAAACTAACAATTTTTTATCACTCCAACTCGAGTTTGACTCACGAGCTTACCGAGATATGAATTTATACCTTATCGTTGTCTATGGTTACTGTGAGAAATGAAAATGTGTTTACAATATGCTATGTATCCGTAGCAATAACATAATACAACAAGTAAATATCTTAATGGTAATAGAAAAGGTAATTTTCCTCACTATTTCGCGAGAAGAAAGTAGAGCTTTCTGTGCATGTCGTGAAAAGAGATTATTTGTAGATAATTTGACAATTCCATCGATCGATGTGACATATAAATCACTTATGTAAAGATATTCAAACCGCGTCGTACCCAAAGTGTGTTGAAAAAAATATACTGCAATTATTTTAAATAAATTGGAAAGGCATGAAAAACTTTATGTTCTATTTAAAGTAATATTAAATATCATTAGTGCGTACCAATTTTATAGTAGCATTTTTTTCTTCTCGTTTTTCTAAATATAAATATCACTCCATTATTTCTACAAGTTGTATATATTTTGTAATTTTTTTTAGGTCTATAATCTATTTGTTCCTTTTTTTTACTATTGCTCCTTATTTTATTACTATAGATTGTTTCACGCACGTGAGGATTCGTGATAAGTTTTACTTGTATTTTAATTGTGAATGTCAGCCTACAGCAGTGGTCTTTAACCAGGGCTGCGGCAGAGTTAGTTGTAATAAATAGATATTTTCAAAGAATAAATTAGTTCGTATAAAATTTTGAAACATATTCGCTATCATTTTTTCAAAATTTTATCCCGGTGTCCCAGGGGAAGACCTTATAGACACTCATCTATTGGGGGTGCCATATCAAACTTGAAGATAAACGTGGGTACAAGCACCTACAGCTTATAGTGGGTACCGATTTATTCATATACAACGGTATGTAACTTGGTTAATATTTAATAATGTCAGAAATTGAACTTCGCCAGTGAGTATAAAGTAATAGCATTATACTCACTGACTTCGCTCAATTTCAATCTAAATTAATTTTTATTTCTAGGTGTGCCAATTTAATTTTATTGCAAATGTCGATGTATATTTGTACTGTAGAGTCATTTATCAGCAGTCACTACCCGGACACTTTCACTGGTGTGGAGAGTGCACCACAAGAATAATTTTTATGAAATACATGTTAATGAATTTGTCTCAGTAGAATCTGAATTTGAACTTAGATCTAGAAGTTTTACTTAATATAATAATATCAATAGTAAATTTTATCAAATTTGCTAGTCATTATCAAAACTGTTGTAGAAAGTGCACCTCACTATACCATATAATTGTAAAATACAACAGTAGTAAATTTAAACTATTATACTATGTTCACAAAACTTAACACATTCGTATATAAGATATTTAAAGAAAAATGTTGTAGTATAGATAATATTTTCTTGTAAGTTTTAAAATAAAATGTATGCATATTATTTAAAAAAGTTTAGAATGTTAAGCTTAAACTTATTTGAATATTCTGAAGTTTAAAATTTTTAAGAAGTATTATAATAAATTTAAATACCAAAGTAGATAAAGATATTAAGATTATTATGTACGTGCTTATTGCAATTTACCAGATTAATATTTGGAACACGCATTGAAATGTTACAAAAACGTAATTACCACTCTGACATTCGAACTAAGTAGCAAACATATAGTTGGTATGGAAATAATCAGCTTAAACTTACAAAACAACATTAGTGTTAATATTGGGAATAAGTAGATAATATTGGACTTACGGTGAAGAGCAATGTAAGGAGCAGGCACTTGTCCATGTTTACATTTCAGGTAATAACACGCACAATCCGCTTAGGAGGAGATGCGGCTTGGGTTTAATCCGCGTACATCAGGCGCGAGACTCATCTGGCCGGCGAGTCAAACCGAACGCGGAATGCGCCGCTCGGCTTCGCGCACACGTTTAAATACGCGCGCTGGGGACACGTGCCGCTGCGCGCTTGGAACAAGCGAGGGTTTGACTCCCGGGTGGCGGTTTCAGCGGGCAGCTAAGTTGTGTGGTAGTGATGGTAGATTAGTGTGGTTACTACTGCTCACGAAAAAATACGTGGTTTCGGCACAGAATAGGTTTATACAGAAGCGACAGTAAGATAGAGAAATGAAAATTAGAGAGAGATGGGGAAAGTCAACAAATTTAAAGGGCTTATAGTTTAAAATTCGAAAGTTTCGTCACATCTTAGGGACAGATAGAGGAAGTCAACAAATTTAAAGGTCAACACGCTCCAAGGTCATAGAACTGAATAGGATAACATGAAAGATACCAACACGGAGTGTCGCTTTTGTATGTAATTATTCTGTGGTTTAGGGTCGGTTTTTCAATGTCCTGATACGTTTCTGATAAGACTCTGTTAAATTAATCCTCATGGTAACCACCAATTTCGGTTTTTCAATATCTTGTTAGCGTTACCAAGAGGATAAATCTTAGATGACAGAAGGAAAAGTAACAGCTAGATTATGCTGCAGATAAAATTTTGCCAGTAGGATAAATTTATGACGTTGGTCCGAATATGGCCGAATGTAAAATATTCTGTAGCTAATTTTGAAAGGTTTTGATAATATTATCAAAATATGAAATTAGTAAAATTTATTCTGTGAGAATGACGACGAAGAAAATTTAATACATTTTGTTAATGTGGTGTATAGGAAACTTTAGGTTGAAAGATGTCAACTAGTTCATTTTAATTTCTGGAGTGACCATGATTTTTGTAAAAGGTTTAGATTTAGTAAAAATACAGCAATGTGTATTACAAAATTTAGAAAATATTATTTGGTTTTCTACTAGCAGGTAAATAAATTTATGTGTAGCGTACAATATTTCGTAAATATATTAAAAAGTTAATTTGAAAATTTTATTTACAGAAATTTTGCAATTATTCCTTTGAAAATTCACCGATTCAAATTATCAACCATTGATATTTTTTAAATGACTGTTATTTACATAAGAATATAGCAAATATAAGTCAAAATGATATTTATCAGCCATATAATTTCATACTGAAAAACGCGTTTTCATTACAATGTAGTTTACCAACCAAATAAATTTAATCTGTCTCGTAGTTAACAGGAACTTTGACAGACGATTGCATTAAATTAATACAAAATCTTAGTAGTACTCTGCCTATTGGGCCTCAGTTAAAATGAAAATATCAATTGGCCAGCATGATAGTGTAATTTAATGTCCTTTTTCTGTGGGGTTACGTTAAATCTCCGGTCTATTAAGGTAGCAACAATTAACGACCTAGAGAAGAACATTATTTGAACTATTACTGAAGTCCAGCCCGTATTCCAAAAAAATAACTCAAATTAATTGTGTTTCAAATCGCAATAAAAATTTCTTGCTGTGACTCTTTTTATTAAATTTTAAAGATTAGACGGAGCAGGACAGGGCAAACAAACTATAACGAATAAATATCCTTTCCGTTCTTAATACTTAATATATTTGAAAAAGGAAATACAAAAATTTTGGAATGACACTCCATACCGTTTGAGATATCTCCACATATACCTTTAGATAATTTTTATTCTGGTTACATTGAGATAGGTACAAATAATGTAAATTAATATTTACTAGCGCTCGTTTTAATTTAGCAGTATCTACATTTTAAATTTTTAGGTTATGAAGACTGACAAAGAACAGATATAATAACCACCTCTGTATTATGGTTAGATAGTTAAGACTTACTACAGTTACAATAACGTTATGAAAAATATCAAGCAATAATTTAAATTACTGTAAAATACCTATAATCGCAGTGACAAAGCTTCCACGAAGGATATTCAATTTAGACAATTTATCGTAATGGTTTAATCCTAGTTAATAATCTTTCACCCTTGTCAACTACCTTACATAAACCCTGTCTACTCAGAGCCCTTTGGACATCTGGCATCCTTCCCATGTTGAGAAATATAAACTCACTCTTTTTTATTTTACATGTACCTAGTCGTGTAGTCGTAATTCTCGCAAGAAATATGTTTAATATTATATTTTTTGATAAAGGTTTGGGACAAACTGTACGGTTGTTTATAGAACCTTAAATAGCTTAATTTAGTTTATTCATTAGAATATTCATTTCACTAACTGTAGCACAACATTCCTAGGTGGAACAGGGTCTCAAGTACCTGGTTAGTGTGTTTTGACTCGAAACATAACGTGAAATCTGAATTTACAATTCCAGAATCACAAACGTGAACTTTATAGCATAATAATTTTGGACTAATATTTTACACCCGCTGTAATGATTAGTTTTGTTATAAGGAAACAACAAACCAAATTAGAATACAAGTACAAATAGTTAAGAAACATGAATTAATAATAATTATTTTATCTATTTGTGTATAAAAAATATGAAACTACAAGAGTTTGATCATGAAAAAAAATATATTTATCTTGAGAATTCGAATGCAACACTTATTTTTTAAAATACGCTACATGGAGAAAACTTTTAATGACCTATATCACTACATAAATCATTTCATACAAAAAAGTTTATCATTTTTTACTAAAATGAAGTTAATTAAAGGTAATATCTGATAAATTTCCGTACGATACAAGTTCCTAAATATGTTATCATTACAATTTTAATTGAAATTTGAAAATCTAGTAATGAGTATTTGTAATACGTTGTGATGATATACTTACGAGTATGTAAATAATTCTTAAACATATTTGATCATTATTATAACTATGAAATGAAAAGGTACGGTATACTAATGCATATTACTATTTGATAGTGTCGTATGTTTCTTGTCTGCTGCAAAATTGGCAAAGAAAATAGATTTCCATGCCTAAGTAAATAATAATGTTGTCACTTGTTTTCACAAGTAAATTTTACACTTCAAAATATAAATAAAGCAATAATAACAATTCATCTCTAATAAAAATATGAACAATAGTTATTTGTCAAACTAGAGAGTAGAGTGGAAAAAGTGCTATTCTTTCGTATTAGACACAACCTTTTTTCAAAAATCGATTTATTCGGACAAAAAGGCGCAGCAACATGATAAGCTAGAAAATTAGGTTATGTAAACTTTGACGTTTAGCAGTGCATTTGTTACAATATTGCCAATATGACAATTCAAGTTCAAACTGTCAAATTGTGAAATAATTGCCACAACTAAATATTAAATAAGAATTTATTATATAGTAGGTACTGAATATTCCCAATATTTAATGCTATAATAATATCCATGTTATACTATTGGTATTATAATACTGTAAATTTTCCTCTCTAAAGAAGGAAAAGTAATTTTCCTCACTAATTCGACAAAAAAAATGTAGAGCTTTCTAGTTTCTACGCATGTAGTGAAAAAAAGATTTCTTTGTTACTTTAGAATCGATAATAAAAGAAGGTAATTTTATATTAATATAGTTTCAACTGAAATATAGTGAATTGAATTGTCTCAGTAATCGTTATAGCTGTAACTATTTAATGAAAATTTAAATACGCTTAGTTGTATTTACAGAATACTAATATTGAGAACATTCTCGCCATATTTTCACCATCAAATAAAAATATCTGAATCGAACTTTTATTTCTAAAATATATAAAACAGGAAACACATGCAGAATAATCTTTTGCTAATGACATAACTATATTTTGTTAGGATTATATCTGAAAAAAATTGATAGTAAATATATATTTCTTTATTAATAATATATAGAGTTAAGTTAATAAGTAACATTATTATATAACTCCGGCAAAATACATTCGAGCTTTTTATTTTTCAAATAAAATATTATTTGTCAGAAAAGCGGTACGAAAAATAGATTTTGAAGAACTTGTAGAATTTCAAGAACCTCTATCTAGATAAATTGTAATTCCGGTAAATGACATCAGGCACTGTTCCCATATTTCAGATGCATCAGCTTTGTGTCTGCTGGTAATATATTCAAACCTTAATTTACTTCAAGCACATTCATGTATATTGAAGAAATTTTAGAGATAGGATTTGAATCCTATCTTGGAAAGCATATTGTACCTATTTATTTACCATATTAACGGAGAATTAAATCAGGAGCTCTGCCAAACTTTACAAATTAGTTCTGTAAACTACCTTTCGAATTAGATTCAACCCTATTACTAACATATCAACGCAGACATACAACTCCGTGCTTTTGGCGTATATCATAAACAGCAAATAGGTATATCAACATATGTACCTCAAGAGTCGTTATGTATGGAGAGATGCAAGACTTCCAGACGGATTAAGGACTCTACATTTCAGATGTTTCATTCCATTTATACATGAGGTAATTCGTATTATAACTATAGTTCGAACAGACATATAATAAACTGACTAGATTCAGAAATGGAATCATCTTATATTTTTTGCTTTATTTTTTTCTGAAAATCTGCCGTCTACAATATATAAAAATAATATTTTCGTGGCATTTGTGAATAATGTCTTGTAGATATAATTTTTTTAAATAGGCTTCGATTTCAAATCTTAATAGAACGTTGTAGCGACAACGTCTAGATCAGTGGCACGCTAAGATTTTAGTTCAAATCAGTGTTGCCAGTTTCTACGAATTTCCTTAAAATTTTAAGAATTTACTACTTTCATTTAGGAAAAAGATTTACGGTAAACATTTTTAAAGATTTTAGAGTTAGCTGTCCCGAAAGATTTCATTGCTTCCCCCTATAGGAGCAGTAGGATTATGGAGCAAGCTAGGAAAACAGTTATTAAGTTCAAAATTGAAGTATATTTCGATATTTTGTGTTTTTGTCTAACTGATTAACGAAAGTAATTATTTATTCACTAAGGAAATCATTTAACCATAGTTTGTAAGTTAACTGGTTTAGTTGTAAAATAAAGATGTAATGGGTTTATAACTATTGTATAATAAATAAGATTACTTCTCCAAATGTTATTGTTATAATTATTACTGTTGTATGTATGTACATTGTACGTAAAATTGTTATCACTTTGCCAATCGCCATTGTATTACATAAGATTTATTTCTGCAAACAATAAACACTATCTATCTATCTACCTATTTTGTGTTTTGTCAGTATTTATTGTAGTTTTCTTGAATATATTGTGTTTTGTATTCATTTTGTGTTATATATTTTGTTAATTTCTCTCTTGGTTTGTCTCGAATTATTTAATGTTTAGTGTTTTATAATTATCTTAATCACATACAGCATTTATACCAATCTTTGTGCTACAAAATTGCGTTTGTTTCCAAACCAATTCGACATAACGTCCATTTGTCCAAATGTCGTGCATCACAATAATTCAGCTCACTATTGCAGAAGAAATGTAAACTAAAATAGTTTTTTTCTTGTTTACATATATTTTCAATTATATTTCATGCATACAAATCTATGGTTATGTAGTTATGTTATAAATTAATAAAATATTTACACAAAACAAAAACGAATAAAATACTGCGTACTTTTCCTGGTACAATAATTTTATGTTGGTTTACTCTGACGTTTAACCAGGGAATATCCGTTTAATTTTACATTTGACGATTTGACCTTGGATTGATTTTGTTTATTTGAGTTTGTGATTCAAGAAGTCACAAAAATTCGGAGCAATAATATCTGCAAATAAGAACTGATTTAATAGTCGTATATCCCGGCGGTTGACATATTCTTTTCGCAATTTATTTCAGTAATATTTTCTAAGAACAAAAATGAAAATATTTTGGAATATTTATGTAGTAATAAGTATGGTACGAATCGCAGATTCCGATCCATGTAAAAAATCGTAACTTTTTGTGTTATAATAATAATAAAAAATATTTTATTGGCAAAAGTTAAGTTCTGACACTTAACCTTTACATTAGTTAATTAATTATAATAGTACCCATAACAGACAACACATTAAAAATAAACAACAATATTAATTGTTCGGTAAGTTAGAATGAATTATATATACGTGCAAGCCATTGAAATATTATCGATCATGTCCCTTGTTATACTGTGATGAGAATTGAAAACAATGAAATGTAGGAATTATTATTACTCTAAGAAATATTTCTTTAAATGATTATAAAATGATGCAATAGCGAACAATTTGATGTTATTAGGAATTAGTTTATAAGATTTAGAACAATTATAACTGATTGGTGTGGTTAACTATTTAATAAAATTTTAGATACGCTGTATTGAAGACAAAAAAATTGTAAAAAATATATTAATTGTATGTAATAGTAATTTACATACTTATTATTGCTATGTTGAGTATCATAACTGCTGAAGATATTGGTTTGAAATCAGAGCTCGAGAGCGAGGATTTTAAGTTTAAGAAAATCTTATGCCTTTTGTCATTCGTAACATTTCGTGGTTTATTCAATAGTTTAATGATTTAAAAATGTGAAGGCATTATTAATAGATATAAGTTTATACTCCTCGAAACAGAAAACTGTTACCTTGTTTATATTGTATAATAGTTCATTTTGTTATTCACTTGTAAATAAAATTTAAGTTTTAATCAAATCCTGACAGCTAAAAAAAATGTAAATAATTTTACAGGTTAGTATAGCTTGTAAAAGTACATTTCTCTTGTAAATATACAGTTAATATGAATAGTGACAAGCTCGTAATAAATAAATAATATTACCAGATATATTCAGTATGTAAACAAAAGCTTAATATCCTGTATTCGCTAAAATATATATTTAATATTATATGAATAATAATATTTATTTTGATTAAAAAAACATGTGTCATGTGAGATATTTTTCTGCTATTATATTTTATTTCAAAGCCAAAAATATTAGCGGTATATCATTTTGTATCAAAAACAAAAGAGCGTTTCTATGGATACGCGTTTATTTGATGTACGCTTTTGTACGTTTTTATTGTGCTGTGTAATATGAGATGAATGAAAATTTTATTACGTTTTGTAAAAAATATATACTTATAAATGCAAATAACACAAATAAAGATACATTGTGCAAATGTTCATAAAATATTCTATGGAATGCAGTCTTATTATTGTTCAAATATCATTCTAATTTTGATGGATTAAAACACAATGCAGTGTCAATCAGAGTAAATTATCTGGTTTTTATTTTCGTATTAATTGTTTAGAAACATTTCGACATATTTACTGCAATACAATTGTTGCTCCGACAGATTAGCGTTGATTGATATACAAATTGACAGAACGGATTGATGGCATTGTAACCCGTTTAGCCGTTGACTTGTGCTTGCAAATTTTTTACCTACTCTTTAAAAGGAGAGAAAAGTTCTCCTTAATGTGTTTATCTTTGTTCCCTTTTGGATAGTTGCGTAACTCACATAAATTACATTGTTGAGGAAATGTAGCAGAAATATAATCAAATTTAATGAAGGAAGAAATACTTTAGGCCCAAATTATAGCTCAATTTTCATGTAAATTTTGAGTGTGAATTTTATTTAAGCACGAAATATTGTAGTATCTTTATATATAAAAATAAAAAAGCGGTGTTTCAATTGTATAGAACTCAGACTCGAATTTAGTAAAGGTCTGGAGTTCGAACCCACTAGAAGTTGTAGGTCCCCCCACATTTAGGGTAATGCACAAATTGACAATATCGCAAAAGTGACAAAAGCAAATCTCTTTGTTCTTGTTTAAAACAAGACAACGCAAAATAATATACATGATGAGAAATAAACAAGAATAAGAACTTTAAGGTACCGTACATTCTTATGTCAAAACTCAAACATGAACAAATGGAAATATTCGCCAAAAATTATGAAGGCAGATTGAATTTTCATCCAAACGATTTGGTAATAAGTCTGTTGAATAAAAAAAAAATTACGACTCAACAGAAGAAAACCTGTCGATTTATTCCTAAATATTGCTTCGAGTACGAACAAATATTTCTTGATTCTCGCTCGTCTCGTCTCGAAATGTCTCATATCGACCAAAAAAGGAATGATTTAGAAAAAAAGCTTCGAGACGACAAAATAAAATCAAGATTCTCGAATTTTAATAATATCGCCGAAGTTTTAAAATTATTTTTCTTCAAACATCGTAAATGTGACATTTTTTGTCATTTGATTCACAAGAAATTAAAAATTAAAAGTTGAAATATAGGCTACGCTGCCGACATAGAAGAAAACTAAACAAGTATCCACAAGAATCAGGGAACAAGAAGTAACTTGTACAATAGAAACCTGTAATATCGTCCTAAATGTCACTATAAAACTAGATAACTTAAGAATGAAGTTAGTAAAAACCATCAACAACTGACAAATTTAAATTAATTACCTAAAAATTCCATACGTCATCTAACAGTATAGTAACATTATACCATTAAAAAACCAGACACTTGAATTTTCATCATTTGGTACGCAAGCACAAAATGTAGGTTTGTGTAGTACTTAAATACTAATAATCACGGTTCCTAAATAATAAATTTTTATATATTATTAATCTATGAACTATTATTATTATAACAAATGAATATCATTGTTCAAACATTTTTTCTTGGAAAGTACGCATAATTCATAAAATTTACTGATTAATAAACAAATCACAAAAAAATAAAACATATTTTTTACGGTTATTTGGTAAAACAAATCATAATTAAAAAAAATTAAAGTGACGCAAATATTTGATTTTAATAACATTTGTTCCAAATATCACATACTCAGATTTTTATGAATAAGGACATTTCAGATTTATCGAATAGAATTGTATCATTTTATTATGGTGGCTTTATAAGTTTATACGTTCTTATTAAAACCGCAATGAGCAACATGAATTGTATGTAAATGCATCTTAATCTTAATATTCTCAGATATTACTAGGCCCTGGGCTTATCGTCTTAGCCTAAATGTTTAAACTTGCTTATATTTCTTCTTAACTAAATTATATTTCTAAAATAAATATTACTTTAGGTACTTATTTAATGGTACATTTAAATAAGCTAGTCACAATACAAGTTGGTAGTAACATTACTTTACAATGAACCAATAACAACAAGTATCTGTACTATAACATTATTCTCAAGAACAGAAACGTTTTCTTATTGGGTAAATAACGGTGACGTAAACTGATGTAACTGGCGTGCAAACATTTTCTAGTAAGTGTGTACGTACATCTTCTGTAACTTCTTCTTTTACTGTGATATTTGTATACTGTTCCATATTTACATTGCAACTGATGTTACACGAAACATTCTATATTTATGTGAATTAAAATCTGTAATTAGCGAAAAGATGCATTATTTATATGCAATAGAAGAAGACAGAATGTACTTATTCATAGACTGTTATTTATTGGGTCAGTATTTATAATAAAATTTCATTAAACACATTTTTTATTAAGCTTATTTAGCTCAAATTTAACCTATATGCAACCGCTGTCTGTGTATATACAAATAATTATTATACAAATACGTTATGTTATTCAATATACTATTGAAATTCATATATTGTAATAAAATTATATTAATTGTATTTCTTCATTAGTGAAAAATTTAATTAAAAGTAAAACGTATTAAAAATATAATGTCATATGGAATTAACATTTACTTGCAAACAGTAATAAATATTTACTGAAGTTCATATGTTTTTATTACTATAATTTATTTGTAATCTGTTATATTTATAACATGATTAATAACTTATGAGTGTTTATGTATTTTAAATGATGTGTTGGTAATAAATAAGGTTTAATATTTGTTTAAAATTTATGGATTATTGAAAACATTTGCGATTAACATTTATAATTGATTTAAAATTATAATCAAGCGAATTGAAAGGAAATGTGTCTGTTTTACAAATACCAAAACACCTATTTATATCATAAATGGTATAAACAATTATTTACACCTAGTTTTTCTGAATATATGAATATATGATGAAATACTAGTTATTTATATATTAAGGGAATAATGGAGGTAAAGTTGAAGGCAATTTCATTTGGGGGATTAACGAAGTGTATTCTCGAAATGCATACAAAACTTTTCTCCTGACCATTAATTTAGGTAAATAATCTAATTTACTTGTGCTTAATTTTGATTGACATGTGCTCAAAGAATTAGGTAGTCAAAAATATTTTTTGTAATGTATTTTGTTCCCTAGAAAGTAAATGACATAAAAGTGACAATTTATTTAAAGATTCAAGATTGTAATGTATTTTTATAAAATATGTAGTCAAGCTGATTTGTTATTTTTTACTTAATTTATTCTCTCACTTTATTCCCTAGGGAATAAAGTAATTTCGTATGTGTTAAATTTCTAGGGTTTCATCAAGTCAAATAACTTTACGGTGTTGTCACTTATTTGATTTGACTTGAAAATCAAGATTTTCATAAATTCACTACTTGACTTGACTTGATTTTCTATCTTAGCTACTTGATTTTATCGGCGTATAACAAAAGCGTACCAAACGGTATTTTTTGTTACAAAAGCGCACCAAATGAACATTGCAAAAACGTATCCAATGTATGTTAGTTAAAAGCACCTATGTCTGTATAATAGAAATGTTCATATATTAATAAATTTGATGTAACTTTTTATTCAATAATGGAATAAAATAAGGTTAGGTTAGATTAGTATTGATAACTTTAGAGTTGGTTAAGTTTGATTAAGTTAGGTTAGTTTAGATTACTTTCGGTTTGGTGAGGTTAGGTTAAGTTATATTAGTTGAGGTTAAGTTAGGTTAGGTTTCGTGAGGTTAGGTTAGGTATGGTCCGGTTAGGCTAGGTTTGATTAGATTAGGTTAGGTTAGGTTAGATTCGGGACGAAAGAGGAAGACTCGTGTTTTGATCTAATCAGATGCCCACTGATATATGAGTTGATAAAAAAAGAAAATAACAAAAAACGTGAATTTTTACCTTTTTGTTGTAGTGAAAAGATTGATTAGATTTTTGACTACAGTTGATCAACCGAAGAAGGTATTGTATTTCCTGTAGAAATAATAACTATTTTTGCTAACTTTCAATTTATCTCAATTTATGCAAACTTGAAATGTATACAGTTCTATAGTTAATGAAGTTCGTAATTCCTATATTAATATTTCTTTTTCAAACAAGTGAATAAATTAAATTTTCTTGGAATAATTGGCAATGTGAGTGCTGCAGACATTTGAACTTTTATTTGCAAACAGCGGCTATTAATTAAATTTACTTTAAAGTTAAGTAATTACTGGAACATCATTTTTATTTATGAATGCAGTTCTGTTTTAATGCAAAACTAATTTCATGATTTAGATGCAGAATTTAAAACTTGCATTCATCTCCATAATTTTTTGGTATTATTCAGATATAGTGGAGCAAATTTTTAACCTCAATAGTATTTGTTATGAATTTTTCGCGAAAAAATCAAATATTGGTATTTGTTTCATAAAAAGGAATTTTAAGAACCAGCCAAAAAAAGCAAATCAATGGTGAATATATTTCATTCTCATTTTATGAAGTTAAATATACTTGTGAAAACAAATATGACTATTTATTTTGTCTAGGCAGAGGCAGCAAATTTATTTGATGATTTTAAAGCAGTGAAGGTAACGATTATACAAGGTTTCAGAAAATAGTATTTGTAATTTTCATGTTTATTTAAAGGTAGATAACAGGACGTAAAATAAACTGAAATTAATATTTAAGACACAATTCGTATTGGTATAGTCCAATCAAGCAAAATACAGGAAACCCTTAATTTTAGGCGGTTAATAAATTCTTGAAATATACCATACTTATTAAAACTGCTCTAATGAAACTTCAATTAAACATTAGTAGCTTTCTTCATTTCTCCTACAATGGGCTATATATATATGACCACTGACGAATTGAAGGAAAAAAAATATAAAAACTAAAAATTAACCATTGGGACTATACATGGTGTTCCATTTAAGTGTGCCACCATTGCTATCTTGAGAACTATAAGAGCTACGAGGTTGGTTAAATTAGCAAAGAACCACCATTTTACAAGACTAATGCAATGAGGAAAAAAAAAATTTTCGACCAGTTGTTCTCAAAATACGGGACACAACTTTATTATTTTAAATGGGAACATATGTTTATTTTTAGGTTATTCGATAGAGTATTTTTTTCTGAATTCAGCGATATAAACATATCATATACTAATATAAAAAAATAATTGAGAGAAATGCATGTTAGATTTATATGTATTTTATTTATAACTGGCTGAAACAAGAGTGCTATGGATTGCTCATTGTATTAGTCTTGTAAAATGGTGGTTCTTTGCTAATTTAACCAACCTTGTAGCTCTTATAGATCTCGAGATAGCAATGGTGGCACACTTAAATGGAACATTCTGTATACCAATAATAATGTCAAAAACTATACAGGGTGTTCGAAAAATAGGGGACCAAATTTTGAAAATATATTAACCAACCCAAAACAAAAAAATAATCCTAATAAACCCATGTCCGGAAACGAACCATTTCGGAATAAAACACTCTTTTGTTTGAATTTTGAATTTTATTTTTAGTAATGTCAAAATTACAATAGTTACGTTAATACTTGTAATTTGTTTATTCACGTTTCCTTAGTAACTGTCAAAATTTGTTGTCACCGTAATTAAATTATTTTGATATTGTTTTGAAGCTTTTCTATTAATATTGTATTGTTGGAGATGAGTTGATAGGGCTTTATTTTTTGCATAACAGATTAACGTGAAATTTGTATCTACATTACCTGGAAAATAATTTACCAAATTTATTCTATTCTATTCACACGGCATAATATGTGGTTTATGCACGCCTCCACATTTTAATTTCCAAGTAAGACAATATCTTCAAAATTTATTTCTTGATCGGTGGATAGGCAGAGGTGGTCCAACTACGTGGCCTCCACGTTCACTAGACTTTAATCCGTTTGATTTTTATTTTTGGGTTTATTTAAAGAGCTTGTTCATTCGACGTCCATAATTAACGTATAAAATTTGCGGCAAAGAATCATAGACTGTTTCAATAGTATAAGACTAAAACCAGGAATATTCGAACGTGTCCGACAATCAATGAGAATACTTTTAGAATGTTGCATGCAACTTCAAGGAAGACATTTTGAACAACTATTGTAATTTTGAGAGTAAAAACATTACTAAAAATAAAATTCAAAATTCAAACAAAAGAGTGTTTTATTCCGAAATGGTTCGTTTCCGGACATGGGTATATTAGGATTATTTTCTTGTTTTGGGTTGATTAATATATTTTCCAAATTTGGTCCCCTATTTTTCGAACACCCTGTATATTATCTTACAATTTCACGTTACGTTTGACGTTACTTAGCCCAATGAAAGAGAAGTTTACAATGCTAAAAGTGGGAATTTAATGAACCTAATTTTTTACTCCATGGTATCGAATAAATGTTGTTAATGATAAATTATTCAAAGCTATTAATAAAACAATGTATAAGATATTAATATAGGCAATCCATAAAATAAAATAAAAGTATTTGGTATTACACATAACAGATTTTTTTGGTATAAATTTGGTTGGTATTATAATGTCAACTGTCAACATTGTCAATGTTATACGATTTTCGAAGACTCTTTAGTGTTTACATACATCGTTTAAAAAATGGAACCTGAGTAATCTGCCAGATATAGATTATTCTATGACAGATGATTATTATCGAATGAATTCAAATTCTCTACCTAATTCTCTACCTAATTATCTTACGTGACGTCACGTATCCCCTCTCCAAAACTTTATTATTGTTTTTTACGGTACTAACAACAATTAGATGATTTAAAAAAATATATGGTTATATATCCGCATTGAAAATATTGAAATGAATAGTATGATGATATAATAAGTAAGACATTGGAATTATATGAAATATGTAGATATGAGTAACATTTCGAAGAGAAAAATGTAGCGATGTGTAGTTGGTTGAAGATATCCTGATGATTTGTGATACGACCGGCGCCTGTTTTCTATGACGTATCGAGGAAGTCTTTGCGGTTCCAATTATCATGATAGTTTTTACAACTCGATGTTCTTTACTTATAGATCAAAGCGCTAAATCGAAACATAACACTCTTAGGCGCAGATTATGCAAAGATCATTTACAATTTATAGGATGATGTATTTATTTACTATCAGATATCAAGGAAGCGAACATGCCTGCCACACCCAATATCCACCGCGCCTATATACTTTATATTATCTTATCTTGACCTAGTATTGGGTGTGGCATTCTGCTGTCATTAATAATTTAATTCTTGTATAAACAAATTTACATTATCGTATTTTATGAAAGTTTAATTAATTTTGTTAGTATTCTTCTACAAATACAATCTTTAAAACAAATTAACTGATATTTAGATAAAATGCACTAATTTTATTTAAATCTTCTCATCAATTAATTAGCTTATTACGAAGATAAGAAAGAAAGACGTGCAATATTATGAAATCTCCATAAAGCCCTTTGGTAAAGAAATAACTATTATTTATTATTGACATGATTTTTATTTATAATAGTGGACTTGTAAATTTCAAATGGGTGCTATATTTTGATTTTGTTTCCTAAGCACACTTAATTAATTAATTTCTTAGCTTATTTTCATTTTTATGTACATATGCTTTATAACGTTACCCTTTTTCTTTCGAGGAAGTGAAATTTAGGATGAATGTAAATTTAACATACTTAAATCGTCATCGATATGATCAATCAATCAAAAAATCAGAATTGGCTGCCACACCCAATTATGTACGCTAAAATGATAATGTACGATAAAAATGTCATTAAATTAATTTTTGGCAAGAGTAAACTGTCACTTCCTGTTGACCGATTTTTATCAAAAGTTGATGAACTCGTGCCATTCAGACCATACAGACTTTACTACGAAAACATTATTCACAAGAGAACTTTATAAAATAATATTTATTAATACCGTGAAACCGGTAAACTATTGAACCAACTACGGATGTTATGTATTATACCATGCATTAAGATGTCTTAAAATCCTCGCTTTCTTAACTCGGAATTCAATTGACATCTGCGGCGGTTATGATACTCACAGCTATCCTAGGTAGTTATTAAATTTTGTTTCAATTTTGAAAATACTAGAACCTGACATAATAATACTAGGTACATATATTTATTGAATCATTATTCTTTTCAAATAAACAAGTACTGATAAAAAGCAATATTTAATAGTAAGGGCCAAAGACGAACAGGGAGGGGCAGCCCCCCCCCTCCCCCTAAAGACTCAAAAAAATGAGAATCTAGAAGATTTTAATATTAAAGTAGACGAAAAATTCACAAAAAGCCAAGAAGGTTATGTTTTAATTAAGATTTTTTTCTTTTAGTAAACAATAAAAACTTTACAATTATATTTATTTTACCTATAATTCATATCCCCAATCATATTTTGTTCCTTTTTTGCCCATTGGCTGGCGACGCCCTTGTTTAATAATGTTGTTAAAAATAATTCATTTCAAAAACGGTGGCATAAAATTACATTTTAATAATGTCTAAAAAGCTTGCTTTTAATAATGTTGATACAAAAACGTTTTTATTACAGCTATTACAATTTATGTTGAAGTTGGAGAGCCAATGTTAATTTGGTATACAGGTACATATTTAGCACAGCCAGTCTGAAAATATGTAGAGAAAATGTCAAAAATGAGGTCTATTTCGCATGGTATTTAATATAATATTTACATTCTAGTTGCAATAAGGTATTCGCATTCTTGTTTACAAAATAAAGCAAGTCGAATCTTAAAATAGTCGGCCTCGAACCTGGCTTATATCTGCCGTAATTATGAAGAAAAATTGCCGTAATTGACTGTACTTAGAACTGTATTAATGCTGGCCAATAAAAGCAAAACTTTGATGCTTTTCAGTCATATTTTACATGTTGTTAAACATCTCTCTTTTGTATGTTTAATATTGCGATAATTTGTTCTGAAAGATGTTATAATTAACTCACCAAATATGAATGGAGATTATATTTCATATCTGACGTTAAAAGCAGCTACGTTCATTATTTTTATGTACCGGCTCAGGTGGCATTGTTATAGGTTAAAAAATTCATATCAACAAAATGAAAAAAGATGTGCAGATTGTAGAATGTTTTTTGCAATGAAATGTGTGGTTCAATTATGTCTCTGACAACTGAGATTAGTTTAAAATTAATAAAATCGCTTCTTGTACCATAAAATCAAAATCCATTACTTTTTCAATTGTACCTATAATAGATATTTATGGTAAAAGTGTATTAAATTACAAATAAGTCACGTAAGTTTAGCTCACGAGGCCGTTAGACCGAGCAGGGTATTTTTCTCAAGTGACTTAGATAATTAACACACGTGTGTCATATAACATTTTATGCAACACCTTTAATCATTGATATTAAATATATAAAAGTATTTTTGACAGATGATATATCACGATGACATTTAATAAAAAAAATAGAGTAGAGAAGATCATATAACATAGATACTATGATATGAACCAACAATCAATGAGTTATAATTTCTAACCCACTTGTGCCTTATGACTTACTTGTTCATAATAAATGATATTTGGAGTCTAAGGCTAAATTAGAATTAAAATAACTAAAATTACCCTTTAACCATAAAATTAATTTTATAAAGTACTAAACAACTTACTGAATGTTAGGATCTCTAGCATGGTTGACATGTTGAATAATATTAACTACTCTGTTTAATCCTTTTCAGTTATACTACTGATGATGAGAACTTAGTTCTCGAAATACTTATTTAGTACTTTATAAAATTAATTTTAAGATTAAGGGGTAATTTTAGTTATTTTAACTACTTATTCATGTTCTACATTGGAAGACTACGAAATATCGATAAATTTTTTTAAATTTACTTAAATTAACAAATAGTTATTTATGTATAGTGGGCATTATCAAAAGATTATAGTAAAGGGAATGTTTAAAGTTTGACATCAAGCAGAGAGCTTTAAATTTTCTGAGGGTTATAATCTTGATTATGCCCATGGTACATACAACGTTTTATGAAAATCTGTAGGTAAATATTCCATGCTTAGGTTTCTTTATAGATAATTGGCATTGTTAGATTGTTTATTCTTACGCAACAATTATTTGTATTTTTTTTCAATAAATTCATGGCTCTTATTGTATTACTTATGATAATCCTGTTCTTGTCTGAAATATCTATGATGAATATAAATTTGCAATTTGAAATATGTATTATTAAAATACCTACCTATAATTTTATAAGCTTCATATAAAATTTAGATATTACAATAAATAAAATAACATAAATGTGTAAGAAACAAGAAAATTTAATGTATAAATAACAGGAGTTAATACGTTCCATACATCATATTTATTGCATAATAGAAATTTAAAATGAATATGCTGGCTACATCACAGTTAAATATGTATCACGTGTAAGTCCCGTAGAAATTCAATGGTTATTTTCACGAATTCATATTTATAGTTACTGGTTACATCGTACGTATGTAATTTCAAAAATTTATATTGGTACAAGGAATTTACTATTTATTTATCTTTCATAAACTGATTTATTTGAACGGATCTTTGATGCATTCGCAAAGTTATGTGCATGGACAAGAAATGTTTGAAATATCCGCAAGAATACGTCAATAACATTTTTATGGTTCAGAGTGGGTTTCCTTATGTTGGTAAGCTTGAAAAACGCTTTTGTTTTTTCCAGTGGCGTCACCTATAAACTGTTGTGACCCCAAGTGCAATGTGGGCGTAATTTAAAACATTAATACTGCCAATAGACTGTCATATAAATCTCATTAACTTTAAGAAAAAACAGTGGAATTAAGTGCAGCAATTAATTGAGTAATTATACTGCTGTTAATTAAGAAAATGTCTTTGAAAGTGTTGGAAATGTTTCAGAAAATGAAAATGGTTTACTATTTTTATACTCCAACATGTTGAGTGTTAATTATTTCTCCTACCATAAAACATAAACAAATATTTCAGTGCCAAAATCTCTTCTTATAAAAGGCGAAAATACTTAATTTTCTGTCACATTTTCTTTTCTTTTTTCCCTCAGTTTTTCCTCTAAATCATCCAACATATTTTACTTCCGCAAAAACTTTTCTATCTTTTTGCTTTGATTCTGTTTTTATTCCACAATGACAGAATGTTTTTCTCTTTAAAAGAAATTAAGAAGAATTGAATTAAATGGTAGTTTAATTTAAGAATTAATTGTTTCTATTTATATATGCCACCCACATATTAATTCTAAAAATGTCCTTTTGTAGATTAGAATTAAACGTTCAACATATATATTTCAAATGTCATAACATAAATAAAAATAATTACACACATAAAAGAGAACGTATTCATTTAAAAACAAAAGAAAAACAAATGAAATTTGCTATTTCGCAGGTTACTAAAACTTTTTCTAATTAATTTCTAAAAACTACAAAATATATATGTTTTATAATAAATCTTTTATTAAGGTGTTTTAAGGTATAATGCATTTCGCTTTCTTTGACTTGTAGTATCATCCATAAAAAATAAATAAGTCCGTAAACACTCTGTAATTACAATGTAGCAGACACTTATCAGACCACCCTTTTTAGACAGTCCACCTGGCGTGGAAAATGTTGTATGTAGGAAATACCTACTATTAAATTTTTGGCTGTAAACTAATTAAACTACTAGTTGAATGTAATTACTCTGAGATATGTAACAATTTCTAATGTTTAAATTCGAGTCAAAATTTAATTTTTTCTATGTTGTAAGAGCTGTCCTTACACAAATGTACAAGAAATAATAGTAGTTAATATATAAGACATAAATTCAACTAATAACACTTTAAAAGTACACAACTGAAGTTTACAGTGACTCAAAGCCATGCCTGTTATTTTCTGTTCATTCGTAAGACTTGATTTTTTATTTGCCAATCAAAACATTTGCGGTCTTTTAAAGTCCCCAATCAAAAAATTGATAGAATTCATATAGGTGACGTCACGCTATAACAAAAAGCCCCGTATTTCTTTATTAATTTTCTTTATTATGCAGATTTTTTATATTTTTAAACTAATTTTTCTAAATTCGATTGAGCTAGAATCCCCCATCAGATTTTTAGGTACAATTATATACATTTTATTGTTAATTTACTATATTTTAGAGATGTGGACTAGGAATAATATATAGTATATATTAAATTTGAACTCTTGGATCTCACGGTACAATTTTATACTTATACTATTAATAATAGTTGAAGAAGTATTAGTTACTTTTGTCAAACGGTCATGTCTTGTTAGTTTAAGTGGAACACATCTATTGTGATGTTAATATGATTTCAACACTTTATTTACGTACATGTTTTCTGCATTTGATAGACAATACTACACATACATATGTATATTAGTTCAAAACAAGAATACCCATCAACCATTTATTACTCAGAAAACATGATAATATATTGATTTATTTTAATATACTTATGAATTTTAAATCCATTATATATTTACACTAATTTATTGATGAATAATTTGTTTGTCGGATGAATTATCAAAGGAAAGGTTAATGAAATAAATTATAAACTAATTGATTTGTCAATCTTCTTTGATAAACAATATCAAAGAAACCGATATGTTATTCCATGTAATTTTAATTAAATATTGATTATTATAAGAAAAAGGATAAGACATATAAAATAATGAGACATAATACTACGTTTAAATCAATATTTAAAAATTTATATCTTCTATATTTATAATTTTTCAAATGTCTTCAATATTAGCACCTATCTCTAAATCAACTTTAGTTGTTAGATATTAACGCTCAGAAATATAAAGTACATGCGGACGAAAATAATAATCGGAAAAAAATGGGGGCAAAGTTGCCCATTTCAATCTTGTTTTTGTTTTCCGAAAAGAAAAACGCATAGCTCACTAGATATGTCCCTCAAAATTTTTGTAGCTTGAACATTTTTCAAGAAATTCATAACTTTCAATTTTCAAACGGGGCTCAAAGTATCTAGTGACCTATACATTTATTTTGGGAAAACAAAAACATCATTGAAATGGTCAACTAATGCGGCAACTTTTCCCCAATTTAATCGACTTTGTATTTCTTACGGTTTTCGAGATCCCAATGGTTAGCCTCTGAAAACAGACACCCTGTCCATGTATTAAGTATTAAGAACGGTAGGGATATTTTATCGATAGAGATAAGCATTCCTTACCGTTTGTAATTCTTACACTAGATTTTGAGCGAGCAAAATGAGGTGTATTTATAATTCATTCTGAAAAGCAAAAATCCGTTTCCATGGTATTTTTCAAACATTCGTTACATTTGTTATTGGTTTTTTTCTGTAAGAAATAACTGCGAAAATAATTCGTACCATTACTAATCAATAATTGATGTATTATTAATAAAATCATATAAGACAGCTGTCATAATGAGAATGGCGTTTTCCATTATTTTTTGATTTTTTATAAAAATAAAACACGTATTTTTTATTTTTAAATACTTAATAATACACGAGAAATAAATTAATAAAGTTTTATCATGTTATTAACTGAACGATAGCTGAGAGAAAGATAGTGTTTCGTGGGAGACAGAAACTAGACAGAACTAGAGGTGGTAGCATTTCAGAGAAACACTTATTTTTTTGATACACCTGTACCTAATATTTTTTGATTTAATTTTGTCTTCTTCTCCATGTCCCACAAATCTTGAATATTAATTTTTCAACGCCCAGTATAAATATACGTTTTATTGTAATTTAAAGCCATTTAATTTTTATTTAAAATAATGATACATAATTTTGAAAAGCGGTAGCACCTTTGAAGAAATCATGTATTTCTTTCATTTGAGCCTTGATAGTTTTTTTTCTATGATTTACGTTATAATGGAGTTGAAATTTTATAGAAATAGACCCAATGAATAGATAAAAAATATTGGTCGTCCAATAACATTTACTTTTTCATAGTTCGAGAAAAAACACATATGTATGTAAGTTTGTGTAAATTAGAGCGATGGGAGTGCATTGACACTATTTCGATGAATGAACATACGTAGACGTAGACATACATTATTGGGGTAGTGGTAGCTGGAAGTGATAAACCAGTTGGATATTGAACGTCACATTACGTAGGCAGATATGTCATCCTTTCATTGTGTCGTGGCGTTTCATAAACTATCACCAAAGCGGAATATCGTGTATTTATTGCACAATACGTTTGAGCACTTCATGAAATGTAACTTTCATAAAAGGTTTAGTGTTTTGAAAACGATTTCAACGTTTTGTATGCTCTACGATAAATTTAATTCATTTTAAAATCCTGCACAAAATCTCGTAAACCGAAAATCACTAATGGGTTTCATTTGTTCTGGAAAATCAATGTCATTTTTAATTTTTTTAAATAAAATTTGCGCATTTTGTGGTATGTACCTATATATAGAAAAAATATATAAATAATCTTCTCTTCCGATCACGGGAATAAAGTAAATGAAATCATTACAAACTTGATTTTTTGAGAGGGCTATAACTAATTTTGTTTTACTATATGTTGTTTAAAATGACACATAATTTTTTTTAATTAAATAACAAATTTAAAGTTTAAAATCATAGTAAAAAAATACATATTTTATAAAATAATTGTGACAAGTTTTGTGCGATTCGATTTCGTGTCTTGCCGAAACATTCACACCTCCTAAAAAATAGGGGACTTTCTGCACTTGTTGCAGAATATACTATTCCTATACATATTATTTTGAATACTTATGTAAAATTAATTTCTGCTCCGTGGCATCGCGCGTGAATTTCAAAACTAGTAAGAAAACATAATTCTGGTCCTAGTTGCTTACGCAAAATTTTAATAATTATTGAGGGATTACTATTCTAATTTAAACTCTATCATTCTTTTGCCTTTGAAAACTAAAAATATGTAACGCACTGAATGAAAAACCAATGTTGAATTAAATTAATTATTATTATGCCTTTTAGACATTTTTGTATGCATATGACACTATAAACAATTAATTATATATTTTTTATTTACGGGCGTGCCTTTTGTGTGAATGATAATAAAAAATATTTGGGTTGTATGTAGCATAAAAGCAGTGATGCTTTTTGATACAAAGGATTTTATTGAAGGCCATATTAATGTGCCATTAATTTTTCCATTGCATTATTGCAATAACTATTATATCCTTTAATTCCGCAAAACAATTACAACTACAAATATTTGTAATAAATCTGTATTTTTTGTCCTCGTATGCGGGCCCTAAAAAGGATTTGTCACTATATAATCCGCATTTTATAATCCTGACGTAATCCTTGTAATCTTTATTGCCTTGCAAGCAGTAAATTCATATAAAAATAATAAAACTCTATCAATTAAATGCATTAGAATCGTCTGCAGTTTGACGAATCAAAGCGTCCTTATCTATTAGATTAAAGTGCTACTAATTTCATTTTTTCTCAGACGCTACAAACATTTGAATTTGATTTAAGTTGAATGATGATTTCATTCGAATTAAGATTATGATGAATCACTTTACTTGGTTGAAACATTATCTTGAAACTATGCGTGCAAATTTGACGAATTTGCGGTTCCTTTTTTGTGGGTTTATTTACTCACCTTGGTTAAAATAACGATTAGCTAATTTATTTATATCTTTTATTGTTGTTGCATGTCGTTATTATCATAATTTTTTGTGGCAAAGCATTTTCAGGAAGGTTTTTTTTTTAAATAAGTTCATTCGATAAGGTATTAAATACACAATGGCATTATCATTGATTTTAAAAATTTTATACACACATAATTTACACGGTTAATTAGACGGCCGCTTTTTCGAACCGAAACTAAAAATATGGAAATTTTGATCTAAATACACTACGGCCCGAATTAGAGTAGTTCGCATTAAGTGACTTTTTATGGAAGGTGATTTTCACTTATTACCCCAGAGAAAGAATTAGAGTATTTCACAGTGAGTGAACACCATTCTCAGGTAGTAAACATTACATTGGCTGGTTTTTACGGAGGGTGATTCCGAACTAATTACAGTTGGGCAAGAATTAGAGTATTTTACAGTGAGTGAGCGCCCTTCTCTTAGATAGTAAACAGTACGGTGACTGGTTTTTACGGAGGGTGACTTTGACCTAATTTCATTAGAATTAGAGTAGGTACTTCACAATGAGCGAGCACCCTTTTCTTAGGTAATAACATTACGGTGACTGATTTCTAAAATAGAAGATGTGGCTTCAGATCATTTAACATACAGCCTGAACCACTAACTGTTATCACAAAAAGATGATTGAATAAGATATGATATATACATATTTAAAATGTTATCTGCATCTTTAATATCAAATGAGGTTTATCTCCATAAACCTGCTCCACCTACAATGAAGATAGGAAGGAACTATTAATTGGAAGATCGTCTTTGCAATTCATCTCAGTACAATTTACAACACTGCAAATCATGCAAAAAGACAGCATATTTAATAAAACGTCCAATTCTTCGAACCCATGCCCCTTATTTCCTGGTAGGTACGCCTATGGACTAATAATAAGAGCAGTGATCTGATTACATATCAAATAACATCGCACAGAGCTTGTTATGACACTTGCGAGAATATTAAACGAAAGATGAAAGAAAATGTGTCACTATGAATGCTCACAGTAAATACTATCAAAGACAATTTTTCTTCCTTTTATCATTCACAGTAAATAAATAAGCAGCCCACTGTCCAAAAACGATCTATTCGCAAGATATTACTATTATTCTAATATTTTTTACAATTTTGTAACTTTTTTATTATACCATTTAATTAGGTGAAAAATATTTTTAGTTTATTTCAAGAAAGTAAACTATTACTTTTATTTTATAAAAACACAGGTAATATAATAGTAAATAGCGAAATAATTGAAGTAGTTAATAAATTTTAATATTTAGGCATAACAATAGATAGTAACGGCACAAAAGATGTGGACATGTAGAATCTTGGATATTGTCAAATAGAACGAAAAGCAAAATACAGGCGATAGAAATGAAATACCTAACAAGAATTTAAGGTATAACCATGTTAAATAGAGTAAGGAATGAATCCATAAGGGAAAAACTTCAATGCAAACCAATAATAGACTTCATAGATGACCAACGTTATAGCGAAGAAGGGAAGACCAAAAAAACACATAGGATAACGTAGTAAAGAAGATACTGACGAAAAGAAACATCTCGATTCAAGAAGCAAGAAGTAAAGGAAAGGACAAGAAACAGTGGGCAATATTAGTGCACATGTTAATTTAAGATATTAAATTATGTAAATAAAAATTAAGATTAAGCAAAAATGAATACATCCTACGCCTAAGGATAGAAGGATGACTGACTATATATAAAGCACAGGTTATATATCGTAAATAACTGGTTTATATAGGTCTTCTAAATTTGTAATCTTCAAAGCAAATGATTTGCTTAACAAAAATTTACTTATGTTGTCTCTCACGTGTAAAAAAAATAGAATTCACAGCACATAATGGCTCATTCACCATATTTTATTTTTATTTGACGGCTGTAATGGAGGTGTTGTTTTTAATTAAAAATCTTGGTGTCTGACAAAAATGTATTTCTACTGTAAACTGTAAAATAACATACAATTCATTCGACATGGTTGTCTAGTTGAATTGTTGAACAATAAATTGTATTTTATTTATAGCTTAGCAGCTATTAAATATTTTTATATCATTTTCATTTATACTTCCATAGCGATGTCTTTGATGATTTGATATTTTATTGATAATCGGTGCTATCGATTATATTTTATTGTAAAGACAGTACCTGCTTATAATTTTATTATTAGTTTCGATAGGTAGAGAATTTTATGAAATATTATCAAATAACATAGTCCATAAATTTTTTAACTACAATTAATTATTTAAAAATGCATTAAAGGTGCAAACCAGAAGAAAAATAGTGCTTAGAAATAATTTTATAATAACTCTTCCGAGAACAATTTTTATAAAAATTGAATTGAAAATAATTTCTGGAGTTGAATAATTATAGTGATAAATTATAAAATGTACAATATTTAAAAATAAATAAATAAATTCAAAAAAGGAAGCGTGTCTCTGTCACTTATACTGATTAATTTTTAAGTACATGCGTTTTATATCATTGGAAAGAGAAAAAAGTATGAATTTCTCGAAAAGTTTACGAGCTTTAAAATTTTTGAGAACCACTGTCAATTCCTCGTAAAATGTGCAAACAAGAAACTTTATGAATTGAAACAAGAAAGTTATAAGTCAAAAATTGGGCATAATCATGTTTTGCTAATATTTAGTGACCTATGCATTATTTCTAGAAAACAAACACATCAATGTATACCAATACAAATAAAAAAAAAAAACAATAAAATCGACATAGTGGAGGAGAAAGTAAAATAAATGTAGGCAAGGTAGTTTTTTTTAAAGATTTTTAACTGATAATGCATATTGGTAATAATCTGATGTCAACAGGACTATGGACTAAAAGCTCTCTTTTGTGCTCGTCTTTCTTACAACAGACTCAATTTGAATCAAAATTGATCGCTTAGCTAATGACATTAACAAATATTTAAATTTATAATTTCAATAATTCAGCATGTACACTACTTAATTCACCAATGTCAGACGGAGCAAGAATGAACCGCGTGCTGCCCGCTGATTTTATTTCCCACACGTACTCGACTCGTTAATATTTCGCGGCTGATTCAGATGACGCGTGACGTGCAGTAGGGCCCCCTGATGCTATCAGCACGGGCTCCGCCGGCGCCACGTCAGTCGCGAAATTTGCATCGAACTGCGGTGTGATGTATCGAGATATCAAACCCAATTGTTCCGCACTTCATGTCAGATGCACGTGATAAACAAGAGGAGATTGTACATCATTGCAAACAAAACATGTTGTTAGTAATTATTAAAATACCTAGGGTTATTGAATAGTGTTTCACGAGTCTTGTATTTTTCAACTTTTAAACTTCAAATTTCAACTTTAAAACTTGAAATTTTACCATTTTAAAACTTGAAATTTCACTATTTTTTCTTGAAATTTCAACTTTTAAAAACTAGAAATTTCACCTAACCTAACCAAACCTAACCTAAACTTAGGTTAGTGTCTCCCCTTACTTAGGTTAGTGCCTCCCCTAACTTAGGTTAGTGCCTCCCGTTACTTAGGTTAGTGCCTCCCCTTACTTAGGTTAGTGCCTCCCTTAACCTAATTTAGGTTAGTATATACCTCCCCAACTTAAGGTACGTTAGTGCCTCCCCTTATTTATAGGTTAGTTCCTCCATTAACCTAACCTAACTTAACCTAAATTTCAAGTTTAAATGTTGAAATTTCAAGTTGTTAAAGTTGAAATTTCAAGAGAAAAAGGTGAAATTTTAACATTAAAATATTTTGCATATGGCCCTTCTTACGCTTCCATAGGGAAACCCTAAGTTTTAACTTGCAAGACAAGAAATAGGCAAGAAAATGACGATCAAGACAATATTTTTATATATAAGAGTAATAAAAGACGAGATATACTTAAATTTCTTGTCTTGTTTTTCGAGACAAGAGAAGAAATAATAAAACAAGCAAGAAAGCTTGTCTTGTGATACATTAGGTTTGAAATTCGAATTCGTAGAGCGAGGATTTTAAGACATATACCTGGTTTGTTCAATATTTTACCGGTTTCGGGATATTATAAGCCTTTGTTTACATAGACAAAAGTAAGCAGGGTAACTAAGTATATATTATTACCGTATTGACTTGTCAAAATAAGATGAGACAATTGGATAATACTGTATAACTGTAACCATGGTGTTATATTAACCCATACAGACTTGATCACGAAAATGTTATTGACAAGAGAATTTTGTAACAGTGATTTATAAGTCCCGTAAATGATTTTTTACGGTAGGAATAAGATGTTTTCGGACGAGGCGACGAAAGAGCAAAGTCAGGAATTTCCAGGAATTTCGAAACGAGTACCGTGAATATAATTAACATTAACATTTTTCAACATAAGGCAAAGGCTAGATTTTGCTACTTTAAAAAATATTAAAAAAGCAAAATAAAAATAATTTTCATTGAAAAATTTAAGAAGAAAAACTGTCATCTGTCTAAGAAATATTTTAAAATCATTTACAGGAAATATAAGTAGAAATTTATGAAGTCTGTATATATACAGTACCATAAAGAATAATAATACTATAATGTCTCCTTTACCGGACAGAAATCACAAATGTAAAAATGGAAATGAGATACAGTATGAAATATAATAATATTTATTAACAAAGTGTTCATTTTCTAAAACCGGTAAACTATTGAACAAACCACGGATGTTATGAATCATACCAGACTTTAGATGTCTTAAAATCTTCGCTTTACGAGTTGGGATTGATTCATAACATCCGTGGTTTGTTCAATAATTTATTGGTTTCAGAAAATGAAGACGTTGTCAATAAATAATATTTTCAAAAATACTCTTGTCAATAACTTTCTTGTTATCAAGTTTGTACGGGTTGATATGATATTATGGTTATATTACCCAATTGTCTTATGTTATTTTGACAAGTGAGTAGGGTATTCATATTACCATAGAGATACAGTTATAACCTATTTATCAAGATACTTCTGTCTACGTAAACAAAAGCTTAATATCCTAAATTTAGTTACTCGCGTAAAAATTGTTATATATAGAGTCTGATATTGCCGTTGCAATAAAATGCTGAAATCCCGCTTCTAAGTATTGATTGTCGTGGGCTTTTTCCTAGTTTTCGTAATAACTTTAAAATATTTCATTTTATTAGAAACATTTTATTTTCTTATTGCAAACATAAAGTTCATAAAATTTGCCAAGTTAAATAAGGTTTCCAACGTCAAACTTTGGTTGATTGTTTTATTAGGTCATCTTATATTTATAATAAAGGTTTTGAATTTGTTACATACATATATTTGGTATTGTAAAGAAATTATAATTAAAGGTAGTTACTACTTAATACCAGTTCCTCCTTATCTGATGATCTGAAGAAAGTTTTGTAATATTGGAATATGGTCTAGTTCAGTAAGTCAAGAATTGAAGAACCATTATGATTTTCATGTAATTCTTAACATATTGAAACGAGATCACATTCTAAAGTAGGTATAGCTGTTCTATAATTTTCCATGGCTTCAGTAAGAAATGGATCAAAACAATAAAATATTTGCTCTAATTTTTGACCTACAAAAATGAATCACAATCTCGAATTTTGTCTGAATCAGTAGGTGAAAATGTAGAGAAAATCTGAAGAATGTACTTTTATTCTACAGAAATAGAACAATTTGCAAAGCACATATTGATACTCAGAAATGTACTACAATTTCAATAGTTCAAGAATTAGAAATACCAACTATAAGTGATTTTATTTGTTCCGGAATTTAGTCTTGTTTTAGAACTTTCAAATTAAACCAAATTCTAAAAAATACAAATGGATACTCCAGATGGTCTAATTTTTAGCGTATAGAAATTTTATCAAATTCCGTAGTAAATATTAATACACTTGAACGTGGTCTGGATTTTGTAAGTTATATTTGCCAACACGCATACTTAATAAATAAATGAATTACGTATACATGATTTAAAATCGTTACACATTATTTAACCACTAATTTAAGGTTGTAATAACTACTGCAATGTATATGACAGCTACATCTATAAATTATATTTCAAAATACTTTTCTTCAAAGTTGACAGTTATTTTATAGAGTTACATCATTTTATAGTTTAAAAATATAAGTAAATATACATCTTGGCGTAAAGTATTTGGCTGTGAACTTGAACTTTTTAATGTTTACTTCCTTTCTTATTGTTCCTAGAAAAGATACTTAGTGTTTCGAAGATCAAAGTAGTGTTTCAACACGATTTGTATCTTTGCCAAATATTTGAAAACTTTGCAGCAATCAGAACACTTTAATGTAACAATAATTTAAGTGTCAGATAAAATATTCATCAAATAAATGCAGAACCGAATTCTAGATATTTAGAAAAATGATTTTTAAATTTGTGTTCGCGCATTGGGTGGTCTGATGACGAGTACATATTTTAGCACTTCATTAGCCTAAATTGCTAGGAAAGATTGCTTTTAAATTTAGATATAATTGAGAAGCGTTGAACTGTTAGACTTGAATTGGTTATGAATTGCCAGACACAATGACTGTCTCTCATTGTTTTATTAATTAAAATATTTGAAAGTATTTTCACTTTCTTTTCAAATTGCCAAATAGTACTGTTCTACTTTTATAAATAAAAATACATACAATAATGCAGGGACATGATAAGTTTTGGTAATAAAATAAAAAAATCTGATGCGGACACCACATGACTTCTTTATAAGCATATTCAATTATACACATGTTTTGTTGCACTTAATTTAAACTTATTTCATTTAGAAGTGAGATTTGTTTTTCCAATCAGTCCCACATACAAAATTTTAACAATCTACGGCTAATCCTTTTTGTATTATGCGAAAAAATTTGGCACTGCCGATTGCAATAAAAAGAGAGGTGCACAACTACATGTTTTATCAATCCCATATACAAAATGTAAACATTCTACTGCTAATCATTTTTGAGTTATGCCAGATATATTCGTAATCGTGCCGAAACTAGTCAAAATGGGAGATACATTACATACCTATGTACATAATGGATAAGGAATAGTCAAAACGGTTATACAAAGTCAAAACGGATATTTCTGTTGAAACCTGAAAACTGAATTTTTCGCGATTACAACAGAATCAGGATTGGCCTGATTAAAATAATTGATTTTTATCAAAGATAAAAAAATACAAATTCTATTCAAAATTTAATTATTTGCAAAAAAAACTACTAATAATAACCAAAATATGTTCAGTATATAATGACGATATTTTATCAATTTTACACGAGAAAAAGTATTTAAATGTGTAAGTAAAAGAAAAAAAAATTGTTACTCGTCCTAGTTTTATTCAGATAAATTGTTTTGGTTTCTTTACAGATTTCGTTTTCGTTTATGAAATAAAATATTTACATTGCTTTTAAACCAATTAAAAAAGTGCGGTAACACTTAAATATCTATTAAAAATTAATAGAAATAAAAAAATCATAATTTATTTGGTAAAAAAAAGATGTTTTTAATTTTTAAAATAAATCATGATTTTGACAACCCTGACAAGAATTACAGTGCTTCACAATTGAGCACTTCTCTCACTAAAAATAAGTATTACTGTTGGTTTTTACCAAGAGTTGTTTTCATGTAATTGCATTACAGCAAGAAATAGAGTTTCACATTGAATGAGCACCCCTCTCACAATTTTTGTACATTAGGATGACTAGTTTTAATGGGAAGCGATATTGTACTAATTACAATAGGTTAAGATTTAGAATTCTTTAGTTTTATTTTAAAATTTATTGAACCTAACCTAACTGATTGAACCTCCATTGTCGGTAGATTTTATCTTGTATGTAAAATTAATAAAAAGACAAGATTGTTTGAATCAATGCTTATTTTGACGAAGAATATAAGATTACATGATTTGCAAAGAATATAGAGGAAGACAATACATCTCTACGAGTAGTTCCGTTATTTTCCTATCGAATGCATTTCTCATAACCAATTTGCTTGCTTTTATCGATTGTAAACGAACTGCATAACCTTAAATCTAAACAGTGTTTAGCCGACCATTTGTCACATTTCAAACATTTTCGTGCATTGGTGGCCTAGTTGGTGAATTTATTTACCCACAGATGCAGGTCATCACAACAGTGAAATCATCCATCACATCGTGTTTATTTTGCTTGCATCTATCTCTAGCATCGCATCGGATCGGACCGGTCAGTACTCGCACTGCGGCCCCTCCAGCAAGCAATTATCTCGATACGGACCTGAGATTACGCTAATCGGATACAATTACACCGCAAGACCATTGTCGGGATTTTTATGATGTGTGTTTGCAGATTGTTGGATATAGGCCTAGGGGTTTGATCGGTATGGTTGTTTGCATTGTGAAAGAATTTTCTATTTTGCAAGCTGATAATTTTTTCCTACAAGGGGTACATTATGATGGTTGTTTGAAGATTTTGAAACTGACTTATGCAGGGTTTACAATATTTTATTTGAAAGTGAGATCATTATATACGGCTAATCGTTTTCCAAATTCTATTTGTTTCATATCTTCGAAATTGATCGTCATTCGTAAAATTTTATTAAATGTTAATCACTATCGCTCGACGCGCCACTTTGCGAGAAAAAATGAAAGCTATTGCCTTACACATGTCATAAGAAACGCAAGTTCTTTAAAGCTAGTCAAGTGTAAACAGCCAACGAAATTGGAGAGGTCAAGAATCGTTATGTATCTATTGAACAATATTACATAAATTCAAATTAAATTTTAAAAATAAAAACAAAACAAAATTGCTTTATTTTTTAGCGCAACTTGACAAAATAGTAAATATAAATAATAAAGTTTGCTTATTATTTGTAATTAATATTTTATCGAGTTACGTTAAAAAATATTGCAATTTTATGTTTTTTTTGTTTTAAATTCAAAATTTATTTATGTAATATTATTCATTTCAACAGTAACCTCAAATAATAATAAAAATAAACAAACAGCTAAGTTGATACATAAAACGTTAAACATTTATTCATTTTTGTCTCAATTCCATGAATAAGTCATTTCCATACCTAATTTCTGAGCTTTTGCGAGAGAAAATATGAATAATAATTCTAAAATAGTTATTTTAATTAACATTTTCAATTTCCAATAAAAGAAAATTAAAAATTTTGACAGAATATAATGCTAAAATATTTTAGTTGGCATTCCTACATTTTGCCAGTCTAGGCCGGCAAACAGAGAGTTTCTGGAATTTTTTTGAGTTCTGTAATATTAGTCATATCGAACGGAGGCGCGAAAAATTAATATTGCTATTGATTCAGAAAGATGCTCTACAACTATTATTTGAAGCGATTTTACCTAAAAAAAATAGTGAACCTAGAAATATTTTTCAAATTTTATTACCATGTCCGTTTAGGAAAAAGTTTCACGGTAAATATTTTAAGGATTTTAGAGTTAGGTATCCTGAAAGATTTCACTGTGTATTATTAACAAGTAAAGCGTTTCTTGGAATTCCATCATGTGCTCCTTAGTTATCCTGATTGTATTTTACCAAATGAGATTTAATTTTACGTCACTAAAGAATACAATTTATTTTTACTACAACTTCTACCTATTTCTTTAAGAGTTCATAAAATGTGACACTTCATTACATAATGGTTGTCGACCACTGCACTAGACCACAAACTTTTCATAAAGTCTGTATTATTCTCTCCTTGGAAAGGAAAAAATCCTGATTTCGTTATATTTACTCTCTGGTATACAATTTGCAAACATGCTGCTATTTGTTTTGAAATTATCGCAAGTTATTTGCTTGTCTTGTGTTGTCAGTTGCCTTGATTTTTTTGTCACATTTATGGAGAATGTAGTTTAATAAGGTAGAATTACTTATGCTGGCATATTATCAAATTAGCAACAATGCTATGACATTATGATACATAGCAATTATAGATGAATATTTTACCCGTTGATACCTGATACGTATTTTGCCGCAAACCACGTGAACTAGTTAAGTTACTGCTATGAATATGTATATGATATATTTACTGATCTTTACATATAATACATAGTAATTTAGATGGTAATATTGGTAATACCAGGAAAATTTTACTTGCGTAAAATATATTGGCAAACATTAAAAACATAATGTTATACACAACATATAATAATAGTACATTACTAGGAAAAGTAGTGATCTCACTTTTATATTAATAAATAATTTCATACATACAACATAGTACCTCCCGCGTACTTTACAGTTTGTGCGCGGAACTTAGAACTTTAATATGGTATTTCAAATAATTGCGGATACTCTCTCGCCTTATAGATTTAGAGCAAAAAAAACAAAGTTGTTCAAAATTAAATTCTAATTTACATAAGATCATACTTGATTTAATAGTACGTCTTGTAAGAAAACTATTTTTTCTACGACCACTATAGAAAGTGGTATTTTTCCACACAATATAAAGCTTGAAAGTTACGTATTTCCCATAATCGTGGGTTAAGCGTGAGAAATAATTTCCTACAGTATTTGCCAACAATGCGAATGTGCATTGTGGGAAATATCATTTTTCACAGTAATTGTCAACACCGCGCATGCGTGAAGGTACTCTTTGTGAGGTTACCTGCGCCGTATTGTTTTTTTTATGTCAAGTAGCTTTCGTGCATGTATTTTTGTTCTGTAACGTTTAGCAGGCTGGTCATAAAAAAGTATAATGCGCCATTCATGCAGTATCACCTATTTCACACCTTCTGTGATTCCAGTACTCGACTTTGTCTCGTGCCGAAACTTTCATACCTCGTAGGAAATAGGCGACTTTTTGCACTTGTTGCATAATATACTACTTTGTATTTTCAAAAGTTACGTACGTCAAATTTACTAATTTTATTTGCCAAAGAATATAATTCTTAAATTTATATTTGTAAAACCATGTAAAAACAGAAGTTGTATATACGAGTAAGAAGTATTACTGTAGCTTCATAAAAATTATTGTCTGGGAACAACAAATTTTTCAAAATCGTAATATTCAGTGATTATTTTACAGAAAAAAAACTAGAAACAGGACATTGTAATAAGACGTTTACGATTTAATAGATTCAATCATAGAATGTTAAAATCCGTGTATAGAGACCCTAAAGTTAATTATTTATCAAATTTTGATATACAATTTTTACCATGATTTCTGGAAATTTCTTGTATATACATAGGTAGGTAAATTGGTTTTTTGGAAAATAACATTAATGCTTTATAAAAGGTAGAAGTACATTTTATGATTTTTTTTCCTTGCAAGGGTAAACTTATTCTACCAAAATGCAAGTAAATATTGTTTCCAAACAATTGGAATTCTTATCTCGATTTCATCAGTTCTATTTTCCTTTATGGAATGATGGTATACTATCTATTAATCTTATGTAAAAAATAAAAGAATCAGGGCATGTAACCAAAAAAAATACTGGTGAACGGTTAACCCTTATAGAGAACGTTATAATAATAACGGTTTTAGTTCGAAAACCGGTTTTTGAAAATTGGAAACCGGTTTAAACCGGTTAATATAACGGTTAAAAAAATAATTAAAATTAATTAAAACAAATTAATTATAAAAATTTGATTAAAAAAATAGAGAATAATTAATTAAAAATTTTTTTTTAAATATCATCTGAGAAAAATATCACAATTAAAAAAAAGCAATTTAATTAATGAATATTTATTTACAAAAGTAATTTACAATCATAGTTAATCATGAAAACTAACAATATTTAGATTTGCACCTTAAAATTTTGATTTTAAAGCCGAAAAAATCCAAAATGACCCATTTTTCGGTCAAAAATTTTGGTTTTTTAAAATAGTCCAAATTGATAGTCCCCGATGCGTTGATTTCAAATTTTCAAACCGAATTTAATTATCTCTTCCCATTCCTGAGATATTAGGCTTCAAAGTTGCACCTCAAAAAAGTGTGTTTTTTGACTATATCTCTAAAATGGATAGAGATACAGTCTCAACGATTATACCAGTCAATTCTACGCACAAAGTTACATAAAGAAATGTTTTCTTCGCATATATGTTCTTTGGAACGATTTGGTGTAAAATGAGAAAAAAGAAAAAAACCGGAATTTCAGTTTTTCGCTGGAGAACTTTTTGGCTCCAAATCTTTTCATTTTTCAGACTTAAGTAAATACAGATGCGCTGATTTCAAATTTTCAAACCGATTTCAATTATCTCTTACCGTTCTCGAGATATTTGGGTTCAAAGTTGAAACTGAAAAAAATCGTTTTTCAGGAATATCCCTGAAATGGGTCAAGATACGATCTCGACGACTTCACCAATCGATTCTACGGGCAAAATTACATAAGTGTACCAATTTTCAGATTAATATTCCAATGGATACAATTTTTAGAGCGAAAAAACGAAAATCGCGAAAATCGAAAAATCGCCGATGAACCCCTTGCGATTTTTTTCGATTTTTGACGATTTTCGTTTTTCCTCTATAAAATTTGTATCCATTGGAATAAAAATCTGAAAATTGGTACAAAAATGTAATTTTGCCCGTAGAATCGATTGGTGAGGTCGCCAAAGTCGTATCTGAACCCATTTCAGAATTATTCCTGAAAAACTGATTTTTTCAGGTCTAACTTTGAACACAAATATCTCGAGAACGGTAAAAGATAATTGAAATCGGTTTGAAAATTTGGAATCAGCGCATCTGGATTTACTTAAGTCCAGAATATAAAAAAATTTGGTGACAAAAAGTTTCCAAGCGAAAAATTGAAATTCAGGTTTTTTTCGTTTTTCTCATTTTTCACCAAATAGTTCCAAAGATCGTATATGCGGAGAAAACATTTCTTTATGTAACTTTGCGCGTAGAATCGACTGGTGTAATCGTTGATACTGTATTTCTACCCATTTTAGTGATATGTTCAAAAAACACACTTTTTTGAGGTGCAACTTTGAGGCCAAATATCTCAGGAATGGGAAGAGATAATTAAATTCGGCTTGAAAATTTGAAATCAACGCATCGGGGACTATCAATTTGCTTTTTTCAAAAAAATCAATAAATTTTACCTAAAAATGGGTTTATTTGGGTTATTTCACACCCTGGAATGGGTTTAAAGTGCTTAACAATGATTTAGGTGTTCATAATTAAGAAAATAAGTTTAACACGATTATGTGTTGCATTTTATACCCAAAAATGAGTTGAAAAGTGTCTAAACATATTGTATAGTACATTTGGAAATTTGTCACACCTTAAAATGGGTAAAAAGGAACCCAAACCTGACCTAAAATTGGGTTTAAAGGGTGTCAACAATCAAAAACCAAAATTTTGGACTCATACATGGGTATTTTTGGAATATTTCAGCTGTATATGAAAAATTTTACAGTAAAAACCTAAAAATTGTAACTTTTTATATTCAACTGTAATTAGAAATTACTAAAAGTTAGTTACAAACAGGGAATGTAACCGAAATAAATACTGGTTAACGGTTAACCCGTATAGAGAACGTTATAGTAATAAAGGTTTTAGTTCGAAAACCGGTTTTTAAAAATTGGAAACCGGTTTAAACCGGTTAATATATCAATTTAAAAAATTATTAACATTAATTAAAAAAAAGTAATTATAAATATTTGATTAAAAAAATTATAGAATAAATAATTTAAAAAAATTACCATCTGAGAAAATATAACAATTAAAAAAAAACAATTTAATTAATAAATATTCACAAAAATTCCCGTAATGTATTCAGAAAAACGCAGGTCACTTTTCAATTTTAAACTTGCCTGTGTTGACAAAGGCCGTATTTATTTGGACTTTTTAAGTAACCTTAACGGCCAAAGAGACCTACATTTATGACTCTCCAATAAAATGTTAATTGTAAAAACTGTCATGACTCATGTTCAAATACAAATAGAAAACACAGATATAAAAAAAAAATATTAAATTTTTTTCTCGCTAAATGATATTAAAATAAAGGTTAATGTTCGCTAAAACCGGTTTATTTTTTTTTTGGTTAACGGTTACCGGTATTTTCGGCCTGAAAAATATCGGTTAAAATTACGGTTAAAGTTCGCAATTTTCGTTAAAAATATCGGTTACCGGTTTTTATTAACCGGTTTTTTTAACCGGTTACATGCCCTGAAAAGAATACATAGTAAACGAATATATTTATAGCTTTTTTTATTAAAATAACAAAGAAATAATAAAAAGACAAATATTGCCTAGGTACTTTAAGTTTAGTATCAATTTGAAAATATTTAATGAATATTGCTATATCAACATCCTGTACTGACATTTCTTTGTAATTCCATAGAGTAAAATATAGCAGGTGATGTAGTTTTTTTTCGTGTTTAACAATACCTAGTTAACAACGACTCATAAATTTTTGTTTGCTAAGTACCTACTAAAATATTATAAATCTCGCATAGTCAGTTATCTTTATGACAATTTATTTTATAGCAGCACAATTGGTCAAATACAAATTTTAATTATACATAAAAACAATACAATGAAATTACGCAGTACTGTTTTTGTACAGAATTAAATATGAGAGTTATCTCTAAATGCATTCAATGATGCTGCATATAAACACTTGAGAATATATTTAGACGAGAAAATGTTAATTTGTAATTTGAGATTATTATGGATGTAATTTTTAAAATTCCTAAATAATTACTGCTCTGTTCACTGCATCTTTTTATCATTGCTCAAAGTATCACAGTATTCATAGCGCAGTGATAAATACTTGCAGAAATTTAACGTTATATAGTCCTTCCAGGACAACTGCGAAAATTATAAAACGAGACGCTGGTGAGTTTTATAAAGGCGGTCGTTAAATAACCAGGTTTGCTTCATACAATATTTTTTCTACTTCCGTGTGAATACGTACAAAAATGTATTTGAAATTATGAATTTTTCACATTTTGACGACATTTGCATATTAAACAAAAAGGACAATACCAAGAAATCCTAAATTTTGAACGTTACTACTAAGTTACTATAACAGAAATGTTAGTTATAAACAGATAAACGATATAAAATAAAGTTGTCATTATGTTTTTTTAAATTGTAAAATACGAGTCTCTGTGAATCTAATATATGTAATAACTTTAGTATTAATATTTGTGAAGATAATAAGATCTAAATATTATTGTATTTTTGTAACTAAGTGATTCTACATATGCCTACTTTCCAATTTGATTTCGCGTGAAATAATAGATCAATAACCTAAAAGAAATTAGTGAAAAAAAGAGTTTCTTATTACACGGAAGAAGAAAAACAATTTTGTTCAGGATTTTATTTCATTAAATACATTCAATCCCCCCAATTCTGTAACTCAGTGATTAATTTTTAACCAGTTGCTTCATATTTTTTTCAATGAAAATATCAAAATATAAAACGGAATAATAAAAAAATGTTATATAAAATATATTTTACTAAAAACAAAGAGTAGGAATTTTATATTATTTATTTCACTACTTCTAATATTAGTTTTAATGTTATTTTAATAAGTAGAATATAAATCTAAAACTTTAAAAATATATGTACCTACCTATATTATTATAAATATACACATTAATTTTTTTATTTTATCTATTTATCCTAAATCTTAACCTTAAAGTTAAAATTTAAAGTAAAAATGTAATAATATTTAAACATTAATTTCCAATAGGTTATAATTTTTAAATAAATACTAGTTCCTAAACGAATAATTTTTTAATAGATAGACTGATAGACAAACTAATATTAATTATATCCTTATTAATTTCATATTAAAAATGTGTAAATAGAATAGATATAAATTATATGAACAATTCAATTATTTCATATTTATTGAACGTTTCTCATTACACCTATTTTTACTTTGAGTTTATCTTATTCGCAAACCACTTCTCGCGCTCTGCATTCCCGAGCTAATTGCCTCTAGCAGCTACCGCTACGCGGCAGCACTTAATGATCACTCCGTCCACACAACTAACATATAGTACGTCCGCGCAATAATATAGCAATATAGTGCGCCTACCTTGCACAGACCCTGCACGCAAACTCCACGGGTTCCTGGTGGTGCCATCTGCAGCAAAGCTGTCATGGGGTGGAAGCAAGGGGTTCCGTCCTTGGCCGTCTGGTTCAAGGTGGCGTAGAAACCCATGCCTACTGCTCGGCAGTTCAATGCGCATTCGTCTCCCGCTGAAGGAGAAGGAAATGAGTTAGAAAATGGTAATTAAAATACCAAAAACATTTTAAACATAATCTAATTTTCTTATAATTAAATTGTTATTGATTTGCATTTTGGTATCCTGAATTAAAATAAATAATATGTTTCTACGTTCTACGACCAATAATGTAAATAGTCATTTTTTTGATTTTTCGAAATTATATTAGCAGTATAAATAAAAAATATATAATTAATTTGATTGATTGGGTTTTATTTAATATTTACAGATTTTCCAAGGCAATAATTTATATTTACAAATTACTAAACATTAAGTGATTCCTTATCCAACGACTCTTGTCAAATAAAAAGTTTCAAATAGATCTAAATTTTAATTTTGTTATTATTTTACAGTACTCGTAAGGTAAAACGGTTTTTACTTAGAAGACTGATTTACAGTCGAAATATTGGTGCATTATTGGAATTTATTAAATTAGTGCTAGTCCAAAAACATTTACTAATTATTATGTTTTAAGTTTCAATTGTCATCTGTACCTATACTAATAATGAACACAAGAATGATCTTACCTTTTAGAAAAGGTTCCCAAAAATAAACTCTTCCTCGAAATGGCCTGGCATTAAAGGAAGCACATTGCTCTGCTCTAAAATCACGGCCTTTTGGGCACTCCTATAAAAAAAAAAACCAAAAGCGTTACTTGACAACAATTGATTTGATCTATATTTTTATGAGTTGAATTATATGCTAGTTCATATAGTGAAAAAAAATAAATACATATATCATGCACGTCTATAAATATCAGGCTTGTTTTAGAAATAAAACGAGATTTTTAATTTTCCAAATTGTACATTAAGTAAAAAGTTTTACGCCTGTTTAGAAATAACTGACAACATTATCGTTCTAGAATGGGGTGTATGGCCAAATTTTGATTTTTACGTATACGATACTAGATATAAAAATAAAATACTAGTATTTTTTATTATTATTCGTTGTTTACGAGAAAAAAAATTGAAAAATTAGAGAAAGAAATAATATAACGTCAGCGTGGTAGAAACTTCAAAGAAGACATATACTGGGAGCGAAAGAAACAGCCTACTCGTTTTCTAATTTTTATTACTGATTCTAATGCAGAATTTTATGCCCTACAACTGTTATTTGAAGCTTTTTTACTTAAAATAATTAGGGAAGCAGGGAATTATGAAAATATTTTTTTACATGTCAAACTCCTACGTTTGGGTGTTCGAGTCACCATCCTGTATATCTACTTTCTTATTAAACTTATAATTTATTATTAGCATAACTTTATGAAAAATAAATCAGTTCTATTTTTGTGTTACAATACTGAAATTACCATAATACAGTGTTAACTGGACAAGTATGCTATTAATAAAGTGATTGTTTTATTGACCATCAATTACTAGACCACCATAATAGAGAAGACAACCTCGATGAACTGCAACGAATCGATGCTGTCAATTAGATAGCAGTTAGACACAACAATCGCTATCGATTCGTATCTGCACTGCTCACTTCGATTGCATTACTCCGATACACAATTTGATTTACGGGTGTTTCGATCTAATTTAGATAGGACGTTGATCCGAAGATCACATCGCGAGATATGGGAGCTGAATTGAATTGTCAGATGAAAAACAGTTGCGTTTACATTGAACTTGAATTTTGGACGAAAAGAATTGTCAATAAAAACAAAATGTTTGTAGATTTGCAGTAAAATAAAAAAGTAGCGGTAAATTATATATTATTACAGATATTATAAAAGTTAATGAAAATTTAGTTTTTTCTTAGTCAAAAAAAATTGGCACCGAACAGATTGGCTGTAGAAATCATGATTTATAAACCAGCTAAAAAATAAAAGCAAGAAACCAAGAACAACCCTTAACAATAATGCAAAATAACATTTTGGTTTTTGGAAAATAGTGTATATTGATAGAAGCTGATGTCAAATTTACTAACAGAACATTTTTAATTCAAAAGTGAAAGATTTTGTATAATTTTGTGTTTTTTAATCTTATGATAATGAAATGAACTAACATTATACATAAAAAGGAGTCTGATCGATAGTAAAAGAATATATGACATTACAAATATATAGCTTATTAAAAGAATATTCAATTTATATACGTGCTGCATATGTATTTCAAATAACTACATTGTAACACATTTTTAAATGAAGGAATAAAATCTTACCTTTGCATTGCAGAGATGAAACCGTTTGTAAAGTCCAACACACTGGTTCGTGACTTCGTTTGTTTCTAAGTGTTTTCGCCGCCTTCCTCGACCCTTTCTGAAACAAGTTAAAAATAGCTTATTAGTAAACTTTTGAGGACCGCTGACAGTTGTAACACTAACAATAAAATCTAAGTACGTGTCCCTAACAATAACACTAGGATCTACAGAATCAAATTTAACCTTAAATAGATCTGACTCAGTGACAAATTATCCCAAAGATGACATGCGATTCTAGGGGATGAAAAATTATTCCAAATGACATCTGCACTGTTAGGCATATTGTTCAGTGATAGGTTGTTTACCGAGAGAAAAAATATGAATAGAAAAATATATTTTGTATCCGCTACTAGATAGGGAAGTTAATTGTATATTCAAGACATGAACTGAGGTTCCGTATTTCTAACCATTAAGTCAACCCTGTTAACTACCGAAACCGGCTCATTCGCACAGTTATAGTGTTTATACAAAAATCTCCACTTATTAAGAACTGTACCTATTCAGAATTGTAACCGAAGATTATAACTGCAGTTAATGTGCTTCATATTTTTTAAAAAATATAAGAACAGATTAACCATTTATGGTTTTGACAATTCGAATTTGAATTCAATATTCAATCCAGGTACATTTCTTTAATATGGTTTCTTTAAGACAAATACTTGTCTTTTAATTAGCATCATAACTTCTTTTCTTATAAAACAATGTAAAAATATTTGATTCCTTGAGGGGCACTTTCTTATCTTGTGTCGTCTTGTCATTATGTAAGTCAGGGACTTATTTATATTGGTGTGACCCTCTGGGCAAATGTTTGGTGGGGCCCTTTTTGAACATGGAATAAAAATTGAAAATTTATATTTTATGATCCTTTTTTAAATAAATTGTTAATTTAACAAATACTTGAAAACGTTGATGTATTAGTGGATTTTATTAAATGATTGCTTCACCAAAAAATGTTTCCTAATTACTAATTATCCAGTCGAATAAAACCAATACTGTACTGACAAACAGAATTGGCATTTTTCTTGTTTTCTTCTTTGTAAAATATTCTATAATATCTTATATATGATAATACTCGTAAAATATCATTGTTAGTGCTCAGATGTATTAGAAATTGTTCGATCATAACAATTCTCAGCTTAGTTTTTTAATATTAATAATTTTGAGAATGATCTTTCTGCGGTGCAATTTGTTCCCATGAAAACATGATAAATTCTCAAGATGACTTCCACGCTTGCAAAAGGATTCTGTAATTTTTTCTATTATTAAATTATACATAAATAGTTTTCGACTAAAGACATTAATATTTTTTTCTATTAAAAATTAAGTCAAGAAATTTCTTCTCAATTTTCGATAGATGGTTCAATAAGGCCAACTCCTTTCTGAAAGAAAATAAACCTTATATAGCCTTATATTTGCGCCAATGTAATAGCTACAACTGATTTTAATAATTCAGTAAAACAGTGCTTGACGTTTGGTTCTATATATAGCACAAAACCCGGTACTAGTAATATTTATATTCATGAATTTTCGTATCATTTCTCGATTTGTGGAAAATTTTTATCCATTATGTATGCAGTATGTATCTTTGCGTTTACATATTTACTTTCTAATTTTTGCGCATTACTGAATTGATGAAATTTTGAGAAAACTTGTACATCGCGGATTATTTATATTTTTTTATTAAAACGAATTCACCTGACCATAGTAATAGTTTTTTAGAAATTTAATTTAAGATTTTTTTCTAAAAATTGTTAAAAATAAAATATATTAATTAAAATTTGTAAGTTTATTATGTGCTTAAAGGAATGCAGTGTAGTATGTAAATGACAAATTATTCGTACAAAGTAACTATTTAAATACACTAATTCGTCTAATCTAAGGTCATGTAAAATTTTAATGTTGCTGGCATGTGCCAGCTATAACTTTTTTTATTGTTTTGATTCCTGTCATATAGATCAAAATTTATAGCCGACATTAATTACGAAGATAAAGAATGTTAGTAACGCGGAAACAGCCATCCATGTGCATAATGAAAATGTAATTAGTGCATCTTACGTGCACAATTACTAATTTTACTTTTCCCTTTTTCAGACTAGAGTCAGTAGTCTACAATTTGTATAAATTAACTATCGTACACATTGAGTGTACACAAAACGAACCAATCCTTTCCCATTAAATTTAATTAGAAAACGCACAAAAAATTCTACTGCGGGCTGCCCAACAACGTCCCAAGAAGCAAAATTCCCATAGATACTACTCACAAACAAAATTAAAAACTATTTCTAAATATTATATTAACTAATAAATATTCATATAAAATAAGATTTTCTGTAGCACAATATTCCTTATATATGTATCCAATCTTCGACTGGATAGTGAATTGCTGTTGAGGAAGATGAAATCAATTGATCATTTCAAATCCAGAAGAAGACTACTGAGTAGCGAAAGGTTGATTACTTCTAATAAACTTTTATATATCAACAATTGACCATTTCTAAAGCTAGGTTACCCTGATGAAGACTATTGATAGTTAAAATTTTGGTTACATTGATTTATATCATATTATTTTTTTTAAATCATTCAATGAAATCACTTGTTCTGCAATTGTTAACACTCCAGATTTACGATAATTGGGGGAAAATGTGTGTGGGTTATGTTACCATATGAAAATATTTTCAAGAACTACTAAAATTTGTGAATTCATCTGTAAAATGACTTTACTGGTATATAATTTTGAATTTATAACGCAGAAAATTTTTGCACTTATCTGTGATTTTTTGTTAAATTTATTTTGTAATGTGTTATAGTAAAATGCAGTTATAACGACATCAAAGGGAACAAAAAAATTTCGTCGCTGCAGCCGGAAGTCGCTAAAACTGATAAAAGTAAAATAACGTTATAGTAGGTATAGTTATAAACGGATTTTACTATTGTTTTTTATTGTTTCTTTAAATTCTTACTTATTTTTTACAATATTTTTTTCATAATAAATGCTACTTTGTGAAACACGATTTTGAAACTATAAGTTACCTTTTTTTTAAATCTGATTTAATTTAAAAATCCTATTTAATAAAAAAAATCAGTTTTTCCATTTTACAAAAAAAAATTCGGATTGTTATGAAATTCAGGCTTTTATACACTGAGTACTGTCCGATTTTATTTTTTTCAACATCATAAACATTAATGTTGAAGTATATTGCATGCTATATGAGAAGTGCATGTACAAAGGTAATTACATATAAATTTAAAATAAATATACCTATAGGAAAAAATAGAAGAAACATGTAAATAAAATGACGAGAGAAATATTCCAAAAAGAGGAAGTACTGAAGGTTTACCCTACCCAACTTAAAACGTCATTTTACTAGATGAGAAGTCATCAGATGCGAATCAAAATTTTTCCGAGACTTCCCTCGGTTTAAAAAGCGTCTTTAACTTTCAGGAAACTTTTCAGGACTTTTGCGTCTTTGTTTTTTGTGTATATCAATATTAAACATAAAATCTGTAGTTCGATTCCTATCATTGCGAACTATTAACCAAATAAAATACTGCTAGGTCTGGATGATTATAATCTTTTGTAACACTAGTATCGGGTTCTAGAGCTTCTTGCGCCCCGACGCAAATTTCAATTGACCGCCCTTTATTTTTTTTTTAGTAATAATAATAAAAAAAAAGTGAGATGAAAAATTCAAAACATATTTTACTGTTGAATTGTGTATATTAAACAGGTACTCGTATTGACAAACATAACGTATATAATAAGAAAAAGAAAATTTTTAATAAAATCACTTATACTAGTACTATTGGTACGATGGTGATATGTCCCCATCCATGACATGGGCAATATAATTTCTGTTTACTTTACGTAAAAAGAACAATTCATTCATTGACTGTATTAATAAAATGCAGTAATGAAATTTGACAAGCTTAGATTATAATGTAATAATGTAATAATAATTACAATTTAATTAACGATATAGGTAGTTGATCGATGACCAAGGTTAATAAACCTATGTCTTTTATTTTATATGCGAAAAAATGCAACTACTGTTTATATTTACAGGTAAAGTGATTTCGCTATTGATGAGTTGACTAATGTAGTGATCCAGCAAATAATAAACCTAAAACGTAAAGTTATATTAATTAAAAAATTTTTTTTTCTTTACTTGGGCGCCCCTTAATCTATAAATTTATCACGAAACAAGTACCTACCATAATAAATCCAAAGTTTCCATTCGATCAGAAAACACAATAAATACAACATTTTAATTCATCTATCTGTACTGACTGCGCAACTGATTTAATACATTGTTTTGACTTTTAATAATGCAGCTTATGTTTGTATGACGTAAGAATATAATGACTTTACCTTGAAAATTCTTTGCGATGGGATGATCCAGTATTTTAATGCATCTCGACTCATATTTAAAATAATCAAGCAATTACACGTTACGGTTTTCAATGTCAATCTTAATAACGAGTAAAGATAGTGATAAATCTTAGATAAGTGCTTAACTCGGTAACGTTGAAGACTAACTGGATTATAGTAAACGCCTAAAGGGCGCGTAAGACTTACATCCAAATCTTGTAGGTATCTAATCTTATCAAATTAACGTGTGAAAAATGATTCAAATGAAGATTGATTACAATAGTTGATGGAATTAATTAGTATGGTAATTATATGTACATCAATTCGATTTAACAATTAGTATATGTAACACTGATCATAGGCGTAGCCGGCGAGAGGGATTTTGGGGTTGAAACCCCCCTAGTGAACTACTTATTTCAAAGACAAGACATATGAAGTGGTATTCTACTGTCACTGTTAAATTTAGAGATCGTCTCCAACTGAATTTAGAAGTGATCTCTACGAAAAACGTATTCTACAGTCAAATTTTACCGCTGTTAGCGCTAACATTGTTCTGTAATACTAGAATTACATCACCTACAAAAACTAACAGTCACCTCTAGTTAGAGATCGTCTCTAAGCAACTTTAACAGTGACTGTAGAATACCACTGATGATGTTTAATTTATTTTTGGACAACAATAAAATATGAAAATAGGGACTATTATTACAAAAAGTATCAAATTTTGGGGACATTTTGGTACAAAATTATATGCGGCCTCGTATCGACATTATTAGGAAGAAGGAGAATTTATGTAAAAAGTACCGAAGTATGCATAAAAATATTTGTCAAAAAATATAAAAGAAAATAAATCATGAACTTAAATAAGTTGCGGCACCCAACTAATATGCAAATTTTTACGAAGATGTGTGAAAAAATTAATGTCTATAATTAATCAGAAGGACCCACATTAATTAAGGAAGAAAAGGAGCGGAAAAATCTTCATACTTAGACGATCATCCTTCAACTCTTATATATAATATTAGCATTTTTATTAAAAAAAAAAAGTAAAAAGCCTAAGATTTTTCCCTGTTTTCCTCTAAGTTTAGCGAACAAACAAATAAGCAAAATAATAAAAATGTCTAACCAATAAATTAATACAACAAGTAAACAAACACATCTTTCAAATGATCAACCTAAAAAACGAACAGTCTAACAATATTAATATTAACATTACTAGCGAACTGATTGAAAACAACAAAACATCTGTTTATATATTTAAAAAATAAATTACATCTTAACAAATAACAAGTAAGAGTTTTTGAAACTGCATAATTAGATGAAGTTTCATAAAAAAAAATGGTTAAAGGCTACTGTCGTACTAGTCAATGGTTAGTTTGCGCCCCTGATCAAAAGATACTATTTGGATACTGTTAACTAAGATAATAATTAAATATAAAGATTTATCAGAATTCAAGAATATAACGAAATACGCGTTTATAGGGAACTACATAAAAATTATAATTATTATTATTATAATATTAATTATATTAATTAATAGCAAACGATAATATATTACCTTATATACAACAGAATAATATTTGTTGGATTGAATTTAAATACTTGCTTTGTTATATCAACGACTTTTGGAAACAATTATTTAAATTTAATGTGGTTCACATATTATATTGTTATAAAATATAAATAAATATTATTCTGTTTTGTTTAGTTTTGTTGAATGGTTATTGGAATAAATTATTTGATAATTTGATGTGAAATGTTTGACTATAAAATAATTGTATTTGTTCGGCATAATACGTTTCTATTATTTTACACTCGCATTGTATAATTAATCGCTTTTATTTTATCTGAATAACAAAGCAAAAATGAATGGAATGTATTGCAGAAACAATTAGAAAATAAATATACGAGCACATTAATATATTTTATGGGTTCGTTCGCCTATTATAGTTTCTACGTACTATTGTTTTCTTTAATAGAACAATTACTTTATTGATATAGTAATTAATTAAATAATAGAATTCGTTAGAAATGCAGTAATTAATATTTGATTTATCTATAGTATTTTTAATGGATAAACAAAAGATATAAAATTATTTTATAAAGGTCATCTATTTTAAATCTTTAGTTTATGTAACATGTTTTTACTATTTGATAGTTTATTAATTATGCGGTTAAGCTTTAACTTTCCCAACTTCTGAAGTAAAAAATAATTGTACATCATTTCTCAGGTACTTAAAAACCACAATAATTATTTTATTTTTTAACGATTTAAAATAAGTATGATACGAGTTCCATAATTTTTTAACATTACAAATTAATATCAACTGTAATATAATATATGTCAGGGTCGTAAAACAAACTTTACAACCTTTTCGTATTAATATAGACAATTAGTTCATGTTCAACCTTTATTTTGTATTGTAAGCAAGGTGGCTGATGGCGTCAAAAACATGTGCAAGTAATTATGATTACATATGTATAAGGAGAACAGGTACTGGTTGATGATTTATTGACAAGTCTTTGATTTTTTCAAGAATGTTGTCGTTTTTCTTTATTAGGTAATCTTAAGTTTAAAATCATAATAAAACATAAGGTTGCTATTGCTAATAGAATTTACCGGTTTCAGGATATTAAGCCTGATTACATGGCGAAAGTAAGATGGTAACTAAGTCATAATTGTATCTGTACGGTAATATTATTACCGAATTGTCAAAATAACATGAGACAATTTGTTAATTATAACTATAACCATGCGGTCATACAGGCTTGATCATAAAAACGTTATTGACATGTTGACAAGAGAATTTTATAAAATAATGTTTATTAATAAAGTCTTCATTTTCTAAAATCGGTAAAATATTGAACAAATTACGAATGTTATGAATCTTTCGGTTTCTTAGATGTCCTATAATCCCTGATCTTCAATCCTACTATCGGAGGAATAATTATAGTCAATCGGAAATAAACATCAATAAGTTTTACAGAAGGCTTTCGATTTTTAAAATTCAAACATCACATTAAAATATCAATATTCCTTTTTAACATGACTAAAAACAAAATAGAGGATGTAATTTTTAGTAACATAAATTTATATTCAAAATGGTCAGTATATAATAGAGCTTTTTTCTTACAAACTTATTAAACTTAATATTGCTACATATATTATTCTTCAGTATACTTTTAAACGGTATATTTATAATTGTATATTTTATCATAAAAATTGTTTATTTGACATAATTATAAATAATGTCTATTCGGGAAACTACTTAACGGTTTTACTTAAATCTAAAATATATTATATAAAACATCAAATCTAAGAATATTTTATTAATTTCAGAAAAGGAAACGAAACTGTTTAAAAATTTTTAATAGTTTACACGGCCGGCGTGTTTAAAATGTTATAATCTAATTTTTTAAAATTATTATACATGTAAGTCAGGTATATTTTTTCAAATTTTATATTTAAATATCATTCTAAATGTGTATTTTAGTGAAATGTTCATGTTATACTTGACGTACTGAAACATTGTTAAATGTAATACAGTAAATATATAAATAAATAAATATAAATAAATAAAAGCGACATCACGAACAATAAATGAAGAGCAGTCTTTTTGTTTTTATTATTATATAAACAATATTATAACACTTTTTTGATGTATTTATGATATTCTAAAATTTGAAAATAATAGTACAAGATGTTTATTAGTAATTTAAGTTAAACTTCGTCATATTCGAATTTATATCAAAAATTTAGTCTTTTTATACATTTTTTTATTATTTTTTAAGTGGCTATAATTAAAAAATCCTTATCTTTGGTATATATCAAGAAATGAATGTTGTTCATGTTAAAGTTTACCGCAATTTTTTATATGAATTATTATATATTGTAGAAAGGAAAAACATCCATCTGAAATAAAGATTATAAAAAATATTCTTCCGTTTTGACATGATATTGTAATGTACCTAGTCATATTATAAAGATTGCTATATTTTTTTGCTACCTACGTTTTGTAAATAAGGGGAATTACTTTGTTTTTGTTGTTTGTACAACTTAAATATCCAAATGTCTGTGATTAAACATAGTTTAATCATCTTTTGTGTCCTTAGAAGTAAGTACATAAGTGCCTTTCGTATTTGCTCATGTTTAATCATATAACATGAATAAGTTGAATACTTTCCTTCTTCAAAATATAGAAATTATGGTTATATTCTTACATACTTGTAATTTGGTAACTTAGTTATTATCCGGATAATTTTTATTTATTAAAAATTGTTTTCTCACTTGCAGAAGTATTTCGTTGTATTGTTAGTATAAATACTACACGCATTTAAAGTTAAAACTATGTCAGTGCTATAATAGCAATAAGTATTAGTACCATGTGTTTTATTACACCAAAAACCTCTTAACCCACCCACACAATTTGTAATAGTCTACTGGAATTATTAAATTAAATTGCATTTAAATGTATTGCATTCTTTTACCGGTCGACATATAAATAATAGTATATTAAGTAGGTATTAAGAATGGTAAGAATATTTTACTCCTTACCGTTCGTGATATGCTATTTTTTGCACGATGAAAATAAAATTTCTCTCAATATCAGTAAAAAAGTAATTCCCAAAGCCGCTTATGCTGTATTTTTGCGTAAACCCGAAAATATTTGAAAATATCAAATTTTTAGCTCGAAAATTTTCAAATTTTACAAAATTTTGTTTGTGATTTTTTTTAAAGAATTATATACACTAATACCAAATTTACAAACATAATTTAATTATCTCTTTTCGTTTCGGAGATATTTTCTCTCGAAGTTGTACCTCAAAAAAGTGGGTTTTTTGAGTATATTTCAAAAATGAGTAGAAATATAATTTTAACAACTTTACCATTCGATTCTACAGGAAAAGAAATGTTTTGACCACATATACGTTCTTTGGAACGATTATGTGAAAAATCAGAAAAACGAAAAAACCTAAATTTCAAATTTTTGCCTGGAAAAATTTTGTCCCCAAAATTTTTCATTTTATCAACTTAAGTAGATATCGACGCGATGATTTTATATTTTCAAACATAATTCAATTATCTCTTTCCATTCTCGAGATATTTGAGTTCAAAGTTATACCTAAAAAATCAGTTTTTTTAGGTATACCCCTTAAATGGTTAGGTTTAAGGTTTCGGCGACCTCATCATTCGATTCTATGGGCAAAATTACATAAGTGTACCAATTTTCAGATTTTTATCTCAACAGATAAAATTTCTACAAGGAAAAAACTAAAAATGACAAAAAAACGAAAAAAATGCCTGATGACCCCCTTACGATTTTTTTCGATTTTGGCCATTTTAGTTTTTCCTTTCTACAGATTGTATCCTTTGGAGTAAAACTCTGAAAATTGGTATATTTATGTAATTTTGCCCGTAGAATCGATTGATGATGTCGCCGAAGTCGTAAACCTAACCATTCAAGGGGTATACCTAAAAAACCTGTTTTTTAGGTTTTTCCAAATCTCAACTTTGAACACGAATATCTCGAGAACGGTAAAAGATAATTCAATTCGGTTTGAAAATTTGAAATCAGCATATCGATATTTATTTAAGTCTGGAAAATGAAAAGTATTGGAGAAAAAAAGTTCCACGGAGAAATTTTGAAATTTAGGTTTTTTCGATTTTCTCTTTTTTCATCTAATCGTGCCAAAGAACGTATATACGGAGAAAATATTTCTTTATGTAACTTTTCCCGTATAATCGACTGGTATAATCGTTGATATTATATCTTTACCCATTTTAGAGATATAGCCAAAAAAACACCCTTTTTTGAGATGCAACTTTGACAGCAAATATCTCAGGAATGAAAAGAGATAATTAAATTCCGTTTGAAAATTTGAAATCAGCATGACGAGATCTATCAATATACATTATATCTCAAAATCAAAATTTTTGGCACAAAAATGAGTATTTTGGGATATTTAGCGTTTGTGGACACAATTTTAGGTTTTTTAAAATCTACACAACTTGATATAGGGTAATAGGTTTTTCAATGTTTTTGAGAAAAAAGTTATTCCGGGAAATTTTGAAATTTAGGTTTTTTTTGGATTTTTTCATTTCCACCTAATTATTCCAGAAGAACATATATGTGGAGAAAACATTTCTTTACAAAAGATATATTTTCTTCTTTTTTAAATTCTAAACGTATACATTTAGTTAAATAAATGTTTAGTATGCGAAGTACATTTTTTTCCTTTTAGTAAAACAGTTCGAAATACGAAACAAGATCTAAAACAAATATCTAAAAAGCGGCATCATTTTATTAAGTTGCGGAAGGGCACCACATGCTATACTGCTGGCCCTGAATGTGACAATAAATAAAATGTCCATTTTAGAAATATCAATTGCATTAGTGTTTAATTAATACAACGCCAAAATTGAGTTCAGCGAAATATTCTTGGAACACGTACTTGGTGAATATTTATTGTTGTAACTAGTGATAGTGATAAATAGTTCTGAAACTATCATGAAATATTAATTTTTGTGGTGAGCCTCTCTGCGTCAATACCTTTAATATGTCTCTTAAATCAGAGTTTTAAATAAAGCATTACATGAATCAAGATTTCACACAGTTTAACATTATTGTCAGGTTTATATAGGTAGAGACAAATATTAATATTTATACAGAAGTTTAAAAGCGATTTTTGCTTAGATATACCGGTTGCCAAGGTTGTATATTATTTATAATTGTGGGAAAAACAATACAATAAACATAATAGTGGAATATTTTCTCATATTTGTTAATACGTTTCTTATACATTTACCCACATCATATTTTTCTACATAAAATACGAATTATATGCATTTAAAAAATACACCTACGTATAATAGAATCATAAATTTTTATGGATACTTAATATATACTTATTTAGTAATAATATATGATGGAAATATAAATAACATTATTGTTCTCACACTGCGAAATACTCTAATTCTTTCTCTTAGATAATTCGTTCAAAGTTACCCTCCCTAAAACTAGTTCCCATAATATTTGCTACCTGAGAGAAGGGTGCTCAATCACTGCGAAGTACTCTAATTCTTTCTCTAATGCAATTAGTTTAAATCAGCCTCTGTAAAAACCAGTCTCCGTAATATTTACTACCTGAGAGAAGGGTGCTCACTCACTGTGAAGTGCTCCAATTCTTTCGCTTCTAAAATTAGTTCAAAGTCTGCTCCGTACAACCAGTTCCCATAATGTTTTCTATCTGAGAGAAGAGTGCTCACTCACTGTGAAGTGCTCTAATTCTTTCTCTATTGTAATTAGTTCAAAATCACCCTCCGTAAAAACCAGTCACCGTAATGTTTACTACCTGAGAGAAGGGTGTTCACTCACTGTGAAGTGCTCTAATTCTTTCTCTAATGTAATTAGTTTATATCACCCTCCGTAAAAACCAGTCACCGTATTGATTACTACCTGAGAGAAGGGTGCTCACTCACTGTGAAGTGCTCTAATTCTTTCTCTAATGTAATTAGTTTAAATCACCCTCCGTAAAAACCAGTCACCGTAATGTTTACTAACTGAGAGAAGGGAGCTTACTCACTGAGAAATACTTTAACTCCTTGTCTAATGTAATTAGTTCAAAATCAACCACCATAAAAACCAGTCACCGTAAGGTTCATTACCTGCGAGAAGGGTGCCTACTCATTGTGAAATACTCTAATTCCTTCTGTATTGTAATTAGTTTAAAATCACCTCCCGTAAAAGCCAGTCTCCATAATGTTTACTACCTATGAGAAGGGTGCTCACTCACTATGAAATTATCTAATAATATTGCCAAGTGTAGTTAGTGCAAAATCAGCCTCCGTAAAAACCTGTCACCGTAATGTTTACTACCTGAAGGAGAAATACTTACTTACTGTGAAATACTCTAATATATATGCCCTATTGAAATAGATAAAAATTATGAGAAAAGCGTCTGTGTAAACAAAATGAATCATTTTCTAGTGGTTCGCGGTAGTTACCTTTAAGTGATTTAGTCACAGCTTGTCAACTTTGTTTTTATATTCATTTTTCTTTTGTTTCAAATAAATAGAGAAGTTGTTCGAAGTTTAATTGAAGTAAATGATAAAATTTAGAGGAGAAATGATTTCGCCATGAACATACATATGTTCGATATTACAAGTTATTAGAAAGATAGGAGTAACTAGTTTTGAAGAGCGTGGGTATTAGTATGTAAGCCAAGAATTCATTCACAAGTCACAACAGATAGTGAAAGTTAACAGTTGATTACAAGTTCCATTCGCCATTCATATGTTTTACGTAGGTTAAGTTCAATTAACTTTACAGGTTACATTCTGATCAAACAAACAAGCTGACAGGTTGTAGATCACACAACCAAGGTTCGTGTTTAGCTGTCAAAGTTCTAAGGCGGAAATCTTTAAATTCAATTGTTTAATAACTACTCTAACTGTCAATATATGCCCACATCTATTTATAATTTACAATTATAATATTTATATAGAATTTATTTTAAATTATAATAGTATATTAAGAATATACGCATTTTATAAAAAAAATAAACAACTGCGCAAATAGAAATTACCAATTTAGATATAATAAATTCTAAAATCTAGTTTTCTGCGTTCTTGCAAATACTTATATATTATAAATTTATTTATAAACATTTTTAAATATTCAATAGTTCAATTGATTTTTTATTTCAAAGTGATATTGTCCATTTCAGAGAAACCTAAAATTTAACAATTTAAGTAATATTGATGCAACCGACCATCAGAGTTCCATATCAAATTAGTTCTAAAATAATATTTTTTTTCTTATATTCATTTTAAAAAAAATCATTTTATTTAGCAACAGTCGAGATGAGAACTCCATACTTTTATGCACAATTATATTTGTATCTTTTTCTTTTCACCCAATTTAATACTATTAATCACCAAAATTAGCTAAATAACAGTAGAACAACTTTTATAATTTTTGCTAATATACAATTGAATAACAGTAAATAAATGAAAATATTTTATCTTACTTTTTTAAAATACGCTAGAAATAATTGGTTTACAGTAATGGAAACGATTAGCGTTAATTACATTACATTTATAATTACCATTTTGTAACGTCACCTTTTCTTTCTATAACGGCTTGTGCATGTTATAGTGTTTCCAAGATTTTGCCATTATTTGAAATTATTTCAGATTTTTTTTTATAATACTTTACCCAAGAAATCTTTTATAATTTTACATTTACAGCTGGGTTGCATTTATTTAAATCAGATTAAAATCAATGTGATTTATTTATAATCATTAGTTCAAATCACTTGTTCTGCAATTGCTATTTAACATTTCAGATTTATAAAAATTGTGGGAAATACTTTCAAGAACTACTAAATCTGTTTAAATTCCTCGGTAAAACAACTTTACTGTTATATTATTTGGAATTTGTAATTCACTTTTTTTGCACTAATGTGTAATTTTTTGTTAAATTTATTTTGAAGTGTATGACAGTAAAATCCGGTAACCATATCGAAGGAATCCCAAAAATTTTATCGCTATGTAACTGGAAGTCACTTCACCCAATAAAAGTAAAATAACGTTAGCGTATGTAGGCTTTCAAACAAGTGGCCACAATTTTAACATTCTAATCAGATTATCGCTAAAAAACCTTTCCAAATTTCCTTGTGCAAGGCTTTGAAATACTCCTTTAAAAACTTGTCTTTACGTAAGTTTGGAGCGGGTAAAGCCGAAGTAATATTTATGTAATTTTTACCCTTGTCGCATGTACAATGTCACAGTTGGAATTTTATATTTCCTTACATAAATATGAATATGTTAGTCACTTTCAGTAGAAATAGCAAATTATTACATTGGTTTAATGCAACACGCAAGGACTAATAATCATTAACATGTTGACATTTATTATAATAAATGTCACATTTTAATTCATGTTGCGGATGTTTTTTCCAGATTATTTGAAATTAATTAAATAAATGCATTTTTTTACACTCAATAAATAAGGAAAGTACTAAAATATGTAACTATACATAATGGAATTTTTATGAGTAAGACTCAAATATTACAAAAAGTACTGGTTTTGTGAAGTAGAACTACATACATTTATTAATAGGGAGAGGAAATAAACTTTTTAAACATTGACTGAATTCCAGTAAAAAAAATTATCCATTCACCATCCAATTCCAGTGAAGAAATCTGAATAACTTCATTACATATATTAAGTTTGTAGGATTTTATAGTTTTGTTTATGAGCGACGTATGACAAAAGCGCACTAAATGGTATTTTTTGTTACAAAAGCGCACCAAATGAATTGTATAATTGAAATGTTATGTTAGGTTAGTTTAGATAACTTTAGGTTTGGTTAGTTTAGAAAAAATTTACTCGTATTTTGATCTAATGAAATGCAAACATTCGTAAATTTTACTGGTGTGCTTTTGTTACGTGTTTTTTTTTGTGCGCTTATAAAATGTTTAAAAATCTAAACGACACGCTTTTGTCATGCAGTCGAATGACATAAGTAACTAATTGTATATAAGCATATGTAAATGCTTATTTAGTAATATAATTACAGATATAAATTTTGTGTTTTTTAAATCACACGTCCTATAAATGTTTTTAAAGTATGTACACATTCTTTTATTTTATAGTATTAAATTTAAATTCTTTAAATCTGATCTTATTTTAATACATTTCTGTTAAAATTTTGAGATTAGTAATATGTCAAATCTGACAGATGACAGCGATTTTTATTTTACTTTCTTAATAATTTTCGAAGTAACAAAATCAAACCTTTCATTTAAACTGAAAAATGTGATACAAAATGTAATAAAACGTTGTACGTTATATGTCCGTTAAATGATTTTCATGGTACTCATTTCAAAATTCCTGATTCTGTCGTCTCGTTCGTAAACAATTATTTCGTATCGTAAAAACTCATTCACTGGAGTTATGACATAAATAACTGTTTTATTAGCATTTATTAATAACCTTATTATTAGGTCAAAATAACCCTGAGGTTTGTAATAATGATGAATTCCCATTCGACCTTAAATATATCACGAAAAATAATATTAGAATTCTCCAAATTGTTCTATATGTAGGTAATAAATTTAGAAATACACATATAATATATTTTGATAGAAGATGTAATTTTGAGAAGCACATTGGTTTTTAGCAGTAAAATAAAAATAATAGGAGGTCAAGTGCAACCGCATAAAAATTTTATCAGAAAATTTACGTAATGCATATAGTTTTAAATAATTCCTCTGAAAATATTATCAATTTCCAATAAAAATTAGGTAAATTTCGAAACATATGATGATAAATGTTGTTTATCGCATAGTTAACTTAACAAATTTAATAGTTGTAATTTACTTAATCCATACATCATATGTTATTATGTATGTATATGAATTAGCTGCGGAATTCTGATTTCTTATTGGGTAAATGTAAACAAATCAATGGGGTTATAAATAATGAAACTTTAGATCATTTCAATCACAGAGCAGACAATAATTCTTATATTTTTATAACTTTTCAATCATCATTTCATTAATAAAGTTGCGAGGCATAATACGCTGATATTCACATATAGGTTTCATGAAACTAACATTTTTTAACCACTGGACCACTTGCACTGCATTTGCGTTATATAATTGTTTTCTTTAAAAATACTATTTAATTTAATTATAAAGATAAATATCTTGTACAATTAATTTTGAATTAATTTTTAATACAGTAGTGAAAAAAGTTTTCTTAAAAAGTTAGTTTATAAATATATAGATATTAATAAAATAAATACTTTTTTATTGTCACAATATGGTTTTGTCCTCTCTGATGTCATCTGTCTATGAATTGATGTACAAATTAACAGTATATATGTATATACTACTTTTTAAATTAACTAAGAAGTGAATAGCTTACATCAGTTTGGTCATTGGAAGTATTTTTCTTTGAAATAACGGCTTCCTTAATATCTAAATTTTCCAGCCAATTCGTGTTAATTTTTTTTTCATGTAAAATTTTGAATCACTACTCCATGAATGATTATTATCTGATAATAATAATGGTCGGCAAATCCAGTATTTTTTTTTTGTTTATTGCAATTTCATGTTTCTTAAATCTTAATTTCGAACTAATTGAGTTTTCCCGTATGAACTAGAAATCTCAACGGGAGGCCTGGGAAAAATAATCGATTAATCAAATTTAATCGATTAATCGATTATTTGATTTATTTATTATTATAAACATATTGGATTATTTGTATAATCGATTAGTTGAATAATTTATTACCAGGTAACTTCTGTCTCGTTAAATTAAGTTATGAATATACTCGAAAGATATCAATTTTATTCTTAACAAACAGTAATATTTTTCTACGCACCCCCACATATTTTTATTATACATATTTTAATATTTTTATGGATTTCCAAAAATTTGGTTATTTTTTGAGTGATCAGTCAGTCCTACCGGATAACGTATAGTTTCTGATTATTCGATTATTTGAATTTTAATTATTTGATTATCAGATTATTTGATTATTTGATGAAACTATCATTTGATTATTTGATTAATCGATCATTTGATCATTTGATTAAATGATTGTTTGATTAATCGATTAGTTGATCAATAATCGATTACTAAAAACAGGCCTACTCAACAGGCAGTACCTTCTATTATTGGTTGCTCAAAAAATGCACGAAAATATAATATAAAATAAAATCATTTCTATATGAGACGAACTGTAGGTATATTGTAGAAAAGAATAGATGGATTTAAAAAGTTGATGATTTTGATTGCGTTTTAAAATATTACGATGTCTCACGCTTTTTAGTTTATTACACAAGAATTACAATGCAGGTTAATAAAAAATATTTGGAAAAACCCAATGTACATCAATTAAAGGGTATTACTTAATACAGATTAAATATGTAATAAATTTCAAGATCTTCATGCATTATGAAAACAGGACATCCTTAAAAATATAAAAACCAATTTGTACATTTTTGGCTTTGCAAGCCAGACAAGGTTACCTCTCAAGAAATTAAAATATTTTTTGATGACTCAAAAACACATTAATAATTTATGCTAACAAACTTCTGTATTAATAAGCTAATATTTACTCTGACGTTTATTTTCACGGTAGAAAACTATTTGTACAAATCTTATTCATACAATGATATATTTTCGCAAAAAATAATGTAAAAACCATAATTGGCCACCCATTATGCATGCGAAAGATTTCGTTGATATTTTTCTTGTTTCTTCAAGGTAAAACGCATTAAGTACGCAGAAATGCAAAATGTTGAATCGGGTTTTCCTCGTTGCAAGGAGAGTAAGTTCAGTTCCGATTAAGGAAGGATACAGATTCTTGAAATTTTTTCATGATTATTAACTGTTATATTTTTAAATTGGGAGATCCCAAAATCTTGCGACATCTGATTACTGATAATGAGTACTGAGAATTGACGAACGAAAAGTTTAAAGGTCGTTGGCATTAGATTTTAAAAATGCATCCGGCTTTTATATAATCTTAGATCAAAAACCACAACATCTCAAAAGCATCGTTAAAGTATTTCACAAGTCTTAGGCGAATTGAAATCAATTAAGACGAAATATGTATAGCAAAGTACAATAATAAATCAAATAATACTGGATATAAATAATTACATGTAAAACAGTCAAAAATGATACACGTGATCAATTTTAACAAAAAAATGTGTGTATATAATTTATTACCTTTACTCTTTCTTTATTAAATCCTACATAAAAATTAATGTTTACACAACCATCAAATTTACAGACACTAGGAAAATGATACACTTACAAATAATTAGTATCCGACCGAAGTTTCGGTTTAGTTTTCAGTTTCGGCCAAAAATGCTGTTTCGGCCCGCCCGAAACAAATGTTCGTATCGTGTCGAGCTTTTGGATTTGTTCGGAAAGGTTTCACTCGCCATTTTTTTTTATTTGTTAGTTAATAGTTTTATTCCTTCTGAAGATATAACTATTATTTAATTATCGTTGTTCTGAGGCTGTACAAATGTGTCAAGTGCAAGATGAGGCAAGTTCTCATTAATTCAATTTGTAGAATTAAAACAACTTCTTGTACCATTAACAAAACTAATGTTATTTTAAGAGAATAGCATAATTACAAAATAACCTCTTAGTTAATAACAAATACCTACTTCATGAAAAGACTTCTTATTTGATTGTGATTATTTGTGACATTTGTGAGGTGGTGATAGATAACTAAAGTCTTTACTTCTTTAGCAAAGATAGTGGCATGTATTCCGAGCTCACTTTTGAGTGCTTTTGTCAAAAGTGAGACGTTTAGATTATAATCAGGCTTCTAAAAGCGATTTTAACATAAAAGTGAACCATAATCTCTCAAAAATAAAGTGGATTTCCAATAAATTGAAGGTAATAAAATCACAATATTTCCGTGTTTAATAAAAGTTTAACTAAATTTTAACTTAACTACATAAGTTTCGGTTTTGGTTACAGTTTCGGCCGAAACTAGACGAGGATAAATAATACATAACGTAGACTTAGTATTTAATTGGACCTCCCTTATTTTGTAACACCATTTTTAATCGATTTGGAATAGACTATATCTAGTTTATGACACTAGCAAATTTTATTTTAAGTAAATCGCTCTTATTTTATGAATTTAAAAAATATAAAGTTGATGGTATATGCCATATTTTTTTCCCAGAAGTTATGAAACGTACTGTACACAAGCAAAACTTTATGTAGAATGAAGACAAAAAACATTAATATGTGTCGGTAGTAAAGCGTGATATTTTTTTGATTAAGGGAATAATAATGAAACAAAATTTGTAATAATTACTTATCTGGTTTTCCCATTATCTGTATGTAGCAGAAGAATAAAAATATAGCGATAATATTTTTATAGTAAAAACTTCTACAAAGACATTTATTTACAATTTAATAGCTTCTATTATAAATTCCACAATAATTATTCAAGTATGCGGGTATCAAATATCATATTTTTGTAGATAAAAAAATACATTGTCAATAATATAATTTATATTATATTTAAATATAACATAATCATTGACATATTGAAGAATATGAAATCATAAACTACATGGAAATTATAAATGTTTAGTATTTCAGTTGATAAAAAAAATAAATTTATTTACTGCTTTCGATATTTTTCTTTTATCAAATTTATTATGCTGATTAAGAAGAAGGTAATTTATGGGACAATTATGGTTTTCCAATAAAAAGCATAAAAATATATTGTAAAGTAGCATGATTACTTGTTCTTGATATGGTGTATGATTTATTGAATTTATAATAATTATCTTCACACGAATTACTAAATATTATAATTATCTATATTTCAATAGATATATTTTTTGATAGTGGCTGACTAGTAATTATACTTTGATTCCAAATTGAGCGTAAAAAATGATTCGAGGTTCTATTTCCAATCATCAAACATAAAAATTTTAATCTACTGAAAGCTAGTTTGTAGAATGACAACTTGCGTAAGTAAAATACTAATAAAAACAGTTAAATTATCATGTTACCATTAAGTATACAATTTATTTTATCTGTTATAATAGTAAGATAATATAATATACAGGGTGTTTGGCGAAAAGCCGGCACCCAGAATATTTCGTTCATTATGAGAGATACAGAAAAATGTTACGGAACAAAATTAAACTAGTCAAAGAGACTCATAAAATGATGTTAATAAGAATTTTGTGTCACTTCCGGTTTTAGCGGAAGTGTGTACAACTTTGATTCTAGCATAGGGAATCGGTATTATTATATTTTTTTTCGGAATGTACATAAAATTAGCACTACAATGATATCAAAATATTATAGTTTTACGTCAACCATTTCAAAATGGCGACAATTTATTTTCAAATTTATGAACTTACAACTACAGGTAATTAACGAAAAAAAATATGTTTAAAAAAGCTTATAATAATCAACACAATACAATACTTCCTACTAAATATAATAAACAAAATTAAAATTAAAAGTACTCAAAATGGCCGCTGTCATTTTCTGCACAATTTGTCAAGTATAACAAATTCTGCCATTACATCGTCAGGAAAGGTAGATCTAATATTTTTTGACATTATTTGTTTGGTTTCAGGTAACAAAATCTCAAACAGCTGGCTATGGTGTATTTTTATGAATTTTTATTAGTAAATATTTTAAAAATAAAGTGTCGCCATTTTGAAATGGTTGAAGTAAAACAATGATATTTTGGTATCATTGTAAAGCTACTTTTATGTACATTCCGAAAAAAAATATAATAATACCGATTCCCTATGCTAGAATCAAAGTTGTACACACTTCCGCTGAAACCGAAAGTGACACAAAATTCTTACTAAGATCATTTTATGAGTCGCTTTGACTAGTTTAATTTTGTTCCGTAACATTTTTCTGTATCTCTCATAATAAACGAAATATTCTGGGTGCCGGCCTTTTGCCAAACACCCTGTATAAGAAAATTTGTGAACCTCGTAGTACTTTGAAACTCAACTGGTAGAACACGATATAGTATGGTCCTAGGTTTCTTTTCAATGGTTATACCTTTTTAAATATTATAAAATATTACTGTGTACAAATAGATTGTTAATAGATAACTTGTGGACGGGTTATTTACAGATCCATGTTTAATAAGACATTTTACATACAGGTGTTTTACAACTTCAGACAAAAAATGGCACATATTTCTTACGTATGTAACGAATCAAAACAATATATTGTGTTATTAGGAGCAAAAGTGATACTTTATATAGTACGAGTGAAGAGAATTGGACAATTGCATGCGAGGCACACAGACACTTATGGCCCGTTTCACCAATATTATTTAAATTTTTTATTTTCCTTAATCTTATTAATCATCTATTATAAGATAAAGTATGAAAAACAACGATTTTCAAGATATTTTTTGTAACATGTCAATTAAAATGTTGACATTTTTAAATTGTCACTACAGCTGTAAAGTTATTGTTTTTTAAACGTTATTCAAATTTTAATTATTATTGCACAACGTGCATTTTTTTGTACGCTTCGCTATAGCTCTATATCTGAGCTACGTATGTAGAAAATCTGATGTGTCCAACACATTATCTCTCGCCACTATAGTAATATATTCTATACAAGTTTTCAGTACATAATTATGCAGATCGGTAGAAATTTAAAAAATCTTTATATTTAATAATAACGTAATTTACGAAAAGATGGTATTTTTTAGGAAAAACGGTTTAAAGCTTCATGTAAAGTACTACTTCCAGTTAACCAATTGTAGTCAAAATTTAATCAATTCATCATATTTGATTATAACTACTAAAATACGAAATATTATATTTTTATATGTATCGTATTGGAGTTATTGTGGGCAAAAAAGTGTCACGGACACAGACTCATACATGGACAGACATTTCGGTAAAAATAGTAAAATCGTATTATAGGGACACTAATTCATGCTCATATGTTGAAAACTCACATTCGAGAAATTTGACCAAAAATAATACCTCCCTTATCTATATATTGATAAGTGGGAGGTAAAAAAACCTACATTAGGCACGTGTATTACAAACTATACTATTTGATTCGTTATCATGTAAGCAGAATATGTAATTTTTTTCTGAAATTGTAAAAAAAACCTAAAACAAGTAGAAGTAGTAAGTTGTATTGATAATTACAAGAACGAAGTCCACGTAATTTAGATTAGTGTTATTTATAACCTATAATACAAAACAATAATAAACATGAATCAGATACAGTTCCCCAAGATTTGGTGATTCCTATCAACACAGTAGTATATGTAATTTCTTTCTCAAGCTGTAAAAAAACCTAAAACATGTATAAGTAGTAAGTAAGTAATAGGAATGACGATGGGTACCCGGGTACCCGGAACCTACCCGATAATAATGTGCCCAGGTATCAAAAATAGTACACGATTACCCGAAATGTACCCGTTACCCGTTAATTACCCGTTACCCGAAATCTACCCATTACCTAAAATCTGTTGTCAGTTAAAACAATTTTCAGCTGCCGGAAACATTGTAACAAAACGAAGATCAAGACTAAGTGCAGATACATCATCCATGCTGATATTTACGAATAGAAATATGAGATATTCCTAAGTAGTTAAATCAAATGTACCGTAATAAGTTTAAATTTTGTAATTTTATACTGCTGATATACTCGTATATTATATACAATAACAATGTTTTATTTTTATTTCCATACCAGAAAATAATATTTTTTGTTCATTTAATAAATTTATAGGCAAATAACAAAAATTTGTATTAAAAAGACGAATATGAAATAATAACGGATATTTTAAGGGTGTCAGGTAATTATCGAGTATCAGTTTAGTATCGGGTATCGGGTAATTATAGGGTAACGGGTAATTATCGTGTATCCGGTACTACCCGGGTATTTATATCGGGTACCCGGGTACCAAAATTTTCAGGTTTCGTCATTCCTAGTAAGTAACGAAGTTCACGTACAATTTAGATTAGTGTTATTAATAACCTATAACAAAACAATAATAAACATGAATCAGATTCAGTTCCCCACGATTTGGTGATTTGGTGATTTCTATCACTACATCCGTATTCCGCGAACATCTTACCGGCCACTCACGCGTCTCACATATCACACATGAATGTCAGCCCGAGGTCTTTCGATGACCATGGCTCCGTTGGAGTCAACTCTAACTTCACAGAATCAGAATCGCAGTTTGGTCCGAGTCGCGGCTAGCTTCACATAAAAACCGCCGAGCGGTTCGAGTACTCGCAGTGCAGTGACAGCTACAGGGTGACTTGTGGAGCTTGAGTGAAACATGTGGAAAATAAGCGGGTTGCTACTAGTCGGCGCGATTTTAACGCGGGTATACGCGCAAGGTAAGACAGTGACAGGTTTATATCGTTTTTACATTAGCGGATCTTTTTCTAATATTTAATGATTCGGTTTGCAAGACAGTACAGTATACAGTGTGTGCAAGGAAATGCGGAACATAGTACTTTAACATGGGATTTCAAAAAATTGCGGATACTCTCTCTCCTGATAGATTTAGAACAAAACTGCAAGAGTATACAGTTGTTCAGAATTAAATTCTACGTCAGATAAAATCATAATTGTTGCAACAGCACGTCTACAGTACGACATATATTAAATATAAAATGTAACATTTTCGTTCAAAATCAGACACCCATGGAAATAAAAGAAAAAATCTATGTGTCAATTGTGACAGTTAGTAACCTTACTTTGTGTTCAATATTTTTTTAAATTATATTTGTACTGTTTTTTTAATATTAGCACATTGTTAAAGATGTGAATATAATTTCAACTTAAATAATATTAAATTATAGACAATAAGTATTACAATTAGCGAAAATTCTCTAAACTGACAGATAGATATTTTCTTTTATTTCCATGGCTATCTGATTTTTAACGAAAGTATAACATTTTATATTTAATATATCTCGTATTACAGACGTGCTGTTGCAACAATTATGATCATATCTGACGTAGAATTTAATTCTGAACAACTTTGTACTCTTGCAGTTTTGCTCTGAATCTATCAGGAGAGAGAGTATCCGCAATTTTTTGAAATCCCATGTTAAAGTCCTATGTTCCGCATTTCCTTGCACACACTGTATACAAAGTTTAATTTAAAAAATGATACCCTTGTTAAATAAGTTTTTCAATTATTTCTATATTTTAACGCGGGTATACGCGCAAGGTAAGACAGCGACTGGTTCATAGCATTTTTACATAAGCGGATTTTTTTTTTTAATATTTAGCGAATCGGTTTCCAAGACAGTCCATTACAAAGTTTAAAATTAAAAATGATACCCTGGTTAAATAAGTTTTTCAATTATTTCTAAATTTTAGTTTGTTATTAGGTCGATCATGCAAAAAACTTATAAGCATTACAGGCATTAAATATTCTGTCGGTTTAGGATTATTGGATATTACGACCACATTTCTATCTTAAAATTATCGGATCTTTTTTAATATTTAGTGATTGGTTTTCCAAGACAGTACAGTACAAAGTTTAATTTAAAAAAATGATACCCTTGTTAATTAAATTTTCCAATTATTTATAAATTTTAGTTTGTTATTGCGTCGATCGTACAAAACATTTAAGAGTTACAGGCATTAAGTATTCTGTTGGTTTAGGATTATTATCTTCAAAATTATCCTCAATCGATAGAACACACTTACACTCTTTATATCAATGCCCAGGTTCATGTCATTTTTACATTAACGAAATCTTTTTTTAATATTTGGCGATTCGGTTTCCAAGACAGTACATTACAAAGTTTAATTTAAAATATGATACCCTTGTTAAATAAGCTTTTCAATTGTTACTATATTTTAGTTTATTATTGCGTTGATCATGCAAAAAACATTTAAGCGTTGCAGGCATTAAGTATTCTGTCAGTTTAGAATTATTATCTTCAAAATCATCCTCAATCTATAGAACACACTTACAGTCTTTATATCAATGCCCAGGTTCATGTCATTTTTACATTATCGGATCTTTTTTTAATATTTAGCGATTTGGTATCCAAAATAGTACATTACAAATTACTGATTGGTATGTATTAATAAATGGAACATCACAAAGGTTAAAGTTTAATTTAAAAAATGATACCCTTGTTAAATAAATTTTTCAATTCTTTCTAAATTTTAGTTATAGCATCGATAATGCAAAAAACATATAAGCATTAAAGGCATTAAATATTCTGTCGGTTTAGGATTAGTGTATCGTTGTCATTTCTATCTTCAAAATCATCCGCAATCGATAGATTTTGTTTTTTTTTTTTCAAGAGAGCTATAAGGGTAATATCGTTTGAGCCTTCAAATGTACTCCACCTACATTTTTCAGGAGCAAAGAAATAATAATACAGAATATGTAGTTGCCTTTAAATATGATAATCAAGATACATTTTGTTTTTTTTTGTTTATTTTTATCTATATGTTATTTACTTAAAAAAAATGGCAAAAGAGTGTATGATACAAATCTATAACGTCCTAGATCATTATTAATAACACCGTTTATTATTAAACGCCTAAATAACTATATTAATAATTAGGTAATTAAAAGTCAAAGTAATTACAATTTTTTTACTGAATTTTTTCGTCAATGCGTAAGTCATGCCATATTTGAACTAATATCTTTTAATTTCCCTTTCTTCACTTTTTACTATTGACATTCTTTTAACTGTTTTTTGAAAAAAGCAATGCGCAACAAATATTAAATATTCATACAAATAGCCGTATATTTTAAATTAATCAAAACATGTTTTCAATAGGAAACCGCGTAAGAAAAAACTAAGCACAATTAATTCATTAATTAAAGTAATACTGAATGTTTTGTTATTTATGTGATACATGACCTATAGGAAATTCCGCACTTTAATAAAAAAAAGGAAACATGTAGTTAGCAGTTGTTTTCATTAGGTTATTTTTTATCTTACTTCCGTACGATATGCTTATTTCGCAGCTACTATATCTAAATTAAAAATAACTTTTGATTAATAATCATGTATAATAATACTCTTTCCCTAATACCTTTTGATAAAACCGTTACATCTGTGATAATTTTAAGTAAAAATTAAATAAGTAATTGTAAGTTAAAAAAATTAGTTCACTGTTAAATGTTTAGCACTGTAGATATAATATACTTATTTATACATAACTGTCAATTAATAAAACTAGAATTCAATTGTTTTTTATCAATTAATAACCTTCGTTACTGTTCTAATTTAATAATATTAACAGTTCTATGGAATAATATTATTCAATCGTAATGTCAAATTTAAATCTTACCTGCAAAAGAGTAAAAAAATAGTATATTGTGTTATTAAGAGTAAAAGTGATACTTTGTGTGGCGAGTATGGAAGTTTGCACGACGAGTGAACCGAGTCGGACAATTGCATGCGAGGCACACAAAGACACTTTTACTCTGAATAACACATGCTATTTTTTCTTCAAACTTAGAAATTTTAAAAAATAAATTACTATTTGACGTTTAATATGTAGGTTATCTGTCAGTTATTCATAATTTTTAGTAACTTTATTCTTAGGTTATCTAGTTTTAATAGTGACATTTAGGGCGATATTACAGATTTCTATTGTACAAGTTACTTCTTATTGGCTATACGGCGGCGACAATATTATACGGCGGCGACAATATTATGCGGCGGTTAGAATAAAAAATTATATTACGTTGGCATAGAAATTAAACTTCAACCTTGTCAATCACGTCACAGAAGATGTCACTTTTATGACGTTTGAAGAAAAAAAATATTTTTATGTAAGTTTTTCTACATAAAAAGCCAAAGTCACACCAATTTTGTCATCTTTCATACTTTTCCTTTCTTTTTAAGTTTAAACTGTAGCTAAATAACACTAGAAATAATTTCCTTGCATTAAGTATACTGTGAAACAGTAACGCAAGCTATTGTTATTTATCTGTCAAAGTATGACGACATATTTGGTTATAATAAATATATATTTTTCATGTTATAGTTGTGGATAAAGTATATTATTCTATTCGCATGTAAGGCTTATTACTCATTCGAAAGATCTATAACACACGCTTTTGCTCGTGTTGGCAAACTTCGTTCTCATGAGTAATAGCATATTACCTGATCATTGAATAATATACTGTTATCTTATAACACATTTTTTTAACAATAATTTAAAAAAAAATGTTTTGCATTAATTACTAATTGTAATAATGGTATAAATAATGTAAAAACAGTTGAACTTTATATGCGTACATTATTTGCAATATAACACACTTTTACCGTATATCATTACAGGAATGAATGTCAATTGTATTAAAAATAAATGAATGTGGCTAAACAAATTATTAGCCAAAAAAATTTTATATCTACATGATTCATAATCTATGATTTTTTTTTTTAGTTATCGGTGTAGAAACTTTGCATTGATAATATGCACCACTAAAATACAAGCAAAATTTTCATTAAACAACATCTATAATATTTGAGGCCCTGTTCTATCTAGCTACATACTCGTATATTCGTATGAACAAACAGGGCTGACGAGAGCCGGGTGCAGGGGGTGTAAATTACCCGGGGCCCGGCCTCTACCAAGGGGCCCGGAGCAAAAAAATTATTATTTTTAATAATAAAATAAAATATTTTACTAATATTTTTAAAATAAATACTTTCTCCACATGATATAAATTATTATAAATATAAAATGTGATTTTTCTGCAATTATTGATTTATTTGCTAATCCCGGAAAGCACATATATAATAAATTTAATTTAATTTCTTTTTATTGCATATATAATTAAATTAAATAAAAATATTATATACGTTTTACAAATAATTTTTTTTTCTTAAATCATGTTTTTATTCCTTTAATCCTTATTTATTATTTCGCCATGGGGGGGGGGGGGGGTGCAGGGGCCCGTAAAAGTCAGAGTACCGGGGCCCGAAATTTCTCTCGGCGGCCCTGTGAACAAATAATAATACAAACGTAATTTTTATAAGTATTTTGTTTTTATATGATTATATTTTCTGCAATGACTTTGTAGTTTCATTATGTCTACTTTATATTGTGTACAAGAATAATTATTGTAATTACTGTCTTTGAAATAAAAATGTATAAAAAATTATAACTACTACATATGAACGACTGTTTAATATTTGTCCATTTATATCTTATACATCTTTACAATGTTTTAAAATTAATAAACCTGGAATTAAATTAAAAATTTATTACTGACAATGGTAATTAATGTTTTTCTGACATCACTGGTAGATTTCAAAAGTGAAAATTAAATAAATACTTGGAAAAACAAAATAATATAAGTGTTGTTTACGTAATTTCTCTATAAGATATATTACTTATTTATTATCTGATCATTTAAAATTAGAAATTTATGGTTGACTTTATATATCATTTGTATTGTCATGGTTATTTTGCATACATTATCAAATGGAATTTCATACTTATTGTTTCCACTTAGCAACTCATAATTTTTAAATTTATTACTGACTATTAAAATTCCGATAATAAGTATGACCAAATATAATTTACACCTTTTCAAGTTCAAGTTCACAGGTAGAAATAACATTAATGTAATATATTTATTATTATTTCTAATGATACAATTTTAGTAGACGCAAGGCCTGCAGTATCAATCGCACTTCTTAATATCTCTAGATTAATTAACTTTGTTTGACGTTATACATAATTTCAAGTAGAAGCAAACCAGTAAGCTAGCATACCACTATATCTATAAATATTAAATATTTATTTTAATTTTGAACTTTAACCTAAAATCCTTTCACAATTTGTTCAAAATATTTATCTTTTTTATTAACTTTACTTCAGAAAATATTTCGTATTTATCAAATACCAATAATATTACTAACAAATTAAAAATAAACGATGATATAAAAAATAATTTAATATTTTTTTTTTCGCAAAATTGTATGTATAAATTTTTAATTCATCTAAAATAAAAATCGGATGTAACAAGTATATAACCTCTTGTCTGTCTTCGATAGTCATTTTTATTTTTTCATAGTCAATTTTAATAATTATTACTATCAAATATACCGCATATACAGATTTACCGCAAATGTAACAAATTTACCGAATCATTAATTATTTGCAATTTGAACTATAATGAATGAATATTAAAATATTATTTACAAAAATTCTCATATATTTATAATTAATTAAGATATTTTAGAAAAATACTTCAGATCTTCATAAAGTATAAATCCGCCACTACCCTCTTCAAGTGATGTACGAGTGTTTTGTCTTACATTAGGTATTTTCTTTCGCATAATTCATCAAATTACTTTAATTTAATGTGATATGACGGTAATTGATAGTTTTTAGAAGTGTAAATAATTGAGGTCAACCAAGAAAAAAAAGCGTATCATTTACATATTCATTTAATAAACGATAAATTTAATATATTGTTATCAGTTTTAAAATGTAGTTTTTAACTATTTGTATAATACTTATCTATTTTTGATTTTTTTCATAAATAAAATAACCACATTTTAAATTCAATAAAGAAACAATTTTGTTGGTTGATAACAAAACATAACCCAATTCTTCAAGTAACTCAAAGATCAACAAGCTCAACTTCACAAGGTCGTGCGTAGTCCTTAAGGGGAGGGAAAATCAGTATGTCACAATTGATTTTGACGAAAAGAAAGGACAAATAAGTAAAGTAGCTGCGATGATTGTGCGAAAAGGAAGCATCTTTTGTTTAATTTGCCGTTGTTTACATGAGATGAGAGAACTTGTTAATCTATATTTCATATAGTAGTAATCAATTATTCTTCTTCCAGAGGGCGAAGAATGCAGTACCCCAAACGCCCTCCCCGGCCTCTGCATAGGCATTCGCTCTTGCGATGAGATACTCAACATCATCCTCTCCCGTAACAGGGAACCGCGAGTGGTCCGTTTCCTGCAAGATAGCACATGCGGCTACAAGGGCCAACAGCCTCTGGTGTGCTGCCCGCAGCCCAGAACGCAGCGCCCGGTACGGCCCACAACCCCGCCTACCGTCCCGCCCACCCAGCGGCCAACACAGCAGCCCACTGAGGCCACCACGCAGGGCAGGTCAGCGGGGATCAGCGAAGGGTCTGCTAAGTATAAACTGCCCAAGTGGCCCAACTGTGGACTCAGGAATGATACCCTCGGAGGGAAAGTTGTTGGAGGGCGGAATGCTGCACTCGGTGAGTACAACACAATTCCAATGTTACTTTCAGAAAATAATATATGCGCTAAAATATTTGCTCTCTAAGTTAGGACCTCAAAAAACTTTTTTTTTTTTAAATATATTATAAAAATAGTTAATTCTGTTTCATAATTTTATATCAGCATATTAATACTTAAGAGCAGCAAATGAAAAAAGTTGGAAAAAATTCAATTTTCCCATTTTTCATGAAATCGTTCCAAAGAATGTAAATTGGGAGACGACAATTCTTTATATAACGTTTCCCGAAGAATTGAATAGAGAAGTCTTTGAGATCTAGCCATTTTTTAAATATAGTCAAAAAATGCACAACCTTGAAGTTTTCAAACAAATAAAAAATAATTTCAAATAAATCAATCATATTTGAAAATTTGTATTCAGCGATTATTATCAAAATAAAAACAACGTTAGTTCTACAAAAGTTTGTTTTTTTTTTTTTTTGGGCATCAAAAAAAATATAATACTGATCTTTCAGTTGTCTTGAAAGCGAACTACTGGCATTTTTAAGCGCGGTTATTTCGCCGGCCAGCAAAACCTATATAAAAGTGTGCAAGTGGGATGTCGAATTTTGTGCCATTTTTTTCTGAAACCATTGATTATGATAAAACATAATTTTAAATTTAATAATTAAATCAGATTTTCTAGTAGTAACGGTCAGTTTGTCGCAGTTTTGCAGTTTTATTACGTGCGTTTATATTAATTTGCAATGAACTGGGAAACTAATCACAGCGACGAGGTTCCTGTGGACATAAAATAAGCGACAGCGATATTATTTTATTTTGAAGTTAATCTCATTTTATTATATGTGAGGGTTACAAACCATGTGTTTGCAACCACATTCGCTATGCTGCATACAAATCGCACATAGACACAACAAACGAACTCCCCTTTATTAACATAAGCAAACCAAGCAACGCTGGATGACGTGTCGACGTTTAAATGTCAAAGGCCGATTTCAAAAATTTTGTTGACCCTCTGAATTTTACTTTTTTTGTGGAATTTGAATTTTTGTCATTTTTAGATACAATTCTTTTATAAAATGAAATATAAAAAATGGTGCGCAGAATACAAAAATGACTGCGCAACTTTAGAAAAATTAGTGCGCGGCCGCGCACCCACGCAGCTTACAGGGAACACTGCAACCCACAACAGAAAAATTTACTTTAATTGTAATTAAAATACTTTCTACCATGTAAAACTTTCTCAAGAAACATGCCCAATTCTTCAAAGTCACGTGATCTGGAATAGACTATATGAATGATGTCCCACATATGAAATGGTATAAATATAAAAAAATCTTTACAGGCGAATTCCCTTGGATTGTGGCATTAGGATACCGAAACGAACGAAACCCAGACAACCCTAAATATCTTTGCGGTGGTTCCCTCATCACAGAGAAACACGTTCTGACAGCTGGACACTGTATTCGCAACGACCTGTAAGTCATGCTACTGACAAGTGCCATTTATGATAATATTATTTAACTGCTACTTGTATAAGGAAAGCGAGAGCGAATGATTCATGAGTTAACGAATTCGCAGGTACATGGTGAGAGCTGGCGACCTAGACCTGTATGACGACGATGATAATACTTTTCCGCAGAACATCCCCATCAAAAGGGTCATCCGATACGAACAGTACAACGCGCAGCAACATACCGGGGATATTGCTATTCTGGTATTGGCTACGCCCGCAAAAGGATGTAAGTAATTTTAAACATTTTTACTTATGATTAGTGATGTGACGAATAGCAGTTCAGCCGAATAACCAAATAGCGAATATTAGTCAACATTTTAACCGAAAATTCGACCGAATATTCGGCATTACCAAATAATATATTTTTGCACAATCTGAAAGCGTGATTACTGATCCTCCTTGCGGAGAGTGTATTTATTCTGAAATGCTCGCCCTATTTTTTGTTATGGTAATTTCTCGTTTGATTATTATTAAATTTAATGTTTCCTATTTCAAGAAATTTACAGCCTAACAATATAACTAGATAAATTATTTATTCTTCTTGTAGATACATTAATAGTAACTAAACATATGTATATTTTTTGTTTAAAATTTATTATCTATATATTTTTATATTCTAACAAGTCAGCGTTGTAATTTACTGAATAGTTAAAATATGACCGAATACCGAATAATTATTCGGTTTCGGTCCTATCCCTACTTTGGATTAAAAACATGTAATTCGGCAAAATTGAGATTTGAATTTCAATTGTTTTATTTCAGAAAAAAGAAATTAAATTGCATTCTCTTATTTGTTATATTTTTTTCAAATGGTAATTTTTTATTATTTTTTTATAATTAAAATTTTACAACAATTTTTTTAATAATTTACAAGTACAAGACAAGTATAATATGAATAATAAATTAAAATAGTTGTTATAATTAACGTTTTACATTTCCAATAAAATAAAATTTAAAATTTTGACAGAATGTAATACTAAATTTTTAAGTTGGCATCCCTACATTTTGTCGATCTGCAAACAGAAATTTTTTGGACGATTTTGAATTTTGAAATACAAGTCATAATGAAACGGAAGCGCGAAAATGTTATTTTTGCCAGAATATTTGCCTATAATTACGAATTCCAAATTAATTCTTTTATACTTTTGCCCATATTTCCGTAGTATTTTCTGTTCTTTTAAATGAACGATTAAATTGTTGTGAGATATGATGACAAATTACTAGTTGTTAGTAAACCACAGGCACTCCAATATATTTGCGGTTTTCTATAAAATGCGATGATGCAATAATGCATGCAGGATTGTAATCGATGTCTATTTTCAGACTTTATATATCCGATTTGCCTTCCGACAGAGGAGCCATTGCTGTCCAATTCCTTCGAAGGATATTCTCCCCTTGTTGCAGGATGGGGATCTGTCAATTACAGTAAGTTTTACATTTTAATAATAATATTATTCCATAAATCGTTATCTTTCACACAATATGTGTACTTCCTTTATGGTAATTTACCAAGTCGTGAGGTGAAATTACAACTATTAAATAACCAATAAACCGCAACATAAAATATCACTTATAGTTAGAATTAAAAATGCAATATTTACATTTTTCAATGACTCATGCTCTAGTTCGAACATGTCCTTTTATAATAACTACTTTCAAATTTTTCATTTGGTGCAATTTAATTAATTATATAAATATTTTATAATTTGTACCATAAATAGATACGTATTCGTATAAAATTGAAGTAGGATAACATTGTACCAAATTGTATTTACCAAAATTATTTATAAAAGCACACCAAAGTATGTTATATAAGCGCATCAGGGTTTATAAATGAAATGTTTATATATTAATTAATTTAATATAATTAATTATTCAATAATGGAATAAAATTAGACTATGTCAGGTCAGGTTAGGTTAGGTTAGTTTAGATTAGCTTAGGTTTTGTGAATTTAGATTAGATTAGATTACGTTAGGTCAGGTTAGGTTAGGTCAGGTTATGTTAGGTTAGGTTAGATTAGATTAGATTACAGTACGTTAGCTTAAATTAGGTTAGGTTAGATTCCGGAAGAAAGAGGAAGCTTTTGCTATGTTTTTTTTTGTGCGCTTATGAAATGTTTAAAAATCTGAACGCTTTTGTCGCGGCCTTTAAAGAGACCTTCAAAATTTAATAAACATAGTTGCTTTAATAGAGTTTTACGACAGAACAGTTTTTAATGAAATCCAAATTAATTTTTTTTTGCTTAAAAAATATTCAATCGAATATTACAGCTAAAAAATAATTTTAAAATGAAATGTTATGTTTCCGTATGAGAATAGTTATATTAGGTACTTACATTCTAAGTCGCGTATTATTTTTTTGCGCCACAAACATCATTTAATTACAAATAATGTTATAGTGTATTGAGTATGAATTTTTTATTTATTAGGGTGTTGATATGATTAGATATTTTAGATTTTTTCCGTTTTCGAAAGAATAATAGGGCCGGGGGTTGCAATTTTATAAGAGCAGGGATATGAGCACTTTTTGAAGAGTTGCACGCTATATTTTTTAGGTGACCAACCAAATAAAAAACTAATGTATTTGACACTTAATTAAATAATTTACACACAAACAATAAGTTAGTTATCAAACAGGTAATAGTAGTAACCATAGCAACAATAAAGAGAAGAGAGAACATCGGCCATCGGCTCATGACTTTAAACGGAATAGTTTTGGAAATGTCTATTTCCGTCGCCTTATCATAAGTGGTGGGCAATTGTTCTTATTGACAGGTGGTGTAATAAATGGAAATGAATAACTTTCTGCAGTGACAGAACTCTATAGAGACGGTTTTGATTTGGCGAGATTCGAACTCGGGTTCTTAAAACCACATCCGTCCAGTTTATTAACTTTAATGAAAGATAACATTATGATATATTTTAATATCTTTAACGTATATCCAAAAAGAAAAACAAAATGCTCTCATATTTCGAGTAAATTAAAATCGCCTTAAAAGTTTTGACTATGGCGCAAAAAACCTCATTAAACTTTTTCTCATATAACCGGATATGGGGCTTCCCAAACTGAGCCGAAACTTATTATTTCACAACTACGAACGAGAATAACTCGCGAGGTTTATTAATTTGTTTCTTAATCGCGTATTAATGCAAGCATCTCGCTAATAATGTCAAAGTCACAACGACACTCTGGCTTTGAATTTGAATGCGGAGCGTGTTAGATCTTGACTCACACTGTTGTGAAACAAGTTGGCTGATAAGGAACATTAACTGATGTAAAAACGACTAATGCTGGACTCAAGTAGGCTACAAAACCTTGCTGGAAGAGAAGAATAGTTTTATAGTTATTGTTTCAATGCATGCTTAGATTTTTTATTGAGCAAGAGTTAACTTGTCTACATGTGTAACAGTTTCATTTTATTGTAACTTTTATTAACGGCAAGCGGTGGTTGATTTGTTAATGTTAATGTTTGTATTTTACATGAACGTAGTTAATATGAGATGCCAACTAATAATAAAGTAGAATAGAATCTCATTTTCATGATCATATTACAACCAACAAATAAAAGTATCTAATTGCATCTTAAAGCATATTATACCTCAAATATTTAGGATAATTCTGAAATAACGGTATATGCGCAGAATTTGATATAAGCTATGTAAATTCTTGGAAGATGGTACGAATAAATTTGGAGAATAAAATGCAAGTCAAATTTCATAAGTATAATTCTTTAAACGTGTCTATAAAAATAACACATATTTTTTGCTCAATATAATTCAAGTTGTACCCAATAAACGAAAACCGGTTTATTACATAATTTTTTAAAGTCTCCTAAAAAAAACTAGATTCATTCATGCCAATATCTTATACGATGGATTACAAAACAGGTGTTTATTAATATTTTTGTATCATATCATCTTTTCTCGACCGTCACATATTTCAGAAATTATATTTATATTGAATATGCTTAAAGTAATTGTGTTTACAATAAATTTTGATTTTTTTAGTGTGATTTCCACAAATCCTGTAAAGTAAATAGAATGTAATTAAAATCTTCTGATATTTATGGTGCTATTTGTTTTCGGTATTAATCTGTCCATTGAATCATTTTTAATATATTTTTCTCCAATAAACAAAATAGTTAAGTTAATTATGTAAACAAGAAAATCTAGTATTTTTCTCATCTTTTAAGGTAAAATTCAATTATTAAAT